>CM069069.1:35995367-37277867 GCA_035220775.1 Malus fusca
ATTCTCTCTTTAGTGTTGTTAAAATGGAAATATTTCTTGTATTTTAAAAAAATATAGGTATCTAACTATTGACTAATCATAATTTTTAATCCATTCCTTGACTCTAGGCTAATTCCAAGAGCTTAGGAGCTGAAGTGGTTTGGATTAAAAAGAAAGAAAAATTAATGAAAATAACTTGAAAACTTTGAGTTTTAACGTAAGGACAAAATAAAGAGTAAAATGAATAGTATCAGGATTGACTTTTTAGTGTAAAATTGTGGTTTTTCTTAAAGTGAATATCGTAATTTGGAAAGTTTTTAGTATCAGGATTGACTTTTTAGTATCAGGATTCCCTAAAAATAATGTATTGAAAATTTGGAAAGTTTAAAGACATGACTTAGTTGAGTATAATTGGTGGGAAATTTGTGGTGGTTTCATCAAAATATGGAAAGAGACTAATCTCATCTTTTTCTTCTTTCTTTTTTTTTGTCAAAAACTAATCTCATCTTTATAAAAGGGGATTATATTCTTTGAAGATGATATGAACCACATGTTTACTTATAGGGTAATACTAAAAAAATAAAAATAAATTCAGTGTGCCAGGAACAGGGTCCAGAACACTAGATGTCATAATACAATAGGTTGAATTTTTTTTCTTCAAGTTTTTAACCAATTGTATTATGACACTTAGTGTTTTGATCCGTGTTCCCGGCACACTGAAAAACCTCTTAATATTAAGGAGACCCTCTATTAAAACATATTTTGTAAACCATATGACGTGGTTGTTGATAATTAAATTATTACTTAAATGTTGATTAACATGCTTATTTTCTATCAATGCACATCAAATGCAAATATGATCAAAAAATTAATCTACCTAGCATTACTCCTACTTATATAAAATGAGTATTGGTATTTTTCCAATTCTTAACTTCACTCTTTTCACAAATTTTCTATTTACTAAAACATGGATATTATAACTATTTTTATTACTAACACACATGTATTATAAATTGTGAATTCCACATTAATGACATATTTTAGAATCATTATGATTCTTGAGTGTTTCGTGCTTATCATAATACAGGTGTTTAGAATCATTTCATGGTATTGTCATACATATTCATTCCCATCTCCATACCAAGTAAACATGTCCTCAACTCTAAACTTTTCTTATGTTTACTAATACATATAGAATTAGAGAAAATGCAGGTTTCCCCTTGAAATATATAAACGAATACCTGAAAATTGAGATTAAGATTAACTTAGGAATTAATTGATCTGAATACATTTCCTTACTTCTCATATTCCTAAATTCCCCAATTCACGTCTCCTCACATTCACATTAAGTAAACATGTCATAAAATTCATAATTTAATACCCGAAATTAAGAAAACGATTTCTGAACTTTTTTTTCTTCTATTTTTTTTTCTTAATTTTTTTTTTCTTAATTTTTTTTTCATTAGTCACTCTAAAAGCTAGAGAAAAAAAAAAAGGTAATGAGCCCACCTCAACTCAATCCTTGTTATTTTGGGATTTAGAAGAGAATGGACCACATGACAAAAGCTGCACTTTATCTCTCTATAAATATGTAATTTACGACTCTGAATGTGAGGAATATTCTTTTGGCATTTCGAACCACTCTTATACTCTTTTATTTTCTTTTAATAAATTTTCTATTATTAAATTAATATATTGTATTGAATTAAATACATATTAGTTAATTAAATATTAAATAATATGAGACTCGAAATGAAAGTACCCTTCTCGTATACATTCCCCATTATGTTATCGGAACAAAAATATTGCATGTATCAATATGGATGGAATATTTAGTACATGAAATAGCGATTTGCTAGATATATAAATAGATATATAATATATAACTAATAAAACGGATCTTGTGTTCTGGAATTGGAATCAAAGAAAGATATTAAAATGACTCGTATGTTGTTACTTGGAATAAATGTTTCTCGGTAAAGGAAGGGAATAGTAATTTATTCATTCCTAATTTATTCCTATAGAACATCTAGGAACAAGAAGATTAAATCGGATATGTCGACAGATTCCCGCGTAGTCCAAAGAAAAAAAAGAAGATCCAATAGATAGTAACGAAATATGATTCTCTTCTCTTTTTCTTTTTTTCCTTCTTCTTCTTCTTTCCCCTTCTATTTGAACGGTTATGGTTAAACCACGTTAATTTTTTATATATATTTTTTAGAGAGAGACAAAATGAAGAGTGTGAGAGGAATGGAGAGAATGAGATGAAAATAAGAGAGGAAAGAATCCAAGTTCGACCGTGACATAGTGTTTTTTGTCTAAAACAATGACGTGGACAAAAATAACATATATTTTATTTCACTGTTAAAGAGACAACCGTAGCAGTTTCAAATAAGGTCTTATATAGGACAGTTACACTGTTACGGTTACACTCTGTACCACCAAAGTAAAGGCATGCTTACGTTTTTGTCCACATGTCATTGTTTCATTAGCACATTACCTTGAGGTCTGGAGAAAGCTGCTAAGATTTTCTAATCCTCCGTTCTCGAAAAGAAGAACTTAAAATTCTTTTTCCTTTCCACAAGGACCAGTAGATTAGATCTAGCTGTAAAAAAAAATAGGGGTGTGCTATCCACACACCTATTTTTACTTCTCACACACCCTTTGTTAATTTCTGTCATTTGATATTTTTTAATTCATCCGATCCGACGTCCGAAAATTAAAATGGTGTGAGAGAAGTAAAAATGGTGTGTGGACATCACACCTCAAAAAATACTGCAGTATAACAAAGTTCCCGTACCATTTAAGTCGTCTCCCCCCCCCCGCTTCCCTCTCTCTCTCTCATATTTCTGCTTATCACAATAGAAATAAGTTGCCCGTACCATTTAAGTCGTCTCTCTCTCTCTCTCTCTCTCTCTCTCTCTCTCTCTCTCATATTTCTGCTTATCACAACAGAAATAAGTTGTAATAAGGATAACGATTTCTGATTTCAAAACACACATTTCTGAGCTCTGTCCAAAATAAAAAAATTAACACACTTAGGGCTGGTTTGGTATTGCTGTGCTTTGAAAAAAAGCTGCTGTGAGAATAAGCGGCTGTGCTGTGAGAATAAGCGGCTGTGAAATAAAGCCAGTAGAGTGTTTGGTAAACTTTTTTGTGAAAGTGCTTTTGGAAAAAAAAGCAGGATGATAGTGTGTCTTTTCATTAAAGGAGCACTGTAGCTCCGTGTGCTTTGAAAAAACTGGTTTTTTTTCAAAGCAGCAAATAGCAGCTTCAGCTTTTCCTTTGATTTTCAGCTTATTCTCACAGCAGCTTCCAAAATAAGCCCTTTTTTTTCAGTTTACCAAACACAAAAATGACCCTCAACTTTTTTTCACAGTGGCTTTTTTTAAAATCACCTCAATCCCAAACGGGACCTTACTGACCGAAAAGCCAAACGGCGGCTTCGTGAAGAGGATGACCGAGAAAGAAGCACGATAAAAACGTTTTTGTTTTTAATTTGAGGTATTCATCAATTTCCCCCCTGAACTTGTGACTATTGGCCAATTTCCCCCCTCAACTTTAATTTTGGCCAATTTCCCCCCTCAACTCTCATAATTAGTCAATTTCCCCCCTCAACTTTAATTTGGCCAATTTCCCCCCTCAACTCTCATAATTAGTCAATTTGCACCCTACTGTTAATTTTTTAATTTGATCATAATTAAACAAGTGTGTGTAAGAAACTAAATAAGATGTATGTTAATCATTTTCCTATGTCTTTATCCTATTACAAATAGATTAAAATTTAGAATTTTACAATTTATCATAGGTAGTATTATTAGTCATAATAAATCAGTATGTAGTAATTTTATTTGATTTTTTACTATACAAAATTGATAACGAAAGAGATTGATGTGTACATTTTTGTATGTGAATACAATTTTCTTTATAAAAGTGAAAGCTAAGTTCAAGTAAATTGCGGAGAATCGAGCTTTAGTGCAAAAATGGCTAGTCAATTCATAATTTTCGACTCCTTATTAAGAATAACCCATTTTATTGAAATAGGTCTGATCCATGAGTTTAGGATTATTATTTCTTCTTCTACATGCTTTAAACTCGATTCATAACTTTTTCTTATAATCAACTCATATCACATACTAATTGTATTATGTTTTTGTACATTTTACCCTATATTATGCAGGTGAGTTTATGTTAATTTTAGTACTTTGTTGGAAGTTATTAGAAAGATTGAAAGAAAAAAAAAAGAATAGATGGAAAATTAAAAAAAAATCAACAGTAGGGTGCAAATTGACTAATTATGAGAGTTGAAGGGGGAAATTGGCCAAATTAAAGTTGAGAGGGGAAATTGACTAATTATGAGAGTTGATGGGGGAAATTGGCCAAAATTAAAGTTGATGGGGGAAATTGGCCAATAGTCACAAGTTCAGGGGGAGAATTGATGAATATCTCTTTTAATTTTCTGTTTTGTGTGTGTGTGTGTGTGTGTCAGTGCGTGTATGTTTAGGTCAACAATTCTACATATTGTTTATTTTGTAAATGAGTTTCTTGGAAGTGGGTTTTATTGGTCACCAAAGTATTCATGATTTATTGTTTTTGTTTCAAAACAAAATTAATTAACGAAAAGATAATCAGTGATTATTTTATGCCATGTGGGATTGATTAAAGTGTGAATCTATGGGAAATGATTCGAAATTTCATCCAACGGCTAAGGTTATTATAATTTTTAATGGGATCTCTTGTTTTTAGCCGTTGGATTAAATTTCAAGGGCCCAGATTTTGTGCTTAGTTGGCTCAGGTAGAAGGGATCTGGAGAGGATCCCTTTCCTGAATCTACATATACCTAACGCCACCCCCAAAAGGCACTCCATCATTTTAAGGACATGATATTCACACTCGTTCTACTTTTTACACATTTTTATTAATATTTGACAATTGATCTTTTCCGGATTTAGTAATGTCATTCATTCGATATCATTTGATATAATAACATCATTTGTTTTATAAAAATGTCATTACCATATGAATTGATGTCCCTTTTTTTTTTTTTTTTGGGCATGTGGATATGAAACCATAATGCAATATTGTGGTGTTGTTGGTGGTGGAAGCGATCAATTATGTACATAGTACACAAGAGGGAAATTTAATAATTATGTTCTTATGTTGGAAATAATCGTATTCTGAAATTATCTTAATATACGTAAAATTACTTCTTGTAATTGCACTATTAGAAATCATCGTATTACATATATGTGAAATGCATTCGTATATGAGATAACCTTACATGTGTCCAATTGATTATTGTTCTAGTCGTAGTTTTTTTTTCTGTTTGGTTAGAAGATCTCGTAGGTTTCATTTAACTAACAAGATGCAAAACGATGAACATTTGCGATAAGTTGATGCCTAGTTGCGAATATTCATATTATGGGAATATTTTGTTTACTACTCTCAAGTGATGGTGATGTTCATCACCTAATTTATCAAAGGTAGATAAATTTGAATTTCAAAATATGTGTAGTTAATAGATACAAATATCACAAACTCATCAAATGGTAATAATTTAAATATGGTGGTGAACATTAATATAACGAGTGTTTGTTCAACAACTATCTTACAATTTATAGAAAAAATAAAATGCAAAATAAAAATTATCTATTTTCTGTCTAAATGAGAGTCGCGACCTAGGCGGGTGCCTAGACATCATTTCTTAATTTTCAAACGCCTAAGAAATGCTAGGTGGAACTTTTTAAAACAGTGCTTAAGAGTGCTGAGCAAAAATATACTATTCATATCATGGAAGTGTATCTTTGTTGGCAGATGGGACTATTTTTATAAAGGAAAATAAATTATTAATATATTTTTCGGGAATCGTTATTGGCACTCCAACATTTTCATTTTGCATTCCAAATTTTTTATATTTAGAAAGAAAAATAGACTTATAAAAAGTGTATAATGAGATTTTTAGAATGCTAATGACATTTACTATTTTTCTAGCTCATTCTGAAAAACATCTTCATAAATACAATTGTTTTTCTTAAAAAAAAAAGGGAATGACATAAATTTCCTCTTTTTGTTGGGAAACTAAAAAAAATCTTCCTTGGATTCCAAGATATTCGCATCACAAATACAAATTAATTTCAAATTAGATGATTAAATGTAGTAAAAATCCAATGATTTTTTGATCCACCTACACTTTATTTTCTTTCCTAAAAAACAAAGGTGCAAAATTTAATGCATGAGTAAGGCCTTAACAAGTCGAGAAAATTTTTGTGTTCAGAACACAGAACGGAACATTATATATCATCATACAATTATATAACAAGTCAATTGTTTTTTAAATTATATAACAATACATAGTATGTCACCTTGTATTCCAAGCTCACTATAAAATTAAAATCTCTCTAACAAGTCAGGTGTGTGTAACTTGCCTTCGAGAAACAGAAAACTAAGGTGGTTATTGGGTAAGTAAAATCTCCATTAAAAAATACAAAATCCATTCTAATTTTTACTTAATTTAATTGAAATAAATAAAAAATTAGATTTTAATAAACCTAATTAGCTAATAAAAACAGAACCACCTAAGTCATAACTGGAATCGAAAAAAGTGACCGAAGAAAAACTGGAAACAAAATTAAAAAATTAAAAAATTAAAAAATTTGTTTTACCTTTTTGAAAAATTAAATTATAAACGGTCAGAATTAGAAACTCAGAGCCATAAAATCAATATTCCTTTCAATCCTGATTCCTGGATATAAAAGAACAACACCCAGAATTTCAGTTCTCTCTCTATCCCAATTATATTGAAAACCCCATTCTCTCTCTCCTCTCCCTCTCTCTCTCTCTCTCTGGGAGTACCCTTTTGATCTCGCTTGCTTTGATCGGTTTTCGTCTCGGTGAGGTTTTTCTTCTACGCCGATTTCGCTGAAATTCTCATACTTTTTCATGATTTTCTTTTTATTTGCTGCAAATTTTGAAGCTTTTGTGGCCGTTAGCGTTTAATTTGAGCTCTAGGGTTTTTTGCTCCTTCCGATTACAATTTCGACGATTTCGTTATGTGTAATCTTGTAATTGAATTGAGATTTTTTTTTTCTTTTGCAGGAACTTTTTGAAGAAATTCGGCATTCTTCGGATATAATCCCTTCGTTTATGATAATAAAGTATGTAATTTTGTACTTATGTTAATTTTTTTCTAAGAGTTCGGGAAATTTATTTATTTATTGTTGAAATAAATTTGGGTTTCTTCTGATTTTCTTAGGAAAGTCAAAGAAATTTTTTAAAAAAAAACTTCAAATTTAAATAAATATTACATATAATTTGCCCCCCTTTAAACTGATGAGCAAAACTAAGGGGTAATTTATATATATCCAACACAGTACACGAATTTATGGAACCAAGTTTGTTGAGGTTATCATCTGCATGTTACTTTTTTTTTTCAATTTTTTTTATTTTTATGTTATATTAGATTTTATGGTCTAAATCTGTGATTGTATGGTCTAAAGCTGTGTGGTATTGTATTTTCTGTCGCTTGATTTTCTTTCTTCACGAGGTTTGTCAATATAGGACTTGTTCTTGTCGTTTTCGTAGCTCATAGAATCTCATAATTATGATAATTCGCACGTAGCTGCTGATTACATTGATTTGGAGTGTATTGTTTGTTTTCGCCCATGAACCTTTGTATTGTTTGTTTTCGACCATGAACCTTAGCTCAAGTGGCATGAGAAGGGTGAGGTGAGTATGAAGATCCTGGGTTTGAATCGAAAAAGGACGTATAGTTTGTGACCAAGAGATCAATGCTATACTTAAACGTGTGTGTTTGCCCGAGTGGGATTCTTTAGTAGATGGGTTAATCAATAATGGGGAAGTTTTTTACTTTCTGAGGAGAATAGGCAGTTATGTATGGAATTAGTTTGGACAAAGTCATGGATAAGACTTCTTTGTATGGTTTACGGGATGTGATGAGAAAGGTAATATTTGTTGGTATAAATTTGGAAGAGTGAACTTCTCTCCCACATTTTCTTAAAAATATTTTTTTTAACAGTGAAACCTGTGCTTCCCCCTTCATTTAGTTTCAGGTGCACTTGGTATCTTTTAAGGTTACAAACTTGTGGTAGAGAGTAGTAGACTAAGACAAGCAGTGGGTATTTGTTTTATCAAGGTATGCTTATCTTTCGTCATGTTTCACTGGGGATTCTTCACTGGGGATTCATGATTTTGGTTATCTTTAAAAAGAATGAAATATGCTGGATAATTAGATTTTTGGCAACCTAAAGAGTTCACATTATCTCGTATGGTGGATGAAAGGAGCAGTTTTCTTTTTGAGATATTTCTTGCTGCTTGAGGGTTTTCTTATGCTTTCCTTCCACTCCTGAAGTATTTTGTGGTCAATGTGATCTCCCCGTTATTGTGGCTGCATGGACTAATCTTTTGCTTGAGTGTCTATGTTGATTTGTGCATTTTGAGTATCAATTTTCAGTTACCATGTTACTGTATAATTGACCGAACCTTAATTGGGAGATTGATTTAGACGTTCTACCGAACCTTAGGTTATTTTTATTGTGATTGACAGTGACGTTGGTTGTGCTTAGTTACAAGATTTGAACTTCCTACTCTAGAAGACTATATGACTTTTTTTTTCCCTCCTTTTTGAACAAAAAAATTTATATAGAAAATGACCTTATTTTTATTTTTCAAAGATTGTATATAATATAACTGAATCATTCGTAAAGGATGGCAAAGGAAATTAGTGCTAAAGTCTGAACGTTGGAGGGTATAACATATAGACCTGTTCACCCACTCCACGGGGAGTGAGGAATTCCACGGTCAACCTACCTTTCAGCTACTAGATGGACACTTATATTGTCTGTAAACACTAAAATAATAGCTGAGGATAATCCAGTGGTTAATGATTGCATATTTGGAATATTTTTTGCATGATCCTTAAATGGACACTTTAAAAATAAATGGTTTAGATAATTGAATCACAATGTATAGTGGATCCCAAAAAGTTGGTAACCCTGGAACTCCTTGCTCACTATGAAGCGGGTAACTGGACCATGTATGCATCTAAATGTTATTTTTTGACTTGTTCCATGTTCTATAATGTCCTAACTGATCATCTGACTGATTTTTGTAGATACATTGGCTGGAGAGAAGGGATTATTTGCGACTTCAATGGGGCAAAGAAATATGCTATGCCCTAGTCAGATGATCGATTTGGAAATGAGTCAACAAGGGGAAGGTTATCCCTGTCCCCCACCCTCCGTCCATTTTGGGGGCGCTTCTAGTATCCAACAGCACAATGTTCACACAATGGTAACAGCTTCAGGGGGCACTACTAGTTTTGATGCCCAACATTTACCCGAGGGTTATGATAATGCCGCATTCTATGGGATGGCCCAGTACAGTGGTGCTCAGCATCATCATAATCTTGATTTGGGCGTTGCGACTCCAGCCAACTATTATTATTCGTACATGACTCCTTTGTCTAGTACTGGGGTGTTACCTGTTCCTCTAAATCACGGTGCTTCTGATCCGTCGCCATCTTCTAGCCATTATGGAGCCATTGGAATTTCTGCAGATGAGTATGGTAGAAATAGTCGCATAATGGATGATGCTAGAGGTCAGTTTAAGAGAAAAAACCCTGAAGGCCTACCAGGGAATTTCCAATATTTTAATGCCTCTGCAACCCCTAGTTCTTCAGTGCCTCCCTTGAATTTGAGGAATCCTGATGGAGTTGCTGTAATGGATGCTGTAACTTATGCCTTGCCTCAGTATGCGGGAACTGGCAATCCACCAATTATGGAAGCAGGACCTCAGAGTAGTATGAGGAACAGATCAGCTACCGCTGGGCTTGATTCTGTTATGACACATGACCATAACCATCTGAATCAAGTAAATTATGCGGGTCAGCGCTTTCAGCCGGCTGGAACACTTTGGTTGGATCAACATTTAAGTAGTAACAGTGGGGATGGAAGTTCTCCATCCTGGAATCCAGTTCCTAGTATTCCTTTTATGCACGGTCAGTACTGGCTTGTATTTTCTTCCCTTATAATTGGATTCCTATTTGCATCTGCTTAGGTCATTTAATGCCAGAAAAGTCATGTTTCAGTTACTCTTACAACGTATTGATCTAATTAAGGAAACACACCTATGTGTCTTAATTTAATGATCAGTGTGCTAATTATTAATTGGAACACTTTCTCTCTGTGGCTCATTCTCACAGGGGGTAATGTCACAGTAGGTTCTATGGACAGCACGAACATGGGTATGCAAAGATATCATGATTCATCTAGCAACAGAAATTCCTCTATTCTCCGGCATCCTCCTCCGCTCAACCACCGCCATCATAATCAGCACGTAGCACCACCCATGCAAGGATTAAGAGGCCACAACCTTAATTTTATCCCCCAGGGTGCCACAGCAGCTTCATATAGATTACCCACAAGTTCCTCGCGCAGCACCATGAATCCTTCTCAGAATGGTTTGGAGATTGGTCGTAGGCAACCGGGATCTATTCCCTCGAATGGTTTTAGGATATACAGGCCACAGCAAGGAGTTATTCCCGAGGCAGCTTTAAGACACCAGAACCTTCCCCACTTCAGAGTTCTTCAGGCTGATGTAATCTCTCTCTCTGTCTCTCTGTCTCTCTGTCTCTCTGTCTCTCTGTCTCTCTGTCTCTCTCTGTCTCTCTGTCTCTCTGTCTCTCTGTCTGTCTCTCTATATATATATATCGCTTGCGTGTTATTTGGAAGTGTGGTATATGCATTTAGTATTTACCACCTACGTTTGAGATTATATTTGGCTGAACCTTTTGGGATTTTTTTTTGTAGGAGGGTGTCATAGTAGATGTTCCTAACTTGTATGGAAGCTTTCTTGACCAGCACAGGGACATGCGGTTGGACATAGAGGACATGTCATATGAGGTAAACTGAAGTAGTTCCATTCTTACCTAATTGTTCATTTAGATACATCAACGAATTGCTGAATCGTGCAGATAAGCAAAAGATAAAAGAGTTCCTTAGCTATGCCAATGGATTCTCAGATATATTTATGTTCCTACTGCTTTTATTCTGTTATTCCGATAGTTATGCTGCTTCTGCAGAGTTTTAACCTGAAAACTTCACTTTCGACTGCAGGAGCTTCTTGCATTGGGGGAGCAAATTGGCCATGTAAACACTGGGTTGTCAGATGAGGCCATTAGAAAACAGCTAAAGACAAGGTCTTATTTATCATCTTCTATTAATTTAAACCTCGAAGATGCTGGATCCCCAGAGAAGGAAGCCGATTCCTGCATTATATGCCAGGTACCATAAATCTCGTTCCAACATATTTTTTCGTCTTGATAGTTATGTGCAATTGAGTAGCTTCATACTCGTGAATCTCTAATAGTTACCATTTAAGAAAATAAATACGATCTTGCTGGTCAATTCACCATTGTTGCGTTCGGGATTTTACAGGATAATTACAAGAACCGCGAGAAGATAGGAATTCTCCACTGCGGACACGAGTATCATGCAAGTTGCTTGAAGAAGTGGTTGCTTGTGAAAAATGTGTGCCCCATCTGCAAATCCGAAGCGTTGAACACAGGGAAGAAGAATGTATAGCAGGGGCGACAGTTGAATGACAAAGGATTCTTCCTTTGTTCTTTCATCTAACTTTATTTTGTTATATATTTTTGTATATGCACCGGCATATAATATATATCGACCAACTGTTACCAACATTGGTCATGTACCTATCAAACTTGTACAGACTTTTTTTTTTTAAATTTTATTATTCTGCCTCTGCGGTATTACTCTTGGTAATTAAGCCACATCTTGTTCAATTGTGTCAACTATTTGTTTATTTTTTCGAATAATTCATCTTTGTCGATGAAAAATGATCGGTCGACGCTGAATTATGACTATGTTTGAATGAGAATTTAATGTTTTTGTTCCTTATATTGAGATTAGGCACTGTAAATTTCATGTTGCATGTTTGTGGTGTGTAGCTCCGTTGGTGACTAATTGGATATAGAATATGGTACAACAAGCTATGAGATTCTTTTGAGAGATTATAATCTCTAAATTTGAGAATCTATTTAACAAAATATAGTAAAACTTCAATGATTTAATATCTAATTAATTAATAATCACGGTTAAATAATATTTTAGGTCGGTCTTGATTTGGGAATAATGTGTTTCGTTAATGGTTTGCGAAATTTATAATATTAGACATCGTAAAAAAATTCATACAAGTCTCACGCAATACATAAATTAATAGTTTCTTGATTTCTTTACACCTTTAAGATGAGAAGCCATTGATGTATGTATGATGTGTTGTGTTACTACGGCTTTTTTACTTGAATAGAGTTTTTGCTTGGTTAAATGTTTATAAAATAAAACAAGGGAGACTTTGTGTCACATCCCGGCCCAGGCCCCCACCACATCCCGGGCCCGCTCCACCGCCGTAACACGCTATTGTCCGCTTTGGGCCTCGACCACGCCCTCACGGTTTTGTTTTTGGGAACTCACACGAGAACTTCTCAGTGGGTCACTCATCATGGGAGTGCTCTCGTGCGCTACTCGCTTAACTTCTGATGAACTCTGAAGTCAGTGAGCTTCCAAAAGGCCTCGTGCTAGGTAGAGATGAGAATATACATATAAAGATCACTTCCCTGGGCGATGCGGGATCTTACAATCCACCCCCCTTAGGGGTCTGACGTCCTCGTCGGCACACTTCCGACCAGGGATTGGCTCTGATACCAAATTGTCACATCCCGACTCGGGCCCCCACCACATCCCGGGCTCGCTCCACCGCTGTAGCACGATATTGTCCGCTTTGGGCCCCGACCATGCCCTCACGGTTTTGTTTCTAGGAACTTACACGAGAACTTCCCAATGGGTCACCCATCATGAGAGTGCTCTCGTGCGCTACTCGCTTAATTTCCGAGTTCCGATGAACTCCGAAGCCAGTGAGCTTCCAAAAAAAGGCCTCGTGCTAGGTATGGATGAGAATATACATATAAAGATCACTCCCCTGGCGCGACGTGGGATCTTACACTTTGGATGCAGTCCTTAACTATGAATATTGTTTGACTGAAACCTTGTTGGTTTTCAATTTTTGATCGAAGTCCCTGAAATTAATGTGATAATTTATTTCTATGTATGTTACTATATTTTTTAAATTAAAAATTAAAATTTATAGTTGTTTATATTAATGAGATTTTAAATCGTGGGATTAAACATATTAAAATATAAATATACTATTGTGTGTATATATATATAAAAACATGGGTACATTCATAAAAAATAACCAAAAAATATTGTACCAAAACATGGGTACATTCTTCAAAATCACAAAAGAAGAAGATATTAGGTAAATTTCTTCAATTAAACTTGACAGGGATACATTCTCAAATCAAAGAAAAAAAAAATGTACACATATAAGTTTAAAAATGGATTAGAAAAAAATTGAATAGATTATATATATATATAAGGGTACATTTTACATATAACAAATTGGTATATTTAAAAATGAGTACATTTTAAGATTAAAAATTTGAAAAAAAAATTACACGAATGGGTACATATAAGATTAAAATATTTAAAATATTTTTTAAAAAAGCTAATGGGTACAAACTTATTCTAATGTTTTAATTTATTTTGGAAATGTTTTTAATTGAAAATTAGTTAGGAGTTTAATAAAGGTGAGAGTATTACAATTCTAAATCAATTATTAATTTTTATTTAAAAAAATTATGTAACTGACATTTAAATTCATTATTACATTAATACTAGAGACTTTGATCAAAATCTAAAAACTAATAATGTTTCAGTCAATGAACATTAGTAACTAGAGACCGGATAATAATTTTTCCATATAACAATATATTACATTGAACAATGTACAATTTATTTTTTAAAATAATATAAGATTCATAAATTTTACTTGATTAAACAAAATAAATAAAAGTATATTGGTCCAAGGCTTTTTATTTTATTTTTTATAATAATACTATATTATTTTTAATACCCCGTATTTAAAAAAAATGGTTATATATATGTGTGTGTGTATGTGGGTAATTATTTGTACGTAATGATTTTATTAGATTTATTTTATGCAAGAACCTACTTTCGATATGTAAAATCCTTTTTGCTACAAATTATTTCAAAAACTAGCTAGTATGTATTTCATGTTCATAGGTAATTAGAGATATTTTTAGTTTGAATTGGAGAAGGGGATTATGATGAGTTTGGCTTGATTTTTTTCTCACAAAGGCTAAGTGGCGTTTTGGCAACCATTAGAGAATAAAGAGGAGGAGTTAGTCATTACTCTAGATAGGTTGAGGTGAGATTCTATATCTTATAAAGTATGGATGTGGCCTTTGGGTATTTGTTCACTTTGCATGATAATTTTTGTTTATGACTAACTTAACACATGTTGCTTTGTCATATGAACACATCCTATTGTCAATGATTAACTTCACATTTGGTGTGTTTCTATTGGAACACATAGTAGGGCTAATGATTAGCTTAACATTTGTTTTCTTTCTATTGGACCACATATCATGGTTGATAATTGGTGATGATTCATCCCCCTACTTGTTTGGACTCGGCCTTTGGGTGCCAGGAACATCTTGCATGATATTCATTAGTTCATGATTAATCTAACACTTGTTGTTTTTCCATTGGAACACATATCATTCTTATTGATTAGAACAACATTTGTTGCCTTGTGATTGGAACACATTTTATGTCTAATGATTGGCACCACACTTGGTTTCTTTCTATTGGCACACTTGGGAGATTTTTTGGAGAGGTGGGATTCATAATCCGTAGACTTTGAACGTGGCTTTTGAGTATTTGTCCACATGCATGGGAATGATTGCTTCCAATTACAAGATGTCCAAGTGTTGCAAAACAAAGTGAAACGTGTCCTTAAGGCTTAATGGATGATTCCAATTCTTCATCCATAAAAGGCAGAGGAAAGAAAGAACACGGAAGAAGAGAACACACACCAACAAGAACTTAGCAACAACAAGAAAAATCTGTCCTTCTCAAACCACTCTTCCCACCATCCTTTTCTTTTACCTTATGTAAAGGTTCTAGGCCATCTTCAATGTATTTTGTAAATCTCTCATACATAGTGAAAACATAAATGCATATGCAACCCTAGTGGACGTAGCCAAATTGGTGAACCACTTAAATCTCCGTGTCCCTTTGTCTAATTGCAATAAATTTGAGTTGAGCAAACCATTTAGACACTAAGTTATTAAATAGAAACATTCAAGGGGCTGAAGTTTGCTTTGAATATAAAATAATGAACCTTGTATATGTTAGGCGTAGGGTGCAATGCTTGAGTATACAAATTGGTTGATTATAAAATAATGAAATCTTGTATATGTCAGGCGTCGGGAGAAGGGCTTGAATATACAATTGGGCGTTGGGGAAAGTGCCTGTATAATAAAGTGAAAATTGAGAGTTTAATTACAAAAATTGGGTTAAGGGATGAACGGGAGTTAACCCGTATTCTAAGGTATCTGGAGCCAAGTGGTATAAGCATGATATGGGACGTGCATGCTTGGGTGCCTTAAATATGTGTTGACAGGATTAGAAGGGAGTGAGTACATTAATGCATCTCATTGCATACATTTTATGTATTTGCAAGAGCTACTCATTTCAATTTAGTTGGTACTATTGTTATGAATTAATTTTGTATACTAATATTTTATTTCTACTGCGTACTCAATAAATTATATGTAGTAAACTCAAGCTTTTATTCTGACAGATTTGTTATACAGTGTAATCGTTGTAATTTAATTTAATTTTCCGCCATATCTTCGTTGTAGAATTTATTTCTATAGCTAAAATATGGCTTACACCCTAACTCGTGGATAGTCTTTATTCGCGGGTCGGGGCGTGACATATTTACACTAAGGGGTGGGGAGTAGGGTAAGTCTCACAGTGGGCAAGCCATAATAATTCAACTTGAATTCACCTGTGGCGAGAATTGAACGTAAAACTTCTCACATACAAGTGAAGAAGAATACTACTAGGCTGGAGTACCAAGTGTCATTGGTCCAAGGCTTTTAAATCAAATAGGTGCTACTTAGTACCACGATCTAGTGATATTCCTTTTCACTTGTAAGTAAAAGGTCTTAAGTTCAATTCTCGCCAAAGGCGAATTTGAACCACATTATTGCTAGCCATTGTGAGGCTAAGCCTATCCCGCATCCCCTTAGTGTAAATAATATTATTTGTTAAACAAAATCAAATAGGTTTACCTATAGTCGCTTTAGAAAGCAGTCTCCTCCACAGCACCCTGAGTATGGCAGACTCCGAGTGTTTTTTACTGTTAAATTTTTATTTAAAAATACAAAAATTAAGATCTAATTGTTAAAACACACGAAACATCTCGTACTCTACAACACTCTAGAATTTTTGTTCGGTAGATAAAAATGGAGGAAAACTAATGAAATGAGTATGAAAACTTTGAATTTTAATGAAAAGAACAAAATAAAGGGTAAAGTGAATAGTACCATGATTGATTTTTTTAGTGTAAAAATATGATTTTTCATTAAAATGAATAATATCGGAAGCTTTTCGTTAAAATTCCTTAAAAATAACATAAAAGATTTTGACTTAATCGTAACAATGATCGCTAAGAGTGTCCTCTAGGTATACTTTGGTCCCGTAACTCGAATAATGTCTCGGAGTCCTTAAAACCGCCTCGTGTCATGGTGTAAAACCTTTTCGACTGGCAATGTACTTATTTGAGCCATAAAAGGGAAGAAGCTAAATCATCATACATTCAACTAATCATCCATCCGATACAAAAAAAAATTATCCAGAAATTGTTCCTAAACTAGAGCAAACGAAAGTAACAACAAAAGATGAACGAGATTTTAAGAGAGAGAGGGCCGTAGGTAAATAATCAAGAAATTGACATAAGACGGAAGCTGTGACATTTCTTTTGACTCCAAACTAAGAGCCAACCCCAAAAAACTCAAGCAATACCATACAGTAAAAACTTAATGACAAATTCCTTGTGTTGACAGGTACAAATCTTGAAACTTCAGGGGCAGCAAAATGAGAAGACGACGCCCTTCAGCTTGACCTATCGCTCTCACGATTAGGCAGAACAGCAACCATCTTTCTTAACAGCAGAAACGTCATCCTTGTTTCCGACATTTATGGTCTGTCCCTTGGGCAATGCTGCAGGATCATCTCCGACCTCTAGTGCTTTCCGGCAGACTACATGGTATATCTGTGTTAGGACTTCAGTGAAAGCATTTTCAACGTTCATAGACTCGAGTGCTGATGTCTCCATAAAGAAGGTGTTTTCTCTCTCAGCAAAAGCCTTAGCATCCTCAACAGAAACAGCACGCAGGTGCCGCAGGTCAGCTTTGTTACCCACGAGCATTATCACAATGTTGGAGTCTGTGTGATCCCGTAGCTCCTTCAACCATCTCTCAACATTCTCAAATGTCACATGCCGGGTGACGTCATAGACAAGCAAAGCGCCAACAGCTCCTCGGTAGTATGCACTTGTAATTGCACGGTACCTTCAACAAAAGAAAAAATTACTCAAAACTTAAAATTCAGGCAATCATCATTCACAAATGACAACCGCAACCACATCAAAATAACAAATTATTAAATGCCCTGAAAGCTATTATCTCAAATCTTCTAGTCTGCTACCGAAAAGGTTCACCAACACAAACTAAAGACCACATCTGCTCGGTAGAAGGAAAGCAACGAATATTCAGTACCAATCCTATTTCCGAAAAACACACTATTCAACACATAGAGCCACATTAGTAGAATCCCTTGTTCGATTTACATCTGACGGTACAGGAGACATCTTCACTTACCAGATGACCTACTTATAATGTTCAAAAGTTTATCCTTCTGCAATGAACCAAGCAGAAAGAACCAAACATGTACTTTTTCGATGCTCAATTCTTTGCGATTATAGCTTACAATTTCGTAATTTCGTAATTTGATAATTCTATTATTCAATACAATAGAACATGTTCAAATTCAGCAGTGATCTTACATTGGTGTCAGATTCTGTTCAGCATTCAAACAATAAACCGAAAACAAAAATAAAAACCCAATTAGTAGCAGATCTCGATTCGTATGGCGAACGAAAACTCTAAACAGTCCCTTCAATTTTCCCACATTTGCTCAGCACCCAATTACCCTTTTTCCCACATTTTCTCAGCATCCAATCACCCATTTACCCAAATCCCATAACAAAAAAAATTAAAAAAAGGCAAACAGATTGAAATTATCGAAATGTGAATCGGGCGAGAAAGTTAAAAACCTTTCTTGGCCAGCGGTGTCCCAAATCTGGGCCTTGACGATCTTCTCATCAACGTGGATACTCCGAGTGGCGAACTCGACGCCGATCGTCGACTTCGACTCGAGGCTGAACTCGTTGCGCGTGAATCTCGACAAAAGGTTGGATTTTCCGACGCCGGAGTCGCCAATCAGCACCACCTTGAACAGATAATCATAGTCGTCATCGGCCCTGTACGCCATGGCTGCCCTCCTCCCTCACAAATCCAAATTCGACTCGGCGGTTGGGTTTGGTTGGGTTCTGGTTTCCGGGTCGGATCCGAATTGGGTCGCCGGATTTACTCAATTGGAAGAGCGACTCGGACTCGGAGGCATGGAACGAAGGGAGGGAGGATTGTGTGAAAAGGGAAGGACGGCAAATTTGAGATTTTCTGCTGCTGCTAAAAAATGATATGATATTTGGAGAGGTGTATCAGCTTGTGCCGTGTGGGCCCACCCCAGATTTCAAGGCCCTTGTTTTTCACTCCTGGGCCTGAAGGGTTAATAGTTATTTTCTTAGAGGAATCTTCGTACACTCAAATTTCATTAACCACTCGTAAACCGATACGTAGAAAAAACTTAAGGTCGTTTTAAGATGAGGTTTCAAATTTTAAGTCGAATGTCACACAATCAAATTTAAAAGTATGAAGAACTTCCAACCGACAATGTGGATTGACATATGAAAGAATTTTCTGCTGCCAAAATTAACATATGAGAAAAGTGCTGCCAAATTTTTTTATAACTATCTTATTGTGTGAGTCCTACAAATATCATTTATAACAAAAATAATATATAGATTAGAGGAAGAGAAAATTTGACACTTGTCACGTTAGCTATTAAATTAATATTTGATATTTATCTTTTGACACATTAGAGATGCTCTTAGTGATTTCTTAAAGAAAAAAAAATATTTATTTTACAGCCATAAAATTTAGAGGGAAAATTTGGAGAGAGTTGGAGATTTCGCTGTAGATGGTGTGATTCAGAGTTTTCTTACTTTGTGGATGCTTCTGCCTGTTTAGAGAAAGAAAAAACGAGGGAGTTGCATGTTCTTGCAAACCAGCATTCAAAACTCAGTTAGAAAATATAAGGAAAACTAATGAAAAGGGCTTGAAAACTTTGAGTTTTAATGATAAGGACAAAATAAAGGGTAAAGTGAATAGTACCAGAATTGACTTTTTAGTGTTAAAATGTGGTTTTTCGTTAAAGTGAACAGTACCGGGTGCTTTTCGTTAAAGTTCCCGAAAATATATTCAAACTTTGAACAGAGTAGATGAGCTTGTGGAGACAAAACTTGGTTTTAAAAAAAAAAAAAAAAAAAAAAACCTCTTTTTGGTGCCTTACATCTCAAGCAATCAAAATCAAGATATATCTTTTGTTTGTTTGTTTTGTTTTGTTTTTTTTTTTTTTTGAGACGAAAATAACAATTACAAAGAAAAGACTTGTGGCGAGAAGAGCTAGCAAAATCCCATAATGGAATTTTAGAATTACGCTTTTTTGTTGAAGCATTTAACTCCAAGATTCCATGATAAGGGACCTAGTGGTAATCTATGCCCAATTATACAAGAATAGAACATTTTTACCATAACGATGTGATATACGTTGTGGCCAATTTTCTAAAGGGTTAAGAGAGGGTGTGGCAAGTGATAGCGTGGAAAGCAATTGTAGAATGCTTAGGATAGTGTGATTCTCTCTATGCCCGTCATTTTATTAAAGGAAAACTAATGAAAAGTGTTTGAAAACTTTGAGTTTTAATGATAAGGACAAAATAAAGGGTAAAGTGAATAGTACCAGGTTTGACTTTTTAGTGTAAAAATGTAGTTTTTCGTTAAAGTGAACAGTACCGTAGGCTTTTCGTTAAAACTCCCTTTTATTAATTGTAATATAAGAGGAAGGAGTGACTTGTCATCCAATAAATTACAATTCTAATAGGAAAGACTTGTCCTCCAAGAAATTACAATTCTCTTTATGCCTATGCTCATTATTATAGTGATGGTGTAAATCCTAGTTATTAGATTGAGTTTTAGATTACCCCTTATTATAGCGATTCTTTACTACTAGAATTGTAATTACTTGGAGGATAAGTTATTCCTTCATCTTAGATTACTATTAATAAAAAAGAGTAATGCTAGGGATACTAAATTTGTAAACAAAATTTTGTAAACTAAATGACATGGAAGTTGGTGGTTGGATTATTACTTAAGCGTTGATAAACGTGCTTATTCATATTAGTGACATATCATTTAGTTTGCAATTTGTTGTCTATAAATTTAGTTTTACTAGCATTACCCTTAGTAAAAATACTGGCATGTGAGAATCACACAATCTTAAACATTCTACAATTTCTCTCCACGCTCTCACTTGCCGCACCCTCTCTCAACCCTTTAGATAAATGGCCAACACATATCACATCGTTATGGTAAATGTTCTATTCTTGTATAATTGGCACAGATACACCAATTAAATGAATGGTTGGATCATGTGGAGTAAAAGATCCAATGGCCAAAAATAAAAGAAGAAGAAAGCAAACAAAAACAAGAAGAAGAAAGCCTAAACCACACCCCCGATTATACATAAATAAAATCCAACAGCTTAGAAAATTTTGCCAACTTAAAACATGAAACCTGTTTGAAATCCATGACCCGTTTTATGAAGAACCCTTTTGATATTTTTTCCACGAATTCGTGGCTCCTCATTCTAATCCTCCCTAACTCTACCTCGTCATCTTGTTAGACAATGGCAAAGTGTTGCAAAAATTAATAGTGTTGTGAGAACATTGTCCCGATTTGGTTAAAGTTGAGGAATCATTACCACAATTTTTTTCAATGCACTATAAATTTCGTGCCAAAAAAACAAAGACTGCGGTATATATTATACCACTGGTGAAAATTACGCAACATACATATAACGTTTAGCAAACATACGAGAATAAAATCATTTCCAAGTTGAAATAGTTAGGAGAAGAAAGTAAGCAAAATAAGGCCGTTAAGGTCTGCCATGCATCCTGGCCACTCTATACTACACCGTGACCCTCCTCCATACAAATTATACAGCGGCGGGGCCTTCTAACTAAATCTGCAACCACACTAAAAAATAAATAAAAAAACTAGTTACTTCAATAAATTACACTTGTTGTAGGCATAATTTACTGAACAATTATAGAGGCCATAGAGAGAAAGATGCAGCAATAGTAGAGAGAAGAGATAGATGTGTAATTGTGGGTGTGTGTGTTATTCCACCCCATTGTGTCTTTATTTATAGTAGTAGGGAAGGTTAATTCCTTACTCCTAATAGGAATATAAGATATATTCCCATATCTACTAGGATTTACACAATCACATTCCTAATCTAATAGGAATGCAACATTGCCCCTTGAGTATGTAAATACTCAAGTAAATGGCGCAACAGGTCTTCAGCGATGAAGTAAGTACAGTTGATGAAGTCGTCGGCACAATGAGCGAATGCAAGTCTCAAATCAACGGGAAGAATGCATAAAAAGTAAAACTCACAAAACCTCACTATGGTAAAACCCAAGGTGGGAGTAAAACTCATAGACTAAGGAGAAAAGTGAGAAATTGCATCAAGTCAAAACTATACGTCTTTTGGACACAAGTAGTAGAGCTCATAAGGGTATGATCAATCCAGGATGGGTGCCTAGTTAAAACCTAGTTAGGTAGCAAAAATCTAGTGGGAAAAATACTCCTAATTGTAGGGAAAAAAAGTACATTAATATCAAGTGAGTATACTTATGGATACTCCCCCTGAGTTTGACATAACTTCCAAATGAGAACTACAAGCATTGCATATGAATAGTTAGGCATACCAATTCCTCGGACAAGCTTCTGGAAGGTTGACTTCGGCAGTGACGTCATGTAAAGGTCGGCAAGGTTGTTTGGGATCGGCTTGCATGACTTCAATCTCCTGATGCTTTGCTGATGTAGATGTAGACGCAATATGTCTTGGCGTTGACTTGTATCATAGCTTGGTCGGGTGGATACATACGGCATAGTCTTCATGGATTGTCGTTGGGACTCAACGATGGATGAAAATAGCAAGTACTTTGAATATGTTCAACAAGAACTCCTAACCATGTCTCACTTGTGGCGTAGTAAAGTGAGGTGAGTCTTGGAACGATTTGAAGATTTCGGAACTAAGGTCATCTCCAAGATATTGCGATAGCCCTAACGGTAAAGACATAACCATTTGAGGATTTTGCCTTGTGCGGGTTTGATAAGCAACCTACGTCAACATAACAAATAACCCATATAGTTCAACTAGTAGACCAAAATATCGTCAGAAAAATGCTTCAACTTCATGTCAAGGCATAAACGATTTTTTCCCAAGATCTTTCATCTCAAATTCCATCTTCAGGTGCGAGGCAGTTTTCTCAAGCTCTTCTAGAGTTTTAGTGAGATTCGTGTCAAAGACATAAACTGTAACTATAGCAATTCGGAATAAGACTTCATAGTTTAACACGCAAGGGCATAATTCATATCCCTGACTGATCAAATAATCACTTAGACAGGTATACCACATTCGTCGGATTGTAAGTGAATGCCTCATACAAGTTAAGAGGGTGTTCCGTGGTTTTGGAACTATTTGAACCAGTCCATGTAATTCTTCGGGAACTTACAAATCTCCGTATCTATATCCCCATAGAGAAAACACTAACCACATTTCATAATGCTGCTATCAATCACATGACGTTTGAGAGAAACCTTACGCCGTAAGGCGTGCATCATATCACACTATTTCATTCATCTCATAACACTTTCTTTCCCACTTGTAACACAATAGGGTTACCTTGGCAGTGTAGGAACGACAGATCCAATACACATTTTGGTAAGGAATTTGACCTGGATTGTAATTTCAGTTGTCTAATCAGTTCTACGTTGTCACTTAATCAACGGAACACGGTTCGATATTGTTGCTTTTCATTTATGTCGGTAGCTACCATATAAGTGAAAACATCATCGATGGTAATCTCATTTCAATTCCATTTAGCTCATCCAAACTAGTATACTGGACCAAGAACTTCAAGTTTCGGGAGTAATCCGGATTAATCTCATAAGATGGAAATGATTTGAGACAGCGATCAAGTATGGATTCATTTTGTGCCGGATCTTCCTCTTCTAGGGAAGTGAATCCTATGAACCGAGTGATCTATCGTGCTACAGGCCAAGACAGATTGATTGGCTATCCGCTTGTGTACCGGACTGTCCAACAGAGGCGTCCAAACCGTCCAACAGGGGTGGCACACCCTCCAAGGATGTTGACTCGACGTCCCTTGAGTACGTCTATCTTTGCAGGCATGTTTGCAGCTGGTATATGATCTCGTCATTTTAGCTAGATCAGAGGAATGTGTTTGGAGCAACATTCTGAAAGCTAGAATTTATCGCACTTGCTTATCACACTTGTGCGGTATGGGGATCGAGATGCGACATAGTGGGCAACGTCCACGCAATTTTGAGCCGTTATCCAGGAACGTTGACGTTCTTATCTCCCCCTAACGGTGGGAATACTGTCTCTTTAAAGTGACAACCCGTAAATGAGTGGTAAAGAGATCGCGTGCAAGGGCTCTAAGAGTGCTAGTGTGAAAGAGAATCATAATCGACAAAAGAAACACATCTTTCTTTGAGGACCTATGTTGGTACGTTGCGGTGGCGCAACTTGGCACATGAAATGCACACCCAAATGCGTAAATACGAAAATTGTTAGGTTCGTACCCAGTAACCAACTGTAACGTCAAATAGGTTGGGTGGCAATGGGCCTCAAGGCGGACCAACATAACTGCGTACAAGATTGCATAGCCCTAGGCAAAAACTGAAAACTTGGTATGTTCACCAAAATCTGGGTGATCATTTAAATTGCACTTTATGATCACTAGGCGAGACTATTTGGGGTGAATATGGGAATTCGATGTTTAATTATAAACCCAAAATACATGCAATACTTTATCGAAAACCGTCGATATAAACTCTCCAGCATTATCCAGTCTCCCGGACCTTAAGGGATAAGTAGGGTGGTGAGCCCTTAATCGGCCATGAGGTTTAACAACAATGTGTGTGGACAAACATGTGACCAGTTTGTCAATTAATCAACCAAAACCATAAGTATTTATATGGTCCGCTTTTTGGTTGGATTTGTCCACATATATTCCCTTGAATCCACTGTGAAAAGAGAGTCGTTTCGTATCTTTGCAATGGATGATTTAGAAAATCAATTTCCCAAATGAGCATGCTTTACAAAGTATGCTTATAGGCACAAGATCCTTACTTTGGGTAAGGAGATGCGTTGTAGCATCATTGTTCGACCTAAGTGTCCCAAAAAGGTCGTGTCAAGTCAAGTAAACTGCTCAATCACCAAGCTCCAGGTCGGCCACATGTGGTGTGTTCCAGTTAGGAGACAACCCACTGACCCCAAATCAAAGCTTCAGGCTCATTTTTGGAGGTGGTGCAAAGATATTCCACTCTATTTTCATCAGTGGTTTCATTTATGATCATTGTTCTCTTGAATATCCTTACAAACTCAACGACATGGAGAATTTAGAGTCCTTTAAATGGTAATTCGATACCATTCTTACAACGAGGAACGTGTCAATGCTCTTAATTAGGTTGGATATACCTGAAGTCGTTGTTAGAGATGTGATTTAGGTGTAAAGTTAGTGTGCGTAATATTGCATTCATTCAGACAACTAACTTTCCCACATTCATACCTAATCACGTGTTTAATTGAATTGGTCACATGTATTAAGAAACATGATTCAATTAACTCATATTCGAGGACAATATCAATAAGAGTATCCATAAGTAAAACATACACCAAACTTGAATATAAGAACATGGAAAAATGTTCACAAAGTAAATGGTTTACTAAAGGGATTCGGCCAATAAGACCATCCATGTCAAAATTCTGCTCTTCTAACGATGTTCGGTGGAGCAAAATTAATCTCACGTATTGATTACGAGAATGGTACTCCTCAACAACATTGGTAGGGGCACGAACAAGTGCATAACCAATGATCTATTCCATCGAGACAGAAATAGATTCTGCAGGGTTGAGGTTTGAGAATATTATCCCTTATTCTTGAAGTTTTAGGTCTTAGGTACTAAGGATCACGCGTCAGACATGATGCCACACCTTGGCAGGCCCTGATTCTACCATATGTTGTAAAAACAAAATTGAAATTGGATTGTGAGAGGGACAGACCCCGAATTGGGTTCGGTAAGCTCAAGCTGGTGACCTCTACCGAAGCAGAGCATACCTTTCGGTGCATCCCTGCCGAAGCAGGGCATCACCGTTTGGTATGCTTTGATCGAACTGGGTCGAGCCATTTCGGTAAACTCCAGCCGAACTGAGTCTATACCTTTCTCTCATGTTTGTGGTAGTAATCAAATCTAAGAATTTGATAAACTTCAGCTTTCTACACTATTGCTTTAGGGGCGAGTTAGAAACAAAGAAGGACGAGAACAACTTTCTCTAGTCAAAATTCGATCGGATTTATAAACTTTAGAATTGTACTCATTCATGGATGTAATTATGGTGTGCTTCAGGCAATGTCTTTCATGATTAGATAGTCCGTAGGAGCGAGTCAAAGAGCCATGGAATACTCGTTCGGGAGGTACTTCAGTTTGTAATGCTTCGAGCATAAGTCTTAGAATGAAGATCATGGCTGAGGCTTATTCAGCTCTTCCATGCCATTGTTGGCGTCAATGGTTTCTCAGCTTCTTGATAGTCAAGTGGAGATTCACATCTTGTACCTCACATAAAGTGGTTTCTATTAGAAACGTCCAAATTAGAGAAATCGAACTTGTGACGGTTCGACAATCCATTGAATTGGAAGGAACAAGATTGTGATTGGTACTATGGGAATGAATCATCCATAAGCATCAAAGTTAGAACATTCGAGTTCTAAGACATGGTTTTCATGAAAAATGTCGGGTTTTCATGAGTGTATTGTTTTATGAAAACTTTCGAGTTTCAAAGGCACTAAATTTGAAACTACAGGTTCAATTTTAGTATATGAACATTTAGTTCATAAAAGAGAGGGTCTTGCAAGAACACAAAATGCAATATACAACTAAGTGTAGTGGATTTAAGTTGCTTCGGGAACTCAAGTGTGAGAGTTTAGTTACTACGAAAGTATGTCAACGGTTCAAAGTATAAAAATAAATTATTGAATCATTAATGTCCAAAAGTGATCTTCAGGTCAATAAATTTGGATTCATTATCAGATTAATGGATTGCAGGTCACTTTTAATTAATTCAATAAATCGAGCCATATGGGTCGATTGTAGAAACTAAATAATATTATTGGGTCGAAAATACCATAGCCCAAAAATTGGGCTGGGTGCCGTGAGCAAAGGGCTCGGGTGTGGCTGCAATAGCAGCCCATGGGGTGGCTTTAGGCCACGAGCCTAGAGTTTTGAAGCCCAGCAACAAATGATGGCTTAATTGGGGCCGAGGGGGGGTACGGGTTAGGCCCAGTAAATTGATGGCCTTAGGTTCGCATGGGAAGGCAAGCTCAGCGAGACTGGCTTGCAAGCTTTTGGGTCACATGAGGCCCAGTCGCAGGCTAGGGCCGAGTTATTGGGCTGCGGCACAAGCCCTGTTGGAAATGTGCCCTAAAGCCAATCATATGATGATACTTTACGGACATTTCACATGTTAAACTAATCTAGTTTACATATAAAGGGCAAAGATTATTGTTTGAGCCGTCTCATATAAATGTTATATGCTTAAACGATAAAGTCCAAGGAATATGTGATTGGAAGAATGCAATCTAATGAAGTTAGATTCATGAGACCATTCTTTCGTAGACACATCATAAACGTTCCTGATCATAGGATTGCCAATTGGGCATTGACAGTCCGTTAAGATCAGTACGTGCTATGTCTTCTCTCAGGGAGAGTGACTAGTCTCGAGTCATTGGTGTGTGTGACATCAAGACAAGCATGTAGGTGCTCAATAGCGAATGAGTCCACTGAACACGATCAACGAGGAGTTCTCGTACTCATGTCACATGAGAACTCATGGTTGGGATAATGCAAATTAGTCTTTTGACCTGAGGCATCACAGTTGTCTTGTGGTTAAGTCCTTGATCTTTGATTATGTCAAAGTCACCCCATCGGGGTGTCCACGACATCATTAGGGTTAAGCCACTTAGTCATGGAGACAAGTGAATGTGCAACAAGGGATCTCTAACCTTCAAATGGTTTGAGGGAGAATACTCTATGATATGATTAAATCTCTGGCCAGAGTATGAATGAGATTTGGGAATGCGTTCCAAATCACATTCAAAGTAATCATATAAGCAAACGAATCACATTGGATAGTAGACATGAATAAATAAACTATCAAACCAAACAATGTGGTCAAGAGTATTAGATTAGAGAAAGACCGTATTGCATTTGTAATCTTAAACTGAATAGGTTCTCTACCTCTTCTGATTAGCTTGGGTAGCCATGATATGCTGCTAGGTGTCACTCATGGTTTGTGGAAGCCCTAAACGTGTGTAATCACTAAAGGGAGAATTGAAAGTAAGTTTCAATTCACAATCGATGTAAAATGGTTTTAATCGCCCACTGCCTCGCTAAAAGGAACCTAATGTATCGTACACCGTGTAAGGTGGAGATTGAAGAAACAAAGGAGATGAGTAAGAATAATTAAATGGTTTAATTATTTATGGCAATGATTAATTAATATGTTAATTAATCAAACGAATAAGTTCGTTAAAGACCTCGGGATAGTTTTGGACCTTAAGGCCCAATGGGCTTCGAACGTCAAAGCCCATTGACTTAAGTTGTATGACAACTTAATGAATAATGATTCACAAAGGCCCAATTAGCCCAATTAGCCCATAATTAAGGAGGGTAGTGAACTTGGCTTAATTGCAAGTTTGCCACTCCATTGTGAGGTGGTATAAAGGCAACTTTATAGCCATTTCATCCTTAGGGTTTTTGTGGAGAAAAGATGAGAACAAAAGCTCTCTTTGCTCTAAAAAAAATTCAGCCACCCTAGAGGAAATTATCTAGCAATTTTACTTCCTCTAGGTCACTCATTTCTTCTTCAATTTAACCTTGGTGTAGAATCTTTAGAGGTTCTCAATTTTGGGAACTTGGAGAACCTTTTCTTCTAACCAAATCCATGGAGCTAAGAAGCAAGGAATGAAGGCCCTATCTCTTGGGTGATTATCCTTTGCATATGCAAAGAGGAATCTACAAAGGTAAATATTTCTCAACTAACAAATGTTGTTTTAAGTTGAGTCAAGGTTCACCAATCTACTAGGCTTTGAATTTCATGGTTGATGTTTTGTTTTTGAGTGCATGTAAGCATGATTCCGCCTTTAATTTGTTAATTGCATGCTATTGATGTTGCTCAAATAAACATGTTTTTCACAAAATTTCCTTCAAGCCCAACAACCAAAAAGTTTGTGGCATAGAGCCGGGGTAAGGCAAGGGCCCATTAGCAAGTGGGCCGTGGTAGAGAACCAATCCAGCTAACCATAAAACTGGTGCAGACGGGTCGGGGCTTCAAGTCTGTGACAATGACAAGCCCAGCATGGCTTCAGGCATGCGGGTTGTGGGTTGCGTTTTGGACTAGGGCTTTCAGGCCCGTGAGATAGCCATCCTAGGCCGAGGCCTGATTGAATGTTGAGGGAAGGCAGCAAGCCCAAGGGGCTGCACAAAGGTCCAAATCGGTGTCCCAAGGTCTGTCGCCACGGTGGTGCTAAAAATTACCCAATTTTTTTCGAACCTAGGGTTTAAAACCTTAATTGCTTCTAATTTTTGAATATACTTTGACTCACATATTCCACATAGCAAATATAATTGTGTAATGCATGAAACAAATATATGGAACATATATATATATATATATATATTGGAAGGTAAATATAAATGTAGGGGGTTCATGCATCATGTGGAATGTTTTCATGCTTCATGATCGTTTCAAATATCTTCTTTTATTTTAAGCGTACCTGATTGATAGAAATTTACAAAAGCCCTTGAATTTGTAGAAGTTCCTTCTCGGAAAGCCGAAATTGGATCTCCAATGCGTTGTATCACGTTCAACACAGAAAAATTAAATTGAATCAATAGCATGTAGATCAATTAAAATAAAAAATCATAAAAATAATGATTAAAACGTAATACTCCCCTGATTGAAGAATAAACTCTTGTTAGCGCAGCGTCAAGAGCATGCTGATAACGTGTTGTAGGCATAATTTATTGAACAATTATGGTGGCCATAGAGAGAGAAATGTGCGGCAATAGTAGAGAGAAGAGATAGATGTGTAATTGTGGGGTGTGTGTTATTCCACCCTATTGTGCCTTTATTTATAGTAGTAGGGAATGTTAAATTCTTACCCTTTATGATTACAACATTTAATAGGTAATCTACTCTTAATAGGAATATAAGATACATTCTCATATCTACTAGGATTTACACAATCACATTCCTACTCTAATAGGACCACAACAACACTAAAATTTTAGCAGCACATATCCAAAGATTCAGTCTTAACGTACCAGAGCAAATTAAAGAATTTTCAACGGTTTACTATAAGGTGTAAATCGTATATGTGAGTAATTAGTGGCGGTGTAAATCTACCATCCATTAAGCAAATTGGAAATTTCAACGGTTTATTATAAGGTGTAAATTGTATATGTGAGTAATTAGTGGTGGTGTAAATCTACCATCCATTAAGCAAATAAAATATACTAAGGCATTTTTTTTTTAAAAGAGACAATTAGTGGCAAGTCACGGTTATTCATTCATTCTGGGGATCGAGAAGGCTCATAGAGACATTTCAACTTCCTCCTGACCTCGTAATTCGCCATTTATCATTGAGTCATCCGCTTGTGGTTAGTAGGATCCGTTGATTCATTGGAGCAATTAGTGGTGATGCCAAATGCCAATTGTATTTAGGAGATATAATGGGTGGAATTTAAATTAAAAAGGAACAAATTTTTTGTATGATTCCCCAGAAGTCTCTGTCTCTCCTCTGCATAACTTCATCTGTATTGAAATTGTAAAACCCTATTAAATATTTAGTTAGGAGAGATAATTTGAATTTGGACCGGCACAATATAATTTAGAACTCCGTCCATATAATCGAATAATATTATTATTAAATAATAATATCAAAAAATTGAATAATTAAATGATATATCATAATCTTGTTGCAGTCATATTTAGAATAGAAATGTGATTGTGTAAATCCTATTATATATATGGATATCTTTGAATATTCCCCTTAGTAGTTAATATCATATTAGAGTTGTAATCTTATTAGGTAATGATTTAACCTATCATACTACTATAAATATAAATAAAGTCACAATAGGGTGATACAACATACACATCACAATTAAATCTCTCTCTTCTCTCTTGCCGCGCCGGCCTTTCTCCATCTCTAGTCCTAAATACAGTTTAGTCAAATAGGCTTACAACACGTTATCAGCACACTCTTGCCAGAAGCTAATGAATTGAAGGATCATAGGAGAAGACTATCTTCTACAAAATTCAAAAGCTTTTATTTGTTTTCTACCAATCAGGTACGCTTAAAATAAAATAAGATATTTGAAATGTCCACGAAGCATGAAAACATTCCCCATGATGCATGAACCCCCTATATTTATATTTTCCTTCTGATATATATATATATTGTATATGATTCATATATTTGTCAATATATATAAGTTTCCTGTCTTACGCAATTATTTTGCTATATGGAATTTGTGAGTCAAAGCATATAAATAAATTAGAAGCAATTTAGGGTTTTTTCAAACCATAGAGATGTCGAAAAAAAAAATTCAGGGAAATATAGGGCACGGCTCGCTGCCGCACCATCGTGGCACCACCGCTGACCACTGCAGCTATCCTGTAGCCTAGCCGCTTGGAGCAAACATGGAACGATGTCGTTTGCCGCCTTGGACCACACGGCAGCAGCTCTTTGTGCTTTACTGCTTACGCCAGACAACCCAGGCCCTAGGCCTGATAGGGTTACATGGGCCTGAAGCCCTTAACCCAATTCGAGAAGGCTTTTAGCTTTCTTGGCCCTTGTCCCGTGCGTCCCTAGCCCAACTCTAACATCCCAGAGTTGTTAGGCATTTCTTAACCCATGACTAGGCCTGCCCGCAACAGCCTATTGCTTGATGGGCTTCGCCCTAACCTTCAGCCCACTCGCCCCCAGCTTTTGCTGCTAGACTTGACCTGCCCCGACCCGAAACCCAGCCTCGGTTTGGCTTCCCCACACCAACCTGCAAACCAGCCTTGGGCTAGGCTTGCCCCGTGTCTGGTTTTTCGGCCTAAACAAGCAACTTTGCTACTAGGCTCACCTAGACCACACGGCCCAGAGGCCTGCAGCCATCACTGTGGCCCAATGGCTTGCAGCCAAGTTGCAGGGCCTGTCCTCGTTTAGATACTAGCTCACCTAGACCACACGGGCCAGAGGCCTGTAGCCATCACCTAATGCTAATTTTTGGCATCCCCGCTTTATAAATCATGCCCAATTTTTTTTTGTTTTTTGGGTACTTTGGTTTATACTAATTAATTCTAATTTAATTATCACTTGGTTTATCACCAACTGAAGCTAATATGACTCGTCTGTCATTATTTTGCTTCCACAATCAACCCTATTTGGTCCCAATCTATTGATTAATTAAAAGTGACCTGCATTCCATTAATCTGATAATTAATCCAAAATTATTGACCTGAAGATCACTTTTGGACATTAACGATTCAATAATTTATTTTTATACTTTGAACCGTTGACATCATTTCGTAGTCCTGAAGCTCTCATACTTGAGTTCCCGAAACAACTCAAATCCACTACACTTCAATCAATATATTGCATTCTATGTTATTGCAGGAACCTCTCCTTTATGAATTAATTGTTCATAAAACTAAATTGACCTATAGTTTCATATTTAATGCCTTTGAAACTCGAAGTTTTCATTCAAAACTGACCACATGAAACATGCACCTTTCATATTTAAATTAAACCAATACATGTCTATAAAACCCGAATGTTCTACGATGTATGTGTATGGATTACCATATGACTAACTATGTTTTGTTGTACCCTCTGTTTTAGGGACATGTCGAACTTGAACAAACTCAATTTCACCGCTCTAGAAGTATCTGGAAGAAACTACATGAATTGGGTTCAAGATGTAAAGCTCCATCTTATTGCAAAAAGTATTAGAGCCACCATCGAGGCAGCTATCGACGCTAGCCCCATCGACTAAGCTCAGAAAGCTACTACAATGATCTTCATTCGAAGACACATCCATGATGCATTGTATATCGAGTACCTCGCTGAGAAGGACCTACGCACCCTCTGGCTTGCTCTAGCCGACCATTTCGATCACCAGAAAGACATTTACTTGCCTGAAGCAAGACACGATTGACAGCATCTACGCTTCCAAGACTTTAAATCCGTGAATAAATACAACTATGAAGTTTGTAGAATTTGATCATTGCTTAAGTTATATAAAGTGGACTTAACAGCTGCAGATCTCTGGCAGAAGACCTATTCGACATTCCATACCACCAATATTGTCATGCAGCAACAATATAGGGCACAAAAGTTCACCAAATTTTTCGATTTGATCTCTGTTTTTCTTCTAGCTGAAAAGCAGAACCAGCTTTTGATGAAAAATCATCAAGCTCGACCCACTTTTAACAGCCACAAACGACGAAAGAATCGTCGTGGACATGGTAATGGGCAGCAAGCCCACCCACGGGCCCAAGGTCAACAGAGCCAAGGCCCACCCAAGAGAGAACATTTGACCCAGAAACGCATACCCCTTGCCCTTAAGACCCCAAACTTCAAAAACAAGGGAAAATTTATCGTTCAATCGGCTTCTACTGAAATGGTTATGTGTTACCGCTGTGGATTAAAGGATCATTGGTCACGCGTATTTAGAACTACCCCCCAAGGCCATTGCAAGTATCGTTCCTGTCGTGAGTCTAACTTTGCCTATATGGAACATCCCAAATATGCTACTACATCCATGAAGATATCAGATTTTCAGGAGGCATCAGCTCTTATGGACGAATAAGTTTTATTCTTCTAGACATGTTTTTATGGTGTTTTTACCCCTAGTGGCCGAACCCACTAGGAATGGCTGGACCTAGACCTGACATTTTCAACCCGACCAGTTAACCCGACCTGATCTGACCCTTTAAAATTAGTATTTGAGTGACTGCTAAACGGGTCGGATGGGTCAACCCGTTAAATAACGGGTCATTTTGGTTGAACCCGCGAAACCCGTTAACCACCCGTTAACACCTGTTAGTGGCACCCCAACTGCCATCGCTATTTCTGCAAGCATATCGTTTGCAAAACCTTGGTCAAGTATCTGATCATCAAGAACTTGTTTTAGCTTGTCGAAAACATGGAGCTAAGACTGTGAGGCCTCAATTTCCACGATTTGCATTTCATTTTGTAACTTTTTCACCTGATCAGATATCCCTAATAAGACGTCGGTGTTTGCAACGGACAGAGTGGCAAAAGACCTTCTAATATCCCTGGTAACGTCTTATACCTCCTTGACAATGTGCCGGCACTTGACAAGCAAGTAGAAACGCGCTCGGTTTTTATACTTGTCAACCAGTTTGTTTGCCGTTTTAACATCTGCTTCGAGGGACTCCAAAGTAAGCTTGGCAGCTTGAGAGTCATTCAATTCTTGACTCTGTAGTTCAATGCCCGGGTAAGGAAAAATCCCATCGGCGGAGACAATGGTTTGATCACCGAAGAGAGATTGGTTGGCGGTGATGGAGTCGATTGCAAGGGAGACTTGGGTTTTGAGGTAGCAGAAGAAAACAACTGAAAGCACCAATCTTTTTTTGGTTTGGATGAAAAGTTAAAAAAAACAAAAAACAAAAAAATTGTTAACGGGTGAAATGGGTGAAACATGTGACTTATTAGTTTAACAGGTTGGGTTTGGGTGACCCGTTAGCTTAAAGGGTTAGGTTCGGATGACCCGTTAAATTAACGGGTCGGGTCATACCCGACCCAAACCAAATAAACTCGACCCGTTTACAGGTCTAGCCGGACCCCCTTTAATTTTTAGGTTTATGGTTTAATTTTTGGACAATTTTTCTAAGTATTTGGAATAATTTGTTTGGTTTTTTGGTTTGTTTTGAATTATGGATAATTATTTTATGGATATTATTTCTCGAATTAATTAATTGAATGAATGCAATTATATTTATGCATGTGACCAATTCAATCAATTTATTTCTAGGTATGTCTAGTAGAAAGTTAGTTGTCTGGCTGATAGCGCTATTACGCACACCATAGTACGTGAGCGACACTATTTTACTAACTTTGTACCTAAGAAAGCACATTTGACAACCCTCTCAGGCTCATCCAACCTAATTGAAGGATATAGAAAGGCACGTATCATGTAGTATAATGGTACCGTGTTAACCATTAAAGAGGCCTTCTATTCTCCATGTTTCGGAAAAAACATTGCTGAATTTTAGAGACATTCGAGATAATCAATATCATATTGAAACCACTGAAGAGAATGGTTCTGAATTTCTTTGTATCATTTCTTACGCGTATGGCCAGAAGCATATTCACGAGAAGTTGGAACGTCTCCTGAGTGGGTTGTACATCACAACCTTTCGCGGCATAGAAGCCCACCATGTGGCCAGCCATGTGCCTGAGTTCCATAGCACTTTGCTGATTTGGCATGACCGTATGGGACATCCCAGAAGTGACATGATGCGTCATATCCTCAAATCATCATATTGGCATCATTTACCTCCCTATGTTGGATTCCCGCCATGCAAAACTTGTTCTTTGGGGAAGTTGATTACTCAATCCTTAATTACAAAGATTATTCATAACCTTCCTAAGTTTCTTCAGAGGATTCAAGGGGATATTTATAGACCTATCCAACCAACATGCAGACCATTTAGATACTTTATGGTGTTGGTTGATGCATCGACACGTTGGTCACATGTCTGCTTATTGTCCACATGCAACACTACATTTGTGAAACTCCTAGCACAAATTATTAAGCTTAGGGCTCACCACCCTGCTAATCCGATGAAGTCGATTAGACTGGATAACGCTGGAGAGTTTACGTCACAAACTTTTGACGACTATTGCATGTTAGTTAGGATTGAAGTCGAACATCATGTACCCCATGTTCACACCCAGAATGGCTTGGCAAAAGTTTTCATAAAGCGCATTCAATTGATAGCTCGGACTTTGGTTATATGAACCAAAATGCAATATTGCACGGAGCTATACTGGTCTGCCTGAGGCCCACCGCTACCTTACCTTATTCACCATTACAGTTGGTTATTGGATACGAGCCTGACGTCTTGTATTTACGTGTGTTTGGATGTTCAGTCTATGTGTCAATAACGCCGCCACTATGTACCAAAATGGGTCCTTAGAGAAAAATGGGAATCTATGTCGGTTATGATTCGCCATAAATGCTTCGCTATTTAGAGCCCTTGACAGTAGATCTCTTTACCGCAAGTTTTGTGGATTGTCACTTTGAAGAGACAATCTTCCTGTCGTTAGAGGGAGATAAACATGTTAACATTTCTGGAGAACGCCACGAATTGTCGTGGTATACTCCGTTGAGTTCATTACTTTCATCATGTTTGAGTTTGTTTTAGACATTATGCATACTTCTCACTTTTTCCTTAGTCTATGGATTTTTATCTACCTTAGGTTTTACCATAACGAAGTTTTGTGAGTTTTACTACTAATGCATACTTTCTTTATATTAGAGACTCGCATTCGCCCGTTGTGCCTCCGGCTTCATCAATTGTTCTACATCATCTGCTGAAGATCTGATGTGATGTTTTGTTTGAGTATTTACACACTCAAGTGGGAGTGTTGCAATCATATATAGAATAGGAATGTGATTGTGTAAATCATAGTGTATTTAAGAACATCTTTGAATATTCTCTCTGGTAGTTAATATCCTATTAGAGTTGTAATCCTATTAGGGTAATGATTTAATATATCCTACTACTATAAATAAAGACACAATGGGGTGATACAACATACACCTCACAATTAAATCTCTCTTCTCTCTCTTGCCTTCGGCCTCTTTCCCTCTTTAGCCCTAAATACAGTTCAGTCAAATAGGCTAATATCATTATATTATTAAATAATATGAAATTGAATGCAGTAAAGTTAATTACCAACGTGAAACCGTTGATTTTCCCGGAAAGGAATCTTGCATGCGGTAATTTAATTAACCAAAAAAGAAATCGTGGCCCACCTATGCACCGGAGCCGTTGGATCTATTTAATTTATTTATTTTTAACCTTCGTATGCTAGGTTAAGTTTAAGGCCTCATTTGGCAGATTTGACTGTACTGACTATTCAATCGGATAGGATAAATAGTCATTGAATAGTATTGACTAAATTAGTTGGGCGTTTGGTGTTCTGTTGAATTAATTTGTCCACCTAATAATACGTCGGACTATAATAATTTTCTAAAATAATTCTCAAAATAATTGTTGTTAAAATGAATAAAAAGAGAGAAAATCATAAAAAAAAAAACAGAAAAAATAAAAGAATTAATCATCATAGAATAAAAATTAAAGAAAATTGGAAAAAAAAACCCATGTTGAGGTTTATCTCCTAGCGTGGCTTCCGTTCTTCTCTTCACCACCCTCCCATACGAACCTCCTTCCTAATTTCTTCAATCTCCCAAAACCCAAATAGATTCACCACCAAAACAATACTACTAATTAAATTGAAGATGCAAATTGATGAAGAAAAGAAATCAATTAGTGGTACTAGTCCGAGTTAACCGGAGTCGTCGGAGCTGGATCCAATGCCGTTGGTTGCGGGATGATTGAGCTGTTGAGTTTGTTGTTATTGATGATGAAGATCGGGTTTCTTGACCTGAACTACATCTTCGTCCACATTGTCGCACTTCGATGTCGACAAATGAGACGCGATGGAATAAGAAGCGGCGAACCAGATGGGAAATTGCTCAGAACTGATTGTAGAGGAGTGGCGGCCGAGGTGGATAACTCGTCAAGGAACTGCTCGATATCCCACTTTGAGAAGTTGTTAAGGGCGGCGGCTTTGTGAAGGTGGAGAGGATGCGGCCTGACTAATTATCCCGAGTTTTGGGGTGTTTTAATAGTCCGGTGTCAACCGTATAAAATTTGATGGACCAGATAATTAAGCGAGAGCTTATTTAGTACGACAGTGCACCAAACAACTGCTTCCATATTAGGTTGTAAATAATATCACATGGTATGTCGTCATTCGTTACAAATCTGGTCGAAATTTATCTTCAAAGATTCTAAATAGATTGTGACACACAGCGCGACGAGATTGGTTAAAAATCTTATCAGAAATCTATCATCGACAATTTTAAAAATGTAACGATATGTGGCGCGATGGTATTGGATAAAAATATTATCGAAATCTATTATAAAAAATTATCCTTTCTGATAATGACACATGACGAAATAAGACCGATTAAAAATACTATCTGAAATTACAAATAAAATTATTTTTTATTATTTTATAATAATAAATACAAATATTTTATTACATATTATCATGACTATTCAGTTTAGATGTGGAGATGTAAAATGTAATTACTGTTCATTAAAGAGAATTACTCTGCAGGGCATTCTACACTGGAAGTGCTCTTAAACATGTGAGATATTCGAAATTTTCTAGGGCATTCGCCAATTAAATGAACGGTTAGATTATGTGGAGTAAAAGATCCAACGGGCAAAAATAAAGGATTTGTGACTTGTTCGCCCGGTGTTGGCTTAGCCCCAGGGTTGCGTGCTAGATGTGCAAGGAGAAAAATTGGAATTCAAAATCCTTAGGTCATCTCCAACTGAAGGAATTTTTCCTATCTTTCTCCTCGCGTCTCTCTCCTTCTTCTTTCCCTCGTCTACTCTGCCGTCAGGTCCAACAAGGCCAACATGGACGTCGAGACCTTCTACAACAGCATCATCGCCGTCATCTTCGTCGGGGAAGTGATAGGATTACAGATCTCAGGACCCTATTCAACCTACAAGCAGCAATAGAAATGACAAATGGAGAAGACGAAGTAGAAGGGAGCAGGGCTCCAATATATTTTTTGGTTTTGTATTTCTGTTTGTAAAATCTGATCTGCTACATTTGAGGGAGCTGGACTCCTTTTATACAAACTCTACTTCTTAAAATGCCAGCTGGCATATTTAACAATTCTTAACAAATCAATTAAAGCATAAAACCTCAGTAATAATTTGGGTCATAACAATACTTCCCCCTTGAAGAACAACCTTGTCCTCAAGGTTGAAAATTGAAAAACTTATTTGAACGAGCAGAAACTAGGAGTCTTGCAACAGAAGGGAAGCTGCAGGGACTGCAAATACAATCTGCATGTAGCTCTCAACTTTTGGAGATGAGCCTGACCCCTGAACTTGTTATGACAGCTCCCCACAACTTGGTAAGTGAGCACTTGTTACCCGTAGCCTCTTCATAAATTTCAACCCACGATATCATTTCAATCTCCATGCTAGTTGCCAAAAAGCATGCAGCAACATCAAATGGAGAAAATGGGCCAACTCCCAGGGAACCTGCCAGAGGATCATTCTCAACGAATGTAGCTACTAAAGCAATTGGACCCTTGCCAAGAATTATAACCTTATAGATGGTTATGAGCCTGATATCCTCAAAAGCAAGACGAGGGGTCTGATTGATAAGAGACTGCCAAAGATTAACTATCCTCTTCTTAGGTCCAACACACCATTCCTTGCTCCGAATGTAGCCATCCTTCATCACACCAAACCGAGGGAAGCCACCCATGGGAGTGATGTCTTTCTCAGTCATCTTCCCCACATGGAAGCACATTTCATAGTTTTTTTCAGTGAAACTAGGACCACCTAATGTCGGATTGTCAAAAAACTCCTGAAATAAGCTGATGGATGGGAGCAGCCTATATTGGATATTGAAACCTGCAATTCTTTCTGAATCATTGAAATCACTGTACTTTAAACTGTTATTAGCAACACCGATATTATGCATGGAAGATTTAAAGGACCTGAGCAAACCCAAAGCTTCAACCATGTCCTTCATCACCTCTGTTAAGGTGTACAGTTGGCATTTGAATTCATATGATGGCTCAATAGTATCAAGTTCCAAAAATTTAAACAACTCATTTTGCCAACTTACACTCACGGTAAGACAAATATGCAAAAACCATGCAAAGACAAATATGTTGGACATCCTTCCTGAAGAACAGGCAAAGAAATAACACCAGCAGCAACCAAATGAAATAACACCAGCAGCAACCAATACATTGATGTGTGCCATATTGTCTAACAAATTTACTTTAAGCTGATGACTGACTTTGCAGATACGTCCATAATCGTACAGCCATGCATAAACACTAGCACCATCAACTCTTAGATTTGGCCTGAATACTATTACCTCTTCACTACCAAAAGTGAGCATCTGAATACGTCTGCCGGTTTTCTTATGATGCAACTCCAGCTCTACCAACATCCATCTTTTACCAATCACATAAGAGAAAACATGATGACTACAATGCTGCTCAGGTACAGTCATTTATGGTGTTGTCCGAGATTTCCATTGCTCATTGAAATGCATTCCATAAACCAAGAAAAATAAGATTGAAGTAGTAGTTGTTCCATCCTCCTTGAAAGAGATGAGAATGCAGGGCCTCTCCATCAACCATATTGTATAACTCCTCTGATTGAAGACAACCCTTTGATAAGATATATTGTCACAAGGATTAGTGAGAGTGTGACACCAACCCGGTTGCTGGAAAATCTGGTCATTCGCTACGCAATTAGGAAAGAAAACAGCATCGAGGTGTACATCAACCCTATTACACAATTCCTGATTCAATTTCGATAACAAGCTGGTGAGAATAGAATAGTCAAGCTGGGAAAGTGCCATGACTGTTAATGCACATCTGTGTAACAGTGATAAGCAGAGGAACTGCTTGATAGCATTGATATAACCCAAAGTCTCATTCTCCTCAGTCAAACTAGCTGCAAGATCTTTAGGCAAAGAACGACAAACAAGTACAACAATATCCAAAGCTTCCAGGTTGCTACTCAATGACATATTCTCCATATTATGCCTCTTAGACATTTCATCAAATAGATGCAATGCATAGAAATTCTTCTTCACAAATTTACCCACAAGGTACCAATTAACCCAGCCATACTTAGCATTCAAAAAAACATGATATACAATCGCACTATGACCAGTATAGCATGCAATTACACCATACAAAAGCAATACCTCATGTCCACGTACCATTCCTAACTCCCATAGCCCACTAGGTAGCTGATACCAAACATGAAGTTTCTTCTTGATGAAATATCCAATGTTGTCATCGTAAACCGACTGTGCAATCTTCTCTCCCAGTCTCATTCGACAATCCTCCAGTGGCCTAATTTTGGAGCCTCCACCCTTATCCCGAATGCCATTGCAGTAGCACATGTCACGATCGAGAACAACATAGCCACTTGAGTCTGGAATTTCATCAAACAGGTTCCATGCACAAAAATCCTCAGGTCCAGTTTTCGTAGTATCAGAGAACGAGTGCTTATGGAGTAGCCGCGGAGCAGAGGTCATCGTCTTCGATCCCGGAAGCAAGATTGTAGCTGCAGCAGAGTTGTTCGAGTGTGGCTTGACGGTCGGAGTTGCCAGTGCTTGCAACAACGGTGAAGATGAGAGTAATGAAGGAATGGAATGGACTTGGATTTTCGAGGGAATTCGCTGTGGGCTGCCTTCTCTGTCTTGTATCCCAAGTCGTGGAAGTTTCTGGTGACCGAGATCGGGAATTTCAGCATCATCGGCAGACATCGGGGCTGGACCAGAACCTTCCCCAGCACCTAGAGCCAAGTCATGGCGTAACAGAGCAAGGTGACGGCGGATTGGTGCGACGGCAGACTCCACAGCCTTGCAGAGAGCGAAGTCAGAATCCCGAATTGCACGGAGGTCAGCACGCATCGAAGCTATAAGAGAGTTGAGCGCGGCTGAACGTCGCGCGTCCATAGCAGCGAGATGAGATGGATTGGATTGGGCGGGCAAACCAGAGGGAAACCAGGAACGAGATGGCTGATACCAATGATAGGATTACAGATCTCAGGACCCTATTCAACCTACAAGCAGCAATAGAAATGACAAATGGAGAAGACGAAGTAGAAGGGAGCAGGGCTCCAATATATTTTTTGGTTTTGTATTTCTGTTTGTAAAATCTGATCTGCTACATTTGAGGGAGCTGGACTCCTTTTATACAAACTCTACTTCTTAAAATGCCAGCTGGCATATTTAACAATTCTTAACAAATCAATTAAAGCATAAAACCTCAGTAATAATTTGGGTCATAACGGGAAGGTGAGACCATAGTGGGCACCGACCCATGTGGGCGAATTACGCATGCTGACGTGGAGGTAGCCGTCGGAATTGTCAAGCATACGAGACCTGATGATGCCGATCCCACTCTGGTGACCACTGCTCCACCCAAGTTTTCTGCTGCAGCCCTGCCTTTGATTCCTCGCTCAACCGTGGTGCCATTTACCACGATACATGCTGACTTTCCAGATCGGGTATTCGATTAACAGTGACACCATAGACGCCATCTATGATATGGTAAATTGTGGATAGTGTATAGACCAATTGAATAGTTGGTATGCAATGTCATTTGGTTTGATTACTATTTGAAATTATGGGATGGGGGAATGTGGAGAGAGAGAAGGAAAAAGAGAGAGAGAGAGATAGAGCGTGTTAGGAGAAAAGAGAGAGACAGTGGGCGAGGGATTTAGGTTTTTGTACAGACAAAAAAATGGCTTTCGTCGATGATGGGGTTGAGAGCACAGAGAGAGAGAGGAAAAGGGGCTAGAGATTGAATTATGGTGGGGTTTCTGTGATAAGTAATGAGATTCGAGGCAATATGGATGGAGCACGTGGTCGGATTTGGGAAGTCGACGGCGGAGTAGGTGGGGGAGAGAAGAGGGAAAGAGACGCGAGGAGAGAGATAGGGTTTATTAATAAATTTTAATTGTTAAATAAAAAAGTTAATAATATATTAATATTTAATTCATTTTTCAATTCAATTGGTGAGGAGTTGATCTCACTGCTGCCATGTCATCATTTAATAACGAAATTGACAAAATATTTAACGGAGATTTGACATTGTAACGAATTCATAAGTTGAGGTATGACATTGTAATGTTTAAAACATGAGGTATGAGATTGTGGTTCGACCCATAATTAAGATAGTTTTGTGTAATTTACACTAAATTTAATCTATACTAAAACTGAAAACAAGCTGAAACACTGTTTGTAAACACAGTGTTCTTCCTGTTGTACACCTACTTAGTTTCTTTTATTTCAATTTTGCCACTGTCTGAGAAATAGAGGTTTTGGTTCTGTTATTTCATCGCATCTCAATTTTTGGTTTATTCCGTCGCATCCCATTCAACACCAACGAACGATCGATTGAATTCTATTGAAGCAGCAAGTGGAAGGGGAGCCGCGGGTTCAACGTCGGCTTCCTCTTCACCGTGACCATTAATTCAATCCAGCCGTCTCCCCTTTCCCCTCCGCTTTCACCACAACATCTTGGGTAAGCTTTGAAATCTTTATAGATGAATAGCTCTAAAGATGTCTGCTGTTGTGTTGATTACAAAATTTAGCCCTTTGATGTTTCCTCTGTTTCTCTTTCTATTGGTCTAATTTGGGGTGAAGTTATTGAATTTTGGTTGAATTAGAATGTGAGTTTAATTGTAATCATTTGATTTTTGATACAGTTTTTTTTTTTTTTTTTTTTTCAGTTTTTTTTATGGTTGTCACTATTTGGGGTTTTAGGGTGCGTTTGTTTGCACTCACTAGTATTCACTAGATTGGACTGGACTAAGTGGTAGTCTAGTCCTGTGTTTGATACAAATCGGGACAAGCTTTAATAAGACTTGTCCCGACTAAACGGGACTAAGCACTTCGCTAAAGGGTCTTAGCGAGACCCCCCAAAATCGGCCGGACTGCTAAGTCAACTCCTCCCTCCTCGTTTTGCCCGTCCCATTTACTTGTCCCTCGCAAGACTCGGAACCCAGGTCCCATATATAAACTAAACTATGCCCTGCTTCGCCCCTTTCATCTACCATTTCCAAATCCAAATCCCGCAAAATTTGAAGCAAAATAGGCAAAAAATTCTGCAATATTTCCACTTTCAAAACCAGATTAAAATCCAAAATTCTAAACAAAAAAGCCAATTTTTTTTTTTTACAAAAAACGTTGTGCGTCTGAAACGCACAACAGTCACTCTAATCACACTGCACCTAGTCCAGACTCCCTGATCGCAAACCTTCGCCATTGACGCCGGAGAAGCAGACCCATGAATATCCAGATGACTTAGACTCTGATTTGGGTTCTGATTCGCCAATTGTGTCCTAGAAAAATTAGGAAGAAAAGAAGAAGATGAACGGAGAGAAATACGAAGAAAAAGATGGAGATGAAGAGGGAGATGGACGAATAAAAATTTGGAAGAGACAGAGGGAGAGGGACGGAGCAAAATAAGGAAGAAAATGGGGATTAGCGGAAAATAATTGGGAATAGAGATGAGAGGTTTCTAGAAGGAAAAAACCAGACAGTAGTAGTAATAAAATAATACTCAATATGTATTAAATAATATAAAATATTAATAAATATGAATTAAATAATATAATATTAGAATTTGTTATTATCCAGTTTTTTAGTTCAACACTGCACCAAACGCTTCACTAAGTTAGTCCAGCTTAATCTAGTCTAAGTCAGTCCAGATTAGTCCCTAAAGCTAGTCCAGTCCGAGATAGTTCGGTACAACAAATGCACCCCTAGGGTTCTAGGGTTTGAAATTGTATTCATCATAATTTATAAATAATAGTTCCAACACACTTTTCACAATAATTTGTTCAGAAAATTGGTCTGGAAGATTTTATTTTTTATTTATTTTTTTTTCAAGAACTTAGGCCATCTCCAACCGAAGGGTTCAGAGGACCAAAAATAGCCCGAAAACCGTCTCCAACCGAGGGCTAGGCCAGAGGGCTCGTGGGCCCCATAGAATCTGAAAGGGCCAAAAGGCTGGCCCAATCCAGCCAGCCAGCCAGCCCCGAGCTGGCCAAAAATTTAAGAATTGTTGTCGGATATAACCGACAACATTGTTATTAATCATGTCAGTTATATCCAACAAGAATTCTTAAACAAATTTTTTAATCCAATGGCTAGCTGACGTCAGCTAGCCGTTATTTTTGAAATTTTTTTTTACAGTTTATTTATTTTTTTATTTTTTTTACAAAATCTTTTTCCTTTAAATTCTATTTTTTTCTATAACTTCCTATAACTTCTATTTTACAAAATTTGTTTCATATATTTTTTAAATTCTATTTTTTTTCCTATAACTTCCTAAGTCATTATACAACATTAAATTAAATTAAGTAACATGAAACAACATTTAAATTTAATTTGTAGTTTTCAAATTTAAGTTGTTGTAGTTTTTAAATTTAAATAATAAATTTTGTTTGGCCCTATGACCCTTTTAGCCCTCGGTTGGAGACGGTTTTTTGTGACAGGGCTAATACGAGCCCTATGGCCCTTTGGTCCCTCGGTTGGAGATGGAGGCAAATATAGTCATGTACTGTTCATTAAAATATTAATATCTTGGAGGGCCAGAAGGCTAAAACGAGACCTCTGGCCCTCGTTTAGTTGGAGATGGTCTTAGCACCTGACTTTGTTATGCATATACCCACCCTATAACCACCATAAGCAGGGAAATTCTGTGAGAATTTCGGCATAAAAACTTCTATACATACCGTTTGAGAAGATAAATAGTTTGGAGACATCTTAAGATGTAATTATCTCTGAGTTTATATGAGCACTTGAACTCTATGAGCACTGGAATTCTATGAATGCTTGAATTCTTTCTAACCATCATATGGCCTATAGAACCTTTTGAATTCAGGATGTCCTTTTTTCTCCTTTTTTTTTCTTTCTGTTTATTTATATTGAGATTGGTTACTTATTTGTTTTCCAAATCAGAGATTTTAATCTTCCGCACTTCAAATTTGAAGCACGCTGTATTGCAGAGTATACAATTTCTTGCTGCCTATGAGGTTTGTTATTTGTTTATTTTTTGTTCCTCTTCTTTAGTTAAGGCTTCTTTTTTGTTAGACTAAGCTTTGATTTGTACTACTAATGAAGATTTTTCAAGAGGGTTTTTCCTTTCTTAAATCAAGGATAAAATGAGTGTCCTAAAAGTTGCTTGATGGCTTTTGACAGCATGCTTGCAATCTCGAAAGCTAGGGGAAAAAGAACCTTCCTATGATGAAATTGAACTTATCTTCCGTCCCTCTCGAACCCGCCTTATGTCGCTCTCAAATGCCAGGTAAGCGATTGACCACCCTCTCTCCATCTTCTTCTTTTTCTTTCGCTTCTCCCTGTGCAAATCTCAGAGGCGTCTACCACAATTGCTTCACCAGGTCCTCTCATCATAAAATTAGTTATCATTATGAATTTTTATTACTTAAAGTTAAAGCATATGCAAATATTGAAGAGGTCCTTCGTCTTCCCAATACTCGTCTATTGAAGGGATGAATTTTTATTGATTGGAGTTAAATTAATGCGTATTATGTTATCAGTTTGGTGTTGTAATTTTACTTGCTATATAATATACATACACATCCCAATATCCAACTCTGGTTTTTGTTAGCAGAAAGAGTAGGTCCAAGTGGCTAGCTGTTGAAAGGCATACGAGTTGAAAGATTGATTTGCTACTAGACCAAGACTTGAATAACAAACACATGAATACACTTGAATAATAAACACATGAAACGCGATGAACCATACATGCAGCATTCGACGCTAACTTAATTTATTGACTTACATCAAAAGGGTATAGGTGTCTCCCTCCCTTAAGATGTCAACTTCAAGACCCTCGAATATTCGAGTTTGGTACGATTGAGAGTTTTCTTACTTTGTGGATGCTTATGCTTGTTCAGAGAAAGAAAAGACGAGAGAGTTGCTCATGTTCTTGCAAACCAGCATTCAAAACTCAGTTAGAATATATTCAAAGTTTGAACAGAGAAGTAGATGAGTTTGTGGAGACAAAACTTGGTCATAAAAATAAAAATAAAAATAAAATAAAAACTCTTTTTGTTTCCTTACATCTCAAGCAATCAAAATCAAGATATATCTTTTGTTTTATTTTTTTTTTTCGAAACCAGCATTCAAAACTCAGTTAGAATATATTCAAAGTTTGAACAGAGAAGTATATGAGTTTGTGGAGACAAAACTTGGTTATAAAAAATTAAAAAATAAAACACTCTTTTTGTTTCCTTACATCTCAAGCAATCAAAATCAAGATATATCTTTTGTTTTATTTTTTTTTTTCGAGACGAAAATAACAATTACAAAGAAAAGACCTTGTGGCAAGAAGAGCTAGCAAAATCCCGTAATGGATTTTTAGAATTACGCTTTTTTGGTGAAGCATTTAACTCCAAGATTCCATCCATGGTAAGGGGCCTAGCGGTAATCTATGCCCAATTATACAGGAATAGAACATTTTTACCATAACGATATGATATATGTTGTGGCCAATTTTCTAAAAGGGTTAAGAAAGGGTGCGGCAAGTAAGAGCGTGGAGAGAAATTGTAGAATGCTTAGGATAGTGTGATTCTCTTTATGCCCTCTTTTATTAATTGTAATCTAAGAGGAAGGAGTGACTTGTCATCTAAGAAATTACAATTCTAATAGGAAAGACTTGTCCTCCAAGAAATTACAATTCTATGTATGCCTGTGCTCATTATTATAGTGATGGTGTAAATCCTAGTTATTAGATTGAGTTTTAGATTACCCCTTATTTTAGTGATTCTTTACTATTATAATTGTAATTACTTGGAGGATAAGTTATTCCTTCCTCTTAGATTACTATTAATAAAAAAGAGTAATGCTAGGGTGACTAAATTTGTAAACTAAATGACATGGAAGTTGATGGTTGAATTATTACTTAAGCGTTGATAAACGTGCTCATTCATATTGGTGACACATCATTTAGTCTGCAATTTTTTTGTCTATAAATTTAGTTTCCCTAGCATTACCCTTAGTAAAAGTATTGACATGTGAGAATCACACAATCTTAAACATTCTACAATTTCTCTCCACGCTCTCACTTGCCACACCCTCTCTCAACCCTTTAGAAAAATGGCCACAACATATATCACATCGTTATGGTAAAATGTTCTATTCTTGTATAATTGGCACATATCGCTACTAGGAATTGAAAATTGGGAGGTAGGGTTCTTAAACGCGTTAGTTATCTGAAATTTCTAGAGCATACACCAATTAAATGAATGGTTGGATCATGTGGAGTAAAAGATCCAACGGCCAAAAATAAAAGATTTGTGACCTGAAGGCTTGGCCATCGGGGTGTTTGTGTGTGTAAGATGTGAGAAAATGCACTTGTTTACCCGTTAAATCTTGCTCACCTTAACAACCAAACAAAAACAAGAAGAAGAAATCCTAAACCACACCCCCGACTATATATAAATAAAATGCAACGACTTAGAAAATTTTGCCAACTTAAAACATGAAACCTGTTTGAAATCCATGACCCGTTTTATGAGGAACCAGTTTGATTTTATATTTTTTCCACAAATTCGTGGCTCCTCATTCTAATCCTCCCCAACTCTACCTCGTCATCTTGTGAGACATTGGCAAAATGTTGCAAAAATTAATAGTGTTGTGAGAACATTGTCCCGATTGAGTTAAAGTTGAGAAATCATTACCACAATTTTCTCCAATGCAACATATGTTAGGTGCCAAAAAACTGCGGTATATATTATACTGCTGGTGAAAATTATGCAACATACACATAACGTCTAGCAAACTTACGAGAATAAAATCACTTCCAAGTCAAAATAGTTAGGAGAAGAAAGTAGGCAAAATAAGGCCGTTAAGGGTCAAATCTGATCCAATTTGACCCTTCTTGGCATTCCCATATCATATTAGATTGTCGGAAGCAGTTGTAGCAAGTTCCTTTACAGAAAAAGGATCATTTTGACTTTCAAGATAAGTGACTAATTCACGAAAGAATTTCTCCATGACATTTTTGGCACCAAACAATATCGCGTAAACATAAATTCCAAATTTAGTGAATTTATCATACACATCGGAATCTAACGTAACACGGTGAAACATATTATTAATTAATAGCAAATGAAAAGAAAGATCATTTAGTAAAAACACAAAAGTAAGTCTTAATCTTTTTATCTTCATCAAAACCAACAGTTGATATCCTAGAGTCCGACACAAAGTAGTACTTGTTTTTGTATATACTATATAGACAACAACAGTGATACCGCTTTGATCATCATCGTCTGCAGCATTAAAAAAATAAATACATAACAAAATAACAACAAATTCAGTACAAAGAAACAACATTAACATCAAACATTGCAGAAAATTGAATGCTGCAAAAACTGAATGCCAATTTTTTTAGAAACATTGATGAATAAAAGAAAAGAAAAACGAAGATCCAGCATAAAAAAAGCCAAAAAGAAGTAAGAGCAAAACAATGACGAAGAATGCAGAAATAATACGAAGAAATTTGAAACATGACATGGTCTGAAAACCTGAAAACAATCTGGTATGCATCTTGGCCACATGGGAATGAGCTGTGTTCTTGGCCACCTGAAAACAATCTGGACGCCCGAGTCTATTCGCTCACAACAGCAATAACAGACTATTTCAGCCAAATCACTAACAACCGTCTCTGGTGGGTAATAACAGACTATTTCCTCCATGCAAAAACAGCGGAGGGACTCTTCAACAAAATCTGCAACCAAACCAAAAAAATAAAAATAAAGTTACTAGCTACTTCAATAAATTACACTAAAAACCGCGTTCCTCAATCCTGAATCTGACTACATATATACCACTACACTCTTAAAAGCAAGTTTGAATTGTTAATGAAACATATAAAGTTAATGGAGAAGCTAGCTGCAGCAAATTGCTGAAAGCACATATTTATGAACGAGTTACTGAATATCGACAAATTACTAGTTACTAAATATCCATTCTTGGAAACAACACAATGATAACAATATCTCCCTAAAACATCACAAGAAAACGATTGATGCAACCAGAAACTGAAGACCAAGAGAACAACATATCTACTGCCTATAATGGGCTTTTCTTAAAAAGTTCCCTAGTTACTTGATATCTTTCCCTATTGCCTCGTTCTTTCTGGTCGCATCAATCGACAAATTACTAGTTACTTCAATAGATTACACAATTTTAAGCAAGTAAATTCCGTCTACACACCTATCAATTCCCAGATACAGAAACGTACAACAATAATAAGCAAGAATTTGTTGAGAATTTTACTTGATTTTTGTACCAATTTCCTCAGGGTATATACGCCTTAAATACTATTTTCAAATCAATTGAAATTACTCTCGCGATATCCCAAAGAACTTCATTCAATTACATAAACCAAAAATTTAATGAAAAAAGGATACGTTTCAATATCAGAAATTCTGGTACCAAAACGAAAAAATAAATAAAGGAATTCGTCAAAACACAACAAAAAGCATACGTACCGGCAGGTTCATCTTCTGCCTCACCAAGCGGTGATTGTTTAGTTGGGACCGGTTCCTGATCATTCGACGCCACGGGATCTGTGTCTGTAAAAGGGAGTAAGAGAATGCATAAATTTTAGGGTTTGTTGGTGTGAACTTGTGTGGTGGTGGGGCATTGGCAAAGTGTTGCAAAAATTAATAGTGTTGTGAGAACATTGTCCCGATTGGGTTAAAGTTGAAGGATCATTGCCACAATTTTCTCCAATGCAATATATGCTATGTGCCAAAAAAAAAAAAAACTGCGGTATATATTATACCGCCGGTGAAAATTACGCAACATACACATAACGTTTAGCAAACATACCAGAATAAAATCACTTCCAAGTCAAAATAGTTGGGAGAAGAACGTAAGCAAAATAAGGCCTTAAGGTATGCCATGCATCCTGGCCACTCTATACTACACCGTGACCCTCTTCCATGCAAATTATACAGCGGCGGGGCTTTTTAAAATCGCAGAAATAAAAAAAATTATGTAATCAAAATTTTCATATTCAGAATGAATCATTGAGAAAAACACAGCATATTGTATGTATTACCTGGAGAAAGGTTTCTGAAGTAGCTGTTCGTATTCTGCAGTCGGCTTTGAGGGAGGAATGAGGTTGAAATATGGAGGAGGGTGTCTGATTTGTGAGGGCCTTTGATATTTATACCTCACACTCTAGAATACATCAAAATCAATCCATTTATTGATTCCAATAAATTCCCTGACTTTTTGGATACTCTCAGATTTAGAAAGTCACTCTAGAAATCTGGATTGAATACCACCAGATTTTGAAGGACTCTTTATAAATCTTAATTGAATACAACCTGCATTTCACTGATTCAATTAAAATCTTAATTGAATACCCATGAATTTTCAAACTCCTTTAAAATCTCACATAATCCTAATTGAATACAACCTCCTAAGATAATTTTCCAGATTCATATAACTTTTTTAGATACAGTCACAGTGCCGCATTCCAGATTCATATAACTTTTTTAGATACAGTCACAGTGCCGCATTTATTTGTGGTTATGAAAATAAGTTAAGTTGTTTTCAATGTTTGTCTTTTGATTTTCGTGTGCCTTCTTTCTGATGATCATTTCAACGGCTCATGTTTCAATTGTTGTTTCAAGTTCCAAAAATCTATGTCTCTCGATATTGCTATCGTGTCCCCTTAGATATATCCCGAGAGTATACTAATCATCAAATTCTTAAAGGTGTGACAGAAGAAGAAGCTTTGAAAGCACCAATCAAAGATCATCCACCTTATTTTATGCTCGGATTATCACGTAAGGTGGTGGATGAGTTCACGCCCAAGAAATCTACTCTTTTTAGAAGATATTTTTCTTTTGCGTTAATTAATCCTTTGATTTATATGTTAAGTTATCAAAATTTGTGTGTTGTTTTGTGTTAATAAGATCATAATGTTTTCTGTATGAAAATTTATGATCTTATTAACACAAATTTTGATAACTTAAATATATAAATCAAAGAGTTAATTAACGCAAACGAAAAATACCTTGCAAAAATAAAAAGAGTAGATTTTTGGGACATGAATTCAATCACCACCTTACGTGATGATCTGAGCACCAAATAAGGTGGACGATCTTTGATGGTGCTTTCAAAGCTTCTTCTTCTGTCACACCTTTAAGAATTTAATCATTACTCCTGGGATATATCTAAGGGGACATGATAGCAATATCGAGAAACGTAGATTTTTGGAACCTGAAGCAACAATTGAAACAACATGAGCCGTTGAAACGATTATTAGAAAGAAGGCACACGAAAATCAAAAGACGAACATTTAAAATAAATTAACTTATTTTCATAACCACAAATAAAAATGGCACTATGAACGTATCTAAAAAAGTTTTATGAATCTGGAAAATCAAATTAAGGCCGTTAAGGTCTGCCATGCATCCTGGCCACTCAGGCTTAGAGATGTAAAAACCACTTTCACATCTCACTCTAATACTGTGGTTGTTTGCTACGGAGCTCCAGCTCCAAGGCTTTTGTGTCTACATCCGGCATGCATCTTGGCCACCTGGGAATGAGCTGTGCTCTTGTCATTCTAGCAGGTATATTAGAATGGACGCCCGAGTCTATCCGCTCACAACAGCAATAACAGACTATTTCAGCCAAATCGCTAACAGGCGTCTCTGGTGGGCAAAACCACGTCAACGGGCAGCTCATATAACTGTGACCCTCCTCCATGCAAATTGAACAGCGGAAGGGCGCTTCAACAAAATCTGCAACCAAACCAAAAAAATAAAAATAAAAAGTTACTAGTTACTTCAGTAAATTACCCTAAAAAATTTTAGCAGCAAATATCCCAAGATTCAGTCTTAACGGGTACCAAAGCAAAATAACAATCTGCAACCAGAAACTAAAGACCAAGAGAACAGCAATTCTACTGCCTACAATGGGCTTTTGTTTTAATTCCCTTTAGAAAGGTACAAAGTTACTAGTTACTTGATATCGTTGCCTATTGCCTCTTTCTTTCTGGTTGCATCAATCGACAAATTGCTTGTTACTTGAATAAATCACACCTAATTTTTTAAGCAACTAAATTCATTCCCAGAAGAACTACACATGGATAGTCTAGACAGCTATCAATTCCCAGAAATAGAAACTTACAACAAGAAAGATACGTACCAGTAGGTTCATCTTCTGCCTCAACAAGCGGTGATTGTTTAGTTGGCTGCAGTGCTTGATCATCATCCAGCGCCATGGGATCTGTGTCTCGTGTAAAATCGAGAAAGAGATTGTAAGAATATTAGGGTTTGTTGTAGTGAACTTGTGGTCGTGGGAAACTAGGAATTGGGAATTGGGAGGTAGCGTGCCTAAACATTTATTCTTCGACCCCCAGTTTCCGACACACAAAAAAATACACAAAAAGCAAAAGCATACATACATACCAGGTTTAGGTTTCTCCTCCTTCGCATCTTCGGCCTCTCCAAGCTGTGGTTGTTTGGTACGGAGCTCCAGCTCCAAGGCTTTTGTGTCTACATCTAATAAAAAAAGTTACTCGTTACTTCAATAAATTACACAAAAAAAATTTAGCAGCAAATACACAATGATTCAGTTTTAACGGGTAGCAAAGCAAATTAAGAATTTTCAACGGTTTATTATAAAGGTGTAATGTTAATGTGTGTAGACTCAAAACCGCATTCCTCAATCCTGAATCTGGCAACATATATACCACTACACTCTTAAAAGCAAGTTTGAATCGTTAATGAAACATATAAAGTTAATGGAGAAGCTAGCTGCAGCAAATTGATGAAAGCACATATTTATGAACGAGTTACTGAATATCGACAAATTACTAGTTACTAAATATCCATTCTCGGAAACAACACAAGGATAACAATATCTCCCCAAAACATCACAAGCAAACGATTGATGCAACCAGAAACTGAAGACCTAGAGAAAAACATATCTACTGCCTATAATGGGCTCTTCTTCTAATTCCCTTCGGAAAGGTAAAATGTTCCCTAGTTACTTGATATCTTTCCCTATTGCCTCGTTCTTTCTGGTCGCATCAATCGACAAATTACTAGTTACTTCAATAAATTACACAAAACTTTAAGCAACTAAATTCTTTCCCAGAACTACACATGGATAGTCTACACACCTATCAATTCCCAGATACAGAAACGTACAACAATAATGAGCAAAAATTTGTTGAGAATTTTACTCGATTTTTGTACCAATTTCCTCAGGGTATATACGCCTTAAATACCATTTTCAAATCAACTGAAATTACTCTCGCGATACCCCAAAGAACTTCATTCAATTACATAAACCAATAATTGATTAAAAAAAGGATAAGTTTCAACATCAGAAATTCTGGTACCAAAACGGAAAAAAAAATAAAGAAATTTGTCAAAACACAACAAAAAGCATACGTACCAGCAGGTTCATCTTCTGCCTCACCAGGCGGTGATTGTTCAGTTGGGACCGGTTCCTGATCATTCGGCGCCACGGGATCTGTGTCTGTAAAAGGGAGTATGAGAATGCGTAAATTTTAGGGTTTGTTGTTGTGAACTTGTGTGGTGGTGGGAAATTGGGTATTAGGCATGGCACACCCACCCCACCAACAAAAAAAAAGAAGGTTCTTTTTAATCAAATGGTTAATAAGGTGTAATCTTTGTGTGTGTCAAAAGTGCATTATTGAATCTTAACGAGTATGTACTCATACGAGCAAATTTCAATAGTTGATATAAAAAAAATATAAATTAACGGAGATGCTCGCTGTATTCAAGATCGATCCTAATGAAAAATGACTAGTTACTTAATATATATTATGCTATGTGGGTTATGCATCATCAATCATGCACGAACCAAACTAAAAGACCGTTTGATCTGTTTTTTTTGTTCAGATTATATAAAGCACATTTCAAGCAATGTTCGCGCAAGTTATTAAGTATCGGTCTTGTCCGAAGGAAAACTAATTAGCAGCAAATATCCAACGATTCAGGCTCAAAGGGTACCAAAGCAAATTAAGAATTTACAACAGTTTATAAGGGTGTAAGGTTAGTGTGTGTCAAAACCGCCTGAATCTGACTATATATATACCACTACACTCATAAAAGCAAGTTTGAATCGTTGATGATACATATAAAGTTAATGGAGAGGCTAGCTGCAGCAAATTGATGGAAGGACATATTTATGAACGAGTTACTGAATATCGACATGTTATTACTAGTTACTAAATATCCATTCTCGGAAACAACACAAGGATAACAATCTCTCCGCAAATTTTCACAAGGAAACGATTGATGCATCCAGAAACTGAAGACCAAAAGAACAACATATCCACTGCCTATAATGGGCTTTTGTTAAAGTTACTTTCTGGTCGCATCAATTGACATATTGCTGGTTACTCAATAAATTACACAATTTTTAAACATCCAAATTCATTCTCAGAAGTACACAAGGATAGTCTAGACGCCTATCAATTCCCAGAAACAGAAACGTACGACCATTTTTATACCAATTTCCTCCAAGTATATACATCTTAAATACTATTTTCAAATCAATGGTTAATAAGGTGTTACATTTGTGTGTCAAAACAGCATTCCTGAATCTAAACATATATATACTCATTCGAGCTAATTTGAATCGCTGATTAAAATACATAAATTAATAGAGAAGCTAGCTATATTCAAGATCAATCCCGCCGAAAAATGACTTGATACTTGATATATATGTTATCCCCATGTGGGTTAGGCATCATCAATCATGCACGAAACAAACTAAAAAGACCCTTTGGTCTGTTTAATAGAGCACAGTTCTAGGACTGTCTGCGCAAGTTATTAAGTATGGGTCATGAATCTGACTACATATATACCATTAAACTCTTAAAAGCAAGTTTGAATCGTTAATGAAACATATAAAGTTAATGGAGAAGCTAGCTGCAGCAAATTGATGAAAGCACATATTTATGAACAAGTTACTGAATATCGACAAATTACTAGTTACTAAATATCCATTTTCGAAAACAACACAAGGATAACAATATCTCCCCAAAACATCACAAGCAAAGGATTGATGCAACCAGAAACTGAAGACCAAGAGAACAACATATCTACTGCCTATAATGGGCTTTTCTTCTAATTCCCTTTAAAAAGTAATAAGTTACTAGTTACTTGATATTGTTCCCTATTGCCTCTTTTTTCCTGGTCGCATCAATTGACATATTACTGGTTACTCAATAACTTACACAAAATTTTTAAGCAACCAAATTCATTCTCAGAAGTACACAAGGATAGATAGTCTAGACGCCTATCAACTCCCAGAAACAGAAACACACGACAATTTTTATACCAATTTCCTCAAAGTATATACGTCCTAAATACTATTTTCAAAGCAATGGTTAATAAGGTGTTATATTTGTGTGCCAAAACAGCATTCCTGAATCTAAACATATATATACTCATACGAGCGAATTTGAATCGTTGATTAAAAAATATAAAGTAACAGGGAAGCTAGCTGGATTCAAGATCGATCCCGCCAAAAAATGACTACATTCTTGATAGTATGAAACAAACTAAAAGACACTTTGGCATTTTTTTTTTTTAGAGATTATATAGAGCACATATCTAGAATGTCTGCGCAAGTTAATAAGTATGGGTCATGTCCGAAGGGAATCTAATTAGCATCAAATATCCAAAGATTCAGTCTTAACGGGTACCAAAGCAAATTAAGAATTTTCAACAGTTTATAAGATGTTAAGTTAGTGTGTCAAAACCACATTCATCCATCCTGAATCTGTCTATCTATATAACAGTCTTAACGGGTACCAAAGCAAATTAAGAATCTGCTATCAGAAACTGAAGACCAAGAGAACAGCTATATCTACTGCCTGTAATGGGCTTTTGTTCTAATTCCCTTTGAAAAGGTACAAAGTTACTGGTTACTTGATATCGTTCCCAATTGCCTCTTTCTTTCTGGTTGCATAAATAGACAAATTAATAGTTTTTTTTTTTTGGACAAACAACAAATTAATGGTTACCTCAATAAATTACACAAAATTTTTAAGCAAGTAAATTCATTCCCAGAAGAACCGCACAAGGATAGTCTAGACACCTATCAATTCCCAGAAACAGAAATTTACAACAATATGAGCAAAAATTTGTTGGGAATTTTACTCGATTTTACACCAATCTCCTCAGAATACATACGTCTTAAATACTATTTCCAAATCAATTAAAAATACTCTCGCGATATCACAGAGAATTTCATTCAATTACATAAACCAAAAGGTGAATAAACTCAATATAAAATAAGGACAAGTTTCGACATCAGAAATTCTGGTACCAAAATGAAAAAATAAAAGAAATTCGTCAAAACACAAAAAGCATACCAGCAGGTTCATCTTCTACCTCAACAAGGGGTGATTGATCGTCCAGCGCCATGGGATCTGCGTCTGTGTAAAATCGAGAAAGAGATTGTAAGAATTTTAGGGTTTGTTGGGAATTGGGAGGTAGCGTGCCCAAACATTTATTCTTCGACCCCCAGTTTCTGGCACGCAAAAAAAACACAAAAAGCAAAATCATACATACATACATACCAGGTTCAGGTTTAGGTTTCTCCTCCTTGGAATCTTCTGCCTCTCCAAGCCGTGGTTGTTTGATAGGTCGCGGATCCTCATCGTCCCCGTCCGGACGGGTATTGGGCACCGGCACCATTGGATCTCTGTCTGTGAAATCGAGAAAGAGATTGCAGGAATCGAATTGGGAAATTGGGAATTGGGAGGTAGCGTTTTTATTTTCTTTTTCCTTTTTGGTCGAGGGAGGTCGTTCTTAAACACGCGAGATATCCGAAATTTTCTAGGGCATTGGCCAATTAAATGAACGGTTGGATTATGTGGAGTAAAAGATCCAATGGCCATATCTATATATAATCTTCAACCGAAGAGGTCTAAAAAACTGACATTTTTATATACAATCTAACCGAAGAATGTTATTTTTTAGCCTCTTCAACAATTTATTATTTTAAGTTTATTTTTTAATTTTATTGGTTAATTGAATTAAACTACCATATTAAAATAAGGTTTCTAGACATATTTTCAGGGTTATTCGTCATTAAATGTTGTTTTAAGTTTCATGCTATTAAATATTTTAATTTTACTTTAACAACTTAGACATTAAAATGAGATAAGATAGTATGGAATGAGTGAAAATGATGTGAGAAATGTATATATCTATATCTATAAAAGGAGAAGACCTGTTTGGTGAAGCATTCAGAAATGTCAAGAAAGTCCCTTTATTTTCTTCACAATTGAAATAAAAAAATGAAAAAATAAGGACAAACTGGTAAAAAAACTGTATTGAAAAATAAAAAAATAAAAACATTTACATAGTGAGATAAACAAATAACAAAAATACAACAAGAAAAAGGAAAAAAAAAAAGGAGTGCAAACGGAATAGTTGGAAAAGAAATCTAAAAATAAAAAAAATGTGTTAAAAGTTAAAAGAAAAAAAAAACCGTGTAAGTGATGAACCCTCAAACACAATGGATAAAACGGCTTCAACCTGTTAGCAGTTTTCTCTAAATAATTCCCACGTTCTGAAGTGTGATTTTAGTGGGAAGTTCAACAGTAACTACCCACATATCATTAGTATACAGTTGGATGATCGGAAGGGAATCACTTTTTGTCTTCTTTGAGTTCAGTGTGTGGTTTCAATTTATTCCAACATAAAGAGTTCGACAAAATCAACGATAAAGATTGGTGAAGATCTAATATTTCAAAGAAAATTCTTCTCCGAAAATCAAATAATCCATCAGGTTAGTAATTCATATTTTCAATTTTCGTTCTCTTCCCTTTTATACCTCTTTTTCAACTGTGCATGAATTATTTGCTTCGATGACTTAGAATTAGATTTGCGTTCATATTCAATTGTGCTTTTTAATACATGAGTTTTTAAAAGGAGTGCCTAATACCTTGAATAATATCACAAATTTCCCCTTTTTGGTTGTTGGTGTTCTGGGTTTTGTGCTTTGCGTGCAAGGTGTCTTTTCAATAGGTATAACACTTTCTAGATTATTCATCATAATTTTGTCTGTTGCATTGGGTCAATGGAGTTTTGATTTATAGTCGGTATTATTCTCTACCTTAACGGGACGACCAAAGAGTGCGCTGCTGTTAAGAGTGAAAGCCACCAAAGTAAGGGCTGTCGTGGGCGTCGGGTCCCGACCCTACAGAGGGGGCGACCTGGAAAGGGTTACCTTAACGGGACGACCAGAGGGTGCATCGCCATTAAGAGTGAAAGCCACCAGAGTAAGGGCCGCCGTGGACGTGGGGTCTTTCGAGAGGGGGTGTGATGTTATGATCCCACAACGGCTACACCATAAATGGTATAGTGGTACTTAAGTCCTTGGGATCCTCCCACCTATCAGGCTAGTCTTTTAGGTTGAGCTCTCCCTTGGGCTTGAGTACCTAACAAGCCCTGCCTCTGATTCCTTGCTCAACTGTGGTGCCATTTACCACAATGCAAACTGCTATTTCAAGGAACATGGTGGAAAGTCTTTCGGTGCCGACTTTCTAGATCGGGTATCCGATTAACAGTGACACCATCGACACCATCTATGATATGGTAAATTGTGGATAGTGTATAGACCAATTGAATTTTTGGTATGCAATGTCATTTGGTTTTATTACTGTTTGAAATTTTGGGATGGGGGGAATGTGGAGAGAGTGTGGATTTCATATAAAAAAAGAGGGACGGAGAAAAGAGAGAGACAGTGGACGAGGGATTTAGGTTTTTGTACAAACAAAAAAAATGGCTTTCGTTGTTGACTGGGTTGAGAGCACAGAGAGAGAGGAAAGGGGGCTAAAGATTGAATTATGGTGGGGTTTCAATGACGAGTGATCAGATTTGAGGCAATCTGGATAGAAGACATGGTCGGATTTGGGAAGCCGACGGCGTAGTAGGTGAGGGAGAGAAGAGGGAGAGACGCGAGGAGAGAGATAGGGTTTATTAATAAATTTTAATTGTTAAATAAAAAATTAATAATGTATTAATATTTAACTAATTTTTAAGTTCAGCTAGGTGAGGAGTGGATCCCGTGCCTGCCACGTCATCACTTAATAACGAAATTGACAGAATAATTAATGGGGTGTGCTATCCACACACCCTTTTTTACTTATTACACACCTCTTGTTAATTTATGTTCGTTGATCTTCTTCAATTCATCTGATCCAAAGGACGAAAACTAAAAAGGTGTGGGAAAATTAAAAAGGGGTGTGTGAATATCACACCCCTAATTAATAGAGATTTGACATTACAACGAATTCATAAGTTGATGTACGACATTGCAATGTTTAAAACATGAGGTATGAGATTGTGGTTCGACCAACAATTAGTGTAGTTTTGTGTAATTTACCATAAATTTAAGGGAACTTTAACAAAAAACTCACAGTACAGTTCACTTTAACGAAAAACCACATTTTTACACTAAAAAGTCAATTTTGGTACTATTCACTTTACCCTTTATTTTGTCCTTATTGTTAAAACTCAAAGTTTTCAAGCTATTTCATTAATTTTTCTTAAATTTAATCTATACTAAAACTGAAAAACAAGCTGAAATACCGTTCATAAACACAATGCTCTTCTTGTTGTACCCCTACTTAGTTTCTTTTATTTCAATTTTGCCACTGTTTGAGAAATCGAGGTTTTGGTTCTGTTAGTATCGTTTGGTATGCAGACGGGATGAGATGGAATGGAATGGGACGAGACAGAACGGAGAGGGAGCAAAGATGCCCTTGGATGGAAACAAGGATGAAGAAGAAGGAGACGGAGAGATTATAATTTTGTGTTCCACATATGTGGAACGAGTCGTTTGACGGGGTGAGTCGGAACGAAAATTCAACCAAAATTTGTCCCGTGGAACAGCGCGTTCCACCCGTTTTAGGCGCACCAAATATGGAACGGAACGTCCGTCTAACTCCGTTCCGTCCGGTCCCACTTACCAAACGGTACTTATTCCATCGCATCTCAATTTTGGTTTACTCCGTCGCATCCCATTCAACCCCAACGAACGATCGACTGAATTCTATTGAAGCAGCAAGTGGAAGGGGAGCCGCGGGTTCAACGCCAACTTCCTCTTCACTGTGGCCATTAATTCAATCTAGCCGTCTCCCCTTTCCCCTCCACTTTCACCACAACATCTTGGGTAAGCTTTGAAATCTTTGTAGATGAATAGCTCTGAAGATGTCTGCTGTTGTGTTGATTACATAATTATGTTCTGCAACCTCTGTTGTGTTACAAAATTTAGCCCTTTGTGTGGAATTTGAATTATCTTCTCTTTCTCTCCTATTGCATTTGGGGTTTCCTCTGTTTCTCTTTTTGTTGGTCTAATTTGGGGTGAAGTTGTTGAATTTTGGATGTGAGTTTAATTGTAATCATTTGATACACAATGACTGGAAACTAGCTTCATTTTTTCAATGGTTGTCCCCAAGAAAAAGATACCATTTGGGGTTTTAGGGTTCTAGGGTCTGAAAATGTATTCATCATAATTTATAAATAATAGTTTCCAACACACGCTTTTCACAATAATTTCTTCAGAAAGTTGGTCTTGAAGAGTTTTATTATTTTTTTTTCAAGAACTTAGCACCTGACTTTGTTATGCAGATACCCACCCTGTAACCACCATAAGCAGGCAAATTCTTTGAGAATTCCGTCTTAAGATGTAATTATCTCTGAGTTTATATGAGCACTTGAACTCTATGCGCACTTGAATTCTATGAATACTTGAATTCTTTCTAACCATCATATGGCCCATAGAACCTTTAGAATTCAGGTTGTCTTTTTTTTATTTTTTAGTTATGTTGAGATTGGTTACTTATTTGTATTCCAGATCAGAGATTTTAATCTTCCGCACTTCAAATTCGAAGCACGCTGTATTGCAGAGTATACAATTCCTTGCTGCCTTTGAGGTTTGTTATTTGTTTATTTTTTGTTCCTCTTCTTTAGTTAAGGCTTCTTTTTTGTTTGACTAAACTTTGATTTTTGTACTGCTAATGAAGATTTTTCAAAAGGGTTTTTCCTTTCGTAAATCAAGGATAAAATGAGTGTCCTAAAAGTTGCTTGATGGCTTTTGACAACATGCTTGCAATCTCGAAAGCTAAGGGAAAAGAACCTTCCTATGATGAAATTGAACTTATCTTCCGTCCCTCTCGAACTCGCCTTATGTCGCTCTCAAATGCCAGGTAAGCGATTGACCGCCCTCTCTCCATCTTTTTCTTCTTTTTCTTTTGCTTCTCCCTGTGCAAATCTCAGAGACGCCTACCACAATTGCTTCATCAGGTCCTCTCATCATAAAATTAGTTATCATTATGAATTTTTATTACTTAAAGTTAAAGCATCTGTAAATATTGAAGAGGTCCTTCGTCTTCCCCAATACTCGCCTATTGAAAGGATGAATTTTTATTGATTGGAGTTAAATTAATGCGTATTATGTCATCAGTTTGGTGTTGTAATTTTACTTGCTATATATATACATACACATCCCAGTATCCAACTCTGGTTTTTGTTTGCAGAAAGAGTAGGTCCAAGTGGATAGCTGGGATAACCTCACAGTAAGTATGTATTTCATCTTCTATATAAGAAAATATCATTGCACCTTTTTATCCCATGTTATTCTAGAATTCATCTGGTGCGCTTTTTTCACTGACACACATTATGTTTAGTAACAACAATGCATTCTGGTTGCCATATTTTTCTTGAATGCAACTGGGAAATAGAAGTTATTACAACCCGTATCTGGTAGTGTAGTCGAGTCCAGTACACTAGAGAACGCGTGTGTACTATTTTGAACCGTGCTACGTTAAATCAGCAGTAACTAGATTTAAAAACTTATTCCTTCCCCCATTATAGCTACTGCGTTTACAGAATCTCCTCATCATGAACATGGATGCGATAAGGGACAACGGGTATCTTTCCTATTACAAAGAAAGAAATTCAATGATGGAAAGCCTAACATATAGCTTCAATGAGAATGCATTAAACTGGTTACTCACCAAGGGCGGATTTGGATCCTCTCCTGAGCTTAAGGAGGGGATCCTCCTGACCAAAACACGTGGGCCGTTGGATGAAAATCGAACGGCTATAATTATTATAACTTTAAAATGATCCTCTTGTTTATAGCCGTTGGATTTTCATTCAACGGCCCAAGTGTCTTGATCAAGAGGATCCTCTCCATAAGCTCAGGAGATGATCCAAATCCACCAATGGCTCCAAAAACGGGAGAATACAGCATTTCGTCATCATTTTCATATTTTGTATCTACATCAGGGTCCGCATAAACGGGAGAATACAGCATTATGCCATATTCAATTTTGTATCTCTGTGTCATCGGCCCCCCAAAAGATATCTCTCTATGTAAGCCACTGTCTGCCAATAGATGATACTTTATCATTCACTACAGAGGTTTCTGAACGACATTGAATATGGCAGTACCAGCCTCGTGGGCATTACCTGCATAATGCCCCTTTGAGTGCGGAAGTAGTTCTTTGATTCCCTAGTGTAAAACTGGTCAGACTCCCTCCATTGCATCTCTTTTCGAAGTTGGAATACCACAATTGCTGGTATATATGTCAATCCTACAATCATCATTAACAGCGGTTCATTTCCAAACTCCTTTGATAGCATGAGACTGGAAGAAACAAACACAAGTGATCAGGTGATGTCGTGCATATGGTATCTCCTAAAGACACCATATTTACATCCTAAATCAGATAAAAGAGACGAAAAGGTAATTCGACGCCAAAACAGAAGATTGAAGACTCATTCCCAAAGATTGAAGACTCAAGCATTTACATCAAAACCCAAACCCCATTACCAAAAACCAACAATAAAATCACCATACTGTTAAGGGTTTATTCTCAAAACAATCAAATTATTCAATGGCTTTTTCGCCCTCGATAAAAACACTTAAAGTTCAATCATGTGTTAAACTCGCAAATTTCCTACACCAAATGTTGCCTTTGTGAAGTAATTTGCCTTTGTATCGATTTTGGTTAGCGTACAAGAGGCTATGAAAGATTCTAAATGGAAGAACTAATGCAATGAATGAAGAGATGCAAGCTATCCAGAAGAATGACACAAGTGAACTAGTTCCTCTTCCCATCAAAAAATGAATTCGAATGTAAAATTAGGAGCTACACTCTAAAGCTAATAAAATGGTAGGGTTGAAAAATACAAAGCCATATTGGTGGCAAAGAGATTTCTTGACAACCTAAGGTTTTTAGGAAAAATAATGAAAAATGCTTGAAATGTTTTAGTTTTAATAAAAAATCATGTTATAAGTTTTGTTTAATGATTAGCACAAGGCCCATAAGTAGTCCAACTAAAAATGACCTAACTATAATAAATTATAATTTGTCGATTTTACCCCTAACTTTTTTAGTTTGAGTTCCAAATTTTCATCGTTAATGGAGTTCATCGTTGTTTTGCAGACCTTCTTCTTTTTCTTTGAAACAAAAATATATATCCTTATGCTATTTAATTTATATTTTGTATTATTTCGTTGAAATGTGATCGTTGTTATTATTCATAGTGTATTCAAGGTACTGTTTTTCAATTTTTCTTCGTCAATGGAGTTCATCGTTTATTTCTCCATAAAATAAATTTGAGATCTGCATGCTATTCAATAATAATGATAGGTCACTGTTTATAGACTACAAAAATAAATTGTTTCTGAATTTTAAGTAATATTGTTTCTGGAATCTAAATCACTGTTTCTGGATCCAAATGAAATAGACACACTGTTTCTTAAATGTAAGTAAGAAAAGAAATAGTGAAATTCACTGTATTTGGATTCAAAACAAAATAAGCACCATGTTTCTTAAATATAATCAACTGATGCATGAAAGAAAAGAAACAGTCAAAAGTTAAAACATAGACTGTTTCTGAAATCTAAGTCATTGTTTCTGAAATTTAAGTCACTGTTTCTGAATTTTGGTTCTTTTCTTTCTAGATACAATGTTTGTTTGTGCACAGACAAAACAAACACTGTATCTGAATTTTTTTTCTTCCAGAAACAATGTTATGTTTTGGGTTCTCCAGAAACAGTTTTATGTTTTAGTTCTTTTTTTTTCCCGACACTTTTTCGCCTGTTTTTGCCATTAAACTTCTTTGAACTTGTTTCGGTGGCTTTGTTATGATGAATGCTTCATTTTTCAACTTTGATTTGGTTGTTTTTGAAATGGGGGAATTCAATTTGATAGGAAGACATGGAGTTATTATGGCGGTTTCGTGCTGGGTTGAGGTTGGTGAAGAGTCATGCCAATATCGAATCATTTAAGGGTATTTACGGAAATGTAGATTTGTACCAGGTTGTGCTTGTAAGTTTGACCCGTGGACAATAGTTTTGGATGATTTTTTATTAAACTTTGAGCCATTTTGGTTAAATAACATTTTGGGATGATTTTTGGTTAAATATTTGTTGGCACAAACCCTTTTCATTAAAGCTCCCAAGTTTTTTAGGCTAGTCGTTACCTAATATTTTATTTGGGCACTGAGCTGATAGCCGGTGCTCCTTTTGTACGTACATAATATTTTTCATATTACTGAAATGTTTGAATCTTCAAGATCATAAGTACATGATGTATTATTTTTGTGTTTCTGACCTCCTTATTTACCTTGGTTCTTATCGTTTGGATCCTTCGTTTTGCCAACAAATCGGATCCTTTGGTGATATCCTTACTCAAGTAGGATCCTCTCTGATGATCCAAACTTATTAAATCGGTTTAGAATCCCAACTTATGTAAATGATGGAGCAAATATCTCTCTTTGCCGGAAGAGAATCAAACCACGTACGGTCTCCAATCACACCGTAAATCATAAAGATTTGGCCTGTTCGGTGGTTTCCCACGGAAATTGTGATTTACAATCAGGATGATGTTCGTTGAATCTGTAAGGTGCAGATGTCACGGAGGCCTGTAGGAGGTTGTAGAGGTAAGAGACGTCGGTCTCTTTGCTGGGTGCATAGAGACGGTGAGCAAGACACTTGAACCTCTGTTGCTGCTCCGTAGGTTCTTTGTGCGACTTTTGCCATGGTTTTTCCTGCGCAACCGAGAATTGGCGAAGATGGGTGTGCAAACTATTTCAGCAAATGATGCGATCCATATATGAAGTTTGGTGATAAATTTTTTTAGTCAGACTAAAAATTAGGCACCAATAAAAATACGCTTCCTAAAGGGCTCCAATAGATTTAGATTTTTGTTTCACAAAAATATATAAAATTCAAAATCTAACGGTCAGAAATCTAGAGTATCTTATACTCCTTGCAAACCAAATACAACCTTAAAGGTTGACTGGTTATCCTCAAATAATGTAGTTGTAATGCAATATGTTTTACGTGCAAATAATCAAATTGCTGTATAATACTGCTGCTGAAAATTATGCAACATACACATAACGTTTAGAAAAACATAGGAGAATAAGACCACTTCGAAGTCCAAATAGTTACGAGAACAAAGCAAATTATGGCCGTTAAGGTCTCGCATGCATCCTGGCCACTCAGGCTTGAGATGTAAAAACCACATTTACATCTCACTCTGTTGTGTTTGGCTCATATACTTATGAGTTGGCAACAATTTTGATAGTGTAACTTTCTGAGTGCTATAGGGAAATGGCAGTAGCCACTTTGTGTTTGGCTTTCGGTTGTGGCATGGATGTCTTGTTTCAAGAGAAGACATGGTGACTACCACAAGCAAAGTTGGAAGCAAGACTTGACTTTGTGGTTGCTTGCACACAATTGTGCATGTTTTATTTTATATGCATTAAATGACAAATGGAGAAAAGTTGTACTTTATAGACTAGGTATAGACTTTGATGCATGCTAGGTAGGCTAGGTGATAATTATGTCATGTGAACTTAAGATTTTTTGGTCTTATTTGTTGGCATAGTTGCTAGTGTATGCCTATAACTAAATGCAATATTTGTGCATTTAGAAATGCATTGAGAGAGCATCCGAAGGAGAACACAAAGGAGAGAAAATATAGAGTGAGAGTGAAAAACTCTTGGGGAGAGTGAGGCTCTTAGTAAAATTCTATGAGGGTATAAGGGATTGGGGTTTGTGTTATGTTGATTTAACTCAAGTGTATCTTGTACTAGTTATTCTCATAGTGAAGAGCAATATCTCTTGGAGGACGTAGGCAGATTTTTGCCGAACCTCGTAAATTTCTCAGTGTATTTATTTCTTGTAATTTAAACTGTTCAACTGTGTGTTTGTAGTTTGGTGAGACAATCTAAATCTCACTTCCGCACTGACGAACGGCCAAGGCACAACACACTCTACATCTAGCAAGTATCTTGGCCAATCAGGAATGAGCTGCGCTTTTGTCATTCCAACAAGTAGAGAATGGATGCCTGAGTCTATCGGCTCACAACAGCAATAACAGACTATTTCAGCAAAATGGCTAACACGCGCGTCCTGTGGGAAAAACCATGTCAACGGGCACCTTAGAACACACTTTCATTTTCATTCAGACACACGGACATTCGGTCCTCATCATACAGAGAAAGCTTCAGGAAACATAAAGCAAATTCTCTCCCGGTGTTGTAGTCTGCATAGGTAGCATCTAAATGCAAAGCTATCATCTCCAGTGGGGACTGGGCACTATATTCTTCTGCAAAATATATACGAGAAGAAAACGATAAGAAACAATTAATAATTTGTCAAAACACTAGTCTCTTCTATCTGATTGCGAGAATGATGAACTTATTCTCGTTGACAACATATAGTATCAAAGTGAGAAAAATCATGTACCCTTTTGATGCAGTTGAGCAAGTTTTGCGAATGAATCATAACAGGCTGGATCTTTCTTCAAGACATCCTCAAAACAACCATTGTCCACAAATACAACGTATTTCATTTCAACTAACCGAACCAAAAATCAAGGGAAGTTAAAATGCTCAAGAACAAGATTATCTGAATGATGTAATGTTAATGCGGTATCTCATAGCAGAAAAAGAGAATCATCACCATAACAGCGCAGGTGTTGGTAAGGTAACTGTCAGACTTTTAAGAAGGAATTCCAATTTGTTAGGATCTACTTGCGACCCGAGTATCTGTAGTGGAGCCGATGCTGACTTTCTTAGCAGCATTCAGAGAACCAGACCTACCCGTCTCGTCTGATCAGACTAACTCTGAATCAACTTGGCGACCACTGGCTTACCTTATAAAACCATTTACTGAACCAATCAACAAAGACCAGGAATACGCGCGCAGATTGAAGAACGAGTAGGAAATTTGGGTTCCAAGGTTTGGTTGAGAAGTTTCTGAATAAAAATTAAAATAAATGGAAAAAGGATGTTCGGCTGCCGGGAGTCGAACCCGGTAGGTCAATATTCCAAGTTTAGTATTGCTACAGCGGATTTGTTAAAAGCTTCGTTTACTGTTTTTGTTTAAACGTAAATTTGCAGTCATATATTGATTAATTTTTCTACCATCGGAGAGAGTTTATGCACATTTTTCTTTTTTTTTTCTTCACATTTTGCACATCTTGACTTAATACGCGAATAAAATAGAATGTCACATGAAGTATAAGGAAACTTATCTACAATATTATATTATTTGACAAAAAAATCTTATAACGGTACCCGTTTTATGTATGTCTTATATCTTTATTATCTTATCCTAACGTATAAGCTCATACGATGTAGTCACAAGATATTTTATTATAGTGTTCTAGAGTATCCGATACTATGAACATTTAACCGTTAAAATTTTCAATTAAAACAAAAAAATTTACCCAAAGATAGAAAGGCTGATGTTCGCTGAAATATTTTTTTTTGGGTGAATTCAGCGAGCTGATGTAGTTGACTGGGATTTCAATTTTCTTTTCCTTTGTGCTAATTGACTGGATTTAGATTTTCACTTGTTTAGTGGAACAATAACTGTAAATGCTGAATGATCAGTCCTTGTGTAGCACTATGACAGTTGGATTCACAGGCTACCATTGAGCTGGGAACTGAGGCAGGACCATTTAGAATTAGTGATACTTCGGCTTTTATGCACATGGCTCTCAAGTCTCCGTTCATTGATCGTGATTATTACCAGTGCTGGATTGGACTGAAATCACATTTCAAACATGGAAGGGCGGATTAAAGTGGAGACTGCCGTGCCGAGTTTAGATAAATCAAAACAGTAGCATACGTGTACGAAGACTGTAAGCAAACACACAACCCTACTGTGTACACAGTGCAATAATGCAAGTGTCATTGTACCAAATATGTGTGTTTGTATCCACTTCTGTATTCAAGTACTCTGCGTTAAACCGATTAATTTATGGCCAGCATGAGGCTCAAAGATCATATTGTTGGAAAATAATAGATTTAGGATTTGGGCTCAGCCAGTTAGAATTAGGTTTTGTTAGAGATTATGGTTAGTTTATTATAAATAGAGTGCTTTGTTATTCATTAGAGTATAAGTTAGTCACGATGTAGCCTATTAGGGTTTTGTAGCCATTTCGGCATTCTCGTTTGTTTAATAATATTCTTATTATTTTGTAGTCTTATTTGTTTCGCACTCTGATATTCAACTTGGTATTAGCGCAGGTTTCATCCTTCGGGATTTAATATGCTTTGGGTTGGTATCTGTTTGCTTGTGTTTGTTTGTCGTTCATGTTCAAATTGTCTAGTTGTGTTTGACAGTTTCAGGGAAAAAAAAGTGTGTTTAACTTTTTTCAGTTGTGTTGACGGCCTTATGCTCTTTCCCCGCCGTTCGTATTCATCTCTGGTCACCTGCACGTTTTGACGAAGCTCTGATCCGAGAACCACTCGGATCGAGTTCATCTCCACTTGAACTCCTGCAAATCAGATTTGATAAACCCGCCATTTATGTTCTGCACCGTACTTGCCATAACCTGCACTTCCGCACCAGACCCCGCATCCTCGCCCCTTCTTTGATCGGCACTTCACCGCCACACCACTTCGCCGCCCCGCAACCTGTACTCATGATTTTGTACCTGCACCACTGCACCTGCAGCTTGACACACTTCCGCAACCCATCGTCCCTTGTTGTCATGTGCATAAGCCCTGAAACCCCTGCACTCGCACCCTTTGAATCTGCATCTTCATACCCGCATCTGTCTGCATCAAAACTTTGTTTTTGCATTGCCATCCCAGGAAAGAAGAAGAAAAGTAGAAAAGGAAAAAAAAAAAGAAAGAAGGGTTTGGAGCCCAAGATATGTTGGGCTGTTATGATTTGTTTGAAGGGCCTTTGTTGGGCTTGTTGATTGAAGCTACTGTTGAGCCTTTTGTTTGGTTTGTCTGTCTGTTCGCATTGCGGAGCCTGTCTGTCTGTCCGCATTGTCGAGCCTGCCTGTCTGTCCGACTAACGAAACCTGCATCCACATCTACTTGTTGGCAAACTCATGTTGTTTACCGTTATGAGTTTGACGGGGGTGTTGGAAAATAATAGATTTAGGATTTGGGCTCAGCCCGTTATAATTAGGTTTTGTTAGAGATTAGGGTTAGTTTATTGTAAATAGAGTGTTTTGTTATTCATTAGAGTATAAGTTAGTCACAATGTAGCCTCTTAGGGGTTTGTAGCCGTTCCAGCATTCTCGTTTGTTTAATAATATTCTTATTATTTTGTAGTCTTGTTTGTTCCACACTCTGATATTCAACTCATATGTATCTTTAGCTTCAAAATCAAGCACATAAAGTATCTTATCAATAATCATGTGTTAAACTTGCAAATTTCCTGCACCATAAATTGCCTTTGTGAAGTAATTTTCCTCTGTATCGATTCCGGTTAGCGCACAAGAGGCTATGAAAGATCCTAAACGGAAGAACAAATGCAACAAATGAAGAGATGCAAGACAAGTGAAACTGGTTCCTCTTCCGTCGAAAAATTAATTGGAATGTAGATTTAGGAGTTACACTCTAAAGCAGATATTAAATGAAAAATACAAAGCCTTGGTGACAAAGAGATTTCTTAACAACTTAAGTTTTAGGCTAGTTGTTATCTAATTTTCTACCTATTAGGTTTAGTGCCAAGTCGTCTAGTACAACTAAGTAAGTGATTTTAAGATCTAATCTTTGGCCCAAACTTAAATGGATGTTACTCGAAATAATGCAATATCATACAATTGTCAATCTTAAATACCAAGGTTTTTTTTTTTTTTTTTTTTTTCATTTGATACATTAGTAGTCTATGCTGAATTCATTTAAAGTAGAGAGAAGGAGATTTGAACTTGAGTGCAAAAGAAAACACACCGCTCGAACCAATTTGGATAAACTAAGGTATGAAATTACAATGAATCATTCAGAACAAATGACATATTTAATCAGAATTCAGATAAACAATTCAAGATGCATATGTATTTTGATATATTTTACAGTTTTTTTTTCCAAAAAAAATCAAATAACAAATAATTGGCATAACACATTATTAGTCCAAAGGAGAAAGAAAAGCACAGAAAAAAGATACAACAATTAGACTCAGACATGACCACTCCTCCCCGGACCAGTTCTTCTTCAACGTTACAGATCCCTCCCTCCCCGCCAAGGAAAAAAAAAATCCCCAACCATTCTTCCAAAATTAATCAAAAGTAAAAAAAAAAAAAAAAAAAAAAAAAAAAAACAAAGAAATCTGAAAATAATAATCTGAAAAAAAAAAGAAAAAGGAAAAAACAAAGCCAAGTGGCCAACCTCCCCAACAAAAAAAATTGATTACTGAAAATAAAAAAATTGTTTTCAGCACCCTATCCAAGCAGTCCACGTGTCCATGTTCTAGCCTCCAATCTCACTACCTTGTCAGGGGTCCCACATATAAAGCATATAAGTGGTAACACTTCACGTGAATGTAAGGCCAAAGTTAGCATTATATGCCACTGTATGCATCTGCATTCTGCATTGTATATTATATCATCCACGATGCATCTTCGACTTCAATTGAGAATTTGCTGCTCATTGTGATCCGTACAGACCATGATGTCTGGGTTTGATTGCTGCTGCTGCTGTTGCTGTTGCTGTTGATGCTGCTGAGCGTTTTGGTTTCGGTTTCCTTGGTTGTCCATCTTCTTTAGGGTTTGGTGGTGATAGACCTGCCTTAACCTCTCTATTTCCTTCTTTAGTGCCTCTTGATGAGCTGCAAAATGTCAAGTTGAAATAAAATTTGGAACAAGAACAAATTTTGGGAATTTGGATAAAATGTATGTTATTATTTGGTTACATGTAAGATATTCTGAACTACATTTATTTAAATTATGAAAAGAAAAATTCAAACTTGAATGTAGTAGAGAGCACACTGTTCTAACCAATTTGGCTACACCATATGTGAAAATAAATCTTGAGATCAACACTCTTAATCTTATCCATGTTTAATAGAAAAAACAACTAGTAGTAACAATTAGGGTTAATAATAATGCAATAGAATACAATTATGCTTCCATTTTTTTTTTTTTTGAAGGGATTAAAAGGTATTTCTAAATCAATACTTTTTTTTTCCTATTAAGGAAGTTGGACAGTGAAAGGAAAGAAAGGACTTTCGGTGATATTCCTATGAATTTGTTCTCAAGTGGAAAAAGCACCATAAGATGAAGATTGAGATAAAGGGTTCATGCATGTATTATCTTCATATCACTAATTAAACACTAATTAAACACTAATTAAACACTAATTAATCATGGTTTATTAATTAAACTTATATCTTAATTACCATCTTTGAAAAGCTTGTCTTGAGCCAAAGCAGCAATCCGTTGCTTGAGAGCACTATTATCAACGTTTAGAATCAACCTCTGGTGGTCTAGAAATGCAACCCTTGGTGACAGCGCCGATACCTCCGACTTCAAATATTTTCATTAATCACAACACATACAAGTTTAATTAATTCAATTATTCACCAGACCAAGTTAATTACCAATGATAAGGAATTAAGCAAAGCAAAGTAATTGATCTTCTTGTATACCTGTAATGTTGTAACGCTGCGTTCAAGCTCCGAAATATATTGCAATTTTCTCACCCTCGACCTCTGTGCTGATTGCCGGTTTGCCAAAATCCTACAATCACAACCCAAAAATATTTGTAATTAAATTAAGATATCTAGTTATAATTAATGACATTTTGGCAGCAACCCAAAATTTTTGATTGTCCAAACATGCATAATCTTGTAACAAAATTGTAAATTAAACACATTGTTGTGAAATTACCTTTTGACCCTCTTTGGGTCGGCCGGGGAGGTGGGCGGTGGCGGATGCGATTGAGCATTAGCGTCAGCCTCGCACGACGAGCTTTCAACCTCTCCGGGCTCCGTTTTAGGCTGCTGCTGGTCCAAATGAAGCATCAATGGCTTCATGTTATTATTATTGCCATTATTAATATTGTTCTCGTCGTTATTGCTGTTCTGGTCGGACGGCGTGGACGGGTTGGACGACGAGATGGTAGGCGGCACGGTCACCGACATGTCGTCGGAGAACATGGACATGAGCTGCTCGTCGTCCAGTCTGTCGAAGCCGAGGTTGTTGGTCGATCCGTGATGATGCATCATGGTGGCGGTAGGATTCCTGCATTCCTCGTCAAGTATCAACGGGGACTCAAGAAAGGCAATGGAGTCGCTTGCAGACCTCCGATGGGCCCCGCGCCTGGCGGAGGAGAAGTCGAGGAACTCGTCCATCCAATTGCACGACGAGGATTGTTGTTGTTGGTTCGGTTGGTTGGACGAGGGTTGAACTGCGGCGGCGGAAGTGGTCGTGGTGGTGGGGATGAAATTGGCCATGGCGGGTAGCCTTTGGTGAGGGAAGGATGGCCAATTTTGTGTCATGCTTGGTATTTTAGGAGGTAATTGTGCCATTCTCTCAATGTGACCTCCCCTCCCAAATATAGGGTACCCTAAAATATGTGTGTTATTAGAGAGAGAAACCCAAAACCAAAACCAAATCCCAAGGGAAAAAAAAATAAAAAGAAAATGGAAACACCAACAACCAACCCAACAAACAACCTACAACTGCAATGATCCCTTAATATTTAGGGCAAATAAATCTCAGGAGTCCTAAAAAAACAGTAAAGAGAGATATTAAAGGGAAGTGAGCAGGGCAGCAAGAGTACATGGGCAGCTGCAGGAGAAGCAGGAATCAGAATGCAACATGCAGCTAGCATAATAATCATAAACATAAATGAATGAGTGGCATTTCCTTTGGATTTTTGGGGACATTTTTTTAAGGCCCTGAGGTTTTGGAGAGGGAGGGAGGTGGGTCACATGGGGGTGGGGATTAGGGACAGCTAGCAACAGCTGGGGAGCGAGGGAGGTGAGGAGGATTGGGGTGGTGGGACTCCCTCCAAAAGGGTTTCGATTCACTACTGGAAAAAGTATCTCACCACTGCATTCTTTGCATGGTTTATTAACTGAAGGAGAAAATTTTCAGTGTGACTGGTATACGGGGTGATACACCATGTGTCACTATACAAATGGTGGAATATGTGTGCTAAAAAGTTAATAACTTAAAAAATAAAATTTTCCACCACTTTTATGAAAACACGTGGTGTACCCTTCGTATTCCGGTTACAATGAAAAATTTCTCTAACTGAAGGGAATCAGCCCCCCCATCCCACGTGCTGATGTGACACCTCATCTTGCCCTTTCTCCCTCTCAACCCCATTACATTATGTATATGGATAGTATTTCTATACTATATACTATACATGGTAAATCTCAGTTTACTACCCTCAAGTTTCATGGTTTTCAACATTTGGTACATGAAGTTTTTTTCATCCCAGAGTCATACCTAAAGTGTTAATTTTGGGACAGTCTCATACATCCGTTAGTCTGACTGTTAAGTCTCCTGTTAACTTATGACGTGGCGCCCATATGGACAATGATTGGGCGCCACGTGTCAATAAGGGTGGATATTAAAAATTAAAAAATACAAAATTACAAAAAAAATAAAGAGCTGTCTTCTTCCTCAAACCTCGGCCCTCCTTCCCTTCTCCCTCATTTCTCTCATTTGCACCCACCCAACCTCTGCACATCCATCATTCCCCTACCCTATCCAACGCCATCGCTCGCACGCCACACCCTCCCTCCTACTTCGCCACACCTACCGTGCCAGCCACATATTCCCCCTCGCCGTCGTTGAAGCCCCAGAAAAATCGAAAAGCTTCGCCTCAAGATGATAGACAGGGGATGTAGTGCAAGCCAGATGGTAGATCTGGTTGACCTCGAGCAGAAGTGGCTTAACGACGTCATGTTGGATGAGCTCGAATCTCGGCATGCTAGATGGTAGATTTGGTCGACCTCGAGCAAATGGTAGATCCGACCCCGCTGGTCACGACGATCCGGAGCCCCTTTCGTTTCAGCCCTAGTGGCACATTCTCGCTAGAACCCTAGCTATTCAACCCGAATCTGCGTTCGTAGGCCGGCTTGTACTGGGTCGTCATCGACGAATCGCAGTCGTATTAGACGTAGTTCGAGATTGGGATGTTTCCAGAGGCGTAAGGAGAACGGGGGGTGGAGGACGGGAGAAGGGTGAACCTTACGGTGGCGATAACAATGCCGACGAGGATGAAAACGAGGCGCTGTTCTCGGAGCAAGTATTGAATCGGGTGGGTGCATAGGAGAGAAGGGAGGGAGAAATGAGGGAGAAGGGAGGGAGGGTTGGGGGTTTGAGGAAGATGACAATTTTTTTATTTTTTTTTGTAATTTTTTAATGTTTGATTTTTAATATTTTTTATTTTTAATATCCATGTGGGACCCTTATTGACATGTGGCGCCCAATCATTGTCCATGTGGGCGCCACGTCATCAGTTAACGAGAGATTTAACAGTCAGACTAACGGATGTATGAGACTGTCCCAAAATTAACACTTTAGGTATGACTCTGGGACGAAAAAAACTTCATGTACCAAGTGTTGAAAACCACAAAACTTGAGGGTAGTAAACTGAGATTTACCCTACTATACATGTATCCTATAATTTAATGAATTGAAGCACTAAATATATATAGTGTGTTTGTGTGTGTATATATATTATATATATCACTTATGTATTACACTATGCATATACAAAAGATATGTCATATGGATACGAGTCTGAAGTTCCTTGTAGTTGTAGAGCATTATTGAGCTTTTTTGATCCTTTGGATACAATAATGCTGCAAAAATCTATGGGACATATGGCCCATTTTTGTTAGTTATCTCATAGCATTGACCAAGATCTTGGGGATGAATTTTGATTGCAATCGATTTGTAGGATCTAATAGTTATGGGCAATGATTTATGCATTCTTTTAACTTTTTTTTTCCCTATTTTCTTATAATCGTTTACCTCAATTTGCTTTTTGTAGATATTTTTATTGTGATCGTAAAACCGCCTAATGGTGTGATTGTAATAAAGACAATCAAGTTGTATGATCAATCCAAAGATATTATAATACGTGATATTAGTAATATTATATTCCAAAGTGTAACTATGATGCTCATTTATGTCATATAATCCATAGATTAGTAGAGAGTGCTATCCAATACTAACATGTAGTGTGATCACAACATTGTCATGTGACTGCCACACCACCAATCAGGTAATGTGGCTAGACCAATGTTATCACATGTTATATGTTAAATTATAAAGTATAAGTTCATCGTTCATCTATGCTATAATACCTGAATTATTAACACTTAGTAGTGATCATATCATTTTTATGATACATAAATATATAATATTTTTTTTTTGTAATGAAAAAGAATGGAACATGACCATTATTATACGATCAAATGGCCATGTTAATTCATAAACTGTCGTGATTTTGAAGTATGTATGTACAAGTAATTAGGGGTGTGGGAGACTAATTACATATATAAGAGAAGTCCTATTTGGGTATATAAAATACATGTAGTGGAAGGATGTAGGAATTTAGAGAGGATGAGCTGTGAAAGGGAGGGAGAGCTTATAAGAATCATCTCCTCCTCCTCCCATGTGAATTGCTAGTAAGAGTCCACCTTTGTTTGCTTTGTCTCCAAATCAACCTCACATGGGAGGGTTTGAGAGTCCCCTTTTGCCCCTCTCTCTCTCCCTCTCTCTCTCTCTCTCTCACTATATATATATATGCATGACAAGTTTCTTGGTATCTTCCATTATCTTATGTTGGCAGTCATGTTGGTTTTTTAATGAAAGTACTTAGGAGACACTAATAATGATTAGTGGAAAAGTTAGAAAGCATGTTAATTAATTAAGTACTTAATCCCATAGTTTGTCACATAGGTGTACCCCATCTACATGCATTAATTCATTTCAAATTTCACCCACTTGATAATGTACGTATAGAACACATAATCCTAATTTGTTCTACCATTTGTTAATAATCAAAAGTCAAATGTATCAATAGTTGTCATATATATCGGTGTACTAAAAAAAACTAACAATCAATGGTTTGTAGCTAGGGTTTACATCATCACCTCCGCTCATCACATATGTTTATTCCATGATTAATGTATAATTTTTATAACCGACATTATTGCTCTAATTTTGTAAGGGACAAGTCTTAAGTATAAACCTGTGAGTTCAATATAAATTTATTTTTCACCTCTAAGTGTAAATAAATTGTTGTATATATATATATATAAACTACATAAAAAGAGGAGAGTTTGAACTAAGAACAGTGAGTTGAAGCGTTGAGTATAACCATACAAAGAATATATGATAATTAGTGGTTTGCATGTGCCTTTCCTTTACCATTCACAGCTAAAAGAATTTCCTAATGTAATACAATAATAATCCTTTCTGTTTTTTCGAATCCCAAAAATGCTGAAGTACCGTACAGGAAAGGGGAGAAGGGGAAGAAGGGACTGCAAAATATGAATACAAAGCATTATTGCACGTGGAAGGAGCACTGAGGGCCCTGCCTGTTTTTTCTGGGTTTTTTTTTAAATAAAAACTAGATGGAGTCCACACACATAGTAAATATAAAAAATTTAAAGAGAAAAAAAAATCAAATTATGAAAGAGAGAAGTTGAACAAAACTGTGAGAGAGAAAAAAGCGTGGGTAATTTTTTTTTTCTGAGTTTCTATTTCTTTGAACCGGAGACATGACTAGACAAACTTAATTACATTCCTCATCAGATTGACCATGATTAAGAATATGGGGTATTACTTTTGGTCTAAACTGTTGAAAGTTCAGAAAACAATGGCCGTCGAATTGTTACTAGCCATAAGTTCTTGCAGGCAGAGATATCTTAACATTAGATAAATTTCTCATGATGGGGTCAGATTGATATTTCGAATGTTTGATCATTTTGGAGTAGTGCTGCCTTTATATATATAGAGATGGGTTTTTATCATAAATGGTCATTGAAATTGATCCTCGCTATTAAGATGATCCCTGAAATTAAAATCAATCAAAGTAGTTCCTGAAAATAGGTGTTACAAATCAATGTGGTCATTCCGTCACAATTATGTTTAAAATTCCGTTAAGTGATGATGTGGCACATAAATGGGCCCCACAAGATTTATGGGTTTTTATCACAAATGATTCCTAAAATTGACCCACACCATCAAGATGGTTCCTGAAATCGACTCACATCATCAATATGGTCTCTGAAATTGAAAATCAATCAATGTAGTCCTTGAAAATAGGAGTCGCAATCAATATGATCCTTTGGCCATAATTCTGTAAAAAAAAATTGTTATGTGCTGATGTAGGTTTAATAATTAATTAAAAAAGTTGTCTAAATACTTTTTTGCACAATGAAGTTTTTTTTCTTCTTATAGTAGAGCCTACTCCGAAGAGAGCTCCCTTCCATAAATTCTCAAAGGCACAAGGCTTAACCAAGGCCTCAGAGGGGGTGTGGAAATAATTTTCAACCAACAATAGACGAACCTCAGTTATAACCTCATTATCTCAAGGCAGACCTCGTCATTCTTTGCATTACTAGACCACCTAGGAGGCGCCGAACAAGCTCTCCAAGATTAAGGTTGTGAGAATGTTGATCGCCTAAATGTTAACGGTGATGTCCCAAAAGTCGTTGCCAATGGGCCAAGCCGTCACCAAATGTGATCTCGATCCAGGTTCAATTTGGTGAAGGGTGTTGAAGTGTGTAAAGATGAGCGTATTGAGATTTTTTTTTTTAGAATAGAGAGTGAAGGAGGTATAAAAAAGTGAACTGGGATCGGAGGTGATTGTAGGATTGGGTTTTTGGGTTGACAATTTTTTTATTAACTATTAAATTATTAAGCCTATTTGTAATTTAAAAAAAAATTTAATTAGACTCGTGTGACCCATTTCTGTGTCACATCAGTACATAATAGAATTTTTGACAGAATTGTGACGGAAGCAAGGTTCTAAAAGACGCTAGGCGCTAGTCGGGCGGCGGGCTAGGGCCTAGCGCCTAGGCGGTTAGGCGGGGTCTAGGCGGGCGCCTAGGCTGACTAGACGGATATAAGTAAATCCATTATATTTCGTGTAAATAAGTGTCTGTTTATACTTAAAATATATATAATTTCATCATAAACTACAAAATAGAATGACATATGTATTATAAAGTATTGGAACATAATGAAAACATGGGGAACAAACATATAGTGTGTGCCCATTTAAGTATTCAACAAGTTTCTTACAATTTATTGAAAAAAATTAAATGCAAATTGAAAGTTATCTATTTTCTATCAAAGTGAGTCGCAACCTAGGCACGGGCCTAGGCGGGTCTGGGCGGGCTAGGCGGACTAGGCGGGCGCCTCAACTGGTCTAGTCGCTTTTTATTAATTTTCAAACGCCTAGGCATTAATCGGGGCGGTGACCAGCCGCCTAGCGCCTAGGAGGGGCCTAGGCGGCTCTAGGCGGAGATTTTTAGAACAGTGGACGGAAGGACTATATTGATTTGAGACACTTACTTGAGAGACTACATTGATCAATTTTTAATTTCAAGGACCATTTTGATGTCGCGGGTCAATTTCAAAGACCATTTTGATGTCATGGGTCAATTTCAAGGAAAATCTGTGAGAAAAAAAGGACTTATGGGGCCCATTTATGTGCCACATCAACACTTAACATATTTTTTAACAGAATTGTGATGGAATGACCAAATTTATTTGCGACACCTATTTTCAGGGACTACATTGATTGCTTTTCAATTTCAGGGACCATCTTGATGGTGATAGTCAATTTCAGGGATCATTTGTGATAAAAACCCTATAAAGATATATATAAATGCATCATGATATATGATGAGAGCTGCTAGACCCACCCCGTTGTCTTATTTCCCCACCCACGTTATATTTACACCCATTATAAAATGTTAAAAAATTAAAATGTTATTTCCCCACCCACTTTTATTCCTAAAATAACCCTTTATATATATATTGGTTTTTTTTTCAACTTAGCTTTCTATGCTGCACTTTCACCGTTTCTCAAATCACGTTGTTTTATTTTTCTAATTGATTCATGTTTTCGTTGTTTTATTGAACTGAGTTTAGTCAAGTTAATCACAACACCATGCTTCATGTTTCTAGTTCGATTGATCACAATACACTATCCATTATTGCCAAATTGTACGGCAACGTAATACGAAATTGTAGATACAACACATTCAAATAGGAATCAATTCGATGAATGATTCAAGTTCGAGTTGCCGTGCTGTTGAATTATCTGATCGGATGGACATAAAGGTTAATCAGAATTTTGACAACTCCTAACAAATTGCACACAAAAAATTATTCTTTTACCTCTTCGATGGAAACATAATCTTCTACTTCTTCCATAAAAACGTCATATTCTAAGTTCATTCTTTTTGCTTTCTCTAAATGATTTTGCTTTCTCTGAATGAAAAGAGATGCGAAGGATGAGAGATGGGAAGGATGAGTTATCGAACCCAAACTTTTCTTTTTTTTATTTTTTATAAAAAAAAACAATAATGCAAAAGAGGGTATCTAAGGTCCTTATTAGTCATTTTACAAATGGACAAATTTGTAATTAAAAAAGTCATTAAAAGGTGGGTGGGAACAGTGGCGAAGCCAGAAATTTTCAAGGGGAGGGGCGAAATTTAAAAGCGTACAAAATTCCAAAAAATATGTAGACAACAAAATCCTTTTATATAGTAAAAAATTTAAGTGTCGTTCGTAATGTATTAATACAAACAAGTTACAACTGTTGTCGTTCATAATGTATTAATACAAACAAGCCGACATGTGATGTCACACCCCACTCCTAATTAAAAATAGTTTTGGGGTCTTAATTGGTGAGCCCAAGGCCCACCCCCTGATATATGTCCCTTTCTCCCGTACTCCCTCTCTCATCTCTCTTCCTTTCTCCCCTCACTCCCTCTTCTGCTCTTTGAAGCTCCCCGAGCTCTCTCTCCCTCAAGTCGCCCTCACCCTCACCCTCTCTACCCGTGAGCAACATCCATACCCATAATCTTATACACACGCACACCCTATGACCCTCCCAAGCAAGAACTCGAACCGAGGACAGGTCCGTGGTGCACCACAGTGGCGGAGGTAGAACAGCCATGGAGGGGTTGGGTTTTCCGGGAGGGGAGGGGCTGAACCTGCGCTGGGGCTGTGTTTTTCGGCGAGGGGAGTGGCGGACGCCACTCCTCGCCCTCACGTGCCTTCGCCACTGGGTGGGAAGATAAGACATTGGGTGGGAATAACAGCTCTCTATATGATTTAAAAAATAAAAAATAAAAACCAAAAACAAGAACCAAGAAAAATACTATAAAACCCTCTTTTCTTGTTGTTTTTCTTTAGTCACCGATAATCATCAGAGCATGTCTATAATTAAAAAAATATATATAGAAACAAAAACCTCACTTGATCCCATGTTCCCCTCTCTCTCTCTCTCTCATTTCTCCCAGCTTCTCTTTTTTCATATATTATTTTCTTTCTAAATATCTTATATTTACACACATATAACGTGCGAGCTTCATCTAGTATATATAAATACATCATGATAAAAGGCCAAAAAAAAAAAAAAAAGCGTAAACACATAATAAAGGTGTTCAAAAAAACACATTGATATAGAAAGAAAAGGAAGTGTTGAGTGATGACAACTGATCACATTCCATAGTTTCATCCATTGCCATAGGTATATGTACAGTACGTGTTACATAAAATCTTCTGAAAAATCTAAGGAACATATATCTCGTTTGTGTCCATAAACATCAATAGCTACACCAATAGAACAAACAAATTACTAATGAAGAAAAAAAGAAGCCATTTAGAGAGAATTAACACCTTTGATTGTAGCTGCATTGTCCCTATTCATTCAATGGGACAATCTTCTATCTCCATAAACACAAATAGAGATAACTGCAAATCAGAAGCTAGTGGGTGTGTAGTGTATGAAAGGAGAATTTTTTAATTAATTAATTACCACTTGAACTTGCAGGCTAGTTGTGATTTGTCACGCGAAATTAGAAGCAATGTGTGATCACCTAAATCAACAATTAGTTGCAATTCTCCACCGATGATTAATTCAATTAAAATGAGTAAGTACACTCCCGCACCTCCTTAATTAATGTAGATACTATCGTTTGTTAAAAAAAAAAAAAAGTACAATGCACGTAACGTGTTTTGGGGAAGTCCTGACTGAGATAACTGTATTATTCTTCTCCACAATGAGGTGTTTTTATGAGCACATTTACAAGCATATACATAAACTAATTGAACAGTAACTTTACAAGGAAGTCAACTGCATAACTGGGAAGCTAATAATATGTAGTTGGAATGGCCTATATACACATGTGATCACGTCAACAACCTCATATTCAACCTATATATGATGGATCATAGACTTGGCCTCTATAGAATGACTAGACTTGAGCAGCTTGCAGTTCATGAGTTGCGTTTGGAGAATTCGTCGGAGCTTCTGCAATATCACTTAATTTTCTTGAGAACCTCCTCTTTTGGTTCCCCCAGTGTTTCAATACAGCCATCATTAACTTCCAGAGAACCTTATGTTCAGACAGAGACATACATGTGTAAACGGGAGTCAAAGTTTGGGCAGAAAAAAGGGAATGTAAATAGGGTAAATACTAGGAGTCCTTTATTAGGAAGGAGTTTGTTTATATCCTGTTTTTTTTTGTTTCCTTGTGGATTAAGAGTTGTATATGTATATAGCTTTGAAGGAGTAATAAAATAACTATTCCCGTAAAGTCTTTTTGGCATCGGAGCCTTGTAACCCTAGAAAACTGCCGCTGCTGTGTTCTGACGTGGTGGACGTGTCGCAGCACCTCTGCTGTCGTGATTTGTGGAAATATTGCAGCGCCTGTTTGGTTGGTTGCTGCCGTGAGTGATATCATCCATTGTCGGTGCCTTTCTGTGTGTAAGTCGAGATGGCTGAAGATGATTCGATCATGAAGTTGGAAGGTGGATCCCGCAAACCACTTAACAATACGGTATTGAGTCCCGTTGTTATCCAGAACGATGCATCTGCTGTGCCAAACACTGTGAAGTTGAATGGCTCCAATTATCCTCTTTGGTCCAAGGTATTGGAGATGCATATTGTTGGACGTGGTAGAAAGGGCTTCGTGACAAGGAGTACCAAGGAACCTGCTGAGGACAGTGCTGAGTATGAGACATGGGAGACCGGGAATGCCATAGTAAAATGGTGGTTGATTAATTCCATGGAACCTGCTATCATGGGATTTTTTATTCACCTGCGTACTGCTAAAGAAGTCTGGGAGGAGGTGGCTCGAACCTATTATGATGGTTCAGATATTTCTCAAATTTATGAGTTGAAGGTTAAGTCGTTCAAGCTTCGTCAAGAGGGCCGGCCGGTTGGTGTGTATTATGCTGACCTCAAGTCCGTTTGGCAGGAGCTGGATCAATGGAGACCAATTAAGATGGAATGTGCTGCTGATCTTAAGACACTTCGAGAAGAAATTCAAACTGATCGTGTATATGCTTTTTTGGCGGGCTTGGATGATATTTTTGATAAAGTACGTAGCGATATTCTACGTACTCAACCGTTACCATCTGTCGAGGAAGTTTTTTCAGTTGTTAGGCGAGAAGCACAACGACATGCCACTATGATGGATGGGAATAGCAACCACGGGGCGCCGTCCATGGCCATGGTCTCTCGGCCACCTGCAACATCCCGTCCTACCAATTCTTCTAATCATTCTTTCAATTCTCGTCCCTTTACCCGAGAAAACAAAGATGATTTGAGGTGTACTTTCTGTGGTCAAACTCGCCATACTGAAGATATGCTTTACCAAGCATGGTGTACCTGATTGGTTTCCAGAACTTAAGAAAAAATTGCGTGCCAAGGAACGCGGAGCAGTTGGATCCAATGAAGGTCGTGCCTCATTTGCCGCAGCTACACCAACAGCTCAAGGGGCCGGGGCTAGCTCTGGGGATCCTAGTCAAACTTTGTTGACTCGTGCTACTCCTGGTGATTCATCCTCCAATACAGGTACTGTGGAGTGTGTTCTCTTAGCCTCCGAAAGTGATCAACATACATGTTGGAATCTTGATTCTGGTGCAACCGATCATATGACGTATGATAAAACCCTGTTTCAATATATGACAATGTCTCACAGGAAAAGCATAGCGACTACCAATAGGACCCTTGTACCCGTGTGTGGCGCCGGCACTGTGCAACTCTCCCCATCTCTTCCCTTACATCGTTGCTTATTTGTTCCATCATTGTCCCATCATTTATTATCAATACCACAAGTCACTGAACAATTGGATTGTGTTGTTCTAATGTATCCGTCATTTTGTCTACTTCAGGATATTCAGACCAAGGAGATAATTGGGCGTGGCACTAAGAGAGAGAGGTTGTACTATGTGGATGACGTCGTTTCAGGCAGGGCTAATGCGGTTCGAGCATCACATGCTAGTAGTTTGCAAGAAGTATGGTTATTGCATCGTCGGTTAGGGCATGCATCGTTTGGATATTTACGGCTTATGTTGCCTAGTTTATTTAGTAGAATAAATGAATCAGACTTACATTGTGAAGTATGTATTCTTGCTAAAAGCCATTGTGCTTCGTTTCCTTCTAGTATGAATAAAAGGTCCGTACCGTTTGAACTTGTGCACTCTGATGTTTGGGGGCCTTCTCCAGTTGTTATTCCTTCGGGAATTAAATGGTTTGTTACATTTGTTGATGACTGCACGCGTATGACGTGGCTATATGTGTTGAAACATAAAAGTGAAGTTGGTATAGTCTTTCGGTCTTTCTCTCAGATGATTCAGACACAATATTCATCTGTGATTAAAGTACTACGTTCTGACAATGGTGGTGAATACATTGCTTGTGAGTTGTCAGAGTTTCTTCGTGATCGTGGCATTCTCCATGAAACGACTTGTCCTTATACCCCGCAACAGAATGGGGTTGCTGAACGGAAAAACCGCCACATCCTAGAAACAACACGTGCTCTTCTGCTTGGAGCCTCTGTCCCTAAGATGTTTTGGCCTGAAGCTGTTACTTATGCGGTCTATGTGATTAACTGTATGCCCTCTCGGGCTCTGAACTTTCAGACACCTCTTCAAGTACTCACTCAACATGCTCCAGTAGTATCGACTCACACTCTCACTCCTCGAGTATTTGGGTGTGTCGCTTATGTGCATATTCAGAAAATTCATCGCACCAAGTTGGATCTGTGTGCCTTACGGTGTGTGTTTGTGGTTCTCACCTCATCAAAAAGGCTACAAGTGTTATCACCCTGAGACTAAGCATATGTATGTAACCATGGATGTGACCTTTTCTGAATTGGAGTTTTTTTATCCTTCTGTGTGCTTATCTTCAGATCACCAGGGGGAGAACACTATTGGTGATCTGGAGTGGTTGGATATAGGAGGAGACACAATTTCATGTAGCACCGAGCGTGTTATTGTAATTTCTGATGAGTATGCGAATGTTGAGGTTCATGTCGTGCCTCATAATGATCAAAATACCCAGCAGACTGCCGAGTCTGAGCAGTCAAGGGTGGATTCTGCCGAGCCTACCCGACAGATTGCAGTTTCTGAGCAGTCACGACAGGAATCTGCCGAGCCCAGTATACAGTTGCAACAGCCTTTTACCGAAACTGTTAATGTGCTTTCCCCTCTCTCTAACTCCAATGTGTCGTCCAATGCATCTTCTCTGAATATACCTGAGGTAAGTATCGTGGATGATTATGTAATTAACACAAGTGATAATGTAAATGTATATAGGTTGCCACCAAGACAAAACCGAGGTGTGCCGCCTGATAGATTCTCTCCGGAAGGAAAGGTGAAGTACCCAATAGCCAACTATGTCTCATGTAGTGGTCTTGCACCGGAACGCCAAACCTTGGTGAACAATATGGATTCAATTAAAGTACCAACTCGAGTGGAGGAAGCTCTAAAGGATCCAAAGTGGGCAAAAGCAATGGATGAGGAAATGTTGGCATTACAAAAGAACAATACATGGGAGGTGACGTGTTTACCTACAGGAAAAAAAACAGTTGGATGTCGGTGGGTGTTTACAATTAAATACAAAGCTGATGGGTCGATAGACAGGTACAAAGCAAGGTTGGTGGCTAAAGGATACACTCAAACATATGGTGTAGATTATCAAGAAACCTTTTCTCCAGTTGCCAAGATGAATACGGTACGTGTTCTGATTTCTTTAGCTGCAAATATGGACTGGCCATTAAAACAGTTTGATGTGAAGAATGCTTTTCTCCATGGAAATTTGGAGGAAGAAGTGTATATGGATTTTCCTCCTGGATATAGAGCTTATGGGAATACCGGAGTATGTCGGTTGCGTAAGTCACTCTATGGACTTAAGCAATCGCCTCGTGCGTGGTTTGACATGTTTACCCAGGTTATGAAGAAGAATGGGTATCATCAGAGTCATTCTGATCATACATTGTTTGTTAAACGGAGAAAAGGCAAAGTGACAGCCTTAATTATCTATGTAGATGACATGATTATTACTGGAGATGATCATGATGAGATTTCGAAGTTGCAGAATAATTTGGAAGCCGAGTTTGAAATGAAAAACCTAGGGGACTTGAAGTATTTCCTTGGGGTTGAAGTTGCTCGCTCTTCAAAAGGTATTTTCTTGTCTCAACGTAAGTATGTTTTGGATTTATTAAAGGAAACTGGTATGCTGGGATGTAAGCCGGTAGACACTCCTATTGTTGAAAAACATCATCTACATTTGGATCCAGATCAGAAGCCTGTTGATAAAGGGAGATATCAGAGACTTGTAGGGAGACTAATTTATTTGGCTCATACACGTCCAGATATTGCCTATGCTGTAAGTGTGGTGAGTCAGTTCATGCATTCACCGAGTGTGGATCATATGGCTGCTGTTATGCGTATCCTAGCATATCTGAAGTCTGCGCCAGGAAAAAGGGTTTTGTACAGGAAGCACGGGCATTTAATAATTGAGGGGTTCACTGATTCTGATTGGGTAGGAAATGTCAGTGATAGAAGATCTACTTCCGGATATTTCACTTTCGTAGGAGGGAATTTGGTTACATGGTGGAGTAAAAAACAGAAAGTGGTATCACGGTCTTCAGCTGAAGCGGAGTATAGGGGCATGGCCCACGACATTTGTGAAATTCTTTGGCTTCGAAAACTTCTTTGGAGTCTTGGGGTCAAGTCAAAGGAAACCATGAAGTTATATTGTGATAACAAGTCAGCAGGAGATATAGCTGATAATCCGGTGCAGCATGACAGAACAAAACATGTGGAGGTTGATCGGCATTTCATTAAAGAGAAGCTTGAGAAGAAGATTGTGTCTATACCATTTGTGAATTCGGAGGAACAACTTGCGGATGTTCTTACTCATGCTGTATGTAGTCGTAAGTTTGATGACTCACTTGTCAAGTTGGGCATGTGTGATATATATGCACCAACTTGAGCGGGAGTGTAAACGTGAGTCAAAGTTTGGGCAGAAAAAGGGGAATGTAAATAGGGTAAATACTAGGAGTCCTTTATTAGGAAGGAGTTTGTTTATATCCTGTTTTTTTTTGTTTCCTTGTGGATTAAGAGTTGTATATGTATATAGCTTTGAAGGAGTAATAAAATAACTATTCCCGTAAAGTCTTTTACATGCACGAAAGATGTAGATCACAAGAGCGATCGAAGATGTACCTCCCGTGCACATGAATAACACCCAAAAGTAACTAGGACTAAGACTAAGATTACGAGGTTCATCATCTGGTTCCATGTCTATGCACTTATGGGATGCATGGCATTTTCCAACTCTCGGAGCTTACCACTTTCGGATACCTTCACCATTGCTTGCGTTACGCTAGGAAGCAATTTCGATCCCCTTGGAAATGCCTGTGGCACAACAAGTAAGAAATTAATTTATTAAGTCACGTGATGCAATGTGTACTAGTGCATGCAAACGAAGCTTCTTAATCTGAAGCCTCCAACTTTGTATGTAGGTCCAGTCATGGTAAAGCTTTTGCAGTATTCTGCAAGAAATATTTTAGCCAAAGCAAGGTCAAGAAAAAGGGCTGAAATTTCTAGCTTCTGAGGGCTTGAGCGTATTGATCAGCGGACGAGAAATTCTTGATGTTGTTGTGCACTACTACAAAATTATCTATAACTGCCGGTTTAAAAACTGAAAAAAATCATATATTACTGTCGGATATTATACAAAAACCGATAGAAAATGGATGCAGTGGCGGATATACTAAATGACAGAATTGCCAGCGTCAGGAAATGAATTTTCCGACAAAAAATACTCTAAAACCGACAGAAATTGTGTCGGATATAACCGACAGAGCATTCTCTGTCGGATAAAACAGACAGAAAATACTAAAAACGACAGAACTTGTGTCGGATATAACCGATAGAGAATTTATTAATAATGAATAAATAAAAGCATTCTTGTTGGATAAAACCAACATAAAATATATTAATAATAAAAAAATATAAACAACTTTCTGAAATATTTCTTCCCCTTTCAAGTTGAGCCAGAGAGCGAGACGAGAGAGACAGTTGCTTCCTTCCTTCCCGCACAACGTGGTTATCAACTTACCATCTTCCTCTTGTTCCTTCCTCTTCCATATTCTCACCCACCTTTCCCCTTTCAATTAATTCTTCCACATTCTGTAAATATCCACCTTTCCCCTTTCAATTAATTCTTCCTAATGCCATTTGTACTAAATCATTCACTAGTACTCACTAAAGAAGAGCTTGAACATATGTACTTGTGTAAACCCTTCACAATTAATGAGAACTCCTCTACTCCGTGGACGTAGCCAATATGGGTGAACCATGTACATCTTGTGTTTGCTTCATTGTCCCTATCCATTTACATACTTATCCACACTAGTGATCAGAGCAATCTAGCGAAGGTCACAAACTTAACACTTTCTGTTGTACCAAAGTCCTCACTGATTTTGTGCATCAACATTTGGCGCCGTCTGTGGGAACGACACTTATTCCCACTCTCTTCAGCTTTGTTAAGCTGGTTTTTACCATTCATACACTCTTTTTTGACCAGGCATCATTTTCCAACATGGGGAGCGAAGGAAGCCACAACACACATAATGACATCCCTCTTGCACCTGGTGCGAAACAACGAAAGAAGGAACAAAAGAAGTTTGCTCTTCAGGCTAAAGTCGATGAGCTGGAGGCTCAGAACAACAAGATAGCGATGAAGAATGAGATCCTCCAAGAGCAGTATGAAAAGGTCTTCGAGATGCTCCACGAGGCTAGATATAATAAAACACACGAGCTCATCACCCATGTGGAAGTCAACCATCAACTGGGTACCCCCCAACACGGAGGGTCATTTGCCCTCGACATGGGTATTCCTGTTGAGGAGCGAGCTACTCATCGAAATGGCGACCAACATGAGACTTCTCTCAACCCAGCTGCTTCGACCCGAAGCAAGAGAAATGGAGGAAGGCACCTCCTTACAGAAGGAGTGGAAGGATCGAAAACAGTCTTTCGCGACTGTCGAGACTTCCTAAAGCAACGTCGAGACAATCCCATCCATGTAAGCTCGAAGATCAATGACCCAAGGGTCTCTGAAAGATTCGGTCCCCTCCCATGTCCCAGGCCGGCTACCAATTTGGGGAAAGGGCAACAAGTCCTAGAGAAACACGAAGGTATATGGGACTCAGAGATGTTCCGACAGACATACCTTGGAAGTTAGTACGGCGAGTCCAGGGAAAAATCACATGCTCTTGATCAAACCTTCCTACTTCCAATAGGAGATGGAGATTTACGAAATAAAGCTCCAGTGGTACATGACTCTACTCAGGACCCTCTTGTCCTACAGCTCCTTAAGGAAGTAAACAAGTTGAAGGCCGAACGACAAGCTAAGATACCTGATTGGAACTAACCTAGGCCTGACCCTCTTACAAAGAGGATCCTTGACACCCCCTCCAAACAAAGACAAAGCAGAAGCTTGGCTTGTAACTCTATACTGGAAATGAGAACCTGATTGAACACCTTAACCTCTTTGAGTCCACCATGGCATACCGAATGCACACCGACGAAGAGATATGTCTTCTCTTCCCCTCCACCCTCTCTGATGGAGCTCTAAACTGGTATTGTCGTCTTCCACCTGAGACGGTAGACTCATTTAAGGAATTGAGGAAACTGTTTGTTTCTCAACACATTTTCCAAACCGATTGCTTGCACTCTGCGGATGACTTGTACACTATTCGCCAGAAGCCAGACGAGTCATTACCTATGTATGCTGGCCGCTTCAGCCATGAGTATTCCCGTTGTGCCGAGGCAGACGACAAGATTGCCCTCAAAGCCTTCACGGCAGGTCTACGTGATTGTTTCAAGTACATGATCAATGACAACACTTGGAAGACTTACTCTGAGGTGATGGCACATGCTTACAACCATGCCTCCGCTGAGGCAATGACATATCAAGGGAAACCCCCCAAACGGCAGTGGTGCCTCCTTCTACCTTACTTAATACTTCGCAAAGTCAACAGACATATCAATCTCAGGGCAAAAAGAAATATTTTCATCCTCACCAGTCCCATTTTAGTAAAAGGAGTAAGGGACACTATCGCGATAACCAAGGGTATCGCCACGATAATGCCTGCCCCCAGGCAGTCAACACAGTGGGCCAATCACGTGTCAGGACAGGCCCGGTATGAGATATACACGTCTTTGAGGGCCACATTGAAGGAAATTTTGTGAAAAACATGTTCATTTGAGCAACATCAATAACATGCAATTAACAAATTAAATGCGGAATCATGCTTGCATGCACTCAAAAACAAAAACATCAACCATGAAATTCAAAGCCTAGTAGATTGGTGAACCTTGACTCAACTTTATATCAACATTTGTTAGTTGAGAAATATTTACCTTTGTAGATTCCTCTTTGCATATGCAAAGGATAATCACCCAAGAGATAGGGCCTTCATTCCTTGCTTCTTAGCTCAATGGATTTGGTTGAAAGAATTGGATTCTCCAAGTTCCCAAAATAGAGAACCTCTAAAGATTCTACACCAAGGTTAGATTGTAGAAGAAATGAGTGACCTTGGAGTAGTGGGATTGCTAGATGCACCCTCCAAGGTGGCCGGCCTCTTAGAGAGAAAATGAGAGACATATTCTCTCTAATTCTCCCAAAAGAAACCCTTATGAATTTTAGGCTATAAAGTTCTTTATATAGTCACTTCTTTAAATGACCTAAAGAACCAAAAACCCTAATTCTAACACATATGGCCGGCCATTTAATGGATATGGGCTTTTGGGCCTTTGTGAATCTTTATTCATTAAGTTGTCATACAACTTAAGTCAATGGGCTTTGACGTTCGAAGCCCATTGGGCTTTAAGGTCCAAAACTATCCCGAGGTCTTTAACGAACTTATTCGTTTGATTAATTAACATATTAATTAATCCTTGCTTCAAATAATTAAACCATTTAATTATTCTTACTCATCTCCATTGTTTCTTCAATCTCCACCTTACATGGTGTACGATCCATTAGGTTCCTTTTAGCGAGGCAGTGGGCGATTAAAACCATTTTACATCGATTGTGAATTTGAAACTTACTTTCAATTTTCCCTTTAGTGATTACACACGTTTAGGGCTTCCACAAACCATGAGTGACACCTAGCAGCATATCATGGTTACCCAAGCTAATCAGAAGAGGTAGAGAACCTATTCAGTTAAGGATTACAAATGCAATACGGTCTTTCTCTAATCTAATACTCTTGACCACATTGTTTGGTTTGATAGTTTATTTATTCATGTCTACTATCCAATGTGATTCGTTTGCTTATATGATTACCTTGAATGTGATTTGGAACGCATTCCCTAATCTCATTCATACTCTGGCCAGAGATTTTAATCATATCATAGAGTATTCTCCCTCAAACCATTTGAAGGTTAGAGATCCCTTGTTGCACATTCACTTGTCTCCATAACTTAGTGGCTTAACCCCAATGATGTCGTGGACACCCCGATGGGGTAACTTTGACATAATCAAAGATCAAAGACTTAACCACAAGACAACTGTGATGCCTCAGGTCAAAAGACTAATTTGCATTATCCCAACCTTGAGTTCTCATGTGACATGAGTATGAGAACTCCTCGTTGATCGTGTTCAGTGAACTCATTCTCTATTGAGCACCTACGTACTTGTCTTGATGTCACACACACCAATGACTCGAGACTAGTCACTCTCCCTGAGAGAAGGCATAGTACGTACTGATCTTATCGGACTGTCAATGCCCAATTGGCAATCCTATGATCAGGAACGTTTAGGATGTGTCTACGAAAGAATGGTCTCATGAATCTAACTTCATTAGATTGCATTCTCCCAATCACATATTCCTTGGACTTTATCGTTTAAGCATATAACATTTATATGAGACGGCTCAAACAATAATGTTTGCCCTTTATATGTAAACTAGATTAGTTTAACATGTGAAATGTCCGTAAAGTATCATCATATGATTGGCTTAAGGCACATTTCCAACACACATGCGTGGTCATTTACCCCAGCATAGCACACCTGATACCGAAGCCAATGCCGAGGCAGTCGGGTTACAAGCCCACGAAGAACATGAGCACGTTTTACTGCTACCATGAACATAACGGCCATGGCGGCGAGAAGTGTATCACCATTCGTGATCATATTGAAACTTTGGCGCGTGAAGGAAAAATTGATCGATTCCTCCTTCACCTTTCAAGGGATAACCGTAACCAACGCCAAGTGAATGTGATATATTCCATAAGCGGTGGCACACCCATATCTGAATCTTCTAATAGGGCCATGAAAAATAGCGAACGAGCTTTAAGGCCTGGCCACAAGTGTTTCACGTGGAAGACATCAGAGGAGGCAAGTATTAAAAGGCTAATTGGGATCCAAGAGGTATCATCTACCCTCACAACGACCCATTGATCATGGAGGCTCATATAGCCAACTTTGAAGTAAGATGAATCCTGGTAGACACGAGGGCTTCGGTCAATATCATGTTTGCTGAAGCTTTTAGGGCACTTAATATAACTGAACACTTGCTCGATCGCTCGATTTCTCATCTGATAAGCTTCTCCGGTGATATCGTGCAACCTATAGGGAGCATACACTTACCTTTCACCATTGATACATGCCCTTACACAGTTACCATTACCACTAACTTCCTGGTAGTTGATTGCTCAACGGCATAAAATGTCATCTTTGGACGCACATGCATCAATGATTTCAAGGCCATGGTATCCACACATATGTTGTTGATGAAATTTCCAACCCCCTATGGCAATGGTTACATCAGAGGAGATCAACTTAGTGCACGGTCATGTTACAACACTTCGGTCAAGCAACAACACCTGCCTGTGCCCAAGGATACATTTTCTATACATGACCAAGTCATAAAGACCAGCCCGGACGAAGCCAACTTGGATCTTCACGGTGGCAACAGTCAACCCGACGATCCTCGAGATGACTCTTTCACCCAGCAAGCATAACCCGCTGAAGAGCTGGAGAAGGTTTCTATATCAAAAGATTATCTAGATCGCATGGTGAAGATTGGCACCACCTTGTCACCACCCATTTGGTTGACATTGATATCTTTTTTGCAAGAGAACACTGAGGTCTTCGCCTGGTCATACGAAGACATGCCAGACATCTCTCCCGATATCATATGTCATCGTTTGAGTATTGACCCCAAGACCAAGCCAGTGAGACAGAAGCGAAGATCTTATGATGCTGAACGATATGAAGCAATGAAGGCAGAAGTTGAAAAACTCAAAGGCATAGGCTTCGTCTGCGAAGTCAATTACCCAACATGGGTAGCAAATGTGGTCATTGTTAAGAAAAATCCGACCAAAGAAAGTCTCTTGCTCCAAAAGGTCTTGTGGAGAATGTGTGTCGACTACACCGACCTAAACAAAGGATGCCCGAATGATAGCTTTCCTCTTCCTCTCATTGACAGACTTATAGACTTTACGGCAGAATGTGAACTCCTGAGCTTCATGGATGCTTACTCAGGATACAACCAAATCCTCATGAACCCTCCGGACCAAGAACACACAGCCTTCACTACTGACATGGGACTCTATTGCTATAAAGTCATGCCATTCGGCCTAAAAAATGCAGGAGCGACTTATCAGAGACTAGTCAATTCAATGTTCGCCGAACAGATTGGGAAGAGCATGGAAGTTTACGTTGATGATATGCTAGTCAAGAGCAAACATGCTGACCAACACATCGCTAACCTATCTGAAACTTTCACCATTCTGAAGAGGTATCGAATGAGGTTGAACCCCAACAAATGTGCCTTCGGCGTAGGCTCTGGCAAATTCTTAGGCTTCATGATAAGGCAACGAGGCATTGAGGCTAATCCCGAGAAGATCAAAGCAATCATCGACATGAAGGAACCGGTAACTTCAAAAGACATCCAGAGCCTCACTGGCAAGGTGGCAGCCTTAACTAGGTTCATCTCTAAGGCCACAGACAGATGTGCTCCTTTCTTCAAAGCACTTAAGGGAAGCAAAAAGTTACTTGGATTGATGAATGTGCCGAGGCATTCAAGAACCTCAAGGACTACATGAGTAAAGCCCATCTACTCTCCAAACCTGAGGTTAGTGACACACTCATTATCTATCTATCGGTATCGGCTTCAGTAGTAAGTTCGGTTCTCATTCGAAATGATGGTAATGTCGAACGGCCTGTCTACTACGCTAGCAAGGCCTTACAAGATGCGGAGACACGATACTCCAACATTGAGAAATTGGCTTTAGCATTGGTCATGTCTGCTCGACAACTTCGCCCTTACTTCCAAGCATACTCCATCATCGTGCTTACCAATCATCATCTTCGACAGATACTCCAAAGTCCTGACACTTTGGGCCGAATGATGAAATGGGCAATAACATTGGGTGAGTTTGACATCTCTTACCAATCAAAGCCAGTTGAGAAGGGCCAAGCAGTGGCAGACTTCATCGCCGACTTCACATATCCTGTTGACATTGTTTCATTGCCTAAAGAAGTGGTTTCATTACCCTCGGAAACTCAGAAAATAGAACCAACAACCCCAACATGGAGCATATATGTTGATGGCTCGTCCAACCAACAGGGTTGTGGAGCAGGATTAGTCCTTACGACCTCCGACAAAGTGGCGATGGAGTATACTCTTCGTTTCAAATTCAAGGCGTCGAACAATGAGGCCGAATATGAAGCCCTCCTAGCAGGCTTACGTTTGGCCAAACACCTTGGGGTTAAACGAATTGATATCTTCAGTGACTCCCAATTGGTGGTTAACCAGGTCACCAACAACTTTGACGCTAAGGATAGCTCCATGGCAGCATATCTGGCACAAACACAATTGTTGCTCAAACACTTCCACTACCAGATCACCCAAGTTCCTCGAGCGGGAAACAGTCATGCAGACGCTTTGGCTCGCCTTGCCTCAGCAGTGGAGGACAAAATTGGGAGAAAAATTCAGGTCGAATTGTTGGGCACCAAACACCATGGCCGCGGAAGTGTACAACTTACAACAGGGGGATAGTTGGATTACCCCGATTTATAAATTCATTGCGCATGACACCCTCTCAAATGACAAAGTCCAAGCTAAGCATATTCGATACAAGGCTAATCGTTACTTGATCATTAATGACCAACTCTACAAGCGGGGTTTTAACCTACCATACTTAAGATGCCTTACGCCCGCGGAGGCTGAAATTGTCCTTCGGGAAATACATAAAGGAGTCTGCGAAGATCATGCTGGATCTCGATCCTTAGCACACAAGGCTTTTTGCCAAGGATATTACTGGCCAACACTCCACCAAGATGCCTTCAGAATATCCCGCTCATGTGATAAGTGTCAACGCTACGCAACTATTCCTCATTCCCCTCCCGAGCCGCTCACTCCTATGATCAGCCCTTGGCCCTTCGCCCAATGGGGACTTGATTTGATTGGCCCAATGCCTGCAGGGAAGGGCAAGGTCCGCTATGCAATAGTTGCAGTTGACTACTTCACAAAGTGGGCCGAAGTAGAACCCTTGGCAACCATTACTGAGGTAAAAATAAAAGACTTTGTATAGAAGAACATCCTTTGCAGATTCGGCATTCCCAATGCGATAGTCACTGACAACAGGCAACAGTTCGACAACAATAAGTTCATGATGTTCTGCTCTAAGTTCAACATCAACTTATGTTTTGCCTCCCCAACTCGTCCCCAGTCTAATGGACAAGTTGAAGCCATCAACAAAATAATCAAGCGAACTTTGAAAACCAGCTTGGACAAGGCTAAAGGTTGTTGGCCAGAATTTGTAACCCAAGTTCTTTGGTCATACCGCACTTTGTATCGAACATCAACAGGAGAAACCCCATTCTCACTTGCCTTTGGTACAGAGGCAGTTGTCCTAGTTGAGCTTGAGCAAGCAACGTTCCAAGTCCAGAACTACGTGCAAAGCGAAAATGACAAACAACTTACCCTCAACTTAGATCTAGTCGAGGAACACATAAACCAGGCTCACTTAAGGAATGTCGCCTACAAGCAGCGCATCTCCAACTAATATGACCCAAGGGTTAAACCTCGTTCTTTCAAAATGGGGGACTGGGTATTGAAGAAAAGATTACTCTGCGACAGAGTCCTGAGTGAAGGAACACTTAGTGTAAACTAGGATGGACCGTTTGAAGTTGTTGGCATCAGTTGCCATGGCTCCTACAAGCTTAGAAGCTTCGATGGCAAGACCCTTGGCCATCCATGGAACGCTGATCACTTGAAGTACTATTACAAGTAAACTCACATTGTACAAGTGTTAAGCTTCAGCCGTTCGGCATCCTATGTAACGAAGACCATTTGGCATGAATTTAATAAAGAGGTGATTTAGACAACTCGGTCCTAATATTCTTACATTCCTAGCAATGAAACACTCGGGTTCAAAGCTTCAACATGAATGTTTCCAACATGAAACAAAGTCTAAGTATATGTCAACAAGACTATACAAATAAACGAACACCTTCACAGTATATTCATTCAATTATATATTCCAACACATTCATACATAAGCCAACTGTGCTTCGAAAGGGTTCAACATACTTTATGTCATCCAACACTTGCTACAATGTGCCTTGACACCTTGCCCATATTCTCACCAACCAGGTGATGAAATGTGAAGAAGGAACTCATCTTCATGCCACAAACCAAGTGATGAAATGTACAACCCATACTCTCCTTCATGCCACCAACCAGGTGATGAAATGTACAAACCGTACTCTCCTTCATGTCACCAACCAGGTGATGAAATGTACAACCCGTACTCTAATATCATTTGGCAACTTGCCACTCATGACACCAACCAGGTGAAGAAGGAACTCATCTTCATGCCACCAACCAGGTGATGAAATGTACAACCCGTACTCTCCTTCATGCCACCAACTAGGTGATGAAATGTACAACCCGTACTCTAATATCATTGGGCAACTTGCCATTCATGCCACCAACCAGGTGAAGAAGGAACTCATCTTCGTGCTACCAACCAGGTGATGAAATGTGATGAAAAGTGATGAAGGAACTCACATTCGTACCACCAACCAAGTGATGAAAGCAACTCACCATTAATTCCACCTACCAGAAGACGAGTGGTACAACTTGTACATGTGAACTCCTAGCATTCACAAATAATAAAAAACCCTCAAGCTTGACAACTCAACTAGGGGAGCACTTATGCCCAAAAAGAGTTATAATCACCAACGAAGTCTTATTGCAAGCCAACAACAACTTCAGTGCATAGCATACGAAGATCAAGCTATTCAGCTCTCTTCCATCTGCTTCAGACATTTCTCCTCTGTAACAATGCAAACTCTACAACTCGTAGAAAACTTCACACACTCTTGATCAAGACAGTGTGAAGCAAAACCAATTTATGGTGTCAACAAGAGCTTCATTAAAGGAGTTCAACCATAATTCTCAAAGGCTTCACACATTCTTGATCAAGACAGTGTGAAGCAAAACCAATTTATGGTGCCAACAAAAGCTTCATCAATGAAGGGCAACTACAACTCGTAGAAAGCTTCACACACTCTTGATCAAGACAGTGTGAAGCAAAACCAATTTATGGTGCCAACAAAAGCTTCATCAATGAAGGGCAACTACAACTCATAGAAAGCTTCACACACTATTGATCAAGACTGTTCGAAGCAAATTCAATTTATATGGTTCATCCAAACCTTCGACTACTACAAGGTGTGGCTTGCATCACAATCTCTTGCTCAACAGTGTGGAAACAAAATTTGTATATGTTGTCTCTCCCACATTTTCAAATTTCTAGTTTCCTAAAAAAAAAAAAAAAAAAAATTGGGAAATTCAACAAAGCTTCATCAATGGAGGACAACTACAAATTCTCAAAAGCTTCACACTATCTTGATCAAGATAGTGTGAAGCAAAATCAATTCACGGTACCCAACAAAGCTTCACCTATAAAGCTTCACCAATGGTACCCAACAAAGCTTCACCTACAAAGCTTCACCACAAAAGCTTCACCAACAAAAGCTTCACCAACAAAAGCTTCAACAAATGGATGGCAACTACAAATTCTCAAAAGCTTCACACAATCTTGATCAAGATAGTGTGAAGCAAAATCAATTCATGGTACCCAACAAACTCCAAAGCTTCACCTACAAAGCTTCAACTCCAAAGCTTCACCTACAAAGCTTCAACACCAAAACTTCACCTACAAAGCTTTAACACCAAAGCTTCACCTACAAAGCTTTAACACCAAAGCTTCACCTACAAAGCTTCAACACCAAAACTTCACCTACAAAGCTTTAACACCAAAGCTTCACCTTAACATACATGCTTCACTCAGAAAGCTTCAACATACAAGCTTCAACAAAAGAAAAAATTCAAAGAACTTAGTGAAGAAGGCCTTGGTGTATTTAACACAATACGTTGAAATGAAGCAAAACTTGTTTATTGGTATCTCCGATAAATTACAAATATGTACATATACATGAATCAAAATAAACAAATAAGAGGGAGCCTTCACAAAGGTTGCTCAGGAGAAGTCTCAACAGTCGGCAGAGCCCCAGAAAGAAGAGGCACCAAAGGGTGATTATTCGGAGCCTCAGTACTGGGCAGAACCCCAGAAGGAGGAGGCACCGAAGGTTGATCATTTGGAGCTTCACTACGCGGTATAGCCCCAGAAGACGAAGGCAATAAATGCCTTTGGAACAAACTCACAAACCTCTGATGATCAAGTAAAATCTGACCATCAGATTCCTGCATCTGGTCAAGCTTCCTCTTCATGTTTGTAGCATAGTCATGTGCGAGCCTGTGCAATTGTTTATTCTCATGCTTGAGCCCTATAATCTCCTGTTTGAGACTTATCACTTCAGCCGCCAATGTTTCAACTTGGCGGGTTCGAGAAAATAGGCGTTTGGCCATATTAGACACAGAACCTGCACACTGAACACTGAGAGCCAGAGAATCCTTAACAGCCAACTCATCAGATCGTTTGGAAAGTAGTCTGTTATCTTTGGGAGTGAGAAGGTTCCTGGCCACCACCGCAGCGGTCATATCATTCTTCATCACAGAGTCCCTAACGGTAAGAGGACTAGTAAGGGATAAGAATGATGGGCGCCATATGTTGTCTTGAGAAGACATAGCTGCCTCTTCACAAAAGTTCAAGTCAAAACGACGGTCGGATGGGCTAGACATTCTCAGAAATGATGAAGGAGAAATGAGGTGCAATAAATCTCTTAAGTACAAAAATAAGGGAAAAATTCCTACAAGCAATAACTCTCAGAATGTACTTCTTGCACATAATTAGTGCCCCTATAAAAGAAAGGGCAACATGGCCGTTGGTTCAAAAATTGAAGAGGCCCCACTCTTCGGATTTTGAGAAATGGATTTTCCTGAGTAAAATATGTCGACAATCTCCACACGCAACATCAGCTCCTCGGGTACCACATATAACTTTGCCAAAGATCTCTGACAAAGTTTAGACACATAAATTTTGAAGGTCCAGCTACCCTACTATTACCCACAAAGGTAAAGGAACAACACCACTGCTTGATAACTGGAAAGTCCCTATATGTGTCAACCTCCGTGCTCCATGGCAAGGCAGACTGGCAAAAATGCCCAACCTTTACTCACATTCGAGAAAACATTCCCAACAAGATTGCTTGCTCAAAAATCGAAGAGGCACCGCCCTTCGAATCTCGAGAGCCAGACTCCCAACATGATTACTTTCTCAAAAATAAAAAATGCACCGCTATCCAAATCTCAAGAGCTAGACTCCCAACAGGATTGCTTTCGCAAAAATCGAAGAGGCACCATTATCTGAATCTGGAGAGCCAGATCCCCAACAAGATTACTTTCTCAAAAATCGAAGAGGTACTGCTCTCCAAATCTCAAGACCCAGACTCCAAACATGATTGATTTCTCAAAAATCGAAGAGGCACCGTTCTCTGAATCTCGAGAGCCAGATCCCCAATATGATTGCTTGTTTGAAAACCGAAGAGGCACCGCTCTCCGAACTTTGAGAGCCAGATTTCCTTGGATAAAGCTTGTCTGTAATCTTCACACGCAACATCAGCTTTCCAGATACCACATACCACTTTTTCAAAGTGCTCTGACAAAGTTAAAACACGTGAATCTTGCAGCTCCTACTACATTGCTTTGACCGAGAAGGGTAAAGGAACAGCGTTACCACTCGTTGTTAGGATAATTCCTATATATGTCGACCTTCATCCTCCACAGCCAGGCAAACCTGCAAATAAAAAAATGCTCAACTTTTCTTCACATCCGAGAGGGCACTCTCAGTAGAGTCTCTCGAAATACTCAGCTTTTTTTCCCTGATAATACATCTGCAAACAAGCCACACCAGAGCAAGAGTATCTCATATCATCAGGGTTAAAAGCAAGAGTATCCTATATCATGCTTTTTCCATGTCTTTTCCTTTGGCCTTGTTCTTACCTGCAAGACAAGGAGAAATAGAGCAATCCGTCAGCACTTGGAATCATGCTTCCAGTCAGGAACTGACTACCTGGAACTCCTTGCCTGATTACTTACCTAGCATTGCTCTCGAGTACTCATCTTCAACATCTTATGCTTCCAGAAAAGATACCACATCTGCCTAATGAACAAATAGGGCAAGTGAGAAGGTTACAAGGAAGCATGTGGAGACAAGCGCAACAGAACACGTGTCGATTCATCTATTACCTTGTCAACAACAAAAGTATCCTATATCATCAAGGTCGAACGCACTCTTGATTTGATGGACTTGTTTTGACCCTCAAATTCTTGAGTCGGCCTTATACTCTGGAGGAAACCAGAAAACCCTCAAGCCCAGTTCAAGAATAAGCATGTGGAAAGTTACTTCTTCAAAAGCAAAAGTATCTCATATCATCTATTTTCATTTTTCTTCTCTTTATCCTTCTTGCTGCCTGCAATATAGGGAGAATGAGAATAATCAGCCGGAAGTCGAAATCAAACTTCTGATCTGGGACTGATTGCTGGGAGCTCTGATTGCTTACCTTGTCTGTCACCTCTTTCGGCAAATCTCCTAGCTCGACGAATTGGGGGACTCCTACTACATGGTTTGTATCGCGCTTGACCAAGCCTGAAACTACAAGTAAGCTTCAAGTCAAATTGATATATTACCTTGTGCATCTTCACCGGTTAAAGATACCACCCCTGGATAGAGGAAAAGTATTTCCAGAGAAGATGCCACATCTACCTATTAGACATATAAGGCAAGTGAAGACGATACCACACTTCGGTACTTAGAAGTTTCGTGATTACTCAGCGGCTTGGATCTTGCAAGTCCCCAACCGAGGAGCTTCCCTCACTCGGGAACTTAGGGGAGCATTGTTTGTACCATACTTGACCAATACCGAAACTACCAAGCACCGATCAACGTTATACCGTCAATGACCTAAAAGAGTTCCCCTCCAACCAGGAGGCCAATCACAGCGCGACACGTGTCAACATCAGAAGCCAAGCATAGCGCGACACGTGTCAACATCGGAAGCCAATCACAACACGACACGTGTCAATGTCAGAACAAAGCTAGAAACTCTCTTCTATAAAAGGAGATCATTCTCCCACAATATTTCCTAATGCCATTTGTACTAAATCATTCACTAGTACTCACTAAAGGAGAGCTTGAACCTATGTACTTGTGTAAACCCTTCACAATTAATGAGAACTCTTCTACTCCGTGGACGTAGCCAATCTGGGTGAACCACATACATCTTGTGTTTGCTTCCTTGTCCCTATCCATTTACATACTTATCCACACTAGTGACCGAAACAATCTAGCGAAGGTCACAAACTTAACACTTTCTGTTGTACCAAAGTCCTCACTGATTTTGTGCATCAACACTTTATATATATATATATTATAAATGGATGAAGAAAATGAGAAATTAGCTTGATGGGTATGACATTTCTGGATTCGAGCAAATCCGACGACCCGGACCCTGCTCTGATCTGGAGGGGGAACCGAGTGGAGCAGAAAAATGGGAGTTCTACCGACTTGAGAATGGCCTGAATCTGCTTCCTCTCGATGGTCAGCAAGTGCTTCCTAGCGACCGGTCGAGTAGCGGCACTGCTAGGGTTCAGCTGTTGGGAGAACACGACGGCTAGGATTCGACCTTGAGCTCTGTCTTTGACGGAGACTCTATTGCTAGTGACCTCCCGAGGGATGGCTTGGATCGTGTGGTAGAGAGCCGCGAAGGATGAGAATGGAGGTTGCGGTCCAAAGCTAGCAGAAAAAACTGTGCAACGAAGAGAATGGAGGAGAAAATGAGAAGGAAATGAGGAGAGGAGAAAAGGGGGAAGGGCAGAGGGGAGGGGTTTTATTTTGAAAATTTTTCATTAATGTCGGTTAAAACCAATAGAAACATTTTTTAAAATATAAATCGATAGAAAATTTTCATTATTGTCGGTTATAATCGACAGAAACAAAATGGCGGCAAAAATCCCCCCAAAATCCCCTCCCAAAATTTTCATTCCCCCCCCCCCCCCCAAAATTTTGTTACGATTTAAAAAAAAAAAAAATAATTGTTTGGTTTAATAGATAAATAAATAATATGTATTTAAATAGAATACGTTTTTAAAAATTAAATAAATAATTGTTTGGTTTAATAGATACCCATGTAAAATATGCAATAAAGAAACAAAAAGATAATTGTACAATGAAAATGTCATCACACAAACTAAATATTGTCTAATCAATACTTGAAAAACATAAATAAAAATTTAGCACAAAATACTTTTCCCACTTCAAAATTTAGGCAAATTTAACGGAGATATGCATTCTACGAAACTAGTTTCAATGATCTAACCGTCAAACTTGTTTGTACACACTCCGAGATCGCATACGTAAAAAATCACAAAAAACAAACATTCAGAGATTAGGTAACATAACAAAAGTTTTCGACGGTTATAAAAGACAAATCACAATTTAACGGTTATTTTAGCTCTGATTTTGATGATTTTTTACAGCTACACTCCTCGACCCTATAAGAATGCATTGAATGAATTTGATCTTCAATTTAAAATATTTACAATAGTGGATACCACAAAATCTTATTTTATACTTAATGGAAGTATAATATTAACTCTAAGTGTTTGTTTAATCTACCGTTTTGACGCAATATGCATTCTACGAAACTTTTTTCAACGATCCAACCGTCAAACTTATTTGTAAACACTTCAAGATTGCATACGCAAAAAATCGTAAAAAACAAACATTAAGAGATTACGTAACGGAACAAAAGTTTTCGACGGTTATAAACAAAAAATCAAAATTTAACGGTTATTTTAGCTCTGATTTTAATTATTTTTTTACAGCTACACTCCTCGACCCTATAAGAATGTAATGAAAAAAAATTTGATCTTCAATTTAAAATATTTACACTAGTGGATACCACAAAATCTTATTTTATACTTGACGGGGAAGTATAATATTAACTCTAAGTGTTTGTTTAATCTACCGTTTTGATGCGATACACATTCTACGAAACATTTTTCAACGATCCAACCTTCAAACTTGTTTGTACACACTCCAAGATCGCATACGTAAAAAATTACAAAAAACAAACATTCAGAGATTAGGTAACAAAACAAAAGATTTCGACGGTTATAAATAAAAAATCACAATTTAACGGTTATTTTAGCTCTGATTTTGATGATTTTTTACAGCTACACTCCTCGACCCTATAAGAGCAACTCCACCCATGGAGCCCTCCCCCTGGCAATCCACTATTTAATCCACCCTATTGAACAGTAACTGCCTTAAATGAATAGTAACTACTATTAATGAACAGTAATTGCCATTTACATCTCCACCCTTGGAACCCTCCCCCTAGCAATAAGCAATTAAAATAATAGTTTTTTTTGTTTGTTTAAATAATAAAAAATTACAAAAGCTCTCTCTCTCCACTAGAACAAAACAGTTCATCTACCACGTCAATTCTATCACGGGCATATATAGCTCGTCGTAAAAACTATTCAATTACCACAACCAAGTTTAACCCGTGGTAGATAACATTAATCCACCACGGTTAAATTTTGGCCCGTTGTTAAAAGCGAATAATCTACAACGGACATTTAAATCCGTAATGGAATATCATAATTACCACAGGATATGCTCGTAGTGGTTACTTCAAACTACCACATCATCTTTTGTGAATTCACCACACCTTTAGCCCGTGGTGGATGATTTTATCTTTCATAATTGAAAGCATTTGGAAGAGGCGGGAGATTAAAAATTTGGAAGGCTGTCAAAATTTTGGCTTGGCGCCCAAAATCTCAACTCCCTATTTTCAAAGAGAGCGCACCTTCTTTTCATTTCTCTCTCGCAGCTTCTTTGCCTTTCCTCTTCAAAAATTTCCAAACGCCTCCACCTCTGCATACCTGAGCCCAATTCCACCTTTTCGGAATCAGAAACAAAACCATCTCTAATTGCAAACCCGGCGAGTTCCTCGCGAACTCGTCCTCCCTTCTGTCGACTGCGCACCCAAGTCCATGGCTTTTTCTGTAAGGTAAAAATCCCAAAGCTTGTTCCAATATGCTCATGTATGTGTTCTGTATATGAAAAGCCATACAAGAATTTTCTGAAATTCGATCACGGCGGTGGCTCCAGCGGGTCCTATTTAGATGATAGGTATGGGGGATACAACCGAAGCCGATCCGATTTGGGTTTGGATCTATATGGGAAGCGGTATAATGCAGGTCCCGATGCGGTATGGCGACAATGTTTATGCTTACGGAGGTGATAAGGTGGAGTTGTATGGAGCTCGCGACACCGCACCTAAGTCGTCAAGTTCGACTTTGTTTGATGATTACAGGAGGTTGATCAGTGTCCCATCTGGGAAAACCACAGCTCGAACAAGATCGTCCGGGCAGTACCCAAGGTCGATAAGCAAGAGGACGCGAAGAGTGGGGTGCAGAAGTTTCGGGTCAAGCTATTGGCTGAAAGTGGAGGGCAGAGCACTATGGATGTCATTTGCCAGGTATGAACAAGGAGATACTGTGTTCTATATAAGTAAAATTTTAACTTTAATTAGAAGCATATAACTTGTTAGTTTCTATTGTGTTTACTGTGATTGGATTTTCACCTTGTTAATTTTCACTTGTAATTGTGTTGTTGTGGGAACGGATTAGTTCCGTTATGTCGTTCAATGCCACTGATTTCAACAACTTAACTTTGTAGCTTAGGTTACAACTGTAATTGGGAGCCTTAGCAGAAGAAATCATGTTTTCACATAAATGTCACTCTGACACTATGGCCTCTTGGTCTATGTTGGAATGGATTACCAAGGTAAGAGTTATAAAAACACCACCTTGGAAATGCATATTATCATGAAGCTGTTTCTGGTATTCCTCGGGATGATCATCTTTATGTTGGTTTATAGTATGGGTAGTGTTTAGAATGCCATCCATTGCTCTTGTTTAGTTCCTTCCCCCTGCTTTCTTTCAAATCATTCATATTCATTTTGCTTTAGCATCAAGTTCGTTAAGGAACTTTTAATTTATGTCTTGAGGTAAAAGTGATTTGTATGTTTATTTTTCTTCTCATGCAGAAAACTGACTCATCTACCTTCGCCTTTTAGTCAAAGAGTTGTGCCAAGGCGTATTAGATTGCAGTCAAATAGTTACACTGCCAACACCTTTTGGATACAGTGACTGCTGCAACTGTACAAGTTGGAAACTTGGGAATTTTGCCTTTCCCCTTGTCCTAAAAAAATAATGGTCCCCCTTATTTATTGACAACATGTAATTAATTAGGGCCTAGGTGATGCTTTCCTTGTTTCTGCTCCTCCTGTTGTTTGACATGTTGTCATGTAGTAAGTATAAACATTGATGCTTGTTTTGAGATATATGTGGTGCTTTGGTTCTATGTGAAAATTACTGAAGGTGGGCCGGATTAATCATTTCTTGTTTCGGTTATATATGTAGTAAATATGCAATTTTGTTGGTTATTTTGTACTAAAATAAATAAATACAGATATATATATATATATATATATATATATATATTTGTTAAATAGTTTTATTTTTTTTTTAATTTTGGAAAATAATTTATAACGGGCATTAGCTGTGGTCAATTAGTAATCGACAACGGCATTAGCACGTGATGTTAGATCTCAATCTACCACAGGTACAGTCCGTGGTTATATTGCATTTCACAACAGGCATAACCTGTGGTAGAAACTGAGATTTTTTATCACATCCAGAATACTAACGGGCACAATGTTCTTGGTGGATTGCAATTTATCACGGGCATTCACTGTGATAGATGAGCTTTTTTCTTCTAGTGCTCTCTCTGACACAAAAAAATAAAAAATTGCAAAGCCCTCGGGCCACAGGCCCGTCGACTCCCCACCCCCCTTCGCTCGGGCTCCCACCGTCGCTCGGCCTCCACACGGCTGGACCTCTCTCCACCGGCCCTCGGGCCCTTTGTCCTCGCCTATCGCCCGAGCAACCAGCCTCCGCTGGAGTTGCTCTAAGAATGTAATGAATGAATTCGATCTTCAATTTAAAATATTTACACTAGTGGATAAATCTTATTTTATACTTAATGGAAGTATAACATTAACTCTTAAGTGTTTGTTAAATCTATCAATTTGATAGGATATGCATTCTATGAAACTAGTTTCAACGATCCAACTGTCAAATATGTTTGTATATACTCCGAGATAGCATGTGTAAAAAATCGCAAAAAAAACATTCAGAGATTATTCTGGCGGCCGTCCAAAATTTTGCTTTGTTCGTGTCGGTTATATCTGACTAGGCCATGAGTGAAAAAAAAAAAATTTAAACATGTGTTTATTTATTTATTTTTAATTAATATAACATTTTAAAATAATAAAATCAGACATGATAAAGTACACCAAATGTTCATGTGTGTTTATGTGCCAGACAATGTGCTTTGTGACGCATTGAAAAAAATTGTTTGAATTTCTTTGTATCTTGTTGCTTTCCTATGAGGGAGCATAATCTTTATTACAAAAATGATAGAGCGTCAAATTGTAGTCTGTTGTTATTATTCTCTCAGAAAATTTATGGCTCGTGAGAATTGGGTTCATTAGACTTTAGGGTCATGAGTGAAATTTTTTTTTTTTTAAATGTGTTCATTTATTTATTTATAATCAATATAACATTTTAAAATAATAAATTTTTCATTTATGTCGGTTATAACCGAAAGAATACTAAAATAATAACCGCCAAAAAGTAAAATAATAAAATAGTCAATTTCTGTTGGTTATAACCATCACCATTAACTTAAAAATAGCCAGAATCTGTCAAAAATATATTTTTAAAAAAATTCAAAAATACTGTCGGTTATAAGCGACAAGATTTTTTTGATATCCGCCACTAATTAAATGATGTGTCGGATATAATTTATCTGACAGGATTTTTCTAATATCCGTCACCATCATCCGCCACCTAAAGCTAATATTGTAGTAGTGGTGGTAGAAGTGCAACACTACCTGCAGATAGTTCCGAACATAGGATATTCCAGAACAACCAATCATGGCATTGCTATTTTGCAGTGCCACAACAACAGTTGCAACCGGTTCAAGCTGTGGCAAGGTGAGAAAGCTGGCCAGGTTAGCTGTGTAAGTCTGCGTGATAACGAGTGCCATGAAGAGCCACATGACCATTGCAATCCGCGACAAATTGCTGCTTAACTTGTTTCGAAGAGCCACAGGACCATTGAAATCCGCGACAAATTGCTTCTTAACTTGTTTCCTTTGTTCAAATCAATCAACAAAATTGATTGAAAGTAGATATTTAATCAACGCTTGAGATAAGCTTCAAAGTTAAAACTTTTGAAGATCATTCTAGAGTGAAGGAAATAAGTTACCATTTAAGGAGAAGAGAGGGTTAAAGGCTAACCAAATCCCTATTTGGTTCTGGATGGAGCCTTTGAGTTCAGGGCAGTGGTTTCGCTCTATCAACCATATATCACAAATCCATTGTAGAGACTTGTGGCTCCTATCAAAATCCACATGGCATTTGTGAAAGGCTTGGTGAATAACCAATGTTCTTGCACGACAAGAAACGATCATTACCAGTCTGGATTCAGTGTAGGGCGCTGTGAATTCTGCATACCGATATCTCTTGGCTAGCATAGCTATACTACCAACTGCAGTATCAAAGTTCTGCTCCATTAATAATTGGAAGAAAAAAAAAAAAAAACCGTGATTAGTATCAGACACTTAGTTGATTGAAAAATATATAATTTTGCTAAGGATCTTTACCTTTAAATAAATTTGTTCAGCTAACTCATTCATTGTGCCATTGAAGGGGAGGAATTCGTATGGCAAATCAAATGGCAATTCCTTTAAGGTGCCATGAAAGAGTTCAATTGCAAGTCCTTTATAAGAGAGAGATATTGTTTCCCAAGTGATCTTGTTCCACTTCCACATTCACATAGTGTCCGAAAATTGACCTCGTTGGCAAACCAATTCTAAGTGGATTGGCACTTCTCGGTGGACTCCATCCTAGTGGCGTATATCGAGCCCCTCCTGGCCAATAGACTTTACGCGCCAAATCTTTCATTGAAGAGCTAAGTGTAGCACTTTCACCCATAGTCTCTGAGAAACCAAGTTCTATGTAGCTCTCTTCCATCACATTTATGATCTGAAATGTATATACTGGAGCTATTGCTCGATTAGCAAACTGAACCTTCCCACTCAAGCCAGGAAAATCACTTTTCAAAATGTTTGACAAAATTTGCTGGCTTCCCATTTTTTCCTCCCTCATTGCTTGAGCTACCACCCATGTTGCGCATGCGGCATAAGCATGCACTGGAAAGATTGAAATGGGACCTCATTTTTTGGGACGTAACTTTTGACTCCAATAATTCCTTACATTGAGTAGATGGTTGAGGCATTGAAGGAATGGACAAGGTTGTAAAGGGATCAGTGGTGATCCATACATAATCCTTTTCCATCATTTTCATTCTTTTTGCCTTCTCAAATAGCTGCACCGCTGCTGGTATGGACAGGTGAACAACAAACACTCTACATTGGCTGCTCTTCAGCCTCCCGAGCTGATCAGATAATGAACAAGAAGCAGAAGGCGGGAGAGCTACATACTGGACGATTTCTGCGCCTACATGTTTAAGAGCCTTTGGATAGATTACTTGTAACTGCAAGGGCTGAAAAATCTGTGTTTTCATAGATTACAGTGACTTGATTCTACTCCCAAAATTGAATCATAGCTGCTACAGCTTCATCTGATTTAAATGCTTTGGTGAAGCTTGAACTAGAAAGCTCCACCGATCGGTTGCCCACTAACGACACCTCTTCCCACGTCAGTGGTCCAAGAGTTGCTGATCAAAAGAGTTTAATGGTCAACTTTGGCTAGCCCCTAGAATTTTCTTTGCAATATGCCATCTGCATTGCTACTGTCTGCTCTTTACCGATTTGAGAACTATAGAATTTTTCAGGTCGGCCCACCCCAACAACACCAATACTGTCCCCACTTTACCACCTGCCCAATCCTCAGGTGTGGGGTTTTATCACAAAATGCCTCGGTGTTAGTTAGAGAGGGGTATTTCAATTTAAACTACTTTCTCTTTGGCCCTCTGGCCGATGTGGGACAACAATGAGTTCCAACAAGAACCCGTATCTACATTTGCACCTATGCCTACGAAATTGTCATCCTTCGGGATTGCTAAAGGGTTACTTTAGCTGCATCAATATTTATTCTGGACTGAGGATAATCCATTGTGATGATCTAGGCTAGCAATGTTATATTAGATTATGAAATGAATTTTCTTCATTTCGGATTCTGCCATGGCTAGGAGTTTCGGAGGAGATCGATGAAACTGAAGGCAAAAAAAAAAAAAAAACAAATATATATAAACTGCATTGTGTTTACCAACTTTCTTATTGAGAATCATACCTTTCAAGTAACAATTCTGCGGAATGTTCTAAGTAGAGCACTATCTACTTTGAATCGTAAAGCAATACATAATCCACAACTTTAGGGACTTTGACTGATGATTATTCTTTTTCACAAAACTATGTTACAAGTTTCAGTATTAAAAAACACTATGTTACAAGTTTACAATGTTTATTCTATGGTATTCAATACGAGCCAACAGTTCGAAAAGAAAAGAAGAACTCCTAGCTAGCCGGTAACGTGTTACACAGAGTAATGGATTAGAGAGTTGGCCTATGTTTTCTATGCAGTGGCTAAAGCTGTACTCTTTTATATGCAAAACTGAATTCTATCATAATCTATGTGGAAAAATCTTTTCGGTTATCTAATTTTGTTGCAAACGCTCAGTGTCAACTGAAGTCAAGTTTAGGAACACCAACTCTGGCATCAACGCATTGCCCATCCCTCTGAACATGTGATGACCAAGTTGTTTCCCTTTTTTTGTAAAAACACACTGGAGTGTGAAACTTGTCAAATGTCAAAAGCCACTAGACTTCCTTTTGTTTCCTCTAATTCTAGAACTAGTAAACTTTTTGAGCTTGTTCACTCTGATATTTGGGGTCCTTCTCGTGTAGAATCCTTTGATGGGTATAGATATTATGTTACATTTATTAATGACTAGTCTATAGTAACCTGGTTGTATCTTTTAAAACTTAAAAGTGATTTGTTTTATGCTTTTAAGGACTTTCACAACCTAATCACCAATCAATTTTCATCTAAGTTATATATGTTAAGATCAGATAATGGTACCGAGTACACTTCCAATAACATGAGTAATTACTTGAGCAATCATGTCATTTTGCATCAAACTAGCTGTGTTGGTACACCACAACAAAATGGTGTGGCAGAGAGAAAGAATCGAGACTTATTGGAGAAAACTCGATCACTTATGATCCAAATGAATGTTCCTAAGAAATTTTGGTCTCAAGCTCTACTCACTGCCACATACATCATTAATAGACTGCCAACTCGAGTGTTGAATACTAAATCTCCTTTTGAAGTCATGAAGGGCAGGCCTATAAACTTGTCTTACCTCAGGACCTTTGGTTGTACTTGTTATGTGCACATTCAAGCTCTCCATCATGACAAACTCAACCCTCGAGCTGCCAAATGTGTGTTTATGGGATACGCCAGTTGTCAAAAGGGTTACAAAGTGTACAACCCTAACACGGAGAAGTTGGCAGTCTCTAGAGATGTGCGATTTGATGAATATTCATCTTATTTCCACAAAGGGTTGGAGACTAATGCTAATATGGAAGATCTTATGGACGTATTTCCACTACCTATTCCAGCAGAAATTCATGAAGTCACTCATGCTCATATCAGCACTGATAATTCTCAACTCACTGAGAGTTTAATTGATGCAGTGCCAAGCTCCTCTGGACCATCAGAAGCTCAACCAAATCAGCAAGCTATAAGTGCACCAAGAAGAAATCCTACACGAGATAGACATCCATCAGTGAGGTTACAAGAGTATGTTACTTACACTGCAAAGCATCCTATCTCTGCAGCCATTTCTTATCACAGATTCTCATCTTCTCATACTTTTTTCCTTAACAAATTATCCCACACTTTCGAACCAAGGAATTTTCATGAAGCCACATGCATGCCTGAGTGGCAAGATGCTATGACTAAAGAGCTTCAAGCTCTGAATGACAACTAGACATGAAGTGTGGTGGATCTTCCAAATGGCAAGAAGGTCGTGGGAAGTAGGTGGATATATAATACCAAATTCAACTCCAATGGAAGCATTGAAAGACACAAAGCACAATTAGTAGCTCAATGCTTTACTCAAACCTATGGCATTGACTATAAGGAGACCTTTGCTCCTGTTGCCAAAATGAACACAGTGAGGGTATTGTTGTATGTGGCAGTTAATAATGCATGGCCCTTATTCCAAATGGATGTTAATAATGCATTTCTTCATGGGGATCTTGAAGAAGAAGTGTACATGAAGTTGCCTCTTGGTCATCCAAGAGAAAATGAACCCAACAAGGTTTGCAGACTTCACAAAGCCATATATGGTCTCAAACAGTCCCCTCGAGCTTGGTATTCGAAGCTTAGTTCAGTCCTTGAAGCTGCAAGGTTCAAAAGGAGTCATGTTGACTCTTCTTTGTTTGTTCGAAGTAGTATTGCTGGCAAATTGGTTGTGCTTATATATGTTGATGACCTAATTATTACAGGTGACAATATAAGTGAAATCAAGACGCTTAAGCAGTCACTTCATCAAAAAATTGCCATTAAAGACTTGGGGCCCTTGAAATACTTTCTTGGAATTGAGGTGGCTACCTCTTCAAAGGGATTGTTCTTGAATCAAAGAAAGTATGTTCTCGATCTTCTAGATAAAGCTAACATGATGGAATGTAAACCAACTCGGACACCCCTAGCTAGCAAACTTCAGTGGCATGAAAAAGGTGAACCTCTCTCGAACCCTAGTGTTTATCAGCGAATGGTTGGGAAACTTATTTATCTCACCATTACTAGGCCTGATATCTCATATTCAGTTAGCCTAGCCAGTCAGTTCATGCATTCTCCTACTCTAGTTCACTGGGAAATCATCAAGAGAATACTTCGATATCTCAAGGGCTCAGTAGGAAGGGGGATAATTATGAAGAACAATGGATCAAATCACATCTTGGCCTACACAGATGCTGACTGGGCTGAAAATGCCCTTGATCGAAAATCCACAACAGGTTTTTGCACATTTGTTGGAAGGAACCTTGTCACTTGGAAGAGCAAGAAACAAACTGTTATTGCTCGATCTAGTGCCGAAGCTGAGTATAGTGATATGGCAGCAACAGCCTGTGAACTCATATGGTTGAAAGGTCTTCTTTCTGAGCTCGGATTCACAAGCATGGCACCTATGTCCTTGTATTGTGATAACCAAGTTGCCATGCACATTACCTCCAATCCAGTATTCCATGAAAGAACCAAACATATTGAAGTTGACTACCATTATATTCGTGCTCAAGTTCAATCCAAAGTGATAGACACTGTGTTCACACGCAGCCACGATCAACTTGCTGATTTATTCACAAAAGCACTAGACTCCACTTAGTTTCAGCGTTTGTTGTGCAAGCTTGGATCAATCAATCCCCTTGATCCAGCTTGAGGGGGTGTATTGAAACCGGTTTGTATGGATGGGTTGTAGTATGAGTTGTCATCCTCACCATAGCTTGTCATTCACCTTACATCAACCTTTCTCCATAGCTTGTCATTCACCAATCACTTTCCATAGCTTGTCATTCACCTTACATCAACCTTTCTCCATAACTTTTCATTTACCAATCTTTCCATAGCTTGTCATTCACCTTACATCAACCTTTCTTAGTTGCTTGTAAAAGCTTCTTTACTTGTAATTTGGTTTTTGCTTTTCCACTTGTTAGGGCAGATTTTAGGGATTGTGTTTGGGTAGTTATCCTACAATCTATTGTAGCTTTCTTTTGGCTCTCTCTAAGAGTTACCTTCACTCTCTTGTAATCTTCATAATGAAATATACAACAAATATTGAAACCAAAACTCAACAAAATGGGACCTCATTTTTTGGGACGTAACTTTTGACTCCAATAATTCCTTGCATTGAGGAGATGGTTGAGGCATTGAAGGAATGGACAAGGTTGTAAAGGGATCAGTGGTGATCCATACATAATCCATACATAATCCTTTTCATTCTTTTTGCCTTCTCAATTAGCTGCACCGCTGCTGGTATGAACAGGTGAACAACAAACACTCTAAATTGGCTGCTCTTCAGCCTCCCGAGCTGATCAGATAATGAACAAGAAGCAGAAGGCGGGAGAGCTACATACTGGACGATTTCTGCGCCTACATGTTTAAAGCCTACATGTTTAAGAGCCTTTGGATAGATTACTTGTAACTGCAAAGGCTGAAAAATCTGTGTTTTCATAGATTACAGTGACTTGATTCTACTCCCAAAATTGAATCATAGCTGCCACAGCTTCATCTGATACTTTGGCTACCCCCTAGAATTTTCTTTGCAAAATGCCATCTGCATTGCTACTGTCTGCTCTTTACCGATTTGAGAACTATAGAATTTTTCAGGTTGGCCCACCCCAACAACACCGATACATCCCCACTTTACCACCTGCCCAATCCTCAGGTGTGGGGTTTTATCACAAAAGGCCTCGGTGTTAGTTAGAGAGGGGTATTTCTATTTAAACTACTTTCTCTTTGGCCCTCTGGCCGATGTGGGACAACAATGAGTTCCAACAAGAACCCGTATCTACATTTGCACCCATGCCTACGAAATTGTCGTCCTTCGTTCTGTCACTACTTCCATAAATCCTCAACGTTTGTTTAAATATTAAAACAAAGACCCTGAAGGACAACAAAGCGGGAAACTTGTCCATTTTGTGCAAATATGGCAGACAATGGTTCGTATTCTTTTCATGTTTATAACAAATACAATTGGTCTTATATAATCACTCAGATGTTAAACGTGGTCCCTGATTTTCTTGTGTCATGGTCAATGCAAGGAATTGGTTTTCCTAGAATTCTCTTACTTTTGATCATCAGTAAGGACCAAATTTATCTGTAGAATGAATGGTTAATTACCTTCCTGGTCATGAAGAAGACAAAAAAAATGTGACAGTAGAAGAAAGAGAAAATCAGAAACAAACTGCATTCATGGGAACTTTCCAAAGCATAGTTTGAAGCAGTCGTACTGCAAATCCTTTTCTACTAACAAAACAACGCACGCAGATTCAAACTTGGGACATCTATTTACAGTTAGAGAGTTAACCAAGTAGTTGATATCAACATTTTGTTCGTGTTACTTAGATTCCAAGCAAGTCAGCATCAATTTCCAAGTAACATCTATATATACATGCATGCCTCTGTGGTCCACCTTGCACTTATGGACATAAATGTCAGTCCCTACTTTGAATCGTTCATTTGGATTATTTTGAATCTTTTTATGTATAGACAAGTAGCATTACCTCATGCATCCTATTTGAACTGTTTTAGGAAGACAAGACAAAATTACATTCCTTATCAGCTTGACCGTGATTTATATGGGGACTAATTTTGGTCTAAATTGTTGAAAGTTTATAAAATAATGGCCTTTGAATTGGTCCTATCCATGAGTTCTTGCAGGTGGAGAAATCTTGACATTAGATTATTTCTTCACTCTAGATTGATGGAATGAGATTATGAGTTTAAGAAAGTTTGACCATACTAGTTCGTTTCCTCAAATATGACCGATGGAATTATTTTCGGATTTTAGGGGCCGGTTCCGGTTCCTAGTTGTATAGATCATCCGTGATCTCTGCTTGATTCTTCATCAAATCATTTAGATTAGCCTTCCTTTTATGTAAACCTTGTATACCAAGTCATAGTAACAGTATATATTTAATTCTTGATTGGCCTTGCGTTTTCACATTATCAACGGGATTGCTAAAGGGTTACTTTAGCTGCATCAATATTTATTCTGGTCTGAGGATAATCCATTGTGATGATCTAGGCTAGCAATGTTATATTAGATTATGAAATGATTTTTTTTCATTTCGGATTCTGCCATGGCTAGGAGTTTCGGAGGAGATCGATGAAACTGAAGCAAAAAAAAAAAAAACAAATATATATAGACTGCATTGTGTTTACCAACTTTCTTATATATAATGGTGCTGATCATGGGGACATGATGGTGAAGAAAATGATGGAAGCCCTCTTCTGGTTCTTGAGAATCATACCTTTCAAGTAACAATTCTGCGGAATGTTCTAAGTAGAGCACTATCTACTTTGAATCGTAAAGCAATACATTAAGCACAACTTTAGGGACTTTGACTGATGATTATTCTTTTTCACAAAACTATGTTACAAGTTTCAGTATTAAAAAACACTATGTTACAAGTTTACAATGTTTATTCTATGGTATTCAATACGAGCCAACAGTTCGAAAAGAAAAGAAGAACTCCTAGCTAGCCGGTAACGTGTTACACAGAGTAATGGATTAGAGAGTTGGCCTATGTTTTCTATGCAGTGGCTAAAGCTGTACTCTTTTATATACAAAACTGAATTCTATCCTAATCTATGTGGAAAAATCTTTTCGGTTATCTAATTTTGTTGCAAACGGGATCAATGTCTAGACTTGAGCCTGCAAGGCAGATGCATTCGAAGGATATGCAGGACTTTCTTCACTAATATCGCTGTCTCTTCTTGAGAACCTTCTGTTTGGATTTCCCCATCGTTTCATTACATCCAATATTAACTTCCAGTTGGTTTTGTATACAAGAATTGATATACGATTGTTAAAAATGTAAACCACAAGAGCAATTGTCGATGTCTCTCCTGTGAATATGAATAGTACCCAAAAGCTGTTGGGGCTTAGACTAGGATTAGCACCACCTGTTTCTGCATCCAAGCACTTCAGAGAGGCCAGCATGTTGTTCTCTAAAGTCCGAAGGTCACCCCTTTCAGTTACCTTTAACATTGCTTCCGTTACACTAGGAAGCAACATAGACCCTTTTGGAAATACCTGCAGCATAAAAGCTTAGTTAATATATGGTTACCTTGAATGCAGAAGAGATTAACTTGGTGAAAAGCTAGATAATTACAAATCCAAATCCTCCAACTTTGAAAGTCGGTCCCACTGGCATAAAGGCCTTGCAGTATTTTGCAAGGAATATTTTTGCGAAAGGGGCTTCGAGAAAAGCAGCAGCAATTACTTTACTTCTGAGGGCTAAGTCATATTCTTCTGTGGAGTTAAACTGCATAATATTGTTGTGGGGGAAGCGCAAGACTTCCGTTAAATAGGCTGAAACAAAGGATCCCTTACAATAACCAACCTTGGCGTTGGTTCGCAGCAGTGCATCAACATCTGCTACGGTAGGTTCAAGCTGCTGGACAGTGAGCATGCTGGCAAGGTTAGCGGTGTATGTCTGCGTGATGATTAGTGCCATAAATAGCCAGACCACCATTGTCATCCGAGAGAAATTGCTATGCAGCTTATCTCCTTTGCTTAGTTAAATCAAATAGAAGTTGTATTTAGACAATTTAAAAAAAAAAAAAAATAGAGAGGAAGAGAGTGAAATCAAACATCAATGTGGGTTACGAATTTACCTTGTAAGGAGAAGAGAGTGGTGAAAGATAGCCAAATCAAGCTTCCTATTTGATTTAGCACAGAGCCTTTGAGTTCGGGACAGTAGTTTCGCTCTATCAGCCATACAACAAAGCCATTGTAGACATTGATGGCTCCTATAAGTGCCCACATTGCTTTCGTGAAAGGTTTCATGAATAACCAAGCTTTATTACTTGTTTTGGACCTGACTGGAACTATCATTATCAATCCTGATTCGGTATAGGGGTGCGTGAATTCTGCGTGTACATATCTCCGGGACGCTATTGCTACATCACCAACCACAGCATCAAATTTCTGCATGACAAGTTTGATTGATCTTAATTATTCCATGAAATTAAACATCAAATATTGGCATGTAATTTGGATTAATTAACCAACTGCATGAAGAGACTAACTACAGAAAGTAAATATCTTACATGCAAATGGATTTGCTTCACTAAAGAATCATATGTTCCTTCGAAAGGAAATAACTCGTAGGGCAAATGGTAAGGCAGCTCAATTACGGTTGCTTTGAAGAGATCTATTGCAATTCCACTGAAAGATAAGTTATTTCCCAATGGATCTTTCTTCACATTTACATACTGTTTGAATGTTGATCCTGTCGGCCCACCAATTCTCAGCACGTTTGAATTTGTTGTTGTTACAGCCCACCCTTTTGGAGTATACCAAGGCCCTCCTGGCCAAAAAACTTGCCCCAAATCTCTCATAGAAGATCTGTTAGTAGCACCTTCACTGATAGTCTGTGAGAATCCTAATCCATCTGACCAGTATCCAACTTCTCTGTAACTTTTTCCATTCACATTGATGATTTGAAATATATGTTGTGGAGCTAATTTTTGGTCATTGAACTTAATTCTTCCACTTAAGCCATGAAAATCGCTTCGCAAAAGTTTTGCTAACAATTTCCTCCCTTTGCTACTTTCTGTCATAGCTTGAGCCACTGCCCTTGCAGCATCATAAGCCTGTGCTGCAAAGATTCCAGGCTCATTGTTACCGTCTTCAGGATGTTCTGTGCTAAACCTTTTTCGAAACCTATGATCAAAATTCTTAAATTGGTTCCCACTTTCGGGGAAGTAGCTCTTGACTCCGATGATCCCTTGCATTGAGGAGATGGTGGAGGCATTAAAAGAGTGGACAAGGCTTGTAATAGGATCAGTGGTGATCCATACATAATCCTTTTCCATCATCTTCATTTCTTTTGCCTTTTCAAATAGTTGCACCGCCAATGGCGCAGACAAATGCACAACAAAGACTCTACATTGGTCATTTTGAATCTTCTCAAGCTCTGTGATTAATGAAGAAGAAGCAAAAGGAGGGAGAGCTACCAGGTGGCTAATTTCTGCACCAACTTGTTTCAAGGCATCAAAGAGGTGAGGTAAGACTTCATTGGCTGAAGAATCTCTATCTCCGTAAATTACAGTGACTTTATGCCATTGCCAAGACTGAACTATATCGGCAATTGCTTCCATTTGTTTCAACTGGTTACGAGAAGCTTGAACCAGAAAGGGCCACAGCTCAGCTGCCCACATTGGATTAGCCTCAGCAAATGAAACAATTGGGGTATGAGTCTCACTGCCAACCTCAGCTACTAATGATGTCTCTTCCCATGTATGAGGTCCTAGAATGGCTTGCACTTTTTGCTCGTCTATAAGACCTTTAGCTGCAGATTGATAAAATGGCATATCTTTCAACAGTCAATTACTTACCTTACTATTGAGTTTTTTCAAGCTAAAATTAAAAGCAAAGAAGAGAGAAAAATGAATGCATAAATGCATGGTACATCGATCCCTATATGCACTAAAATTCCTAGACTGAAGAATACACAATTATATTGCTTTTGATATATGCCTCATGTTTCTATGATAAGATAGCAACATAGGGATGCGAAGAAAATTGCTAAGGTTATTCCAATCCTAAATCTACCTGCTGATAGGATAAGTGGTTCAATTCCTTATATGCCTTTGTAAGGTTTTTAAATTTTTCCACCAACGTGGGACATCTCTTGAGAATGTGAAGAATTGTTGCACATCATGGTTTAGATAATTAATTAAGTTATGTACATGTAATGAAAGGATGTGAAGAATTGTTTAAGGTTTAGGGTTAAGGACACAAGTAAACCAATTTTCAACTTTTTGAGAAGTAAACTTGCCGTTTTGTTTTGCGTAATTTTTCAATCATTTGGTATAAACTTAAGTTAACCATATAAAGCATCGAGGGTCTTGTAACTCAAGTGGGTAAGTGAATTTATCCTGTGACACTTAGTACTACGATTTAGTGATATTATTGATAGCTTACTGTTAGGCTAAGTCCACCCATCTCCCTTAGTGTAAATAATATCGTTTGTTCAAAAAAAAAAAAAAAAAAAAGAAGAGAATTTACCCTGCATATGATGTTTTCAATTCGATTCTCCCCTCCCCATATATTTGCCGTTAAAAAAAATAAAAATATGGGACACTCCGACACTTGGGCTTCGGAGTGTCAGTGCAACCTAGATATTGCCTTTATAAAAAATTAAAAACAAGGAAGGTTAGAAAGCTTAATGACCTGCAAGAGCTGCCTGCGAGGGCTTCCCCTGAGAGTTTCTTACGTGGAGAACCAGTCTCGGATTCCCAGTGGAATCAAAATGATCATCCAGTGCCATTTGAATTGCCACTCTCTCTTCTTTGCCAATCCGAGAACTGTTGTCGATAATAGCACCTAGTATTCCCATCCCGGGTTCATTCTCGATTGTATTGGCATTTCCAAATGTTGTAATTCCTTCCCTAAAACCTGAAACTGTGATCAGGAAATAAAAAAGAAGAGCAAACTGAGACATTTTTTGTTGTTTTTGTTTTGAAGAACGACTTCAGAGCTCTCTTCCTATTTATATGGATAAGATTCAAGAATGCTGCCATACTTTTTACTCAGTCAACATTAAAAGATTTCCTCTTTTTCTTGAGTCATAAGTCAGCACTAAGAATTAAACAATACTTTGGTCTTTTTTCCTTGCATGAACATATATACATAATATTTATGCAGTATGGTGCGTGGAATTAATTCAACTCCTTCTTTTCCAAAATTACATCTTGTACGCGGCTTAAAATTTCTAAATTTGTTTTTTTTTTTTTTTTGTATCTTTGCTAATTAAACTTCCAATATCTGACATGAATCTTTAAACTACTCATACACATGCGTAGTGTAAATGTTTTCATGTCAGTTTGTCTTGCAACAGAACTAGAATTCTTCACATTGATTAGGTTAAGTTTTTGTCGAAACGTGTGATCAAGCAATATAATTAAATTGGGTTAAACTCTATTTACTACCTTAAGTTTCGTGGTTTTCAACATTTAGTACATGAAGTTTTTTTTGTCCCAGAATCATACCTAAAGTGTTAATTTTGGAACAATCTCATACATCTGTTAGTCTGGCTATTAAGTCTTCCGTTAACTGATGATGTGGTGCTCATGTGGACAATGACTGGACGCCACGTGTCATTAAGGGTTCCATGTGGAAATTAAAATTTAAAAAAAAACATTTTTTTTATCCAAAAAAACAAAAAAAAACAAAACAACCCTTTTGTTACTCGTCTTCTTCCCAGAGGAAGTTCGATCCGCCCATCCGTCCCCAATCCCCTCCTCCCTTCTCTCCTCCGCATCCCACCCAACCTTCCTCTCCTACCTCACCCTCCAGCCACCTCTTCTTGTAGATTAGCCGGACCCACCTCATCAAATCACCACAGTGAGCATCCAATTAGCCTTCCCCCTCGTCAAATCGCTACGAGAGTCCAGTTTTGAGTTTATGATTTCTTTCCTCCCACCGTGTGCTGGGCTTGCAATGAGAAGGTTCACAAAGTGAACAAGCTCATGAGTTATGTCCTCCCGCATGCCCAATTTTGAGCTTATGCAAGTTGTTGAGTAATTGATTTTTTTTAGTTTGAAGCAAATCATACCCATTGCAAAGAACGAACCAAATTTTTTTGGGGGGGGAGAAAAAGGCAAAAAGAATCCAACCATTTTTGTAAAATAAATCCAAAACCCAAAACCTAACTCTTATAATCTTTGTCGCAGTCCGCAGCAAAATCAAAATGCATGAAATCAATTTTATTTCGTAAAATCAAATGCAACCCCATATTTTTGTTGTTGTTATTTTGTAGTTGCCATCTCAGAAGAGACGAAGTTCAGGAAAAAAAATGGCCCAAAGCTAGAGAGAGAAAGTGAGAGAGAGAGAGAGAGAGAAAGAGAAAGAGAGAGAGAGAGAGAGAGACTGACGATGGGAGTGTCCTTGATGCTGAGATGGAGGCAAGGGTCGGAGGTGCTAACGTGAAGGGGGGCGAGAGGAGCGCCTATGACTCCAAGCAGCAGTCTCAGATTAGACCTCTTGATGTACTCCGACAGCGTCGTGAAGAACAACGACATCGTTTCATCCTTCGTCTTCATTACCATGACCAGATCTGAGCCGTACGATTTGCAGTGGAGGTCGAGAAGGGAGGGAGAAGGCAAAGGGGTCGGAGATCGAGGAGTAGGCTAAGGTGTTAGGCCGAAAAGCCAACGCCATCATGCTCGCCATGTTTTCCGAAGCAGCTCAAGCAACTCAAATATTTTTTTTTTATTTATTTTTCTGATTCAATTTGAAATTTTGGGAAATTGGGTGGTTGTAAAATCAATTGGATTTGGGGGAATGGGATTTGCTTACGGGGTGCAGGATAAGGAGGAGGAATAGGGGATAAAAATGGGGGAGAGAAAAGGGGGAGCCGAAGAGGGTGTGGCAGAGGGAAGAAGGAAGGGAGGTGGAAGACAGGTGAGTGGGCACGGGTGAGGATTTGGTTTTTTTTTTTTTTTTTTTTTTTTTGTAAATTAATTATTTTAATATTTTTAATGACATGTGGATGACACGTGGCGTCCAGTCATTGTCCACATGGGTGCCACGTCATAGTTAACGGGAGACTTAATAGTTTGACTAACAGATGTATGAGACTGTTCCAAAATTTACACTTTAGGTATGACTCTTAGACGAAAAAAACTTGATGTACTAAATGTTAAAAACCACGAAATATGAGGGTAGTAAACAGTCTTTTGCCCAATTAAATTTGTCCAAAAAAAAAAACAAACATTGTGGTTCATAAATTAAAAAAATAAAAAATAAAATAGAGCTTTTCGGGATCATATTGACTTTAGTTTGTTTTGGATTCGAGTTTCTCATATATATCGTGTAGGTAATTATGCGGCTGATTGTTTAGCCAACTGGATTTATTGGTGGTCGGATTCTTATCCTTTGTATGTAGTTGCAAATTTTGTTCATAATCTTTGGGGGCTTCTGAACTTCCGCTTCTCTTAAGAGTTATTTTAAAGGTTTTCTTATGATCTAATTTTGAGTTTCCTTGTTGGTTTGAGCCTTGGTCATTCTTTCTAGCTCTACCATTTTCATTTTTGTGTTGTTTCTATTAGCTTTTTGATACTGTGTTAGGGTTGGGTTTCTTGTCCCTCTAACTTATTGTACTTTTAATTTTTGTTTTATCAATATATTCTCAACAATGTCTTTTCCATGAAACCAATACTAAAGTGAATTTGATATTGTTGTTTAATTGAAAAAATATTATCAAATCGACTCTTGTAAATCTATACTTCCTTGCGTAGTTTACATCCATGTGCAAGAGAAACCTAAAAGAAACAGACTAGTAAATTAATTGATACTCTAATAATATCTATTTAACATTATTAATTAGAATTGGTGAAGTGAAAGCCACCATTTGAATTTCCTGGTAATAACCCCCTTGTTAGGTTCCATTATTCATACACCTGTCCAAAAGACAAATTAAGTTTTGATTTGAATTTTCATCACGTGCTGTATACGTGATGAGAGACCGAGTCAGTTTACAGTATTTAGAGAATCTTCGAATTGAATCGTGAGTTGAGTCATGATGACTCTCTCGTTCTAGATTATTTGCTCAAGCAAATAGAATAGAAACTTCCTTCATTTTACTCGTTATTTTCTTTGACAGTTTAATTCTGACTTAAATAATTAAGCTGATTATAAAATGATTGAATCTCAAGGTTTGTCCTAACATCCTTATGTCCTCACGGAATTGGTAAAGAGTTGGAAGAAACACTTGAACCTTGAAACTTAAACAAGAAATTCATAACACACGAAATAAAATAAAAATCAAGAAAACAACAATTGAACTTTTCTCTACAACGATATTCTACTAAAGGGTACGGGGATTTTCTATTCTAAAGGGAGGGGGAGAATGGACTAGACCACAAAATGAGCTAGCTATCTAAGTATCGAACTCAACACAAATATAATACATCATCGTCATTCATGTGAGTCAAGCTTGAGATCTCCCATTTATTAGTGAAGAATAAAGAGGAATTGGTGTTAGGGCCCAAACATTTCACCTATAATTTCAATAATATCTCAAAACCCAATCATTGCATACATGTCACAAGCTAAGCTTAAATTCATGCATAAAGTGCAGAACGAGGGGTATGTAAGCTTATAATCACGCTACACTAATAAAATAATGTTATAAAATGAACATTTGTAATATCACACCAAGCCAATACAAATCATGCATATTTATTGTGCCAAGCAATATAATAATATTAACGCGGTGACGTCACGCCAAGCACACGACACCCTTAAGTGGGCCCATAATAATATTAATACGGTGACGTCACGCCAAGCACACGACACCCTTCCCAAGCCATGTAATGGGGCTTACTGAGTGGGTCATGGTGTGTATAGTTACGGAAGATTGGTGGGCCTACGTGGAATTAGAATTTTGAAATATTTTGTGCTGCTTGAGAGCACCAAAAATCCAAGCCCATTATTTCAAGCTCCACGTAGGAAGGCTTGAGAGTGAACAACCTTATCCTTCCCTTTTTCCCTTACAAACCAAGTAAAACAGTAAGAACAATTCCATCCCTAAGACTGGATGCCAGCGCCCAGCACATTTATCCACTCAAATGAACAGTAATAGACTCCAATAAACAGTAATAGGCCAAAGCATCTCCACTCCTAAAAATGCGCTGGCACCCAATCAATCTAATATTATATTATTTTATTCATATCAATTAATATTTTATTATTTAATTTCTTTCTCTCCTGCTTCCATTTCATCTCCAGCAGGGCACTTTCTCTCTACCCTCTCTTTTTTCCCCTTTTTCTCTATGTTTTCTTCTTCAAATGAGCTGATGCACCTGAAATGAACCTCCTCCCCCAAAAATGGGAGCTCGCCGTGGAGGTGCTCCACACCAACGGATGGGACCTCGCCGGAGCTCCACACAAACGCTCGCAGGCACCTCGTTGTAGTCTCCTCACTGGAGCTCGCCATGGAGGTGCTCCACACCCAGGTACTCAAACAAGTACCAAAATTCAACCCAGAAAACATGGCTTACACATGAAACCCATTTCAGTTGTAATTTTATTTTCATACCCCAAAACGAAAACATAGAAAAAGTTCAGTTTTTTTCCACCCACGCCCACCATTTCCTTCTTTCTTTCTTCAATGGTTGCCTAAAACAGTTGGGCCATTTTTGTTGAAAAAAAAGAAGAGGATTCGGAACCTACTGTTGTGTGAGATGTGTGAGAGCATTAGTAGCGGTGGTGGTGGTTCTTGCTTGTCTCTGCTTTTCCATGTGCTTAGTTGGTTATTCTTTCACCTTTTAGACCCGCAAACGGGAACTGGCGTCAACATGAGTCAGATGTACCGGGCAACACCTCAGTCAATTTTGGACTGGGCTAGAGACCAGCTTGGGCTGGGTGCCAGTCAATTGGGTCGGGTGGAGGGGTTTCACAGGGTGTTGGGCAGTTTTTCAGCTGGGTGCTGGGCAAAATGCCCTCCGCTGGAACTACTCTAAGGAAACAACTAAAACTCAAAGTTGAGCTAACTAAATCAAGACGAGATCACTTTTTGGCTTAGAATCGCACGCTTCTTTAATGAGCAAAGAGAAGAACTATTTTGTCCAAGCTCACATAGGAAAACAAGAGAAAAAACAGAAGGGAGCGTCGCCAAAGACAGAGTCGTGCTGTGGTACTTGGTGCAGGAAGAAGAGGCACTGGGCAGCGTGTTCAACCTATGCTTCACAAGGCTACCAGCCCTATGCAACGTTATACCAAATAAGAGCCCTATAGCTGCAACACTGGAAAGGAGAAGAAAAGACTCAGCAAAACATGAAGAAGATAAGAAATCAAGGATTCTCCAGCTGGAAATTGGAGGAATCCATGCACCTACAAATATAAACTCATCAACTTCCATATATAAAAAATTAAGAAGAAAAAAATAAAACCGTTTCCCTATCATCCTCTAGCTATATAGCTCCCCTTCATTTCAAGCAGACGAAGAAGAGAAGATCATCAATGAGCAACATCACGAAAACTGCAAATTGGGTTGTTTTGGTTCTTCTTGTAATAACAGTAGAAGTCAAAGGTCGTTCTTTTGGACTCAATACTCGGAGTACTTCATCTTCCTAATTGGTGTCAGATGGTACAAATCATGAATATCAAAATCAAAGCAGCAGCTCCCTCTTACTTCTCAAAGGAGTTGAGAATATCAATTCCACAGAGTCGTCGTGCGAGCAACTTTACGAGTTCTTGCCATGCTCCAACAGTGTTTTTGGGCATGTGTTTCTAATGGTGATCTATGAGTACTTGTTTCTGTTGGAAGTTCAAATCAAATACAGTGGCCGAAAGTGGTGGAACACATTTCAGAAAGTGTTGGAATACTTTTCAGAAAGTGGTGGAACACTTTTCAAAAATTGTTGGAACACTTTTTAAAAAATGTGAGCTACTAGCCGAAAGGTTGTGATTTTTTGTTTATTAAAGATGGTAAACACCATCATTGATTGCATGTGTGTGTGTATTTTTTTTATTAAAAAGCACTTGAGTGGTTTGTAACTTTTGCATGTATAATTAAGCCTCTTGTAAGGCTTTAGGACAAACCATCCGAATTCCCATTCCATTCCAATTCCCGTTCTCATTTTCAGCTTGTAACCTTTAAGAGTTATAAACTCTTCTAATATTTCAAAGTGTTTTGTTATCAACAAGCTTGCTACTTCTTTCCTTTCATTTGTCCAATTTTATTGAGAGTGATGGTGAGAGGTGTGATAAAGTTAGAAAACTTATCACCCACATATTTTTGGTATTGAGTTTGTAAACTTTGAAATACCAACAATTGGTATCAAAGCCAGATTACCTTTTTGGCAAGTGCAGTAGCTATGGCATCTAACTTAGTGCAGCTCCAGGTTCCCACATTGAAGAAAGAAAATTATGAAAGATGGTGCATCCAGTTCAAAGCATTGTTTGGATCACATGACCTATGGAAAGTTGTCAGTAATGGGTATGATAAACCCACTACTAAGCAAGAAGCTGCCTACATTGCAGATCAAAGGAATACTCTCAAAGACTTACGAAAAAATGATAAGAAGGCGTTGTATCTTCTATATCAAGGATTAGAAGATTCAACGTTCGAGAAGGTTGCAAAAGCAACAACCAGCAAGCAAGTTTGGGACACTCTGAGCACAATTTACAAAGGAGTAGATCGAGTAAAAAGAGTCCGGCTTCAATCATTAAGAGCAGATTTTGAAGCTGCTCATATGAAAGAAGGAGAAACATTTCAGACTACTACTCTCGACTACTTGTAATTGTGAATTAAATGAAAATGAATGGTGAAAAGCTTGAAGATCTTCGTGTCATGGAGAAAATCCTTCGATCCCTTACATGCAAATTTGAACATGTGGTGACTTCCATTGAGGAATCCAAGGATTTGGAGACAATGAGTGCAGAGGAACTGCTAGGATCCCTCCTAGTTCACGAGCAACGCATTCAGAAGAATGCAAGCCCCACAATGCTAGAGGAAGTTTTGGAGTCAAAGTTGAATATTGACAAACCAAATGGAGGTCGTGGGCAGTGGAACTCACATCGTGGGAGTTCATCCAACCGTAGCCGAGGACGAGCTCGAGGAAGAGGTCGAGGGCCGAGGATGAGCCCGAGGAAGAGGTCGAGGCTATGCACAAAATCGAGGTCAATCTCAAAAGTGGAGATTTACTAGAGGAAAGGCGCATATCCAGTGTCACAGTTGCAAGCAATATGGACATTATGCCAATGAATGTTCATATAAAAATGGTGAGCATGTCAACATGGCAGAATCAAGTGGAAATGCTGGTGAGGAATTTACAGTCTTACTAGCACACCATGATATCAGTAGCCAATAAGATGTTTGGTATTTGGACTCTGGTGCAAGCAACCACATGTGTGGAAAGAAAGAGTTTTTTGCTGAACTCAAAGATGTGCCTTATGGATCTGTGAGTCTTGGTGACTCCTCAAAGTTGCCAGTTGAAGGCAAATGAAAGATCAAAATCATCCAGAAGGATGGTAGAGAAGAATACATCTTTGATACCTACTACATATTAGGGATGAAGAGCAATATTCTGAGCATTGGTCAACTGCTCCATAAAGGGTATGTTATACATATGGAGGATATGTTTCTCACTCTCAGGAATGCAAGGAGAAAGCTTATTGCACGTGTTCAAATGTCAAAGAACTGAATGTTCCCGTTGAAGTTGAACACAAAGATTGGAAGCTGCAACATTGGTGTGATGGAAGATGAGTCATGGAAATGGCATCTTCGGTCTTCAAGGAGTTTAAGGCACTCACAGAAGCTGAAAGCAACCACAAGCTTATGGCTATGAGATCAGATAGAGGTGGAGAGTACACCTCCAATGCTTTCCAAGCATATTGCAAGGAACAAGGAATTAGACATCAACTGACTACTGCCTATACCCCACAACAAAATAGGATAGCCGAAAGAAAGAATCGAACCATCATTGACATGACAAGGTCTATGCTTAAAGAGAAGAATTTGCCAAAAGAATTGTGGGCAGAAGCTGTAACTTGTTTGATTTATTTGTTGAATCGATGTCCAACAAAAAGTGTCAAGAAGATGACACCACAAGAAGCTTGGAGTGGATAGAAGCCGAATGTTGCACACCTAAGAGTTTTTGGGTGTGTTGCATATGCTCAAGTTCCAGAAGCCAAGAGAAGGAAGCTTGATGATCGAGGTGAAAAGTGTGTGTTTGTGGGCTATAGTGAAGAGTCCAAGGCATATAAGCTCTACAACCCATTAACTGGCAAATTAGTGGTTAGTAGAGATGTCATCTTCAGTGAGTAAGAGGCATGGAAGTGGAACAACAAAGAAGTCAGTAAAGAGAAAATTGTTTCCATTGATTTTGAAGAACCAGAAGTTGTACCACTTGTTGAGCAACAGCCTGCTCAATCAATCACAACAACTACATTGCACAGAACTGCAAGGAGTGGTCCTACTTCCAGTGAAGAAATCAGCTCCTCAACTCGAGTGAGGCTAAGAAGTCTCACCGAGATATATGGACAAGAAGAAGAAGAAGATTGTTGGAGAATAGCCATGGAGGAAGAAATCCATGCCATCGAGAAGAATGACACTTGGGAGTTGACAAAGCTCCCACCAAATCAGAAGGATATTGGTGTCAAGTGGGTGTATAAGATCAAATGCACCGCAGATGGGAGTGTGGATCGGTACAAATCAAGGCTTGTAGCGAAGGGCTACAAACAGAAGTGTGGAGTGGATTATGATGAAGTCTATGCTCCAGTTGCAAGACTTGACACGGTAAGATTGCTAATCTCTCTTGCCGCTCATCATAAATGGAAAATTTATCAACTAGATGTCAAGTCAGCCTTTCTTAATGGAGTACTTGAGGAAGAAGTGTACGTGGAACAACCAGAAGGCTTCCAAGTACAAGGAGAAGAAGAAAAGGTGTATCGTTTGAAGAATGCTTTGTATGGCCTCAAGCAAGCACCACGAGCTTGGAACTCAAGGATTGATAACTACTTTCACCAAAATGGATTTCAGAAATGTCCGTACGAGCATTCAGTTTACATGAAGAATGGTACGAAAGGGGAGTTCTTAATTATTTGTCTCTACGTAGATAACTTGTTGTTTAGAGGAAACAATGAAGCAATGTTCTGTGAGTTCAAGCAATCCATGTTCAATGAATTTAAGATGACTGACAATGGATTAATGTCATACTTTCTTGGCATAGAGGTGAAGCAAGAAAGTGATGGTATCTACATATCTCAACAAAAGTACATGAGAGATATATTGGAGAAATTCAATATGGACAAGTGCAATGTTGTCAACACTCCAGTTGCAACTGGATTGAAGCTGTCCAAGGAAGGAGAAGGTGAGTTTGTAAACTCAATCGTGTACAAAAGCTTGGTTGGAAGCCTAAGGTACCTTACAATCACAAGACCTGATATAGTTTGTGGCGTTGGACTCGTGAGTCGGTACATGGAAACACCAAGGGAGTCTCATTGGCTGGCCGCCAAGAGAATTTTGAGGTACATAAGAGGTACTCTAAACTATGGTCTGTTTTATAATTTTGGTGAAGATGCAAAATTATTTGGTTATTCAGATAATGATTGGGGAGGTGACCAAGATGAAAGGAAAAGCACAACTGGCTATGTGTTTTTTCTAGGATCAACAGCTTTCTTATGGACTTCAAAGAAGCAATCAATTATTGCTTTGTCATCGTGTGAAGCTGAATACGTTGTTGTAGCCTCAACTGTGTGTGAGGCAATTTGGTTAAGAAATTTGTTGAAGTCAGTGTGTCATCCATAAGTGGAATTGACTTTGATTCATGTGGATAACATCTCAGCTATCAAGCTTGCTAGGAATCCAGTCCAACATGGAAGGAGCAAGCATATTGATACCATGTTCCATTTTCTGAAGGACCACGTGAAGCAAAAGACAATTGAACTTGTCTATTGTCCCACGAATGAACATGTAGCTGACATCTACACAAAGCCACTGCCAGTTGAATCATTTCGGTTGCTACGTGAAATGCTAGGCATGAAGGTATTTTGATTTGAGGGGGCATGTTGGAAGTTCAAATCAAATACAGTGGCCAAAAGTGGTGGAACACTTTTCAAAAATTGTTGGAACACTTTTCAAAAAGTGTGAGCTACTAGCCGAAAGGTTGTGATTTTTTGTTTATTAAAGATGGTAAACACCATCATTGATTGCATGTGTGTGTGTATTTTTTTTATTAAAAAGCACTTGAGTGGTTTGTAACTTTTGCATGTATAATTAAGCCTCTTGTAAGGCTTTAGGACAAACCATCCGAATTCCCATTCCATTCCAATTCTCATTCTCATTTTCAGCTTGTAACCTTTAAGAGTTATAAACTCTTCTAATATTTCAAAGTGTTTTGTTATCAACAAGCTTGCTACTTCTTTCCTTTCATTTGTCCAATTTTATTGAGAGTGATTGTGAGAGGTGTGATAAAGTTAGAAAACTTATCACCCACATATTTTTGATATTGAGTTTGTAAACTTTGAAATACCAACAGTTTCATGGTGAGTCGTATTTGGCGGCCGGAGGTGAACAGATTTTCAAGATTTTGGGTCCTGGTGTGTTTGGTGCTAGTGCTTTTCATGTCATCGGTGCCCTTCATGAGTCTCTATTACTTCTTGGTATGTTTGTATCTTCTTATATTCTTCTTAATTTCCATACACAATTTACAAGTTTCAAATCATAGATGATGAGATCTTCTAAATGTTCTTCTGTGCTTTTTTTCCTTTCCTTCATATTGTGAAAACTTTCCTGCACTCATTGCATAAAAGAGGTGTTCCACATTCATGATCATGTGCTACTCATGACAGGATGTAGCAAATGGATTGGATTTGATTTTTCATTAATGTACTACACACATTATTTAATTAATTATTATCTAACATGTCACGCCAGCTACTTGTTTTAAAACTCAAACTATCTTATATATTATATTATCAAAATGTTAATTAAATACTAAACGTATAGCAACTATTAAAATTTTTATTTTATTTTTTATACTAACGATGTTTTACTTTTGGGAAGGAGATCTTCTAATCTAAAAGAGTGAAAATTGGGTTAGGCCAAACAAATAGTTGGTCACTAACTAGGTATCAAACTCAACACATATAATACATCATCGTTGTCCATATCACTAACAAATAAAGAAGAATACAGCTAGATTGTGGTATTAGTTGGTAGCTATAAAAATTCTTTGAATTTGTTGTTTAGGAATATAATTAGAGTATATAGCTGGAGGCGAGGGATTCCAACTGCCAATATGGAAGATATTCTGATTTTAATTTGTAAGGGCGTCGAAGCCGATCTTGTGCTTATTAATCTACAACCTGGCAAAAACAAGAAAATATTAAGTGGTTAATAAATATAATCACAAGGTTTGACGATAATTGTATGCGATGTTGTTTAAGGAAGTGATTAATAAATGTTAATTAACCAGTAAGATAGCGGTAGGAAGAAAAAGCACATGCAGCCCATATGCACACAAGACCACTCAAGTATATAAAAACATAAAAAGGATTAGAATCAAACAACCAACAATTATATATATAACTAATCATATCACACTTACTGAAGAAATGCATTTGGAAGTTTCAGTTAGTTAAACTCATTGATTTTCTTTCACTACTTATATTAAAATTGTACACATATGCAAATTGTAACTGTAATTTGATAATTCTGCACACAGCTTCTGGATTTTTTAACTCCAAGGAAGTCGCTCAGGAATATGTCTATACTGGAGTTGGGCTGTTGGCTGGATCATCAATTTTGAGCTTAACAGTACTTTGGGGGACTTGTGTAATTGTCAGCAGCCAACAATTTTCAGATAATCAAAGCTCTAAGGCTTCCAATGAGTCAGATTCATCACTTTTGTCATGGAAAAGACTGCCTGCATCATTGACAGGTCAGCCTTGTCATTATTTTTTTCTTCACACATGTGGATTTTTTGGATGAGGATCCTCACATCCTATCATTTCATCTTACATTATGCGATCAACTTTCGTAAGGTACTGCTTATGTTTAATTTTAAATAAAAAATTCTAAATGATTTCTGACTACACAATGTGAGGATCCCTAGGATCGTAGGACCCTCACAAAGAGGGTCTAGATGAGATCCAAATCCAAGATTTTTAAACCCTATATCCACTTATATATTGGATTCCCTTGCCACATACCTGAAAACTTGGAGTCTTTTCTACTGTACACGGGTGTATGTGATGATATGATTTAATATATGAACGGCTAAAAGCTTAGAATGGAATAGTTGAATCAAAATACGCAGTCATTCGCTGAAGTGATACATCCCATATATAACTGGTGCGTTGTAGAATAGTTTTCAGAAATAAAAGTTTGTAGGAAATACAAAAAACAAAGCGTTATTCGCACTTCTTTGAAATGCTAAATAAATTGCTACCTTCAAACCTTTGGGATAAATTTCCTTCTTCAGAAGTGTGGGAGTTGCACAAGTGGTTCGTGAACTCCTCATTGAACAAGAGCTATAATAAAATGTGCTCTTGCATTACAAGAGTGATAATTTCATACCGATCAACTAGGTCTTCATCGAGTAAAGTAGGAAGAGATCCCAAGTTTTCATCCTCTCCTCATTGTTTTTCTTCTCCTTTGAATGCATAGATTGTGGTATTACAATGGATTTAGAGACCAGCAGCCTTGCGAAGATAATGATTTGTTCAGTAGTACCATTTCTTATCATGCATATGGCAAAAATCTTTCCATCCTCTTCCGGGGAACGCATCGCAATCTTGACTGCTCTCAGTGTTTCTGTTGTATCCTTATTATTGTACTTCATTTATCAGGTACGCATTCATGAATATCTCTATACATGAACTGATAATATTATTGCTGTTATATATATTAATGTCTTTGAAGTATTCATGTAAAATATTTACTGTTAAAACCTTAAAGATCTTCCATCCTTGGGTTCAAAAAAGAAGATTAGAATTTCAGGGACTATATTGATTGATTTTCAATTTCAGGGACCATCTTGATGATGAGAGTCAATTTCAAGGACCATTTGTGATAAAAACCCTATAGAGAGATATATATAAATGCATCATGATAAATGATTTAAAAAAAAAAAAAACCAAAAACAAGAACCAAGAAAAATACTATAATACCCTCTTTTCTTGTTGTTTTTCTCTAGTCACCGATAGTCATCAAAGTAATAACCGAAATGTAACAAGATTACATGTGGCAATTATTGAATGGTTAGAATATGATAAGGAGGAATAAGGAGAGATGTACAGGATTGCTACCTAGACTAGTTAGTTAGAAATGTTGGGATATAACTGATGTAAATCATTACAATTCATTCATTCAATACTGCCACTGTTTCTTTTTCAGCTTGCTTTCTCTTTCGCACTATAAGAAAACATGGATTAGGTGACGGTATTGTTTGTGGCGCCTAAAAATTCATCACATTTGGCTAAAATGAGTGAGGCTTTTTTAGAAATCATCACATAAAGATTTTCACAAACACCAAATATTTTGCGTCACATAAACATTTTGAATTCGTCACAAACTATTGGACGGGAAATTTTACCGCCGAACGAAATGTTAATATGTGATGAATTTTTTACATTCATCACTTATATAAAGAGTAGGCCAAGTAATAGTCAATTCATCACTTATAATATTAAAAGTAAAAATTAAAAATATTGAAATAATAATGTCAAAACTCCCAAATTGTAAAACCTAATAATTTATTTCGTTTTCCCTAAAAAAATAAAAAAAACCTATTTCGTTATGTTCTCTCACCCCATATCTTTCAGCTCCCCTTGGTTCTACTCTCTCATCCCACCTCGCCGACTAGCCACCTGGTGGTTGCCATCGACGGCGACCACGTACCACCTCTCCTTCATCTCCCTCCCTCGGCCTCTCAATCGACAATAAGGTACTTATTTTTGTAATTGTTTTTGGATTTCTTCTTCAATCAGTCTTTGTTTGCCAAGCTTAGACACCCAGTTATCAATTTCCTTTCTCTTTTGAAAATCAATGAATAATGGTTGTTATTTTTCTATTTTCTCTTTGGAATGTCATTGATGGCCATCTGTGAACATTATCATTTGTTAAATTGTAATTTTCTTATTTCTAATTTAGTTAGAATACAATTATTGCAGCTATTTAAGCTCTTGATTAGTTGCATAGTTAATTCTCTGAGGTAGGATAAAAACTACAATATCTCGGCTATAGGACAAATCCACTTCTAAAAAAAACTAGCATGTCCTGCTACACCATAACAAATAAGAACAAAAGGGGGAAAACATAAGAATTGAACAAAAGGAAAAAAAGAGGAAGAATAGTTTTTGGTAGATGAAGAAGATTATACTAGTCGTAATATTCGAAAAAAAAAAACTAGAATTACTCCCTTTTTCGTGTAACTATTTTTGCTAGCATTGCTATACTACCAACTGCAGTATCAAAGTTCTGCTCCATTAATAATTGGACAAAAAAATAAAAAGCTGTGATTAGTATCAGACACTTGGTTGTTTGAAAAATATATAATTTTGCTATGGATCTTAACCTTTAAATAAATTTGTTCCGCTAACTCATTCATTGTGCCATTGAAGGGGAGGAATTCGTATGGCAAATCAAATGGCAATTCCTTTAAGGTGCCATGAAAGAGTTCAATTGCAAGTCCTTTATAAGAGAGAGATATTGTTTCCCAAGTGATCTTGTTCGACTTCCACATTCACATAGTGTCCGAATATTGACCTCGTTGGCACACCAATTCTAAGTGGGTTGGCACTTGTCGGTGGACTCCATCCTATAGTGGCGTATATCGAGCCCCTCCTGGCCAATAGACTTTACGCGCCAAATCTTTCATTGAAGAGCTAAGTGTAGCACTTTCACCCATAGTCTCTGAGAAACCAAGTTCTATGTAGTTCTCTTCCATCACATTTATGATCTGAAATGTATATAATGGAGCTATTGCTCGATTAGCAAACTGAACCTTCCCACTCAAGCCAGGAAAATCACTTTTCAAAATGTTTGACAAAATTTGCTGGCTTCCCATTTTTTCCTCCCTCATTGCTTGAGCTACCACCCATGTTGCGTCATAAGCATGCACTGGAAAGATTGAAATGTATTGAAACCGGTTTGTATGTATGGGTTGTATGTATGAGTTGTCATCCTCACCATAGCTTGTCATTTACCTAACATGAACCTTTCTCCATAGCTTGTCATTCACCAATCACTTTCCATAGCTTGTCATTCACCTTACATCAACATTTCTTAGTTGCTTGTAAAAGCTTCTTTACTTGTAATTTGGTTTTTGCTTTTCCACTTGTTAGGGCAGATTTTAGGGATTGTGTTTGTGTAGTTATCCTACAATCTATTGTAGCTTTCTTTTGGCTCTCTATAAGAGTTGCCTTCACTCTCTTGTAATCTTCATAATGAAATATACAACAAATATTGAAACCAAAACTCAACATGGTATCAGAGCAGGAACCATAGGGTCCTGACTCTGTTCATTTTTTTTTACTTCTTCATTTGCTCATCATCGACAGAGATGGCAGAAGAAAATGTGTCTAGTGCCGACAGTGCCTCATCCTCTTCCCCAAACTTAACCCAAGGGGTTGAGAACAATCCAAATCAACGACTTTGCTCGGTGCTACTGAACGAGTTCAACTACCTTCCTTGGTCAAGAGCTGTGTCACTTGCTCCAGGAGGAAGATCGAAGCTAGGGTTTATCAATGGAAGCTCTGAGCCCCCAGAATCCACTTCACCAACTTACGATGCATGGCATGCTACTGATCAGCTGGTCATGTCCTGGTTACTTAACTCCATGGAGCCAAAACTGTCTGAACTTTTCAGCTACTCAGAGTCTTCCTTTCTCCTATGGGAGTCTATCAAAGATATGTATGGCAGCCAAAACAACTCAATTCGCATCTTTCAACTGAAGAAGAGTGTGGCTAGTTTAAAGCAAGGTGATCACTCATTTGTTCAACACCTTGGAAGTATGAAATCCATGTGGAATGAACTCGATATGTATCGTCCACACACGACTGATTCCGCTGTGCTACTGAAGATGGCTGATGAAGACAAGGTGTTTCAACTCTTAGCAAGCTTGGGAGCAGAGTATGAAGACCTGCGTAGTCACTTGTTAATGACTCAAGAGCTGCCCTCTTTTACCAGTGTGTGTCATGCAGTCCAGAGAGAGGAAACTCGATGAAGAGTGATGAACGTTGAGCCCAAATCCAACTCTGAAGCTAGGGTTTTCACGATAAATCACAAAGCAACTGGTGATAGGGTGTTTGGCAAGAAAGCAGACTGGAAATGTTCTTATTGCAACATCAAGGGACATTTGAGAGAAAAATGTTGGATTCTTCATCCGGAGTTAAAGCCTAAGTTTGATAGGGAAGGCAGAATGATCAAAGATTGGAAGGGTGGAGTCACTCCAAAAGCATTTCATTCAGTTTGTTCCTCAACTGATGGGATGTCCAATTTCTCAACAAATATTGTGTCCTTGATCAAAGAGTTTACTGTTTTTCTTCAAAAGAAGCAAGGAAGCACTGAACCTGATGAAATGACACCTGAAAACCCTATTGTAATGCTAGGGAAATTTGCTAGATTCTTGGCTGACTCGGAGAACACATCGAAAGGCGATATTCTAGGTATTATCAGTGTCATTTCCACTGCTCTTAATGCAAATGTTACACATGATTTTTGGATTATTGACTCTGGTGCCACTGATCATATAACTAATAAACCATCTAGTCTCCACGATTTTCAAAGAACTATTGATCCAATTCATGTATCTGTTGCAAATGGGAAAGGGGAACCTATTCTAGGGAAAGGAAAGATTAGATTGCTAAGTAAGCATACTGATTCCACTGCTCTCTATGTACCTTCTTTTCCTTTTCAGCTCTTGTCAATAGGAAAAATCACAAAAGTCTTAGACTGTCTTGCCATATTTTCCCCTCACAATGTTGTGTTTCAGGACCGAGTTACTCAGAAGAAGATTGGTGAAGGGTTCTTCTTGAATGGACTCTACTATCTCTCAAAGGAGTCCAATTTTGTCAAAAAGCTCAGTGTCAACTGAAGTCAAGTTTAGGAACACCAACTCTGGCATCAACGCATTGCCCATCCCTCTGAACATGTGATGACCAAGTTGTTTCCCTTTTTTTGTAAAAACACACTGGAGTGTGAAACTTGTCAAATGTCAAAAGCCACTAGACTTCCTTTTGTTTCCTCTAATTCTAGAACTAGTAAACTTTTTGAGCTTGTTCACTCTGATATTTGGGGTCCTTCTCGTGTAGAATCCTTTGATGGGTATAGATATTATGTTACATTTATTAATGACTAGTCTATAGTAACCTGGTTGTATCTTTTAAAACTTAAAAGTGATTTGTTTTATGCTTTTAAGGACTTTCACAACCTAATCACCAATCAATTTTCATCTAAGTTATATATGTTAAGATCAGATAATGGTACCGAGTACACTTCCAATAACATGAGTAATTACTTGAGCAATCATGTCATTTTGCATCAAACTAGCTGTGTTGGTACACCACAACAAAATGGTGTGGCAGAGAGAAAGAATCGAGACTTATTGGAGAAAACTCGATCACTTATGATCCAAATGAATGTTCCTAAGAAATTTTGGTCTCAAGCTCTACTCACTGCCACATACATCATTAATAGACTGCCAACTCGAGTGTTGAATACTAAATCTCCTTTTGAAGTCATGAAGGGCAGGCCTATAAACTTGTCTTACCTCAGGACCTTTGGTTGTACTTGTTATGTGCACATTCAAGCTCTCCATCATGACAAACTCAACCCTCGAGCTGCCAAATGTGTGTTTATGGGATACGCCAGTTGTCAAAAGGGTTACAAAGTGTACAACCCTAACACGGAGAAGTTGGCAGTCTCTAGAGATGTGCGATTTGATGAATATTCATCTTATTTCCACAAAGGGTTGGAGACTAATGCTAATATGGAAGATCTTATGGACGTATTTCCACTACCTATTCCAGCAGAAATTCATGAAGTCACTCATGCTCATATCAGCACTGATAATTCTCAACTCACTGAGAGTTTAATTGATGCAGTGCCAAGCTCCTCTGGACCATCAGAAGCTCAACCAAATCAGCAAGCTATAAGTGCACCAAGAAGAAATCCTACACGAGATAGACATCCATCAGTGAGGTTACAAGAGTATGTTACTTACACTGCAAAGCATCCTATCTCTGCAGCCATTTCTTATCACAGATTCTCATCTTCTCATACTTTTTTCCTTAACAAATTATCCCACACTTTCGAACCAAGGAATTTTCATGAAGCCACATGCATGCCTGAGTGGCAAGATGCTATGACTAAAGAGCTTCAAGCTCTGAATGACAACTAGACATGAAGTGTGGTGGATCTTCCAAATGGCAAGAAGGTCGTGGGAAGTAGGTGGATATATAATACCAAATTCAACTCCAATGGAAGCATTGAAAGACACAAAGCACAATTAGTAGCTCAATGCTTTACTCAAACCTATGGCATTGACTATAAGGAGACCTTTGCTCCTGTTGCCAAAATGAACACAGTGAGGGTATTGTTGTATGTGGCAGTTAATAATGCATGGCCCTTATTCCAAATGGATGTTAATAATGCATTTCTTCATGGGGATCTTGAAGAAGAAGTGTACATGAAGTTGCCTCTTGGTCATCCAAGAGAAAATGAACCCAACAAGGTTTGCAGACTTCACAAAGCCATATATGGTCTCAAACAGTCCCCTCGAGCTTGGTATTCGAAGCTTAGTTCAGTCCTTGAAGCTGCAAGGTTCAAAAGGAGTCATGTTGACTCTTCTTTGTTTGTTCGAAGTAGTATTGCTGGCAAATTGGTTGTGCTTATATATGTTGATGACCTAATTATTACAGGTGACAATATAAGTGAAATCAAGACGCTTAAGCAGTCACTTCATCAAAAAATTGCCATTAAAGACTTGGGGCCCTTGAAATACTTTCTTGGAATTGAGGTGGCTACCTCTTCAAAGGGATTGTTCTTGAATCAAAGAAAGTATGTTCTCGATCTTCTAGATAAAGCTAACATGATGGAATGTAAACCAACTCGGACACCCCTAGCTAGCAAACTTCAGTGGCATGAAAAAGGTGAACCTCTCTCGAACCCTAGTGTTTATCAGCGAATGGTTGGGAAACTTATTTATCTCACCATTACTAGGCCTGATATCTCATATTCAGTTAGCCTAGCCAGTCAGTTCATGCATTCTCCTACTCTAGTTCACTGGGAAATCATCAAGAGAATACTTCGATATCTCAAGGGCTCAGTAGGAAGGGGGATAATTATGAAGAACAATGGATCAAATCACATCTTGGCCTACACAGATGCTGACTGGGCTGAAAATGCCCTTGATCGAAAATCCACAACAGGTTTTTGCACATTTGTTGGAAGGAACCTTGTCACTTGGAAGAGCAAGAAACAAACTGTTATTGCTCGATCTAGTGCCGAAGCTGAGTATAGTGATATGGCAGCAACAGCCTGTGAACTCATATGGTTGAAAGGTCTTCTTTCTGAGCTCGGATTCACAAGCATGGCACCTATGTCCTTGTATTGTGATAACCAAGTTGCCATGCACATTACCTCCAATCCAGTATTCCATGAAAGAACCAAACATATTGAAGTTGACTACCATTATATTCGTGCTCAAGTTCAATCCAAAGTGATAGACACTGTGTTCACACGCAGCCACGATCAACTTGCTGATTTATTCACAAAAGCACTAGACTCCACTTAGTTTCAGCGTTTGTTGTGCAAGCTTGGATCAATCAATCCCCTTGATCCAGCTTGAGGGGGTGTATTGAAACCGGTTTGTATGGATGGGTTGTAGTATGAGTTGTCATCCTCACCATAGCTTGTCATTCACCTTACATCAACCTTTCTCCATAGCTTGTCATTCACCAATCACTTTCCATAGCTTGTCATTCACCTTACATCAACCTTTCTCCATAACTTTTCATTTACCAATCTTTCCATAGCTTGTCATTCACCTTACATCAACCTTTCTTAGTTGCTTGTAAAAGCTTCTTTACTTGTAATTTGGTTTTTGCTTTTCCACTTGTTAGGGCAGATTTTAGGGATTGTGTTTGGGTAGTTATCCTACAATCTATTGTAGCTTTCTTTTGGCTCTCTCTAAGAGTTACCTTCACTCTCTTGTAATCTTCATAATGAAATATACAACAAATATTGAAACCAAAACTCAACAAAATGGGACCTCATTTTTTGGGACGTAACTTTTGACTCCAATAATTCCTTGCATTGAGGAGATGGTTGAGGCATTGAAGGAATGGACAAGGTTGTAAAGGGATCAGTGGTGATCCATACATAATCCATACATAATCCTTTTCATTCTTTTTGCCTTCTCAATTAGCTGCACCGCTGCTGGTATGAACAGGTGAACAACAAACACTCTAAATTGGCTGCTCTTCAGCCTCCCGAGCTGATCAGATAATGAACAAGAAGCAGAAGGCGGGAGAGCTACATACTGGACGATTTCTGCGCCTACATGTTTAAAGCCTACATGTTTAAGAGCCTTTGGATAGATTACTTGTAACTGCAAAGGCTGAAAAATCTGTGTTTTCATAGATTACAGTGACTTGATTCTACTCCCAAAATTGAATCATAGCTGCCACAGCTTCATCTGATACTTTGGCTACCCCCTAGAATTTTCTTTGCAAAATGCCATCTGCATTGCTACTGTCTGCTCTTTACCGATTTGAGAACTATAGAATTTTTCAGGTTGGCCCACCCCAACAACACCGATACATCCCCACTTTACCACCTGCCCAATCCTCAGGTGTGGGGTTTTATCACAAAAGGCCTCGGTGTTAGTTAGAGAGGGGTATTTCTATTTAAACTACTTTCTCTTTGGCCCTCTGGCCGATGTGGGACAACAATGAGTTCCAACAAGAACCCGTATCTACATTTGCACCCATGCCTACGAAATTGTCGTCCTTCGTTCTGTCACTACTTCCATAAATCCTCAACGTTTGTTTAAATATTAAAACAAAGACCCTGAAGGACAACAAAGCGGGAAACTTGTCCATTTTGTGCAAATATGGCAGACAATGGTTCGTATTCTTTTCATGTTTATAACAAATACAATTGGTCTTATATAATCACTCAGATGTTAAACGTGGTCCCTGATTTTCTTGTGTCATGGTCAATGCAAGGAATTGGTTTTCCTAGAATTCTCTTACTTTTGATCATCAGTAAGGACCAAATTTATCTGTAGAATGAATGGTTAATTACCTTCCTGGTCATGAAGAAGACAAAAAAAATGTGACAGTAGAAGAAAGAGAAAATCAGAAACAAACTGCATTCATGGGAACTTTCCAAAGCATAGTTTGAAGCAGTCGTACTGCAAATCCTTTTCTACTAACAAAACAACGCACGCAGATTCAAACTTGGGACATCTATTTACAGTTAGAGAGTTAACCAAGTAGTTGATATCAACATTTTGTTCGTGTTACTTAGATTCCAAGCAAGTCAGCATCAATTTCCAAGTAACATCTATATATACATGCATGCCTCTGTGGTCCACCTTGCACTTATGGACATAAATGTCAGTCCCTACTTTGAATCGTTCATTTGGATTATTTTGAATCTTTTTATGTATAGACAAGTAGCATTACCTCATGCATCCTATTTGAACTGTTTTAGGAAGACAAGACAAAATTACATTCCTTATCAGCTTGACCGTGATTTATATGGGGACTAATTTTGGTCTAAATTGTTGAAAGTTTATAAAATAATGGCCTTTGAATTGGTCCTATCCATGAGTTCTTGCAGGTGGAGAAATCTTGACATTAGATTATTTCTTCACTCTAGATTGATGGAATGAGATTATGAGTTTAAGAAAGTTTGACCATACTAGTTCGTTTCCTCAAATATGACCGATGGAATTATTTTCGGATTTTAGGGGCCGGTTCCGGTTCCTAGTTGTATAGATCATCCGTGATCTCTGCTTGATTCTTCATCAAATCATTTAGATTAGCCTTCCTTTTATGTAAACCTTGTATACCAAGTCATAGTAACAGTATATATTTAATTCTTGATTGGCCTTGCGTTTTCACATTATCAACGGGATTGCTAAAGGGTTACTTTAGCTGCATCAATATTTATTCTGGTCTGAGGATAATCCATTGTGATGATCTAGGCTAGCAATGTTATATTAGATTATGAAATGATTTTTTTTCATTTCGGATTCTGCCATGGCTAGGAGTTTCGGAGGAGATCGATGAAACTGAAGCAAAAAAAAAAAAAACAAATATATATAGACTGCATTGTGTTTACCAACTTTCTTATATATAATGGTGCTGATCATGGGGACATGATGGTGAAGAAAATGATGGAAGCCCTCTTCTGGTTCTTGAGAATCATACCTTTCAAGTAACAATTCTGCGGAATGTTCTAAGTAGAGCACTATCTACTTTGAATCGTAAAGCAATACATTAAGCACAACTTTAGGGACTTTGACTGATGATTATTCTTTTTCACAAAACTATGTTACAAGTTTCAGTATTAAAAAACACTATGTTACAAGTTTACAATGTTTATTCTATGGTATTCAATACGAGCCAACAGTTCGAAAAGAAAAGAAGAACTCCTAGCTAGCCGGTAACGTGTTACACAGAGTAATGGATTAGAGAGTTGGCCTATGTTTTCTATGCAGTGGCTAAAGCTGTACTCTTTTATATACAAAACTGAATTCTATCCTAATCTATGTGGAAAAATCTTTTCGGTTATCTAATTTTGTTGCAAACGGGATCAATGTCTAGACTTGAGCCTGCAAGGCAGATGCATTCGAAGGATATGCAGGACTTTCTTCACTAATATCGCTGTCTCTTCTTGAGAACCTTCTGTTTGGATTTCCCCATCGTTTCATTACATCCAATATTAACTTCCAGTTGGTTTTGTATACAAGAATTGATATACGATTGTTAAAAATGTAAACCACAAGAGCAATTGTCGATGTCTCTCCTGTGAATATGAATAGTACCCAAAAGCTGTTGGGGCTTAGACTAGGATTAGCACCACCTGTTTCTGCATCCAAGCACTTCAGAGAGGCCAGCATGTTGTTCTCTAAAGTCCGAAGGTCACCCCTTTCAGTTACCTTTAACATTGCTTCCGTTACACTAGGAAGCAACATAGACCCTTTTGGAAATACCTGCAGCATAAAAGCTTAGTTAATATATGGTTACCTTGAATGCAGAAGAGATTAACTTGGTGAAAAGCTAGATAATTACAAATCCAAATCCTCCAACTTTGAAAGTCGGTCCCACTGGCATAAAGGCCTTGCAGTATTTTGCAAGGAATATTTTTGCGAAAGGGGCTTCGAGAAAAGCAGCAGCAATTACTTTACTTCTGAGGGCTAAGTCATATTCTTCTGTGGAGTTAAACTGCATAATATTGTTGTGGGGGAAGCGCAAGACTTCCGTTAAATAGGCTGAAACAAAGGATCCCTTACAATAACCAACCTTGGCGTTGGTTCGCAGCAGTGCATCAACATCTGCTACGGTAGGTTCAAGCTGCTGGACAGTGAGCATGCTGGCAAGGTTAGCGGTGTATGTCTGCGTGATGATTAGTGCCATAAATAGCCAGACCACCATTGTCATCCGAGAGAAATTGCTATGCAGCTTATCTCCTTTGCTTAGTTAAATCAAATAGAAGTTGTATTTAGACAATTTAAAAAAAAAAAAAAATAGAGAGGAAGAGAGTGAAATCAAACATCAATGTGGGTTACGAATTTACCTTGTAAGGAGAAGAGAGTGGTGAAAGATAGCCAAATCAAGCTTCCTATTTGATTTAGCACAGAGCCTTTGAGTTCGGGACAGTAGTTTCGCTCTATCAGCCATACAACAAAGCCATTGTAGACATTGATGGCTCCTATAAGTGCCCACATTGCTTTCGTGAAAGGTTTCATGAATAACCAAGCTTTATTACTTGTTTTGGACCTGACTGGAACTATCATTATCAATCCTGATTCGGTATAGGGGTGCGTGAATTCTGCGTGTACATATCTCCGGGACGCTATTGCTACATCACCAACCACAGCATCAAATTTCTGCATGACAAGTTTGATTGATCTTAATTATTCCATGAAATTAAACATCAAATATTGGCATGTAATTTGGATTAATTAACCAACTGCATGAAGAGACTAACTACAGAAAGTAAATATCTTACATGCAAATGGATTTGCTTCACTAAAGAATCATATGTTCCTTCGAAAGGAAATAACTCGTAGGGCAAATGGTAAGGCAGCTCAATTACGGTTGCTTTGAAGAGATCTATTGCAATTCCACTGAAAGATAAGTTATTTCCCAATGGATCTTTCTTCACATTTACATACTGTTTGAATGTTGATCCTGTCGGCCCACCAATTCTCAGCACGTTTGAATTTGTTGTTGTTACAGCCCACCCTTTTGGAGTATACCAAGGCCCTCCTGGCCAAAAAACTTGCCCCAAATCTCTCATAGAAGATCTGTTAGTAGCACCTTCACTGATAGTCTGTGAGAATCCTAATCCATCTGACCAGTATCCAACTTCTCTGTAACTTTTTCCATTCACATTGATGATTTGAAATATATGTTGTGGAGCTAATTTTTGGTCATTGAACTTAATTCTTCCACTTAAGCCATGAAAATCGCTTCGCAAAAGTTTTGCTAACAATTTCCTCCCTTTGCTACTTTCTGTCATAGCTTGAGCCACTGCCCTTGCAGCATCATAAGCCTGTGCTGCAAAGATTCCAGGCTCATTGTTACCGTCTTCAGGATGTTCTGTGCTAAACCTTTTTCGAAACCTATGATCAAAATTCTTAAATTGGTTCCCACTTTCGGGGAAGTAGCTCTTGACTCCGATGATCCCTTGCATTGAGGAGATGGTGGAGGCATTAAAAGAGTGGACAAGGCTTGTAATAGGATCAGTGGTGATCCATACATAATCCTTTTCCATCATCTTCATTTCTTTTGCCTTTTCAAATAGTTGCACCGCCAATGGCGCAGACAAATGCACAACAAAGACTCTACATTGGTCATTTTGAATCTTCTCAAGCTCTGTGATTAATGAAGAAGAAGCAAAAGGAGGGAGAGCTACCAGGTGGCTAATTTCTGCACCAACTTGTTTCAAGGCATCAAAGAGGTGAGGTAAGACTTCATTGGCTGAAGAATCTCTATCTCCGTAAATTACAGTGACTTTATGCCATTGCCAAGACTGAACTATATCGGCAATTGCTTCCATTTGTTTCAACTGGTTACGAGAAGCTTGAACCAGAAAGGGCCACAGCTCAGCTGCCCACATTGGATTAGCCTCAGCAAATGAAACAATTGGGGTATGAGTCTCACTGCCAACCTCAGCTACTAATGATGTCTCTTCCCATGTATGAGGTCCTAGAATGGCTTGCACTTTTTGCTCGTCTATAAGACCTTTAGCTGCAGATTGATAAAATGGCATATCTTTCAACAGTCAATTACTTACCTTACTATTGAGTTTTTTCAAGCTAAAATTAAAAGCAAAGAAGAGAGAAAAATGAATGCATAAATGCATGGTACATCGATCCCTATATGCACTAAAATTCCTAGACTGAAGAATACACAATTATATTGCTTTTGATATATGCCTCATGTTTCTATGATAAGATAGCAACATAGGGATGCGAAGAAAATTGCTAAGGTTATTCCAATCCTAAATCTACCTGCTGATAGGATAAGTGGTTCAATTCCTTATATGCCTTTGTAAGGTTTTTAAATTTTTCCACCAACGTGGGACATCTCTTGAGAATGTGAAGAATTGTTGCACATCATGGTTTAGATAATTAATTAAGTTATGTACATGTAATGAAAGGATGTGAAGAATTGTTTAAGGTTTAGGGTTAAGGACACAAGTAAACCAATTTTCAACTTTTTGAGAAGTAAACTTGCCGTTTTGTTTTGCGTAATTTTTCAATCATTTGGTATAAACTTAAGTTAACCATATAAAGCATCGAGGGTCTTGTAACTCAAGTGGGTAAGGGAATTTATCATGTGACACTTAGTACTACGATTTAGTGATATTATTGATAGCCTACTGTTAGGCTAAGTCCACCCATCTCCCTTAGTGTAAATAATATCGTTTGTTCAAAAAAAAAAACAAAAAAAAAAGAGAATTTACCCTGCATATGATGTTTTCAATTCGATTCTCCCCTCCCCATATATTTGCCGTTAAAAAAAATAAAAATATGGGACACTCCCTCACTTGGGCTTCGGAGTGTCAGTGCAACCTAGATATTGCCTTTATAAAAAATTAAAAACAAGGAAGGTTAGAAAGCTTAATGACCTGCAAGAGCTGCCTGCGAGGGCTTCCCCTGAGAGTTTCTTACGTGGAGAACCAGTCTCGGATTCCCAGTGGAATCAAAATGATCATCCAGTGCCATTTGAATTGCCACTCTCTCTTCTTTGCCAATCCGAGAACTGTTGTCGATAATAGCACCTAGTATTCCCATCCCGGGTTCATTCTCGATTGTATTGGCATTTCCAAATGTTGTAATTCCTTCCCTAAAACCTGAAACTGTGATCAGGAAATAAAAAAGAAGAGCAAACTGAGACATTTTTTGTTGTTTTTGTTTTGAAGAACGACTTCAGAGCTCTCTTCCTATTTATATGGATAAGATTCAAGAATGCTGCCATACTTTTTACTCAGTCAACATTAAAAGATTTCCTCTTTTTCTTGAGTCATAAGTCAGCACTAAGAATTAAACAATACTTTGGTCTTTTTTCCTTGCATGAACATATATACATAATATTTATGCAGTATGGTGCGTGGAATTAATTCAACTCCTTCTTTTCCAAAATTACATCTTGTACGCGGCTTAAAATTTCTAAATTTGTTTTTTTTCTTTTTTTATATCTTTGCTAATTAAACTTCCAATATCTGACATGAATCTTTAAATTACTCATACACATGCGTAGTGTAAATGTTTTCATGTCAGTTTGTCTTGCAACAGAACTAGAATTCTTCACATTGATTAGGTTAAGTTTTTGTCGAAACGTGTGATCAAGCAATATAATTAAATTGGGTTAAACTCTATTTACTACCTTAAGTTTCGTGGTTTTCAACATTTAGTACATGAAGTTTTTTTTGTCCCAGAATCATACCTAAAGTGTTAATTTTGGAACAATCTCATACATCTGTTAGTCTGGCTATTAAGTCTTCCGTTAACTGATGATGTGGTGCTCATGTGGACAATGACTGGACGCCACGTGTCATTAAGGGTTCCATGTGGAAATTAAAATTTAAAAAAAAACATTTTTTTTATCAAAAAAAACAAAAAAAAACAAAACAACCCTTTTGTTACTCGTCTTCTTCCCAGAGGAAGTTCGATCCGCCCATCCGTCCCCAATCCCCTCCTCCCTTCTCTCCTCCGCATCCCACCAAACCTTCCTCTCCTACCTCACCCTCCAGCCACCTCTTCTTGTAGATTAGCCGGACCCACCTCATCAAATCACCACTGTGAGCATCCAATTAGCCTTCCCCCTCGTCAAATCGCTACGAGAGTCCAGTTTTGAGTTTATGATTTCTGTCGTCCCACCGTGTGCTGGGCTTGCAATGAGAAGGTTCACAAAGTGAACAAGCTCATGAGTTATGTCCTCCCGCATGCCCAATTTTGAGCTTATGCAAGTTGTTGAGTAATTGATTTTTTTTAGTTTGAAGCAAATCATACCCATTGCAAAGAACGAACCAAATTTTTTTTGGGGGGGAGAAAAAGGCAAAAAGAATCCAACCATTTTTGTAAAATAAATCCAAAACCCAAAACCTAACTCTTATAATCTTTGTCGCAGTCCGCAGCAAAATCAAAATGCATGAAATCAATTTTATTTCGTAAAATCAAATGCAACCCCGTATTTTTGTTGTTGTTATTTTGTAGTTGCCATCTCAGAAGAGACGAAGTTCAGGAAAAAAAATGGCCCAAAGCTAGAGAGAGAAAGTGAGAGAGAGAGAGAGAGAAAGAGAAAGAGAGAGAGAAAGAGAAAGAGAGAGAGAGAGAGAGAGCCTGACGATGGGAGTGTCCTTGATGCTGAGATGGAGGCAAGGGTCGGAGGTGCTAACGTGAAGGGGGGCGAGAGGAGCGCCTATGACTCCAAGCAGCAGTCTCAGATTAGACCTCTTGATGTACTCCGACAGCGTCGTGAAGAACAGCGACATCGTTTCATCCTTCGTCTTCATTACCATGACCAGATCTGAGCCGTACGATTTGCAGTGGAGGTCGAGAAGGGAGGGAGAAGGCAAAGGCGTCGGAGATCGAGGAGTAGGCTAAGGTGTTAGGCCGAAAAGCCAACGCCATCATGCTCGCCATGTTTTCCGAAGCAGCTCAAGCAACTCAAATTTTTTTTTTTTATTTATTTTTCTGATTCAATTTGAAATTTTGGGAAATTGGGTGGTTGTAAAATCAATTGGATTTGGGGAAATGGGATTTGCTTACGGGGTGCAGGATAAGGAGGAGGAATAGGGGATAAAAATGGGGGAGAGAAAAGGGGGAGCCGAAAAGGGTGTGGCAGAGGGAAGAAGGAAGGGAGGTGGAAGACAGGTGAGTGGGCACGGGTGAGGATTTGGTTTTTTTTTTTTTTTTTTTTTTTTTGTAAATTAATTATTTTAATATTTTTAATGACATGTGGATGACACGTGGCGTCCAGTCATTGTCCACATGGGTGCCACGTCATAGTTAACGGGAGACTTAATAGTTTGACTAACGGATGTATGAGACTGTTCCAAAATTTACACTTTAGGTATGACTCTGAGACGAAAAAATTTGATGTACTAAATGTTAAAAACCACGAAATATGAGGGTAGTAAACAGTCTTTTGCCCAATTAAATTTGTCCAAAAAAAAAAAAAAAACATTGTGGTTCATAAATTAAAAAAATAAAAAATAAAATAGAGCTTTTCGGGATCATATTGACTTTAGTTTGTTTTGGATTCGAGTTTCTCATATATATCGTGTAGGTAATTATGCGGCTGATTGTTTAGCCAACTGGATTTATTGGTGGTCGGATTCTTATCCTTTGTATGTAGTTGCAAATTTTGTTCATAATCTTTGGGGGCTTCTGAACTTCCGCTTCTCTTAAGAGTTATTTTAAAGGTTTTCTTATGATCTAATTTTGAGTTTCCTTGTTGGTTTGAGCCTTGGTCATTCTTTCTAGCTCTACCATTTTCATTTTTGTGTTGTTTCTATTAGCTTTTTGATACTGTGTTAGGGTTGGGTTTCTTGTCCCTCTAACTTATTGTACTTTTAATTTTTGTTTTATCAATATATTCTCAACAATGTCTTTTCCATGAAACCAATACTAAAGTGAATTTGATATTGTTGTTTAATTGAAAAAATATTATCAAATCGACTCTTGTAAATCTATACTTCCTTGCGTAGTTTACATCCATGTGCAAGAGAAACCTAAAAGAAACAGACTAGTAAATTAATTGATGCTCTAATAATATCTATTTAACATTATTAATTAGAATTGGTGAAGTGAAAGCCACCATTTGAATTTCCTGGTAATAACCCCCTTGTTAGGTTCCATTATTCATACACCTGTCCAAAAGACAAATTAAGTTTTGATTTGAATTTTCATCACGTGCTGTATACGTGATGAGAGACCGAGTCAGTTTACAGTATTTAGAGAATCTTCGAATTGAATCGTGAGTTGAGTCATGATGACTCTCTCGTTCTAGATTATTTGCTCAAGCAAATAGAATAGAAACTTCCTTCATTTTACTCGTTATTTTCTTTGACAGTTTAATTCTGACTTAAATAATTAAGCTGATTATAAAATGATTGAATCTCAAGGTTTGTCCTAACATCCTTATGTCCTCACGGAATTGGTAAAGAGTTGGAAGAAACACTTGAACCTTGAAACTTAAACAAGAAATTCATAACACACGAAATAAAATAAAAATGAAGAAAACAACAATTGAACTTTTCTCTACAACGATATTCTACTAAAGGGTACGGGGATTTTCTATTCTAAAGGGAGGGGGAGAATGGACTAGACCACAAAATGAGCTAGCTATCTAAGTATCGAACTCAACACAAATATAATACATCATCGCCATTCATGTGAGTCAAGCTTGAGATCTCCCATTTATTAGTGAAGAATAAAGAGGAATTGGTGTTAGGGCCCAAACATTTGACCTATAGTTTCAATAATATCTCAAAACCCAATCATTGCATACATGTCACAAGCTAAGCTTAAATTCATGCATAAAGTGCGGAACGAGGGGTATGTAAGCTTATAATCACACTACACTAATAAAATAATGTTATAAAATGAACATTTGTAATATCACACCAAGCCAATACAAATCATGCATATTTATTGTGCCAAGCAATATAATAATATTAACGCGGTGACGTCACGCCAAGCACACGACACCCTTAAGTGGGCCCATAATAATATTAATACGGTGACGTCACGCCAAGCACACGACACCCTTAAGTGGGCCCAAACCATGTAATGGGGCTTACTGAGTGGGTCATGGTGTGTATAGTTACGGAAGATTGGTGGGCCTACGTGGAATTAGAATTTTGAAAGATTTTGTGCTGCTTGAGAGCACCAAAAATCCAAGCCCATTATTTTAAGCTCCATGTAGGATGGCTTGAGAGTGAACAACCTTATCCTTCCCTTTTTCCCTTACAAACCAAGTAAAACACCAAGAGCAATTCCATCCCTAAGACTGGATGCCAGCGCCCAGCACATTTATCCACTCAAATGAACAGTAATAGACTCCAATAAACAGTAATAGGCCAAAGCATCTCCACTCCTAAAAATGCGCTGGCACCCAATCAATCTAATATTATATTATTTTATTCATATCAATTAATATTTTATTAATTAATTTCTTTCTTTCTCTCCTGCTTCCATTTCATCTCCAGCAGGGCACTTTCTCTCTACCCTCTCTTTTTCCCCCTTTTTCTCTATGTTTTCTTCTTCAAATGAGCTGATGCACCTGAAATGGACCTCCTCCCCCAAAAATGGGAGCTCGCCGTGGAGGTGCTCCACACCAACGGATGGGACCTCGCCGGAGCTCCACACAAACGCTCGCAGGCACCTCGTTGTAGTCTCCTCACTGGAGCTCGCCATGGAGGTGCTCCACACCCAGGAACTCAAACAAGTACCAAAATTCAACCCAGAAAACATGGCTTACACATGAAACCCATTTCAGTTGTAATTTTATTTTCATACCCCAAAACGAAAACATAGAAAAAGTTCAGTTTTTTTCCACCCACGCCCACCATTTCCTTCTTTCTTTCTTCAATGGTTGCCTAAAACAGTTGGGCCATTTTTGTTGAAAAAAAAGAAGAGGATTCGGAACCTACTGTTGTGTGAGACGTGTGAGAGCATTAGTGGCGGTGGTGGTGGTTCTTGCTTGTCTCTGCTTTTCCATGTGCTTAGTTGGTTATTCTTTCACCTTTTAGACCCGCAAACGGGAACTGGCGTCAACATGAGTCAGATGTACCGGGCAACACCTCAGTCAATTTTGGACTGGGCTAGAGACCAGCTTGGGCTGGGTGCCAGTCAATTGGGTCGGGTGGAGGGGTTTCACAGGGTGTTGGGCAGTTTTTCAGCTGGGTGCTGGGCAAAATGCCCTCCGCTGGAACTGCTCTAAGGAAACAACTAAAACTCAAAGCTGAGCTAACTAAATCAAGACGAGATCACTTTTTGATTTAGAATCGCACGCTTATTTAATGAGCAAAGAGAAGAACTATTTTGTCCAAGCTCACATAGGAAAACAAGAGAAAAAACAGAAGGGAGCGTCGCCAAAGATAGAGTCGTGCTGTGGTACTTGGTGCAGGAAGAAGAGGCACTGGGCAGCGTGTTCAACCTATGCTTCACGAGGCTACCAGCCCTATGCAACGTTATACCAAATAAGAGCCCTATAGCTGCAACACTGGAAAGGAGAAGAAAAGACTCAGCAAAACATGAAGAAGATAAGAAATCAAGGATTCTCCAGCTGGAAATTGGAGGAATCCATGCACCTACAAATATAAACTCATCAACTTCCATATATAAAAAAATAAAACCGTTTCCCTATCATCCTCTAGCTATATAGATCCCCTTCATTTCAAGCAGACGAAGAAGAGAAGATCATCAATGAGCAACATCACGAAAACTGCAAATTGGGTTGTTTTGGTTCTTCTTGTAATAACAGTAGAAGTCAAAGGTCGTTCTTTTGGACTAAATACTCGGAGTACTTCATCTTCCCAATTGGTGTCAGATGGTACAAATCATGAATATCAAAATCAAAGCAGCATCTCCCTATTACTTCTCAAAGGAGTTGAGAATATCGATTCCACAGAGTCGTCGTGCGAGCAACTTTACGATTTCTTGCCATGCTCCAACAGTGTTTTTGGGCATGTGTTTCTAATGGTGGTCTATGAGTACTTGTTTCTGTTGGAAGTTCAAATCAAATACAGTGGCCGAAAGTGGTGGAACACTTTTCAGAAAGTGTTGGAATACTTTTTAGAAAGTGGTGGAACACTTTTCAAAAATTGTTGGAACACTTTTTAAAAAGTGTGAGCTACTACCCGAAAGGTTGTGATTTTTTGTTTATTAAAGATGGTAAACACCATCATTGATTGCATGTGTGTGTGTATTTTTTTATTAAAAAGCACTTGAGTGGTTTGTAACTTTTGCATGTATAATTAAGCCTCTTGTAAGGCTTTAGGACAAACCATCCGAATTCCCATTCCATTCCAATTCTCATTCTCATTTTCAGCTTGTAACCTTTAAGAGTTATAAACTCTTCTAATATTTCAAAGTTTTTTGTTATCAACAAGCTTGCTACTTCTTTCCTTTCATTTGTCCAATTTTATTGAGAGTGATAGTGATAGGTGTGATAAATTTAGAAAACTTATCACCCACATATTTTTGGTATTGAGTTTGTAAACTTTGAAATTCCAACAATTGGTATCAGAGCCAGATTACCTTTTTGGCAAGTGCAGTAGCTATGGCATCTAACTTAGTGCAGCTCCAGGTTCCCACATTGAAGAAAGAAAATTATGAAAGATGGTGCATCCAGTTCAAAGCATTGTTTGGATCACATGACCTATGGAAAGTTGTCAGTAATGGGTATGATGAACCCACTACTAAGCAAGAAGCTGCCTACACTGCAGATCAAAGGAATACTCTCAAGGACTTACGAAAGAATGATAAGAAGGCGTTGTATCTTCTATATCAAGGATTAGAAGATTCAACGTTCGAGAAGGTTGCAAAAGCAACAACCAACAAGCAAGTTTGGGACACTCTGAGCACAATTTACCAAGGAGTAGATCGAGTAAAAAGAGTCCGGCTTCAATCATTAAAAGCAGATTTTGAAGCTGCTCATATGAAAGAAGGAGAAATATTTCAGACTACTACTCTCGACTACTTGTAATTGTGAATCAAATGAAAAGGAATGGTGAAAAGCTTGAAGATGTTCGTGTCATGGAGAAAATCCTTCGATCCCTTACATGCAAATTTGAACATGTGGTGACTGCCATTGAGGAATCCAAGGATTTGGAGACAATGAGCGCATAGGAACTGCTAGGATCCCTCCTAGTTCACGAGCAACGCATTCAGAAGAATGCAAGCCCCACAATGCTAGAGCAAGTTTTGGAGTCAAAGTTGAATATTGACAAACCAAATGGAGGTCGTGGGCAGTGGAACTCACGTCGTGGGAGTTCATCCAACCATAGCCGAGGACGAGCCCGAGGAAGAGGTCGAGGGCCGAGGACGAGCCCGAGGAAGAGGTCGAGGCTATGCACAAAATCGAGGTCAATCTCAAAAGTGGAGATTTACTCGAGGAAAGGCGCATATCCAGTGTCACAGTTGCAAGCAATATGGACATTATGCCAATGAATGTTCATATAAAAATGGTGAGCATGTCAACATGGTAGAATCAAGTGGAAATGCTGGTGAGGAATTTACAGTCTTACTAGCACACCATGATATCAGTAGCCAATAAGATGTTTGGTATTTGGACTTTGGTGCAAGCAACCACAAGTGTGGAAATAAAGAGTTTTTTGCCGAACTCAAAGATGGGCCTTATGGATCTGTGAGTCTTGGTGACTCCTCAAAGTTGCCAGTTAAAGGCAAAGGAAAGATCAAAATCATCCAGAAGGATGGTAGAGAAGAATACATCTCCGATACCTACTACATATTAGGGATGAAGAGCAACATTCTGAGCATTGGTCAACTGCTCCAGAAAGGGTATGTTATACATATGGAGGATATGTTTCTCACTCTCAGGAATGCAAGGAGAAAGCTTATTGCACGTGTTCAAATGTCAAAGAACTGAATGTTCCCGTTGAAGTTGAACACAAAGATTGGAAGCTGCAACATTGGTGTGATGGAAGATGAGTCATGGAAATGGCATCTTCGGTTTGGCCATCTTCATTTCAATGGCCTAAAGTTATTGTCAAGTGGAGAAATGGTTCGTGGTCTACCCCAGATTGAAGCCACACGCCAAGTATGTGAAGGTTGTGTGCTTGGCAAACAAGCACGACTATCCTTCCTTGTTGGTGATACATGGAAAGCAAAGGCACCACTGCAGTTAGTGCACACGGATATATGTGGTCCGTTGGATCCTATGTCCTATAGAGGTAATAGGTATTTTATTACCTTCATTGATGATTTTAGTAGGAAGACTTGGGTTTATTTTCTCAAGGAGAAGTCGACTGCCCTAAGAGTCTTCAAGGAGTTTAAGGCACTCACAGAAGCTGAAAGCAACCACAAGCTTATGGCTGTGAGATCAGATAGAGGTGGAGAGTACACCTCCAATGCTTTCCAAGCATATTGCAAGGAACAAGGAATTAGACATCAACTGACTACTGCCTATACCCCACAACAAAATGGGATAGCCGAAAGAAAGAATCGAACCATCCTTGACATGACAAGGTCTATGCTTAAAGAGAAGAATTTGCCAAAAGAATTGTGGGCATAAGTTGTAGCTTGTTTGATTTATTTGTTGAATCGATGTCCAACAAAGAGTGTCAAGAAGATGACACCACAAGAAGCTTGGAGTGGATACAAGCCGAATGTTGCACACCTAAGAGTTTTTGGGTGTGTTGCATATGCTCAAGTTCCAGAAGCCAAGAGAAGGAAGCTTGATGATCGAGGTGAAAAGTGTGTGTTTGTGGGCTGTAGTGAAGAGTCCAAGGCATATAAGCTCTACAACCCATTAACTGGCAAATTAGTGGTTAGTAGAGATGTCATCTTCATTGAGGAAGAGGCATGGAAGTGGAACAACAAAGAAGTCAGTAAAGAGAAAATTGTTTCCATTGATTTTGAAGAACCAGAAGTTGTACCACTTGTTGAGCAACAGCCTACTTAATCAATCACAACAACTACATTGCACAGAACTGCAAGGAGTGGTCCTACTTCCAGTGAAGAAAGCAGCTCCTCAACTCGAGTGAGGCTAAGAAGTCTCACCGAGATATATGGACAAGAAGAAGAAGAAGAAACCAACTTTTTCTGCTTGTATGCAGACCATGAGCCTCTCTCATTCAATGAAGCTGTGGAAGAAGATTGTTGGAGAATAACCATGGAGGAAGAAATCCATGCCATCGAGAAGAATGACACTTGGGAGTTGACAAAGCTCCCACCAAATCAGAAGGATATTGGTGTCAAGTGGGTGTATAAGATCAAATGCACCGCAGATGGGAGTGTGGATCGGTACAAATCAAGGCTTGTAGCGAAAGGCTACAAACAGAAGTGTGGAGTGGATTATGATGAAGTCTATGCTCCAGTTGCAAGACTTGACACGGTAAGATTGCTAATCTCTCTTGCCGCTCATCATAAATGGAAAATTTATCAACTAGATGTCAAGTCAGCCTTTCTTAATGGAGTACTTGAGGAAGAAGTGTACGTGGAACAACCAGAAGGCTTCCAAGTACAAGGAGAAGAAGAAAAGGTGTATCGTTTGAAGAATGCTTTGTATGGCCTCAAGCAAGCACCACGAGCTTGGAACGCAAGGATTGATAACTACTTTCACCAAAATGGATTTCAGAAATGTCCATACGAGCATTCAGTTTACATGAAGAATGGTACGAAAGGGGAGTTCTTAATTATTTGTCTCTACGTAGATGACTTGTTGTTTAGAGGAAACAATGAAGCAATGTTCTGTGAGTTCAAGCAATCCGTGTTCAGTGAATTTAAGATGACTGACAATGGATTAATGTCATACTTTCTTGGCATAGAGGTGAAGCAAGAAAGTGATGGTATCTACATATCTCAACAAAAGTACATGAGAGATATATTGGAGAAATTCAATATGGACAAGTGCAATGTTGTCAACACTCCAATTGCAACTGGATTGAAGCTGTCCAAGGAAGGAGAAGGTGAGTTTGTAAACTCAATCGTGTACAGAAGCTTGTTTGGAAGCCTAAGGTACCTTACAATCACAAGACCTGATATAGTTTGTGGCGTTGGACTCGTGAGTCGGTACATGGAAACACCAAGGGAGTCTCATTGGCTGGCCGCCAAGAGAATTTTGAGGTACATAAGAGGTACTCTAAACTATGGTCTGTTTTATAATTTTGGTGAAGATGCAAAATTATTTGGTTATTCAGATAATGATTGGGGAGGTGACCAAGATGAAAGGAAAAGCACAACTGGCTATGTGTTTTTTCTAGGATCAACAACTTTCTTATGGACTTCAAAGAAGCAATCAATTATTGCTTTGTCATCGTGTGAAGCCGAATACGTTGTTGTAGCCTCAACTGTGTGTGAGGCAATTTGGTTAAGAAATTTGTTGAAGTCAGTGTGTCATCCATAAGTGGAATTGACTGTGATTCATGTGGATAACATCTCAGCTATCAAGCTTGCTAGGAATCCAGTCCAACATGGAAGGAGCAAGCATATTGATACCATGTTCCATTTTCTGAAGGACCACGTGAAGCAAAAGACAATTGAACTTGTCTATTGTCACACGAATGAACATGTAGCTGACATCTACACAAAGCCACTGCCAGTTGAATCATTTCGGTTGCTACGTGAAATGCTAGGCATGAAGGTATTTTGATTTGAGGGGGCATGTTGGAAGTTCAAATCAAATACAGTGGCCAAAAGTGGTGGAACACTTTTCAAAAAGTGTGAGCTACTAGCCGAAAGGTTGTGATTTTTTGTTTATTAAAGATGGTAAACACCATCATTGATTGCATGTGTGTGCATATTTTTTTTTTATTAAAAAGCACTTGAGTGGTTTGTAACTTTTGCATGTATAATTAAGCCTCTTGTAAGGCTTTAGGACAAACCATCCGAATTCCCATTCCATTCCAATTCTCATTCTCATTTTCAGCTTGTAACCTTTAAGAGTTATAAACTCTTCTAATATTTCAAGGTGTTTTGTTATCAACAAGCTTGCTACTTCTTTCCTTTCATTTGTCCAATTTTATTGAGAGTGATTGTGAGAGGTGTGATAAAGTTAGAAAACTTATCACCCACATATTTTTGATATTGAGTTTGTAAACTTTGAAATACCAACAGTTTCATGGTGAGTCGTATTTGGCGGCCGGAGGTGAACAGATTTTCAAGATTTTGGGTCCTGGTGTGTTTGGTGCTAGTGCTTTTCATGTCATCGGTGCCCTTCCTGAGTCTCTATTACTTCTTGGTATGTTTGTATCTTCTTATATTCTTCTTAATTTCCATACACAAGTTTCAAATCATAGATGATGAGATCTTCTAAATGTTCTTCTGTGCTTTTTTTGCTTTCCTTCATATTGTGAAAACTTTCCTGCACTCATTGCATAAAAGAGGTGTTCCACATTCATGATCATGTGCTACTCATGACAGGATGTAGCAAATGGATTGGATTTGATTTTTCATTAATGTACTACACACATTATTTAATTAATTATTATCTAACATGTCACGCCAGCTACTTGTTTTAAAACTCAAACTATCTTATATATTATATTATCAAAATGTTAATTAAATACTAAACGTATAGCAACTATTAAATTTTTTATTTTATTTTTGATACTAACGATGTTTTACTTTTGGGAAGGAGATCTTCTAATCTAAAAGAGTGAAAATTGGGTTAGGCCAAACAAATAGTTGGTCACTAACTAGGTATCAAACTCAACACATATAATACATCATCGTTGTCCATATCACTAACAAATAAAGAAGAATACAGCTAGATTGTGGTATTAGTTGGTAGCTATAAAAATTCTTTGAATTTGTTCTTTAGGAATATAATTAGAGTATATAGCTGGAGGCGAGGGATTCCAACTGCCAATATGGAAGATATTCTGATTTTAATTTGTAAGGGCGTCGAAGCCGATCTTGTGCTTATTAATCTACAACCTGGCAAAAACAAGAAAATATTAAGTGGTTAATAAATATAATCACAAGGTTTGACGATAATTGTATGCGATGTTGTTTAAGGAAGTGATTAATAAATGTTAATTAACCAGTAAGATAGCGGTAGGAAGAAAAAGCACATGCAGCCCATATGCACACAAGACCACTCAAGTATATAAAAACATAAAAAGGATTAGAAGAATCAAACAACCAACAATTATATATATAACTAATCATATCACACTTACTGAAGAAATGCATTTGGAAGTTTTAGTTAGTTAAACTCATTGATTTTCTTTCACTACTTATATTAAAATTGTACAAATATGCAAATTGTAACTGTAATTTGATAATTCTGCACACAGCTTCTGGATTTTTTAACTCCAAGGAAGTCGCTCAGGAATATGTCTATACTGGAGTTGGGCTGTTGGCTGGATCATCAATTTTGAGCTTAACAGTACTTTGGGGGACTTGTGTAATTGTCAGCAGCCAAGAATTTTCAGATAATCAAAGCTCTAAGGCTTCCAATGAGTCAGATTCATCACTTTTGTCATGGAAAAGACTGCCTGCATCATTGACAGGTCAGCCTTGTCATTATTTTTTTCTTCACACATGTGGATTTTTTGGATGAGGATCCTCACATCCTATCATTTCATCTTACATTATGCGATCAACTTTCGTAAGGTACTGCTTATGTTTAATTTTAAATAAAAAATTCTAAATGATTTCTGACTACACAATGTGAGGATCCCTAGGATCGTAGGACCCTCACAAAGAGGGTCTAGATGAGATCCAAATCCAAGATTTTTAAACCCTATATCCACTTATATATTGGATTCCCTTGCCACATACCTGAAAACTTGGAGTCTTTTCTACTGTACACGGGTGTATGTGATGATATGATTTAATATATGAACGGCTAAAAGCTTAGAATGGAATAGTTGAATCGAAATACGCAGTCATTCGCTGAAGTGATACATCCCATATATAACTGGTGCGTTGTAGAATAATTTTCAGAAATAAAAGTTTGTAGGAAATACAAAAAACAAAGCGTTATTCGCACTTCTTTGAAATGCTAAATAAATTGCTACCTTCAAACCTTTGGGATAAATTTCCTTCTTTAGAAGTGTGGGAGTTGCACAAGTGGTTCGTGAACTCCTCATTGAACAAGAGTTATAATAAAATGTGCTCTTGCATTACAAGAGTGATAATTTCATACCGATCAACTAGGTCTTCATCGAGTAAAGTAGGAAGAGATCCCAAGTTTTCATCCTCTCCTCATTGTTTTTCTTCTCCTTTGAATGCATAGATTGTGGTATTACAATGGATTTAGAGACCAGCAGCCTTGCGAAGATAATGATTTGTTCAGTAGTACCATTTCTTATCATGCATATGGCAAAAATCTTTCCATCCTCTTCCGGGGAACGCATCGCAATCTTGACTGCTCTCAGTGTTTCTGTTGTATCCTAATTATTGTACTTCATTTATCAGGTACGCATTCATGAATATCTCTATACATGAACTGATAATATTATTGCTGTTATATATATTAATGTCTTTGAAGTATTCATGTAAAATATTTACTGTTAAAACCTTAAAGATCTTCCATCCTTGGGTTCAAAAAAGAAGATTAGAATTTCAGGGACTATATTGATTGATTTTCAATTTCAGGGACCATCTTGATGATGAGAGTCAATTTCAAGGACCATTTGTGATAAAAACCCTATAGAGAGATATATATAAATGCATCATCATAAATGATTTAAAAAAAAAAAAAAACCAAAAACAAGAACCAAGAAAAATACTATAATACCCTCTTTTCTTGTTGTTTTTCTCTAGTCACCGATAGTCATCAAAGTAATAACCGAAATGTAACAAGATTACAGGTGGCAATTATTGAATGGTTAGAATATGATAAGGAGGAATAAGGAGAGATGTACAGGATTGCTACCTAGACTAGTTAGTTAGAAATGTTGGGATATAACTGATGTAAATCATTACAATTCATTCATTCAATACTGCCACTGTTTCTTTTTCAGCTTGCTTTCTCTTTCGCACTATAAGAAAACATGGATTAGGTGACGGTATTTTTTGTGGCGCCTAAAAATTCATCACATTTGGCTAAAATGAGTGAGGCTTTTTTAGAAATCATCACATAAAGATTTTCACAAACACCAAAATATTTTGCGTCACATAAACATTTTGAATTCGTCACAAACTATTGGACGGGAAATTTTGCCGCCGAACGAAATGTTAATATGTGATGAATTTTTTACATTCATCACTTATATAAAGAGTAGGCCAAGTAATAGTCAATTCATCACTTATAATATTAAAAGTAAAAATTAAAAATATTGAAATAATAATGTCAAAACTCCCAAATTGTAAAACCTAATAACCTATTTCGTTTTCCCTAAAAAAATAAAAAAAACCTATTTCGTTATGTTCTCTCACCCCATCTCTTTCAGCTCCCCTTGGTTCTACTCTCTCATCCCACCTCGCCGACTAGCCACCTGGTGGTTGCCATCGACGGCGACCACGTACCACCTCTCCTTCATTTCCCTCCCTCGGCCTCTCAATCGACAATAAGGTACTTATTTTTTTAATTTTTTTTGGATTTCTTCTTCAATCAGTCTTTGTTTGCCAAGCTTAGACACCCAGTTATCAATTTCCTTTCTCTTTTGAAAATCAATGAATAATGGTTGTTATTTTTCTATTTTCTCTTTGGAATGTCATTGATGGCCATCTGTGAACATTATCATTTGTTAAATTGTAATTTTCTTATTTCTAATTTAGTTAGAACACAATTATTGCAGCTATTTAAGCTCTTGATTAGTTGCATAGTTAGTTCTCTGAGGTAGGATAAAAACTACAATATCTCGGCTATAGCACAAATCCACTTCTAAAAAAAAACTAGCATGTCCTACTACACCATAACAAATAAGAACAAAAGGGGGAAAACATAAGAATTGAACAAAAGGAAAAAAAGAGGAAGAATAGTTTTTGGTAGATGAAGAAGATTATACTAGTCGTAATATTCGGAAAAAAAAATAAAACTGGAATTACTCCCTTTTTCGTGTAACTATTTTTGCTAGCATTGCTATACTACCAACTGCAGTATCAAAGTTCTGCTCCATTAATAATTGGACAAAAAAAAAAAAAAAACTGTGATTAGTATCAGACACTTGGTTGTTTCAAAAATATATAATTTTGCTATGGATCTTAACCTTTAAATAAATTTGTTCCGCTAACTCATTCATTGTGCCATTGAAGGGGAGGAATTCGTATGGCAAATCAAATGGCAATTCCTTTAAGGTGCCATGAAAGAGTTCAATTGCAAGTCCTTTATAAGAGAGAGATATTGTTTCCCAAGTGATCTTGTTCGACTTCCACATTCACATAGTGTCCGAATATTGACCTCGTTGGCACACCAATTCTAAGTGGGTTGGCACTTGTCGGTGGACTCCATCCTATAGTGGCGTATATCGAGCCCCTCCTGGCCAATAGACTTTACGCGCCAAATCTTTCATTGAAGAGCTAAGTGTAGCACTTTCACCCATAGTCTCTGAGAAACCAAGTTCTATGTAGCTCTCTTCCATCACATTTATGATCTGAAATGTATATAATGGAGCTATTGCTCGATTAGCAAACTGAACCTTCCCACTCAAGCCAGGAAAATCACTTTTCAAAATGTTTGACAAAATTTGCTGGCTTCCCATTTTTTCCTCCCTCATTGCTTGAGCTACCACCCATGTTGCGTCATAAGCATGCACTGGAAAGATTGAAATGTATTGAAACCGGTTTGTATGGATGGGTTGTATGTATGAGTTGTCATCCTCACCATAGCTTGTCATTTACCTAACATGAACCTTTCTCCATAGCTTGTCATTCACCAATCACTTTCCATAGCTTGTCATTCACCTTACATCAACATTTCTTAGTTGCTTGTAAAAGCTTCTTTACTTGTAATTTGGTTTTTACTTTTCCACTTGTTAGGGCAGATTTTAGGGATTGTGTTTGTGTAGTTATCCTACAATCTATTGTAGCTTTCTTTTGGCTCTCTATAAGAGTTGCCTTCACTCTCTTGTAATCTTCATAATGAAATATACAACAAATATTGAAACCAAAACTCAACATGGTATCAGAGCAGGAACCATAGGGTCCTGACTCTGTTCATTTTTTTTTACTTCTTCATTTGCTCATCATCGACAGAGATGGCAGAAGAAAATGTGTCTAGTGCCGACAGTGCCTCATCCTCTTCCCCAAACTTAACCCAAGGGGTTGAGAACAATCCAAATCAACGACTTTGCTCGGTGCTACTGAACGAGTTCAACTACCTTCCTTGGTCAAGAGCTGTGTCACTTGCTCCAGGAGGAAGATCGAAGCTAGGGTTTATCAATGGAAGCTCTGAGCCCCCAGAATCCACTTCACCAACTTACGATGCATGGCATGCTACTGATCAGCTGGTCATGTCTTGGTTACTTAACTCCATGGAGCCAAAACTGTCTGAGCTTTTCAGCTACTCAGAGTCTTCCTTTCTCCTATGGGAGTCTGTCAAAGATATGTATGGCAGCCAAAACAACTCAATTCGCATCTTTCAACTGAAGAAGAGTGTGACTAGTTTAAAGCAAGGTGATCACTCATTTGTTCAACACCTTGGAAGTATGAAATCCATGTGGAATGAACTCGATATGTATCGTCCACACACGACTGATTCCGCTGTGCTACTGAAGATGGCTGATGAAGACAAGGTGTTTCAACTCTTAGCAAGCTTGGGAGCGGAGTATGAAGACCTGCGTAGTCACTTGTTAATGACTCAAGAGCTGCCCTCTTTTACCAGTCTGTGTCATGCAGTCCAAAGAGAGGAAACTCGATGAAGAGTGATGAACGTTGAGCCCAAATCCAACTCTGAAGCTAGGGTTTTCACGATAAATCACAAAGCAACTGGTGATAGGGTGTTTGGCAAGAAAGCAGACTGGAAATGTTCTTATTGCAACATGAAGGGACATTTGAGAGAAAAATGTTGGATTCTTCATCCGGAGTTAAAGCCTAAGTTTGATAGGGAAGGCAGAATGATCAAAGATTGGAAGGGTGGAGTCACTCCAAAAGCATTTCATTCAGTTTGTTCCTCAACTGATGGGATGGCCAATTTCTCAACAAATATTGTGTCCTTGATCAAAGAGTTTGCTGTTTTTCTTCAAAATAAGCAATGAAGCACTGAACCTGATGAAATGACACCTGAAAACCCTACTGCAATGCTAGGGAAATTTGCTGGATTCTTGGCTGACTCGGAGAACACATCGAAAGGCAATATTCTAGGTATTATCAATGTCATTTCCACTGCTCTTAATGCAAATGTTACACATGATTTTTTGATTATTGACTCTGGTGCCACTGATCATATAACTAATAAACCCTCTAGTCTCCACGATTTTCAAAGAACTATTGATCCAATTCATGTATCTGTTGCAAATGGGAAAGGGGAACCTATTCTAGGGAAAGGAAAGATTAGATTGCTAAGTAAGCATACTGATTCCACTGCTCTCTATGTACCTTCTTTTCCTTTTCAGCTCTTGTCAATAGGAAAAATCACAAAAGTCTTAGACTGTCTTGCCATATTTTCCCCTCACAATGTTGTGTTTCAGGACCGAGTTACTCAGAAGAAGATTGGTGAAGGGTTCTTCTTGAATGGACTCTACTATCTCTCAAAGGAGTCCAATTTTGTCAAAAAGCTCAGTGTCAACTTAAGTCAAGTTTAGGAACACCAACTCTGGCATCAACGCCTTGCCCATCCCTCTGAACATGTGATGACCAAGTTGTTTCCCTTTTTTTGTAAAAACACACTGGAGTGTGAAACTTGTCAAATGTCAAAAGCCACTAGACTTCCTTTTGTTTCCTCTAATTCTAGAACTAGTAAACTTTTTGAGCTTGTTCACTCTGATATTTGGGGTCCTTCTCGTGTAGAATCCTTTGATGGGTATAGATATTATGTTACATTTATTGATGACTATTCTAGAGTAACCTGGTTGTATCTTTTAAAACTTAAAAGTGATTTGTTTTATGCTTTTAAGGACTTTCACAACCTAATCACCAATCAATTTTCATCTAAGTTATATATGTTAAGATCAGATAATGGTACCGAGTACACTTCCAATAACATGAGTAATTACTTGAGCAATCATGTCATTTTGCATCAAACTAGCTGTGTTGGTACACCACAACAAAATGGTGTGGCAGAGAGAAAGAATCGAGACTTATTGGAGAAAACTCGATCATTTATGATCCAAATGAATGTTCCTAAGAAATTTTGGTCTCGAGCTCTACTCACTGCCACGTACATCATTAATAGACTGCCAACTCGAGTGTTGAATACTAAATCTCCTTTTGAAGTCATGAAGGGCAGGCCTATAAACTTGTCTTACCTCAGGACCTTTGGTTGTACTTGTTATGTGCACATTCAAGCTCTCCATCCTGACAAACTCGACCCTCGAGCTGCCAAATGTGTGTTTATGGGATACGCCAGTTGTCAAAAGGGTTACAAAGTGTACAACCCTAACACGGAGAAGCTGGCAGTCTCTAGAGATGTGCGATTTGATGAATATTCATCTTATTTCCACAAAGGGTTGGAGACTAATGCTAATATGGAAGATCTTATGGACGTATTTCCACTACCTATTCTAGCAGAAATTCTTGAAGTCACTCATGCTCATATCAGCACTGATAATTCTCAACTCACTGAGAGTTTAATTGATGCAGTGCCAAGCTCCTCTGGACCATCAGAAGCTCAACCAAATCAGCAAGCTATAAGTGCACCAAGAAGAAATCCTACACGAGATAGACATCCATCAGTGAGGTTACAAGAGTATGTTACTTACACTGCAAGGCATTCTATCTCTGCAGCCATTTCTTATCACAGATTCTCATCTTCTCATACTTCTTTCCTTAACAAATTATCCCACAATTTCGAACCAAGGAATTTTCATGAAGCCATATGCATGCCTGAGTGGCAAGATGCTATGACTAAAGAGCTTCAAGCTCTGAATGACAACTAGACATGAAGTGTGGTGGATCTTCCAAATGGCAAGAAGGTCGTGGGAAGTAGGTGGATATATAATACCAAATTCAACTCCAATGGAAGCATTGAAAGACACAAAGCACGATTAGTAGCTCAATGATTTACTCAAACCTATGGCATTGACTATAAGGAGACCTTTGCTCCTGTTGCCAAAATGAACACAGTGAGGGTATTGTTGTCTGTGGCAGTCAATAATGCATGGCCCTTATTCCAAATGGATGTGAATAATGCATTTCTTCATGGGGATCTTGAAGAAGAAGTGTACATGAAGTTGCCTCTTGGTCATCCAAGAGAAAATGAACCCAACAAGGTTTGCAGACTTCACAAAGCCATATATGGTCTCAAACAGTCCCCTCGAGCTTGGTATTCGAAGCTTAGTTCAGTCCTTGAAGCTGCAAGGTTCAAAAGGAGTCATGCTGACTCTTCTTTGTTTGTTTGAAGTAGTATTGCTGGCAAATTGGTTGTGCTTATATATGTTGATGACCTAATTATTACAGGTGACAATATAAGTAAAATCAAGACCCTTAAGCAGTCACTTCATCAAAAAATTGCCATTAAAGACTTGGGGCCCTTGAAATACTTTCTTGGAATTGAGGTGGCTACATCTTCAAAGGGATTGTTCTTGAATCAAAGAAAGTATGTTCTCGATCTTCTAGATAAAGCTAACATGATGGAATGTAAACCAACTCGGACACCCCTAGCTAGCAAACTTCAGTGGCATGAAAAAGGTGAACCTCTCTCGAACCCTAGTGTTTATCAGCGAATGGTTGGGAAACTTATTTATCTCACAATTACTAGGCCTGATATCTCATATTCAGTTAGCCTAGCCAGTCAGTTCATGCATTCTCCTACTCTAGTTCACTGGGAAATCATCAAGAGAATACTTCGATATCTCAAGGGCTCAGTAGGAAGGGGGATAATTATGAAGAACAATGGATCAAATCACATCTTGGCCTACACAGATGCTGACTGGGCTGAAAATGCCCTTGATCGAAAATCCACAACAGGTTTTTGCATATTTGTTGGAAGGAACCTTGTCACTTGGAAGAGCAAGAAACAAATTGTTATTGCTCGATCTAGTGCCGAAGCTGAGTATAGGGCTATGGCAGCAACAGCCTGTGAACTCATATGGTTGAAAGGTCTTATTTCTGAGCTCGGATTCACAAGCATGGCACTTATGTCCTTGTATTGTGATAACCAAGTTGCCATGCACATTACCTCCAATCCAGTATTCCATGAAAGAACCAAACATATTGAAGTTGACTACCATTATATTCGTGCTCAAGTTCAATCCAAGGTGATAGACACCGTGTTCACACGCAGCCACGATCAACTTGCTGATTTATTCACAAAAGCACTAGACTCCACTTAGTTTCAGCGTTTGTTGTGCAAGCTTGGATCAATCAATCCCCTTGATCCAGCTTGAGGGGGTGTATTGAAACCGGTTTGTATGGATGGGTTGTAGTTTGAGTTGTCATTCTCACCATAGCTTGTCATTCACCTTACATCAACCTTTCTCCATAGCTTGTCATTCACCAATCACTTTCCATAGCTTGTCATTCACCTTACATCAACCTTTCTCCATAACTTTTCATTCACCAATCACTTTCCATAGCTTGTCATTCACCTTACATCAACCTTTCTTAGTTGCTTGTAAAAGCTTCTTTACTTGTAATTTGGTTTTTGCTTTTCCACTTGTTAGGGCAGATTTTAGGGATTGTGTTTGTGTAGTTATCCTACAATCTATTGTAGCTTTCTTTTGGCTCTCTCTAAGAGTTACCTTCACTCTCTTGTAATCTTCATAATGAAATATACAACAAATATTGAAACCAAAACTCAACAAAATGGGACCTCATTTTTTGGGACGTAACTTTTGACTCCAATAATTCCTTGCATTGAGGAGATGGTTGAGGCATTGAAGGAATGGACAAGGTTGTAAAGGGATCAGTGGTGATCCATACATAATCTTTTTCCATCATTTTCATTCTTTTTGCCTTCTCAATTAGCTGCACCGCTGCTGGTATGAACAGGTGAACAACAAAGGCTGAAAAATCTGTGTTTTCATAGATTACAGTGACTTGATTCTACTCCCAAAATTGAATCATAGCTGCCACAGCTTCATCTGATACTTTGGCTAGCCCCTAGAATTTTCTTTGCAAAATGCCATCTGCATTGCTACTGTCTGCTCTTTACCGATTTGAGAACTATAGAATTTTTCAGGTTGGCCCACCCCAACAACACCGATACATCCCCACTTTACCACCTGCCCAATCCTCAGGTGTGTGGTTTTATCACAAAAGGCCTCGGTGTTAGTTAGAGAGGGGTATTTCTATTTAAACTACTTTCTCTTTGGCCCTCTGGCCGATGTGGGACAACAATGAGTTCCAACAAGAACCCGTATCTACATTTGCACCTATGCCTACGAAATTGTCGTCCTTCGTTCTGTCACTACTTCCATAAATCCTCAACGTTTGTTTAAATATTAAAACAAAGACCCTGAAGGACAACAAAGCGGGAAACTTGTCCATTCTGTGCAAATATGGCAGACAATGGTTCGTATTCTTTTCATGTTTATAACAAATACAATTGGTCTTATATAATCACTCAGATGTTAAACGTGGTCCCTGATTTTCTTGTGTCATGGTCAATGCAAGGAATTGGTTTTCCTAGAATTCTCTTACTTTTGATCATCAGTAAGGACCAAATTTATCTGTAGAATGAATGGTTAATTACCTTCCTGGTCATGAAGAAGACAAAAAAAATGTGACAGTAGAAGAAAGAGAAAATCAGAAACAAACTGCATTCATGGGAACTTTCCAAAGCATATTTTGAAGCAGTCGTACTGCAAATCCTTTTCTACTAACAAAACAACGCACGCAGATTCAAACTTGGGACATCTATTTACAGTTAGAGAGTTAACCAAGTAGTTGATATCAACATTTTGTTCGTGTTACTTAGATTCCAAGCAAGTCAGCATCAATTTCCAAGTAACATCTATATATACATGCATGCCTCTGTGGTCCACCTTGCACTTATGGACATAAATGTCAGTCCCTACTTTGAATCGTTCATTTGGATTATTTTGAATCTTTTTATGTATAGACAAGTAGCATTACCTCATGCATCCTATTTGAACTGTTTTAGGAAGACAAGACAAAATTACATTCCTTATCAGCTTGACCGTGATTTATATGGGGACTAATTTTGGTCTAAATTGTTGAAAGTTTAGAAAATAATGGCCTTTGAATTGGTCCTATCCATGAGTTCTTGCAGGTGGAGAAATCTTGACATTAGATTAATTCTTCACTCTAGATTGATGGAATGAGATTATGAATTTAAGAAAGTTTGACCATACTAGTTCGTTTCCTCAAATATGACCGATGGAATTATTTTCGGATTTTAGGGGCCGGTTCCGGTTCCTAGTTGTATAGATCATCCGTGATCTCTGCTTGATTCTTCATCAAATCATTTAGATTAGCCTTCCTTTTATGTAAACCTTGTATACCAAGTCATAGTAACAGTATATATTTAATTCTTGATTGGCCTTGCGTTTTCACATTATCAACGGGATTGCTAAAGGGTTACTTTAGCTGCATCGATATTTATTCTGGTCTGAGGATAATCCATTGTGATGATCTAGGCTAGTAATGTTATATTAGATTATGAAATGATTTTTTTTCATTTCGGATTCTACCATGGCTAGGAGTTTCGGAGGAGATCGATGAAACTGAAGCAAAAAAAAAAAAACAAATATATATAGACTGCATTGTGTTTACCAACTTTCTTATATATAATGGTGCTGATCATGGGGACATGATGGTGAAGAAAATGATGGAAGCCCTCTTCTGGTTCTTGAGAATCATACCTTTCAAGTAACAATTCTGCGGAATGTTCTAAGTAGAGCACTATCTACTTTGAATCGTAAAGCAATACATTAAGCACAACTTTAGGGACTTTGACTGATGATTATTCTTTTTCACAAAACTATGTTACAAGTTTCAGTATTAAAAAACACTATGTTACAAGTTTACAATGTTTATTCTATGGTATTCAATACGAGCCAACAGTTCGAAAAGAAAAGAAGAACTCCTAGCTAGAGTAATGGATTAGAGAGTTGGCCTATGTTTTCTATGCAGTGGCTAAAGCTGTACTCTTTTATATACAAAACTGAATTCTATCCTAATCTATGTGGAAAAATCTTTTCGGTTATCTAATTTTGTTGCAAACGGCATCAATGTCTAGACTTGAGCCTGCAAGGCAGATGCATTCGAAGGATATGCAGGACTTTCTTCACTAATATCGCTGTCTCTTCTTGAGAACCTTCTGTTTGGATTTCCCCATCGTTTCATTACATCCAATATTAACTTCCAGTTGGTTTTGTATACAAGAATTGATATACGATTGTTAAAAATGTAAACCACAAGAGCAATTGTCGATGTCCCTCCTGTGAATATGAATAGTACCCAAAAGCTGTTGGGGCTTAGACTAGGATTAGCACCACCTGTTTCTGCATCCAAGCACTTCAGAGAGGCCAGCATGTTGTTCTCTAAAGTCCGAAGGTCACCCCTTTCAGTTACCTTTAACATTGCTTCCGTTACACTAGGAAGCAACATAGACCCTTTTGGAAATACCTGCAGCATAAAAGCTTAGTTAATATATGGTTACCTTGAATGCAGAAGAGATTAACTTGGTGAAAAGCTAGATAATTACAAATCCAAATCCTCCAACTTTGAAAGTCGGTCCCACTGGCATAAAGGCCTTGCAGTATTTTGCAAGGAATATTTTTGCGAAAGGGGCTTCGAGAAAAGCAGCAGCAATTACTTTACTTCTGAGGGCTAAGTCATATTCTTCTGTGGAGTTAAACTGCATAATATTGTTGTGGGGGAAGCGCAAGACTTCCGTTAAATAGGCTGAAACAAAGGATCCCTTACAATAACCAACCTTGGCGTTGGTTCGCAGCAGTGCATCAACATCTGCTACGGTAGGTTCAAGCTGCTGGACAGTGAGCATGCTGGCAAGGTTAGCGGTGTATGTCTGCGTGATGATTAGTGCCATAAATAGCCAGACCACCATTGTCATCCGAGAGAAATTGCTATGCAGCTTATCTCCTTTGCTTAGTTAAATCAAATAGAAGTTGTATTTAGACAATTTAAAAAAAAAAAAAACAGAGAGGAAGAGAGAAATTAAACATCAATGTGGGTTACGAATTTACCTTGTAAGGAGAAGAGAGTGGTGAACGATAGCCAAATCAAGCTTCCTATTTGATTTAGCACAGAGCCTTTGAGTTCGGGACAGTAGTTTCGCTCTATCAGCCATACAACAAAGCCATTGTACACATTGATGACTCCTATAAGTGCCCACATTGCTTTTGTGAAAGGTTTCATGAATAACCAAGCTTTGTTACATGTTTTGGACCTGACTGGAACTATCATTATCAATCCTGATTCGGTATAGGGGTGTGTGAATTCTGCGTGTTCATATCTCCGGGACACTATTGCTACATCACCGACCACAGCATCAAATTTCTGCATGACAAGTTTGATTGATCTGAATTATTCCATGAAATTAAACATCAAATATTGGCATGCAATTTGGATTAATTAACCAACTGCATGAAGAGACTAACTACAGAAAGTAAATATCTTACATGCAAATGGATTTGCTTCACTAAAGAATCATATGTTCCTTCGAAGGGAAATAACTCGTAGGGCAAATGGTAAGGCAGCTCATAAACGGTTGCTTTGAAGAGATCTATTGCAATTCCACTGAAAGATAAGTTATTTCCCAATGGATCTTTCTTCACATTTACATACTGTTTGAATGTTGATCCTGTCGGCACACCAATTTTCAGCACGTTTGCATTTGTTGTTGGTACAGCCCACCCTTTTGGAGTATACCAAGGCCCTCCTGGCCAAAAAACTTGCCCCAAATCTCTCATAGAAGATCTGTTAGTAGCACCTTCACCGATAGTCTGTGAGAATCCTAATCCATCTGACCAGTATCCAACTTCTCTGTAACTTTTTCCATTCACATTGATGATTTGAAATACATGTTGTGGAGCTAATTTTTGGTCGTTGAACTTAATTCTTCCACTTAAGCCATGAAAATCGCTTCGCAAAAGTTTTGCTAACAATTTCCTCCCTTTGCTCCTTTCTGTCATAGCTTGAGCCACTGCCCTTGTGGCATCATAAGCCTGTGCTGCAAAGATTCCAGGCTCATTGTTACCGTCTTCAGGATGTTCTGTGCTAAACCTTTTTCGAAACCTATGATCAAAATCCTTAAATTGGTTCCCACTTTCGGGGAAGTAGCTCTTGACTCCGATGATCCCTTCCATTGAGGAGATGGTGGAGGCATTAAAAGAGTGGACAAGGCTTGTAATAGGATCAGTGGTGATCCATACATAATCCTTTTCCATCATCTTCATTTCTTTTGCCTTTTCAAATAGTTGCATCGCCAATGGCGCAGACAAATGCACAACAAAGACTCTACATTGGTCATTTTGAATCTTCTCAAGCTCTGTGATTAATGAAGAAGAAGCAAAAGGAGGGAGAGCTACCAGGTGGCTAATTTCTGCACCAACTTGTCTCAAGGCATCAGAGAGGTGAGGTAAGACTTCATTGGCTGAAGAATCTCTATCTCCGTAAATTATAGTGACTTGATGCCATTCCCAAGACTGAACTATATCGGCAATTGCTTCCATTTGTTTCAACTGGTTACGAGAAGCTTGAACCAGAAAGGTGTTGTGCGGAAGCGTCAACCAAGTGTGAGTGAAAAATAAACCACAATAACTGACAAAAGATAAATGGAACAATACCAACAAGAACACCAAGATTTATACTGGTTCGGCAATGCCTACATCCAGTTTGGAGACGACGGAGTATTCCACTATAATCAATGAGAACATACAATAGTGTTTATCACTCAATTTCCCAAAGACCCGAATAACCCAAGCTCTCACACTTACAATAGGAAGAGAAAACCAAAAATACAAAGCAAGACAATTTGAGAAAATTCTTCTCTATGCCGAATGGCTTCTTGCTATTTTCCTTCTTCCTTGTTGTTACCTCTTGTCTCTACTTCTAGGGATGCACCTTGCTTCTTCTTTTATAGCCAAAGAAAAGCTTCTCAAAGACATCAATGGCCAAAGGCCTAACATCAAGTCAAAAAGAGTTAGGCACAATTGTTGTTTGCCTCCCATTACCACAAAGTAGCCCAAAGAATTGGACTTTGACTACATGTTTGAGTCAATAATCAACAATCTCCACCTTGGCTCAAACCCTCTAAGTAGAACTCCAAATAGTCGTCTCCCAATCCCCCATGGGGCAATCAACAAATTTTACAAATGCCAATCAAGTCTAAGCAGTGCTTAAACTTGTGCAACGAAACTGGCTTTGTTAACATATCCGCAGGATTGTCAGCGGTCCCAATCTTCTGAAGAAGAATATCTCCCTCATCAATAATCTCACGAACAAAATGGAACCTCACATCAATGTGTTTCGTACGTGCATGATGAACTTGATTCTTTGCTAAATGAATAGCACTCTGACTGTCGCAATGAACATCCACATGATCTTGTTGAACCCCTAAGTCATCAAGCAACCCTTGAAGCCAGATGGCTTCCTTTATAGCTTCTGTTACAGCCATGTATTCAGCCTCAGTAGTCGACAAAGCAACTGTAGATTGCAGAATCGACCTCCAACTTACTGGACCTCCAGCAATAGTGAATACAAAACCAGTAGTGGACCTACGCTTGTCCAAATCACCTGCGTAATCAGAATCTACATATCCAACAACACATTTACCAGTAACTTTATCCTGCTGGAACAATAAACCAACATCCACAGTACCCAGAATATACCGTAGAATCCATTTCACAGCTTGCCAATGCCCTTTTCCTGGATTATGCATATATCTACTGACAATACTAACAGCTTGTGAAATATCAGGCCTAGTACACACCATAGCATACATCAAACTACCAACAACATTTGCATAAGGAATTTGAGCCATGTACTGACTCTCTTCAACAGTTTTAGGAGACATAGAAGCGCTAAGTTTGAAATGAGAGGCAAGAGGTGTACTAACCGGTTTTGAATTTTCATTCATCCTGAAACGTTGTAGTACCTTCTTCAAATACTGCTTCTGACACAGACTAATCTTGCCCTTCGCTCTATCTCTTTCAATTTCCATACCTAGTATCTTCCGAGCTTCTCCCAAGTCCTTCATCTCAAATTCATTACTTAGTTGAGTCTTCAACCTTTCAATCTCCACTTTGCTCTTACATGCTATAAGCATATCATCAACATATAAAAGCAGATAAATGAAGGTTCCATCTTGTAGTTTGCGAAAGTATACACAATGGTCATAGTGACTTCTTGTGTACTTTTGCCCGATCATAAATCGATCAAATCGCTTGTACCATTGTCTTGGAGACTGCTTCAAGCCATACAATGATTTTTCCAATTTGCAAACCCAATTTTCCTTTCCAGCAACCTTAAAACCTTCTGGTTGAGACATATAAATCTCTTCCTCCAAATCACCATGTAAGAACGCAGTCTTGACATCAAGTTGGGCCAACTCAAGGTCAAACTGCACAACCAAAGCCAACATAATACGAATAGAAGAATGTTTTACTACAGGAGAAAATACCTCATTGTAGTCAATGCCTTCCTTCTGAGCGTTGCCTTTAGCTACCAATCTGGCTTTGAATCTTACATTATCTTTTCCCAAAGATTCCATCTTCTTGGCATACACCCATTTACAACCAATTGCTTTCTTCCCCTTTGGTAACTGAACCAGCTTCCAAGTCTTATTTTTATGAAGAGATTTCATCTCCTCATCCATAGATTTCTTCCACAACTCGCACTCTGAACTCATGACAGCTTCTTTGTAGGCGAATGGAATATCATCTTCAATAACAGGAAGTGCATATGCCACAATATCAGTAAATCGAGCAGGCTTTCGAATTTCCCTTCTCGATCTTCTGGTTGCAATATAGTCTTGTTGCTGTGGAGGCTCTTGGGTAGGTGCCTCCTCTTCATCATCCTCGTCCTCATCATCAGAATTAACTGTAGGACTAGTGTTTGTAACATCAGACCTTACTGGAAAAACTGGAGTCTTCAGTAACTCCACCTGCTTTGAGCTACTCATGGTCTCGGTCGCTTCAGTTTCACCTTCATGCTTGTTCTGATTAACCATAGCAGCCTCATCAAAAGTCACATCTCTGCTTACAACAAATTTCTTCTCATCTGGACACCAGAGTCGGTATCCCTTCACGCCAGTGCTAAAGCCCATAAATAGAGCTTTCTTTGCTCTTGGATCCAACTTGCTTTCTCTGACATAATAGTAAGCAGGACAACCAAATATGTGTAAAAACTTGTAATCAGTACAAGGTTTACCAGACCATACCTCCATGGGTGTTTTGCCCTCATTCGCAGCAGCTGGCAATCGATTAATGAGATGGCTTGCATAAGTGAGTGCCTCAGCCCAAAATGCCTTGCCTAATCCAGCATTAGACAACATACACCGAACTTTCTCAAGCAAAGTACGGTTCATGCGCTCCGCCACCCCATTCTGTTGCGGTGTCTCCCTAACCATGAAGTGCCTCACAATACCCTCATCTTGACAAACTTTCAAGAAAGGATCAGACTTATATTCACCCCCATTGTCTGATCTGAGAGTCTTGATCTTTCGACCGTTTTGCGTTTCAATCATCTTTTTCCACTTCAGGAATATCTTCAAGACTTCATCTTTACGCTTCATGGTGTACACCCATATTCTTCTAGAGAAGTCATCAACAAAGGAGACAAAATAATGGCTACCTCCCCAAGATGCATTCTTGGAAGGTCCCCAAACATCAGTGTGAACATAATCAAGAATGCCTTTAGTGTGGTGAATAGCAGTGCCAAATTTTACTCTAGTTTGCTTACCCAACACACAATGCTCACAGAATTCCAATTTGCATGCCTTTGCACCTTTCAATAAGCCTTGCTTCACCAATCCTTGCAATGCTTTTTCACCAGCATGCCCAAGACGCATATGCCATAACCTTGTGGTGTCTGTGCTATCTGCGTCAGCAGCTTCGGTGACAGCTGCTCCACCAATAACTGTACTCCCCTGCAAGAAATACAAGTTATTTCGTCTTGTACCTTTCATTACCACCAGTGCCCCGTGCACAGCTTTAAGAACTCCACCCTTCATGGTGATCTTGAGACCCTTGGATTCCAAAGCTCCCAGAGAGATAAGATTTTTCCTCATATCCGGTATATACCGAACATCACTTAATTCTCTGACTGTTCCATCATGCATTTTCAAACAGATTTTGCCTATCCCTTGTGTTTTGCAGGCATTATTATTACCCATCAAAACAACTCCACCATTCAGCTCCTCGAAACTAGAAAACCATTCCCGAATGGGACATATATGATAAGTGCAACCTGAATCCAAAATCCACTCCTTGGAGTGACCATCAGTAGATGAACTAGCCAAAGCAAACTCGAAATCATCATCTCCATATTTTGCAATATTTGCTTCAGAACCCGTTTTCTCCTTCTCTTTGTTCTTCAATTTGGGGCAGTCTTTCTTCCAATGACCCTTTTGGCGACAAAAGGCACATTCATCTTTAGCAGGAAACTTCCCTCGTGACTTTGAACGAGATTTTCCCCGCTTCCCAGATTTTCTTTCCTCTGTTCGACCCCTTGCAACAAGTGCCTCGGTTTGTGAATTGTGAGTCTTCAGTTCCTTCTTACGACACTCATGATTCACCAATGCCGCAGACACCTCATCAAGTTTCACCTCAGATTTTCCATACAACAGAGTAGTTGTCAAATGATCATAATCATCAGGCAATGAATTTAACAAACATAGTGCCTTGTCCTCGTCAGGAATTTTCACATCAAGGTTTGCTAAATCAGCAAGTATTTTATTATAATCATTGAGGTGTTCATGCATAGAAATACCTGGACTATACTGAAATCGGAAGAGTCGCTTCTTCAGGAAAAGCCGATTTTCTGCGCTCTTGGTCATATACTTCTCCTCCAATTTCGTCCATAACTCCTTAGCAGAAGTTTCCTTCATATACGGGTATTTCAACTCCTTATCAAGGAACGATCGAATAGCAGCACAAGCATGAAGATTAATTCGCGTCCACTGCTTGTCATCAATATCTTCTGGTTTATCTTCCAGAACCATATCCAACTCTTGTTGATACAACACATCCATAACTTCACATTGCCACATACCAAAATTATTAGAGCCATTGAATTTATCAACCTCTAACCTTGTAGTAGCAATTGGATGTCTATTGGATGTAGGTGCCGACGAAGACGATGCCGACTCCTTCCCCTTCCCAAATTCATCTTGATCTCCAGCCATCTACTCGGCACTATTCACGGGACTGTAGCGCCAACAAATTTTTCACTCCCACGAAAAACCCTAGTCGAAAAAACTGGGCTCTGATACCACTTGTTGTGCGGAAGCGTCAACCAAGTGTGAGTGAAAAATAAACCACAATAACTGACAAAAGATAAATGGAACAATACCAACAAGAACACCAAGATTTATACTGGTTCGGCAATGCCTACATCCAGTTTGGAGACGACGGAGTATTCCACTATAATCAATGAGAACATACAATAGTGTTTATCACTCAATTTCCCAAAGACCCGAATAACCCAAGCTCTCACACTTACAATAGGAAGAGAAAACCAAAAATACAAAGCAAGACAATTTGAGAAAATTCTTCTCTATGCCGAATGGCTTCTTGCTATTTTCCTTCTTCCTTGTTGTTACCTCTTGTCTCTACTTCTAGGGATGCACCTTGCTTCTTCTTTTATAGCCAAAGAAAAGCTTCTCAAAGACATCAATGGCCAAAGGCCTAACATCAAGTCAAAAAGAGTTAGGCACAATTGTTGTTTGCCTCCCATTACCACAAAGTAGCCCAAAGAATTGGACTTTGACTACATGTTTGAGTCAATAATCAACAAAAGGGCCACAGCTCAGCTGCCCACATTGGATTAGCCTCAGCAAATGAAACAATTGGGATATGAGTCTCACTGCCAACCTCAGCTACTAATGATGTCTCTTCCCATGTATGAGGTCCTAGAATGGCTTGCACTTTTTGCTCGTCTATAAGACCTTTAGCTGCAGATTGATAAAATGGCACATCTTTCAACAGTCAATTACTTACCTTACCATTGAGTTTTTTCAAGCTAAAATTAAAAGCAAAGAGGAGAGAAAAATGAATGCATACATGCATGATACATCGATCCCTATATGCACTAAAATTCCTAGACTGAAGAATACACAATTATATAGCTTTTGATATATGCCTCATGTTTCTATGATAAGATAGCAACATAGGGATGTGAAGAAAATTGCTAAGGTTATTCCAATCCTAAATCTATCTGCTGATAGGATAAGTGGTTCAATTCCTTATATGCCTTTGTAAGGTTTTTAAATTTTTCGACCTACGTAGGACATCTCTTGAGAATGTGAAGAATTGTTGCACATCATGGTTTAGATAATTAATTAAGTTATGTACATGTAATGAAAGGATGTGAAGAATTGTTTAAGATTTAGGGTTAAGGCCACAAGTAAACCAATTTTCAACTTTTTGAGAAGTAAACTTGCCATTTTGTTTTGCGTAATTTTTCAATCATTTTGGTATAAACTTAAGTTAACCATATAAAGCATCGAGGGTCTTGTAACTCAAGTGGGTCAGGGAATTTATCATGTGCCTACGATTTAGTGGTATTTGAACCACATTATTGCTAGTTCATAATAAGGTTAAGTCCACCCATCTCCATTAGTGTAGATAATATCGTTTGTTCAAAAAAAAAAAAAGAATTTACTCTGCATATGATGTTTTCAGTTCGATTCTCCCATCCCCATAATATTTGCCGTTATAAAAAATAAAAATAAGGGACACTCCGACACTTGGGCTTCGGAGTGTCAGTGCAACCTAGATATTGCCTTTATAAAAAATAAAAACAAGGAAGGTTAGAAAGCTTAATTACCTGCAAGAGCTGCCTGCGAGGGCTTCCCCTGAGAGTTTCTTACGTGCAGAACCAGTCTATGACTCCCGGTGGAATCAAAATGATCATCCAGTGCCATTTGAATTGCCACTCTCTCTTCTTTGCCAATCCGAGAACTGTTGTCGATAATAGCACCTAGTATTCCCATCCCGGGTTCATTCTCGATTGTATTGGCATTTCCAAATGTTGTAATTCCTTCCCTAAAACCTGAAACTGTGATCAGGAAATAAAAAAGAAGAGCAAACTGAGACATTTTTTGTTGTTTTTGTTTTGAAGAACGACTTCAGAGCTCTCTTCCTATTTATATGGACAAGATTCAAGAATGCTGCCATACTTTTTACTCAGTCAACATTAAAAGATTTCCTCTTTTTCTTGAGTCATAAGTCAGCACTAAGAATTAAACAATACTTTGGTCTTTTTTCCTTGCATGAACATATATACATAATATTTCTGCAGTATGGTGCGTGGAATTAATTCAACTCCTTCTTGGCCAAAATTACATCTTGCACGCGGCTTAAAATTTCTAAATTTGTTTTTTTATATCTTTGTTAATTAAACTTCCAATATCTGACATGAATCATTAAATTACTCATACAGATGCGTAGAGTAAATGTTTTCATGTCAGATTGTCTTGCAACGGAACTAAAATTCTTCACATTGATTAGGTTGAGTTTTTGTCGAAACGTGTGATCAAGCAATATAATTAAATTTGTCCAAAAAAAAAAACACAAACATTGTCGTTCGCAAATTTAAAAAAATAAAATAAAATAAAATAGAGCTTTTCGGGATCATATCGACTTTAGTTTCTTTTGGATTCAAGTTTCTCATATATATCGTGTAGGTAATTACGTGGCTAATTGTTTAGCCAACTGGATTTATTGGTGGTTGGATTCTTATCCTTTGTATGTAGTTGCAACTTTTGTTCATAAGCTTTGGGGGCTTCTGAACTTCCGCTTCTCTTAAGAGTTATTTTAAAGGTTTTCTTATGATCTAATTTTGAGTTTCCTTGTTGGTTTGAGCCTTGGTCATTCTTTCTAGCTCTACCATTTTCATTTTTGTGTTGTTTCTATTAGCTTTTTGATACTGTGTTAGGGTTGGGTTTCTTGTCCCTCTAATTTATTGTACTTTTAATTTTTGTTTTATCAATATATTCTCAACAATGTCTTTTCCATGATACCAATACTAAAGTGAATTTGATACTGTTGTTTAATTGAAAAAATATTATCAAATCGACTCTTGTAAATCTATGTGCAAGAGAAACCTAAAAGAAACAGACTAGTAAATTAATTGATGCTCTAATAATATCTATTTAACATTATTAATTAGAATTGGTGAAGTGAAAGTCACCATTTGAATTTCCTGGTAATAACCCCCTTGTTAGGTTCCATTATTCATACACTTGTCCAAAAGACAAATTAATTTTTGCTTTGAATTTTCATCACGTGCTGTATACGTGATGAGAGACCGAGTCGGTTCTACACTATTTTGAGAATCTTCGAATTGAATCGTGAGTTGAGTCATGATGACTCTCTCGTTCTAGATTATTTGCTCAAGCAAATAGAATAGAAACTTCCTTCATTTTACTCGTTATTTTCTTTGACAGTTTAATTTTGACTTAAATAATTATGCTGATCATAAAATGATTGAAGCTCAAGGTTTGTCCTATCATCCTTATGTCCTCACGGAATTGGTAAAGAGTTGGAAGAAACACTTGAACCTTGAAACTTAAACAAGAAATTCATAACACACGAAATAAAATAAAAATGAAGAAAACAACAATTGAACTTTTCTCTACAACGATATTCTACTAAAGGGTAAGGGGGTTTTCTATTCTAAAGGGAGGGGGAGATTGGACCAGACCACAAAATGAGCTAGCTATCTAATTATCGAACTCAACACAAATATAATACGTTATCATCATTCATGTGAGTCGAGCTTGAGATCTTTCATTTATTAGTGAAGAATAAAGAGGAATACCAACTAGTACTACAGTTTAGTTGGTGTTAGGGCCCAAAAATTTCACCTATAATTTCAATAATATCTCAAAACCCAATCATTGCATACATGTCACAAACGAGGGGTATGTAAGCTTATAATCACACTACACTAATAAAATAATGTTATAAAATGAACATTTGTAATATCACACCAAGCCAATACAAATCATACATATTTATTGTGCCAAGCAATATAATAATATTAATACGGTGACGTCACGCCAAGCACACGACACCCTTAAGTGGGCCCAAGCCACGTAATGGGGCTTACTGAGTGGATCACGGTGTGGATGGTTACGGAAGTTCGGTGGGCCTACGTGGAATTAAAATTGTGGAAGATTTTGTGCTGCTTGAGAGCACCAAAAATCCAAGCCCATTATTTTAAGCTCCACGTAGGAAGGCTTGAGAGTGAACAACCTTATCCTTCCCTTTTTCCCTTACAAACCAAGTAAGACACTTAGGAAACAACTAAAACTCAAAGCTGAGTTGACTAAATCAAGACGAGATCACTTTTTGGCTTAGAATCTCACACTTCTTTAGTGAGCAAAGAGAAGAACTATTTTGTCCAAGCTCACATAGGAAAACGAGAGAGAAAACAAAAGGGAGCGTCGCCAAAGACAGAGTCGTGCTGTGGGACTTGGTACAGGAAGAAGAGGCACTGGGCAGCGTGTTCAACCTATGCTTCACGAGGCTACCAGCCCTATGCAAAGTTATACCAAAGAAGAGCCCTATAGCTGCAACACTGGAAAGGAGAAGAAAAGACTTAGCAAAACATGAAGAAGATAAGAAATCAAGGATTCTCCAGCTGGAAATTGGAGGAGTCCATGCACCTACAAATTAAAAAGGCCAGTACGTTGGAAAACAACAACAACGACAAGGATGAGGATGAACTAGGACAAGAACGCACCAAGAGCAAGCTACCTCTAAGTGCTAGAAACCTTAGTTCTTGAGCTTTAAGCTTTTCCTTCATTATGAGCCTTCCCATAAGCTTCCCTAGTCTCTCCAAAAACTACCAAAGCATTAGAAACCCTAGATTAGCCATCCTAAAGCCATGCAAGCAAGCACAGACTCCCTTTCTCATGCCAAATTACTAATGGCCGATTTCTAGCTTCCACGCCACGCTTCATTTAGGCAAGTTACACTTTATATGTAATTACTCAGTCATTGCTAACTTGGAGTCATTGGTTCATCTGGAATGCTTCTTATGATGTGCTAATTCTTTCGAAGTATTTCGGGACTTGATGCTGGAAAAAAACCAGGAGAACTGAGTATTTTCACTGAGGTCCAAATCCAACTCGATCAAAAAGGTCCCCAACAGTTGGTAACCACACTATCTAACTATTAATTAGACTAGAGTCTAGACACAACAGTTGGTAACCACACTATCTAACTATTAATCAAACTAGAGTCTAGACACTCGAGCAATATATTTACCTTTATCTTCTAGGCACCAAATGCTTATTCTGGGGTCCGTCACAGCGAATATAGACAATGTCGAGAACCATAAATAGACTAGCAATTTATATTAATTTAACACATATGTCATACGGTACCTTGATTTCGTCATCTACATAGAAGCAGATATGAGTGCAGTCTCTCCTTTTAGCTTGCCAAACATTCAATGGCATATGCAGTCGTACAATGCAAGTGCATACGAAATCTGAGGAAGAGAGCAGTCTAGCATGAGAGGAAAAAGCTAGCTTGTCAAGTTAGCAAGGCGTGAATGCCTAAGAATCCAACTAAGGTTTTTCAGATTTTTATCGGACAGTAAACCTCTTTACTCTTTAGAATCGAGGCAGCAGGCAAGTCATCATTGGCTACCGTATTAGGAAATAATTATTGTAGTTATTATAATATTATTGTGATTATGATAATATCTTTTTTATTAAGTCAAACATTAGGAAAATGTTATCATAGTTATTACTGAAAATATGACTTTAACCTCTCAGATTCAAATTTTTCCATATAAAACCCAACATAATTTTTTTACTCAAAAAAAACCCAGTGATTAGGATCCACCTAAGTGAATTCATTAATTACATATTACTTTACACATTTTACATTTTTATATGCCTAAAATACCCCTATTGCATACTTAATGTGCACAATTAATTCTATGCAAATTGTAAGGAGAGAGTCAATGATTTTGCAAAAAGAAAAATATAAGACATTAATGTTAAAAAATTCATTGCATATTAATATCAAGTATGAGAATTGTTGGCTTAATTCTATGTATCTGGCATTATGAGTTCATAAATATATATATATATATATATATATTTACAAAAAAAAAAAAAAAAAAAAAAAAAAAACCTAATATATGTAATAATACATTAAAAAAAAGTAATTTACGTACCATGTACAAAAATGTTATTTGATTCAAAATGTGTATAAATATATATATATATGTGTGTGTGTGTGTGTGTGTGTGTGTGTGTGTTTATATAATTAGACCATATTAATTCACCTACTTACTATTTGAAATGTTCATTTCCAATTATGCAAAATATTGTATACCAACAACAAAATATTGCATAAACTTAGGAATTGGATCATGCTTTTGATTTTATCTTTTACCTACAAACAATCATATACATATTACTTTATATATTTTTACCAAAAAAGGTCCCTAATAGGATAATATATGTAATAATACATGAAAAATAATTTACCTACCATGTATACAAAAATGTTATTTGATTCAAAATATATAATCTAGGTTTTCTCAAAAAAAAAAATATATATATATATATATATAATTGGAACAAATTAATTTACCTACCTACAAATTAATTTCCAATAATTTACCTACAAAAATTATACCCCGTGTGTAATATAATATCTTTTTTTCACTAATACATGGAGAATAATTTACCCATAACAAGAAGAAATATAATTTGATGTATTATATTGAAAAATATTATGTCATACCTATATTTATACAACAATAAAACGTGCCTAATATATGTAACAATACATGAAAAATAATTTACCTATATAATACAGATTTAGTATAATTTTTTTAATTATTGGAACAAATTAATTTTGACACACCCCGTCCCGAAGGAGGGCATGCTGGCCGTCACGTGAGAGTGACGTAACCATTTACACAGTTCGGAAGCTTTGAAGATACCATTTCTAATGATATACCACCAGAGGGTGAAACCTACATTTATGAATTCTGTCAGAACACCGTTGGATTCCTCGTGGCCACCAAAGCTCTGCTAACTTGAACCTGGAGGGGCGCAAAACAAAATGAGTGGGTCAGTAAAACAAAGTTTTTCGAAAACATATCATTTAAAACATTTCTAACCCCTCGCTGTAAAACCTGTATACTTTCCCAGAAAATAGCATAATAGCATATAGTTTTTTCATAAATCTCAAATCATCATCTTTCTTAAAACCAGAGTGTACGCCATGTAAAAACTTTAAAAAAGAGTCAGTTTGAAAGATGCATCAATGTAACAGGTGAAATAAGAAATCAACTGGAGTCACCTCGGTGACCTGTACGGTCTAACTCTGCACGTCACTCGGAACTACATAAGGTAGTCTGTACGATGACAGGTGTATAATTACGCTCTAGTGCTTCTCTCATCAATCATCAGCGCGCATATCTAAAATCACCCACCAGTCGGAACCCCTCTAATGGTCTGTACGACTGGCATGTCGGAACCCTCACATGGTCTGTACGACATCCACCTACTTGGATCCAAGGCGAGCGTGCGGTGTGGTGAATACTAATATAAGCACTAACACCTAAGGGCAGGTTATGAGCTTAAACGTTTCAACATCAAATAATTCCATGAATAATGAACTCACCTGACTTACCTGTGCCTCCACAGCACCATGCACATGTATGCATCATATATCAATCATATAATCCATATCATTCATCACATGCATATCATTCCTATCATGGCATTTCATTCATATCATGCATCTCGTTCATGCATAGCATTTTAGAAACATACTTTCATTAAAAACTCAGTTTCTGGGAAATTCAATAGTATATAGCTAAATACAGAAAATACTGCCCACTCACCTGGAGTTCGCCCTACAACTCCCCAGCATAACACATCAAAGTGTCAAGATGATCGGTGCCTAGAACCATAATCAAATCCAATCTCAGAATCATATCGATAGAATACAACTTATATAAAACACGTCACTACGCAGTTCGATCTGGAAGATCTGCAACTCAGATTTCCAATCCATAACTTCCAGAGGTCCACAATATACCTCTAGGACAACCTCCTAAAATTTCATTATCATCCAACGGTCGGATCTCCGTCAATTTCCAAAACCAAGTGACGGTTAACGTTCTATTTTATGAACTTACAACTCCAATTCCGAAAGATCCGTAAATCGGATTCCCGATCCGTAAGTTCCTATAATCCTCAAATATTACGTATTACAACGTATCAAAGTTTGGTGACGATCCAACGGTCGGATCGTCAATTCACATTTTCACCTAACCACGAATCGTAACCGACTTAGGTTCAATTATTCAATTTACGTCCATCAATTATCAAAACTGAACCTAGAGCATTAAACACATGATAAGAATGACATTGGCGGGCCATTGGCCACGCGCCGCCGCACAGGCCACCGCGGGTGGCGGTTGGCCGCCCCGGCTCGCCGGAAAATCTAACTATTTCCAAAAATTACCAAAATTTTCAGATTTGAAGATCTCAATGAGTAGAGTAACTTTCATACCTGTGGCCAAGGCCAATTTAGCCTGGAAGTGCTTCAATTTCACCAAAACCGTGAAGAACCCTAGAATTGGGTGATTTCAATTCGACCTTCAAATCAACTCCGTCGTCCTAACCAATGCTTGGGCTTTGTTCTAGGCCTCAAGGGGAGTCTAATGATGGCAAAAATTGAGAGAAATTGTTTCAAAAATAAGAGAATCGAAGACATAAAGTTGCCGCACCCTTTGGTGCGTTTTTCCCAATTTGAACACTAAATCTCTCCAAATTTGAGATGAAAATGATGAGAAAGGAGTGGTAGGATACTTACTAAGTGAAATTATGGCTCAATTCGCCAGAAAATGGAGAAATTTCGACGAAAATTGGTGAAGAACACCGGCGGGTCGTGGGTTGTGACCCATTTCTGTTCGAAATCCTCCGCTTCTCGGCCTCTCTCCTTTCCTCCTTTCCCCTTCTCTGGTTGGCCAGTCTCTTCCTCTCTCTTCTCCCCATTCGCCAGCTCTCTCTCTCCTTTCTCTCCCGGAGCTTCGGCTCTCTCTCCTCTGGTTGGGCAGATTTGCCCAATCCTAACTATTCTTCTTCTTCTTCTAACGCACACACACACACACCAAACCTTCAACACTTTTATTTTATTTTTTTTATTTTCTTTCCCTTACATCCAAGCCATCCGTTTCAAAATCCTTTAATCTGGGCCATCCAAATTTTTATAATAAAGTTCATAAAATGTCCAACTTCAAACTTTAAAATCTTTTTCGTTATAACTCCAAATAATGAACCGTCTGCGCCCACGCGTCCGTAGCGACGAGTACTACGAGGATATGTCAAGAAAAAAAATTTTAGATGGCACGACACGACGATTAACCTCGAATAATGTGCGTGCCTCAAAGGCCATTTTTGTAAAATCCTTTATTAAACTTTAAAAATTCTTAAAATTAGGGACGGGCTGTTACAAATTTACTTCCCAATCAATGCAAAAAAAAAAAAATATATATATATATGTATATATATCACTAAAAAGGTAAAGGTAAATTTTTGGTATGATATGGATACAATTAATGCAATACAACAATTTATATATTTTATTTCACTTTTTCTACAACTTTTAATTTGGAATAAATTTAGGGATTTGGAAAAGTGGCATGGGTGTAAATAAATTGTATTAGTAGGTCAATAGTGTTCCAATGTAGCTGCAGATTTTAAATTTGAGCTTTTATTCGACGTTTATATGTATATGAGTATTTATCTAGGAATCATGAATTGTAAGGGCCAAAATCTAAAGGACCCTAGTTATTATAATTTACGTTTTCTAGCATAAGTCAAATGCCACAAATTGTGGATTACGGCTTACATGCCGTAATAGTGGTTGTGTGCTTGATTGCAATATTTGTATATAATACCTAGTATAGAAAGAATTATTCAATTGAAGAAATTAATTCAAAACAATTATACATTTTATTTTCTTTACATGACATCAGAGCACCGATCCTGGTGACTCTAGACACTCATCCCACTTCCACTACAAACACAAGCCAACTTTTTTTTTTCAGCAAACACAACCGACATGACAGGAAAAGATCAAACACCAACAGAAAAAATTTATTTTGCCAAAGCAGCCGACAAACATGTTGTTGACCTCCACCATGACCACCATATTTCTCATCATGCTGCCAATATCAATGCTGACATGACTACATCCCCTATTTCCAGTTGGCACCCATCTATTTCATCCGATTCATTGCACGGCCTTTACAGTGAACAACTACAACAACTTGCTCATATTGTGTCCATGATAAATTTCAATCATGCTTCAGGTAATCATAATGTTTATGCAAATGCTCCAGGTCTGTTTTCTGTTTCTGCTCTTTCAGTAAATTCTATATTCACCAAGCCTTGGATTTTGGATAGCGGAGCTACGGACCACATCACTTCTGATTCCACATTTTTCACTCAAACTAATTCATCGCCTACACCCATAGTCAATCTACCCACTGGTTCTACCGCCCTAATCACTTTCATTGGCACTATACCATTTAATTCTGACATCACTTTAGATAATGTTTTATGTGTCACATCCTTCCGTTTAAACCTTATGTCTGCTAGCAAAGTCACTGATTCTCTAAATTGTTGTGTCATATTGTTTCCCACCTATTGTGTCTTACAGGACTTGGCTACAGGGAAGATAATTGGCTCGGGTAAAAAGTGCGGTGGGCTTTATTACATGTCTCTAGTGCAGCGAACACCAGTTTCTTGCCAAGTATCACATTGTTGGAGTATGTGGCCAAGTGGCCAAATAAGTCATTCACTTTCGGCTATTATAAAATTATAAAGGAAAGGAAAAAGGTGGACAACATCCTTCCTTGTTTTGGGGAGAAAAAAAGGGAAAAGGCAACTTTCTCTTCTACACCCGTGGGTTTTGGTCCTTTATGTTTTGGTGGTTGCCTTTGCAGCTTAATAATAGAGAAGAGAAAGAGATAGAAAGCTACGGAGGGTGAGTAGAAAGTGTGGAGTTCATTTTATGTTTTGAGCTGAATACAGAGAGAATTGAGCAGCAGAAAAAGAGAGTTGCAGCTCCTCTTTAATATTTTGTTCTTGCATTTTCATTTGATAAATTTCCTGTGGGTTAGCTTGAGTTTGTTCCAACGGGTTTGGTGCTATTTTAGCACAACAATTGGTATCAGAGCACTGGTTGCTCTTGGGTACTGTCTAGTTGCAAAAGATGTCAGACGGGCAAGATGAAAATCCTTTTGGAAGCAGCTCCGGGTTTGCAAGAACTACGGTGCAAAATGCAAAGTTCGAAGTGGAAAAGTTTGATGGCACAAACAACTTCGGGATGTGGCAATGTGAGGTCAAAGATGTGTTGGCTCAACAAGATCTACTTGCCGCTTTGGGAGAGAAGTCGGAAGCTATGTCGAAGCCGGAATGGGAGAAATTAAATTTGTGGGCTTGCTCTTCAATTCGGTTGTGCCTTACAAAAACTCAGAAGTATTTTGTGATGCGGGAGACGGTAGCAAGTGTGTTGTGGCAAAAATTGGAAGACAAGTATATGACAAAGAGTGCAGAGAACCGGCTACACTTGAAGAAAAAGCTCTACCGCTTTCAATACAAAGAAGGTACAAAAATGATTAGATGCCTTGATGTTTTTAATAAGTTGATTGCCGACTTGTTAAATTTAGATGAGGATATTAAGGATGAAGATAAGGCCTTAATATTGTTGAATTCCTTGCCGGACTCTTATGAGCATTTTGTTACCACTATTATGCATGGTAAAGAAACTGTGAAATTTAAAGATGTGTCAAATGCCTTGATGAATTATGAAATGAGGCATAGAGATAAAAATCATGATAGTACCTCTGAAACTTTATTTGTTAGAGGTAGATCATCGGAGAGAAGATCATCTTCTAGTAGGAAAAAATCACAGTCTCAACCTAGAGGAAACTCTAAAGGTAGAAAACCTTTGGAAAGGGATGAATGTGCCTTTTGTCATAATAAGGGTCATTGGAAGAAAGATTGTCCTAAGTTGAAGACCAAAGGAAAAGAAAGTTCTGAAGCTAATGTTGCTGAGGTTGAAACATATGTTTTTGATTTTGCTTTAACCACTTCCTCATCATTTGATTGTGCTACTAAATGGGTGTTGGATACGGGTTGTACTCATCATATGACTCCTCACAAGGATTGGTTTTCAAGCTTGAAAGAGTTTGATGGTGGCGTTGTGTTCATGGGAGATGACAATCCTTGTACAACAAAAGGGATTGGTACAGTTCGTTTGAAGTTGCATGATGGTATGGTTAAAGAGTTGACAGGTGTTCGGTATGTACCGAATTTGAAGAAAAATCTTATTTCTTTGGGCACTTTAGAATCCAAGGGCTTCATGTTTCATTCAGATGGACAGACATTGAAAGTTACTTATGGTGCACTTGTTGTGATGAAAGCTCCTCGATGTGGCCATTTGTATTTATTGCAGGGAAGCACTGTGACAGGTGAAGCATCTGTAGTCTCTGAAAATATGGGCACATCTGATTCAGATACTACTAGACTGTGGCATATGAGATTGGGCCATGCCGGTGAGAAAGCTCTACAAGGGCTTGTGAAACAAGGCCTTCTAAAAGGTGCCACGACTTGTAAGCTTGATTTCTGCGAGCATTGTGTCTTGGGGAAGCAAATTAGAGTGAAGTTTGGTACTGCTGTACATCAGACGAAGGGCATTCTTGATTATGTGCATTCGGATGTTTGGGGTCCTACAAAGACTCCCTCTTTGAGTGGTAGACATTGGTTTGTGACCTTTGTTGATGATTATTCAAGAAGGTCTTGGGTCTACACTATGAAGCACAAGAGTGAGGTGTTAAGCATTTTCTTGGGTTGGAAGAAAATGGTTGAGAACCAGACTGGGAGAAAGATTAAGATTTTGAGATCGGATAATGGTGGTGAATACACATCCGATCATTTCTTTAAAGTTTGCAAAGAGGAAGGAATTGTGAGACATTTCAGTGTTCGGGGAACTCCACAACAAAATGGAGTTGCAGAAAGATTGAATCGAACCTTGCTTGAGAAGGTTAGATGTATGTTGTCTCAATCGGGTTTAAGCAAGTCATTTTGGGCAGAGGCAGTTAATTATGCATGTCACATCATCAACCGGTTACCCTCAGCTGCTGTTCAGGGTAAGACACCAATGGAGGTATGGACTGGAAAACCTTCTTCTGATTATGACTATATCCGTATTTTTGGTTCACCTGCTTATTTTCATGTGACTGAAAATAAACTTGATCCTAGAGCCAAAAAGGCTATCTTTCTTGGTTTTAGTAGTGGTGTCAAAGGTTACAGGTTGTGGTGCCCAGAGATGAAGAAACTTGTAATCAGTAGAGATGTGACATTTGATGAAGAAAGTATGTTCAAGGACTCTGAGAAGAATGTGAAAGATGTCCAACAGGTGGAGCTTGAGAAAGTTGCCTCTGGTACTTCAAATTCTATTTCCGCTGATGTCGATGCCACTACAAGTGAAGAAGTTGGAGACCATGAGGATGTTGAAGAAGTTGAACTTGAAGATTCTATTCAAGTTGAAGAGCAAGTTTCACCTCAAGAGTCTATTGCCAAGAACATAGGAAAGAGGCAAATTACCAAGGGGTGATTGTGTCTTAACATCATTATATCTCATTAACAGCATAGCATCACCATTACTATCCAACAAATCTCCTTTTTGAGCTTTTGTACAACCGACCACCATCTCTTACTCATTTGCGTGTTTTTGGCTTTCTTTGCTATGCCATTGTTGTCTATCAAACTCAAAAGTTTGACACCCGTGCCAAACGTTGCATATTTATTGGCTACCCTCCTCTTGGTCAAAAAGGTTATCAGTCGAGATGTAAGATTTCACGAAAACATATTTCCCTTCTCAACACCATCTGCCACTCACTTACAACCTCATGACCGAGGGCCTATCTCATCACATGCCCCCACGTCATTTTCACGCTAACCTATGCCAACCGTGTCACAGACACCAACACGCCCTGTGCTTGACACACGACAGCACATGCAATTACCATTCTCACACCCTGCCAACTCGCCAGGCCCACTGCCATTTGCCCCCAGTGACGACCCACTAAGCCTAATCAACCTTTACCCCACTCCTGACCCCCCCCCCCCCCAACCCCACCTCAATCTGCTAGCCTCAACCCCACCCCAGTTACTCCCCAACCTCTTGTGTCATCCACACGCCACCTGCCAAATGTTTGCCATATGCCAATCGACTATCATCCTTCAACCTCTCGAGTCTTCTAACACCGCACCACTTCAGCCATTACCCACTTCTGTTGGCCCACCATCTACTACCAGCCCACATTCTCATGATAACACACCATCTCCTGCCAGCCCACCAGCCCATTCTGATCATACAAGTCCACCTACTCCACATACAACCACACCCACTGCTAATATTGGCCCGACAGCATCCCTCCCTCCTTAGCCCACCATGGCACCTTCATGACATTCCACTCGTCCTACACACCCTTTGGCATGGCATAAAGCATCTAACATGGCGCCTCGTCCTTCAAGTCCTACCGAGCTCACTTCCTATACTCAAGCTATCCAATATCCTAATTGGCAACAGGCCATGCACGTCGAATTAGAAGCTCTGCAACAAAATAACACTTGGAGTATGCTTCCTTTGCCTTCTGGTCATAAACCCATCGGTTGCAAGTGGGTCTACAAAATCAAATAAAAAACTGACGGCACCATTGAGCGTTACAAAGCTCGTCTTGTTGCCCTTCCTAATCTGAATCATAGAAGGCTTTCAAGGAAAGATTCTTAGAGGCAGGAAATAGTAGGCCTTGACCAGGTGTCCCTTTGATGTATCTGAGGATTCGTAAAGTAGCATCCCAATGAGGCTTTCGAGGCTGATGCATGAATTGACTAAGTGTTCGAACGAAGTAGACTATATCTGACCTTGTGAAAGTGAGATAAATTAACCTCCCAACCAGTCTTCGATACTGAGTTAGGTCATTGAGAAGTGCTCCATCTGTGGGGGTGAATTTGAGATTCTGTTCCATTAGAAACTTGTCCGATCTTGCACTTGTAAGCCCTGAGTCTTGCAAAATGTCTAATGCATATTTTCTTTGAGACATGAAAATACCTTTCTTGGAACGTGAAAATTCAATGCCCAAGAAATACTTCAAATCTCCAAGGTCTTTGATGCGACAACACTTGAGAAAAAAAAAACGTTTTGAGGTGTTTCATCTCTTGAAGATCATTACCTGTGAGAAGTATGTCATCAACATAGATAAGCACTGCTGTGGATGAAGTACCTTGTGTCTTGGTGAAGAGGGAATAATCAGCCTTTAACTAATGGTATCCTGTTCTCTAAATAATGGTTGAAAAGGTAGAAAACCAATTTCTGGATGCTTGTTTGAGTCCATAAAGTCCAAGAAACAAACCAATGTGTCTAGATCATTTGCAGAAGCCGAATATCGAGCTATGGCCAATATGTGTATGAAGCTAACTTGGCTACGTTATATATTACAAGATTTAAAGGTCTCACAAGTAGCTCCCACACCATTGTATTGTGATAATCAAGCCGCTTTGTACATTACAACAAATCCTGTTTTCCACGAACGTACAAAGCACATAGAAATCGACTGTCACATAGTTCGCGAAAAACTACAAGTTGGAATGATTAATCCTTCACATGCTCCCACTCGTTTTCAGTTGGCAAATGTATTTACAAAGGCCTTGGGAGAGGACCAGTTTGTGACACTACGCAACAAGTTAGGAGTTCACGATCTTCACTCTCCAACTTGAGGGGGAGTATCAGGAAATAATTATTGTAGTTATCATAATATTATTGTGATTATGATAATATCTTCCTGATTAAGTCAAACATTAGGAAAATGTTATCATAGTTATTATAATATTATAATCATTATAATTTACCTTTTCTAGCATAAGTCAAATGCCACAAATTGTGGATCATGGCTTACATGTCGTAATAGTGGTTGCGTGCTTGATTGTAATATTTGTATATAATACCTTGTATAGAAAGAATTATTCAATTGAAGAAATTCATTCAAAACAATTATACATTCTATTTTCCTTACATACCAAACAAGGCTCCTTCTTTCATGTTTGACATCTCTTCCATTGAATATGATCATTCTACAATGAGATGTATGCCAATACAGTGATCTGAAGCCTCTATTTATAGCTGATGGGAATACAGTTGTTAGATTCGGATTCGCTTATAGTCAGCTCATACCCTCTCCTCAATTTGCCTTAAACATAAGTTCTTTATATTTTTTTTTCTTCTTGTTCTTTTTAATAAAGGGAACCAAACTAGATAATCCACAGGTATGAAACTAGAATACGATCGATATCAATGCCACATCCTTGCCCACTGATTTCTCAAAGATTGTCTGGGGCATGTAGCTATGGTAATATAGCACTTATCCTTTCAACCTCAGAGCAAGCGTTCTTGGTTTCCTTCCCCCTTGGATCATCAAGACTTCGTTAATATCACGAATGTATGGTAAGTACTCAAAAGAATTTTTGAAAAGTAGCCCAAATTTGAACTTGATACAGACTTTGTCCCTATTTTGTTGATGATTTTGTAGACTTTTACAATTTAAACTATTTGAAGGGTTCAAGCACTACTCTGACGGGCCTATTTGAAGGGGTAGCACTAGTCTACGGGCCTTGAGGGGAGTTCGAGGACTGTTTAAATCACCTCTCAAGGACTTTGAGTATTACACGAGGTGTCTTGAGTGATGTAATCTCAAATGGCAGGATGGTGATCAAGAAATCAGTTGTTATATGCAAATCCGGCATCGAAGTTCAAGCATTACATATTTGATTTCTAATGTTCTATATATATGCCCATGACCCGCTATTTCGAAGAACGGTATCACGAGCAAGACTTGGTGCTTTACCCTAGTATATAGGTATTTGTGGCCACCAAAAATTCCATTGTGTCAAAACAACTTTCTAAGTTTTTGAGGATATTTGGTATTTTATTATTATGGTTCATATTAGGATCCCTAGCAAGCCAAGGGTTGTCATACCGAGCATCTCCAAGAAAAACTCTAAATTTCGTTAAACTAGTAAGTGATAGTGTTAAAAAATTATTTTAGCTACTTAATTTAACTTTTTATTTTCGACACACTCTCAATTTTACAAATGTTGGATATTTTATTATTAACAATTCAAAACCAACCCACTCATTTTCTAATACAACCTTCCCTCTTCCTTTTCTCCTTGATCAAGGTTCCACCCTTGAGTTTTATTTTTAAAATATTTAGCAAATGAATAGTTGCTCTTTAAAATTAAAGAGTGACTGTTCATTTTGATATAATAGAAACTCTTTTACAACATCTCCGAGAGATGAGTTTTTTGAGTTGTCCCTTAGTTAATGCGAATGTATAAGGAATGAACATTAGAGAAAAGCCATATTGATCTAACTTCCTTAGATTACTTGTCTCTTAGTTTGATAACATTCTTTAGATTACATTATTATTTTGTCACATAATAGAAATAAAAGTAAATGCCAAATAAACTTTGCCCGTCTAATTTAACATAATAAGTATTCTTAAAATATTTCTTCATATAATTGACTTTTTGAACATGCATCTAACAATTAAAACTAATAATTCAAAACCAAATGCTACTTTCATCATATTAATTACTTGAGATCAATGCTTCAGAATTGTTGATTTGATTATTCTCATGTCACTATATCATCCACCAATAGCGACTGTTGATTTGATTTTTTTCCCCCACAACTGAAAATAATTATTTGAATTGAATTGGTATTTGAAAAATATTAAAGAGACTCTCTATGTACTCTCTATCATCTCATAATTTAATATTAATTTACATGACAACATTATAAATTATTATATCAAAACATGAAGTGACAGAAAATCCATAAAAAAATCCTAAACAAAAATAATAAAAATCTGCTTCGAAGAATCTGAATATATCAAATTGAGACCATCTCCAACCAAAGAGTACACAGGGCCAGAGGGCCGAAAATAGCTCGAAAACCGTTTCCAACTGAGGGCTATGCCAAATGGCTCGTCGGCCCCACGGGACAAAAAAAGGCCAACCGGCTGGCCATCTTCAACCAGCTCGCTGGCTAGCCCAATTTTGTTTTGTTTTGTTTTTTTTTTGTTCTTTTCCATTTACCCAACCCACTTTAGGGTTTAGAGTTTAGGATTTTTTTTTGTCCCATCCCACTTTTTTTTTTTTTTTAATTTCTAATTTTTCCTACCATTTCTCACATATTTTTCACCATTCCATATTATTTTACCTTATTTGATTTCAACTTCACATTTCATACTATAGCCCTTTGGCCCTCGGTTGGAGATTGTTTTTTGTCACAGGGCTATGTTTGGCCTATGGCCCTCTGGCCCCTTGGTTGGAGATGGTAAGAAATATGACCCTGCACTATTCATTAAAATATTAATTTCTTGGATGACCAGAGGGCTAAAACGAGCCCTATGGCCCTCCTTTGGTTGGAGATGGTCTGAATGACACTGGCGGCTCTTGGCTTCAAAGTAGTGTCACAGAGCCATAGGCTAAGTCTCTGAGAGGCCTATGTGTCATATGAGAGAGGATCCTCGCCGGATCGTTTTTGTGAGGATCCCGAGGATTCTTCAATCACATATGTTCATCGTACATCGTGCAATCAGTTTTTGTCAGGTACTGTTTATATTCAATTTAAAATATAAAAAAATTTACAATGATTTCTGATCATACGATGTACGATGAACGGATGTGATTGGAGGATTCCCATGATCCTCCAATCACATCCGTTCATTTTACATCATGCGGCCAGTTTTTGTCAGGTACTGTTTATATTCAATTTTAAATAAAAAAATTTACAATGATTTCTGATCGCACGATGTACAATGAACAAATGTGATTAGAGGATCCCCAAGATCCTCACAAAGAGGATCCAACGAGGATCCTCCTGGCCTCCTGGGTGTTATATAACGAAAATAACACTAACGTTGGGACCCAAGACAAGTGTCTGCATCTTCTTTGATGTATTTTGCTTTGTAGTATTAGTACAAATTAAGTATGAAAATTACAATATTAGAATCAAACTTGTAGGATTGACTACAATATTTGTTTATATTTAATACAATTTTTTTTTATCGAGATGATAATTTTATTTTAGTTTTTTGTCAAAATATAGACTTTATTTATAATCTAATCGAAATATTTACATTCATAGCAAGAATATTAAATAAAAACTCAGGGCCTATCTCGTCCCAAACAAATGGACCACCATGTTTGGCAGTAAACGAGGCAACCATGTGAGCAGTCAGGTTGCTACCCTGCGGCACAAACCCAATTTTGGCATCTCTAATATGTTTCACCAAAGAATCAATATCAAACAAAAGACATTCCAAATCAACATCCACTTCAATCTCCTAGTTAATCATTCGCAATAGCATCTGGGCATCCGATTCAATCTCCACCTTCATAAATCCTTCGTTTTTACAAAACACAAGCGTTGCAAGAATAGCCTCCGCATCCGCCAAGATTGCTGAATTAAAAGGCTTCTTCCCCGCCCCTCTGCTCTCCGCAAACACCCCTCAAAATACTAAATTTTACACATGATAAAGAGCCTTTCATGCCTAGGTTAGATTTTAATGAATTTTTCTAGTGAGATTCACGGAGCAATTCTTCGATAGCAAAGCAGTAGCTCCCAGTGCAACTTCTTAAGAATCGTGTGGTGAAATTTCAAAACTAGCACATGAATTATTTAAGTTGGGTGACATTGTATCTGTTGAATTCACATGTGAACTAACGAACTCTGATATCATGAAGGAAGTTGAGATTCCATCGCAAAACCAATTAATAATAAAGACAGTGACTCAACATTTTATAAGCCCTTGCAAGATTTCTTAGCTTTCAGTGTGGGACATTTATTTATATCATCAAACATTTATAATTATTTATTGTACTAGCATAAAATACGGGTTCTCACAATATGTATTAGAATGCATTTTCATTATATATGTAACTTGTATATGCTATAAATTTATAAGGATACCCGAAATAATTTATTTTAATACAATAATATATTTACATTAAAAGTGTTGTATTTCGGTTGAGTCACATAATTGACCAGCCATAATAATAAATTTCAAATTCATGTCCATGACAATCAAACCTAAGTTGAGAAAAAACCACTCCACCACAAGAGGAAAATAGAATAGTACAAATAAAAGTATGTATAATAACATTGAGGAAAATATTACATGTGGTCTAATATCCTAATAGATAGAATGTTGAGTTTCTACTTATGCGTCCTACACTCGAAACTCTTTATCCTCTAAATTAATATAATAATTTCAAACTCTTCCCCTTCCCTTAATAATAGTAAAATTGAAAAACAAATATTGAGGAAAACAGAATAACCAAATCCATGTGCATCAAACATGACGGCCAGCAAGGGCCATATGCTATCACAATGACCAGACTATAGTGAAGAGGAAACATCGCGGCCTGTAGTTGAATTTATTATTTTTTATGACAATTGACTGCTTGCGTGTTTCTGATTTGGAATAAAGTCCCCAAAAATATCACCTAATCCACTAAAAAATCAACAATAAAATCATTGACTTTATTAATGCACATGATCTTCCTAATACCTTTCTAAATTCATAACCATGACAATTGACATAAAAATATAAACTCATCAACTTCCATATATAAAAAATAAGAAAGAAAAAAAAACCGCGTTTTATATTATCCTCTAGCTAGAGCTCCCCTTCATTTCAAGCAGACGAAGAAGAGAAGATCATCAATGAGCAACATCACGAAAACTGCAAATTGGGTTGTTTTGGTTCTTCTTGTAATAACAGTGAAAGTCAGAGGTCGTTCTTTTGGACTCAATACTCGGAGTACTTCGTCTTCCCAATTGGTTTCAGATGGTACAGATCATGCATATCAAAATCAAAGCAGCTGCTCCCTCTTACTTCTCAAAGGAGTTGAGAATATCGATTCCACAGAGTCGTCTTGCGAGCAGCTTTACGGGTTCTTGCCATGTTCCGACAGTGTTTTTGGGCATGTGTTTCTAATGGTGGTCTATGAGTACTTGTTGTTTCATGGTGAGTCGTATTTGGCGGCTGGAGGTGAACAGATTTTCAAGATTTTGGGTCCTGGTGTGTTTGGTGCTAGTGCTTTTCATGTCATCGGTGCCCTTCCTGAGTCTCTATTACTTCTTGGTATGTTTGTATCTTCTTATATTCTTCTTAATTTCCATACACAATTTACAAGTTTTTTTCTTCGTTTTTGTTGTCACAAATCATAGATGATGAGATCTTCTAAATGTTCTTCTGTGCTTTTTTTCCTTTCCTTCATATTGTGAAAACTTTCCTGCACTCATTGCATAAAAGAGGTGTTCCACATTCATGATCATGTGCTACTCATCACAGGATGTAGCAAATGGATTGGATTTGATTTTTCATTAATGTACTACACACATTATTTAATTAAATATTATCTAACATGTCACGCCAGCTACTTGTATTAAAATTCAAACTATCTTATATATTATATTATCAAAATGTTAATTAAATACTAAACGTATAGCAACTATTAAATTTTTTATTTTATTTTTATACTAACGATGTTTTACTTTTGGGAAGGAGATCTTCTAATCTAAAAGATTGAAAATTGGGTTAGGCCAAACAAATAGTCAGTCACTAACTAGGTATCGAACTCAACACATATAATACATCATCGCTGTCCATATCACTAACAAATGAAGAATAATACAGCTAGACTGTGATATTAGTTGGTAGCTATAAAAATTCTTCGAATTTGTTGTTTAGGAATATAATTAGAGTATATAGCCGGGGGCGAGGGATTCCAACTGCCAATATGGAAGATATTCTGATTTTAATTTGTAAGGGCGTCGAGGTCGATCTTGTACTTATTAATGTATCTACAACCTGGCAAAAACAAGAAAATATTAAGTGGTTAATAAATTTAATCACAAGGTTTGACGATAATTGTATGCGATGTAGTTTAAGGAAGTGATTTATAAATGTTAATTAACCAGTAAGATAGCAGAAGGAAGAAAAAGCACATGCAGCGCATATGCACACAAGACCACTCAAGTATATAAAAACATAAAAAGGATTAGAAGAATCAAACAACCAACAATTATATATATAACTAATCATATCACACTTACTGAAGAAATGCATTTGGAAGTTTCAGTTAATTAAACTCATTGATTTTCTTTCACTACTTATATTAAAATTGTACACATATGCAAATTGTAACTGTAATTTGATAATTCTGCACACAGCTTCTGGATTTTTTAACTCCAAGGAAGTCGCTCAGGAATATGTCTATACTGGAGTTGGACTGTTGGCTGGATCATCAATTTTGAGCTTAACAATACTTTGGGGGACTTGTGTAATTGTCAGCAGCCAACAATTTTCAGATAATCAAAGCTCTAAGGCTTCCAATGAGTCAGATTCATCACTTTTGTCATGGAAAAGACTGCCTGCATCATTGACAGGTCAGCCTTGTCATTATTTTTTTCTTCACACATCTGGATTTTTTGGATGAGGATCCTCACATCCTATCATTTCATCTTACATTATACGGTCAGCTTTCGTAAGGTACTACTTGTGTTTAATTTTAAATAAAAAAATTCTAAATGATTTCTGACTACACAGTGTGAGGATCCCTAGGATCGTAGGACCCTCACAAAGAGGGTCTAGATGAGATCCAAATCCAAGATTTTTAAACCCTATATCCACTTATATATCGGATTCCCTTGCCACATACCTGAAAACTTGTCTTTTCTACTGTACACGGGTGTATGTGATGCTATGATTTTATATGTGAACGGCTAAAAGCTTGGAATGGAATAGTTGAATCGAAATACGCAGTCATTCACTGAAGTGATACATCCCATATATAACTGGTGCGTTGTAGAATAATTTTCAGAAATAAAAGTTTGTAGGAAATACAAAAAACAAAGCGTTATTCGCATTTCTTTGAAATGATAAATAAATTGCTACCTTCAAACCTTTGGGATAAATTTCCTTCTTCAGAAGTGTGGGAGTTGCACAAGTGGTTCGTGAACTCCCCATTGAACAAGAGTTATAATAAAATGTGCTGTTGCATTACAAGAGTGATAATTTCATACCAATCGACTAGGTCTTCATAGAGTAATGTAAGAGATCCCAAGTTTTCATCCTCTCCTCATTGTTTTTCTTCTCCTTTGAATTCATAGATTGTGGTATTACAACGGATTTAGAGACCAGCAGCCTTGCGAAGATAATGATTTGTTCAGTAGTACCATTTCTTATCATGCAAATGGCAAAAATCTTTCCATCCTCTTCCGGGGAACGCATCGCAATCTTGACTGCTCTCAGTGTTTCTGTTGTATTCTTATTATTGTACTTCATTTATCAGGTACGCATTCATGAATATCTCTATACATGAACTGATAATATTATTGCTGTTATACATATTAATGTCTTTGAAGTATTCATGTAAAATATTTACTGTTAAAACCTTACAGATCTTCCATCCCTGGGTTCAAAAAAGAAGATTAGAATTTGTGAAACATGGGCATTTGATTTCAAGCATTTTACAACACGTCCAAAAACATGCACTGGCGAGAGTCCTCACTGTAAAAGGGGCACCAAATATACCTGCTATAAGAAGGTAAGGTCTCACCGAATATTGCCCCATGGTGATAGTGGTAAAGTCGCCAAATTTGTTCACCAAATAATCCGTCTTTTGCTCACCAAATAATGCCTTTGTCATAAGTATCTTATTTGATAGCAATAAATGAGTTTCAGAGTGAGCCGAAGTTGAATAACTGAAATACTTTATTTAGTGATCAAATGTGATAAGAGAATTAGCACTCGAACCTCTAAACGTGTGGAAGTATATGAGAGAAAATATACTAAGAGGAGCACATAGTAACAACTCCCCTTCAATAATTTTAGAACTGTTCTTTTGAATTCTATGAAGGTCCCCATATATTGTTTGATTGGTTACTAATTAAATATTGCAGACTATTTGAGGAAGTAGACGAAGATGGTGACAATTATATATCGCTTACTGAAGTAAAAGAACTTCTTCGTGAAATCAAATTCATATCAACGGAAGACGATAAGGATAAAGGAACAGCAGAAGTGATGAAACAGTTTGATCTGGATCATGATGGGAAGATTAATAAAGATGAATTCATCAATGGCTTCACAAAATGGATTGAGGAGATCAAGTCAGTGCATAAACAAAATACCGAAAGATCGTTGGAGAACATATATGAGGTAACTCATCATCTACCTCCAAGTTGGCCCCAAAATTTTCATTTCTTCTTTCAATACTTGAAAGTAGTTGCTTATTCATTACAATCTGATCCTCCATGCCAAATGAGGCCTATATATCATACATGCCCTGATTATAGCTAGTAAGAATATTAACGAAATGCATCGAGTGAAAAAGATCATTTGCCTTTTTCATATCAATTTACGTCCATTCTCCTCAATAATTTACATCTGCTTCTATTGCTGAGCAGGTCTTTCAACCTTGGATTGAAAATAGAAGACGAGAACGTGAAATGAAGAAGAATTTAGTGTCAGAAGTACTAAGACATGTCCAAAGCAATTCACTTGGAAGCATTGTCACAAATGATGGCATGCCTGATATACCAAATATCAGAAGGTTAGGACTACATCTCGTCTAATTAAAGAGTAACAGTACCCTTTTTGAAATGGTGCTGTAGACGAACCCAAAGGGGTAATGTAGACTAACCCTTTGGTTGCTATATATACATAATGTGGTGCTATCCACACACCTATTTTCACCTCTCACACATCTCTCTCAATTTTTGGCCGTGGGATCATGAATTGAAAAGGATCAATGGAAAAAAAAAATTAGCAAGTGCGTTGGAGGTAAAAAATGGTGTGTGGATAGCTTTACCCTATACATATATGGAACAAAGTTTTTCAGATTTATTTTATCAACGGAGGAAAGAGGAAACTTGGCACTTCTTTGAGCATTGGGGAAAGAGAAATACGGTGTCAATATATGTTAGTACATATAGTTTGTTAGTTTGACATACATTGTTGGTTTATATTTCATAATGTAACAGAGTTTAAACTTAGTACAGTATCGGAGCTTTGTTTGGTAGTCTAATATAACTATAAATAATCAGCATTGTAATATGTAGATGCATGTAGTATTACTCTATATGTGCTTTTTGCTGTGGTATTGAATCAACTGACCACTCTCTTCAACATGGAAAAACAGGTTGTTTGAAAAGATTGATCTCGATGGAAATAATTATATATCGCAATCAGAATTGAGAAAACTGATCGGAGATATCAAGTTTGGTAAGATTCCGGGAGACGTGGATGAATCAGTTGTAAAATTGATAGAAGAACTTGACACAAGTGGAGACCAGTTGATCAGTGAGGAAGAATTTGTTACTGGATTAACAAAATGGATAAACAAATCCAACGATCAAGCTCCTCCGTCACTTGAATCCGAGGACGATATCTACCAAGTAAGTAACTCTGAGAACTATAAGGGAAAGGAATTGAATTGAACACCACTTGTCTCCTTGTCCCAAAATTATCGCTAACACAGTTTTCTGCACATGTATCAAACTGTAATAATTTACATGAATACAACTGTTAAGATTAATTCTTCAAAATGATTATGCAGAGGACGTGGGACGAAACAGATAAGTTGGTGGACGAAGAGTACAGCAGTGGTGGAGCTGTCGACAAGTCAAAATGGGCTTGGATGAAAGCTATAACATATTTGGTTCTAGGGTTTGTTGTATTGGCAGTTTTAGCAGAACCTCTTATAGATAGTGTTCAGGATTTCTCCACAGCTGCAAGCATCCCTTCTTTCTTTGTATCATTTGTGCTAGTCCCCTTGGCAACCAATGCCAGACAAGCCACTTCAGCGATTAAGGCAGCTTCAAGAAAAACACCAAGAACCACATCTTTGACATTTTCTGAGGTTTGTCATTGTGCCCAATTTTTTATATTTTCTTTCTCAATTAGAAAATACCTAATTAATTGTGTTATTTTCATTATTTTACGTGGAACGTATTTTATTTGGATGCAGATTTATGGTGGGGTGTTTATGAACAATGTTCTGGGATTTTCTGTGTTGCTAGCCATAATTTATGCTCGTGAAATGGCTTGGGATTTTTCTGCTGAAGTTTTAGTAGTTCTAATTGTCTGCACTGTGATGGGTCTCATTGCAAGCTTCGTCTCCACCTTTTCCCTTTGGACATCATTCTTGGCCTACCTTCTATACCCAATTTCATTGCTTTTAGTCTATATTCTCAATGATGTTCTCAATTATACTTGAATTAAACCCACCAAGGATGTAATATTTTTGTAAATTAGCAAGAACATGTCTTTGGAATTAATTGTTACATTCTTTGTTCTTTATAAGGGCCAATGTTTCCCCAATTTTTTGTTAGATTAGATTTAAGGGAAGTTTAACGAAAAGCTTCTGGTACTGTTCACTTTAACGAAAAACCACATTTTAACACTAAAAAGTCAATCCTGGTACGATTCACTTTACCCTTTATTTTGTTCTTATCGTTAAAACTCAAAGTTTTCAAATCATTTTCATTAGTTTTCCTTATGATGCATTAATACTTTTGATAGAAAAAAAATTCTATAACAAAAGTAGCTAGTATTTTCGAATGATGTGGTCACGTTTCCGACCCAACATAACTTTATTGGACCATTTCATCAAGAACTTGGTGGGCAACTGCAGATTCCTAACGACATTCATCAAAAGCTTATGGCAACGTATGTCGACCACTACTATGATATGTGGAGTTTTGTCGAGGGCAGATATAGGAAACTAACGAGTAATGTCAAACATTGCCAAAGTGTGTCAACTAAGGCATTTCATCGAGCACTTGATGCGCACAACTCAAACATTTCATCAAACACTTTGTACACATGATTGGATCGAAATTTAGATCTTTTTTATATGAAAAAAATTGTAACATCATAAGATAGTACAAAATCAAACGTGAAAATCAAGAATTAAAGTTACATCTTAAAAAAATGCGCTATTTAAAAACACTATCATGGAGCATAAAAAATATATAAAAAAAACGAAGTCCTCAAAAAAATATAGATTACGATTTAGGTCTTTCTTCATTATTTTTTGCATGTCATATGTTAAGTTTGTGAAAACTGAAAGAAAAGGAATGGTGGTAGGAGTTGGGCTTGGGCTCTTCTGTATGTGATAAATGGACCTTGAGCCCTCTTATTAGTTTCGTTTCTCTAAGCCTGAGGAGCCCAAGCCCAATTCGTACTGTTGAAAGTTAAAGACTCGTCACTGCTCAGGTACTTCCTCAGACGATCTTCACCTTCACGGCATTCGCAATCACCTCCAGAAGCTCTGCAACTCCACAAACGCCTGCAAATTTACTCCCACTCCAAATCTTCAAACCTTTCAGTGAGTGACTCTTTCATTTCTCGAAATTCTCAAGAAATTTGAATCAATTTATGTCCTTCCGGCTGAAATTGGTTTTAGTTTTGTAATTGTAGATATTTCTCTGTATTTTTTGTTTTTTTTGTGCAAAATTCTGATGCGGAAAGTCTTGATTCTTACTGGGATAGTGTAGGAGAGGTTGCAGTTTACTGTAATTCTTGAAGAAATGCCTCTTTTGAGTGTTTGAGACTGTAATTTTTCTGTTTACTTTTACTAAACCTAGGGTTTCATGTATTATATTATGCATTGTTATGATATTTAGGGTTTAGGGCTTAGGATGAAAATCGAGCTGTGTGGATTTTTTCTTTATTTACTAGGTGCCGGAAAAAAATCCAATGCCAGAGGAAAAAAATCCAATTCAGGGTTTAGGGTTTACTTGGAGAAAGTAAAGCGAATGAGAGGTGAAAAAAATCCAATTCACGGGCAATACAAAAGAGATTTTGAGGACTTGAACACACTCGGTAATGAAAAATTGCGTAATTGTGCTTGAATTGGTTGTTTTACAAAATACTTCAACTGGGTTTTTTTTCCTTCAAATTACTTCATCTGGTAATGTCCTTGGTGACGTTGTTGTTCTAAGAGTTGGCCAAAGAAATGTCTACTAGACATATTTAGGTATAGCAATGGAACCTGAGAGACATGCTTGTAATGTCTGAAATGTGCGAGTTACATTGTGCTTTTCAGCTCGATGCCCCGCTTCTGCAGTTGATTTTTCAAGTGCAGCCGAACCTGTAGCCCTGAAGCTGAAGCAGTTTTCCTTGCACTCTGCATTGCATTCTAAAACCAACTGTGGTTTTGATTCATATATCCCTTGGATTTTCATTTTATTCTAAAACCAACTGTTAGAGTAATATTTATAGTTGGAAGTTTTCACTAGTATGGTATGCAAAACAGTATGTTCAAATGTCTTCTTAGGTGACGGCAATATTGTTGAACGTATTAAGAAAACGAAAATGCCTGATGGACACTCCGACATTCTTTTAGCTCTTTCCTGCTTTCCTTCTATTGTTTGTCTATCAGATGATATGAGTCCGCTTGGCTATGATCTCATGTTAGGAACCGGATTACAGTAAATGTTGGACTAATGCTTGCATGTTTCTCTGTGGCCTTGTTTATGCGTGGGATTAATATATTTCGCTCTAGAACTTTGGTATATGCATTTGTTGATATTGTATCTGCTACATGTGATTTGAGGATTGTCTCATGATGAACTGAACTTTTTCAACCTTTGTTATTATGCTATATATTATATAACATAACCCCATTCGTTATGCCAAAATGACCTGGAGAAGTTTACAAAGTATTGCATGACTGACATACCGATGATGATTAAACCATTACCTAAGCTCGTTATATTTTTATTTTTGTATTAGCCTGCTGAAGAAGAGGTTGATCCCTGCATTTGTGATGGTGGAAGTGTGGTGGTCCCTCTTAGCCGCTATCCCTGCAGTAGTTGCAGGACAAGCGTTTCGAGTGAAGAAAAGGCGTGGCGAAGAGCAGAGATTAAAGAGCGCTAGAGGGAGGGAGAAGAGTTCTGATGAGATTTTTGTCTGCGAAAGGGTATGCACGTCGAAGAGAATGCTGAAAAAGGTTGGTGCATTCTCAAAGGACCCAATTCCTGATACTTGTGTTACCGTTTGCGGTGTTTCTGAGCTCGATGCGTGTGCTGATGCATGTGCCCGCACTGTCTGCGTAAACCAACATCAAGTACCTAATTGGAACGACATCTGCCTTAGGAGATGCCAGAGTGAGTGTTTGAAACTCTCTTCTTCAAATCCTCTTTAAATGAGAAACCTGCCACTTAGTACTACGATCTAATAATATTGATGTTTGCTTATAAGTGAGAGATTTTTTATTCGATTCTCGCCAAAGAAGAATTTGAACTACATTATTTACTAGTTCATTGTGAGATTAAACTATCTCTCTTTTCTTAATGTAGATAGTATCGTTTATCGAAAAAAAAATAGAGATAAGCTTTATATGATAACGAAGGACCAAGATTTTCTGCGCTACTAGTTTCCATCCCCTTCCATGCCCTGTCACTTTATCAACCATTCATTCCATACCAAATTAATTTAAGGCTCCAGATTTTGCCACGTGACCAACAACACTCAAGTTTCTTTAATGCCCAAAATTTCTGCCTTTCCCGCTGCCTTTCCCTCCCATTCCAATTTTCCTGCCGTAAAATGGACCAAGATTGTGAAGATGTTGTGTGCACAGTTTTGCACCTTATGGTGCTTTTATGGAACCAGATGTGAGGAGGAAGAGAGAGAGAAACATTGGAGAGAGAGAGAGAGCATTGAATCTTGGCAAGAGCAGCGAAGACTTTCCAATTGCTGTGTTGTGTTCTGAAAGAAAGAGAAAGCACAGAGGAGAACGCAGAGCAATTGATGCAATAAGAAAAGCAGAAATACTTCTTACTCAGAGGCTGCAGAGTAACAAGGGAAATGGAAACATGCGAAAGACCAAGGTGACAAGCCCATCTGCTTCTTCCTAAATCCCACTCTTTTGCAGCACCAAATTCTGCAGATTCAAAATTAAACGCCTGGACTGAAGCACCAGAAACTGCAGATTCAAAATTTTACAAAAAAATTTACGGCAGGAAAATTGGAGTGGGAAGGAAAGGCAGCGGCAAAGGCAGAAAAATTGGGCATTAAAGAAACTTGAGTGTTTTTTGTCACGTGGCAAAATCTGGAGCTTTAAATTAATTTGGTATAGTATGAATGGTTGATAAAGTGGGAGGGCATAGAAGGGGATGGAAACTAGGAGGGCAGACAATCTTTGTCTATGATACTAATCATGAGGTTTGTACTATAAAATAGTTTTTCAAGTACGTTAGTCAGACGTGTGTTAGGTTTCCGTTAAGAAAGAATGAAGTTGTGGAATCTAAAACCCACGTAACACAAATCAGATAGAGTTGCCAAATCTGGTAGTCATTACTTTGTCAGCGAAGAGCCAATCACTTCCGCTTGCAGGCGACGTGGAGGCATTACTCCCTCATATCCCTACGAAAAAAGCGTTACAACTGTCGGTAAGTGATCCGATCCAATCCAAGCAACATGCAAGGATCTCTCAACTTTATTTTAATCAACAATAAATGCTCTCACATGGTATAGCCGTTGGTATCCAATGTTCCTCTTCTTCTAAAGTTATAATTTTCAATATAATAGTTATACGACAAGTGGATCTTTTTCAAAGATAACTCCGTCCTCGCATTCAGGGTTTTACGTTTTTTTACCTTTGTGTCCTCGTTGACCTTGGCTTTATTAATGATTAAACTTGTTTAATATCGCATTTATTCCGAGACAAGAAACTTTTATCTTAACTTTGGCTCGTTGCATACCTTGATCCCTTACTGTCCGAATGGCGTTCTCTGCCGCGCTTTGGTAAACGACCCAATGCAATTTAATTATAATTCAACTAGTGACGATGACAAGTAGAAAGTTCATATTCTTCAGTCATTGATAAACAATTTGTTGTACGTATTATGAAAGAAAATTACAGAAATTATAGAAATTGAAGATTTTGATTAAAACTATTGTAAAGAAGTAAAATGAAATTGAAAATTATGAATCTTATACTGTGCTTCACCATGTGCTCCAATAAGGAAGTCAAAGACTTTAAATCTTGAGAAATGATGTTGAACTTTTTTAAAGTGGGATTTTTTCTCGACCTTTTGTCTTTCATGTTTTTTGTACAATGTTTTATAATATTAGCATGAAAATTGACTATAGCAAAAAATCCATGAAAAAGTCGTACATTTGAGAGAGTTTTGTTCTTTTTCTTCCAGCTGTTTGGGCAATATCATCTCTTTTAACTACCCGCACTCTTGTCTCCTGTTTTAGGTGACTCTTTTGGTTGGAGTCGTTTGAGAGTTAGGTGGTGACTTTTTTTGGTAGATAGGATGGCTTCAATTGGAGTGAGAGTAGGTTACAATATCTTATTTGGATTTTAGGTTTTGGTTTGGGGATTGGTGAGTTATTGGTATCGCCATTGGCCAGTCTCTCATCTCACTCACAAAAGGTAGGCCATTCGTGTTTACTGATTATTCGGTATTGAAAACGCAGCATTTTCCTATAGTTTTTGGCCAAAGATTTTGGGCCATTTAAATTTTAGAAGAAAATTTGTTTCTATTGTAGTAAAATAAAAACTCAAATATGAAATATGGAAAATGTTAAGGGGACTCGCCCCCAAAAGCAAGTCTCTAACGACTCTTCCGCGACGGGTAATGCTAGTAGACTGAATTTGTACCTTGTCTAAAAAATTTATGATAAATATAACTGTTGTTATTTATTATTTTAATTTTTTGAATAAACAATATTATTTATAATAAAACGGTGGGAAAATGAGTTAAGTCTCGCTATGAGTTAACAAAAATGTAATTTAAATTTGGCTTTGACAAAAATTAAATCTAAGACTTGCCTCTTACAAATGAAGTAAAGAGAAATACCACTAGATTATAGTACCAAGTGGCTTTAATATAATTGAAAATTACTCTCTACAATCTAAAAAATTATGGAAAACTAATGAAAAGGGTTTGAAAACTTTGAGTTTTAATGATAATGACAAAATAAAGGATAAAGTGAATAGTACCAGGCAGGGGCGGATCTACAGAAGGACCCGGGTGGTCCCGGGACCCTCCAAAGTTCTGGAGAAAGGCTTGAGAGGACCTTCGAGGATCCCCTAATTATCTGGGCAGTTTGTGCTGGCTGGGTTTATATGCACAGTTGATGGTGCAGTGGATGCAGCTCGCGAAGAAGACGATTCCTCCTGTTTTCTCTGTTTCTCTTTTAACCTAACACGTTGTCATTTTTTAAATCTTGATGCGTTGCTGTTTTCTTTTGGGGAAAGGTTGCGTAATTGTTTGCTTTCCCTTTTTTTTTTTTTTAGATCTGATCTATTTTTCTCTTTTTTTGGTCAGATTTTTTCTCTTCTAAAACTAAAACCCCATAAACTCCAACATATCTTTACTGTTATATATAATACTCGTGCCCTGATAATTTTATTTTATCCTAAAACCAAAGCAACTCATCTAAACACTACATTAATAAAATCCTATTTGTCAATCAAAAGAGGGTAAAAAGATAATTTTATCTTCTACCACAAAACAAAATCATGGGTAGTAAAGTAAATTCACACAAATTAAATTTTACAATTTTTTTTCAAAACCATACCCACGGATGAACTGACGTGGGGCATATGCTAGTATTAATTATAAAAACACTTATTAAGGGCAGTTAGGTAACCATTTTTTTTTTTTCACTTTTTAAATTTTGTTTTACTTTTTTTCTCTACCATAGGATTAAAATCAAACGATGAGTGAATGCAATTTTCTTGAACCCTAGAGTCTAGGAGAACAAGACCCTTGTTGTTTGTACCAACATTTATAAATGAAAGTGATGGTTTAATGTTTCAATGTTGTTTTCGTCTATTTTTTTTTTTTTTTTAACATTTACTTTAGGACCACCCGAAATTAATATCTTGGATCCGTTACTGGTATCAGAATTGACTTTTTAGTGTACAAATATGATTTTTCGTTAAAGTAAACAGTACTAAGATCTTTTTATTAAAGTTCTCAAAAAATTAATAGTAATTGCAGGTCCCACTGTTATTTTTAATTAGAATTTTGCTAAGTATATTCGATATGATTGCCGACCTGGCCGACTTGATACTGCAGACGCGGGAATCTTGCTCTGTACGCGCTAAAATATCATTGCCGACCATCACATATCGTTTTCTCCACGAGTATCTTTACGAGCGGGCAGCACCCGGCGTTTCCAAAATAACCTAAAAAGGGTTTCAAATGTCCAAAAGATAAAAAGGAGAAATGTGAATAAGATTATTTTCAAAATTAAGATTCTTTATAAATTCTCGGGTACTTTATATTTTTGAAAAATATTTTATAATGTTGGTACGAAAATTAACTAATTATGAAAGTTCGTAGAGAATCCCACTTTAAAATAGTCTACTTATCATTTCTCAAAGATAAATTTTGTTGGAATTGGAAATGATATTTGAAATTTTTGCGATAGAACTATAAAAATCTGCAAGTGGTTTGAAACAAATTGAGGAAAATATTGGTGCAGTTACTAGTAGGCCGACCTGATTGTTTGAAATTTGACAACATATCATAGAGAGTTGGTAGATTTAGCTCGAACTCTGTTTTTACCCTATTTTGCCATTATTATCGGATTGGTTTGCTTTTACACTTTGAATGATTGAACGAAATTTGTTGTACGTATGATCTCATGTGATGGAACGTGTTGATAAATATAAAATTCCCAGATCAGAAATTGTTGACAAAATATATGTTTGATAAATAGAGGAATGGTAGCCCAAGTCTTTGCAATCCTACTATATGAGAACTCTAAGGTAATGTTTGGAAATGCCTCTTAAAAGAATTTGCTCAAGTGGAAGAGCTTCTATTAGAAGCACATAATTATTTTTAAACAAATTGCAAGTGGATTATGGAAAAATACTTCGCGTGTAGTTTTTAGAAAATTTTATAGTGGGACTATTTACATACCAATTTTTACTCTCACACACTAGTTAATTTGTGTCATTTGATTGTCTTCAATTCATTCGATTCGACGATCAGAAACTCAGAGAGGTGTATGAGAAGTAAAAAAGGGTGTGTGGAGGTGGAGCCACTTAGTACTGCGATCTAATGATATTCTTCTTCATTTATAAGTGAGAGGTCTTAGATTTGATTATTGCCAAAGACGAATTTGAATTATATTATTGCTGGCCTATTATGAGGCTAATCTCACCCCCTCCCGCATTGTAGATAATGCGTGTGTGGATAACACCACCCAATTTTTATTAGCATTCCAGAAAGAAAAAAAAAAAAAACATTTCCAAGCCCCTAAACTTTACAAGCCTATTTGGTGGGCCGGTTGAATAGATTGATAAATTAAAATTGACTTTAGTCCAGTCCATTGTTTGTTGTGTCAAAATATGAGATTGATATGACTGAACATGATAGATTATAAATCCATAATAAAACGCGTTATCTAACCTATTCTCATACACGAATTACACGTCTTCTCTTACAAAAGCTTACAGTCATTTCCAATTCTATTCTTAAAAGTCCAAGCCTAACCAAACGTGCTCTATGGGTTAGAAAAAATTTGATTTGAAGACACTCTTTCAACTTTGTTTACTGTTTTTTTGATAAATTCAACTTCGTTTACTTGATCAAAAAACAAGTCTTAAATAGTAATAAATTTAAGAGAAAATTCTACCAAATAAAATATAATAAATGAGGGAGATGACACCATAACGGCATTTTGATAACAATTTGAGCACATCTTAAAATGAAAAAAAAAAATCTAACGAAAAGTTCAAAAAAAAAAACTTTAGTTTAAATGAAAAAGAACAAATAAATGTGTAGTGAATAATACCAGGAAAATGTAAAAATATGATTATTCGTTAAAAGTTAATAATACTGTAAATGTTTCGTTAAAATTAAAAAAAAAAATCCGAATAAAATAGAAAATTTGGATAATAAATACTTGCAATTTCTCTTAAATCATAATTAACGACATAAATGCAAGAAAGGAATTTGAATCGTCTCTCCCCACTCTACCCCAATCCATATCTCTGGGACCCCAGGGCCCCATCCCCAACTGACACACGTTTCAGACACTAACCGTCCTCGGTTTCCCTCTCCTTCTTTATCGCTTCCCAATCGCCACCTCACATACAATTCACTACTGATGTGCAGCTGCTGAAACCACCCGCCTCCCGCCATGTCTAAACCCGCTGACGTGTCATTCTTCCTCCTCCTCCTGGTCCTCTGCGGCCAGGCCCACGGAGGCCGTGTGCTCCTCTCCGACTTCATCCAATCCACGTCGCCCGGTCTTATCTCCGATGGAGTCCACCACCGGTCTCACTCCTTCGCGCCCTACCTCGCTCTCAACAACTCCTTCTCGGCGGCGGACTCCACCTGCGACCAGACCTACGGGTTCTTGCCCTGCACCACCACTGTGATTGGGAACCTGTTCCTGATTCTGGTATACGGCTACTTGATGTACATGGCCGCCACCTACCTCTCCAATGGCAGCGAGCTCCTGCTCGAGATTCTCGGCCCCGGTATCATCGGAGGCTTGTTCCTCCCCATCCTCGGCGCCCTTCCCGATGCCATGCTCATTCTCGGTCAGTCTCTTTGTATTACTCCCTGTTTGGTTGCCGAGAAAGTGAGAGAAAATTAACATTTCTTTTGTTTATTTCGGATGAAATTTTATGCTTTTTAAATTTCGACTTTTTGTGAGTGCCCAAAAATTGAAAGATCATACCTTTTCAAAATGTGAATTAGATTAATTAGAATTTTAACTTTTCACTAATTCATTAGAATTTTAACTTTTTTCGAATGCATCTTTTCATTTGGATCCAGTAGAAGGTATATATTTTGAGTTGTGATGTAGATTCGATGAAGTTTAGAGCTTGATTGAATATGTTTTTAAAATGACTATGTTTTTAAAATGACTGAAAGCGTTTTGGTGAAAATATTTTTGAAAATAATTCTTAGTAAAAACCTAGGAAAAACACATAAAATGCTTCCTGAAAGAAGCACATTGGAATCCAAAAATATTTTCTTTAAAAATACTTTCAATCATTTTAAAAGCGCATCGCATCCCCACTGTCTGTAGTTGCTCTTTCTGTTTGCTCGAATTTGAATTGACCCTAATTGTTTACCTTTGTGCCTTGTTGTTATCACCACTAAGAGCCTGTTTGGTATTGTATTCAAAAGTATTCATAAATTTTTAAAACATTTTTTAGGAACCATTTTTATTAAGATTCAAAAACTTGTATAGTATGAGACTTAAATATATTTTTTTAATTTTAATAATTAAAAAGAGAAGAAAAAACACCCTACAACAGCTCCCTGTTAATACGGGAATTACTACTAAATTCAGTTGGTCAGATAGAGAGATCAAAATAGGGGATTGGAGGAGAGGGAGCAGAGAGAGATTCGTAGGGGAGGAGGATCAGGAGAGAGAAAGAAAGGAAAGAGGATAGAGATAGTGAACTAGCAGAAAAAATAATAATCAGAGTGAGAGGAGAGGAGAGGAGAGAGAAAGTTGGAGTTTAAAAACTCTAAAAATTCATTTTTTATGTTTTTAAAAAGTAGTCTAATTTTAAGTTAATGTTGAATAATCGGACCGGTTTACAGTTTAGTAATCGTGGTTCAGAAGCAAATTTAAGATGGAAAAACAAAGACCAAATACTTCAAAGTTAAATCAAGAAAAGAAAAGAGACTGTTCCTGCAATATAAATTGTTCTAAATTAACCCTTTGTACATGTGAAGTTGAAACTTTTATGTTATATGATAGTTTCGTAGCTCAATTTCTTAAGTACTTAAATCTGCACATCAGTCATTGCTACATATGTTGGGTTTTCGGGGGATCTGTGCAGTGTTCTACATAAACGATGCTCTATGTTTACTCCTATTTGGATGATCTACTTAAAATTTAACTTTTAATTTTCAGTATCCGGGCTTTCTGGAACTACGGAAACTGCTCAAAGTCAGGTCTCCGTTGGAATGGGCTTGCTAGCTGGTTCTACTGTAATGCTTATTTCAGTAATATGGGGTTCCTGTGTTTTCGTCGGCAAGTGTGACATTGAGGGATCGGTTGCCATAGATAACAGAGATACAAAAGGGTTTAGCCTAACTGGTATGCCTATATTTTCTTTGTTTGTTTTATTAAGGAATGTTATTGCAAATTTTCTATGCATTGTTTGCACCTTACAAATATTTTCTGTTTATTTGCGGTCAGAAAATATTTGCACCTATGGTAAATGGGAAATACATAATGACGATTGATGAAGAATGGGTTAAGATCCGCGTGATGTTAATGCATGTAGCTATCGGTTTACCAGTTACATTTTAGTTAGTAAGTGATGAAATTCTAAACTAAGACTGAAAAATGAAATCTTAAGAAAATTTGTATGCCGGAAGACGTGTAATGTGAAGAATGCGTTATTGAACTAGTTGTACATTTGTTTCCTAGTCTCCCGTTCAATATCTGAACAAGAGAGAACAAGTTGTGAATGATTCAAGGAAGAAAACTGGACTAATTGACCTTCTTGTTCATCTCACAAAACCCAGGTGTATATGGGTGTCACTATACCGAGAATGTGCATTGTTGACTGAATCTTTAAATGATTGTGTTTCCCACTCCAGGAATCAAGAATTTCGAAATGTCTGATTTATTAAGTTGGGAAATTGCAGGTTCTGGTGTCAGTACTGATATCTGGACAACCTATGCTGCAATGATTATGATTGTATCCGTCATCCCATTTCTTATTGTGCAATTACCGCAGCTCCTCGATTCCACCTCCGCTAGACGCCTTGCAGTTCTGATTTCACTCATTGTCTCTGTCGTGCTTTTGCTTTCCTATTGCATTTATCAGGTAATTGTAGTTGTCATGCAGCAAGTCAGCAATTACATAATCTGTGTTGTGTAACAAATCTTTTCTTCGTTTTTCTGTTTGCTAAACTCAGTCTTATTTGTAATTTAAGTCTAACAAATCTGTCCATCTTCTTTCATATGTGTAATTTGCATTTCCATGCAAAGATTTATGCTTTAGTAATCCAACATTGTCAACTTTTAAGAAGAAAAAGGAAAAACAGTTGAAGATGACATAACAATTGGTTACTTATTTTGGGAAAGAAGGGTGTTTTGGTTGTTTCATTATTAAAAGGTCCGAGTACTTTTAAGCGCATTAATATTCTGTATTTTCTTTCATACCAAAAGTTTGGATACCCATTGCGATTTTGTCATGCTAGTTCTGTAGCTAACCTTAATCTGTTTAAATTTTCTTTTTCCTAGTAATACGATTTGGATCTTCACGCTTATTTTCACTGCTATCGCCTTATATTTAATTGTTGGTGCAGGTGTTTCAGCCTTGGATCCAGAGAAGAAAAATTGCTTATGTAAAGCACAAGCATGTTATATCAGGAGTCTTACAACAGCTGAAGAAACGTGCATTGGGAAAGCTTCTTAATGATGAGGGCGAACCGGATGAAGAAATTATCAAAAAGTTAGTATTTTATTTTAGCATTACCGATGGAGTAGTTAGTCATGTCTGTTCTTTGTGACTCTTGTAATTTATTCTTAGAGATTGTTCTAATGAGTTTTCTGATTGTATGTGTGTCAGGTTGTTTGATACAATTGATGTGGATAGGAATGGGTTTCTTTCAGCTTCCGAATTAAAAGCACTAATTGTAGGAATCAAGTTTGATGAAATACAGTTTGATAACGATGATGCTGTAGCTAAACTGATGAGTGATTTTGACACTTCTTGTGATTCCCAAATCAGTTTTACTGAGTTCTGTGCTGGTATCTCAAAATGGCTCAATGAGGCAAAGCGTCACGGAGATACCAGTACTGACTCTGGTAATCATACAATGAAGTTTTTAACAGACTTTCACGAGGTAATGTTTGTTTATTTAGATAGATTTAAGGTTTGCTTTTTTGATACGACTTTTCTATGCTAATCTTTTAATGCTTTGTCGAGTACAGCGAACAAAAGAAGAGCACGCTCTTTTGGGGGCGAATGGCCAAAGTGATGAGGTTGATGAGGGTGTTGAGAATGTTAAGCGGACCTCCATCAAAGCAGGATTAATGTTGTTGGGAGGAACTCTGATTGCAGCTGCATTTGCAGATCCCTTGGTAGATGCTGTTGATGATTTCTCCGATGCCACAAGCATTCCAACTTTCTTCATCTCATTCATTGCACTACCTCTGGCTACTAATTCTAGTGAGTCTGTATCTGCGATTATCTTTGCCAGCCGCAAAAAGATAAGGACGGCCTCGTTAACATTTTCTGAGGTTTGTATTTCATATTTCCCGTTCATCTGTTTGTCAATCTGCAAGCCTGATAATACTTGACACCTTCAACAGTTGTATAATTTATCAGTTGGAGCTTTTAAAATATGTCATAGACTTTTAAGTTTTAGGCTTTCCCATTGACATAATCTTTTCTACAGTGTCCATCTGAATCCTATTGATATACTAGTAACCAGTATCTCAACAATAATTAGCGTAATTGCGACTTATAGTTAGCCAATAATCTTCTTCTGTTGGTTTAACTATGTCGATTGTTGAAATATGACCTCTTCATCCGTTTCTTGTTGCAGTTGTACGGTGCAGTAACCATGAATAACCTGCTCTGCCTAGCAGTATTTTTGGCTCTGGTTTACGTTAGAGGATTAACGTGGGACTTCTCAGCCGAAGTCCTCGTGATTCTCATCGTTTGCATTGTAATGGGTCTTCTAGGCAGTTTCCGCACTGTCTTCCCTCTTTGGACGTCTTCAATTGCTTTCCTACTCTACCCATTCTCCCTGGCACTGGTTTACGTCCTCGACTATGTTCTTGGATGGTCATAGACACATGAGGTCCTACGTTTTCATTTGAGTACTCTTACGCGTGTATGAATCGAAATGTTTTCCCGTTTTCAATTTTCTTATGGTTTGTATGATCTTTGATAATGTTCTAGTGAGTATGCCTGTTACTTTTTCATTAGAAACATGGGATTTGTACAGGCACTTGTATTATGAGCCTATTCTCTCTGTAAGCAAAACCCTAATATATTATTGCAGTTTTAGCATCTAGATTTGTATCTTCTGAAATTTGTTATTGTGATTGACATAAACATTTTTTATTAGATTACGGTTAGCGGTTTTATAGCTCTCAGTTTATCTTCCGACACTAAAATACTCAAGCTCAAGTATCATAAGCTAAACTAGAAGTGCCGACTATTTGAGGATAAATTACAAGTTTGGAATGTCATACGCCGCCATTTTCTTAGATAATGCGGGCACAAATTTTGTTGACATCTGAAGAGCCAAAAGATCTAAACGCCAACTTGAAAAAACCATGTCTAACACACTGCTACTTCACTGTCTCATCCTCTTTCTAATCCTCTGCGGAGGAGCAGCCCGCGGCCGCAACATCTCCGGTCCTCAAACCTTACCGCACGATGGGGTACACCACCGGTCCAACAGCTCGACAGTGGCCTACCTCACTCTCAGCCGGCCCATCTTGGCGGCGGCAGAGGCGGAGTCCTCGTGTGAGGAGACTTACGGGTTCTTACAGTGCACCCACAGCGTGCTAGGGAACCTTTTCCTGATTTTGGTGTACGGGTACTTGATGTACTTGGTATTAGCGTTTGATTTCCTGGGTAGTTTCAATGGAACAGTAAGAACACACAGAGAACAGAGTTTTCTAAGACTTCAATATATTTCAGCTTGCTCTCTAAGCAAGGAGCTCAAAGAGCATGTTATACCGTTGGAGGAGTGAGAAACAACTCTCTCACAACATTACAAAAACATCACAACCATTCATTCCTAAGTCATCATGTAAGATGCTTACACTTGTCATGAGATATGACTCATTACAATCTAATCTAGATACCATATGGACTATGATCCAATGGCTTACATTAAAACCTGCACAATACTTATAATAAACCTAACACAGCAAATACATTTATACACCAATACTCCCTTCTAAATGTTTTGCTGATTTTACTCCAAGTGCATCTCTCAAGTATTCAAACCGATCTTTAGGAAGAGCCTTTGTAAACATGTCTGCCAATTGCTCCTCTGTTCTGCAGTAGTGTAATTCAATGGTGCCATCTTGAATAGCATCCCTTATGAAGTGATATTTTCTGTTGATATGCCTTGTTTTCTGGTGGAATACTGGATTCTTGGACATGGCTATGGCAGAAGTGTTATCACAGAGCAAAGATGTAGCCTCTACCTGTTCTTCTCCAAAATCAGACAACACAAATCTCAGCCACATTGCTTGTGTTGTGGCTACTGCAGCAGATACATATTCAGCTTCTGCAGTAGATAGTGCCACACTGCATTGTTTAACAGAAGCCCAAGAGAATACCCCTGAACCAAAGCTGAATGCATAGCCCGAGGTACTCTTCATATCATCCAAGCTTCCTGCCCAGTCACTATCACAATAGCCTATCAACACAGCTGCTTTACCCTTCACATACTCAATTCCAAAATCCAGAGTCCCTTGTACATATCTCAATACCCTTTTAGCTGTTCCCATGTGCTTCATGGTAGGTTTATACATAAATCTTGCCAACAAGCATGATGCATACATCAAATCTGGTCTAGTAGCTGTTAGATATAACAAACTACCAACCATTTTCCTGTATAAACCTTCATCAGCTTCCTCACTTCCATCGACTTTGCATAATCTGTCAGTAATGGCAAGTGGAGTTTTCACAGCTTTACAATCCTTCAAACCAAATTTTTCCAGTAAAGACTTGGCATACTTCTTCTGATGAATGAATATGCCATTATCTGTCTGAATGATGCCTAAGCCAAGGAAATGGTGCAACAATCCCAAATCTAACATTTCATACTGTTTCATCATATCATTTTTGAATTCTTGAACCATCTTATCAGAACTCCCTATGTAGATAATGTCATCTACATACAAAGATACAATAAGCACACCTGCATCACTGAATTTAGTATACAAAGTAGCTTCACTTTGACTTCTCTTGAAACCAGACTGATTGAAATATGTATCTATCTCATCATACCAAGCTCTGAGAGCTTGTTTCAGACCATATAAGGCTTTTTTAGTCTGTAAACCTTGTCTTCTTTCCCTTTGACTTCAAACCCCTGTGGTTGATCAACATATACTTCTTCATGTAGTGTACCATTTAGGAATGCTGATTTGACATCCAATTGGAACAATTTCCATTCCTTTTGGGCTGCCAGTGCAATCAAGGTTCTAATGGTATCGAGCCTTGCCACTGGTGCAAAGGTCTCATTAAAGTCAACCTCAGGCTTCTGAGAATAGCCCTTTGCCACTAATCTTGCCTTATTTTTCTGCACTGATCCATCCAGATTAAGCTTTGTCTTATAGACCCATTTGACACCAATTACTGGTTTATCAAACGGCCTATTAACTAACTCCCATGTATCATTCTTTTCTATCATTTCAATTTCTGCAGACATAGCTTTTCTCCAAGCTTCATCACCTGATGCTTCTTCAAAACACTCAGGTTCTATCACACAGAGATTACACTTTTCATATATGTCTTTCGCACTTCTGTATTTGAGAGGTGTGTGATCAAACTCTTGCGGTTCAGTAAGATTCACTTGTTCCTATTGACTTGAATGAGAAACAACAGTTTGATCTTGTTGCTCCAGTAAAGATTCTGTACACTCCTCGTCTACTTCACTTTCAACATTACTCCCTTCATCACAATGTACTTCATTAGAAACTGAAATGGACAGATTCTTCTCAGCATGAGTTTTCCAATTCCAGCAAGAGTTTTCATCAAAGATTACATCTCTTGAGATAATAATCTTCTTGGTTTCAGGATTGAATAATCTGTAACCTTTCTCACAAGATCCATAACCAAGAAAAATGCATTTGACACTTGTTGCATCCAGTTTCTGCCTCATTTGTGATGGAACTTGTGCATAGCATAAAGATCCAAACACTCTTAAATGTTTCACTCCAGGCTTCCTTCCACTATAAGCTTCAAAAAGAGTTTTCTTGTTCAAAGATTTGGTGGGACATCTATTCAGAATATATACAGCAGTGTTAACTGCTTCTGCCCAAAATTCAAATGGAATACCCTTCTCCAGCATCATACACTTAGCCATTTCTACAATGGTTCTATTCCTCCTCTCTGCAACACCATTCTGCTGGGGGGAATAGGCCACTGTGAGTTGTCTCTCCAAACCAAGATCTTCACAAAACTGAGAAAATTCAAGTGAGGTATACTCTCCTCCCCTGTCACTTCTTAATTTTTTCAGTTTATATCCACTTTGAAGTTCAACAGTTGCTTTAAATTTCTTGAACACACTGAATGTCTCAGATTTATTTCTTAAAAAAATAAACCCATCCCATTCTGGTACAATCATCTGTGAAGGTGATGAAGTACTTGTTTCCAGCCTTGGTAGGTGTTTGCATGGGTCCACATATGTCAGTGTGGATCAATTCCAATGGTAAGACAGCTCTCCATTTAGTTTCCTTGGGAAAAGCTTCTCGGGAATGCTTGCCAAGTGCACAACCTTCACACACTTTGGTGTTCACTTCCATCTCAGGCAGACCAGTTACCATTTCATGCTCTTGAAGCTGCATTAGAGCATTCATGTTCAAGTGTCCTAATCTTCTATGCCATATTGCAGCAGATTGACCAACACTAGCCCTCATGGCAAAGTGAATTCCTGGTTGTAATTTCAAAGGAAAACTTCTATTTCCTTTCATTGGAACTTTGACAACTAGATTTGAGCATGTAGTATCATCATAAATTCTGACTTCAATGCCCCCAAAGACAAGATAGTATCCATGCTTCATCATCTGTCCCACACTTAACAGATTCTCCTTCAAACCAGGTACAAACATAATCTCTCTTATATATCTTTTGCCTTGCTTAGTTTCAACCATTAAGTCACCCTTTCCAACCACATCAACTAATTGTCCTGTGCCCATTTCTACTTTGGCAGTGACTCTCTTATCTATATTCACCAATAGATCTTCTCTTCCTGTCATGTGGTTACTACAACCACTGTCAATATACCATGTGTCTTCATGCTTTTTCACAGCAGCTGTCATACATGTATAAAACATAGTTGGATTATTATCCACTTGTCCAGCATAATTTGCTTGTTGAACTACTTTCTTAGATCTGCAATCTTTGGCAAAATGCCCTGGCTTATCACAATTATGGCACCTTGGTTTTCCTTTGAACCAACATTCTCCAAAGTGGAGTTTGTCACAGTATTTGCAGGGATTCTTAGCTCCATCAGAGGATGTAACAAATTTCCCTTGCTGATACACAGGTTTGTTATCCCACTTCTTACCCTTAGACTTCCAATTCTTTGTGGGTTTGAAATTTTGATTGGCATTATAGTTAGTCTTCCTGGGAGCTATACTTAAACTAGCAAATGCCTTTTCATTTCTATCTTCAGAGTGTCTCTCAATCCATTGTTCATATCCCTTTAGAGTAGCAACAACATCCTGTACATCAACAATCTCCAGATCCCTAGTGTTTTCTATCACATCAACAATACTATCATAGGACCTAGGCAAACTTATCAATAGCTTCTGCACAATTATTTGATTTCCTATATCTTCACCATAACTTTTCATTTGTGACATAAGATCAAATAATCCCACAACATACACAGAGAATGCTTCATTTTCACCCATACGAGTATATTCAAAATCACGCCTTAAACTTTGGAGTTTCACAGATCTCACCTGTTTATCCCCAATGAATTCTTGCTTCAGTGCGTCCCAAGCCTCTTTTGCCGTCTCAAGTGTGGCAATTCGTGGGAAAATTTCATCGGACACAGCACCTTGAATAATCCCGAGAGCCTTAGCATCCTTCACTATGTTCTCTTTCAGAAGTTTGAGATCAGTTGCAGTGATTTCTCCTTCACTCTTCGTCGAAGGACTATAACCCTTCTCTACCATATCCCACAGATCGTGAGATCTGAAGATGGTCTTCATCTTTATTTGCCAGAAATCAAAGTTGTCTCCATGAAAAACTAGTGCTCTTAGATCAGCACCACTCGATCCAGCCATATCAGACTTGTTATCGAGTAACCCAGAAATGTTTCAGAAATTTCTTCAGTCACAGCGAACCCGATTCTTCTCCGAGTTCCTCAGCTGCGAACCTTGTCACAGATTCACGCCCAGATTTAGATCCAACCTGGCTCTGAGGCCATATTAGCGTTTGATTTCCTGGGTAGTTTCAATGGAACAGTAAGAACACACAGAGAACAGAGTTTTCTAAGACTTCAATATATTTCAGCTTGCTCTCTAAGCAAGGAGCTCAAAGAGCATGTTATACCGTTGGAGGAGTGAGAAACAACTCTCTCACAACATTACAAAAACATCACAACCATTCATTCCTAAGCCATCATGTAAGATGCTTACACTTGTCATGAGATATGACTCATTACAATCTAATCTAGATACCATATGGACTATGATCCAATGGCTTACATTAAAACCTGCACAATGCTTATAATAAACCTAACACAGCAAATACATTTATACACCAATACTTGGCAGCAACGTACCTTCCGAATGGTCGGCCCCGGTATCGTCGGAGGGTTGTTTCTTCCCGTCCTCCGCTCGCTTCCCGATGCCATTCTTATTCTCGGTGAATATCTCTGATTTCTCTGTTTGGTTTTGGGCGGGAAAGTACGGTAAAAAAAGTGAAAGAAAAGCCGAGGATAATATTTAAAGGTGAAGAAGCATGAAAATTGGTGGTTGTTGACTTTTCTGAACAAACCATGTGGCCCATGATTTAATTAGGGAAACAGGTTTGTGTCTCCATGTCTGTCTTTATCTTTTCTGTCCTTTTTATTAAATTATGGCAACGGTAGGGTACCGAACGAAAATATTGGCGCAAAATTGAGTGGCATTCTATTATTTATATAATTGATTAATTTTAGTGGGATAAGATTTTATTTTGTTGTTGTTGTATGGCAACAGTAGGGTGATTTCCAAACAGATCCCATAAGAAATGAGGTTTTTTTTTTTTTTTTTTTTAATTTAAAACATTTTGAAACTAAACTTATCTTTCAGGTTGAAAATTTTGCAATTTCGGTTGTGTATTTTTTTTTTTTTGAAATTTTCAGATCATCATCATAATTTGAAATTTCTGAAATAAAACTTACTGACGCTCTAATTAGAAGATGCGATTACGAGACAGATGTTTAAGGTTGAAGGGGTAGAGAAAGACTAAGGAAAACTTTGGAAGAGCTTTTAAGAAAAGACTTAGAGTACTTGGATCTAACAGAAGACGTGACACAAAACCAAGCGCAATGACGTTCTATGATTCATATAGCCGACCCCACTTATTGGGAAAATGCTTTGTTGTTGTTGCTTTTTCCCATTAAGTGGGGTTAGCTATATGAATCCTAGAATGTTATTGCGCTCGGTCATGTATTTGTTGTTGTATCATCATAATTTGAAATTTCTAAGTTTCGGATATTTGTACATCAATCTTTGTGCTTCTGTATATGCAATTCAATAATATTTGGTAAATATATATATATATATATATATATATATATATATATTAGACAAAACAAAATGGTATGTATGTTTATATTTTATAATCAATCTCACGCTCAAAATAAATAAAAATAATAATCAATCACACTCTCATTTTCAATAAACAAATATAAAAATAATTAACAAAAGATATCCAAATGCGGGAAATTAGTCAAATTAGTCAAATTTTGGAGTCTAAATATAATTTTAACTAACAATTAAAATTTTTCATAATTCTACTCAAAACTTGACATAAAAATACTACAATACCCTTTCTTAACTAAACTAATTACAAAACTATATATTTTCTATTGTGCAGTATTTTTCCTTCAATTTTTCACACTTCTCAATTACTTTGACCGCGAGACATGAAAATACTACCAGCCAAACTTTCCCATATCACTGAACCTGTTTCTCCGGTGACAATCTTGACATCATATAGATTTTTCCCATACTCTTAAAAGCAATTATTTCATCAAATGGTGCTTTGTAAATAGATTCACTTGAATGCACTTGTGCTCGAGTTTCTTCCGACAGAGGATACAAATAAGACCCAAAGCAATGCTGAACCGATTGAAATGATTAATCTCGTCCACCTGAAAAGGTAACGATTCAAAAATAATACAATGTAAGAGATTGCAAACCAGAGACCATTAGAAAACTAATCACAGGAAATATATGCTATAGTAGGGTTCAAGATTCAAGACCAAAGACAGCAGCTTTGCCGAAACCATGGTGGATTCCTGTACACCAACTACTGTACATATCTCAGCATAGAAACCTCACATAGATTTCAACTTAAAAGGGTTTTTGCTCCTCTGTTTTTAGATTCAAATTTTGCTTCAGATGTTCAGTTCCTGATTAATTTTTAGGCTTTTTAGTTTATTAGTTTCTGTTCAGTTTTCGCCTTCTTTGATTACATTTGAATATCTATATCTACTCAATATATATACATATATATGGGGGATATATAGAAGAAGAGTGTAAGAAATGGAGGGGTTTGAGAGTAGATTAGTATTCAAGAGGCTACGTTACTGAAGACCTCAACCAATTGCTGCTTTTGTACGGTTAAGAGCAATGAATAATTTCAGTCAATAAGGGTATATTAGTATTTTTATGTTAACTTTTGGTTGTAATTATCATACATTTAAGAGAGTGGCTATAATTCTATATAGAGGGTAAATTTTGGTTATTTTTTCAAATTTCCCAATTAACAAACAACATGGCAAAATATAAAAAACGTTTACAAGATACACACAATTAGTAAATAACCGCAAAATGTTCGATTTTTTTTGGAATTTTTTAATTGGATTATCCAAATTAACAATGAACATGACCAAAAAAAAATGTTTACAAGATGTAGTTAATTAATAGTTAGCTCTAAAATTGTTTCCAAATTAAACTAGCCTATTCTTAATTTTCAGTATCTGGACATTCTGGGAGTAAAGAACAGCTCAAAGTCAAGTCTCAGTTGGAATGGGGTTGCCAGCTGATTCAACTGTATTGATCCTCACATTGATCTGGGGTTCCTGCGTTGTCGTTGGCAAGTGCGATATTCGGAACTCGGTTGTCACTGATAACAAAGACACAAAAGGCTTTAGCTTAACTGGTATATATGTCCACTGTAAACTGTATACAGTTTACATATTTTCCTTCCTATGCTGTCTACATTTGTCAAACATGACACGAAGTTCTTACAGTAAAGTTTCCACATTTACTACTGAGGATTCAGAAATAGATAACATATAGTAATGAGAGGATGTTAATCCATTTGGTGTCTATCGTACGATCCAGTTTATTTTGATATTTGTACATCAAAAGACATGAAGAGGAAAGGATGCTCAATGTTTGAAAAACTTTCATGTATTTTTCTCCTCGGAGCTCATTTTTTATTATTTTTTATTCAACAACCATCGTTCATAAGATTTTCAATCGGTTTTCAGTCGGACCTCCTCTAGCAGAATGGAGTTACTTGACCAAATGGTTTCGCTGTTCAGAGACCCTTTAAGTTTTGAAAATCTAACAAGAGAGAACAAATTATGATTCAAACAAACAAACTGGAATAACATGATCTCCAATTGTTCGTGAGTTAAATTGAATAAAACTCCCATTTTTACCATCTTTGTTTCAACCTTTGACCTTTCTACTTAGTTGTTTATTTGTGCATGAGTTTAACAGATCACAATTCTTAATAGCTTTTGTGAACTGGGAATGGGAAAATAACTGTGTTTCTCACTTCAATATAATGATAAATTTGGAGTTGTTTTGTAATTGCAGGTTTTGTGCGAGTACTGATATCTGGAAAAGCTATGCTGCAAGGATTATGGCTATATCTATCCTCCCTTTCATTATTGTTCAATTATCGCAGGTTCTCAATTCCAAATCAGGAGCCAAGTCGCAGTTTTGGTTGCGCTCGTTATCTCTGTCGCACTGTTTCTTTCTTACTGCCTTATCAGGTAATTAATTTTGATGTTCATGCAGCAATCAATTACATAATCTGTCAAGTCCGACATGTCCACTTAGGCTTAATTAATCATCTGTTTGCTGGACTTACAAAATACATTTGATCGTTGGTGCAGGTGTTTCAGCCTTGGATCTTGTTTGGGTTAAAACTTGAATTTTGGGCTCAAAACGGAGTTGGCCCAAAAGGAGGAAAGGAGCCCGAAGCTCAGCCAAAGCCCAGAAGGCAGAAAAAGCGTTCTCCCGACTAGGTGCAGGTCATTTGAGCCATTTGCTCACCTACCTAGAGACCAAGTGGTGTAGACCAGCCAACTAATCAGCCCAAAAACACTTTACAATGGCAGTACAAGTAAAAAGCTGATGAGTCATTGCCCTTCAAGCTGCATTCGGGCAAGATTAAAGCTACAGGAGGCCAAGCTAAATTGTCTATAAAAGAAGAAAAAGAAATCAGAGATGAGGACACTCAAACAAACAAACAAATACAAGCACAAACTCTGCTCAAACTAGATTTGCCTTCAACGAAGCTGTAGTCAGCCCAAGCCTTCATCCCTTTCGGGATCAACCCTCACCAAAAGTCTTTGTAATAGCTCTGTTACCTTGTCCAAATCTTGCTGTAGTATCGATTTCTTTCTGTAAACTCATCTCCCTACCCTTCTTTCTAAGCTCTCAAACCCCTTGATAAATCACAAAGATAGGAAGTTGCAAGACGATTAGCCTTGCCCGACAAGGTGAAAACCTTGCCCGACAAGGTGAAAACCTTGCCCGACCCTCTTTGTTTTTGTCTTTTCATTCATAAGTCTAGTAATATGTTGTATACTTCCATTTGTATCCAAGTTATTTCTAGCAAGTTGATGATTAAAAGACTCCTCAGTTCTTGAATCCGATTGGAATATGTAGTTACAGTTTGAATCAGATCTGAGTTCTAAACCCTCGGGCATATAAGATTGATCATTCAAAAGTCCTTGGTCTCAAGGCATAAAAAAGAACCTTATGTGGACTTAACCCATCCATGACAGTCTTTGATAACAAGAAGTCCGAAGTTACTTGGGGCGCAAGTAATCGACCTATTCCTTAGTTTTATTTCTGTTATATTATGATTATCGTAGAACGTTTGAATATAGAAGGAATTCTTATGGGAAACCTCAAGGCCTACACCTAAGGCCCTACAAAGGCACTTATTTGGATTCATTCTGCTCTTTGGGCTCGGGTAATTAGAAGTATAATAGTCATAATACTTCTGCAATCAATGAAACAAACATTATATATTCGAGTACTGAGTTAGTTCTTGATGGGAAGCCTCAAGGCCTAAACCTAAGGCCCCACAAAGGCACATTTCATAACTAAAACAGCCTCTCGAGTATATATACAACTAAAACTCAACATCTGTTTTACATCTGCCATGCTAAAGATGGCAGTGACACGCATGAGCACCTAAAAGTTAATCTTGATTGTGAGCCTAAAGGCCTACACCTAAGGCCCCACAAAGGCACCTTTCAAAGTTAACTCTGTCCTTCTCTTTCAGCCTTGCCCGACAAGCTTTGCACGACAAGCCCGCCAGTAAGCAGAAGCCCGACAGAAAGCATCAACCGGCGCCAACCTCTCGGGAAGCTGTGTGCTCGTCCGCTAGGAAACATCCCTAACGGAAATTCTAGCCACGAACAGATCCAGTACATGTGGAGGCGAATTGCGTATGCAAAGCACAAACATGTTATTATCAGGAATCAACAACATCTAAAAATGCGCTTTGGAAGTCTCCTTAGAGATGACAGTGAACCTAATGAAGAAAATATAGTAAAGTTAATATTGTTTGTCAAAATTTTCTCTAGGGTTAATGCACATTTGTGTCAATAATTTTTTGAAGAATATAAGAATTCCCACATCATAAAATTCGTAAAATTATAAATGAATATTGAGTAGTTTCACTACTAATTAAATTGAGCCTTTTGTGATAAAACCTCCACACTTGAGGTTTGTGTTTTAACTTGATTAGGCTTCTAAATCGACAAAAATCAAAATGCACTACCATATCAAAATATTTTCTAAATTAGTTTTCCTGCTATGGTGCTTTGTTTTTAACAGTTAACATATGCAAACTGCAGTGAAAATGCTGAAATAAGACCTCTTTATCACTTTGTTTCTTGTTGCAGTTGTACGGATCAGCAACCATGAACAACGTCCTGTTCCTGGCGGTATTTTTGGCCCTTGTTTACTTTAGAGAGCTAATGTGGGACTTCTCAGTAGAAGTTCTTATTATGCTCATTGTTTGCGTTGTGATAAGGGTTTTCTGCAGTTTCCGCACTGTCTTCCCTCTTTGGACATCTTCGATCGCTTTCCTACCTTACCCTTTCACCGTATCACTGATTTATGTCCTGGATTATATTTTCGGTTGGTCATAGACGGGAGAGGCCATATGAAATCAGTTGGGTGCTTTTCAGTTATGTAGTGTGTCTGTGGCATGAGAATTTGAGCATAGGTTTCAGTTTCGCGTGTATTATTGTAGTCTGGATAGCTCGTTTTGATCTTATGAACTTTTTGCTTTCAACAAAAATTCTGTTGCTATTAAGTTTGTGATTTCAGTATCTTCCTAATGAATGACATCCCCAATACCAATATATTTCACAAAAACCATCTTACAAGGAATAGCATAAGTCAAATCATTCATAGCAGAATTGTAAACGTTCAAAAAATAAGCCAAATTATTCATAGCAGAATCTTACAAGGAATATTAAGAAGTGATATAGTATTGAGAATTAAAAGGATTTTCTAACAACCAATTTTTTTTTTGGATATGTTTGATAAAAAAAACTTAAGAGCATATGGATCATAGAAGTACTTTTTTTTTTTTGAGAAACAATTGGATATTTTATAAAAATTAAACACATTTCAAATAAAACTACTAGCCAAAGCTCTTATGAGTAAAAGTGCTTTGTAGAGAAGTAGTTCGAAATGGACCTTCAGTCCAAAAAGTTATGAAGCTCAAGGAATACAATATTTTGCAAGAGACATTGATGATGAGCATGAATGGAATCAAAACCTTCTTTAGTGACTAATCAACTCTCCTAGAGAGATACTACAAAACTAACAACAAACTCAAACTAAAGTTTCCCGCAATTTATTAATAAAAAAAGCACTAAATTGTAATTCTTAAAACTCACTTGTCACGCCCCGATCCCGACATACGTCCAGGATCGACACGTGACGTCACCAAATACCCGTATATCTATCATACCTCGCCTCCTGAATATATACAAAGTATTCTTCAAGATCCAGATGCACAATAATTTTTCGTATACTTTATGGCTGCATCTAACCTCTTCGTTAGACTGCATACGTACCCTCAATAGGGATCAAGCCATTTGTAGTTCACCTTATCACAAAATCAGACATTTATCCACTAAGTTCAAGTAGAAAAGCATATCATTCCTCAATCATTTATTATAACCTGACAACATGTAATTCCTGGACTCAAGCTACATAACCAATCCCCATGAAAACATGATTTCTCTCCCACCAACATATAAATCATTATGTCTCATCATGATATCGCAATTCACAACACACATCATATTTAAGAGCCGATGAAACACAAAACCATTCTCTAGCCGCATTAATTAATTAATGTGATCAAAGTAATAACAATCATTCCCATATCTTCTAAATTCATACCTTATGAAATCATAATCGAATCATAGAAAATCCCAAATGAGTCATTCAGACGTCCAACATCTTTTCTAACTCAATTCACAAGACTCTCGAAACCATTGACACAAATATATATATAACTAAGGCTAGAGTGACACAGTTAGGCCAAGCCTACTTCTCCAATTAATGGGATTTTAGGCCACTCCACGAAATCCAACAACCTCGGGTTCCGGATCATTCAACGGAACCAAACCAAATATGATCGCCTATAAAATGTACCAAGTACAACCAATCATCATCACCTCTAGAATGCGTATGGTCCCCCATCGTGGATATACCAAGCAGACCCATAGGCATAATATCGTCATGCAGACAGTGATCACCCATCACGGATATACCAAGCATGATCACCCCTGAATACATATGGTCCCCCATCGCGGATATACCAAGCAGGACCACATCCATGTACCACTGCTACATGGTGCAATCTCATCATCACACATTAAACATAATTAAACGCATACATGTTATTGATTCCACATATCAACCAGCATCTAGTCATATGGAACACAACACAAGGAATTCCCTTAATTACTATTTCTACTAAAAATCTAATAAAGTAGCTAACTCATCTCCATCTCAAGCTAGGTAGTAATGCCAAGTTCAAATAGGTATTTAGTTGGCAATCATATCCAAATAATTATCAAACAATAATTAAATCTCATAATTGTCATAACATTCATCATAATTATCAAGCACATTATTAATAAGATAATTAAACACATATATATCACAAACATCATCAGTGTACAAGCCAAATCCTATTTAATAAGCATAGGTCTATGGCTAAATATATAAAATCACATTTAAATAGAAATCACATTTATAAAACCAAGTCGTTATCACAATTGATATTAATATAAGAATTTAAGGTAATAACCATAGCCCATATATTCAAGTCACTCTCTAATCAATGTAGGCCCACTAGGCCTCACTGCGTCTCCCGTAGTACTAATTTTAGTATTTAGAATGTTTCGAGACATGTTGACCAAAAGTCAACTCTCGATCAAAGGTAGGGTTCACAATTCTACATAACTCGATCCATACGATCCGCACGTTGGATTTTGGATCTGTAACTTTCTAAAATTCACATTATTCCTCTAAAACAACATACTAAAATTTCATCACGATCCGACGGTCGGATTTCTGCCAATTTCAAAATTCAAGTGGCGGGCGACATTTAATTTTACAAACTTAAAAATCCAATTAGGGAAGATCCGTACGTCGGATTCCTGATCCATAAGTTTCTATGATCCACAAATGTTATGTTCTATCATGCATTAAGGTTTGGTGACGATCCAACGGTCGGATCGTCAAATCATATTTTTGACCTAAACACGTATCGTAATGAAATTAGGTTCAACGATCAATCCATGTCATACAAATATCAAATATAAAGTCAGGACATCTAATTGAACTTAGAAAGTCATCGTCGGCCCACTGGCCACTTGCCGCCGCACGAGCCGCCGCAGGTGGGGGTCGGCCACCCCGACTCGCTGGAAAATTCAACTATTTTCAAAAATTACGAAATTTTACAGGCAAGTAGATCTCAGTGAGGGGAACAATATTCATACATGTGACCAAGGCCAATTTTTCCGGGAAACACCTCGATTTTACACAAACCCGCCGGAACCCTAGAAAATGGTGTGCTTCGATTCGGAATCCATACGAGTTCCGATGCCTCCACCACTGCTTGGGCTTTGTTCCTGGGATTGAGAGGAGTCCTTTGGTGGTGGTCATCGACGGTGAAGCTTGCCGGAGCCACCGGAAAAAGGATAAAACCGTCACCCGTGGGTTTGTGGCTTCGAACTGAAAAAATGGGAAATAAATTGAGAAATCTAACACTACAGAGATTTAGGGATCGTTAAGGGATTTCCATGGACATCAAGATCACCCAAAACGGAGTTCGTATGAAGGAGATATGAGCGGTTCAATTTTGAAGGTTCGCGAGTCAAAATGACCCATTTCGGGTCTCCCTCCTTTCCCCCTCCTTTCCTCCTTTCTGATTGGCCGTCCCCCTCCTCTTTTCTCTCCCGTACTCTCTCCTTTCTCCCCTGTCCCTTGCTGCCACTTGGCAGCTTCTAAACTTTTAATTATTTATTTTCCAACAACTAAAACGTCTCTAACTTCTTTGTTATAGATCCGTTTTACGAACGGTTTGCGCTTACGCGTTCGTGAGATCGAGCTCTATCCAAAGATATAAATTTTGACCTCGAACGGTCTACGAATTTTAAATAATTAATTTCCAAACTCTAAACTTCGCAACTATTTTAATTAAAGTATAACTTCAAATAACTTAATATAAATTCTCGAAAAAATAATATAAAATCTCAAGAATACAAACACGTGCATTATAGCAGTGAAATCCAGGAACGGGATTTCACATCACTACTCTCTGCCACTTAGTACTACGATCTAGTAGTATTACCCTTTACTTGCGAGTGAGAGGTCTTATGTTCGAATCTCATGGATGGAAAATTTGATACCAAATTAGGTTGCCCATTGTGTAACTTAGCCGAACTCTTCCCTCCCCTTAGTGTAAAATATATCGTTGTACTAAAAAAAATTTACAGCTCTCTAAATTCACAAACCTCATCTTACCATCGTCTATATAGAGCTTAGTCACCATTCTACCTAATATGCCAAATTTAGTCGCATATATAAAGTGGGAGGTGTGAATCCAACAAGATGGTTGAGATTTGAAACGAATGAAAATTAGAGGCGGAATGAAATTACTTAAACGAGAATAATGACGCGGTTCAGACTAAAGAATCAATCATTACGCGTTCGAAACCCTCGTCGCTAAGTGTATGAAGAGTGCAAGAGAGTCTTTGTGACGGCTGAGTAATTTGATCGTATTAGTTTTCTAAAAAATGCCATTACAATTGTATATGCATGAATGGAACATACAAATATCACCGGCCAAAATTAGTTGCGTGAGACTGATGTTAACATTTTCTTATATATAAGACTATATGGGCCCACAGTTTCACATCACACGTTAGTAATATATTTTAGACTTACTTTTAGTTACGCTTCATAGAGCTTCATTTTGATATCATTTTGTTATTTGTAACTTAAAACTCATCACGGAGCAAAAAATAATCAAGAAAATTATGGAGGCAACACGTGGACTTTTGGGTAAAAAGACAAAATTACCCTCGAGACACACCGGGATTTCTACGCGCAAATAGCGGACAATAACGGCTCAATCAAGGAAGAGTCAAAGGTGATCAAAATGGTATTTATTCAAAACCCTCTCATCACTCATCATCAAATCCCCACTCAAAAGGTAACTCCCAATTTCTTTATTCTAATTGGGATTAATTACCAAATTAATTGCAAGATATTATTTGACATAATATCTTGCAATTATATTAAAAAAACCACCATAAGTGGCCGGTCCCTATTTCTCCAAATAGAGCCGGTCACACGGTCATACGTCGAGCACTAGCACTTCTCCAAGCAATGAGCCATACGGCTCGCTTAGCACTGCCCCACATCGCCTCAATCCGCGGCCCCAGCCGCACAGCTTCCCTTGGCTCTAACCAAGCCGAGCAACCCAAGTAGTGGCCCCTGCCACAACACTCATCGGTCCATGTCGAGCCAACTCCTGGCCCCTGCTAGCTAACATGCCACAGCACCCAGACGATTGCCCCGCGACAGCACTATCCAAGAAGAAGACAAAGAAAATTAATTCTTACCTCAGTGCGGCGCGGAGAAGACAAAGAAAACAACGAAAGACAGTCATTTACACATGCAAGTGTAGAAGATTGCTAGGGGAGGGAAAACAAATATCCTCTAGCTTTCTCTCTCTTGTATGGTAGAATAATTACTCTCTGAAGTTGATTTAATCATCTACTTAAGGTAGACTTAAATAGACTTTAGAAGTGATTTATTTCCCTTTCCTAGAAGGATCTAATTTCCAACTAATGTGGGAATGTACATCAAAATAGGAAACAATCTTACGTTTCCTAAAGCAAGGGAAGATCTCTACACTTGTTGCCAATAGGTGTGGAGGCATTCGTGGAGCCAAAAATAATCAAGAAAATTATGGAGGCAACACGTGGACTTTTAGGTAAAAAGAAAAAATTACCCTCGAGGCACACCGGGATTCTCACGCGCAAACAGCGGACAATAATGGCTCAATCAAAGAAGAGTCAAAGGTGATCAAAATGATATTTATTCAAAACCCTCTCATCACTCCTCATCAAATCCCCACTCAAAGGGTAACTCCCAATTTCCTTATTCTAATTGGGATTGATTACCAAATTAATTGCCAATTATTATTTGACATAATATCTTGCAATTATATTAAAAAAAACCACCATAAATGGCCGGTCCCTATTTCTCCAAATAAGGTCGGCCACACCCCTATATATAGTCTCATTTTTTCTCCAAAAAGCTAAGTTCATTCTCTCCCTAAATTCTCTAAACACTTTCTCTCTCAAATTCTAACTTTAGTATCGGAGATTCTTCGGCCAAAGCCCCCCCCCCCCAATTCATTGTGGGCGCGTGAGGCTCTTGGCCTTGATCTTAGGTGTTATTATTTTGCAGGTGCATTTTTGTCAAACGAGAAGAAGGTGGAAATTTGCATCCACACATAATACTTATCCTTCTTCTAACCATAACTTCTACTACTTCCATAGATTTTTCCCATTTACATTCCTATATTTCAAGTTCCTAAACGCATTCTACTCTCTTGAATCCTATCCTCATGTCCTAACTTCTTCGGCCTTACCCATCCAATAAGATTAAATACTTCTTTTGCGTGTCTTGGGTAAAGTTGATGTCAGTAGATACTTTCAAACAACTTTGAGTGGAGTCATTAAAAAGAAGTTTTTATAGTGCCTTTTCTCGTTTGACACTGCATCCGTGCGCCGATGGACATACAATGATCCTTGCTCATTTAACACTGTGCCCGAGCCACACAACGTATCACTTCCGGGTGATAACCTACTCCCTAAAACTCCAAATTCGTTTCATTTTGACTTGTGGATTCTCTTTTCTCCCTGAAACTTAAAGGTCGCTTCCGGAAACATATGTGGGACCTAACACCCAATAAAACTATGTCACATGTGCAATAAATTTGATTATAAATCTTCATTATGCGTTAACATTCAACAATAAAAGAATATTAAGTTTAAAAGAAGTTGAAGAGATGAAAAAGAAAAAAAATTGATTAGCTTGGCGCACCTAAATGAAATCCACATAAGAAATTAACAGATCTAAGGCAACGTGGAGTGAAAATTGAGTTTTATAGAGACGACTTTCAAGTTTCAGGGGGCAAAATAGGATCAAAATTGAGTTCCAGGGGATGAAGTGAAACTTGAGTTCCAAGGGATCAAGTGGAGCTAAAAATAAGCCTTACCATTTATAATGAAAGTATATGTGCCTACCCCACATAAAAGACGATAGGACAATGCACAATCAGATCGTCCACAATCCACATGCAAGAGTTTGTTAGCAACTGCAGTGCCTCGGTCATCTATCATCCCCCAACCAAAAACAAACTCAAAACATAACTCACAAGTCCCCAAAACCCCAAGGTACACAAGCACGTCGGCTTCATAAAAATACAATTGTAACCACTCAAACTGACAAATCTGCATCTCCCTTTTTTTTTCAAACTTTTCACCCTTCACAAGGCTCAAGCTTACATATGCATATGCAAATTTAGACCCATCTAAGTCTAAATTTGAATCATGAAAAAAAAAGGAATTTTCTAATATGGTTTCCAGAGAAAATAAGTACCACAAGAAATGGCCTAATCAATAAATAGAAACGGATTTTATAACCTCAAATTGAGATCAACACTTTCTCCTACTTCACCATTACAATTGTTGTTTAGAGTGGTTGCTGCCCTACCATTTTGTGACTTTGCTGGTGGGAAGAAGCTGTAGAAAGCTTGTTGTGGATTTGGAATACTTGGTCCAGGCTGGTAATATGTGTCATCTGCGTTATTCCCCTATAACGATTCGGATGAACGAAAAAAATTAGAAAATGAAATGAAAATGAAAATGCAAAACAAAGTTAGTGAAATGAGAAGTGGGAAGTGTTCCCTTATCTCACTTGATAGGGGAAAGATTCGAAATCCGGAACTTCGCGGTTATGAAAAGCAAGATAAGATGGAGGGAGTTTGAGTTTTGGGCTGGGACATGTCCAACTAGTTGAAGGAGGGGCTAGGGTGAGAAAATCTCCATTGACACTCCCATTTTCTTTGATGCTGCTTCTCGAATTCGACTCTGAAATTGAATTTGACCATGAAGGGCCTTCTCTGAATATGGGGCAAAGGAAAGGAAAACCAAGTCAGCAAAATAATGTGCTTGTTATAAATAAGTGGAAGATAATTAGAGACAAACTGACCTGAAATTTGGGTTGATTGCTGGATCAAAATTGAAGGGGGACCTGTTCCCACATGAAGTTCCTTCATCTGTTCTTATAGGTGGAGCAACAAAGGTAGGGAACTTGAAGTTGATGGAGGGGACTGATGGATTCTCTAGAGAAAATGGATATGGCCTCTTCATGCCAACCATCTACTACATATTAAAGATAGTAAGAATTAATGGAAGTATTATAGCGATATTCTGTTCTTATCTAAACTACAAGGAGGAAATTTAGAGTTTAGGCTTAGATGGAAGATGACACTGCTATTGGCAACTTGGCTTGCTACGCCTAGGTTTGCAGAAACACCAATCTCTTAGGTGCCTCACAAAATTACCGAACAGACTGTACTCATTCAAATTCAATTCCAACAAAATAAAACAAACTGAAATAAAATATACAAATTCTTTCTGAATTCCAATATAAGAAATAGGATTTCCAAATCTAATGAGATCCCAATGGTTGGACTATTTCCCACTAGGAAGAAGGATTTGCAAATAAAGCACTGAGAAATTTAATTTTTGAGATGCTAAAATTAGATATATATTTCAGGAAAAAGAAGCAATCATCTAGGCTGAATGTAGAGGTGAACAGAACGAACCTTTTCTTCATCCGGCCACATAGGAGCATAGTTGCTGTAATAGCTTTGGTTTGAAGGGGGCTCTATCTGAAAATTTAGTACAGATGATGTTGAAGTTGCTGTTGACACATTCACCTGCAAGATTTTCCACACCCCAACAATTCATTAGCAAATAGAATTAAAAAAGTGCATCGTCAAAAGTGATTTCTTCATATAACTAAATTTTCAATTTTTGATATGACGATATTTTAAACTATTTTAATCTACAGAGAGGAGGGCACACTATCCTGATTTAATATGCCCAACTCGCATGTATCATTTCTTCACATAATTACAAAATTTCTAGAACTATAAAGAGAAAGGGGGAAATGAAACAAATAATGAAGAAAATAGAGTAGAAAAATGTGTTACCATTGAAGGAGGAGGAGGTGATGGTGGTGGTGGTGGCGGTGGAGGAGGGTGCTGTTGATGAAATTGATGTGTTCTTGTTGGAAAATTGGAGAGAGCCCTAATGGGGTGGTTGTTGTTGGACTCAAAAGGCACATTCAAATTAGACCTGAATGCCAATCCAGGATCCAACCCACGATTAGAACTCTCCTTGTGATCAAGAACATTGAACTCACACGGATTCCACAAGTTGGGAACATGATTCCCATTCCCACAACCATTAATATTATTATTGTTGTAACTATTTCTCATTCCAAATGGAACAGTGCCACTGCTGATCATTAGCTTTCTACCATCAACGCCGCTGTGGGCCGGTGGAATCAACGGCGGCTGGAAAATTGAGTTTGGAGAAGGCAGATCCAGTGATGGGAATGGGATTGAAGAGGGAGGCTGATAAAAATGCCTGATCGGAACCGAACTAGGACATGAAGATGAAGTAGATTTAGTTGGTGATGAGAGAGAAGATGGTGGGGTGGTGGACAAAATTGCCGCAGGAGCTGCTTTCTTCTGCTGTTCTTCAAGCCTGATTTTCTCAAGCTGTGCAACACCAAGTCCTCTCTGTGGCACTTTTTTCTGCTTTGTTTTCTTGGATGAAGATCTGCTACTGATGATGTTATTGCTTCCCAACCCAATAATTCCATTGCTAGTGTTTTGGGTTTGTTCTTCCTCATGAGCCATTTCTTTTACTATGTTAATAATTCCATCTACTTTTACAACAGTTGATAAAACAATTATGGGACATTTGGTCAAACCCAGAAATTGAAAAGGGAATTTATGGGAGAAAAGCTCGATCTTGATGATGATTTTAGTTGGAGGAGGAACATGTTCTTGTGGCTTTTGAAGTGCTTGCTCTTGTTCTTTTCTTCCATGAATAACAATTTGGGTTTTTATGACTTTTTTTTAAGTTTAAAGAAACAAAGAAACAAAGATTGGAGAGAGAGAGAGAGAGAGACCTAAGCCTTTGATTTTCAAGAAACCATGATTTGAAAACAAACTCGAGAGGAATTTAAGATTGCCCAAAATCTCTATTGGCGAGGAAAAAACCCAAAAGCCTAGCCAAGTTTTTAGCAAAAAAAAAGTACAAAAATTAAAAAGGCAAAGGAGAGAGAGGGAGAGAGAGAGAGAGTGAGTGAAGAGGAAGAGAGATTATCTGAGAGGTTTTCAGATTTTACTCACATGCAGTTGCTTGTCTGAGACAGATCAGATGACACAGGGAGAGAGAGTGAGTTTATATATGCAAATTTATGACAAAAAAATCTGTATCTTTTGTAGGGTTTTTTTTTGAAATTCAAACCATGCAAATCTAGAGCACTATGAATAATATTTTTCTCAAATTTGTCGCCCACATTCTCGCTCCACTCCTCATTTGCTTCCTAGACCGACTCTTATGAGCTCTGTTTTCTCTCACTCACTCACTACTTTCTCTCCCTCAGAAGACAAGTGAGAGCCAAAAGCCAAAAGCCAAAAGTCAAAAGCCGAAAGTCCAAAGCCTAAAGCCGAAAGCCAAAAAGCCAAATTTTTGCTCTCCAAATTCCAATTGTGTTTGTTTACGAGTTACCAAATTGAGCTGCGAAGCCACAGTGTCACAATTGCTTTGCTTGTTTGTTTCATTTTTGGGCAACCATGCATTGCTGGGTTTTGCAGCTTTAGCATAGGGCCTACCACCTCAACTCTCACGTCCGGAGGCCCTTTTAAAGTATGAGAGATGTTTTAGTGTGTCGGGAACATGATTGATACATCGTGTCGTAATAAAATTGGTTGGAAACTTAGAAAAAAAATTCACTCAATTATATTATGACAATTGATGTATTCAATGGTGTTCTCGATACACTATAAATTTCTCATCCTAACACCGACACTTGCATGGATTTCACCACCATTAAATTTGCCAAATGTGGTAACATATATTTTTACTAGCATGTTCTTGGGATTTGAAAAGTATAATGTCGTGTATATGGGAGTTTTCACGTTCTTATTTGGACTGCATTTTAATTTAAAAATCGATATCGTGTTCGTATGGCAAAATTCCTTTCACACTTTGATTGGCACTATATTCGAGTATTACATACTCGTTTCTTTGATAGGAAAGCTAGAAAAATAAACAAATACCATATGCAAACTATTCTTATACGATTTAAGATAAATGCTTGTTGTTTCTGCAATGATGTTCAAAACTTGAAATTGTTTTTGTGACGTGAGTTTTTTAGTTGTTTAAGTTTCCTTTAATTTTACCTTTTTCAATTTGTTTCATATACAATTTTGTTAAAATTTGTATCTTGTACACTTTATTGATGTAAATTTAAATTTTAAATGAATATATATTGGTGATTTGAATGACATGTTGTTAAAACAAAGCCCGTTTCCTATTATTGTCATTTCAAAACACCAATGAATATATATTGGTGATTTGAATGACATATTGTTATAAGTCTTTGAAGTTATGATCGTTTCTATATCATATGTGGTATATTCTATATTTAATGTGACATTGTTCATCTTTCAAGGGAAAAAAAAAATAGTTAAAAAAAATGTGAGGACCGAATGACAAATTTGACCCCATCTCCATTGTCACCCTAATTTTAATTTCCTTTCTGCACTCTAATTTCAACTTGTTAGTTTCTATTTCCTATTTATGAAAAGTTCGTGGTAACAATTATAAATGATATTTATTGAAATTGATTAGGAAGTTTACTTATAACGTTAACTTTTTTCAAAGTTACGCTTTATAAGAAAAGATGTTCTGCGGTTCATATCTACCTACGAACTATAGCAAGAACATAGTTGAAAAGATAGCATGGATCACTTTTTTTTTTTACGTTTTTCCCCTTCGATTGAACATACTTTGATCAAAAGCTTTCATTTTATATATTAGGCTCTTCGGTATGGTACCTCTCATAGAAAAAAAATAGTAAATCATAAAATAGTAAATCATACATACATACATATATACATACATACATATACATAGGAAGCCTTTAAGGGAAGGGATCCTCATTTTTCAAAAAAAAATGGGGATATCATCTTGACCGTTAGATTTGGCTTTAATGAAATCTTGTGGTTGAGATTATGTGGCCTGTGATTTAATCTCAACCACAGAATTTCATTAAAGCCAAATCTAATGGTTAAGAGGGTGTCCCCATTTTTTTTGAAAAATGGGGATCCCTTACCTTGATATATATATATATATACACACACACATAAATACACATTTACAAATAATATAAAAATCTACACTGAAAAGTATAAAGTGCTTGTTTTTCGTACAAATGATGTTTGCTTTCAAGTGACTATCACGTAGTTGATTTTAGTTAACCTAGTCGGATCACTTAGATCACCAAATGTTTATGAACCAAGACGTATAGTTCCGCATGGTTCAGCTTTATAAATTAAGTGAATAATTAAAAGGATTAGAATATGAGATTTCTCAAACTTAATGGTGATCAGAAGTTGGATTTAGATTTTAAGCGACATCTAATATGTATGATGAAAAATAAAAATCTACCAAAATTGGACACACTAGATCCTATTTTATTTAATTTTCATTTGGTATATGAGCCATAAGCTCTTAGGTTAGATACTTAAATTCAAATCCCATCCAATAAGAATTTGACAACAATTTCAGATTCTCAGCGAATTCAAAGATTTGAGTCAATTAATTAAGATAATCATAATCTAATTATAAATTTAATAATCCGAAATAAAAAATAGATAACACAAGATGAGAGGTCACTATAATTTGAATCCTCCAATCTTGCCTTGTGACATACCAATGAGCAAAGCTAATCTCTAACTTTCTTGAGGGACCCTACTTTGGCCACAACAAACCATCCCAAGTTTTTCATAACAAAACAAAAATGGTGCCTTTCAAGAAAAACCAGCCACCCACCATCCATATATTCCATAGAAAAGGACAGTGGAGCCTCCATGACACAACTCTTTTTGGCTTGAAAACCCTATTGATTTAGTCCAGAGAACCCTATTTGAAAGTTTGTACATTTCTTAACATCTTAATACCACTTTCGTCTCACCTCAATATAGATATAAGAGTAAATTGTAGCAATGGTTCCTCAACTTTTATCAAATTGGAACAATGGTCCCTCAACTAAAAATCAATTACCATTGGTCCCTTAATTGATCAAAATGTGTAGCGATGGTCCTTTTCGTCAACTTCGTTAGAATTTTGTCAAAATAAGTTATGTTAGAAAGATCATTACTACAATTGGTATCCCTCAACTCATCAAAACATGTAGCTATGGTCATTTTCATCAACTTCGTTAGAATTTTATTAAAATGAGTTATGTTGGAAGGACCATTGCTACAATTGGGTTAAGGTTGAGAGACTATTGCTCCAATTGGGTTAAAGTTAAGAGACCATTTCTCCAGTTGGGTTAAAGTTGAGGGACCAATGGTAATGAATTTTTAGTTGAGGGATCATAGCTTCACGTTTTGATGAGTTGAGGGACCAATGTCAATCGATTTTTAGTTGAGGGACCATTGCTCCAGTTCAGTTAAAGGTAAGGGACCATTGCTACAATTTACTCTATATATAAGGCTACGAGGCAACTAGTACAAAAACAAAAGTGAAAATTAGTTCTCTAGATTATTCTTATAGTAAAATAAGTCCTTAAATGGATTAAAATTACCAATTTAATCCTTACTTTTATATTTGAAGCTATTATATTCAATGTTTTATGACTTGCACATGACACTATTTAGAGGATAATATCGTCATTTCCTCACCATAAGCCCTTAGCGTTGCAAATCTAACCAATTTACCCCTAAAGTTAACTTCTACTTAAACTCAATGAAAATTGCCAATATATTCTCCAATGTGTATCATATGAAAGTCACGTGACTTGAATCGATGAAAAGTTGAATAAAATAGCTTAAGATCTATATAAGTAGGGGATGCAATTGACAATTTTTAATGAGTTTAAAGACTTATATTACTGAAAAAACAATTTAGGGACCTAATATTCAATCGTGTAATAACTTTGGCGACTAAATAAACACATTACTCATTGTTTAATGTAGAGGTAGGTTCGGTACGGTTACCATATCAAAACTCTCATACCAATTACGGTACCAAACTTTCGGTTTGGCAAAAACTATTACCATTACTATACCAGACTTTCGGTATACCGAAGTTCGGTATTGCCAAAATAGTTTGGTTGGCATAGTATGGCAATGGTAATTGCCACTTTGTTTTGGGACAAAATCTATTTTTGTTTTTTTAACCCAATTCAAGGGCAAAACTTTTTTTTTTGGGTACCTTTATCTCATACATTGTAGTTTAAATTCATCTATTATTCATCATTCACAATGCACACACACAATAATTCAAATGATGCATCAAGATCATGATGAAAATTAAGCTTACAATCCAAATAGAAGTTATGAACAAAAAAAAAATAGAAGTTAACAATCCAAATAGAAGTTAAAGTTTCAAACCAAATGAAAATTGGAACTAAACTTCAAAAAGTAAAATTCATTGATCAATTCTTCAAGTTTGAGATTTCAAAGTTTTTGGAGGAGACATGGAACTTGTAGAAGATTGAGCTTTTGTCAAGCCTACATTACAAACAAAGAAAACATATTAGTAGCAAGAAGAATTAAAGCTGAAAACCATTTAACAACAAATTTACTAAAAAAATTAAGCATATCTTACTTGTTTCCACTTCTTCCATTTCCTTGTAAAATTGAAGCATATATATCTTCCGTTGGTTCCTTGTAGAAGTTTACTTCATCCGTCCTAAACTAATCAATAGTACACACTAGTGCCTCTACAATTTTAGGAGTCAATGATGCCCTAAAAAGGTCCACGACCCTCCTCCCTAGGCTAAATGCATTTTGACTAGCAAGTGTGGATTGCAAAGATATCCTTGACTATTTGTGAAAGAATTGGGAGCTCTTTGGTGTTTGATTTCCACAAACTCAAGAGATCAAAGCCACCAACAACAATGCAAATATAAGGAGCGGCAAAGTACTTATCAACTTCATTGGATATCTCCAAAAGGCGTTGCTCCCTTCTTTCTTGTATAAGCTCCTTCATCATTTCAATTTTGTTCTCATCACCCCCACAAGCTTGAATTATGAACTCCTCATTTAGTTCCACATCTTCCAACAGAGCCCCAATGGTAGTAGAAGAATCCCTCCTATACTCATTATACAAATCAAGCAAGCAGTTTTTTAATCTCTCATACTCATTATACAATCAAGCAAGCAATGTAATATTATAAATATGTGTTAATATAATTATATATTATATTATATTTTTGGTACGGTACGGTAATACCGTGATAATAGTATTCATTACCAATACCGTACCATGAAATTTCGGTATGATACAATACCGTACCATTACTGATTGGCACAAAATCGGTATGTCACGGTTGACAATTTGGTTGGCATGGCAATTTACCTCGCACACACTCTAAAAATATTAAACAATTAAAATTAAAAGGTGCATGAGAGGTAAAATGGGGTGTATGAAAATAACGCACCCTTCAAAAATTGAGAATGAGTTTGACACTACAACAAAATAGTTGTTTGCTGAGAAATTATTTATGTGCTAAAAGTCATAATTTCATTGTAATAGAGTTTTAGTGAGGAAATAATTTTATCCTTACTGGGTCCTCGTAGTAGGCTCCTTGGGGAAAGTCTACGGTAAAAAAAACATTTCCCGCTGTTGAGCCCCTATTGCGAGGAACAATCCGTGGAGGATGGGTCCATATTTTGTCGCGTAAATAGTTCTTTTGTCGCTATAGATTATAGCAAAAACTGGGAAAACTCACAACCTCTGCGAGGAATTTACAATTTCCTCGGCATAAGAGACATTTGGCGAGGTAAATATTTCTCGCTATAGCCTTTTAACTGAGGAAACTGAACCCACTCATGCTCCCAAATGACCACTACTTTTTTTTTCTATTTAAAAGGGAAAAGCATTCAAAATTTAATTAGAAACAAACATACTATTTACATTTTTTCCCAACACTTGCAATAATGTAAAACATGAAGGAAAAAAAGTGATCACTAAAATGACTTGTTGGCATGTGTTCATAATCTTCTACAAGAGTTCTTCACTTGGTCGTCATTTTTTGAGCTCTTCCATAATCACATGCAATTGCATTCCTTGAGGTTATCGTCCGGCTAGTTATTATTTTGAAATACATTAACTATTTCCACTGCTTGATAGAATAAATATCTATTAAAATAAAAGTAATACCAAAAGAAAAAATTGAGACTAATTGAAGCTGAGAAATAACATGAGAAAATAATTCCTTTTAACACACCTTCAATACACAAGCACACTAAACTAAGACAAAACCCAAATCAAATTTAATACAGTTGTAACCAAACGTTAGATAGAAATTGAACTGGGAATTAAACTACGAGAACACTAAAACCAAATTAGCAAATGAAAGCGACGTTGTTACCTGTTTGATGACCGATGAAGAGGACGACCATATGTATTCCAAGGCAATCCACCACTTATATACATACATGTATTAGACAAACATTTCTTCTTTTGAGTAAGAAAATTATGTAAATATACTTATATTTGCAGAACGTATGCTATTTGCCCATTGATGAAACAAAACCGTGAAAAATGTCACTTATTCATTCCATAAAATCTTGTTCTTTCATGTTTTCTAGCTTTAGTTGGAATTAAATTAGGATCTTGAGTTAATTTTCTTGAGGATCACACGCCAATCATACATAATAAATAATTAGATTTACCTATTGATCCAAGAACTGGTTTTACCCTTCAGTTTCTGGGAGTAGGTTTCAAATTTAAATCCCATGATGAACAAGATTTTGACACCTATTTGCTGGGTTTATTGTGGAAAGACAATTTATAATAGTTAATGTAATAATGGACATAATAAATTGGAGGGTATCTTTCTGCCATTTAAAAATGGGATTTTTTGTTCAAAAAAAAAAAAAAAGATTTTGAATTTAAAACGAAAAGAAAAAAAAATCTAGCAACATTGTTTCTAAATGATTTTCTCGTCCCAAAGATCGACATATCATAAATCATAATATATACAAGCAATTGTACACATACTATGCAAGTGATTATTAAAATAAAAAATAAAATAAAAACAGAAAGTATAAATAGTTTTGGTCACTAAAAGTTTTTTGTGACGACCTTCAAACGGTTTTTGGTCACTGAAGAGGTTGTTTATATTTTTAGTGACTGTTTATGGGTAAATGTTTCATCACTAAAAGTTTATTATATTTAGGAGAACAACATGGAAGAGAGAGGAAGGTGGAAGAAAAAAGGGAGTTTAATAAAACACTTCCGGTACTGTTCACTTTTAATGAAAAACCACTTTTTTATCTTTCCTTGGTACTATTCACTACACCTTTATTTGTCATTTTTCATTAAAACTAAAGTTTTTTTTTTGAACTTTTCGTTAGTTTTCCTAAGAAAAAATGGTTGTCACAAATTAATGTGGTCATTTTGTCATAATATTGTCAAAAATTCTGTTATATCCTGATGTGGCACATAAATGGGCACCATAAGTTGTTTTTTATCACAAATGATCTTGAAATTAACCACATCAAGATGAAAATCAATTAATGTAGTCCAAGAAATAGGTGTCATATCAATGTGACCATTCCGTCACAATTAAAAAGTTGTCAACCCAAAAACCCAATCTCGTAATTAACTCCAATCCCAACCCACACTCCTCTACCTTTATCTATGGTAGCTCTTGCCGTCTCTTCTTTGAAAAAAATTCTCAAGACACTTATCTTTATACTCTTTGACACCCTTCACCGACTTGGACCAAGATCGATACCACCTTTGTGACAACTTAGATTGGTGTGACTTCAATGTTAACATTTAGGCGATCGATTTCCTCACAACCTTAATCTTAGAGAGCTTGTTGGGCACTCATCTGGTGATCCTTGTGACGTGGAGAACGGCGAGCTTTGCCTTGAGATAATGCCATTTTGCAAAAGGTATTTTGATAACTTTTTAAATTAATTACTAAAATATTAATCCCACATCAGCACATAACAAAAATTTTGGCTGAATTGTAACGGAATGACCATATTAATTTGCGACACCTATATTCAGAGATTATAGTAATCGATTTTCAATTTTAGAAACCATCTTGATGGTGTGGGGTCATTTCAGGGACATTTGTTATTAAAACTCGTAAATCTTGTGGTACCCATTTGTGTCATATCAATATATAATATAATTTTTGGCAAAATTGTGACTGAAATACTACATTGATTCGCGACACCTATTTTCAGAGACTACATTGATCGATCTTTTATTTCAGAGATCATCTTGATGGTGTAAGTTAATTTCAGAGAGCATTTGTGATAAAACCTTTATCATATTGGCCATAATTTTTATTTTGATTATTTTTCTTTAGTTTTATGGATAGATTTTTAGAATGGCCTTTTCACCATCTTTTGATTGATAGAAAGTGTCTTATTAGGATTTTTTTTTAAATGACTGAAAGCGCTTATGGTGAAAATGTTTATGGAACCAATCCATAATAAAAATGCAAGTGAATCTTAGAAAAACACTTGAAGTGCATCTTGCAAGAAGCACGTAACTCATAAGTGCTTCTTGCAAAAAGCACTTTAAATACTTTTGAAACCCAAAAATATTTTCTCTAAAAACACTTTTAGTCCAAATACTTTGAAACAAACCTTTGATAAGTAGTATATATATAGATTAGGTGAATGAACGGGCATGTGTGGGTGCTTGCAATCATACAATTGTTCTTATCTGTTATAACAACGTTAAATCAGTTTATTACAATGAGTAGGTCCCGTAGCTCAGTTGGTTAGAGCGTTGGTCTTATGAGCCGAAGGTCGCGGGTTCGAGCCCCGCCGGGACCATATTTTCAGTTATGTTTAAATTTTTTTAAGCTTATTTTTCTACACTTCTTCATCGAAATTTCACCATATTAACCATTTGATATTCTGCAAACATACCAGACTGTGCGTTTTGTATTGTTCGACTGTTTAGTGTATTTTTATTGATTTCAAAATAACCATAAAACTCTATTTAGGTTTAGGGTTTAAGCTTTTGTATTCTAATCCAACTTCTGTTACGATATTATCCGACCTATCCAACCATCTCCCTTTTGTCCCCAAACATCACCCTTGCATCTACTTTCCGTTGTCCTGTTTCTGTATCTGGAGTTTTAGGTTTCGATCCGGAATCATTTGGTTCCTCTTCCGATCCCGTTTTGTATATTTTGGTATGTGTCCTCATAATTTCCTGGCACTTGTAATGTGGTTTATGTGATAGAGCATGTGATTTATGCGGCTGATTTGTGAAGGAAATTCTGCAGTTTTCTGAATTGTATCTGGTATATATGAAGTGTTCTGTCCTGTGGCATATTAGCAGCATCTTGATTAATGCGAATGAGTACAGGGAGAGATTCGGGCTTATGAAGATGGTTAATCTCCGGAAAGATAGATTGAACATGGAAGCAACGTGAATTACTTTTACTTCTATTGAAGTTTTTCATTGGGAAATTGATTGGATCATCAACTTTTCCTCAAGAATTGCCTCTCAAATTTTGTGTCTGTTACTACATTCTAATCTGCATTGATACCCTATTTTAAGGGAGGTACAGTCTGGTGTCGAAAAATCAAATGCAGGTCCTGGTGTCCCTAGAAGGCCAATTGAAGATAAAGCTGCCGCTCGGATTTAAGCTTCATTTTTTACACCAAAGGTAAATCATTATAACGAGTACAATATTTTCGCACTTCGGTTGTATATTATAATTTTCGTGTGAGTATGTGCTTCGGTATGATTAAGTCATTTGTATTTTTTCAAAACTCTTTGTCCTTGTAGTAGTCATTTATGATGCAGAAAATCAAATGGCATGCAAGAAAGAAATTATTTCATCTAGAGGGAGCAGTGATCTAGATATCAATATTTGACCGAAGGTGAAATGGTTTAGGGTACAAGCAACAACTGCACTGAGGTATTTACATTTAGGGGAATAGAATAAGATCAAATTTGGAAGGGATCCACACACATTAAGCTTAAGAAACTTGAGGTAACGTTCAAGAACGTAATAATATCACATCAGAAAATTGACAAAATAAAATACAAATATAGTGAAGTGTTCAACTACTTATTGCATCAAGTCTTTTTGTTTTTTGCTTTTCTGTATGAGCAACGAGGGCCATTTCGTAGCATCCCAAAGATTAATACGCGTTGTGTGGAGGTTAACCTAATTTTCATCTACTTGCCACCGGCATCTTTTCTTTACCTTCCTTTGCAGGTACGTTGTTTTTCCCTTTTGGTACTCATAACAGAATTTACTCCTGTGTCCGCGGTTGTTAGCCACAGTTTTCTATCTGTTTTAAACATTCTTTACCACATTTCCCATGCCATTTCATGTGAACTTTTCATCAATAAGAATGCGACCAACAACGGAGTCTATTTTGTCCATTCTTTCCATAGCGAATCAATTTCTTCTAAGTGAAACCAGATTAACCCAGCTTTGTTGTTGTGAAACGCATTACTGCCCATGTCTGTCGTAGGTGAAGCAGCAAAATGCATGCACCATAAACTTTTGTTGTGAACTTTATGGTCCTTGTTAGGCCTGAAATTGAAGCAAAGGCTAGCTAGTTGTCCATGTCAGGTCAAATGGACTTAGGTATTAATAAGCTAAGCCCACCAAAACCAAATTGGAATGGTTATTCTATCTCATGCAATGCGTCGCAACAGAAAGCTTCTACTCAGTTTGAACGATTCAACGATTCTGCAGCCTTGGGGTTTTGAATTAAGTATTTTTGTAATATATATATTTTCTTATGTTATCTATTATGTTTTTAAAGAGTTTGGTTTCATCTGAAACTCTCTTTGTAAACTCTATATAATGGAAATATAGAGAAGGCTAAAATTATCTAAGCCTAATTACATTCAAACCGAATACCGTACCGTTACCATCCATCTCTGCGTACAAAGACATCCCTCTTCACCCCATGGCTATTTCTGCTGACGTCTTTAGTCTCAATGTCGCCAACTTTCTCACTATTAAATTGAATCGTAACAACTATCCATTGTGGAGGGCTCAATTCATCCCTCTCCTTCGTAGTAGGGGTCTTTTGCCATTTATCACTAATGATGAAGGAAACTTGGCTGATGAAGCCAATCCTAGATTCATTAACTCACCACGATGTTGAAGCACACGATTATGCGATGAAGCATATTGTTCCTGGGGGGTCTTCCAAGCAGCAGCAACAAATTTTTTTAATAACAAACAGCACATTGGGAGTGAGAGAACTGAGCAGCCACGACAAGACTACTTGGTCTTGTTGAATCCATGCGTCAAATTAGGAGTCAAATTTCCTTCATCATCAGTGATAAGGGCATGAGGACACTGAGATGAACCATCAACAAATGGCAGAAGACCCCTACTAACGAGGAGAGGGATGAATTCAGACTTCTGCAATGGATAGTTGTTACAATCCAACTTAACAGTGAGAAGTTGGCTTAAACAAATCATGTGATTTTTCGTTAAAGTAAACAGTACCGGAAGCTTTTCGTCGAAGTTCCTTAAACAAATCATGTTAGAATAGGGTTTCTTTTTTCATTGTGTGCTGCTTTTGTACATTTGTGGGTGGTGCGACCTAATGAGCTTTGTTTGTGGATTCCTATGCTTTATATTATATTGTTTGTTTTTTTGCATAAATATATTACTTGTTATTTTTAATGCGCATCCGTGCAGTTAAAGATCTTGTGTGTGTCCTCCTGCCTTTATCGCTGATGATGAAGGAAATTTGACTGGTCCATGCTTCAACAAGACTAATTGGTCTTATTGAATCCATGCTTCAAAGCTGGATTGACTTCATCAGTCAAATTTCCTTCATCATCAATTACAAAGGCAGAAGGATACTGAGATGAACCATCAACAAAAGGCAAAAAACCCCTACTACGAAGGAGAGGGATGAATTGAGTCTTCCGCAATGGATAGTTGTTATGATCCAACTAATGGTGAGAATTGAGAAAGTTGGCGACATTGGGACTAGAGACAACAACGAAAAGAGCCAATATGGCGTGGAGAGGGATGTCGTTAGACGCAGAGGGATGATACTACTAAGGGACTCAATTTGAATGCAACGTGGCTAGATAATTTTAGCCTTCTGTAGAGTAGATAGTATGAAACCAAACTCTTTAAAAACACAAGTAACGAAAGAGATCAATACATAAATTACATAATTCAAATCCTTAGGCTACATGATCGTTGAATCATTGAAACTGAGTAGAAGTTTTTTGTTGCAACGCATTGAATGAGATAGAAGAACCATATGAACTTGGTTTTGCGGGCTTAGCTTATCAACTCAAACTCTCCTTGTAAACTCTATATAATGGAAATATATAGAAGGCTAAAATTATATAACCTAATGACATTCAAATTGAGTCCCTTATAGGTATGAAGTTTTATCTTAAAAGGCATTCAATGCTAATAGCAATAGATCATGTATTTTTTACTTGTAGATTATTGTAGTACATTTCGATGTGGGATTATATCGCCTTACTAGTGTCCGTATAGGCTTATTCTTTTGTTCACCATGGATCAAGAATTTTGGTGGTCAATTATCATTGAGGTAATCTAATGGCAACCCATATAGTCGGAGTGGGAGCATCTTAGCAGCACTCAAGAACAATTGTTATTTGCCTCCACTCGAATGAGTTTGCTAAAGGATGACTTTGAGGTAATCTAAACAATTGTTAGAGTAAATGTAAAAATATAGAGAATAATCTGAATGATGACTTTGAAGTACGATTTGAATGGTTTCCTTAAAGTGTTATTTGCCCCCACTCGAATAAGTTTGCTAAAGGGATCTTGGCAAATCACTTCCACAATACAACAAAGTATGAAATATTCGATTATTGCCCATAATCATTTCATTTAGCAACACTCAGTCTTTATTTTGTCAATTTAAGTCACGGCTCCAAATCTCACCGACGATGGTTGATGCAATCAAAACTCAAATAAGAGCTTTGTCGGACAACCTGGACTCCAATTTTGGTTTGTATAGCTCAGGGTTTACTTCTGCAACAAATGTAAGGAAAAAATAAATGCATTGTCTGGTCCCTTGGCAATCCAAGTAATCATTGCACCTCCAGTGGTCCATTTCCAAAGAATGGCGATAACAAAGGCCAACAGATTCATGTGTTTTTAGATATTTTTTTCCTGGGAAATGGATCTTAATCCAATTGTACAAGCTGCTAAGATCATCTGGCATTGAATGCATGGCAGCATAACTGGTGAGCTCCAGGTGGACGACTCAGAGAAGACAACTGTTGAAGTTATGGTTTCACGACGAGTCTTGTGAGATTATGCTTATTCCAAACTATGTATCAAGCAATTTTCAAATTGGAAGCGAAGGGTTATTTCTTGTTTTGTTAATCAACAATTGTCGTTCACGAGATTAAAACTACTCTCTCTCTTTAAGTTATAAAGTGAAAATTTACGTGTTGTTAAACCAAATTATCTTGAATAATTGAAGAGTTAATTAAATGATAATCACACCACACGTCTGTTTAACTATGTCTTTGTTTTTGTGTAAATAATTTAATTTCATTGCCAGAAATAAAGAGAAATGTGTAACAAAAAATAAGTGTTTTCACTTCCTTCTCGTTTAGTTATTAGATTGAAAAATTAAAAGAAAAATCAACGCACAAAATTGAAAGGAGTGAAAAAGATAAAAATAGTAGTGCTGAAATCATTCACATTAAACAAATCATGGTTAGAACTTAGAATAGGGTTCATTTTTCGTTGTGTGCTGCTTTTACGCATGTAGTTGGTGCGACCTAACGAGCTCTGTATGTTGGATTCTTATAATTAATATTATATTGCATAAAATATATTACTTGTTATTTTTAATGCCCATCCGTGCAATTGAAGATCTTGTGTGTGTCCTTAACCTATAATCTCAACTGCTCAACTCAATGATTTAAATTCTTTAATCTCCAATAATTTCTTTTATGTTTTTTAATGTTGTATTAATGAATGAATTAGAAATTGTGACGAAATCTGCGGAGATTTTTTAAGTGTGACGGAATATGATTCGGTATACCAAATGTAATAATACAATTGGTTAAAAACTTAAAAAAATATTTAACTTATTATATTATTACACTTGTTATCACAAAAAACAAACCGTAATCCCGCACATTGAGAAGTTTCTTTGAAATGTGGGGCGGAATATGGGCTGAAAGCTGTAGAGCAGAAAACCAGCATGCAGGGAAAAGATAGATAAGCTTTCACCTTACATGCATGCGTGAACATATGGTATATTAGTTTCACCACAGCTTAATTAATATATTTTTTTAGTAATAATTAATATATTTTTTTAGTAATAATTAATATAATTGGATTCACATTATTCATTCATTACCCAAATGCTTTGTTAGGTCATCTAAATTCAGACATGAGATAAGGAGACGAGTTCACTATCAGTGTGGCGTACTCAGTTATAATACAACGCCACATGAAAAGATACGTGATTTTGTATTAGTGGTCCAAAACGCTATGATATGGTGGAATAGTTTTCCCGTTTTGCTATATCTTACCGTAGAAATGATCCTGCAACCCAACAATACATTCTTAACTTAAAATCTTTCCAATCCGACTTTAAAAGGTAAAATATTGTGCAAACGATATTTATCTAGCAACTCCATCTTGAACATGAATATTGCCAAAGAGTGCTAAAAGTAGTAGTTTGTCGAGAGGATTTCCTTTCGAAGTGGGATTGCATGTGAGCACAATTGTAATGCAACTCAAATCCCAATCGTCCTATGAATGATAACAAAAAGCTAAATGCGATATTAACTCAAGAGAAATTCTTCTTGAGAATCAAGGTGCGATTGCATGTGAGCACCATTGCAATGCGATTCAAAACCCAACCGCCATATGAAGAGTAACAAAGGGCACAAAAGCGATTGTAACTCAAGAGAAATTCTATTCAAGAATCGAAGTGGGATTGCATGTGAGCACAATTCCATCGCGACCTAAATCTCAACCATTTTATGAATAGTTACAATGAGGGCTACAAGCGATAGTAACTCGAGAGGAATTCTTTTTGAGAATCGAAGTGGGATTGACTGCCAACGCAATTTCAAAGCGACTCAGATCCCAACCATCTTATCTTCTAGGTTTCCGTTGAACTTGCACACAAAAAAAACGAAAACTCCATATTTGCACATTCACTTTCCATTGCAGTGTCACCATCTCAATAGAAGCCACCTAATAGATGTTTTATCTTGAAGGGCAAAAAAATTAAAAAAGGCCAAATAAAAAAAGGGGAAAACAAAGTTATTTCCAGCTAGGGGCCTTAAAAGATTTTTATTAGGGCACTGAGATTTACAGGGGTTAGAGAGGGGAGGGGACCATTCTGGACAGATGGGCAAGTACCAGATTTTGGTGGTATCCATCTGTGTTTTCATTCTCTCCATAATTGAGAGAGTGTGTCTGTGATCATCCCAATCCCCACCCTTTCATGGCTCCCTCCTCCTCCTCCTCCAGATGTACTCCACTTAGCCCCACTTGGTCTTTTACCCTAATCATTTTAGTTCACATAGGTCATGACCCTTAGATTCCTTCCAAAACATGGACGCACCCTTGTGTCAAAACTCAAATGTAACTTTGGAAGGTGACTTGCCTACACCGGTTACGGGGGAGTGCAACTGTGACAGTGTCTCAAGCTAATAACAAAGTATTATGTGGCAAAGTTAAAATTCACGGCATTGCGTTACTAATTCAGGATATTACCGCAAGTCATATTTAGTGTAGGTAAATCGTTGCAGTAGTTTTATGGACTAGGGTGATTATCACATCAGTTGGATCCCATGTGGAACCGGGTGACATCAAAATACAAGGGGTCGCATACTTTTAAGAAAGATGTCCCTATAGATGATGTGGTCAGATACCTAGCCAGTCAGTTGAACCAAATGCTAGTTGAACCAAAAATTCTACCAGTTGAGGTAAAAAAGGGATTCAATGTAGGTAAAAAGGTTGACAATGATTCTTGTAGCAGTCAAAGTGCCGACAGGACCATGTTCAGCTCACACTCAATTGGGTAAATGTGGTTTTCAAGATTCATCAAACTATGCTGTCACTTTCACAAGAAACAAGAGATGTTTTAGCCATTTCAAAATCCTAGTCTCCACATTCAAATTTTACTCCTTATATGCTGCAATGCCAAAGCAGAGCAATATGGAGCTAAAAGGGAAAACACTGCTTAAGTCGGGAATTTACCAAAGATTGCATCTTTGGGAAGAAAATGGACTTAAACAACAAGCTACGAGTCTACTGCATCCCCAACAATTTCTACTGCTTATGGAAAATTACTTTTGTTCCGTCTTCGGAAACCAGGAGAGGGACTTGCATGAAGCGAAACGAAAGGAATGATATATAAAAGACAATGCATTCAGCTTTCAATTTCTTTTTGCAGGTTTGAGCAAGCTGCTGAGGACTTTGAACCCTTTCACTGAAAAGTAGTAAAGAACAAAAGGATGACATAGGGCACTAGAGGCTACTCTTTCTCCTAATGAGAAGTTTACTATTTCCAAATAGATGAAGAAAAGAGGCCTTAATTCCCTTTGTGCTTCTCTCATTTCTGGAGTGAAAGAGGCTAAAACCTGCAAATTTCCTATATAGGGTGATATGGGGTTCTCCCAATCTTTTTCGGAACAAATCGGATTTTGGGGGATCGGGTTTGTGCTAATGTATCAAAACACACAGAACTTCCATTTAACTCTACGAATGAAAATAAAGCAAATTAGCAACATATTGCTAGTCTAGCAACAGAAACACAAACCAAACATAGAGCAAGCAAAAAGTTTGAGCTGTAAGTGCTCAACTCAAACATGTAAACAGAGCTGCAACAACAACATAACAAGCAACAAACTGATGAAATGAAAGCTAAAACGAACCGAGGGAGCGGAAAAAACCCGAACATGCATCAGATTTCTTCTTCCCAAGGCACACGCCATTGAACCAAAGCGACCGAAAAATCTTCTCCCTGGCCACATCTGAATTGGGAATCAACAGGTAGCTCTTGTAATCTCCCTGTGGAAGGGAGAGATGAGATGAGAGCTTGAGCCCTGCAATGACAAAAACCAACACAACAAGCACACAATGTGTGAAAATTGATCCAAAACAAGCAAAACAGGGGATAAAAATCAGAACCAAAATTTACAAAGGTAGCACCTTTTGAAGAGAAGTTCAGTCTTTTTGTTTCGGTTCAATGGCGAGAATTGGAGGAAGCAGAGGACGGCTTGTCAGAGATGCCATCGTGCTCCTCCTCGCCGTGAATTCGTGCCGGGATGTGGAAGCCGGAGAATCCACCTCCGGAGGTGAATCCCATACCGGAAAAGGACGGTTGGTGATGAATGGATTGCGAGATTTGATGATGATGGTCGTGAGAAATGGATTGTTGGTTTTGCTGGTCCATCATCCAAGCACGGATTGACGGCGAGTTACTGGACTGAAGGGGTCCCCTCTGAAAAAAGAACTGGCTTTGGCCGAACAACGACGGCTGCTGCTGCTGCAAAGAACTAGTACTACTCTGCTGTGTTTGTAGAAGCGAGTTGAATGTAAATCCGCCTGACGACGATGATCCACCGCCGTTATCACCGCTATCTCCGCCTCCGCTGTTCCAAGCCACCATTCTCTGGAATCTGTTCATCTCTTGCTGCTGCTGGTTGTGGTGATGCTCTGCCCACGCGGCGGAGGACCCATCAAACCCAAGCGGGTTTTGGGATCCGGAGAAAAGGGATTGCTCGTTTTGATGGGTCGGAGCGTGGTGCTGGTGGAGGAGAATTGGGTCTTGGAAGGATTGCAGAGAGAGGCGCAGATCTTGGCTCTGGCTGCTGGTTCTGGAGAGTAAATCAGGTGGGTAGTTCTGATGAAACTGTATCGTCGACGACGGAGCCTCGGCTGAGGCTGCGATTGCGGAAGCACCCGTTGGGAAAAAGGACTTTATGGTGTCTGCAATGGCGTCCGAGTCGAGCGACGGTGGGAGGAAAGTCGAGTTGCTATTTGGGTTCTGAACAATTTGCTGTTCCGAAACTCCACTCCCCACCATTGTTGTCCTTTGATTAGCAGACCCAATTGCGTCCACTCCCGCGAAGCAGTGGATGCCGGTCGTGGTCGGATTGTGGGTCTCCATGCCCGGAACCGACGCGGTGGTTGAAGTCGAATGTGGGTTCCATGAGGGAAGCTCGTCTAGCTCGTCTATGGCGGCCTTGGCCTTCTTGATTAGCCAATCGACGGCCTTGCTGGGTCGGTCGTAGCCGAGCCGGTCCTGGACGTCGTAGAATTGAATGGCGGTGTGAGCGGCGAGCCGGACGCGGCGGTCCCTCGGGCCTTTCGCCGTGCAGACCTTGCTGTGCCTGTCTTTCCGGCCCGTCGCCCGGACAATGTGGCTGCCTCGTACCACCTCCATGATGTCTGTGCTGACTACTCCTGCGCCCGAGGACGGCGGCCTTATCCCCAGGCGAGATGACGTCGTTGCTTGGTGGTGGTGAGAATCCCCCATTTTTGATCTTGCATGTTCGATGCTCTGTTCCCCCAAAGTTGAAGAAGAAGAAGAAGTGAAGCTGCGTTTCTTTGGAGCTTGCTGCTGTTCTTGCAGCTGCAACTGCTGGGTTTCTCCAAAGAAATGCTGGTGCTGGTGCTGGTGCTGGGTTTGTGGGTCTTGCAGGAAATACGGAAAGTTCAAAGCTTGGTGGTGATTCTGCTGGGTTTCTTCTTCTCCTTGGACAAGATGGGTAAAATTGAGAATTGGGTTTTGATGGAGATAATGGTGGTCGTGATTCCTTTGAGGATCCAGAGTCAGACCCTTGTGATTTTCCTCTTCCAGTTTTTAATGGAACAGTACAACTGCTTCTGCTTCTGCTTCTACTTCTACAACAATTACTTTTACAAATAGACCTCTTTTTGCTAGTGGTTTTTCTTTGCTGCTGGGATCTCCTGATGCTTGTGCTGCCACCTCTCCTCTGAGCCCTGAAGCTGCTTCTGCTTCTGCTGCTTCTGGCTCTCCCAAAAGCCTCTGTCATTCAATGTTTTCAGTTCCATATCACGAACATCCCACCACCACCACCATAATTAAAACCCAAACCAGACTGAAAGAGAAAGGCTAAACCAGCTCCCTTGCCAGCCTAACCCATCTCCCTCTATCTCTCTCTCTCTCTCTCTCTCTCTCTCTCTCTACTTTTGGTATTTGTGCCTCTTAATTGTACACTTCCTTCAGCTCTATTATGGAGACTAACTTAATTACCAGAACTGTTTATATATAGGGGTTAACACTACCCAGCAGAGCGGGCAAACCCAACAACAAGAAGACCAAATCCCAATTTCTAGAGAGAGAAAGTGAGAAAGTGAGAAAGTGAGAAATTGGGGGAATTAAAGGGAGGGGAGGTGGAAGACGAGAGAAAAATACACACTTTAAATGGTTTTCTCCTCCTATATGTACAGGTGGAGTTGATGATGGCAGTGGTAAGGGTGGCAGTGTTTGGTCAGAAAGAGGATTAAAGATCTCTGTGATCTCATCATTGCGTCTGCTCTCTCTCTCTTTCTCTCTCTCTCTCTCTCTCTGCTTTCATTGTACCACATATCTGCTCCTCCTTCACAATACTTCAACTATACAAAATACACGGAAAGAAAAGGCCAAAAAAGTAAGATTCTTCCCCTTTTTATTTTCATTCCTTTCTCTCGTCTCTTTTTATATTTTATTTTACTTTTTGTCTTATTGTTTTTATAAAAATATATATATATATAAAATATTAATGTGGTTTATCTGTAATCGTTTAAGTATGAGAGGACACAAGGTAAAAGAGATTAGGAGAAAAGAGAATTATTCTTCGAAAAAAATATCAAACTATTTTGTTCTAGGTTTTCTTCATTTCTTTCAATCAGTTAGCTTCAAAATTTAATTCCTCCCCTTCAGATTTGGATACCATCCGAATTCAATTTGTGGAGATTCTAGAGATTCTCACATCCTAACTGTTTATCGTATATCGTGCGGTTCGAAATCATTTTGAATTTTTTTATTTAAAATTAAACACAAATAGTACCTGACGAAAACTAATCGCATGATGTACGATAAACAGTCATGATGTTAGGATCCAGAGAGGATCCTCATCCCTTCCCTTCAGTTCCTTTTAACTCTCCTTTTTTACAGTTGGATAATACATATATTCTCTTTTTGTAAATAACATATTTTGATCGTATAAATTTCATAATCCGACTTGTTCAAAACCTTTTAATTTTTATTTCTATATCACTCATACAAAAAATTATTTTAATCTGAGATCATTTAGTCATTCAAATGTATAAACATACTTACTGTGTAAGTACCAAATAATATACTCATGATGAGTCGTTCATTTGTTTGATGCGTTTTGGATGATTAAACGATCTCCAATTTAAATGATTTTTTGTAAGAGTGATCTATAAATGAAGATTAATAAATTGAACGGTTTCAATCATTGAACTTATCCGGTCAAGACACGTTATTCACTTATAGGAAGATATGTGCATTCTTCACATGGTGAGATGCAAGTATTACCCTTTCCAATTTTACCTTTTTTTTTTCCGCCTATCATTACGGTCTAGTAATATTCTTTATTGAATTGTGTATAAAATATCTAATCGTTATAGTTGACGTATTTTGTGGGTTAGCACAAATATCCTCAAGGCAAATAGTTTTTAAAGCATCTCTCACAAACATATCTTCTATGTTTTGCTTTCACTATGATCCCCACAGCACCAATAGTATAATATTACGTGATAAAATTTAAACTCGTGGCATTGCATACCAAGTCTTTACCCACACTAATCTCGTACGACTTAAGAGCTTATCTAATCAGACAAACCTATCGAAGTTTATCTCTTGTCTCTCTCTCGAGGTTGTTTTAATTTTCAGGGTTTTACTTGGTGGGCATAAGTTAGAACCGTTGGTTTGAGGTCAAGGGCACTCACTGTCTGCAGGATGCTCTGGTAGATTACATCCTTTATATGCCACCACCCACGCCTTTTGAAAGTGACACCCCACTTCCAACTTTTTATGCTCTCTCTCTCTCTCTCTCAAAGACAGAAGGGTTAAGCAAAAGCAACAGCTCATCTTTTTTCTGTATTTTCCTGTATTTTCTTTCTTTTGCGCCTCAGTGTCCTTCTTTCAGATCTCTTTTTTGTTAATTTGTATTCTGGTTTACTCATTACTTTACAATTTACATGGTATTTTTGGGAAATGTCTTTTCTTTTCTTCTCATACTACTCTTTTTAACAAATTATGTAATCTTGTATGGATGAAAAGGTTTTAATGTATAAAATTAGCATCTTTAAGTGAAAATAAAGATGGTATAAAAGTAGCATATGTAAAAAATATGTTTATATTATGCTGTTAAACCCTGCAATGATTGTCGTTGTAAAAAAAAAGTTGAATGTGAGAGGAGGTTTTGGACTAAAATGTTTTATATGATAATTTTGATGGATTAAAAAATATGAGAAAATTATGTGGGACTTGATTTGTCATTGAATTTTACTGAGTGACACTACAATTCATTCAAAACTCGTCATATGATAAGTCTTAAATATAATCTTTATATTTAAAATTCTCATAATCATTAACTAATATAAACCATGAGATCAATCTAATTGTGTTGCTCAGTTTTCCTAACCAATAAGAGATTGGGTTTAGGGTTTAGGAATCTCTATCCAATGAGAGCATCCCTAATGGGGTTTTATCCTCCATGAGGCTACCACATTTCCAGCCTTGGCAAGAAATTTCATCCCCAATGAGCCGGAAAATGGGACTAGATCCATCACTGGGGCTAGCAGCTTCCTTTATTGGGTAGCATAAAATCGGGCTACATCTAGCCCTAAAACAGTGGGTCTCACCAAAAAAATAGCAACCCATGTGAGCAAAATTCTATCATTCCCCCTACTTGCGAATACACTTATACTCTCCTTTTATTATTTTTTAAATTCTTTTTTCATACTTATTTTTCTTGCAATTTGGCTAATTAATGATTGTTTTAAATTCCATAAGAATTAAAATTTCAAATTGATTTAACGTTCATGGGCATTGATGAGTGAAATTTTCAAATATTTTTTTTTTCAAAATTGTATGATACTAATTTACCAATTGGTGCTAGGTAAATTGTTGTGTTATATGTGAAAATCAAATTATTTCAAAGGGTGAAGTGAGGGTTTGTTTCTTTCAACGGATGAGATTGAGATAAGGGTATCTAATCCAACAAACGATTCATAAGTGATGAAATCTAACTTTGTCACAATTTGAACTTTTTAGGTTGAAGGGTTCATAAAATTTAAGATAGCACGCCCAAAAATCAACTTAAGAAAAGCTAACACAAAAAAAAAAAATCATCACTTAATCAAATTACTACATAAATAAATATATATAATCCCATATAGAGCCCGAAATATATAGCCCATCATTGGGAGAAATTCTTTTATAAAGCCTCAAAGATTCATCGAATCTCTAAAATGGGCTATATTCATAACTTTCCAGCCTTATACAGAACTCCTCACTGGGGATGCTCTAATAGAATAGTGCTTTGCAAAAATCGAAGAAAGTGACAAAAGTTAAACATACCTCTCAAGTATCACCATATTGTGAGAATTTACCTTTTTTCAAAGAAAAAAGTGTAGTTCTAAAAATGCATATTTTGAGAATGCTTGTTGCATTTTTGCATATATACGAGTGTAATGTATGCATTAAGCTCGATGAGGGTTTTCTTCCAATTTTATTGGAAGTCCTCGAAGGAACGAGTTTTTTTTATTATCCATAAATCTATTTTCTTAATTGCAAAAAATAAAAAAAATAAAAAAAAATAAAATATATATATATATATATATATATATATATATGTGTGTGTGTGTGTGTGTGTGTGTGTGTGTGTGTTCCTCTTAAAAAATAGAAATAAAATTGTTCTCTTCATGAGAGAATGGTTTTCTTTTTGAACAAATGAAATTATCTACACTAAGGGGTAGAGGTTGTGGGCTAAGTCTGATAATGAGCTTGCCATAATAATGTGGTTCAAATTCGCCTTTGACAAAAATTGAACCTAAGACTTCCCACTTATAAATGAAAAAAAAATGTCACTAGATCGTAATGGCTTTCTTTTCTTTTCTTTTCTTTTTTTTTTTAAATTTAACATCACATTTGTTGTTACACAATCTTCCTCTGTTCTGTGAGAGATGGTATAGGCATCAAGATTTTTTTTGCCAACAGGAGGAATCCTAATCAAGAAATTATGCTGATTAGACAATCTCCAATGGTTGGGCTAAAAGCCAAATATTTTATCCCGGAAAATTTAGCTTTTAGCCCAGAAACAGCTTTTTTGCTCCAACTGTTTTGACCTAAAATTTTAGCCCGAGATTATTAAAAAATGAATTTAGGCTATTTTTTTTCTTAAATTAAATTTAAAAAAAAATATGTAGACTATCGTAAATTAATTTATGAACATTTTAATCTAAAAAATTTTAAATTCCGATAAATATTGAAAAATCACTAAATTTTCCACAAAGCAAGCCTTCAACTTTCACCAATCTTTCAACCCTGTGCTAACTTTCAATTTACCAACCGTTCAACACCAAATTTTCAATTCACCAACCATTCAACACCAAACTTTCAACTTTCACCAACCGTTCAACACCAAACTTTCAACTTTCACCAACCGTTCAACTTTCATCAATCATCCTCTATATAAACATATGTCCAATATTTGTTGATCACACAACCTTTCAACCTTCAATCATCCTCTATATTCACCAATCTTTCAAATTTCAAAGAGTTTTTGTTTCCTAAAAATCCTCAATATCTCATCAATGGGTGATAGAAGAAGGCGTAGCATGGCAATGTAGATGGCACAACCAAGCAAGGATTGAGATTGAGGATGCAGAATTGTTAAACGCCAAAGTTGAACTTGTCAACTCATTTATGCAATCTGAGCACCATGGCGAATCTAGTCATCGTGGTTCTGTCATGGGGCGTTCATATGTGCAGCGTGATAGAGAAGAGTGTCATGACCAAATGATGAAAGATTATTTCATCGAGCGTCCGAGATTTCCTGCTCATGATTTTCAGAGACGGTTTTGGATGAGGAGAGAAATGGAAAGAAACATCTTCCACATAGGTCCAATTACGACATCTAATATGCTATCTTGCCATGTTAAACAATTTAGAAATGGAAAGAAATGGTAGAAAGATAAATTGGAAGAATTGTAAGAGAAAATTGAGTTTTGTGTGGATGTTTGAACAAATACATAGGTATTTATAGAGTTTTTGGGTGAATTTTGAGTTAAATAAATTTTTTTAATTATTTTAGCCGTTGGATTTAAATTTGGGCCGTTAGATCTTTTTTTTTTACCGTTAGATTTGATTATATTCGATCTCAACCGTTGGATTCAATGTATTTTAAAATAACATATTATAAAAAATGAATTATAGCCGTGGGTGGCTGACACACTGCTTGACATAGGGGCCCACCTTATCGGGAAACCCTTGTAGGCCCACGCGTGGGGCGCGTTGGAGCGTGGACGGGCCGAGACTGGCCCAATTGCCAGCGTGTCCACTTGCACGGGGGGAATTGGGGGGGGGGGGGGTATTTGGCCCAGCTTTAGCATTTGGCTTTTAGCCTAATGTTTTAGATTGGGTTGGAGAGTGTTTGGGGGGTGGGCAATTTGGGAGAAAATTTGGCATTTAGCCCACCATTAGAGTTGGTCTTAGGGAGATAAGATCATACTAGTTTGACCAATGACCACCAACCCTAATCAATGTTGTCGATTAGGGCACATTAAAAATTTTAATTATGAGTCCTCATCATGCTTCATTCTTCAAACTCCTCAAAACTGGCTTTTCATAGTTTTGATTGGCTGCACCAATTCAAGGCTAAATGATCATGACCTTTTCTTGACTAAAAGTGGTTAGCATGAACCATAACATGGAAGTGACTTTAGTAGAATTTTAAAATGCTTTTTAAGGGGACGATAACACGTTAGAAAATAGTTTTGTTCGTGAGAATCGATTCAGAATGTGTAAGTCTAGATTTTTTATTGCTTAGTTTTGTTTAAACTCTTGGCCCTGCTTTCAACAAACAATAAATAATGGTGCTTCAAATTTTTTTCTTCCTTCTTTCCCTTAACAATTGTACTACTCCGTCCTGATTAAAAAAAGGGGTGTGATATCCACACACCATTTTTTAATTCTCTCACACCCTTTTAATTTTCGGCCGTCGGATCGGATGAATTAAAGAAGATCAAATGACATAAATTAACAAGGAATGTGGGAGAAGTAAAAAGGGATGTATGGATAGCACACCCCTTAAAAAAACGATAATAATAACACGCACCAGAAAACTGAGTCTAAACTCAAACTTTGTTGAGGTCAAATTCCACTTGGTTTTCTACGATGGATCTACTTTAGTTGGTGTTGTCGAGACCCCATTAGAGGCTTGGTGATACTCTTTCTGGTGTCAGAGAGGTCGTTCGACGACAATTCCCTTCCTCGTATTGGTACTACCCTGCATGTTTACTAATATGAGAATGTGAAGAATGAGATTCACTAAATTTTAATTCTCATTTCAGGTTACCTCTTTGTTTATTTAAATAAGAATATCCTACATGACATTCCTAATTTATAAGAAATGGGATTCATTACAGGTGGTGACTTTTGTATTTTAGGTAGGATTCCTAATTGATTGTAATTCCGTGTATTCTCATGTAATCACTTGTAATTAGTTCTCTTTCCATTTATGTTAGGGTTGTAAACCTATAAGTACCTCTTATTGAGAAGAATATAATACAATTCAAAGCATTCTCTTCTTGGTATCAGAGCCAGGTTAAGAAAAATAATAAAATTATTATTATCGCAATTTGTCCGGAGAACAGAAATTGCCGTGCAACCTGTTGTGCATCGCACTGTGAAACCAGAGAGCGACGCCGTCGTTGCTGATCCGAGTCCACCGAAGACCACCGCGCATCCGGTTGTGTACCGTGCCCGTCCGACCAGCGAGCGACGTCGTCGTTGCTGACCGGAGTTCACCGAACCGATCCTTGCATCCATTCACGACCCACTGCTGCATCACGTACTCACGTAGTCACTATGCATCGATCTGATCAAACCGAACAGGAGAGTAGGATCAATCGTGACCGATTCAAGTCGCGTGCATTGGTTGCCGAAGTTAAGGCAGATTCTGATCATACAAGTAATGATGGTAAGGCTTTAAAAATTTCTGCATCTGTAATGAATAGTACATGGATAATTGATTCTGGTGTTACTAAACATATGACTTGTGATTCTAGACAGGTCCAAACCCTAAAACCATCCACCAATACTATAGTTAGTGTTACCAATGGTAATGTTGTCCCCATTATTGGGGAAGGCGATGTCTCTCTCTCTGATATCCTGAATCTTGACTCCGTACTTGTTGTTCTTTCCCTTGACTATAATTTATTATCTGTTGCTCAAATAATTGTCGCCCTACATTGCCTTGTTATTTTTTGGCCTTCCTTTTGTGTTTTTAAGGACATTCGGACTCGTAAGACGATTGGTTATGGTATTCGGAGGGGAAAGCTCTACTACTTGGAGCTGACATCGAACAGTTCTTGAAATTTGACTTAAGCTCTTGCCGTGGAAGAATCTCATGGGGAGAGGGATAAAGCTTCGGAGGTTTGGTTGTGGCATCGTCGACTTGGACATGCTTCTTTCGGCAATTTACGAAGGTTGTTTCCTAGCCCATTTGTTAAGCATGACGTTTCTAGCTTTAAATGTAGTGTTTGTGAAATGGCTAAAAGTCATTGTACTTCCGTCCAATATGAATAAAAGTTCAGTTCCATTTATGATAATTCATTCTGATGTTTGGGGGCCATCTAAAACTGCTACATTTAGTGGTGCTCATTGGTTCGTTACTTTTATTGATGATTGTACATGTATGACTTGGGTATGTTTGATGAAGTCCAAAAGTGAAGTTCCTTCTTTGTTTCAGCAATTTTATAAAATGGTACAAGTACAATATAAGTCCCACATACAGGTTCTCATGAGTGATAATGGCGGTGAATATGTTAACTCTGACCTTTGTGCCTTTCTTGATCATGATGACATTGTTCATTAAACCACGTGCCCATATACTCCATAACAAAATGGGGTTGCAGAACGCAAGAACCATCAGCTTTTGGAGGTTATTTGTGCTTCTTTGCTCGAGGCTCATCTCCTGTTATCCTATTGAGGAGAAGCCATCACCTCAGCTGCGTATCTCATTAATCGTGTTCCATCTCGATCCGTTGATTTTCAAACACTACTTCAGGCTCTCTCCTCACACGTTGATGCTCCTGCAGTCCCCAATCTTCCACCTCATGTGTTTGGCTGTGTGGCATTCGTTCATCTTCATAAATAGCAGAAGAGTAAGCTTGAACCTCGGGCCTTACGATGTGTGTTTGTGGGGTATGCCTCAAATCAGAAGGGATATCGTTGTTGTCACCCTCCGACGAAAAAGTTGTTTGTCACTATGGATGTTGCCTTTTGTTGATGCACAAAATCAGTGAGGACCTTGGTACAACAGAAAGTGTCAAGTTTATGACCTTCGCTAGATTGCTCCGGTCACTAGTGTGGATAAGTATGTAAATGGATAGAGACAGGAAAGCAAACACAAGATGTACGTGGTTCACCCAGATTGGCTACGTCCACGGAGTAGAGGAGTTCTCATTAATTGTGAAGGGTTTACACAAGTACATTGGTTCAAGCTCTCATTTAGTGAGTACTAGTGAATGATTTAGTACAAATGACATTAGGAAATATTGTGGGAGAATGATTTCCTTTTATAGAATAGAGTTTCTAGCTTTGTTCTGACATTGACACGTGTCGTGTTGTGATTGACTTCTGATGTTGACACGTGTCGTGCTGTGATTGGCCTCCTGGTTGGAGGGAAACTCTTCTGGGTCCTTGACGGTATAACGTTGAACGATGCTCAGTAGTTTAAGGATTGGTCAAGTATGGTACAAACAGTGCTCCCCTAAGTTCCCGAGTGAGGGAAGCTCCTCGGTTGGGGACTTGCAAGATCCAAGCCGCTGAGTAATCACGAAACTTCTAAGTATCGAAATGTGGTATCGTTTTCACTTGCCTTATATGTCGCATAGGTAGATATGGCATCTTCTCTGGAAGTACTTTTCCTCCGTCCAGGGGTGGTATCTTTAACCGGTGAAGATGCACAAGGTAATGTATCAATTTCACTTGAAGTTTACTTGTAGTTTCAGGCTTGGTCAAGCGCGATACAAACCATGTAGTAGGAGTCCCCCAAGTCGCCGAGCTAGGAGATTTGTTGAAAGAGGTGACATACAAGGTAAGTAATCAGAGCTCCCAGCAATCAGTCCCAGATCAGAAGTTTGATTTTGAGTTCCGGCTGATTGTTCTCATTCTCCCTATCTTGTAAGTAGCAGGAAGGATAAAGAGAAGAAAAATGAGAAGAGATGATATGAAATACTTTTTCTTTTGAAGAAGTAACTTTCCACATGCTTATTCTTGAACTGGGCTAGAGGGTTTTCTGGTTTCCTCCAAAGTATAAGGCTGACTCAAGAATTTGAGGGTCAAAACAAGTCCATCAAATCAAGAGTGCGTTCGACCTTGATGATATGGGATACTTTTGCTGTTGACAAAGTAATAGATGAATTGGCACGTGTTCTGTTGTGCTTGTCTCCACATGCTTCCTTGTATCCTTCTCACTTGCTATATCTATTTCTCAGGCATATATGGTATCTTTTCTAGAAGCATAAGATGTTGAAGATGAGTACTCGAGAGCAATGCCAGGTAAGTAATCAGGCAAGGGGTTCCAGGCAGTCAGTTCCTGACTAGAAGCTTGATTCCAAGTGCTGACTGATTGCTCTCTTTCTCCCTGTCTTGCAGGTAAGAACAAGGGCAAAGGAAAAGACAGGGAAAAAGCATGATATGAGATACTCTTGTTTTTGACCCTGATGATATAAGATACTCTTACTCTGGTGTGGCTGGTTTGCATAGGTATTATTGGGGGGGGAAGAAAGCTGAGTATTTCGAGAGGCTTCGTTGGGAGTGCCCTATCAGATATGAGGAAGAGTTGAGCATTTTTGCAGGTATGCCTGTTCGTGGATGATAGAGGTCGACATATATAGGAGTCTCCCTAACAACAAGTAGTAATGCTATTCCTTTACCCTTCTTGGTTATAGCAATGTCGTGGGAGCTGCAAGCTTCACGTGTTTTAACTTTGTCAGAGCACTTTGAAAAAATGGTTTGTGGTATCTGGAAAGCTGATGTTGCGTGTGAAGATTGTAGACAAATTTTATCCAAGGAAATCTGGCTCTCGAAGTTTGGAGAGCGGTGCCTCTTCGGTTTTCGAACAAGCAATCATGTTGGGGATTTGGCTCTCGAGATTCGGAGAGCGTTGCCTCTTTGATTTTTGAACAAGCAATCCTATTAGGGATTTGGCTCTCAAGATTTAGAGAGCGGTGCCTCTTCGATTTTTGAGAAAGTGATCCTGGTAGGAGTCTGTCTCTCGAGATTCGTATAGCGGTGCTTCTTCGATTTTTGGGAAAGTAATCATGATGGGAGTCTGGCTCTCGAGATTCGAATAGCAGTGCCTCTTCGATTTTTTAGAAAGCAATCCTGGTGAGAGTCTGGCTCTCGAGATTCGGGGAGCGGTGCTTCTTCGATTTTTGAGTAAGTAATCCTGTTGGGAGTGTTTTCTTGATGTGAGTAAAGGTTGGGCATTTTTACCAGTCTGCCTTGCCACGAAGCACGAAGGTTGACACACATAGGGACTTTCCAGTTATCAAGCAGTGGTGCTGTTCATTTTAATGTGCCCTAATCGACAACATTGATTAGGGTTGGTGGTCATTGGTCAAACTAGTATGATCTTATCTCCCTAAGACCAACTCTAATGGTGGGCTAAATGCCAAATTTTCTCCCAAATTGCCCACCCCCCAAACACTCTCCAACCCAATCTAAAACATTAGGCTAAAAGCCAAATGCTAAAGCTGGGCCAAATACCCCCCCCCAAATTCCCCCCGTGCAAGTGAACACGCTGGCAATTGGGCCAGTCTCGGCCCGTCCACGCTCCAACGCGCCCCACGCGTGGGCCTACAAGGGTTTCCCGATAAGGTGGGCCCCTCTGTCAAGCAGTGTGTCAGCCACCCACGGCTATAATTACATCCAAGGCTACATACAGAGGAGAAATGTCTGAAGCAGGTGCAAGAGGGCTGAATAGTTTGATCTTCGTATGCCATGCACTGAAGTTGTTGTTTGCTTGCAATAAGACTTTGTTGGTGACTATAACTCTTGTTGGGCATAAGTGCTCCCCTAGTTGAGTTGTCAAGTTTGAGGGTTTTTTATTATTTGTGAATGCTAAGAGTTCACATGTACAAGTTGTACCACTTGTCTTCTGGTTGGTGGAATGAATGGTGAGTTGCTTTCATCACTTGGTTGGTGGTACGAATATGAGTTCCTTCATCACCTTTCATCACATTTCATCACCTGGTTGGTGGCACGAAGATGAGTTCCTTCTTCACCTGGTTGGTGGCATAAGTGGCAAATTTCCAAATCATATTAGAGTACGGGTTGTACATTTCATCACCTGGTTGGTGGCATGAAGGAGAGTACGGGTTGTACATTTCGTCACCTGGTTGGTGGCATGAAGATGAGTTCATTCTTCACCTGGTTGGTGGCATGAGTGGCAAGTTGCCAAATGATATTAGAGTACGGGTTGTACATTTCATCACCTGGTTGGTGGCATGAAGATGAGTTCCTTCTTCACATTTCATCACCTGGTTGGTGAGAATAAGGGTAAGGTGTCGAGGCACATTGTAGCAAGTGTCGAATGACACAAAGTATGTTGAACCCTTTTGAAGCACAGTTGGCTTATGTATGAATGTGTTGGAATGTATGATTGAACGAATATACTGTGAAGCTGTTCGTTTATTTGTATAGTCTTATTGACATATACTTAGACTTTGTTTCATGTTGGAAACATTCATGTTGAAGCTTTGAACCCGAGTGTTTCATTGCTAGGAATGTAAGAGGATTAGGACCGAGTTGTCAAAATCACCTCTTTATTGAATTCATGTCAAATGATCTTCGTTACATAGGATGCCGAACGGCTGAAGCTTAACACTTGTACAATGTAAGTTTACTTGTAATAGTACTTCAAGTGATCAGCGTTCCATAGATGGCTAGGGGTCTTGCCATTGGAGCTTCTAAGCTTGTAGGAGCCAGGGCGACTGATGCCAACAACTTCAAACGGTCCATCCCAGTTTGCACTAAGTGTTCATTCACTCGGGAATTCACTCTGGACTCTGTCGTAGAGTAATCTTTTCTTCAATTCCCAGTCCCCCACTTTGAAAGAACGAGGTTTAACCCTTGAGTCATAGTAGTTGGAGATCCGCTGCTTGTAGGCGACATTCCTCAAGTGAGCATGGATGTCTTTTGAAGTTACCGGTTCCTTGATGTCGAGGATTGTTTGGATCTTATTGGATTTAGCTTCAATGCCTTGTTGGCTAATCATGAAGCCCAAGAATTTTCCAGAGCCTACGCTGAAGGCACATTTGTTGGAGTTCAACCTTATTCGATACCCCTTCAGAATGGTGAAAGTTTCAGATAGGTTGATGATGTGTTAGTCAGCAAGTTTGCTCTTGACTAGCATATCGTCAACGTAAACTTCCATGCTTTTTCTAATCTGTTCAGCGAACATTGAATTGACTAGTCTCTAATAAGTTGCCCCTGCATTCTTAAGGCCGAAAGGCATGACTTTATAGCAATATAGTTCCATGTCAGTAGTGAAAGTTGTGTGTTCTTGGTTCGAATGGTTTATGAGGATTTGGTTGTATCTTGAGTAAGCATCCATGAAGCTCAAGAGTTCACACCCTGTTGTAGAGTCTATAAGTCTGTCAATGAGATGAAAAGGAAAGTTATCCTTTGAGCATCATTTGTTTAGGTCGGTGTAGTCGACACATATTCTCCACAAGACCTTTTGGAGCAGGAGACTTTCTTTGGTCTGATTTTTCTTAATAATGACCACATTTGCTACCCATGTTGGGTAATTGACTTCGCGGACGAAGCCTATGCCTTTGAGTTTTTCAACTTCTGCCTTCATTGCTTCGTATTGTTTAGCTTCATAAGATATTCGCTTCTATCTCACCGGCTTGGTCTTGGGGTCAATACTCAAGCGATGACAGATGATATCAAGAATGATGTCTGGCATGTCCTCGTATGACCAGGCGAACACCTCAGTGTTCTCTTGCAAAAAAAAGATCAATGACAACCGAATGGGTGGTGATAAGGTGGTGTCAATCTTCACCATGTGATCCGGATAATCTTTTGAGATAGAGACCTTCTCCAACTCTTCAGTGGGTTGTGCTTACTGGGTGAAATAGTCATCTCGAGGATCGTCGGGTTGACGGTTGCCACCGTGAAGATCCAAGTTGGCTTCGTCCGGGCTGGTCTTTATGACTTGGTCATGTACAGAAAGGGTTTATTTGGGCACAGGCCGGTGTTATTGCTTGATCGAAGTGTTGTAACATGACCATGCACTAAGTTGATTTCCTCTGATGTAACTATTGCCATAGGGGGTTGGAAATTTCATCAATAACATATGTGTGGATACCATGGCCTTGAGATCATTGATGTATGTGCGTCCAAATATGACATTGTATGCCATTGGGCAATCAACCACCAGGAAGTTAGTGGTAATGGTAGCTGTGTAAGGGCATGTACCAATGGTGAAAGGTAAGTGTATGCTCCCTAAAGGTTGCACGATATCACCGGAAAAGCTTATCAGAAGAGAAATCGAGCGATCGAGCAAATGTTCAGCTACATTAAGTGCCCTGAAAGCTTCAGCAAACATGATATTGACCGAGGCCCCCGTGTCTACCAGGATTCGTTGTACTTCAAAGTTGGCTATGTGAGATTCCACGATCAGTGGGTCGTTGTGAGGGTAGATGATACCTCTTTCTTCCTCAGGGTAGAAACATATTGGATCCCAGTTAGGCTTTTAATACTTGCCTCCCCTGATGTCCTCCACGTGAAACACTTGGTGACCAGGCCTTAAAGCTAGTTCACTATTTTTCATGGCCCTGTTGGAAGATTCAGATATGGGTGTGCCGCCGCTTATGGAATATATCAAATTCATTTGGCGTTGGTTATGGTTATCCCTTGAAGGGTGAATGAGTAATTGATCAATTTTTCCTTCACGTGCCAAAGCTTCAATATGATCATGAAAGGTGATACACTTCTCCCCGTCATGGCCGTTATGCTCGTGGTAGCAGCAAAACGTGCCCGTGTTCTTCGTGGGCTTGTAATCTGGGTGCATCGGCTTTGGCTTCGGTATCAGGTGTGCTATGATAGGGTAAATGGCCACGTATGTGGCGTTCAAAGGTGTGTATGCCTCATACCTCGAGGTAGAGCCTGTCCTGACACGTGCTTGACCCACTGTGTTGACTGCCTGGGGTCAGGGATTATCGTTGCGATACCCTTGGTTATCGCGGTAGTGTCCCTTACTCCTTTTACTAAAATGAGACTGGTGAGGATGGAAATCTTTCATTTTGCCCTGAGATTAATATGTCTGTTGACTTGGCAAAGTATTAAGTAAAGCAGGGGGAGGAACTGCTACCGTTTGGAAGGTTGAGGTCTTCTCATTTGGGTGGGTCTGGCTTCCACTTCCCACTTGCTGATAGGGGATGGTTGTTGGGGGTTTCTCTTGGTATGTCCTTGCCTCAAAAGAGGCATGGTTATAAGCCTGCGCCATCACCTCAGAGTAAGTCTTCCAAGTGTTGGCATTGATTATGTATTTAAAGAAACAGTCAGTAGGCCTGCCGTGAAGGCTTTGAGGGCAGTCTTGTCGTCTGACTCGGCACAACGGGAATACTCATGGCTGAAGCGGCTAGCATACATACGTAATGACTTGTTTGGCTTCTGGCGAATAGTGTACAAGTCATCCGCAAAGTGCAAGCGATCAGTTTCCTCAATTCCTCAAATGTGTCTACCGTCTCAGGTAGAAGACGACAATACCAGTTTAGAGCTCCGCCAGAGAGGGTGGAGGGGAAAAGAACACATCGCTCTTTGTCGATGTGCATCTGGTATGCCATGGTGGACTCAAAGAGGTTAAGGTGTTCAATCGGGTCTTCCTTTCCAGTATAGAGTTGCAAGCTAAGCTTCTACTTTGTCTTTGCTTGGATGGGGTGTCAAGGATCCTCCTTGTAAGAGGGCCAGGCCTAGGTTGGTTCCAATCAGGTATCTCAGCTTGTCGTTCGGCCTTCAACTTGTTTACTTCCTTAAGGAGCTGTAGGACAAGAGGGTCCTGAGTGGAGTCATGTACCACTGGAGTTTTCTTTCGTAAATCTCCATCTCCTCTTAGAAGTAGGAAGGTTTGATCAAAAGCATGTGATTTTTTCCTGGACTCGCCGTACTGACTTCCAAGGTATGTCTATTGGAACATCTCTGAGTCCCCTATACCTTCGTGTTTCTCTATGACTTGTTGCCCCTTCCCCAAATTGGTAGCCGGCCTGGGACATGGGAGGGCATCGAGTCTTTTAGAGACCCTTGGGTCATTGATATTCGAGCTTACATGGATGGGATTGTTTCGACGTTGCTTTAGGAAGTCTCGACAGTCGCGAAAGACGGTTTTCGATCCCTCCACTCATTCTGTAAGGAGGTGTCTTCCTCCACTCTTCCTGCTTCGGGTCGAAGCAGCTGGGTTGAGAGAAGTCTCATGTTGGTTGCCATTTCGATGAGTAGCTCGCTTCTCAATAGGAATACCCATGTTGAGGGCAAATGACCCTCCATGTTGGGGGGCACCCAGTTGATGGTTGACTTCCACAGAGGTGATGAGCTCGTGTGTTTTAGTATATCTAGCCTCGTAGAGCATCTCGAAGACCTTCGCATACTGCTCTTGAAGAATCTCATTCCTCATCGCTATCTTGTTGTTTGAGCCTTCAGCTCATCGACTTTAGCCTGAAGAGCAAACTTCTTTTGTTCATTCTTTCGTTGCTTCGCACCAGGTGCAAGAGGGGTGTCATGCTGTGTGTTGTGGCTTCCTTCGCTCCCCATGTTTGAAAGGGATGCATGGTCAAAAGAGAGTGTACGAATGGTGGAAACTAGCTTAACAAAGCTGAAGAGAGTGGGAATAAGTGTCGTTTCCACAAACGGCGCCAAATGTTGATGCACAAAATCAGTGAGGACTTTGGTACAACATAAAGTGTCAAGTTTGTGACCTTCTCTAGATTGCTCCGGTCACTAGTGTGGATAAGTATATAAATGGATAGAGACAGGGAAGCAAACACAAAATGTACTTGTTCACCCAAATTGGCTACACCCACGGAGTAGAGGAGTTCTCATTAATTATGAAGGGTTTACACAAGTACATTGGTTCAAGCTCTCATTTAGTGAGTACCAGTGAATGATTTAGTACAAATGACATTAGGAAATATTGTGGGAGAATGATCTCCTTTTATAGAAGAGAGTTTCTAGCTTTGTTCTGACATTGATACGTGTCGTGTTGTGATTGGCTTTTGATGTTGACACGTGTCGTGCTGTGATTGGCTTCTGATGTCGACACGTGTTTGTAAACACGGGAATTCCTGCGATGAACGAGACAAGAACACGTGTAGAAAATAATATTTGTATTAATGATTTAAGGGTTACAATCTCTTCTACAAATTTAGCCTCTGATTCTATCTTTGTAATGGGTAGATTTGATGTTGTTGATCCAAAGGGTCGTCGGGGCTTGATCTTTAGGATGAAAGGATGATGAATGATGAACACTTTCTTCAAGGGCCGTCGGGGCTTGATCTTGAATTAGTGGAAGTTTCTTCAAGGGTCGTTGGGGCTTGATCTTGAAGGAGAATTTTGACGAAGAACGAAGAGGGCTTTCTTGATTCTTCGGGATTTGCTTGAGAGCTTTAGAGTTTCGAGGCTTCAAGGCTTTGGTGTGATGTGAATTCTCTTCCAATTTGGGAGTGGAGAGAATGTATGTAAAATCCTCCCCCATTGCTTGATGGAGAAGCCTATTTATAGGCTTTGAGAATGAATCACCACCATCCATTTGTTTGGTGAAGTAAGTGGATGTTGTAGGTGGGATGAGTGTGTATTGTAGGTGAGGTGAGTGTATGATGTATGTGAAGTGAGTGTATGATGTAGGTGAAATGAATGGGGGTTGTAATTTTAATACAATTGTCAATATTTATTTCATCGAAATTTCAATGTCTACAAATGCCCCCAATTCAAGACGCGTTGTATACATGTGCTTGTCACGTGTAGTAGATGCGTTTTGAAGTCCCTTAATCTAGATGTCTATCCAAGGGCCGTTGAGGCTTAATCTTGAATTGGACTGGGAGTTTCTTCAAGTGCCGTTGAGGCTTGTTCTTGAATTTTGTTTGAAATTTCTTCAAGGACCGTCGATGGCTTGATCTTGGATGAAATTTGGACCACAAGGAGCTTCATGTGGTAGATGATCTTTGGGTTCGATAATGGATGAATCGGCACGTATTTTGTTGCGCTTGTTGACTTTCCACAACTTTGATCTTGAACTAGGTTGAAGGGTTTTCTGGTTTCCTCCAAATGACCTTCCACAGACTTAATCTTGAAATGGATTTGATTCAAGGGTGGTGGACACTTGATCTTGAATCGGACTTGTGATTTCTTCAAGGGCCGTTGGGGCTTGATCTTGAGTAGTTTTCAGGGTTTGAACACCTGGCAGGCAGGCACGAGATGAAGGTGGTGATCTGTTTCTTTGTTCAATCTTTCCAATTCATATTGAAGAAGGTTAGGGGATACGGTCAGATGCTGCAAAGAATTTCTTTGAAAGATCAAGGATGTTCATAACATTTTCATATGAACCCTGAGCAATTTGGTGAACGGTATGATCTTCAAGGGTTGTCGAGACTTTGCTCTTCTGCGACAGTGCCAGCAAAAGGCTGTTGAAGCTTCTCGAGCTCTTTGATCATAGCAACGATGGCGGACTTGGATTTGACTTAGACGCCTCCATCTGGAATATGCAGCTCTGCCAAGAAGGATGTCCTGCTATAATGATTTGTTCCAGCTCATCGTGCTGCATTCTTCTCTGCTTGTTTCTTTCGCCTAGCAGAAGTGGTGCGCTACCTTTTTCCTTTCAATGGTCATTCGGAGCATCACTTTTCACCGACTCATCCATGTTTGGCAGCTTCAGTGTAAAGAGCCAACATCATATCAACAGGCCTGAGGTATTTGCTGAGGAAATTCGAGACCTGTCGACAGTTGAAGATGAGCACTCGAGAGCAGCGCTAGGTAAGCAACCAGGCAAAGGTTCCGGGCAATCAGTTCCTGATCGGACGTTTAATTTTAGGTTCCGACTGATTGCTTCTTTTCTCATTGTTCTGCAGGCAAGAGCAATGGCAAAGGAAAGGATAGGGGAAAAGCATGATATGAGATACCTTTGTTTTCGACCCTGATGATATGAGATACTTTTGCTTTTGAAGAAGTAACGGATGATTAGCACATGTATTTGTTGCGCTTGTCTCCGCATGCTTCGATGCATCATTTTCACTTACCTCTTCTATTCTCTAGGCATCTGGTATCTTCTCTAAAAGCATAAGATGTTGAAACAATGGGTACTTCGAGAGCAGTGCTAGGTGAGCAATCAGGGAAGGGGTTCCAGGCAGTCGGTTCCAAATTGGAAGGTTGATTCCAAGTGCCGGCTGATTGCTCTCTTTCTCTTTGCCCTGCAGAGAAGAACGAGGACAAAGAAAATAATAGGGAGAAAGCATGCTATGAGATACTCTTGCTTTCAACCCTAGTGATATGAGATACCTTTGCTCTGGTGTGATTTGGTTGAAGAGGTGTTTCCAGGGAGGAAGAAAACTGAGTATGTTGAGAGGTTTAGTTGCAGATGTATTCTTGGCATGGAAGAAGGGTCAGGCGTTTGTATTTTCAGGGAGGAAGAAAATGAGTATGTTGAGAGGTTTGGTTGTAGATGTATTCTTGGCAAGGGAGATGAGGCAAGCATTTTGGATGTGTGCCTTGCCATGAAGGATGAAGGTCGAACTATATAGGGAGTTCTCGATAGCTGGTAGTGCGGACGCGGCCTTGTCCCCCACGTTTGTCGGCAAAAGTGTGGTGGTTGGAATAGTGGACTTCGCACGTTTTCAACTTTGTCAGTGATCTTTGACAAAGTTGCACGTGATAGCCGAAAGCTGAGATTGCGTCTGAAAAGTGTTGACGGACTTTACGCAGGAAAATCCGGGTTTTGAAATTCGAAGAGTGGTGTCTCTTCGATTTTTTGAACAAGTGGTTGTGTTGCCTATTCTTTTAAAGAGGTGTCAATTGTATTCAACATGCACATTTTGAAGATTGCCTGCTCGTCAAAATCGTGTCCGGTGTATTTCTGAGCTTTTACTCTATCCAACCTTTTTCTTTTAACATTTTTGAAAATGGCTCCCTTCTAACATTTGCTTAGATTTGAGTCTCAGCAGTGACACAGGTGCACCGCGTCAGGGTAATATATGGCGCACATCCTTCTTATCTTCTAATGGCCATCTTACAGTTGAAGACTCTGTGATGAGGGATGCAACAACGGCTACGGTTGTAGCTAGGAACCTCATCACTCCTAGAGATAATATGATACTTTCATGACGGTCCGATGAGTTAGCTGTTCAAGATTCCCAGGCTCTCAGTGTCCAGTGTGCGAACTCTGTTTCCAACATGGGCCAACGCTTACTTGTTCGAACTCGCCAAGTTGAATCATTGACAGCCGAGGTGGCAGCTCTTAGTCAAGAGATCAGACAGCTCAAGCGCGAGAATAGAGAGTTGCATGTGCTTGCAAATAGTTATTCGACGGGCATGAAAAGGAAGCTTGATCAGCTGCTGGACTCCGAAGGTCGGATTCAAAGTGACCATCGGAAGTTTGTGGATGTATTCCAGATGCACTTTTTGCCTTCGTCATCTGGAGTTTGACCAAGTATTGAGGCTCCGAATAATCTATCTTCAGTGCCTCCCTCTTTTAGGGTTCCGCCGAATACTAAGGCTTCAAGTACTGAGGCTTCACATAAGTGACATTTGTGAAGGCTCCATCTTTTTTCTTTTGCTTTTCTTTTCCCTTTTTTTTTTAATTTTTTTATACGCACTTGTAATTTCTTAAAGATTCAATGGACATGCTTTATTTTATTCAGTATGTTGTGCTAAATACAAATAAAACGTATATCTCACTAAGGTGTGTTACTTCCCTTAGTGAGATTCACGTTTTATTTGTATTTAGCACAACATACTTCCCTTAGTGAGATATACGTTTTTTTTTTTTTTTTATGCACCATCCTCCCCCTCTTTTTCTACTTCTCAATTATGTTGTCGCCACCACCTTTTTCCTTTTCCTTTCTTGACTTGCTAACAGTAGCTTGCACCTTCTTTTTTGTGTGTGTGTACATGTTCTGACGATGAGTATGGTACATTGACACTGCTAGATCCCTTGGTGGGTGCTTGAATTTGCATAGGATATCATTCCTCTTTAGAAAAAATGTGAGCTCCACCTTTAAATTAGCATGCGTGAACTCACGTCAAATGTGTTGATAGGTCACTTTTGAACATGTGCCTTTGTCCTGCAACTTAATCCCACCTACAACCCTTCACATGGTGCCGTGCACTATTCCTGAAATCTTCGTATTATTATTATTATTATTATTGTTTTTTGTTTTTGTCGGCCAACACATTCCCTTTCTATTCTATATATCCCCACAAGGCGTAGGGTGAAATGCAGAGGAGCTTGTAGCAGTAGGAGGCTAGGCACAGAGCAAGGAGGCAAATAGGTGTGAGTTGACAAACTTTGGTTTTGTTAATCACATTCACATGCAGCAGTAGAGGTAAGTAGATATGAGTTGACAAATTTTGGTCTTGCTAATCACATTCACAGGCAGCAACAAAGGCAAGTAGATGTAAGTTGATACATTTTGGTTTTGTTAATCACATTCACAAGCAGCAGCAGCAGCCATGTAGGAGGTGCAGAAACAGCTGGAGCTTGAGGCAGAATGTAAGGCGTCGAGCTTCATGACCGACTAGTCGTTTGACGGCGGTTATTGAAGTTTCTTTGTCGATTTTGATCATAGTGGCCAGAGTGAAGATGAATGACTCGCAGGTTTGGATGCAGAAGCATGGAGAGCACGGACGGAAGTGCGTTAAGGGCCAAAGAAGAAGGCGATGAGACAGAGGAAGAAGCCATTCCTCTTGTTCTGCCATGGAAGATGAACCTCTCCGGAATCCGAAGCTCCGCTACTACCACAACTGAGCACAGCCAACAGACTCCGCCACGTCAATTCCCTGGGCTCCCCCAAAGACACCTTTGCTCCACGCCAATCCCTGGATAAGTGACAGCCACAACTCTACCTCTCTACCCAGCGAGAGCCCCACCACGAGGTCACACACCACGTAGAATCTCTACCCAACTAGCCGCTGCCACGCCGCCGTCTGTGTCTTTCTTCTCTCAGCAACTAATGCACTGTCAGCCATCTTGTTGTTTCATTGTGAGCCTTGTCAACGTCTACCGAGCCATTGTCGATCATGCACGCCATTCCTCTAACCGCTTCAACGCATTCAGCAACTCGACCGAGTCGCACAAGCTCAGATAACTCAGCCTCTCATCGAACTTGTTGACTCGGACTATAGTTTCAGTTATCGCACAAATCTAGTTTGGAAGAGGCGGAGCTCAAGGTGTGGAGGGTCTGGAGCTTGACGCGGTGGATGCGGGAGGGTGGTGTGGAGAAGTTGAGATAATATGATCTCAGACACACTGATAAAGAAGACTTGGAAAAACTTTGATTTATTGTACAACCGAAGGGCGAACCAGCGCCGTCGACTTGACTTCAAGTCTCCTCCGTCTGCGAGTCTTCAAGCAGAGATTTCGACCCAAACCAATTTGACCCTCCCATTATAATTACCTTCGTAAAATTACAAATTTCATGGCCACCAACCAAGCATCTTTACTCTGTGAGGCTGATTCGTATACCCCCTGTGCAATCTGTCACATATGTGTTACTCTTGCATCAACTTCAACATCATCTGCGAATGATTTCTCATCACTTGGGCAGCTGAGGAAGAGAAGTGGAGAGCTTGGAGCTTGACGCAGCCGTAGAGGAAGAAGACGAATGAGTGGAGTTCGTGGTGTATGCAGGAAGTCTCGAAATTAAAGTAGACGAGGGCACGACGGGGCGTTGGTCTGAGTCCGTCGCCACTGCTTGCAACTCAGCTTGCTCTTCCATCTTCATTCAGCCTCCATAGCTAGTTTGAAAAACCTGAGTAAAGTCGAGTGTTTGCTAGAAGCCTCAGACAGCTTAATCTCTTTGATCTAGCCTCGAAAATCAGAGTGATGTTACCACCAAGTTTCGGAGCTGGAGTAGTGGATGAGCTTGTACGCTCAGTCGTGGAGGGTCTTGTCGGTGTCAACAAAGAAGAAGCCGAGTTTGGTGCAGCTTCTGGGAACTTGAGCTTACGGGTGAAAACCTGAGATGAGGGAGAGACAGATGGCTGGGTTGGTGGTAAGAACTCAGACTCAACCTTGTGGAGAGCAAATTATAATCAGGCCGCTCAACCATGGTCCCCAGCAAATCCAACCTCTCGGCGATGTGCTTCCGGAAGAGGTCCTTATCGTTGGGTTTGGGGCAGATTCGACAGCCCTTGGGCTTCATTTTGGATGGGCTACCTTGAGCAATGCTGCAAGAAATGGGAGATGAGCCTGATTTGTAGTCGTTCATTTTTTTTTTGTGGACTTCAACCTCTGTTTCTTTGATTTGGCACAGGTCTTAAGTGTAGGAAGACCCACTTTAACATGTATAAATTTTTCCCTTTTATTTTTAACAAAATAAATTTGTAATAAAATTGACCTTCATCAATGAACTTTAATCAAACCTCTATTTTTTTTTTTTGATGTGACTGAACTCGAAATTTTGAAGTTTCAAGTTGCCTCCGTACCCCTCCAAAGAAGAGATCAAGTCATAACGTAGTTCAAATGAGCGATGAATTTAACAGTGATTTTGATGATGATTTTACCGTACAGAGTTTATGCTCTTGCGGGCCAGGAGCTTTGGTTCGTGCAATTTAGGCTCATGCGAACAATGAGCATTTGGTGTCGCCTTTTATGCTCGTGCGGACCAGGAGCATTAGTTGCCGCCTTTTAGGCTCATGCGAATGAGGAGCTTTGTGCCGTGCAGTTTAGGCTCGTACGAACAAGGAGCTTGATTGTTGTGGATTTGTCAAGCGACTTGGGAGAGGCGTTCCTCACAATCTTCATAGCAAGGAGCCTTGATTGAGTAATTGAAGAAGTCTTCTGGAAAGAAATCACGCATTGTGATCGGGATGGACGATCTTTGTGTCGAAATTTCATTATCTCCAACACTTTCACATTGTTCTGGAGGTTGACAACAACTGCTTTGCCCCATTTCTAATTGATGAACTTGTGAACGAGATGGTTGTTGCTTGTCCAATTTCTTCGAAGCGATCTTAGAGAGGCGTTCCTCGCAATCTTCATAGCAAGGAGCCCTGGTCGAGTATTTGAATAAGTCTTCGAGGAAGAAGAGATCGTGCATGAACGATCTTTGTGTCGAAATTTCCTTATCTTCAACACTTTCACATCGCTTTGGAGGTTGGTGAAAGCTGATTTGCCCCCTTTCCGATTGGTGCACTTGTGGATAAGACGTATGCTTCTCGTGCAGTTTCTTTGGAGTGACATGAGTCCATCCTTCAACTTCATTTGACTTGGAGTATGCCCCCAACGGTCGAGGTGAAGACTTTGAGTCGAAAGAGCCAAAAGTGACGTCTTCCTTAGGGATTTCATATTTTTTGTCCTTTTGGATTTGTTGGCATGAAGATTGGCCGGTGTCGATGATGGTGCGCCTTCTTACTTTTAGTGGTCCATTTGTGTCAACCTCCAAAGTTGCTTGGCGCTTCATCCTTGAAGGAATCAAGCTTCGAATATCGCCTTTTTCTACTAGCATGTTGAGCTTTTCTTCCTTTGACGTTGTCTCCCTATTTTTAAAAAACTTCATGTTGTCTTCAAGTCTTTCCAAAGCTGACTGACGAGGAGAAGAGCTAGCCGTGTTGCTTTGCTTCTTAGGTTTTGACAACCTTTCAAAAACAGAACTTTGGGATGTTGGCATGTTAAGCCTCTTGAAGACGGAGGTTCGGTTTTGACCACCAATGCAATTAAATGCTGATGTTCTGGGTCTTGAACGATTCATCCTATCGAAGACTGACGTCCGAGGGGCAGATTTAGGCTCCGCTTGATCTTGTTCAATGCTCACACTGATGTGTTGAGTGCTAGCATTTTTCGCTTTGCTTGAAATCTTCACTGGTGCATTTGGTGTGAAGCCAAGTCCAGTTTTGTTGTTGTCAACTCCGTAACCATTCTTCTTCAACTTCTTTTGAGTCTCGATGAGGTCACGTTCTTTATCGTTGACGGTGTTTGAAACCTTCTTTCCAGGATTCGCAGAAGAAGCGAAGTCGTACCCAGCTTTCGACATGAGTTTGTAAGCGTTTGGATCAAAACCTTCTTCGGTCCTCTTGGTTGGGAGAAAGCTTGGTTTCACCCCCTTTGGTAGAGCTTTTATGAAGCCTTGTGGTAATCTTGCAACCTTAGCGTCGCCTAGCTGTGTCAGAGGTAAAACTGAATTCGTCTTGAGCAACTTTACATTATCCCTATGCCGATGTGCATCGGCTTTGCTTGCTCCAGTTTCGAACGGAGGTTGATCATTCTTTCTTCTCGACATCGAGATGTATCGGAAGACGGGTGTGTTTGGTCCATTTAAGAGCATCTTACTCCGTTTGATTGTTGCAAGTTTAGCAAGTTCATCATTGTTCTTGTTTGAAGACGGCATAGCTTCTCCTTCTTGCTTCTTGAGCATGGCTTGCCACTCCTACTTTTTAGGTGTTGTTTTGCCCGTGGATTTAATCTCTTTTGGAAGAGCTTCGGGCACCATGTCTTCATCCATGTAGAACTTGGCATCTGCGAAATGTGATTTGGCTTCGGTGAATGGTTTGGTGTCGCCATAGATCACCTTCACTCCTTCTCGGTAGAATTTTAAGCATTCGTGGAGGGTGGATGGCACTACTCCATTCTCATGGATCCAAGGCCTTCCTAGGAGCAAGCTGTAGGAGGTTCTTGTATCAATCACGTGGAATATTGTGCTTGATTTAAGTTCACCAATGGTCATTTCCACTCGGATCATGCCCATCGCCATTTGTCCTCATTGGTTAAAACCCTGGATTAGCAGACGGCTTAGGGACAATTCATCCACCTTGATGCCAATTGTGGTCATTGTTGACTTTGGCATGATGTTTATGGCCGATCCACCATCCAAAAGCATGCAGTTGATTTTGTGCTCCTTTACGTACCCAGAGACGAAGAGAAGACTGTTGTGAAGCTTTGATCCCGGCAGTAAGTCTTCATCAGTGAAGTTGATTGCATCCTCGGCGACACAGCATGTGGCACATTCATGTGGCCGAAGCTTCAAGCCTTCGTTCTTGCTTTCTTGCACTTCGTGGTCGTCGAGACTTGCCAAGACCGCTGCCAGTGCTCTTGGTATCTTCTTTGGCAATCGTAGCGCTTCCTCGACACTAAAGTGTATCGCCAGACCTTCTTTGGGTGTGAGGGCAATTTCTCCCTCAATGGCGACGACTTTGCCTTTTGAAGGTTCTTCCATTTCTACTTCGACCATGTGACATGCAGCGATAGTACACTGTTGGAAGAAGTCATTCGGGAAGTACGCGTGCAAGGAGACAAGAATGCGTGGCTCCTGCTCCATAGGTTCCCCAGCATACATTGGCTTAGCAGCTTTTACGTTTCTTTTGGGCTTCCTACTATTACGGCGACCGTGTTTTCTCACTTGTTCCACATTTGGTCTTGTGGCTTGTGGTTTTGGTTTCCTTGTTTTTTGTAGGTCACCAATGTCCATCATTCTTTATTATCGGTATGTGCATCTTGGTCTCTTACCCCTGGTGATGGTTGTGCCGAAGGTGCCGTGCAGGTTGAGCATTGGCGGGAATGGTCAAATGTCACTTGGAGAGGCACGGGATCGAAGGATCCAAATGCAATAGTAGTAGTATGTGTTGCGGCAGTGTCTTCGAGGTCGAGCTCGATTCGCCCTTGTTGTGCTAGCTTCATGATGAGCTCTTTGAGGACGAAGCACTTACCAACAGGATGTCTCACGATTCGATGGTACTTGCAGTATTTAAGATCGTTTACGCGATTCATTTCTTCAGGCCGCTTGCATTCGGGTAGCTCGATTACCTTCTTTTCCAGCAAGTCGTCTAACATTGCATCCATGTCTGAGTCAGGAAAAGGGTACACCTTCTGCTCCAATTCCCTCAAGGTGCTTTTGTACCTGTCTTGGGTGCGAGGAGGCTCACTTCTCTTTATCTCCTTTGCTTTGGTTTTGGAGGAGATCTTGATAGGCGCGGATGAGGTCTTGATAGGCGCAGTGTTGACGGTGAACGCTTTCTTGTGGAGCTTCTTCCCAGTTTTGTCTACATTTGGGGAGAACACATTATCCTTCTTGAAGTCGGTGATCGGCTCTTTCTTCCCGTGATTGGCAATACTTAGCTCCATGTCGTGGGAACGAGTTGCCAGCTCCTCGAACGTTCTTGGTTTTATGCCTTGAAGGATGTAATGTAACCCCCAGTGCATGCTTTGAACGCACATCTCAATGACGGAGGTTTCAGAAAGCCGATCTTTGCAATCCAGACTTAACGAAAGCCATCTATTGATGTAGTCGACGACAGGTTCATCCTTCCACTGTTTCATACTGGTCAGCTCCAACATGCTTACAGTGCGGCGGGTGCTGTAGAAGCGGTTGAGGAACTCCCTCTCTAGCTGATCCCAACTGTTGACAGATTCAGGCTCGAAGTCGGTATACCAGTCAAAGGCGTTGCCTTTCAGTGAGCGCACAAACTGTTTGACGAGGTAGTCTCCCTCTGTTCCAACATTGTTGCAGGTTTCAATGAAATGGGCGACATATTGCTTCGAGTTTCTCTTTCCATCGAACTGCATGAACTTTGGTGGCTGATAACCCCTCGGCATCTTCAAAGCGTCAATTTTCTTGGAGTAGGGCTTCGAGTACAGCACGGAGTCATGTGAGCTTCCTTCGTACTGTGCCTTGATGGTGCTGGCGATCATCTCCTGCAGCTACTAGATAGAGAAAGATCCCATGAGTGACGCTGATTGGTCTAGCTTTAGCTTCTCTTCGACTTTCTTCGCAGGAGGCTCCTCATCCTCGTCGTTTTCCTTCTTTACTGGATTATCCCATTGCTCTACTTTCACGTCGGGTTTCGCATCCAATTGGTTGACGAGTGCGGCGATTTGCATGTCTTTCTCCTCCACTGTCCGTGTGAGTTTTGTGATCGCTTCATTCATATAAGCCAACTGCTCATCGATTGAAGTTGCTCCAATGGTCATGACTTGCATGGGTGAGTTGCCGCTTGAGTCGGCATCGGAAAGCATGGAACCATAGTACTTCCTTGGGCTTTCCTCCCTTGGTGCCCTTAGCGAGGCCAGGATGATCACAGGTTCATGCCTCTGGTGCTCTTGTTCCTTCGGCGGAGTTGATACAAGGGTAGAAGAGGCGGCAGAAATAGCTCTTGCCTTGCTTTGAGTTGTGACGCCCGAAGTGACACCGTCTGCAGTGATGACGCTCTTGTTCCTTGCATTGGCTGCAAGAACAACTTGAGCCTTCTTTGATGCCATTTGTGCTTTTTGCGGATTCAAAGATAGTGATGAGAGGTAGAGAATGTCCCACTGGGCGTGCCAAATTTGTAAACACGGGAATTCCTGCGATGAACGAGACAAGAACACGTGTACAAAATAATATTTGTATTAATGATTTAAGGGTTACAATCTCTTCTACAAATTTAGCCTCTGATTCTATCTTTGTAATGGGTAGATTTGATGTTCTTGATCCAAAGGGTCGTCGGGGCTTGATCTTTAGGATGAACTGATGATGAATGATGAACACTTTCTTTAAGGGCCGTCGGGGCTTGATCTTGAATTAGTGGAAGTTTCTTCAAGGATCGTTGAGGCTTGATCTTGAAGGAGAATTTTGACGAAGAACGAAGAGGGCTTTCTTGATTCTTCGGGATTTGCTTGAGAGCTTTAAAGTTTCAAGGCTTCAAGGCTTTGGTGTGATGTGAATTCTCTTCCAATTTGGGAGTAAAGAGAATGTATGTAAAATCCTCCCCCATTGCTTGATGGAGAAGCCTATTTATAGGCTTTGAGAATGAATCACCACCATCCATTTGTTTTGTGAAGTAAGTGGATGTTGTAGGTGTGATGAGTATGTGTTGTAGGTGAGGTGAGTGTATGATGTATGTGAAGTGAGTGTATGATGTAGGTGAAATGAATGGGGGTTGTAATTTTAATACAATTATCAATATTTATTTCACCGAAATTTCAATGTCTACAGTGTCGTGCTGTGATTGGCCTCCTGGTTGGAGGGAAACTCTTCTGGGTCCTTGACGGTATAACGTTGACCGGTGCTCAGTAGTTTCGGGATTGGTCAAGTATGGTACAAACACCTTTCATGAGAATGATATGTAATGTGCCAGTCCTGAGTCTTCACTTCAGGGGGAGAATCAAACAGAAGTTCAAACTCTTGACTATACTATTCCGGAGACAGATAATATGAATGATTTAGATTTAAGTGGTGATGTCTTGGAAATAAGTGGTGATCATTCACAAGAAAATAATAATGTGAATGAATTGGAGGTAGGTGGTAATATCTTGGAGACAAGTGGTGATCATTCACATGGAAACAATGTTGAAAACTTTGAAAGTAACGAGTTGACTGCACCAGATAACTCACAGCCTTCATCTCTACCTGACAGCTCAGTGCCAGTTTCCTTACCAGCGGACAACCCTGTGTCGCCAACTACCTCACAATCGATCTCACCGCCCTTGAGCCCCAATAACCATGATCAATCGTCTTCGATCCTGTATGCACCACCGCCACTTCGCCTCCCTGACCGTGTAAATCGAGGTATTCCTAAACCTACTTATGAAGATGACCCTAAATGCAAAACTAGGTATCCAATGAATAAGCCTAATCCTGAATCCATTGTGTTATACCCATTAACTAATTATGTGTCGACCAGTCACCTGTCAGAATCAGATAAGTCAATTGTGTATCAATTATCTACTGTATATATTCCTAACAGTGTGCATGAGGCTTTAGCTGATCCACATTGGCAAGCAGCAATGAATAAAGAGTTAAAGTTTTTGAATAAGAATGCTACATGGGAGATCACAGACTTGCCAGCTGATAAGAAACATGTGGGATGTAAATGAGTTTATACTGTGAAGTATAAAGCTAATTGGACGGTGGATCACTTCAAGGCAAAACTGGTAGCAAAAGGATACACTAAAAAATATGGAATTGACTATACAGATACATTTGCTCATGTGTCCAAGATCAACACCGTTCGTGTTTTGTTGTCCTTGGCTGCAAATCTTAATTGGCCTTTACAGCAGTTTGATGTGAAGAATGCCTTATTGCATGTAGATTTGACAGAAGAGATTTATATGGATCTTCCACCTGGATGTAATGCTCCAGATAAATACAAAAGAAAGGTGTGCAGGTTGAAGAAATCCTTGTATGGCTTGAATCAATCTCCTCGAGCATGGTTTGGAAAATTCACAAAATCTATGAAAGCATTTGGTTACAGACAAAGTAACTCCGATCATACTTTGTTCCTAAAAAGACAGAATGGGAAGCTTACTGCACTTATTGCGTATGTAGACGATATGATGGTAACAGGTAATGATCCGGAAGAACGTGCGGCCTTGCAAAGATACCTGTCTACAGAATTTGAAATGAAGGACCTTGGATCCCTAAAATATTTTTTAGGGATTGAGGTGTCGAGAAGCAGTTATGGAATTTTCTTATCTCAGAGGAAGTATATTATTGATTTGTTGCACGAAACTGGCATGTCACCTTGTCAGCCAGTAGCTACACCATTAGAAGAAGGATTGAAACTTAGTGTTGATTCTAATCAAGTACCAGTTGACAAAGGAAGATACCAAAGGTTAGTAGGCCGTTTGATGTATTTGGCACACACAAGACCAGACCTTGCTTATGCCTTGAGTGTAGTGAGTCAATATATGCATGATCCTGGAGAACAACGTATGAATGACATGATGAGAATATTGCGATATTTGAAGGGAAGTCCGGGCAAAGGAATTTTGTTTAAAAGGAATAATCACTTTAGCGTTGAAGGTTATATTGATGCAGACTAGGCAGGTTCAATTGACGATAGGCGCTCAACATCAGGTTACTTTACGTTTGTTGAGGGTAACTTGGTTACATGAAGAATTAAGAAACAAAATGTTGTTGCCCATTCCAGTGCAGAAGCCGAATACAGAGGTATGGCTTTGGGAATTTGTGAAATTTTGTGGCTTAAGCTTCTGTTAAGCGATTTGGGTATACAACATGATCAGCCCATGAAATTATTTTGTGATAATAAAGTTGCCCGTGACATCGCACATAATTTGGTACAACATGATAGAACAAAGCATGTTGAAGTTAACCGGTTCTTCATCAAAGAAAAATTAGAAGGGAAAATACTTGAAGTACCGACGATAAGAACAGAAGATCAGTTGGCAGATATCCTCACACAAGTTGTTTCAAGTCACAAGTTTTCAAGTTTCTTACAAGTTGGGTATGAGCGACATATATGCACCAACTTGAGGGGGAGTATTGGCATTTGTATTCTAGGTAGGATTCCTAATTGATTGTAATTCCATGTATTCTCATGTAATCACTTGTAATTAGTTCTCTTTCCATTTCTGTTAGGGTTGTAAACCTATAAGTATCTCTTATTGAGAAGAATATAATACAATTCAAAGCATTCTCTTCTAAAGGGAGTTGGGAATATAAAAGTTTTTAAAAAACAATACTTCGACGGTATGAGGAAAATTTTATTTATAACAAAAAAAAAAGTTATACTTAAGTCGGGAGGACATAAACCTTACGTGAAATCAACGTTTTGGTTGGCTCGAGTCCGATCTTTTGTAGTTATTAGTAAATTAACAAACTAATTTTCATCCGATCTTTTGTAGTTATTAGTAAACAAGTTATGGAAAATCAACATTATTTCCATTTCATTTCAATTCGGGACATTTATAAAATTATTCTAATATGTTCATAACTCAATTTATACTTGTAAACATGCCTAAATGTCTCGAGGTAATGGTCTCATCGATCGAGTCTCATGCAGCTCTGGGTTTTCAAGTTTTCGGATCCTCACTACATTTTGGCTGGCTCGAGTCCGTGTTGAATTTGTGCAATTATTTTGCTCACTGTCTTTTACGAATTGTGCTCATAGTTTTGATTTCTGCCTTTCTATTGGACCCTCATTTGTTTAGAGAACTGTATTATCCAAATCTTTATCTGGCTTTGTCTTATATTAAATCTGCTATTTTCAAGAAGTTCTAGAGCCACCAACTTATAACTAATAAACAAACTCTCTCTTTTTGTTTCTGGATAAATAAGCAACTCTCATATTTCATTGATTCTTTGACCTGGCTTTAATTCCTATAGGCTTAAGGAGTTTCTGCGTGGAATACGATTTAATGGGCTTTGGTATTCTAGTTATAAGCTCGTTAGGGTTTTTAGAATTCGTTAGTGGGTAGGGTACTTGAGACAAGATGCTTATATAATTTAAGGTCTCTATGCACTTTCCTATCACATCACAAACTCTAAAACTCCCCATCAGTTCGTGAATAAGGAGCAGCATCGCATAAAAGAGCTTCAAGTTATATTGTCCACGTATTTGATCATCCAACAATTCATCAAAGATATGTGTTTTAATTAGCATGAATTAATAAAGTAAACTTATAGTTCGATTCATGCATTGTGCTTTGAGGTCGGCAATAATTTGTCTTGCTCTCTTCCCTCTCTACTCTTTCATGTTTTTCTTATCTAATAATTATATACATCTCTTAGTCGTGGTCGCTATTTTTGCGTTTATGGATAAAAGTCTTTTTGGTTATACCCTCTCTCTAGCTCTGTTGAGTAAAGCATTTTGTGCTTCTTATAGTTTGTGCTCTTGGCAAATGGCTGTGGTGAGGAAGAAGTTCGGTAATAATTAAAAGTAAAAGTAGTTCTTAATTTGTTGACGGTTGCAATATTATTAGAGGGTGATGTGATTTCTCATGATGTGCATTTTCTCCTTCAAAGAAAAAAAATATATAGGAAAGTGCTCAATCGCCCCATGCTGCTTATCAGAACCATATAGAAATATATAAATTTAACTATTTTATAAACCTGGATATTCGAAATGTTAAAAAAATTGGAGGAAGGTAAAAATTACTGATTGGCTTAATATTTAAATACTTGAACTTTTATTTATTTTTTCAAAATATGTTTCCATGCAATGCATGTTCCTTATCTATTTTTTTAAACTATGATATGGCTTTATATGTGATATTATATTGCTTTTGTTATATATGGATGATATTATCCTAATTGGGTCAAATTTTGCAAAAGTTCAGTGTGATTTTAAGTCTTGCTGAGGTATTTGATCTTAAGGATATGGGGCAGCTCACATATTTTTTGGGATTACAGATTCAATATGAGACAGATGGATCTTTGTTTATCAATCAATCAAAATATATCAAAGAACTCCTCAAGAAAGCAGGAATGGAGACCTATAAACCTACTTCTACACCAGCTAAGCCACATACTCAATTACTTGTTGATGAAGGCACACCTGTTGCAGATCCAACTCACTACAGAAGCATTGTAGGAGCTCTACAATACCTTACCTTTACTAGATCTGACATGGCACACTCAGTTAATATGGTCTATCAATTTATGACTAATCCTACAAAGCTTCATTACCATTTGGTCAAAAGAATTCTGAGATATTTACAGGGCACTTTGACATGTGGTTTGAGATATACCAAGTCATCTGAGTTCAATATTTCAGCATATTCAGATTCAGATTGGCTGCGGATATAAACACAAGAAGATCAATAACTGGTTATGTGGTCTTCTTAGGTTCCAATTCGATTTCCTGGCAATCAAAGAAGTAATCCACTATTTCTAGAGCTCAACAAAAGCAGAATACAAGGCTCTTGCACATTGTGCTGCATATGTGTATTGGATAAGGTCGTTACTCAAAGACATTCATGAAACTATATTAGAACCTCCATGTCTACATTGTGATAACCTTTCTGCACTAGCTTTGACTTCAAATCCTGTTTTCCATTCTCCGATAAAGTATCTCGACACCGATTATCATTTTGTTCGAAAAAAGGTTCAAAAGGGTGACTTGAAAGTCCAATACACTCCAACTGAAGACCAAGTGGCAGATGCTTTTACTAAAGGACTGGATAGTCCAGTCTTCATTCAACATTATCACAAACTTAGTCTAAGAGCTCCTAGCTAAGTTTGAAGGGGGGGGGGAGTAATGGATATACTAAGATGTTGACAATTGTAAAGCTAAGATGATGACACTTGTCAATGTGTAATTGATTGAGTTAGTTGTGATTGTAGTTAGTTAGAGGGAGATTGTTAGAGGGCAATATAAATACTGTGGTTGTAAGAATGGTTGCTATATAACCATAATGCAAGAGTCATTTGGTTTTCAATGTGAAATATACAAAGCTTTACCTTCTCTCTATCTCTCAAATCTCTCTCTTCCCACTCATTGTTTTCTTCTCAATTTCATAGCCTAGATAATTTTGTTGTACTGTTATGAGTGGCCACCTTCTTATTCGGATCTTGTTTCTCCATTTTGGTGAATGTCTGGTATGAACGAGCTTTACCTACCTACACTATGTGGTGGTTTAATCATCAATGCTCTAAGCCCTTTTAATATTATATTTTTTAACAGAGGTACCTTTAGCCACTTAATATTACGGTTTAAGAATATTTTTTTTACTTAAGTAGGAGGTTGTAAGTTCAAATCTCTTAAACGATGAGTTCGATACCAATTTATTTTCCTATCCCTTTAGTATAAACATATTGTTGTAATCGCGAATGCATGCCTAGGCTAATCTTGTTTTATTTTATTTTTTTGTCAAACAATAGATTTGGTGGATTAGATGTTAGATTAGAGAGGTGGCGGGGTTGAACCCATGCAGTGATACAATGACGACACTCTTCTTCACCATTGTGGTAGATGGCCACTTGCCCAAAGCTGATCTTGTTTGTTCTTACTAATTTGTAGGTTTCACAAACATGAAGGGTGGGAATACAACTCACTACGTACTTAGCTATATAGTTGTGAGTATTGATGCAGCAAGTCATCTTCATGAAATCAAGCAGCTGTCTGTCTGCGAATTTTGACACTTCATGTAAGAGAGTCGGTAAAATCTGTAATTATCGTAGTTTGTTTTCTTAAGGGTCTAATGCTATACATATTATTCTAACATGTAAAAATAATTGTTTCTCTCTTAAATATCTAATATGTTAAATGATGAGCTAAACTATTAGATTGATCTCTTTGAACATACAATCTAGGCATGTAACATGTTAAACTGATTATAATGACGGAATTAAATCATTCTAAATTGATCTTATAATTACAATGTAACATGCTAAACCTTTGACAATGATAAAACTAAAAATTTTCATCTCGAAACTATCTTAAGGCTAGCTTTCACATGTCATAACTAGTTATCCACCACTATCTTTTGAATTTTGAAACTCCACATTATAACATCTGATAGGAATTTTTACCACATGCCAAAATAGGGATAAAAACACTTAGAAATACTTGCAATACTTGCAAGAGTACAAGGTTATCGTAGTATAGCAGCTCAAGCAAGGTTGTTTCCACAGGGATTGATTGAATAATTTGTATATAAACTAATTCTTAGTTAACTATTTAAAACCAAGTTTCGAAAATGTTGATTTTATGACCTAGGATATTAAAAACAAATTTTAAATTAAAACAATTAAAGAAACCAATTTGAAAGGGAACAATCTTAGAAAATAATGATAAAAGCACATGTTCCACCATCACTTTAACAATCATATGTAGTTTTACCAATTACTTATGAATTACATATGCAACTTTGAAGGTTAGGTTTTCCTTATGCATATTCTACTTGTGGCATTCAAGTTAGAATGTATATCAAACATGCAATCCGTCTATGGCATTCATATCAAATATAAATATGCATGACTCATTACGCTTTGTGAAAACCCTTTGAAAAATCATGCAACCCCTAAGACGTGGCATTCACCCTAGGTGAACTTACAACTATCAATCACAAGAAGCAATACTCAATCCTTCGGTGGCATACTGATCGAATTGCATCCGATTACTTATCTAAACATCCTAATGGTAGTTAAGCATTAAGATACAGAGACAGTATAAACACAGTGATTAATAATTCAAAATATGCATGAATAATATCATAAGCAATTAAATAAAAACTACATATTCATGCTAAGGCTCAAGGCATCACCCTAGCAAACGGAAATTAGTTACGAACAACCATAAAACAAAAAGAATTTTATTGAAATAGAAAAAGGATAGAAAACACTTTGAAATACAAATCGTCAAAGCCTAGCTAAGTTCTCCAAATTGATGCGTCCCCCTTCTAATGGCTAAATAGCCTTATTTATACTACTAGAAAATAAAATCCTTCTTAGAAAAGGTCTTCTAAAAACTAGGAAACATAAGATAACTAGGAAATAAAAGGTTTCCTATTTAAACTGAAATTCGGACTTCTCAAGAATCAGACTTTTGACTGACCAAATCAACTCCGATTTGGTCCCAAAATGTGTCTTTTGAAAGCAGAAGACGTCCCCTACAAATCCTCAAAATGAATCTTCCTCAAAATATATCATCTTGACCTTTAAAATACCCAAAACGTCAATCTGGGAAAGCTGCGCGCTGAGCCTTTATTTCATCGCCACGGTCAAACGCCTTGGTAGAAAAATCTAGAATTTTGATACAATTATCTTGAAAGACTCACGAACATTCTCTAATTGGAATCACTCCAAAATTCATCCGTTTAATCATTTTTTGCTCCAGATGAAGTAGAATGTCTTACATTGAAATATATAACAAAGTATTAAAATTCTACCAAAATAACCAATAAACTATAACTAAGAATAGGATAAAATATATAGAACTTTAACGAAAAGCTCCTGGTACTGTTCACTTTAACGAAAAACCACACTTTTACACAAAAAAATCAATCCTGGTACTATTCACTTTAGCCTTTATTTTGTCCTTATCATTAAAACTCAAAGTTTTCAAACCCTTTTCATTAGTTTTCCTTAAAATATATGGTATAAAGACTCATCAACATCATTATCAATATCATATGATACATTCTTGAGAACAATTCTTTTGAGGCCGACCTGTTTTTATTATATGAAAACGTGGATTGTGCTTGATTTGACATTGATGGGTTATTAGCCAAGTCCCATCCTTTTAACATTGGAATGTTTATATATTTAACTATGAGATTTAATTTTAAGAAAAACTAATGAAAATGGTTTGAAAACTTTGAGTTTTAACGATAAGGATAAAATAAAGGGTAAGGTGAATAGTACCAGGATTGACTTTTTAGTGTTAAAATGTGGTTTTTCGTTAAAGTGAACAGTACCATGAGCTTTTCGTTAAAGTTCCATTTATTTTATGCTATATATATGATAAATTTATCTTAGCACCAACCATTAAGTAGGAGGGAACGGATATTACCCGAACCACCACAAGGTCACCCAGGAATTCCAAGCTCGTATACTACAACACATTTTAATTTTGATTTTTGGTACTGGTGAATCACACGATGGTGATTAGAGGGGGGCTGAAATGCCTATGTAAATCTTCCCGACATTCGAAAGAGTTGACTGTTGTGACAAAATAACCAGCTGGCCCATGTTTCAAGCTTTGTTTGCTTGTTGTGTTAGGTGCTAATCAAGTAGTTAAAATAATCCAACTTGCAGATTAGTGCAAATAATGAAAAGAAATATATGATACAAGAAAGTACATGCGTAGCAATTTAGACACATCTTATTCAAAATCTGAAATATTTAATTTGAAATTATTGGTACTTTATCATTCTTTTTTTTTTTTTTTGTGATTAGTTGATAATTCAATTGAAAGGTTTCTTACCTAGTTTTAATTTTTTTTCTGCCGAAAATGATTTGGTTTGGCAATATCCTCATCGGGGGCCATTGAATGATTTTAGACCACGAAAGTTAGCTAACACCTTATTAATTTTATTTTTGGTACAAATCAATAATTCATGTTAGTTGTCTATTTTATCATGTCATTTTAAGAGAGTCGGTCAACAAAAAGAAAAACTAAATAAATAATAAAATAGAAGCCCACGGTGTTATTATGCATTTTAAAATTTCTAATTAATAATGTATTATGAAAACTCAACTTTTCTATTTCAACTTATACGGCGTATACATAAAAAATACTTATAAATAAATGAGGTTCAAAGTGACGTGAATATAAACAAATGAAACGATCTGCATTAGCTGGGACCTAAAATTTGAGATATGAGTTGTTTCCAAGATCATTTTATCAGTAACGACACTGCACCTACAAATTATAATTAGTACTAATTAAAGTTGTGATTTCAATGCTACGTAGCATTTGGTGCTATATGTGTTTTAGCCGTTAGATTTTATTTCTACAACTATTAGAATTTCTATTTTCAATCTCTCAGTTATTTATTTTTCATACCATTTAGTATTACCGTACTATTAAAGAAAATAGCCAATTAAAAATAAGAATAATATCTCTGGCAAAAAAGAATGATTAAGAATAGGATCGCATTGTTCTTTTGCATTGACACCTTATTCATGATACTATTTTATGCGTCACCTTATTCATGATATTTTTTTATGGGTTTGTCATTGTAGGATTGTGATGTTGGTTTCACATGTGTAATCTCTTGAGTTATTCCAAAAGGCAAGTTTAATATGTGTTTGTCATATGTACGATTTTATTATTTTTAATGGAATTTCTTTCCGGACAAAGAAAATAAAAAAATTGATCCAATGTGGGTTTTATTTTGGTTGAGTTAAGGCATTTTAGATATCAAGTTATCAACTAGTCTCACCTTACCCTATATAATTTTTTCCGTAGAGTATCCTATATACATGTTTAATCACACTTAGTGTCACTTAATTTGCATTTCAGTCCTTATTTACATCTTCTTTGTCTAGTTTTGAAAATTTTCAATTTAAATTGTATATTCCATAATCACATTCTTGTTTTCTAAAAACTATTTTTTATGTAGTGTATTTGATTTGACCAATAAGCTACTATAGTTAATCAACAACTTCCACTGCAGATTCTTATTGGAAAAGTATGTAAGGGTATTTTGTTATGGATCTCTTAAGGGGCGTTTGTTTGCCCTCACTAAGTGAGACTGGACTGGACTAGCTGTTAGTCCAATACTGTGTTTGTTCCATGCTGGGACTAACATTAATGAGACTAAAGGGGACTAGCATGGACAAAACCCTTCACTAAGAGGTCTTAGCGAGACCCCCCAATAACCATGGGACTAGCTAAGACTATCATCTCTCGTCCTCGTCATGCTCAACAACCACTCCAGATAGACTCCTCGTCATCTCCGGTCACCTAGATTATAAAATATTAATAATTTATATATTAAATAATATAATATTAGAATTTGTTATTATCCAGCTTCTTAGTCCAACACTGCACAAAACGTTTCACTAAGTTAGTCCAGCTTAGTCTAGTCTAAGCCAGTCCAGCTTAGTCCTTGAAGCTAGTCCAGTCCGAGATAGTTCGGCGCAACAAACGCCCCCTTAGGGTTTTCTCCTGGGTTAAGAATTTGGATTCTTTGTCTATTATTAATTTTAGTTAGTTATTTATTAATAGGAGGTTCTGTAATTCCAATTTACACAAGTAAGTGAAAATGTAAACCTCAAGATGCAGCCGTCTCGACAATCTTGTTTATTTATTTTTCATTATTAAATAATGTTTGTAATTTCATACTATGTCCATTTTGTTTGTTATTTGTACTTTGATTTTCAACTAGTCTATTAACCGTATATCAAGATAAGAAAAAAAACCTTATAAGTATTTATAAGTAATTGATGACTAATCACCTAATTATATAATAAAACTTCAACTTCCTTGTTATTCACAAATGATCCTCTACCATAATGGTGAAAAAGAGTATAGCCCTTGCACTACGAATCTACGATATGAATTTGAACCTCGTCGGTTTCCTAATTTAACAAATCTATTGTTTGATAAAATATAAAATAAAATAAAATATAAAATAAAAAAACATTTCCTTGTTGTTCCCTTGACTAATCACTTTACGAAGGGGCCGGGGATCGTATAACTGTGCCTAAAAATTTGGCTACCTTGAGCACGCACACTGAGCACAGTCGTACGTAGCCTGTGTGTTTAATCTCAAAACAAGGCAATTGTCAAGAGATAGCTGTGTTGTGTATCCGCAACTAGGCAAGCCTAGAAGATTGCGCCTGTTCACTGTTGTTAAGTCGATCGATTCAACCCAAGTGCTGCCACGACACGAAATATGTTATAGCATAGAGCAGTCACAAATGATACGTTGGGCAAAAGCGTTTTGAACAACTTTTTTGCCACCTTTCGATACAGAACTTCAAAAGAGGGGATCAAATTTATTTAAAGTATGTTCGCAAATTTTAAGGTTTACAAATCTTCCCACCATGAATTTTGTTTGGTTTAAGAGAAATCCTACTGAGACTCTTTCACAATATAACTATTTATTAATTTTTTATCATTTTATATTTTTAGCATAATATTGTATAATATTGACACAAAAATTGACGTTAATGTGATAGAAAATTCATGAAAAATTCTAATTTTGAAAAAGTTTCCTTAACATTCTCCTTCGTTTAATATTCTAGTACACGAAACAAATAAAGAAGGGGATGACTTTGCTATTTTTATCCTCTATTCATATTTGGTTTAATAATTTTTCTAGTCCAATTATTATTCCATTACATTTTGAAAGGTATAGTTTAAAATCTATCAAAAATATAAGTTGTCGTTTATTTCGGCTTTTCAAGGAAAATACATAGCATATAAAAATGGAAAAATATTTGGATATGCAGGCAAGGTGAAAGACGATCCCTCTTTCATGCCCCCAAACACAAGAAGTTATACAATCGCATCATGATGTATGCATGAGATAGCCTCTCCTATGTCAGTAAGCACTTGTTAACCATTGATGCAATATGTGAAGGATTGGTATTAACAGTTTTAATTCATCCTACTATATGGTGTTACAACGATTTGAAATTAATCGATTCATATGCAAGTTCTAGTGAAATAATGTATCTTATACTAGTGCAGTTGGTTGTATTAATAAACCTCATTGCCACATTAATATGATACAATATTTTATAATAATTTGTTTAACTCAGCTTATTATGCTCTTTTTTTCATTAAGACCAACTCTAATGGTTGGGGTTAAGACTTAATAATTAGCTCCCAAAAAAATTTAGATTTTCACTTAGAAATAGAAACAATTTTTCTCCTCCAACGGTTTTAGCTTAAAATTTTTACTCTAAATTATTAGAAAATGATTTTAGCCTAATTTTCAGTAAATTTTAAAAAATAAAATTTAGGTAAATGATCCTAATTTATTTTTATGAGTATTTTAACCTTAAATTATTTAAATTCTGACAAATAATGAAAAATCACTAAGCCTACCTCATTCTTACACATATGCACCACATAAAAGAACATGGAAAACCACACAACCTATCCTATTCTTAAACACAAATACATAGGTGGGTAGAATGAAAAAAAAAAAGGAAGAATGGTTTGACGAAAGTGGATTTTGTGTGGATGTTTGAACAAGTACATAGGTAGGTATTGTCACACCCCGACCCACGAATAAAGACTATTCACGAGCTAGGGTGTGAGTCATATCTTAGCTATAGAAATAAATTCTACAACCAAGATATGGTGGAAGATAAAATAAAATTATAATGATTACACCATACAACATATAACAAATCTTACATACAAATTTATCGAATACGCAGCGGAATAAAATAGTATACAAATTAATTCACAACAAAGACTACCAATTAGATGATAATTAAATTGTAACAATTCTTTCAAATGCATGAAATATATGCAAATGAGATGGATGAATGTATTCACTCCCTTCTAATCCCACTAACACATACCTAAGGCGCCCAAGCCTGTATGTCTCATATCATGCTTATACCACTTGGCTCCGAGTACGTTAGAATATGAGTTAACTCCCATTCATCCCTTAAACCCAATTTTTGTAATTAAACTCTCAATTTCCACTTTATTAAACATGCACTTCCATTGACGCCCAATTGTATATTCAAGTCCTTCCCCTGACGCCTAACATATACAAGATTTCATTATTTTTATAATCAACCAATTTGTATACTCAAGCCCTGCACCCTACGCCTGACATATACAAGGTTCATTATTTTATATTCAAGGCAAACTTCAGCCCTTGAATATCCTCAAACTCAAACACTTTACAAGACTCAACACAACTCTTTTTCTTGCTTTGCAATGCATATGTTTATGTCATGTTCACATAGATATCAATACTCACATTTTCTTTAACAAGCCTGTAAGCTTCAACAAAAATCAAATTGATTAGTAACAAGAGTAATATAATCATAATATTAACAAAATAATAATATTTAATGTAAATGATAAGCAATATGTTACCATTTCCTCCCTCTTGTTCTCTTCACCACTTCCCTTTACTCTTCTTTAATATAGCTGAAATTCTACACATGTAGTAGGGGTCGGATTGCTGAAAAACTTCCATGGAAGGGAGAGAAAGAAACTGGAGATGTTGGCCATGCAAAGATGTTGACAGAGAAGGCTAGCTCAACTGAACATCAGTTGTTCAAACTGGGGTACAAGTCAGCACATAGATTGGATTGTCGTGGTTTTTGGATATATTATAGAGGAGATGATAAGGAACAATGTTTGTGAAGGAAGTGTTTCGATTGGAGCTACGAAAAATGGGGTTTTGGTACTCATAAGATGGTTTGGTGGAAGTGCTTCTCATGGCAATGATCTCCAAATGTAAATGCATAAACAACACAAGATTTAAGTGGTTCGCCAAATCGACTACATCCACTGGGGTTTGCTTTCATTGCATTTCACTATATATGAGGGACTTACAAACACAATGAAAGATGGCTTAAAAGCCTTAAAGAAAGATAAAGAGGTAATATGAAAGGGAGGATGGCTTTTTTGTTGGAGTTGTTCTTTTTCTTTTTCTTCTTCTTCCTCTCTCTTCTCTCCATGTCTTCCGTTGGTTCTTGCTCCTTCCTTTATAAAGATTGCATGACATCTTCCTTTCCAAAGAATCTCCACAAGTGTGCCAATAGAAAGAAAGCAAGTGTTGTGCCAATCACTAAACATAAAATGTGTTCCAATAGAAACACACCAAATGTTAACCTAATTATCACCATGAAATGTGTTCCAATAACAAGGCAACAAATGTTGTCCTAATCCTTAGCAATGAAATGTGGTCCAATAGCAAAACAACAAATGTGAAGCTAATCAATATCATGCAAGGTGAACAAACACTCAAAAGCCACGTCCAAAGTCTAAGGGATATGAATCCCACCTCTTCAAATCTTGGAGGGATGAATCATCACCAAACATTTAACTCTTAGATTCCTAATGAATACAAACTTGCCAACTCACTCTTAAGTAGACTTCCACCTTCGCATTTAGAGTGGTGAGTAATCACCAAATCATTAACTCCTAATGTTACAAACTCTCCACCTCATATTTGAGAGAAAATATCAAGACAAAATTACTCATTTACTCCAACCTCAAACTCTCGGCCCCTTTGCGAGGAAAATCAAACCAAACTCATTTAATCTCCCTTCTCCAATTCAAACTAAAAATATCTCTAATTACGTATGAACATGAAATAGCTAGTTTTTGAAATAATTTGTAGCAAAAAGGATTTTACATTGAAACTATTTTACATATCAAAAATAGGTACGTAAAAATAATTACCCACATACATACACATATACATATAACCATTTTTTTTAATACGGGGTATTATAGTTATTTATAGAGTTTTTTAGTGAATCGATTTACATAATTTTCTTAATTGTTTTAGCAATTGGATGTAATTTTAGGTTGTTAGATTTTCTTTTTGATCTCAATCGTTGGATTTAATGTATTTATAAATATGATTATTTTAAAAAATTGAATCTAGATCCTTGGTTCAATCAACGGTTCAACCACGTGGCCGTACCATAAAAAAAATAGTCGTTGGTCATTCCGCAAGTGGCTGACATCGTCAGCAACTGTGTCTCAGCCACTAATCTTGGCTTATTTTCTGGGTTAAATTTGGTCAGAAAATAAGTTTTAACCCAAAATATTTTTTTAGCCTAATGATTGGAGAAGCTTGGGGCGAGTTTAAAACTTAATCTTGAGTTTTAACCCAATCATTGGAGTTGATCTAAGTAGCTCAAATTTTAGGACTCGGATTATCTCCCCTCTTATTTCTCCCCCTTCCCATCCCTTTCACCTTAACCAACCATAATTGGCTCATTAGGTCACCGTAGCAGAACTTGACAGCTATCTAGAAGGTTTCAGAGCTATTGAAAAAGTCAGAGAAAATTCTTTGATTGCGTCATCGTTCTCATCAATTTGTTCAACAACCCTCACATGCGTTATACAACAAAGAAAAGGAGACGAGATGAAAGAAAAATAGAAGAAGAGAGAATCCTCCTCCTGAATTTCATTGAAAATTTGCAAAGGAGGAATCAAGTGGAAAGTGGAAATGAATGTGGTGAAAAAAAGGCAAGTGGCAAGATCCTTTTGAATGTAAGGGATATGATCAAGAGAACAAAAAATATATCAACTTTCAGTATTTGAAGTATCTCATGGAACTTAGCAAATTATATATAAAGCTTTGAAAAATTTGTCTAAAGAAATGGTAAACCGCATAAATCTCATGGAGAGTTGGAAAAGAATGTGGTTCGGTGGCAACTTATGATAATATGGGAAAGTTAGCAACCTTCACTTGTACGTTTTCTTTTTACCTTCTCCATTCTCTTTCCCATTCAAGAATGTTCAATAATGTTGTATGATAAACCTTTCATTTTATCATTCATACAATAAAATAACTCAAATTGAAGATCGTTTATTCATTTAATTTGAGGAAGCTACTACCTGCACTAAAAAATTTCATTCTGCATTATAAATTTATTAAAAATATAAAGAAAATTTTGTATAAGAAGTAATGACATTTTTCTAGTGTCAGTAACAACACCCTTATTTGTAGTTTGATTGTTTAAAATTTAATTAAAATGTGGTTGCATCTATTTAGTTGATAAGAGTTAGATGACTAAATGGTTTCGGGTTGATTCAATACATACCTAGTTAGGATTTCTTGTTACTAAAGTGATCGTACACTTATTGTAACTACATTTCTTTGCCAAGGAATTATACACAACGTGGATACATACAAGGTTTTATAAAATAAAAAAAAGAAAAAAGATACGATAGTAGATTTCAATTCATCAAAAAGAGTATTACATCATATACACAATCCTCTACAAGTAAGTCAATAATAACACTTGAGAGGAGTCCCATTTCATTCACAGTGTTGAGTTAATGAGACCCCAATCCGTGTGAGCCGATGAGCAAAAAAGTTTGTATTGCGGCGAGTATGGGTAATAGTAGCTTCAGTGATTGGATGAAGTAGCATTTTGATGTACTCCACCATTTGTCCAACTATGGACAAATTTAGAGTTAGATTCCTCAAAGCCTCCACAATATGAAGTGAATCAGTCTCAAAAGATAAGTTTTGAATTCCCCTATTTACTGCCTAATACACATTCTCTCGAAATGCCACCAGCTATGTTTGCAGGGGAGAAAAGACATCCTCAGAACTGCCACAAAATGCATTCACAAAGCCTCCAATATCATTTCGGATGATCGCCCCGAAGCCCGCCATCTTCCTGACTTCATTCCATGCCTCATCAATATTCATTTTGAGGTGTCTAGGAGGAGGAGGAACCCATTTGGAGCTATTTACAACCCGTGCAATCAAGCCGAAAGCAATCGTCTTAGCCTTAACAAAAGCCACCCACCATTGCCGAGCTCATTCAACACACACATTAAGGGTATCAATTTCCTCATTCCACAGCTTCCCATTTCTAGCCTCCCATAATGCCCAACAAATCATGAGAAATAAGTCAAAATTGGACTTGGGAAGAAGTCTCGCAGTTTTGGTAATCCAATCAAGGAAGGATGGGTGTTGGACATTTCTCATAATTATTCCCAAACCAGACATCATCCATGCGCACTTTGCATATGGGCAATTCTTCATCAAATGAATAGTAGTCTCGCCATAAGAATTGCAACAAGTGCATTCCAATTCATTGGTGATATGGCGTTTATTCAGGTTTGCACGGGTGGGGAAAATCTCATTTCCAAGACGCCATACACATATTTTGACCTTAGGTGGAACATTTGCATTCCACAGCATAGACCACAGTGTGCCAGAGGGCAAAGGTTGAGCTGAGGATGATGCACTGTTATTTGCATGTTGGAGCCAAGACCTCGTAATGTGATATGCACTCCTAACTATAAATTTTCCATGTTTGTCATAGTGCCACACCAGGTAATCCAGTGGGGATTGTAGCCATAATGGGATTGAGCGAATAACATCTACTTCCTCCACTGAGAAAAGGTTCTTAAGCAACCTAATATTCCATCGTTTTTTAGATTGGTCAACAAGCTCGTCGACTATTTTTAGGGAGAAGCCCGTTGGTTTAATGGAGAAAAGCCGAAAGGATGATGGGGTGGGTAGCCATGGATCATCCCATATGTGGACGGTAGAGCCACTCCCCACTTACCAGCGTGACCTGATGACAATAATCTTTCGCACCGCACATATACTCTTCCAACAGTAAGAGGCATTGGGCTTTACCGGTGCCTCCATGAACGATCCATGTGGAAAGTATTTTGCTTTTAGTACTTGTGTAACTAACGAGTGGGGTTTGTTAATGATCCTCCATCCCTGTTTTGCTAACATCCCCAAATTGAAGGCAAATCGAAACCCAAGTCCTCCCTCACTTTTTGGGACGCAAAGTCGTTCCCAATAGCATCAATGCGTTTTTCATTCATCCTCATCACCATTCCACCAAAAAGATGCGATTAGTTTGTTCAAATCCTTGCAGAAATTCTTTGATAGAAGAAAACAACTCATCGTATAAGTTGGGATTGCTTGTGCTATCGCCTTGACTAACACTTTTTTTCCCGCCGCACTGAGTAACTTACCTTTCCACCCCTGTAATCTTTTCCACAATTGGTCCTTTAGGTAACTGAAGCACATTGACTTGTTTTTACCAACAATGGTTGGCATGCCCAAATATTTGTCATCCATATCCACTCGTTGTACCCCTATCATCGTTGCAAGTCTCAGCTGAAATGGGTCTTTCGACATTTCTACTAAAGCAAACCTCATTTTTCTGAAGGTTAATCCTCTGCCTAGATGCTCTTTCATAAATTTGGATGACCTCCATAATTTGTCTACACTCAGCAACAGAGGCTCGTCAAAATAACAGGATGTCATCGACAAATAACAAATGATTCACTAACGGCATTTCCGGGCAGATAGAAATACCTGAAATCAGTTCCATGCGTTCCCATTGTGCTAGCAAAGCTGATAATCCTTCGGCGCACAAAATAAATAGATATGGGGACAGAAGGTCTCCCTAGCGCAATCCTCGTGAAGGGAGAAAGTACCATCGAGGATACCTATTGAGAATAACAAAGTAAATTATTGTAAAAACACATAGCATAACAAGATTTACCCATTTTTTAGAAAACCCAAGTTTGATAAGGATTTGCCTTAGAAAACCCCACTCGATCCGGTTATACGTCTTACTAATATCGAGCATTAAAGAGATAAAGCCTTTTTCCCCTCATTCTCTTGAAAAGATAATTAGTGGTTTCAGAGGCCAGGATGGTATTATCCTATATGTTTATCCCTGGTACAAGAGCACTTTGGTTCGGAGATATAACCAAAAGGAGGAGAGTCTTGAGTCTGTTTGCCAAAACCTTGGAGATAATTTTGAAGAGGATATTACACAAGCTAATAGGCCGAATTTGAGTCATCTCTTCTGGGCACTTTGTTTTGGGAATAAGTGTGATATGTGTATAGTTAACCTACTTCAACAGTTTTCCAGAAGAATTTCTGATGGCATTAGTAATATCCATCCCAACTATATGCTAATATTTCTGAAAGAAAAAAGGATTCATCCCGTCTGGACTCGGGGCCTTTGTCGGCTGCATTTGGAACACAACCATTTTTACTTCCTTATCAGAAATATTCATATCCAACATCCCGTTCATCTCCATGGTTATCCACATATCAACAGCATCAAAGATCTATGCCCCATCAAACCATCCCGATGAGCAAAAGATACTCTGAAAATAATCAGTGACTATGTTTTCAATCCCTGCTTCGTTACAAACCCAACCACCATTTTCATTTTTGATGTGTTTGATAGCATTTTTTGACTTTCAATTCTTCGCCCTTTGGTGGAAAAACCGCATATTGCGATCACCTTCCTTAATCTACAGAGCGCGAGATTACTATCGTCAGTATTTCTCCTCTTGCCCAAGTAAGAGGTCAAGCTTCAGTAATAGTGATTCTCGTTCAGCAATCACCCTTTCATTGAGTAGTTGAGCCATGATGAAAGCCAATTTATGTCTAACCATAGCAATCTCCTCATGTCTGCCTCTAAAAACAACTTGGTTTCATTTTATCAATGCCAATCTTGTAGCCCAGATCCTGCTGACCACCTGATACATTGGTACGTCTGTGACATGTTGGTTCCATGCATCACGAATAATGCATTCACACTTCTCATGATCTGACCAGAAGTTCTCAAACTGGAAAGATCGACGGCGACGCCTCCCCTGGTTAGAAACCTTCTCAATTTCAACCAGAAGTGGGACATGGTCTGACTTTGATGGGTCTAGATGAGATTACCCTTGCACAATTGAATATATCCTTCCATCTTTTATTAGCTAGAGCTCTGTCGAGGTGCTCATTTATACCTCCCGATCTAGTGGTTATCCATGTAAACGGTTTTTTAGAGTCTCCATGTCTTCCCTTTTTTCCCCACTATCTGTTTTGTTGGGTGGGATTACATCACTAGAACCTAAGCCCACAAACATTGCCGCATCACAATACTTTCCTTCATTGGTAACCTTCAGGAATTGGGTCGCCAAGCGGATACTATTTTCATCTACTTCGGCCCTATTAGTGTTTGGTAGGAAACAGTCCATCACTAAGAAACCTGTTGGGCTTGCCCGTACCTCCTCAGCCGCTTAAAGAAGGCCTCCTACATTTTGCAAAGCCCAAGGTGGGATTCGTTTTATGTCACACCAGTTTTTTTCAAGGGAAAGCCCATTAACAGCAATTGTGAGTGTGCCATTTGCAAATTGGGTACTATAGCTATCTGGGTGCCATATGTGGCCATAATCCGGCCGTACATCCAATCGTGTGGTAAGGTGACGTTCAGCACCACGACTTGTCCCCTCCAAATGTCTTGTCCTACCCTGGTGGTCGTGGGAGACCAGGCCTACGATCGTACTAGAAAAGTCAATGTACTCCTACCGCGTGGCAGGTTGTGTGCCAGGTGTGTTGGCCTGTTCCTTCTTCCTCCGATCAGTTACGTACCTGTTTGCCGGAATATCCACTTTTGTATCCGGTAACCCACAGAAACCTCCATCACCTCTGTCCCATTTACGTTGCTAATGGCCAATGTTAGCTCTGGTCCCCATGGACGTCTTCTTTGGTGGGAATAGCAATGAATTAGCCTTGAAATGGCAATGAATTAGCCCTGATAAAACGTCTTCTTTGAACCCAATAAATACAATCATCTAATGCTACAATTCTACGAATTTTAATCAACTTTTTGTGATGATCTTTAAAGTACTTAGTAAAAAAGCTAGTTGGGATTCATCATTCATTAGATATTTAAACACCAGATATTCAAATAGTACACTTCAAATGTCATAATATAAATGGAGAAAATGATATATTTTTTTCGTATTTCTCCACTTATTTTATAACAGGTGGAGTATCTGTTTGAATACGAATACTTTGAAAAAGTTCACTTTTAACTCTACATTGCTCTGTCCGTTTTTATTAGGATTTTTATCACAAATGGTCTCTGAGATTGATCAAACTCATCATTTTGGTCCCTCACTTTCAAAATCAATCAATGTTGTCCCTAACATTCACTACTGCACATCAATTTGGTCATTCCGTTAAAATTATGTCAACTATTTTGTTAGTTTGTATGTGGGACCTACAAATCCAATGAAATGATGACACGTGGATTACACAAAATAAAGGTTTTTATCGCAAATGGTCCCTGACATTAATCCAACACCTCATTTTGGTCCTTGAGTATCAAAAATCGATAAATTTGGTCCCTGACTTTCAATACTACACGTTAATTTAATCATTCCGTTAAAGTTTCATCAATATCTTTTGTCCCACTTAATCATATGGCGTCAAACAGATTAACTATAAGAAGCTGTTTTTTTTTAGATTTAAAACTAAAAGTACAATAAGAAACTAAGAACCAAAACTAAAAGAAAAAAAAGTCATCGCGGTCTTCATCAGGTTACGCTCAAAAAGAAAAAGAAGGCACCATGACACCATTAAAGTGTTTGGCCTCCTGAACTCACTCCTCATTTTCTCTAGTTGGTTATAATCCTATCAAATTTGAATTGAATTTGGATTCGATTTTATCGATTTTAGATTGATTTTTTTTTCTTCCAATTGGGGTTGTGGGATGCAAGAAAAATGTCAGCGGGGCCATTGGTTCACTCTTAAAAAATATAGTTTCTCATAGTTAATCTCATTGAGCCATATGATTGGATTAGTGGGATCACATCAGCACATAAAAGAAAATTATTAATGAAATTTTAACAGAAAAACTAAATTGATGTGCGGTAGTGAAAGTTAGGGACCAAATTTATCGATTTTTGAAACTCAGGGACCAAAACGAGTAGTTGGATCAATGTCAGGGACCATTTGCAAGAAAAACTCTTATTTTATGTAATCCACGTGTTACCGTTTCATTGGATTTGTAGGTCTCACATACAAACTAACAGAATAGTTGATGAAATCTTAACGGAATGACCAACTTGATGTGGGGTAGTGAATGTCATGGACGACATTGATTGATTTTGAGAATGAGGAACCAAAATGATGAGTTTGATTAATCTCAGAGACCATTTGTAATTAAAAAAAAATCCCTTTTATTATTGGTATTGCTCTTTACACACTTATTTTTACCTCTCACATACTCTTGTTAATTTTTATTCATTGATCTTCTTTAATTCATGCAATTCGACGGTTAAAATTTGACAAAAGTATATAAAAAGTAAAAATGAGTGCCGAGAACACCATCCTTCCCCATCGTTATCCAAAACAGTGAGACTACAGACTGCAATAAACTAATATATTTTCTAGTCACTGTTATCATTACTGTTTCAGTTCTCCAACCACTTTATAGTTGGTCTAGTTTCCGTTGTACATGCATATTTTTTAATTTTTATAATATTTCCTTTTCATATGGGTAACAGTAAAATAATGTTTTAATCAAAGATAATCATTTGTGAGAATTTATATGACACGTGGCATTGTTCTTCACGTGGGAGTTGATTGTGTGGGGTCGCGTGGAAATGGGTCTACGATGCTCAATTAGGTCTTTGAAATTTAGGGTTTTGTGTCCAAAGGTAAAGGGCTTTTTGGGCATGTGAGGTAAGGCCCACCTGAAATGATTTATATCCGTATACAAAGGAAGTTACAAATAACATTCAACTAGTCATTTGTGTTTGTATTGATGCATGTATTCGCAAATTCATAACTTTATTAGTTTTTGAGAAATGAATGAAGTTGCTGACAAGTTAGCTATTTAGAGTTAGTATCGTCTTTAACTCAACTAGCTATTTAGAGTTGGATAATACTTGCATTCCATCTTGAGGGGATAAGCTCATTCTCTCATTTGCAATAACGTATCTTTATTGTAGAAACTTTATAATCGGAACCATTCAATCTCTTAATCTGCATTTGAAGATCATGCGTACAAAAAATCATTCGAATCCAATATCGTTTAGTTATCTAAATGTATCATATAAGTCAACAATTCATCACAAATATGTTATTTGGTATTTACACTGTTACTTTATTTGATTTGTTCAGATGACTTTGAATGATTTTTTGCATGGATCATCTTCAAATGAAAGATTAAGAGATTGAACTGTTTCAATTATTAAATTTACATGATGAAGATACATTATTTGCAAGTGGAAGAATGAGTTCTTCCCCCAATGAAGGAATCCAAGCTTTATACTTTAGAGTTGCTCTCATCTTTTCTTATTTGGCATGCGACTCTATTTTTGGAGAATCTATTTTTTGCACACAAATTTTTTTTTAATTTTTTTTTAGCATCTTGGTCTACAAGTTTGTTTTTTCTTCTTGAAGATTTTCATTTTTTACCTAATCTTCTTTTATTTTTTTATTTTTTTAGCTTGTTTTGCATGTTATTATCTTTTTTTTCGGTTTTGGCACATGGTTTTCCCACTGGTTCGATTCCCCTTTGTCTAAACTTAGATAATCTAAGTTACAATTATAAGTACTAATTAAGGTGATGTGATTTCATGGTTTAGAAGCCAACTAGGTGTTTGCCGGTTACGGCCCGACATTTCTGCTGCAATCGACAACCAAAATCTTCACGCATTAAAGTGATGGGGATCGACAATACAGTATTTTTCCACCATTAATGGTCGTTGTATAGATTGTTTTAGAAGAATACAAAAGGTATGTATGTATGTATCTAATGATTGAATTCTTGGCAAGTAATAACAGTACAAAGTGAGAACAATATAATTAAAAGATGTCATAAACGTACATCTCATCAAACTCAACACGTGACATCTTTTAACAAAAACTACTATCTCACTCAACACCCCAACAACGAGAATAATTGTCGATTCAATTATTTAAATGTCAATTAGATACGAAAGAAGAAAATCATGTACAAGATCTTATAACATTGGGTCGTTGTTAGAGGTATGTGTAGTAAGAAGAAATAGGGTCCATATACACATGCTGATTGCAGAGAGAGAGAGAGACATGCAGATGCAAGTCGAGGTGTGGTGTTGGTGAGTATTAACTATTAACTTTTAAGCATATGCATGACCTAACTACAGTGCATCTTTTTGGACATTGTAAGTTAAAAGGGGTTTTGTCAAAAATAAAGTGCATGCGAGAGTAACAGTCGCAACAATTGGTTTCTGTCGTGCTGCGGGGACGGTGACACCAAATTGCTTGGACCTTCTGCGCTCGTGAATCATGATCCCTGCTCACTCACTGCACACAACCGGCAAGGGTTCACTACACAGAGAGAGAGAGAGAGAGAGACAGAGAGAGAGAGAGTATATGTTGTTTAGCTTGTTTTGATTGAAGATTGAAAAAATCGACAGTTTAAATTATTAAACGTGATTCTGAATTGTGGAAATAATCCAACACCAAGTCACGTGGCCATTTGCTTTCTTAAAAAGATATTTACAGATTTCTTTAGAAGTTCTGCGAATCTGCACACGTTTTTCTGTGTGTACAAAGAATATTTAAGCACATAAGATAGAGTTTGTTATGTAATATGAAAGTTACTATTGTTTCATGTCGCATGATAATACAGTTTCATGATTCAAACCGGTTATTTTCAATTCTCATTCAATATTCAAGGACAATTTTTTAAAGACGAAACAACAACGTTTTATTGATAAAATTAGGGAAGATTAAAATCTTCAAAAAATGAGTCCTAAATCAAATGTGAAGGCTCCTTAAAAGTCAAACCAACAAAAATCAAAAGTGAAATATAAGGTCAACTTAGTAATTCTTTTTACTTTCATATTGGCGGATCTACGAATATGACAAATCGAGATGACTCAAAGCAACGCCAAATTTCTTTAGCGGACTCTGCAATCAACCTCAGTGGGGAGTTGCTGGGTGAAGGCCGCCAACAGACTGCACCACCACCGACGCATCACTCTCAAGAACCACCTTAGAAAGGGCCAATGTTCTTTTTCCATGTGAACTGTAGCATGGATTGTGTTCTTAAATATTTTTCTTTCCTTTTCTTTTTCAAACAATGCCGATAACACGATTCCTTTTACACCAGAAATGTAAAGTTACTTTCAATTGATAGTGAGGCATTGAAATCTTTTCCTTTCAAAATACGCATGTCTAAGGAATTTGACAATTGAGAAAAGAGGATCGATGCTTCTTTGGCAATAAACTTTAGCTTAGGGCGGAAAAGGAAAATTCCATATTTGGTTTGAAATGTACAATTCATGGTTAACTGTCTTGGTAATTTATAGAAGTGCATTAACGAAAAGTTAAAGTGGAATTCATTTGTGATGGATTATTTTCAATATCTTTGGATTGAGTACAGAAACATCGAGCGAACGATTCTCAACCATTGATTGATGTAAGTAAATTATAAAAAAAATCAATGAAGAACTATAATGCATCACGTGTAAACGATTGACAAACATTTGCATTATAATTAATAAATCAACTGAATCGTCTCTAAGATTTCGGAAACTATGTGAAGAAATTCTAAACAGGCCCTTTTGCTCTGCTACCTAATTACATAATCTCACCAAAATGTATTGAAACTTTACCATGTATTAGTATTACATTTAAAATAAATTTTATTACTAAAATTATATGATCAATCAATAAATTAGTAGTGAACATATAAAAGAAGTTATGAAACCAAACAAATGATGAATAATATAGTAAAACACTACATCAAAAGACAGATCCACAACTTCAAATGATATTAAAAAATTTGAAATCGAAAATCCACGCATTATTTCCTTAAATCTCTTTATCTCTCACTCCATTCTCCCAGCCCAAACAAGTAACAAAGTAATTAAATCGCAAAGTTAATTAATCTAACTATATATCAACTAAAAATTGGGCCATTTTAAAAGCGAGGTCCATGTGAAATTACACAAGTTGCTCGTCCTCAAAATGGGCACTAAAATCAAACCTAGTTACTTAGTTTTCATGTTTTTGAATAGGGGCTAAGTACTATTCAACTAGGCACTTGTCTCTATCAAGAATCTCTAGTTCCTTCTCATCCAAACAGAGGCTCACACTCATTTGAAAAATTAAAAAAAATTGGAAAAGTTCAAATGAACTTTCACAATCATGCTAACACGAGGGGTTGATCTTATGGCGCAAGACATGATATCATTCCTTAAGATATTGACTTGGAAAATTAAAGGTTTCTAGAAATAAATAGCCTTTTGTCAAGCCTTTTAGACCCACTTAATTAAACATAAGTCTGAAGACTCTCATCAATTTTTAGACCCACTTAATCATCATGGTATTTGACAAATTAAGAGATTCTAATTGTTGGTGAGTCTATACGATTTTAATTTATGCAATTCAAATATTAAAAATGAACGGAAGTGTATAAGGGGTAAGATATGTGTAAAAATCACTTTCCCGTCTTTAAAATTTTACAAAATATCCAAACTGATAGGATCAAATTACAATATCATAATTTAGTTACAACAATTGGGCATGGGTTAAGTTTGCATCGTTATAATATCATGAAGCTCTCAGCAGAAGTATAATATCATAATTTAGTTACAACAACTAGGCATGAGTTAAACTTGCACCGTTGTAATATCATGAAACTCTCAGCTGAAGTATGGAGACACCTCATGAAATATTAAGAAACTCTCAGCTAAAAGTATGGTGACATCTTATGCTTAAGATTTCAATTTGGAATTAACTTATATTGCTCATAGAAGAAGTAAATGGGAATTTAATTATTTACTTGAGAAAATGAATGAGAATTCTTTTTTGTGGAAAATCCATCATTTGCAAGGGCTGCAGTCCATGTTGGATATACATGAGCTAAGTGGGCTGTTGGGTTAACTTGATGGGCCTTCAATAGTCTAGGGCTCTGGTCTAATGAGGCCCATCCTAGGATCAGCCCCAACCCAATCCAAAAATCCAACTTCATTTCTTTAAGCACTGTGATTTCCAGGGCTGGTTATGTTTGGATTCAGAAACCCAAACCATATTACCGAACCGAAAATTTCGGGACGGAATTTTGAAAACCGAAGCTAAACCGAAATTTTGGTAATACCGAAGCTTTTTCGGTGGGGTTCGGGACTGGGCCTTCACACTCAAATTGTTGGAATTTTTTTATATTTTATTTAGATTTTGGGCTGAAATTTGGTCAGCCCAATTTTCTGTAATATTGAAAGTGTAACAAATTCAAGTCCCGGCTCCAAATCATATTGGGAGCCGGGAGGGGTGCATTTAATTGAGATTTTGAGGGATTTTAAATCTTGTAATGAATCTAGGGGTATTCAATCAAAATTTTAAGTGATTATCTGAAATTCAAGGTGTATTCAATTAGAATTTTAAGATAGTTTATTAAAATCCTTAGAAATCCGGTGCATTCAATTAGAATTTTAAAGAAGTTTATAACATTCCATGTGTATTCAATTAGAAATTGATTTTAAAGAATTTTGAAAAAGTTGAGGAATTAGAGGAAATTAGAGAGATTTCGTAGTGTATTTTAAGCATCCACAAATCTCATATCTTCCCATGAGATTTCGAGGGAATTGAATAAATTACATAAAAATCCATTAAAGTCTCTCAAATTCTCAATTGAATACACCCCTTGATTTTTGCGCATATTTTTGTTTTGTTACATTTCTCAAATTTTTTTTGTAGCAATTAAATTGAATTTAAAAAAAAAAACAATGACTAGAATTAAGAAAGGCGCACAAGCAAGGAAAGTGTGCATAAATCACTCTCATGTGGATTGTAACCCACAATCTCATTTCTCTATAGGTTTGTTTGAATAAAGTGGAGGTAACTTATCTGGCTCCAAATTAGAGCTCCTTCATGAAATCAATCTAATTTCAATCCATAAGTTCATAACGTTAAGGCCCTGTTTGGCACACCGTATAGGGCACCGGATAATACTAATAATACGGTGTACGATGTTTGGTGCCGTTTGGATTAAATAGGCACCGGATTAAATAATCCGAGCCCACGTTTTTTATCCGGTGTTTACCCGACTGCTTATACCGTTCAAATTCACGGGATAATTTAGTCGGCCTCGCTCTCCTTCCTCTCAGCTCGAACTCGACCCCTTCTCTCGCCCTCTCTCTCGCCTTCTCGAACTCGACCCCCTCTCTCTCGCCCTCTCTTTCGCCTTCTCGAACTCGACCACATGACGGTATAGCTCGGGTTCTTCAGGTTGCGGGACTTGCGCTGGAAGACGACGGCGTCTTCGGAGCGGATGGAGCAGCGCCAGGAGGATGAGGAGAGGCGGTGGTGGGGGAGGAAGTTGGAGGTCGCGGAGCGGATCTCGGAGAGGTCGTAGATTTGGGGGTTTTGAGGGAGGGAGGATTTAAAGGATTTGAGGGAGGCGACGGAGGAGGAGGTGGAGGATTTGGAGAAGTTGTAGCTGGAGTTGTCGATGGTGGTGCTGAAAATGGCGGAGCAGACGAAGAAGAAGAATGGGGAGAGGGAAGGATTTTGGGGTTGCGGCAGAGAGATCTGGGAAAAGAGATGATTTCTGTTTTTTTTTTAAATTTTATTTTAAGTTTGATTCTCCTATCCGATATAATACCAAGCACATTATAAATAATACGATCAATAGTCCGATACTGCACCAAACGCCCGACTAATTTAGTCAGTACTATTTGGTGACTATTTATCCTATCCGACAGAAATAGTCAGTACAGTCCGACCTGCCAAACGAGGCCTAAGTGTTAGTTTTGGTCACCTTTTTCAATTATAAACAGTTAGGAATTTATGAAAAAAGATTTTAGGACACTTTAACGAAAAGCTCATAGTACCGTTCACTTTAACGAAAATCCACATTTTTACACTAAAAAGTCAATCATCGTACTATTCATTTTTACCTTTTATTTTGTTCTTATCGTTAAAATTCAAAATTTTCAAATCATTTTCTTTAATTTTCCTAAATTTTAATGTCACCGAGTCAGTTTTCTACATATGCATAACATGATCAAGTCTATAAAAATACCATCAATGACGTGAAAGAATATATCTTAATCACGATGTTTCGTAGAGACGGAACAAAGCTTGGAATTTATACTTCCAAATTAATTAATTAATTATATCTGGTGAATATTCCAATCTCTTTTTGTTTGTTTCTTGGATGCACCCTTTATTTTATCGACCAAAAACATGTTATATGCTTTGAAACGCAATCAATTGTGGCTGAGAATCTGCACACTCCCTCATGGATATCATACCAGAGAAAGAATAAAAACCCATAAAATTTAGCAAATCCAAACTTTCATAAGCCAAAAGTAAAATTGAAATAAAAAAGTTTGGATCACAAACCTTTTGGCTCTTGCACGGTAACTCTTCCCTCCAAAACAGACAAACCAGATGCTCAATACCTGCTTTCATCTGCTTTACCCACAACCTCTACTGACAACCCAAATCCAAATCCAAGCTTTTTCTTCCAAATTTCAATGCAAGACTCAATCTTTTCCCCATAAATCCCCACCAATCACATGTTTTCCTCACTTCCTCACCAGAATCCCATCTGGGTACCCAAGGTTTTTTCCGGGTGCTCTGTGTTCTTCGAGTTCATCGTGTTCTGCTTCGCAGGAGGGGGAGGATTTCGACGTGGAATTGGGCCGGCTTTTGGCGCTTTTGCCTGAAGAAATGCGGCGGAGGGTCAGCGAGCACCCAGAGCTTCACCAGTTGATTGAAGTGGTTATGGACTTGGGTCGGAAGCCTTTGGCCCGGTTTCCATCTGGGGACTTTGTGCTGTCGGAGCTTCCGATCACACTTCAGGATCTCGAACAAGCTACTTCTCAGGTGAAATGTTCGTGCCCGCTAACTGTTTGAGAAAATGACTTGGATAGTGATACAAGTTTAATTTCTGATAAGAGATTTAGTGTGGATATTAATCGTAGTTGTTGTACGTATCTCATGAGTTTTTGTTTCTGGGTCAGCTCAGCTATGAAAGACAAATGATTTTGCTTTTGTGTTTTCATAGTCGAAAATTCTCATCCTCTTGTTGCATTGTGAAAGGAGGAGTCTGGTTTAAAGTAATTGGCTTCATTGTTACGGGGATTTTGAGTTGACGTACAGGGTTAAAGAAGAGTAAATTGTAGTGGTGCATTTTGTGCATGAATGAATTAGATACTGTAGATCACGTTTTTTCCACTGTCTTGTGGTCTTCAGTCTTTTGGTTGAATACCTTATACTTACGAAGTTAACCGCTTTTTTCTAAAGCGTTTTTATGCTTTAAGTGATTATATAAGAGAATACCATGCTTGCCACTTACTAGCTGCATGTTGTAGGTTGGTGATTTTGCCGTTGACAATCGAGCAGGCATTAGTAGGACATTACACCGCATTAGTGCCATTAGGAATCGAAAGGGTGTCATTATTGGTCTAACTTGTCGTGTTGGGAGGGCAATATCAGGCAGTGCTGGTTTGCTGCGAGATTTGGTTCAAGATGGCGGTTCTTTGTTACTCATTGGGCCTCCAGGGGTAGGAAAAACAACAATTATCAGGTTAGTCTCTCTTGTTCTCTCTATATTTGAGTTAACATACCTTGTCATAATATCTGATTCAGTAATTTACTCAAGATATCGCAGATATTATGCTTTTTAAGGAATTAGAATTTTCAAAATTATGCAATTTGAAATATCCCGGATGAACTGTGAAGCCCCACATTTACTGATAATCTATCTTAACACTTGCAAAATGAACACTACAGATGCCTAGGAAAATTTTCAGCAGTAACTTGCTAATAAGTATAAAATTAAATTAAAAACTTAAATTTACTCTCTAGATGGGAGCTGCTTTCCAATTTTTCCACCAAACCAAATGCCCGATTTCTGAAATTTATTGTGCAGTGATATATAGTTTCTGGAAACTTATATCATTCTGATTTCTGTGATACTCTTACTTGTAGGGAAATTGCTCGAATGCTTGCAAATGATTATAAGAAACGTGTGATGATTGTTGACACCTCCAATGAGATTGGTGGGGATGGTGATATACCCCATGGAGGAATAGGCAGTGCCCGACGAATGCAGGTCCCCTTCTCTGATATGCAACATAAGGTATGATTCAAGAATGTAAGATATGAGTTATTTTGTTGAATAGTGTCACTATCCTGTTATTTGTATTGACAAGATGAGGGTGAAAATTTCACGATTAAGAGTTTTCACTGATTGACGCTAAATTCCATTCATAAAATGCATATAGATAGAATAAAAGACTTACAACTAGCTATTGATATAATGGTATTTGCCTTCTCTTTGTCAGGCCAAGTTCAAATACCACCTTCCTTAGATAAAAAGGAAAACATAAGTATATTGTATGGTTGTACCCCCCTCCCTTCCCAATAAAATAAACACATATATAAATTATAGTAAGGAGTGTAAAAGGATTTAGTTCCTCTGTTGTGTGCTGTGCAGCCTTGGCTATTTAGTTTGCTAACATTTTAGCTAGTATCTCATTAAGTTTCTGTGATATTGATACCGTAGTGTCTCATCTAATTCTTCTAGATTCAGATAAGCTATGTTCTTATGTTCTGTTTTCATCATTAAATGATCCGCAATCTTATTATCTATTTTTATTCAGGTCTTGATAGAGGCTGTTGAAAATCATATGCCACAAGTGATTGTAATTGATGAAATTGGCACTAAACTTGAAGCATTGGCTGCAAGCACAATTGCGCAACGTGGAATTCAGCTAGTTGCCACTGCTCATGGTGTAACTATTGAGAATTTAATAATGAACCCTTCATTAGAGATGCTTGTTGGAGGAATACAGGTGAGGTAGCCATAGTCAAAAGTGATATGGCAGTTTACTGCATATAGTACATTCAACAGCATTGGCATGGCAGCATGACCTCTTTTTTTTATACGAGCGATATTCGGGGAGGGGGGATTCGAACTCAGGACCTCGGGTGCTAGGGAAAATGCTCTTAACCAACTGAGCCGCAAGCCCCTTGCATTTTCTCTCTCATCTTTGATTTTTTATTCTTTTCACTTGATTGATAAGCTTGATATTTAAGTATTGTGCTAAAATAGTGGTGGTAGTGTATGGATCTTTTTATGCTTTTACACGAATGGTTCTTTTCGATTTCTATTTAATTTACTTCTGTTAAATGTATAGGTTAAAGTTATTTATTGTTCAATTACATTTTTGCAATCAATTTTTAGAGCGTGACACTGGGAGATGAAGAGGCCAGCCGAAGGGGGGTTCAGAAGACAGTGCAAGAAAGGAAAGGCCCTGCAACATTTAGTTGTGCGGTGGAGATAATTTCAAAGGATGAATTGAGAGTTCATTGTAGCTTAGAAACAACAGTGGATGCTATTCTCTCAGGTACGCTTCTTTAGAAAAGTCAATTCTTTTTAATTTTCCTCCTTCTGTAAATTAATTCTGAATCATGGTCTGTTGGTGAAGGTCGTTTCCCAAAATTTGAGGTTCGTAAAATGCACTCTTGGGGACCAGAAACTACCGAAAGGGAAAATTTTATTTACAGTTCCTTGGATGAAGAGGATGAAGAGGACGAAGATGTTTTTGAAGATGCTCTAGATACGGCCGATAAAGGATCTGGCCATATTGATTTCAACCCTGAGGTCTCTCAAAATATGCGAGAGGATTATTGGGCTGTAGGAAAGCAACTTCGCGTGTTTGTTTATGGGGTAAGACATCATTACCTTGAAACAACCACTTAGAAAAAGAAATTGGTATAGGACAAGGACAAATACTTGAAAAGTGAACCTTTTGAGAAATGCTTGCCATCATATTTGTGCTTCTGAGTGATTAATCTCGAAAAATGAGAGAGAAGACTATAAATCCTATAGAATAGTAACAGAAGAATTCAAATTCTAATCACGTGTCATATTTTTCATTTGGCTCACCGCTGTTTCTTTTAGAAGAAATGACAAATTAAATAGGCGGGTAGCATTTGCTTGTCTCTTCTTTTGGATATACAGCGGAAGTTTTTTTCGTACTTGTCAACTAACACTGTTACGTTAATGACTCACAAATCACAGCATCAGAGTAGAGAAATTTAAAATTAATCTTTTAACTACTGACAGCTGCTAAGTGGTCAGTGAATCATTCAGTAGCCTCTTATTTAATGAGGTTCCCTGTAAAGTTATAAACTATTCTTGCTATCTCATAGCTTTTCGCTCAATATATATAAACTCTGCTGGTAATCAGGTTATCATGGTTGACTGAAATTGCAGCATTGTTCGCGCCAGTGAATGACAATGAACATAAATCAAAAGTAGCACGAGTGTGATTACTTGAGCAATTTTCAAGTACAATACTTACAGTTTGAGCAGTTATTGTAGATCCTAGAAGCCAGCGTGATACAAGTGATTAAACAGTTGAAGATGGATGAAGCTGCTGTACAGTTAACAGATGATATTAGCCGGGCAGATGCACTACTTGCCTTGCAATCGAAGCTTAAGAAGAATCCCCGGCTTCAAGCTGTTGCTAAGTCTTATGGAGCACCTGTTTATGTCACGAAGGTAATCAAAACTATACTTTCTTTGTTTTATCATAACTCTTCATTTTTATGATTTTACCATTGATTTTTCCTTCTTTTCCAGTCAAACTCGTTGGTGGAAATTAGAAAGGCAGTTAGAGCATTGACGAGTGATCATAAAGATGGTCTGAAGGATTACGGGTCAGTAGACAATGTGAAGTCATCTGAAAAGATTGATGCTTTAGAGGTGAGCCCAAATCTGATAATAAGTTAACAGAAATATGTGAGTATACGGAAAAATGGTTGAGGGAATTTTGATTCTTCAGTAGTCCACTGAAACGTAAGGTCTAATAAAGTCTAATCCAATAACTTTGCGTGTTATACGGTTCCATAAAATTGTACTCCATCTTACAGGAGGCAAGAATAGCCATTGAGCAGGTTGTAATTCCGAAAGGTGAACCTGTGGAACTTCTTCCGAGGCTATCCCACATTATGTCTGCTCAGATGGACCTTATTCGCAAGTACCAACTAGAAGCAGAAAGAATTGGTAAGGAGCCAGATGTGCGACTCTGCATCCTTCCATTTCATTCTACGACAATAGAAGAGAATCATGCTAGCAAAAGAGTTGGTGCCGATGATGGATTTGATGACTTTCTTGATACCAACGGTAACACGAATGGTTCACTCTCCGTTGTGGACAGATTGCCATTACTTCCTGAATAGCTTTTAGGGTGTTGTTAAAGCATTGGTAGCGTTTTACTGCTAAAATTCATGATGCCACCTGCGAGCTTGGGTGAGGGTGTCTGCAAATCTGTAATATTACATCGTATTACCATGTTCGTAAGAGAGAGAGATGATGATAACATTTAATCAGATTGTACCGATATCATGCTTTTGAACTTTGAAGTGAAACAAATGTTGTATGATCTCGATTTCTGTCGAAGAAACATGTCATTACTTTGTTTTGTTTTACCAGTTTCTATTTTTCATATGATCCCTGATGAGAAAAAAAGAATTCCTACCTACCTCAAGAGACCATGCTAATTATTTCCGCATATTCGCTTAGAAGTGCTTCTTAGAAAAGCTCCGCAATGGTAGGAAGCACTTTGATACTTGAAAGCATTTTTATCCAAATACCTATAAGTGCTTTTGGAATTGTTAGAACATTAAGGAAGCACACAGAATATCATCTTAATTTCTTATAAATAGTTTTTTTCTTGTCGAAATTTTCTTATAAATAGTTTTTAGCCAAAATAATATTTAAGATTGACATAACTCCTCACTTTGGTCCCTGAGATTTAAATATATAGAAGTGGTCCATGAGATTATTTACCGTCAATTGAAGAAACCACCAGTTCAAGTGGATTGGTTGATTTGACTAAAATACCCTCTATTTAATGTAGATTTTTCATGGAATGACCAAAATAATTGAGCTTTTTAGCCAAGATAGTCCATGGGATTGGCATAACTATTCACTTTGTTCCATGAGATTTGAAATGAATAGAAATGGTTCATAAGTTTGTCCAACATCAATCACTTTGGTCATTCCGTGAAAAATCTCCATTAAATTAAGATGAAATAACAAAATGCTCTAATTTTTTGTCAAGTCATTTTGGCTCATTGTTTATTAAAGAGTTTTTATCACCAATGGTCCATGAGATTGACCAAACTCATCATTTTGGTCCCTCACTTTCAAAATCAATCAATGTTGTCCCTGACATTTACTACCGCACATCAATTTGGTTCTTTTGTTTAGATTCCGTCAATTATTCTGTTAGATTGTATGTGGGACCCACAAATCCAATAAAATTGGACACGTGGATTACACAAAGAATGGTTTTTATCACAAATGGTCCTTGACATTGATCAAACTCTCATTTTGATCCCTAAGTTTCAAAAATCAATAAATTTGGTCCCTGACTTTCACTACCACACATCAATTTAGTCATTCTGTTAAAATTTCGTCAATATTTTTTGTTAGTGTTATAATATGGTCCCACTAATCCAATCATATGGTGTCACATGAATTAATTATTAAAAAAAAACTATTTTTTTTTAAGATTTAAAACTAAAAGTAAAATAAGAGATTAAAAACTAAAACTAAAAGGAAAAAAAAGAAGACATCATCGTCTTCATCTAGGTATGCTCAAAAATAAAAGGAAGGCACCATGACACCACTAAAGCTCTTGGCCTCCATGAACTCACTCCTCATTCTTTCTAGTTGGTTATAATCCTATCAAATTTGAATTGAATTTGGATTCTATTTTATCAAATTTAGATTGATTTTTTTTTTCCAATTGGGATTGTGGGATACGAGAGAAATGCCAACGCGGGATACTCGTCAGTTGGTTTACTCTAAAAAAAAAGTTTCTTATAGTTAATCCACTTAGTGTCATATGATTGGATTAGTGGGACTACATCAGCACACTAACAAAAAATATTGACGGAATTTTAATGGAAGGACTCAGTTGATGTGCGATAGTGAAAGTCAAGGATCAAATTTATTGATTTTTAAAACTCAGGGACCAAAATGAGGAGTTTGATCAATGTTAAGGACCATTTGCTATAAAAACCCTTCTTTTGTGTAATCCATGTGTCACAATTTTATTGAATTTGTCGGTCCCACAAACAAACTAACAGAATAATTGACGGAATTTAAATGGAATGACCAAATTGATGTGTGGTAGTGAATGTCAAAGACAACATTGATTGATTTTGAAAGTGAGGGACCAAAATGATGAGTTTGGTCAATCTCAAGGACCATTTGTGATAAAAACCCTTTATTAAATCGAGGTTCATTGTTTATTAAATAGAGGGTATTTTTGCCATTTCATTGTTCTTTAACAAAAACTTGCACAGAGTGACCAAAATGATTGATGGTGAACAAACTCAAGGATCATTTATATCAATTTCAAATCTCATGGAACAAAGTGAAGAGTTATACTAATCTCAAATACCATTTTAGCTAAAAAGCTAAATGATTGGCAGTGGACAATTTCAAGGACTTCTTCGATTGATTTTAAATCTTAGGGACCCAAGTGAGGAGTTAACCAATATCAGGGACCATTTTGGTTAAAAAGCCTAAGTTGTATAATGCGAATTGTTATTAACACTTTAAAATAGTTATCTTATATTTTTTTTATTTTCTTTATTTCACTATATATAAGTGCATAATGATGGTTTTGTAGTATGGATAACGATCTCCTATTTGAATATGAGATTCATTTTTCAATCCACTTTGTAGTTGTAGGTAGTATTAAAAAAGCAGCCGTCCACGACCACAATCATGCCCTTTCCAACAACCCATCTCTCTCTCTTTACAAAATATTCGAGCTCTATCTTGTTATTTGACCTCCAAACGTCTTATTGTTTAAAAGACTCTGCCAATAAATATAAAGACGAAAAAGTTTTGCGGTGGTGCGTACTTTTTTTCAATTCAAACAATATTAATATTTTAAGCTAGATTAAAGAGAAGATTAGAAACTTATCTATAAGAGAAATCCATCATTTAATGTAGGGGTGCATACATTCAAATTAGATAAAATCTAAGGATGTAATGACAGCATATAATCGAACCACTAAGGGGTGGTTCAGTGTTTGGGGTGAATTCTAGGTCCATATTTCACACGATTTATCCTATATTCGATTTTGGTGCTGTAAATGACACGATAGTGGTCTAGAAAAAACTTAAATGCCTCTATAAATCTTTCCAGCTCCCGAAATGATGGATTTACAGTGAATTCACCACAGTTGGTCCTTTTTAAAAAAAAATGATAGCATATAATATGAATGAAGAGCTTCAGCCAGTGCTAACTGCTAAGTAGTGACAAGATATAGAACAAAAAATTAATTAAACACTTAGATAATTAACTACGAATATTAATAAGAAAACAAATAGGACTCATCATGCTAATGATCTAATAAGCACTTGCACTCAATGTTCTAAAAGGTGTTAGACGCTAATCAAACATTGGGTAAGGGCCTAGCGCTTAGGCAGGTTTTTTCAATTTGATTGAAATTTATTATATACATATTGCTAGCCCATTGTAGGCTTAGCCCACCCCTACCCCCACCCTCTTAGTGTAAATAATATCGTTTGTTAAAAAAAATCCATATTGAGATACCTAAATTGTAAAATTGAATGACATATATATTAAAAGTATTAGAACATAATGAAAACAAGCATACAATGAGTGTTCATCCAAGTATCCAACAAGTCTCCAATAAGTCTCTTACAATTTATTGAAAATATAAAATACAAAATAAAAATATATTTTCTGTCTAAATAAGAGTCGTGAAATAGGCAGTTGTGGGGTCTAGGAGAGTCCTAGGCAGTCTAGGCGCCCTTTCTTATTTTTTAAAGGATTGGAGATTAGGCGATGTCCAGCTGCTTAGCGTCTAGGCGGGGCCTAGGCGACGCTAGTCGGAGATTTTTAAAACATTGCTTGCTTTTAAAAAAACCACCTCGTGGCTAAAGAAAAGCAAGAGAGAAAAACCTTAGCTGTCGATCCCTGCCTTTGGCGTTGGGGTTGGCGACAATCCTGTTTATCTCTTTTTTTCTGCTTCTGTCTTTTGATTCTCTCCAATTCATTTTGACGACAAAAAATTGGGAGATGTGTGAAAGATAAAAACCGATGTGTGGATAACACTACTCTTTACAAAACTTTTATAAAGTCTAAGGGTAATGCTAGGGAAACCAAATTTCTAAACCAAATCATGTAAACCAATTGATGTGGATGTTGATGATTGAATTATTATTTAAGTGTTGATTAACGTGCTTATTTACTATTGGTGACACATTATTTGGTTTAAAAATTTGGTCTTCCTAGTATTATCCAAAGTCTAAAGCAAAGATTAGTTAAGACTACAAAATGGTGGATAGAATTTAAGCATGAGAATAGAGAAATTTTTCTAATTACACAGAATACCACCAAAGCCACAAATTATTACACATATATTTTTTTTAAATTTTAATTAATATATTTTAAAAATTGGATATATGAATTAAGAGAAAAGTAGTATCAGATTTCTAGTTTCTAATGTTCATTGACTAAGACCTTATCAATTTTTAGTTTTTGATCAAAGTCCTTAGCATTAATATACTAATGAATTACATGTAAGTTACATAATTTTTATCAGTGTTTTAAAAATCGGCCTAGGCCCTGGGCGGTGGCCAACCGCCTGGATTAACGCAAAATCGGAAGAAAAATTGGGACAGGGATTAGGCGGGCGCCAAGGCGGGCAACTGGGTGGCCTAGGCGGTCTAGGAATTTCAATTTTTTCTGTGTTCAAACTTGAGAAAGGATGAATGCTTCTGGTTTTTCTGGACTTCATGCTTCTGGTGGTCTGTGTTCGCGAAAGAGGAAGAAGATGAGAGAATTAATTTCTCTCTTCTTTCCACACCCACCCGTGATCACTTTTAAACTATTTAATTTTTTTTATTTTATTTTTGTCCATTCAAGTTTGGATAGCTAGCCTTGACTTTTCTTAAATAAAAAAGGCTGTCAGGCTATTAATTTTTGTGGCATCAATTGCTATGGATTTTTTGTAGATAGCGATGACTCATCTCTTCTAGGACAAAGGGTAGACTAGCCTTGACTCATCTCTTCCAGGACAAAGGGCAGACTAGCTGCCATCTACAAAAAATTAATAGCCTGACAAAAAATTAATTTTTTTCTCATTAAAATGATTGTTAGGTTATCAGTTCATAGCACTTGATTTTATACAAGTATAATTTTTGTAAGTATCAGTATACACTTATTTACAAGATATATAAAAAATTTACCTAAATCCGCCTAGGCGCCAGTCCGCCATCCGACTAGCGCCTAACGTTTTTTAGAACCTTGGTTTTTATAATAAAAATTAGTAATTGATTTGGAGTTTTAATACTCACACCCTTATTAAAATCCTATTAATTTTTAATTCAAACATTTCCAAAATATAAAAAATAAAAAATAGAATTTGTACCCATTAAATTTTTATAAAAAAAAATTCAATTTTTTAATCTTATATGTACCCATTCTTAAATATACCAATTTGTTATATGAAAAATGTACCCTTTTTTTTTAATATAAAATGTACCCATTTTTAATATAAAATTTATTCAATCTTTTCTCTAATCCATTTTTTAAACTTATATGGGTGCATTCTATTTCGTTGATTTGAGAATGTATCCATGTCAAGTTTAATAGAATAAATTTAATAATGTTATTAAGCCTAATATCTTTTTCTTTCTTTTTTTGTGTTTTTTGAAAAATGTACCCATGCTTTGGTACAATTATTTTTTGGTTAGTTTTGATGAACGTACCCATGTATATATGTATATATAGATATATATACACAATTTATTGGAGAGTATAATTTATCTTTAATATTTTTAATTCTATAAATTATGAGTTTTATTTAAAATCTCATTAATTAATATAAATAAGTACAAATTTCATTTTTAATTTAAAAATATAATAACCTACATAAAAATAAATTATTACATTAATGTCAGGGACTTCAATAAAAAACTAAAAATCATAAGGTTTCAGTCAAAGAACATTGGTAGTTAGGGACTGCATCCAAAGTGTCCCATGAATTAATCGATTATCCATGTTATAACATGTAAAAAAGAACATCACGTGCCAATGTTCTACGTACACGCATAAATTTCTCAAAATTCCCCCTTTGGCCTTGATTAGTCGACAATTTAGGGTTTGTTGATTCGTATATGTTCTTCGAATTTACAACTATTTTGGCCTTAATTTAAGTTTTAGTCATCATATATCCATAGCTTTTACCAGAGGCGGATCCACAGAGGGACCTGGGAGGTCCTAGGACCTCTCGGCGATCCTAAAATGCTGCTAGAAATTTTCCGGGGGACCCCTCGACGAGAACACGAGGTCTGTGCTGTAGGTTGCAGCTTGCAACGGAGAAGAAGACAACGGGGCTGCGAGGGAGAAGAAAGAAAACAGGGGTTTTAAAAAAGTTGGTCCAAAACGCAGTGTTTTGGCCAATTTGTTTATTTGTTTTTTTTTTTTTTTTTGTTAAAAGCTAATGAGACAAAAGGTGCCGTTTGTCAATTGTCCATGATTCCATATGCCTAGCCCCCATGGGCCATCTTTCCTGAAAGTCCCTTTCCTTTCCCCATTCCGTTCCTCTGCTTTTCCCCCTAATCGCCATCTTTCTTATATTCACCCAAAACCCTAAATTTCTAATCCCACCCAATCCCATATTGTAATTACATTACTTTTCAATATCATACCTCCACTTGTTTCAATTCTCCAAGCCACCACTATTTGGTTCAAAATTCAAGTAAGTTTTTTGGTATTCTAATCTAATCTCAATTAAATTATATTAGATATTGGCGGAGATTTTTAGTCTATTATTGATATGATTGTTGATATGTTTTATGTTTGTATACTCATTTTATAATTGAAATTGAGATGAAATTTTTGTTTATTGGTTGATTGGTATTTGTTTTATGTTTTTGGTTAAATGTGTAGTTTAGAAATAAGAAATATGGAAAGATTTTTCAAGGCAAAGTCAATAGCATCATTTACTTGTTTGGGTAGTTCGAGCTCAAGACAAAATGAGTGTGACATTGATTTTAATAATCTTGAGAGAGACCCGGGAAAAAGAATTCGAATGAAAAATTATCCTTCTAATATTCAAGATGAGGTCCGAATAACATATTTGCAAATGGGACCTTGTAGGCCTACAAAGTATGAGTTCCCATACACTTTGAATGAAATGTATTATATTTAACTTTTCAATGTTATTTTTATTTATAAATTTTTTTACCTTTATTATTGGGACCCCCTCCCCCCGAGTTTAAAATCCTGGATCCGTCACTGACTTTTACTACACGAAAAGTAGTCAGCAGTAATGAAGCAACATACACCATTTTAATATCTGTGAGAACTTTTAGCACTTCATAATTATACTGACTCAAATTGTCACTTAACACCATTTTACTGGCCTTTGCACGATTAGTAAAAGCAATGGGACACGAAATTGTAAGTGCACCGTTGCTATTGCCTTTGGGAACACTTTTTCGTGCCTATTGAGACCAATAGACACGAACTTGCTTTCATGTCTTTAGGCCAGTTTTTGTGTAATGTTTATCCTTGTCACCAATAATTTATACTCGATGAAAACGACAACCTTAAACCCCTGAACAATATTAATTAAGATGGTGATTATCTAGTTGCCTTGCAATATTAATTAAAATGAATCGAAGACAAAAAAAAAAAAAAAAAAAGGGAGAAGAACGTACATTAGCATGCAGGATACAGATATGATTAAGCTATTTTTTAACTTTAATTACATATTTTGCGTAGGAACTTTTTGTCACCTTGCTCAAATTACATGATTTTATGATTCAGCAAACGCAAGTGTTAAATTGCTCCAGTTTCTGGTGCTGATATTGGAGGAGCAGAAGCAGCCAAAAAATAGGAGTAGGTGACGACATTTAAAGACACTGGAGAGAAGCCGTTGCATATATAGTATACAGCGCTTAAAAAGGGATTTCAGTTTTCTAATTACTATCTGTACGAAAATTCCTAGTGCAAGACATTCATTGACTCTCATCGATATTGTCTGTGATTTATATCGATAATATATAATATAAGGAAATTTTATTTAAACTCATTTAACCTCTCTTTACACCTAATTTAAATTTTAAATGTTAATTATCTATTTTACCCTATTGCATAATTACTATTAAGTACAAAATGAAATTAATAATAAAACTCAAATTTATCAATAAACCCAAACACTATAATTAAACCCTACGATCACTCTTTGTTTATCCTACGTTGATTCCGGCTAAAATCCTAATAGCTCTCATAGAGAAAAATAAGTTTTTTTTTATTGATGGATGGTGATTTTGAAGTTTTGAATCCTCCGGCCAAGGTATAACTCAATTTATGAATTTTTTGTTAGTTTGATTTCAATTGTTTAGAGTGTAGAGGAGGAGAACATTGCCGGCCAGCTATCTCTAATCTCTATTCATGAGGAATATGATGGTGACGAGGAGGAGGAGAACATGACGTTGGAATTGAAACAGAGAATAGCCAAGGAGGAGGAGAACATGAGGTTGGAATTGAAACAGAGAATAGCCATCAAGCTTAAAGGATCGATATCTGCAGCACATAAAGAAGACAAATATTTTCTACTAATCCTGGATGATGTTCCTTACGAGCAGTCTGTGAAAGACATTATCTCAGAACTGAAGACGCTGCCGGGTTTGACTGATATGAGTTCCTTTAAGGTTTTAATAACTAGAGATGATGGTGACAAAAAGCGCACCGCAAAGGAGGAGCACGGAGAAATTCAGACCATCCACTCATGGCTGCATAGCATAAATCGATGGAATCTTGTTGTGGATTTAGAACCCAAAATATTTCTAGATCACTTCCTTGCCATGGAACAAATTACAGGAGGAGCTTCCTCCCATCAAATTTAGCTTCTAAAAATCAAATGGGTGTAAAAATAAATCGACATATTGAATTGAGTTTATTGGGGTATATTAGGTATTAAATTTGAGTTTAAAGAGATATTAATAGTTTAGTTAAAAATCAAATAGGTGCAAAGAGTAAGTTGGGTGTAGAAATAGGTTAGATGAGTTTAAATAAATTTCCCTATAATATATCGGTATTTTTGTTGGCAAAGCAATGTTACCGACATATAATTTGGATAGTGCTATTTACATTTTTTTTTTACTTTATTAAATTTTGTACATTATTTTATTCAATTCATTCAATCCAATGGTTGAATGAAGTAAAAATGTATGTGTAAATAGTGCCCCATATAGTTAATGACATTTGGACCGGACTTTAATTGGGAAGTCAAGGAAATAGTAATCTTGATCAAATAGTTCAAGCCTCGTTGGGAAAGTTCTAGGTTGGCAATTCGATTACTAGAAAACTTCTACGTTTCCCAAAAAAAAAAAAAAAAAAAAAAAAAAAAAACTTCTACTTAAATGACAAAAATAAGCATGCTGCATAAGGCCAAAGAGCACCAGGTACATCATCATAATTGGCACATAGACAACTCCTTTTTGATCCTTGGTATCTTTTGCCTTTAAGCTCAAGTAAATTAACATCGTAGTAGATCGACAAGATTGCTAGATTTGTGGGGTATTATATTTGTATGGGAAGCCGAAAAATAGACAAAGGAAAAAGTAGACAGGACACGATTATGCAAAGGATCTAAAATGCTTTGTGACCGCAATGTCCGGTAATGAAGCACCGGTAAGGCTTTCCAAGGGTGAGTGTGATACTTATATATATGAATCAAATATTCTGAGTTTAATTTTTATAACACTACTATTATGTTAGAGTGAGTTTAACATATTGGTACCACATTCATGAGTTTGACGTATTGAACTCACGAGTCTAATATATTGAACTTATGAGTTCAATAAATTATTATTACACTCACTTTTTTTCAGACCTACTGTATAAGTGTGATTTATGTATGAATTCAATATATTAGTATCACATTTTTTCTGGCCTACTATGAAAGACCTTATGGACAGTGATTTCTATACACATTTTTTCTTGAATGATGACCAAACTCTTACAAATAAAAACCAGTAACCGAGTTTGAGAGTAGGAATGAAAGCCTTGTATCAATAGTTTAAAAGATTTATCGTCCACTTCGTTTAGTGTCAATTGGTGTTCGATTGACTAAATGCTCATAGCTTAAATTTGGAGCATGGTGTCACATCACATATAGGTGAGTTTCACTAATAAAAGAGATCGGAAAGGTTATTGACAAATGCCGGTATGAATTGCATTATTGTGTAGTTGGACACTATGTATCAGATATCATCAAATCAAATGGGAAATATGAACTACAATTAATGTGTGAATGCATGAAATTTCAAAGTCCTTTGTATATATCCCATCATTACTGTCGGTTTTTTAAAGAATGGCTTCACAATAAAGAAATGGAATGTTCACAAACTGGCATGTGTCACACCAAACTATGCTTTATTAATTTCTTAAAGTAATTCCATTTGAGCACATTTTTTTTTTTTGGCCGACATGTTTGAGCAAAATGGAAATGTAGGATTCTATATAAATATACGCCACCATACCCTAACATGGAGTAAAACACCTACAGGCTGTGAGACCCCAACGTGATGATGGGTAGCCTCAAATTATTGTTCTGCCTTCTGCTCATTTTGCTTTCATTTTCAAATTCTGATCAAGCTCGATTTCCAGTGCCATTGTCAGACAAGAGCAACCAACGAGCTATGATGGAGAGTGCCAAACAAGTGTTGAAGGCTAGCAGTGAAAGACAAGTCGGAAAACCCTTCGAGTCCAAAAGGGTGAGTCCGGGAGGACCTGATCCGCGCCATCATTAGTCTATCCCGACTTGAAAACATTCAAGCTGCTTTGGACTTTCACAAGAATGTCGAAATCCGCATGATGTAGGTTTCGCACTTTGTGTATGAGAATCCAACGCAATGTGTTAGGTGATACATGTTATCGTCTTTGTGATTCAAAGACTTAACTCGTGTAAATCTATATACATTTATATGTTTCGAACTTTTTTGTCACATATGAATGGTAATAAATTATTATTCTCCAATTCGATGCAATCTTTCAGTGATGATAACAAAGGAAAATGATAAACATCATGTTTTTAAATTATATTTTGCAAACCACGTACGTAATGTATCTTCATTTTGTGAAAAATTAAAGTCCTACAATAATATGGATATTGCATGCGCATGCATGCATGGAGGGATCTACGCTCCATGGTTTTCCACCTTACGTAAGATGGTGTGATATTCTCAATGGACTCCTCTCTTTTTTTTTTTTTTTTTTTTTTTTTTTTTTTTTTTTTTTTTTTTTTTTTTTTTGGCACAATGTATGTTACCAAAACAATAGCGATCAAGCTTTCTATATATATGCTCTCAAATTTAGAAGCACATTGTTGGGGATCAAAGGGCGTAGATGTAGTTGTTGATAAGTAGAAAATGAGAAATTTTTTTTTTGGGGCTTTTAGATCCAAGTCCAAAAACATAGAGAGTTTTTAGGAGTGAGTCCAATTATCTAATTATATGTTTTTATTTCTTTTATACTCATTTTATATTTTCTAAAAATGTTAAAAATCAATTAAAATCTTTTAATATTATGCATTTTTCAACTCCAAAATATCTAATTAATATCTTATAACAAAAAAAATTAATATACTAACATAAATCTATCTACAAAACATTCTACCCTAACTCAAGTAGCAAATATATGAATGTATATTATACCTATAAGTGAGGTATGAAACCTAACTAAAAGGTAGAAAAAAACATAATATACCTACAAGTAAGACACATTAATATGTGACAGGTTGACTATGAAAAAGAATATGTCATATAGGTAGATAAATACAATTAACCTGTGATATAGGTTGATTATAAAAATTAAAATAAAATCTATAAATTGGTTAAAGCACGAGGAAGAACAAGAAATAACAAATAAATAAATAAAAAGAAATGATCAAAGAGATAATTATGAAGAAATTTGATTTTTACAATAATTTTTTTCATTTAAGAGATAATTATTGATAATAAAATAATTAAATTTAAAAAATTGGACCTATTCTAATAAACTGGACTATTCCTACTATTGGCTCAAAAAATTGGAGTTATATCAAGTTTCCCCCTTTTTTTTTGTCAAACGATGGATTTTGTTAGATTAGATGTAGATTAGCTAACGACAAGGTTTGAACCCACACCGTCATATAAGGGCTCTGTTAGAATGACATGTCAGCACTGCCACATCAGTGCATTGCCACATCAATGTAGCCATATCAACAGAGTCTGTTAGGGTTGTTAGAATATGTTGGTTGTTAGATGTTGATAGTTAGTTAGCATTGTAGCCGACTAACTTGAGATATAAAAAGGACAAATTGTAAATCATTTGTGTGTGAAATACAAGATCAGATTCTTCTCTCTCTAAGTTTTCATCTCTCTTTCTCTTCTCTTTTACATTTCTGTAGTCTTAGTTTTTCATTTCGATTCTCTGGTTTTGTTATCATGGTATCAATCGCCCGGACAATTCTTGGTGCCATCTTCTTCCGTTGAAAGATTCAGACTGGACATCTTGCTTATGGAGCTTCGATTTGTCGTTTCTTCATCTGGGTTTCTCGAGTTTGATAAATTGCCACAGTGAGAATTATGTTCTGTTTGTAGTCATTGTGTTGAAATTCGAAGATGTTTGATGAAGTTTGTGATTGATTGTGATTAATGCTATGAGTAATAAGCATGTTCGTGAAGAGAGAATTGTTAAAAGTATGAAAGATTGTGAATCCAAGATTGTGAAGTAAGAAGATAGTAAATGAAAGATTGTGAATTGAGAATTGAAGAATATGAATTGAAGATAGTGAATTAAAGATTGTGGATTTAAAGGCTGTTTGATACAAAGATTGTTACTATTGAAGTTTATATTGAAGATTGTTGCTGAAATTCTTGAGTTGATATGGCGTCTAATACTGTCAAGATCGAAAGTTTGCTAGCAACGATAATTGTAAACTTCAAGATGACAATTTTGTTAGGTGGAGTTATCAATTCCAGTCGGTTCTCAGAGGGTATGATTTGTTTGAGTTTTTTAGTGGAGAATCTCAGTGTCCACCATTGTTTTGCATCACTCCTGAGTGTGGTGTTACTAAGGAACTTACCACTGCCTATAAAGAGTGGGTTAAAACGGATTTAGCTTTGTTAAGCCTACTAATTGCAACACTCTCTGATGATGCTATGGATCATGTAATTGGCTATAAAACATCACATGAAGCATGGGAGTGCCTTTAAGAAAGGTTTGCTTATGTCTCGATGGTGCGAGTGAATCAATTGAAGACAGAGTTTCATGCTGCACCGAAAGGGACTGACTCTGTGGATAAGTTCTTACTGCGATTGAAAATGATCAGAAACCAGTTAGTGTCAGCCGGAAAGAAGATCACAGATAATGATTTTATGATTGATGTGCTATCTGGTTTACCACCAGAGTTTGAGGTTATTAAAACAGTGTTGCTAGCACGAGATACATCAATTTCTCTTAAAGATTTTCGAGCACAACTTCTTAGTGCTAAAGCTTCTATTGACTCCAAGATTACAAGTTTGTCAACCACAATGTCAGCTATGTGTGTTCAAGGTCAGTCAAGCAATTCACAGAGATACCACGGAGATCATTAAGGGTATGAGAAAGGAGAAAGTTCCAATACTAATAGATCTCAGGGAGAGGCACTTTTTGATAGAGGATCTGGCTATGCTGGAAATGGGGGAAGGTCTTTTCGGCCACAACAGAGGAATAATTACAACAATTATAATAACAAGAGATATTCTGGACAAACAAGCAATAATTTCAGGAACTCTAATTCTGACAGAAGTGATGGCTTGAATACTAAGGGCAATCAAAACAGTTTTGGTGGAAATGGTTTAAATGGATTATTTTCTGGAAATGGTTAAAGACATGGAAGTGGTTGGCAGGGTAATACAAGCTACAGATTATCAGTGTCACCAGAATGTCAAATATGTTCTAGGAAATGGCACACTGCTTCTAATTGTTACTACTGGAGTACTCAGCATCAGAATCAATCTTTTGGGAATAATAATGTGGGTCAAATTTGTGGGAAAATAGGGCACATAGCACTGGACTGCTACCACATGAACAATTATTCATATCAAGGCAATCCCCATCTACCTCCATCACTTACTGGTATGACTGCTCAATGGGCAAATGGTATTGGTTCCAATCCAAATGTGCATGAATTCTCTGCACTTGATACATGGGTAGTGGACACAGGTGCCACTCACCACATGAAAGCTAATCTTGATATCATCAATCAGGCCACTCCTTACAATGGTGATGTTAAGATCACTGTTGGTAATGGTGAAGGTTTGCAAGTTCAATATATTGAATCTTCAATTATCCAAACATCATTTAATAATCTTATTATGCATAATGTTTTACATGTTCCCAAAATAACTATGAATATGTTGTTAGTCAAAAAGTTATGCAGAGATAATGCTTGCTGATTTGTGTGTGATGATTTGGTTTTCTTTATACAGGATAAGCCAACAAGAATGATTTTGTACCAGGGAAAAAGTGATGATGGTGAGCTGTTCGAGATACCAGTTAGTGTATTTTCTCATTCATTTGCTGCAAAGTTGGGAAAGTGTACTGCATTCCTAGGGTGAACGTATCAGTATGGCATAAGAGATTGGGACACTCTTTAGAAGAAGTCATAAGTTCAATGTTGCAAAGTGCACAGTTACTAGTTAGTAGTGATTCATCTATTTCCATATGTTCTGCTTATATTTAAGGCAAAATGAGTAAATTGCCTTTTCATGTCAAACAAGAGAGATCAAAATTTGTATTTGAGAAAATCCATTCGGATGTATGGGGTCCTTCACCTCAGAAATCTGTAAAGGGTTATAGATATTACATCAGTTTGATAGATGATTTCTCTAGGTTTGTATGGATTTACCCTATGATGAATAAATCAGATACTTTTTCTGTATTTGTCAAGTTTCACATCTTTGTGCTTAATCAGTTCAATGTGAATATGAAATGTCTTCAATATGATGGTGGAGGGGAATACATGAGTACTAGGTTTCAAATTTTTTTTGCTAATAAAGGAATCATTCATCAAGTGTCTTGCCCTCATACCTCTCAGCAAAATGGAATTGCTGAGAGGAAACATAGGCACTTGGTTGAAACAACCTTGACTTTGATGAATGAAGCACATATTCCTACATCTTTCTGGTATCATTCATGTTCCTATGCAGCTTTCTTGATTAACAGAATGCCCTCAAGAACTTTGGAGATGAAATCTCCTTATCATATTTTGTTTGGTCAAAATCCAGAAGTGCATAATCTTAATATCTTTGGAACTGTTGTCTATCCATTACTTAGGCCCTTTAATGCAAACAAACTGTAACCTAGAGTTGTTCAATGTGTGTTTATGGGAGTTGATATGGGATATAAGGGTGTTATATGTTATGAGATTAAATTCAAGAAGTTTATTGTGTCTAGACATGTGATACATGATGAGGATGTATATCCATTTCAACTCCTATGTCAGTCTGGTTCCACAAGTATTTCAAAGTCTAAACCAGAAACAGTCTCCTGTTATAATTCACTTGCCTGATACACTTCGAAGTTCAACAGGTAGACAGAATCTACAAAAAGTTTATACAATGGTCAATAGTGATTCAACCAATACATTAGTGCACAATGATCATATCTCTGTTTTAAATGATACTGAGGGGACATCAGATTCACAACAAGGTAATTCCAGTGTTCTTGCAGAATCTTCAGGACTACAACAGCATCATCACTCACCCCATCATCACTCTGGTACATCATCAATGTTGCATGTCCATTCATCCACATAACTAGAGGTAATTCTTCCTGTTTCTCCTCAATATGACTCATATACACATGATGACTTAACTACACACTCAATGACTACTAGATTGAAGAGTGGAACTATACCTAGAAGGAATTATGCAACATTACTGGCATTATGTCCTGAATTGCATTCTCTTCAAATAACTGAGGATGAACCATTTGTTGGAGGTTATTCCTTCTTATATGAGATTGTTGATGCTTCAGAACCTTCATCATTCAGAAAAGCTGTTATATTGCCTCAATGGCAGGCAGTAATGCAAGAGGAATATGATTCCCTCAAAACACAAGGCACTTGGATCTTAGTACCACCTCCAGAAAATAGAGTTGTTGTTTGGAGTAAATAGGTATACAAGGTTAAAAGGAATCCAGATGGGAGTGTAGCCAGGTATAAAGCAAGACTTATAGCTTATGGGTTTTCACAGGAGCATGGTATTAACCATTTAGATACTTTCAGCCCTGTGGTGAGGCATACTACAGTTTGAATGATTCTAGCTTTGGCTGTAATAAAGCATTGGGATCTTTGACAACTTGATATCAAAAATGCATTTCTACATGATGATCTACAAGAAGAGGTGTTTATGAAACAACCTCAGGGTTTTGTGGATGCATCTCATCCCACATATGTGTGAAAATTAATCAAATCTTTATATGACTTAAAGCAAGCTCCACGGGCATGGAATTCCAAGTTCACTAGCTATTTGGCAGCTTTACAATATATTGCTTCACCATCTGATACAAGCTTATTTGTCAAAATAGATGGCTCAGATATGATAATCCTCTTGCTTTATGTAGATGGCATCATTCTTACAGGATCAAATTCGTCAAAAGTTCAACAAGTTATTCAAGAGTTGTCTTCTGTGTTTAAGCTTAAAGATATGGGTAAACTGGCCTATTTCTTAGGACTGCAAGTTCATTACAAAAACAATGGAGACATATTTGTGAACCAGTCTAAATACATTAAAGACTTGATTCACAAGGCAGGTATGGATTCCTGTAAACTTGCTACAACTCCATGTAAGCCACATCAGCAATTACTTGATGTAGAAGGCATTGTTTTGACAGATCTCACACTATATAGAAGTCTTGTTGGTTCATTGAAGTATTTGACGCATATACAGTTAATTCAGCATGCCAATTTATGTCTTCACCTATAGAACTACACTTTGCATTTGTCAAGAGAATAATCAAATATCTTCAGGGCACAATTCAACATGAGATTCTGTATTCTTTAGACACTGTGCTTGATCTTAATGCCTTCTCAGATTCTGATTGGGCTGCTGATCTTAATACTAGAAGATCAGTCACTGGTTATGTTATGTTTTTAGGTAACAATCACATATCTTGGCAATCAAAATGGCAGAATTTAGTTTCCAGAAGCTCTACTGAAGCTAAGTACAAAGCATTAGCACATACTACAACTGATGTTGCTTGGGTGCAAAATATTTTGAAAGATATAGGTGTTGGTTTGTTCACACCTCCAGTGATTCATTGTGATAACATGTCAGCTATAGCTTTAAGTGCCAATCCCGTCTTTCATTCCAGAATTAAACATTTAGATGCGGATTATCACTTTGTTCGAGAAAGGGTTCAAAAAGGTGATTTGGAAGTGAGATATATACCTACAGATGAGCAAATTGCTGATATTTTAACAAAAGGCCTTCACAGTCCTACATTTGTTCAACATTGTTACAATCTCAAGCTTGGAAATCCCAGTTGAGATTGAGGGGGGTTTACAATTACATGTCAGCACTGCCACATCAGTATAGCCATATCAGCAGAGTCTGTTAGGGTTGTTAGAATATGTTGGTTGTTAGATGTTGAGAGTTAGTTAGCACTGTAGCCGACTAACTTGAGATATAAAAAGGACAGATTGTAATTCATTTGTGTGTGAAATACAAGATCAGATTCTTCTCTCTCTAAGTTTTCATCTCTCTTTCTCTTCTCTTTTACATTTCTGTAGTCGTAGTTTTTCATTTCGATTCTTTGGTTTTGTTATCAGGCTCAACACCTTTCCATCACTGTGGTAAAGGGCCACTTGCAAAAAATGAGTTGAATTGCATAATTTTTCTTTTATTAATGGTCAAAGTGCTATTATAAAGGGTCAACTGCTTTTTTGTAATTTGGATAAATAATCTGTAGTTAAAATTGGATCATTGTTCTCTATATTCTGACTCAATTAGAATTTTGGTTTTAAGCTAAAATCTGTGGGCATTGGTCATTAATTGTCGAAATGTGTAATTAGCGGTTTCTTTAGATAATACCGTCAGAACTTTCATACAAAATACAGAATTTAAAGGGTAAATAAGAGACAAAAAGCTAATAGAGTTATGCAAAAGATTTAGTTCTCCACATTGTTACAAGTTTAATCAAGATCAAAGCTTCAATTTGACTGAAATGTAAAGGCCAATGCTCGAATTTTATTTAATCTACAACACCAATATATAATAGCACTTGACAGTTCATGCTTTTCATATTCATTAAACTTTCGGTGACTCTGTTAGCTAGCTAGCAGTATTGAAATTTTGTTTAACCCACCCTTGGACTATATTGTGCTAAGTGGAACCTGCTCAGCACACATATATTACGAGAGGATTTGTACTTATCTGAATCCTAAATCTACATTACCTTAGTCCCGACAATAATGTTGATATATAATATTGACTTTGGGAAAGTATAGTATTATATTCAGGTAAGACTTATCTATATATATGCTATACAAAGTGAAAGTGGCCAACATAGTTTAGTGCATCACTTACAAAACAAGTGTGGATTATGTGCATTATTTAACACATATCTTAGGTTGACTCTATTACCCACCGGAAATGCATATGTGGATATGTAATATGTATTGATGCTTGGTAGCTATCACTTGTGAATCCGGATATCTTTCCACCTAATGGAATTTCAGATTTTACATTAGGTATTGGTCACAACATTTTAAAAAATTCTAAATAATTACTTAATATTTTAAAAAATAAGAGTGTCAACGTAAACTGATGATTCTTTTGTATTTATTTTTTATGTATATTGTTTATATTGTAATTTATCTTATATATATTAATATACATTTTTTTATTACATATTAATTGTTGCAGTCATATTTAGAATAGGAATGTAATTGTGTAAATCCTAGGGAATCTGGGAATGTATCTTATATTCTTATTAGGAGTTAATTACCTATTAAATGTTGTAATCCTAAAGGGAAAGGTTTTTACCTATCCTACTACTATAAATAAAGGCACAATGAGGTGAATCAAACACACCTCACAATTAAATCAATCTCTCTTCTCTCTAAGAGTAGTCGGCCCTCTCTCTAAACCCTAGATCGTTCAATCAAATAGCCCTACAACACGTTATCAGCACGCTCTTGCCAGAATCTGCGGAATTGATGCATCGTAGGAGGAGGCTATCATCCACCAAATTCAAAGGCTTATTCGTTTTCTGCTAATCATGTACGCTTAAAATAAAAGAGGATATTTGAAACGTCCACGAAGTATGAAAACATTCCCCATGATGCATGAACCCCTCTATGTTTATATTTTCCTTCGATATATATATATATATATATTGTATATGTTCATATATTTGTCAATATATATATTTATTTCATGCATCACACAATTAAATTGTTATGTGGAATATGTGAGTCAAAGTATCAAATTAAATTAGAAGCAATTCTAGAGTTTCTTAAACCTTACATATGTCGAAAAAAAATTGGGAATGGTATGGCACCACCCCTTGCGGCACAAAGTGGGCAGCAGCCCTCTGGGCTTTGCTGCACCCTCATGGACCTTGACTGCAGCTTTGATGTGAGCATACACACACCTCAGGCCTTTGGCCTGGTTGGGTTGTCTTGGGCCCTAGTCCCCAATCATCAAGGAAGCATGCAGCTTTCCTTTTTGGACCTCCCTCTTCTCTCGGCCCATGCTAGCAAGCTGTCATGCTTGCTGGGCTATTGTCCCGCGCGCACCAAGGCTTATAGCATGCTCCGGTATCAACCCATATACATGGGTTTGGTTCCCACATGACGCCATCTCACTGTGGCTGGGCTCCCGTGCATTAATAGGCCAACAAATCTGTTGGGCTTTGTCCCGTGCCATCCCCTCGGCCCAACCTTGAAACCCAACTGGGGCTGGGGTTTCTCCCTCACCCAGTGACCTGAAGTTCACACCCGAGACCCTTTTTGGGCCTAGCCTTTTACTCAAGGCACCCAACCCAAGCCCAATTATTTTTGGGGCTATATTTTCGACCCTATAATATTATTTTCATATTACTTAGCTTCTACAATCGACTCCGTATGGCCCGATTTATTGAATTAATTAAAAGTGACATGTAGTCCATTAATCTGATAATGAATCCAAAATTATTGACCTGAAGATCACTTTTGGACATTAACGATTCAATAATTTATTTTTATACTTTGAACCGTCACATACTTTCGTAGTAACGAAACTCTCACACTTAAGTTCCTGAAGAACCTCTAATCCACTATATTCAAATTAGTATATTGCATTTCGTGTTTCTTGCAGGAACCTCTCATTATGAACTAATTGTTCATAAAACTAAATTGAACCTGTAGTTTCAAATTTAGTGCATTTGAAACCTGAAGTTTTCATTCAAAACATACCACATGAAACTTGTAGTTTTCATGCATAAATTAAACCAATACATGTCTATATAACCTGTATGTTCTACGATATATGTCTATGGCTTACCATATGACTACTCACGTTTTTCCCTCTGTTTTAGGGACATGTCGAACATTAAACAAGCTCAATTTATCCGCTCTAAAAGTCTCTGGAAGAAACTATCTGAAGTGAGTTCAAGACGTGAAGCTTCATCTGACCGCAAATGGCATCAGAGCCACCATCGAGACACCTATTGCCGACAAACCTGTTGACTAAGCTTAGAAGGCTATTGCAATGATCACCATACGAAGACACATCCATGATGCACTGCAGACTGAGTATCTCGCTGAGGAGGACCCACGCACCATCTGGCTTACTCTGGCTGACCATTTCGATCACCAGAAAGACATATACTTGCCTGAAGCAAGACACGACTGGCAGCATCTTCGCTTCCAGGACTTTAAGTCCGTGAATGAATATAACTCTGAAGTTTGTAGAAACCGTTCACTGTTGAAATTCTGCAAAGTGGAACTAACCGAATCAGATCTCTTTGAGAATACCTATTTGACCTTCTATGCCACCAATATTGTCCTACAACAATAATATAGGGCACATAAATTCACCAAGTTTTCGGATTTGATTTCTGTTTTACTTTTCATTAAAAAGAAGAATTAGTTTTTTATGAAGAATCATCACGCTCGACCCACTGGCTCGAACTCTACGCCTGAAGCGCATGTGACCTGTTCTAGCTGCCGTAAACGACGAAAGCATCGTCGTGGCCATGGCAATGGACAGAAAGCCCAACCATGGTCTCAAGGTCAACAAAGTGCTGCACCTAAGGTAATAAATGTGACCCAGCAGTGTTCACCACTAACCCCTAAAGCCCCAAACTTCAAGAACAAGGGCAAAACTCCCCGTTCAGCCCGCTTCTACTGAACTGGACATATGTTATCGCTGTGGATCAATGGATCATTGGTCACGTGTATGCCGAGCTTCCCCCGTCGTGAGTCTAACTTTGCACATATGGATCATCCGGAAGATGCAACTACATCAATGGAGATATCGGATTTTCAGGAGGTGTCAATGCATATGGATGAATAAATTAGACATGTTTTTAGGTTGTTTACCCCTAGTGGCCGAACCCACTAGGAGTGGTCGGCCCTACCCCCCTATTTTTCTAGGTTTATGGTTTAATTTTGAACAATTTTTCTAAGTATTTGGAATAATATGTTTGGTTTTGGTTTGTCTTGAATTATGGATTGTTATTTGAATGGATATTATTTTCTCGAATTGCTTAATTGAATGAATGGACTTATAATTATACATGTGACCAATTCAATCAATTTATTTCTAGGTATGTCTAGTGGGGAAGTTAGTTGTCTGGCAGATAGTGCAACCACGTACACCATCTTGCATGAACGACATTATTTGACTAACTTAATACCTAAGAAAGCTCATTTGACAACCCTCTCAAGCTCATCCAACCTGATTGAAGGATACGGAAAAGGCACGTATCATGTTGTCTAATGGTACAATTTTGACCATTAATGAGGCACTCTATTGTCCACGTTCCGGAAGAATGTTGCTAAGTTTTAGAGATATTCGAGATAATCAATATCATATTGAAACTACTGAAGATAATGGTTCTGAATTTCTTTGTATCACTTCATACGAATATGGCTAGAAGCGTATTCACGAGAAGTTGGAACGTCTGCCTAGTGGGTTGTACATCATAACCATTCGTGGCATAGAAGCCACAGTGTGGCCGGTCCTATGCCTGAGTTCCAGGACATTTGTTGCTTTGGCATAACCGTTTGGGACATCCTGGATGTGACATGATGTGTCGTATCCTCAAATCTTCACACGGGCATAAGTTACATCCCTATGTTGGACTCCCGCCATGCAAAGCGTATTCTTTAGGGAAGTTAAATACTCAACCCTTATGTACAAAGATTGTTCACTACCCCTTTAAGTTTCTTCAAAGGATTCAAGGGGACATTTGTGAACCTATCCAACCAACATGCAGACAATTTAAATACTTTATGGTGTTGGTTGATGCATCAACAAGATGGTCACATGTTTGCTTGTTGTCCATATGCAACGCCGCATTTGCTAAACTCCTAGCTTAAATCATTAAGCTAAGGGCTCACCACCCTGATTATCCGATTAAGTCGATTCGACTGGATAACGCTGGAGAGTTTGCGTCACAGACTTTTGACAATTATTGCATGTCAGTAGGGATTGATATGGAGCATCATGTACCCCATGCTCACACCCAAAACGGCCTGGCATAAGCTTTCATAAAGCGCCTTCAATTGATAGTTCGGACTTTGGTTATGAGAATCAAACGGCGGTATTTGCCTAGCACTATGCAATATTGCACACAACTATGTTGGTCCGCTTGATGTCCATCTCTACTCAACCACATTCACCGTTGCAGTTAGTCACATGATATGAGCCTGACGTCTCACATTTACGGGTGTTTGGGTGCGCCATTTATGTGCCAATAGTGTCGCCGCTACGTACCAAAATGGGTACTCAGAGAAAAATGGGAATCTATGTAGGTTATGATTCGCCATCAATTGTTCGCTACTTAAAACTCTTGACAGAAGATCTCTTTACCGTACGTTTTGAAGATTGTCACTTTGATGAGACAGTCTTCTTGTCGTTAGGGGGAGATAAGCATGCTAACGTTCCCGTAGAACACCGCGAATTGTCGTGGTATGCTCCCACTATGTCTCATTTAGATCCCTGCACTGCCCAGTTTGAAACTGAGGTGCGACGAATTATAGATTTTCAGAGCATTGCTCAAAACATGCAGGATGATTTTAATGATCTAGTAAAGGTGACAAGATCACATATACCCGCTGCAAACACACCTATAAGGATAGATGTACCTCATGTATGTCAACAACCCACCTGGGAAGGCCGGACTTTGCCCGAAGGTAGGGAGACCGTACCTTCCACGTGGTAAGGTACATTGGCGGCTAGCCAATCATCTGCTCCAACCCTGAAGCGTGGTAGACCCCTTGGTTCAAATGATTCACAACCCCGGAAGAGGAAAATGGCACCAACTAATGACCCTAGTTTGAATCCGACCATCGCTCACTCATCCGTTCCAACGCATGAGGTTATTCTAGATTACGGTGATGCTTCCAACGAAACATGTCGACCTCTCGAGAATCGCAAGATTTCGGTCCACTACACAGTATTGGATGAGGTTTGGAATAGGAATGAGATGATCATCGACGATACATTCCCGTACTCAGTAGCTACTGACATCATGCTTAGCAATGCCATTGAACCACGTTTCGTCGATGAATGCCGACGTAAAACCGATTGGTCAAACTGGAAACAAGCAATCCAGGTCGAACTCGATTCGCTCGCGAAACGTAAAGTGTTTAGACCTATCGTTCCTACACCACCACGAGTGAAGCCTGTTGGCTACAAGTGGGCTTTCATGAGGAAACGTAATGAGAATAATGAAATTGTGCAATACAAAGCACGCCTCGTAGCGTAAGGCTTCTCTCAGCGCCCTAGGATTGATTACGATGAGACGTATTCCCCCGTAATTGACGTTATAACGCTCCGCTACCTAATCAGTTTGGTAGTTTCTAAAAAACTGAATATGCAGCTTATAGACGTGGTAACTGCGTATCTCTATCGGGATCTAGATACGGAAATTCACATGAAAGTTCCAGAAGGACTTCCATTGACCGGTTCAAGTAGTTATAGACCACGGAACACTCTCTCAATTAGGCTGAGGAGGTCACTCTACGGATTGAAACAATCCAGGCGGATGTGGTATAACCGTCATTTCCGTCCAAATAAGGATGATGAAGAGATTTTGGAACCCGAAGTTCCTTACCTAAGTGCAATTGGGGCTTTCTTGTACTTGGCTCAGTGCACTAGACCTAACATCTCCTTCGCTATGAATCTTTTGGCAAGATACAGCAATGCACCATACGCAGGCACTGGAATGGTGTTAAAGACATTTTCCGCTACCTCAAGGGTACTATGGATTTGGGCTTGTTCTATACCCACGAATCTTAGAGTGTTACCGCCCCCTATGGCCCTCAGATTGATTCTCGCCTTGTTGGTTACGCAAATGATGGATATATGTCTGACCCATATAGGGCACGTTCTCAAACGGGTTATGTCTTTACAGTTGGACACACCGCTATATCTTGGAGGTCTACTAAGCAAACACTAGTGGCGACTTCGTCGAACCATGCTGAAATTCTCGCCCTACATGAAGCATCACGTGAGTGCTTTTAGTTGAGAGAAGTTATGGGACACATTCAAAGCACTAATGGTCTTACATTAGTCGTTGACCTTCCTACGACGATCTTTGACAACAATACAGCATGTATCGAGCAGTTAAAGAAGGGATACATCAAGAGAGACAACACCAAGCACATAGCGCTGAAGTTCTTTTACTCACACCAGCAACAGCAGCATCAAAACATTGAAGTCAAGCAAATCCGTTCCCAGGACAACCTGGACGATCTCTTCACCAAGTCATTACCCAAGTCTACATTTCAGAAGCTCGTCCAAGGAATCGGTATGCGTAAATTATCTGAGTTGAATCGCTTGTAGTTCTCTTATTTAGAAGTTATGTTAACTTAAGGAGAGTATCTAGAAGCAATCTCACATGATCTTAATGTACTATTTTTCCTACGATAGGAGCATTTTTCCCACTTGGTTTTTGCTACCTAACGAGGTTTTAATGAGGCACCCATCCTGGGATGATCATACTTCGTTGAGTTCACTACCTTCGTCCTGTTTGACGTTTGTTTAAAGACATTATGCATACTTCTCATTTTTCTCCTTAGTCTATGGGTTTTCCACATGCCTTGGGTTTTACCATAGTTAGGTTTTTGTGAGTTTTACTACAAATGCATACTTCACTTAAATTTGAGACTCACGATCACCCGTTGTACTGATGACTTCATCAACTATTCTACCTTATCTGTTGAAGATCTGATGCGATGGTTTGTTGAGTATTTACACACTCAAGGGGGGAGTGTTGCAGTCATATTTAGAATAGGAATGTGATTGTGTAAATCCTAGGGAATCTGTAATCCTAAAGGGAAAGGTTTTTACCTATCCTTCTACTATAAATAAAGGCACAATGGGGTGAATCAAACACACCTCATAATTAAATCAATCTCTCTTCTTTCTAAGTGTAACCAGCCCCCCTCTCTCTCTCTCTAAACCCTATATTGTGGCCTACAACATTAATATATTTATTGTTTGTTATATATTAACATTTATTCTTTTTCTATTATAATGTTAATCTAATTTGGGAAACGGAAGTGAGTAAACAGAATTCCATACTTGATCTTGGAGATACATATAGAATTATATGAAAAGCAGTATTCGATGAAAGTCGTATGTATGGCTTGTAGGAGATCTTTCATATCTTTTGAGATCCACCCAACAATATGGGGTCAAAAAGCCAAAATAATTTATTTTATACCTTAGAGCAACTCCACCGTTGTTTATTGCCTTGGGGATAGGAACCCAATCCAGTCCCCCCGCCTCCTCAAAACACTTAAGCCCACTCGGGCAATTGGGCTTAAGGCGTGCACGATGGAGAAGTTAGACAACAATCTCCTTGCACAGCGCCTTGCCTATTTGACGCAAGGTTGACGTCAGCCATAATTTAAATTATTCAAAATTCATAAAAAAAATTATAAAAATTGCAAAAATTATATTAAAAAATATTTAAAATGTAAAAAATTATAATTTTTTGTATAAATACCTAATCATGTTCTTCCACTTTACACTACATTTCAATATTTTCAAATACTTTTACCAAGCTTTTATTATTGTTCGAAAGTAAAAATAAAGTTATCTTTTATTATTTATAAAATAAATAATATTTTAATACGAATTGTTTGGGTTATTTAGTTTAGGGGTAAATATGCACTTGGGTAGTTACTGTTCATTACAGGCAGTTATTGTTCATTTAAGGGATTGAGTTGCCTATTGCCCAGAGGGCCTTACTACACTGGAAATGCTCTTACAAAAAGAAAATTGATTCTTGAACCCCTTCACGTTCATGTCACGTCAAGGTACCGCAGAAGAAAAAACTGCAAAATCCAATCGAACTTATCGTAATCGATTAGTTAACATCTTGGTTAACCGTATTCTAAAACATGAAGAAAAAAAAATCTTTGGCTCATCAAATTAGGTCGGTACCGTTAATTGATGATGTCATTAATGTTAAGTATTGTGTGAACAAACACTAAAGTTGTTTTCTACTAACACATCATTTATAGAGTTCTAAATCACCAAATTGACCCCTCTTAGCCAAGTTAACGCTAACTTTGTCTAGTAAAAAGGGATCAACTTAAAGATTTAGAGCTCCATAAATGATGTGGCAATGAAAGCTCACTTCAATACTTGTCTAAGTCATTACTTAACGCTGGTGATCGAACGAGCATCTATTTTTCATAATGTTATATAGTTATTAGAAATGTTTTAAAAGGATTAGACAACTTGGAATCACCTCTAAAGATTGGTGCTATGATTAAATTATACAGAGGGCTCTAATTTACGAGTTCTAAACAAACGAACGATACGGCTACTGAAATTCCATTGTGAAATGAGTCGCAGATCTTTATATTAGGTACTCGTGTGCGTTTGATACTTTCTCACAAAATTTCTTATTATGATTTGTACTCTTTCCCAAACTAGCTAAGACTCACTAACTCCAAAAGTAATATAGACCAAGTAAAAAACACAAATTTATATAAAATTAAATGGAAACTTAAACCTCCTTCAAGAGTATTCTATACATGCACTCATACACATCAATAGCCAACGCCTAAACGGACTAGAAAGTTTGGGGTGACTAGAAAAGTGATTTCCACACGTCTATTTGTTCTTCATTCACATGTTATTTAGTTTCTGTCATTAAATTAAATAAATGAAGAAAATAAATAAACAAAAATGTACAACAAAATCAAAAGGATACGAATAAATCAAATTAAATATTTAAAGTATTCTTCAAATGGACAAGTTAAAATTGTGCACGGATTCCTGCACAATTCCGAGCCTGAGCGCCCACACCCCCCCCCCCCCCCCCACCAAAAAAAAAAGTATCATTAAACTAAGGAATTACTCAATTGTAGCCCAATACTTTTTGCAAAGGTTAACTGGGATTCTAAATCTCTATAGCTCAATCGAATTGAAGCACACACCCGGAGACAGGACAACAATAAGAATTAAGAAGCAGAAAGAAAAGGCAAAGTGAAAAAGTATTTCAACTTTCCTAGCTAGCTACCAAAGAAACAAAATAAATATTTCAACTTGGATTATTGAAAGAGATAGTAAAAGGTGAAGCATATTTTCTTATACTACGAAGTTTGACGTCTTTCGAGGCTTTCCCATAAAACTCATGCATGCTGCGTAAGGCCAAGCTCAAATGACTTGGCACCAACTTTCTAAAGTTAAAATTTAGACAAGGAATTCAGGAATGAAGAGAGAGAGAGAGAGAGAGAGAGACCCCAATCCTAGCAAGCTAGTTGAAACATTGCAATATTATCTACTTAAATTTGAAAGAAACTGGCAGCAAAGTCCGCGTACGTGCTGCGAACCTTTAAATGAATTGATGAATGAATATTTAATTGTGATGAAAAATTAGAAAGAAAAAAAACCAAAATTTGCATCTCATATAGAATTATGGTCACCTTTTAAATGCATGATAGTTGTAGTCAAAAGTTGATATGAAAGTGGCAAGCAAGATGTTGATTGTTGGGGAAAGAACAGCTCTTCATTGACGCTGGCGTCTTTATCGTCCTCAGCCTCTTTCAACAATATTCCGGTGATGGCAGGCGTCTCCGGCAGTGAAGATTTTCTTTGTGACATTTTAGCGACTCAGGTACTAATCTTGTTCCTCCCGTATTCAAGTCCACTGCTTACTCCCATATTGCTTCTGGGAAGAGCCATATATGTGTTATTAGAGGGTTGTATAATTCTGATCACGAATTTGGAACAATAGATTGTTAGGAAATTTTTGAAACTTTGAATAAAAGTTTTGAGTTCAAAATAGAGCAATCTGTTTTATGACCAGGCAATTGCCAATCTTTTGTCCAAAAGGGTTGTTTATGGTCAAGGTTTAGCTGTGGGGGTGTTAGAGATGCAACTATAATTCTATACGGAGTACAAATTTTGGTTATTTTTCTAAATTTTCTAATTGTAATGTGTTAAGAGGATGAATCACACATTGTGAAGTTAAATAAGTTTATAAATAGGCTTATAAATAGAAATTGTACTTATTATGCTCCAAAATTCTTATTGTGCACTTCAAACTTTTTATATTTGTGGACCCTAAAAATTACATAGACTAGGTCGAAGTAATCTAAGAGCTAACTACATTCTTCTATGAATGATTGCTGATGCAGGCGTGCCAATTTGCTACCGAGCTTGGTCAGGTGAATAAGATGGATGTGATAGTGTGATGATGAATCATGCTGCTGACTTCTACACTGAGTGACTTCGGTCGATGAAGGAACACTCTCAGCCTTGAGTTCTAAAACATGAAGACAAGGTTATACCCTTTGTTATAAAGTTCAATCTTCTACACCAGGTTCGGCCGCCTCAACTATATTTGTGAGAATATAGATGCACCAAATCGGTATCAGGCTGTAGGGGCAAATATATTCAAAAGAAATGAGCGTCTTTATGATTAAAGTTGTTCGACCGTCAAAATGCTAAACTTTGAACAATACTTTTGAATAACTTATCATCAGTGTTCTAAAAAACGGTTGAGGCGGTGCCTGGGCGCTAGGTGGCGGTGCTCCGCTGCGATTAACTCAAAATCGTTTCATAAATCGGCAAGGTCTGTGCGGACGCTGGGTTGTTTGGCGGCTAGAAGAGAGAGAGAGAGCGAGCGCCTTGGAAGCAGGAAGAAGCTCAGAGAAGAAGCGAGAGAGGCTGCTGTGGAAATTTACAAAGCAACAGAAGAAGATGAAATGGAAAAACAGAGTAATCGGAGAAGGAGAAGAAGAGAAAAAGTAAAAAAATTCAAAACATTAATGGGGCTTTCCTCTTTCCAAGGCATAAGAGGAAAAGAAAATCCAAAAAAATAATGTGTGTCTGGCTTTCCTCTTTCCAAGGCAGAAGAGGAAAAGAAAACCCAAAAAAAAATTTGTGAGTCCGCTTTCCAAGGATTAAACAGCTCCACCTTTTGGAACAAGCATTTGATTTTTAAATGTTTATGAACAACCAAACCCACTAGGTGGGGTTTTTAAATATTTATTATTTAAAAACTAAATACTAATTATTTAAAAACTAAATATTCTTTTTATATTTTATCATTCTTTTATTATCTTATCCATAAATTTCATACGAATATAATTTTTTATGTGTCAATATGCACTTATTTACAAGATATACAAGAAATTTATCTAAATCCGCCTAGGTGCCCGCCTAGATCCCGTCTAGGCATTAGGCGCTAGCTCGCCGTCCGATTAGCGTCTAACGTTTTTTAGAACCTTGCTTATCATAGAACACCTCATTTCGCCAAGGGAGCTAATGAAGTGACCTCTTTCGACGGGAGAATTAAAGACTCTTCGTCGACTGATAGTCAATCAAACAAGGAGTAAGTGATGTTTAACCAAACTAAAGAAACACCTAGACCAAGTTGATAATACGAGTCTGCTGATGTTTAACCAAACTAAAATTGGTGCCAGTTTGTCAACCCAATGATGTTTAACTAAACTGAATATGTGCTGATGCGTTAGTAGATCAGTTAGTCTTTCTCAAGGTATGAGAAGGTTTCGCTAAGCCAAAATTTTTACGTATAACGTTTGATTTGTATGTTGAGTTAAAGGTCCTCTCTACATTACAAAACACTTATCGTAGTTATATATTTGCTTGGCATGGCCTGATACTTGTGCAGTGTCTAATTCAATTTTAACTGGAGAACAACATCCTGATGACTCAACCTCTGCTAGAGTGACTTGAATGTGATCCATCACTTTGTGTGCCATATCCTTTAGCCACCTACCTAGGAAATTTTTCAAGATAGGACAAAGCCTATCACTCCGCATATTCTTTGGGTTGAAGCCTATATATCACTTTCTGTAGCTAATGTCAGGACAAAGCCTATCATATCGCCGCCATGTGCCGACTCCAAAATCAATTTGAACTATACTGCTTACTGCCAGTCAACATCTCATTTAATTTTCGTAAGAAAATGTCAATATAATTTCAATAAACTCTCATACTATCTGTTAACAATAATTGAAAGTTATCATAATACTTAATAACTATCCACCGGCCTAGAACACAAAAGTTGATAGTGCAAAAGCGGGTCCAAACAATATTTAAAAGAAAATAAAATTATGAGAAGTGCACAATGAGATTTTTAAAGAGTCAATGACACTTTCCTTATAAATAATTAGTTCACTTTCTCATGGTATCAAAGCATTCATTCAGCTTAATAGTTCACGTGCTTCCATTGTCAACGTGTTAGTCTTCAAAAACCTTACACATGAGATGACGTGTTGAGAAAAATAAATCACTAAGAAAATAAAAAATCATGCATAGACTTATAAGAAGTTGAGTTACTCTCTTGTTGTCATTTAATTTTAGAGTGCGACTTCAAATTCCTTAGCAATGCACCTTGAAACTTCATTTGTAGGGTATCCTATCCAAATTTAACAACTTTGATTTTTATTTTTTAAGAAGTATGATGCCCCAAGCTTTCGTAGAAAACAACATGCAGAATCATGTAAACCTCACAAAAACTCCAGGATATGGTTTACTCCTAGCAACCCATATGTATTCAACTGAAAATGGATGTGATTGATAGTTGTTGATCTATGAATCGGATTGATGATGATTTGCTTCATGTTAAATCATGAGCATCGCAATACAATTCAGCCAATTCATCAAAAACCAAGCCTTATATTTATAATGGAAACCGAGAATAAATAGATGAGAAAATTAAGACATGATACAAAGATGGATTGTTATTGATTCTAAAAATTCATCTTACATTCTTTCAAGTGAATCCTCATACTTGTACATAAAATGAGTTAAAGGTAATTATTTAGAGTGTCAAGACACTACAAAAAATATGGTCTAAGAACACAATTGATTTGTGCCCTTTTAAATTTCATTGAGCACAAATATATATTGGTGCTCTTAGATGTCAATGAACACAAAACTATCACAAATGTGTTTTCTGAACAAAAAGGCACATTAGTTACTGTCTAAACAAAAGTGTATTTGTGCCTATTAAAATTTGAACACAAAGTTTGTGTCACTATTTATGGATATCCGTATACTAATTTTTTTATTAATTTACAAAAAACACAAAAAACATTTTTGTGCCCTCTAATTTAATATATTTAAACCATTTGATTTTATAGGCACAATGTTCATGTCTTCCTTCACCAGTCTGGACACAAATCATATTTTAGTATTAGTTTTTATTGATCAAGGTGCCCCACACACACACGTTTCATCACCATCACCTGGCAAATCCACTGTTGACACATCCTGACCTAAATCAAGGCGTGCTGGCCGTCACGTGAGAGTGACATAACCATGTGCACAGTGCTGAAGCAATAATGATATGGAGAAATACAAGCGAATAAAAAACCAAACTACTAAAAGTACTAGCTAAAATAAGGTGCTAGTGCGAGATTAAGTGTGAAATGCACAATCAGAGCATAAATAGCCTAAGTGCAGTCTGACTGGACAAGTACTAATTATACAACACCCAAAGGTGATCCTACATTTGTGATGTTCTGTCAAAACCATTGTCGTAATCCCCGTGAGCCACAAAAGCACTTCTACCTAAAACCTAGAGGGGCGAAAAACAGAAAGTGTGAGTGGGCAAAAACAAAGCTTTTCAATTTCATTTCATTTATCAAAAGCGTTAACCCCTCGCCGTAAAACCTGTATAATTTCCCAGAAAAATAATATATACTATATCAGAAATCATGCTCAGGATGAAAATCCATAGAAATATACCATGCCAAAGTATCTCAATGAAATGCTATAAGTAATCCAGTTAAAATATATCAATGTCAGATATCATATCAGCCGGATCCACCTAACGTGACCTGCACGGCTGAGTCTATAGCTCATAACCAATCTCAATAATATCAAATCCTGCACACGAGTCGAAACCACCTAAAGTGATCTGTACGACAAGACTAGGTGTAAAATAAATATGCTCTAGTGCTACAATCACGTAAAGACTGTGCGAATGATCGCGGGTCACCTACGAGTCGGAACCACCTATAATGGTCTATACGACAAGCATGTGCACCTAACTTGGATCCAATGTGAGCATATGGTGCGGGAGGTGAACATCACGTGAATGACTGTGCCCTAACTCTGGGCGGGAGCACTAACACTGGGATGCAGGTTTATGAGCTCTCAATGCATCACATCATATCTCGCATAACTAAAGCAATCTCATATCTTTAATTTATAAACTTACCTAGCACTTACCTGTGCATCCGCAACACCAATCATAAATATATGCAACTACTAATGCATAAATAAAATAGGCAGATACTTTGCATGGCATTTCAAAACGTATAATCATTCAAATTCATTTTCCGGGAAAAAAATCTCAAGCATATAGGTATATACGGAAAACCAAAAGCCCAATCACTGGTATGTCGAAGGGTCGTAGCCCCCGAGCCTCGATTGATGGCGTTCGTCCTCTGGATAGGTCTCACCTATATGCGAAATAACTAAATAAACGTTAATTAAAGCACACAACCAAAATTAGCTAATAACTTCTCATATATTGCTCAAATGAGGTATTTGAATATACCACCAAAACCTACTCAACCTCAAGAACATCCCCATATTTTTAGAAATTTTTTCCGAGCACCCACGTGCCCTCACACGCCGGCCAAGGCACGGCCAGACATGCGGCCCACGTGTAGGCACGTGTTTGGCACACCAAACGGATTCCCTAACGGTATTAGGGAATATTCTGTTAAAAATCAGCATATACCGTTATAATTACCTGACGGCGTTAGCATATTCCGTGAACTTTGACAAAATATTCTCCTTCTTCTTTCTTGGTTCACCAGAGTCCAACGCCTGTGCCGCTATTATCGCCGGAAACTGGAAAAATCTTTAAAACTTCATATCTTCTTCGATTCTCAACCAAAATTCATGAATTATATACCAAAATGAAGCTTAGGGCTAGAAGAACAAGACCTTACCACTTTTAGGACCTAAAACCTGCAAAATCTCACTGGGAAAACCTCGATACTCCGGCCACCTCTGCAATTCCGCGAACTAGGACTTCCCGATGTCCAAATCACTTCAAAATTCTTCCCCGAGCTTCGTGAAGATGTTCTAAAGCTTCATAGGGTCTTAAAACTCATTGAAAAGTCCACGATCATGATCGAATGAACAGTGCTCCAAAACCGGGTTATCTGGTTCTTTGGTTCTCTAGTTCTCGGGAAAACAAGGTATTCACGTCCAACCAACGCTAAAGATCAACTCCTAAGGTTGCAAGGAGCATGAAAACAACTTCCAAAACCTCGATCCATGAATGGATAGCTAGGGTAGGAGTTGTCCGTACAGTTGTACGGAAAATAGAGAAAAACCGAGAGGGAAGGAGAGAGAGAGAGAGTCAATGGGAGAGCATGTGGGTGAGTGTGTGTGTGGTCCAGCTTTGGGTTACTAACAACAACAAAACCATTAACTTTAAGTTCCAAAAACTTAGGAACTAACTAGATTAGTCTAAAACCCAAACTCAAACCACACCACTACATAATGTGCTCAACGTCCAAATGTGTAAAAGGAATTAGCACGCTATCGAGGATAAAATAATATATACATTCAGGACGGGCTGTCACAACTGTTTAGATCAAGCGGATGTTTTCTAAATTTATTTTCTTATTCGATACTTTCTTCTGTCAAATTACAGGGCTTTACCCACTGGATCAGTTCTTGAAAAAATTACGGAGTCGAAATTTATTCGAATAAGAGTCTACAAACCAACAAAAATTTGTTTGTCAGCACCACTTTATGTGTTTTTTTTTCTTTACATTTAGCACACACAAAACATTAGATTATAAAATAAATTATAAAATTGTGGTAAATAATGGTATGAGTCTTCACATAGACAAATGACACAATTTGAAAATAAATGCCCATTGAATATTATAATTATAAATTTCCTTTTTGTGACACAAATTTTAAAAATTGTGTCCAGTAAATAGTAATAAATAATAAATCATTCCACTTCCCACACCACAAACGAATATATTGGCATAATTATGGATTTGTGCATTTGAATTATTTTAATATTGTTTATGTTTGAGTGGTGTGCCGTGGGACCTACCCACGTGTGAGTCTCTCTTCCCTGTGCAAACCCCTCATTTTCCCCTCACTTCTTTTTGCCATCCCTACACATGTCTCTCTTCCTCCCGCGATTCCTCTTCTTTCTTCTCTCTCTTGGCTCGCTTCTCCCCAAGCAACACAACCACCACGTTCTCTGGCGACTTCGAACACCAAATCACCACCATCCTCTTCCCAACCTTACACCAAACACAGAACTAGAACCCATAGTCCCAGAACTTAGACTCAAACCTCAAATCGAAGAACCATAGCTCCGTCTCGAATCCGAGAGAGTTCCGGCGAGCTCATCGCTTTCCCTACCAAGGTAAGGTCTGTAACTACCTCCGTTTAATTCCTTTCGATGTTCTAAGTTGGTTTCTATCATTGCATGTGAAATTTCCTTAGCTAACGCTCTCCACTATTCCGGCGAGTTGCAGGTTTCCTGAGATTTTTTTACCAAATCTCGTCATCTTGGACGAGATTGACACCACAAACGAACTCCCCATAATCCCAGGGAACATATTCGAACTTTACATGCTCAAAACTGTCAGGGATTTGTAGAGACCTAAGCTAGGCTTTCAGGCCAATTTTCGGCCACCTCTAGCCATCCCTTGGCCTCGATTTTGGTAAAATCAAACTCCTCTTAATCCCAACTTCATTTTGACATACTGTGTATTACAAATGGTTGAGATTTAATGTTGATCTGCTTATGTTTCGAATCCAAATAGGTATTGATTTTAATTTTTGTATTTGTTTGTGTGTAATTTGAGATGGAATGTGGAAGCGGTTTGAATTTATGGTGTATTTATTCTGGTGTCTAACGACTATACTTAAATCACGTGACTTTAGATTTAATATTCTACCTACTGATATCATGAATACAATTGTTAAGAATGAGTTTTCAAAATTGCCCGTGATATTGTGAACTTATTCAAATCATTTTAGAGAAAATACATCTATTTTGATATTCATGTATTTTCCTTTCATTTTCGTTCTTCTTGTAAGTTGTGTGGTTTCTTTATCTTTGAGGTTTTTATTCATAACCTTGGCAGGAAGAGGCCCAGATTCTGTATAGACCGGCTGATTAATTTATTTGTGGAACAAGAAGATGGGATGAAGTAAAAGCTTTCTGGGAAAGATTCAAGTGTTTAGAAATGCTTGTTTTCATTATTCGTATGAATTGATTGTTTGTAGAACTAAATTGTAAAAACTTGTTTGTAATAATTGAATTTGTATTTCTTTTAAATATTTTACCGATTGGGCACAAAAACAAAATTGTGCTAACATGGCTTGGAAAGAGTCAGAACTGAGAAACAAAAGAAACCCTATTTGTGTTGAGCTTTTTGGGCATCAAAGACCATATTGTGCCCAATGATCAAAGGTGACGCCCATAGAGGGCACATATATAAATATAGTTGCTGCACTATTGCTATTGGTTTATGGGGGCACAATTGTTGGTGCTTTTTGGCCTCAAATGGTACAGATAATTTATTGTGTGCAGTGCTCATATTTTTTGTAGTGAGAACATATCTCTAGAAAATCATTTTTATAACCTAATGACATAAAGCATACTAGAAAATCAATTTGTAGACAACACAAAATCGTGTACGGTGACACTCTAGGATTTGTACAGCCAACCTGACCTAATGGAATAAGGAGTGATTGTTGTTTTTATACTAATCCTCCACATCCAATCACATTTGTTTAGATTATTTAAGACATAATTGAGACAATTAGCACATCGAACAAAATTTCACGTGTGCAACGGTCCATGGATGCCAGCAAACAAAATTGTGAATGATTTTGTTTTACCTTGGTAGCTAGTGGAATGCATGGACTAGACTACAAGGTTTTGTCTCATTTATCAGTGCTTGCACACATCATTATAATGTGAAGGTAATAAGGGTGTGCTATCCATACACTTATTTTTACTTCTCACACAACTCTTGTTAATTTCTGTCCTTTGATCTTCTTCAATTCATCGGATCCGAAGGCCGAAAACCAAAAAGGTGTGGGAAAAGTAAAAAGGGGTGTGTGGATATCACACCCCAAGGTAATATTGAGGCCTATATATATAGAAATCTATACGTTCAATCATTCCCGGCTCATAGGATCTCAACTCTCTACAGATTGAGCAATTTTGAAGACACATTGCCTCCACAATGGTTGGTAGTGCTAGCCTCAAATACTCCTTCTGCCTTTTCCTGGTGTTGCTTACATTTTCCAACTCTGAGTCTCGTTCTCCTCCTCTTCCATTATTAAACAAGATTACCACAGAGCGGCCATTGATGCAGGATGCTAAACAGGTCTTGAAGGCTAGCATTGCAAGACAAGCTGCAGCTGCTGGAAGTAGATTACCAAAGTCCAAGCGAGTCAGCCCGGGTGGACCTGACGGCCAGCATCATTAACGTGTCATTGGGAAATATTTCTGAACGGTAATGCTAGAAAGATTAAATTTGGAGACAAAATTTGATGTGTCACCAATAAAAATGAGCACATTCATCAACACTTAAGTAATAAATCAATCATCAACTTCCATGTTCTTTAGTTTTTAAAATTTTGTCTACAAATTTAATATTTCTAGCGTCCTTTTTGTAAGAAGGGTGGCTTGAATAGAGGTTTTTTCCGAATCAAGATCCTCGCCGGATCTTTCCCTAGGGATCCTAGGGATCCCGCAATCTTGTCCGTTCATTTTATATCGTGCGGTCAGTTTTCGTTAGGTACTATTTATATTTGAATTTTAAATTTCAAATTTTAAATAATTTTTGACCGCACGATAAATGATGAACGGACAAGATTGTGGGATCCCTAGGATCCCTAGGGAATGGATCCGGCGAGGATCCTGGTTCGTTTTTTCCTTGATTTTGTTTCGTATTATGATTCAACAAGTCTCGTACGTCTGTCGACAGAGTGGATGTTGACCGAATAGTGATTGCCTACTTTCAAACCTTTTGTGACCACTAAATTTCGCACCTAAAACTTTTATCCAAGTTGAGTCATTTCTTGTTCGCATGAGATGCACAAACTTTTAACTTTAGTCACTTATTGAATTCTTTCTCCGAATTAAAATATTGAAACTTGTGGAATCTAATCCTAACATGTATATTCATTCATGGGTAGATAAAAGTTAAAAAAAGTAGGAGGAAAATTAATATAAAATGGCTGTTATATGAAATTGTACGGCTGATGTACCTATATATAACCAACTATTATATAGATATATAGTTTATCCATCAATCATAAGCAAGCCCCTAGACCATTCAGAATTTTAATTAGTTGTGCGGCTAGTGCCACGGATAGGATTAATCTATTGTTTACAAAAGGGGGTCATTATTGGACTCCAATTAATCAATCTTGAAAAGTGATTAATTAATTAAACTACCATCAATCGTGACAAGTAATTAACACTAGTGCCTTGTCAACATATCAAGGTGATTATATATCCTATTATGTGGGTTTTTAATCACAAATCACTCCTGAAATTTACATAAATCATTATTTTGGTTCTCAAGTTGAAGGCCGATTAATGTAATCCTTGAACTTACTGTCGCACATCAATGTCATCGATACCATCCAATTTTGTTAATTTTTCTTGTTTGTTTGATGAAGTAACACACGATTGGGCTCACATCCAAATACCCTACCGTCCAATTTCATTAATTTTTTTTGTTAGTTTGATGACATGACACACATTTGGGCTTATACATATAAGGTGCGACATGAGTCAGACCTTTTTTAATCATATTAAGTGGTGGATTGGTTTGGTTGATAGAGTCTTCCCATCCAACTCACTATGTATGGTGTTCAAACCATCTCTTTTCCCTTAGTATAATTTAAATTAGTAATATCAATTGTAATGAAAAAAACATGATCGCACGTTATAAATTTATATGTAGATTGCCAGGTATAGACTATGTCAGCTAACCAAGAAAGTGTGTCCATAATAGTTTAGATTATATATATATATATATATATATCCTCTTTCAAAATTGCCTAAAACTTAGTAAAAATCATTTCAAGGATGAAAAAAACGAAATAGAGATTGGCATTGATGGAAATCATTAATTTAATGGGTAACTGAACTTAAAACCTTAAAGTTAAGACATGAATAGATAAGCTCCTTGACTGAGATGGATGGAATCATATTAACTTATATTTAAGCTTCTTTTTTTTTTAAATCGAAATTATTATTATTAAGAGATGGGAGAATTTAAAACTATTACAATAATTTAGAAGATAAGAAAATTTTGAATCTATAAAAACTCAACACTTTATCCACTAAAATATTGGACAACATGCATTAAACAATAAATCATTGATGTTTCAATGTATTATTCATGCATGGTGCTCTAGCACTTATCCAATACCCATATCCAAATTGGACGGGAACTTAATTAGGTGAATGCATGAGTCCCTTGATTGTCATATCAAAGTTGGTAACTTAGCTATATTATCCATCTTTCTAGACAAAGGGGTGTGATATCCACACACCCCTTTTTACTTTTCACATACCCTTCTAATTTTCGGCCGTCGAATCAGATGAAATGAAGAATATCAACGGACAAAAATTAATAAAGGGTGTGTGAGAAGTAAAAATTTGTGTGTGGATAGCACGCCCCTAGACAAAATGTGATTATCTCAACTCCTGAAATGACGTGACCTTTCTGCCTTCTTGTGTCATCCTTTTATATCTTGTTTGCCAACCATTTGAAGAACGTTTATTTATTTATTTATTTTTATAAACGAAGTTGGCTCTTTGTATTTTTAGTTTGTTTACTTTTTGTTAAAGATAACTTCATTAAAAATAGCAATTAGAGAGGAAAAGATTCATCTAGGAACAAAAATATTAATGCAATTGGATTATAGAATATAGGCTCACATGACACATTGGATATGTGTGTAAAACTCTAATTAACATACATAAGCAAGACCTAAGAATCTATATGTACACTAAGATAAGCAATATGCGAGGCAGCCTTGGCATAATTAGAGTTGTAATTAAGCGATATCTAAACATCCAAAACCATAGACTATATAACCACAGGTAGGTGAAATTTCTTATAGTCTCTTCGGATCCGAAAAAGATAAATAAATGTGTCTTATCACCCGTTATCTCCTTTATTCTATAAGTAAAAAACAAGTCATAGACTACGTGGCCCTCAAACGATATTCCTCAAAATGCAGTGTCAGCAAGATCCACTTGCTTGTGGCTATCCGGAAGTGCGAAAAGCCGAAGGGGTTATGTCTTTGTGAATTTTCTAGGGTCATTCTTGTGATGACTTTAGGAGATAAGGGAAAGAGTAGATGTGAAGAAAAAACGAAGTGCTGACTGCAGTCGGTGAGAGGAGAGAGACTGATCTGTGGGATTTATAAAATTTTATATTAGACAAGACATCCATTTCTTGCAGTATTCAATTACACATGAGTGCTTTAAATAATCTAATCAAACAACTCTAAGAAAGATTCTCCGACTTTTTCTAATTGCTTCAATCTATATCTTTTATATATAAAGCCAATAGAAAAGGTAAATAGTGATTTTGATATCATCACATTTTAATAAAAATATTTGAACAAAAATACTTCAAAGATAAAAAAAAAACTTTAAAGGTATCTCAAAATAATGCATCAAATAAGGCAGGGGCATTTTCATCATTGTAACAATATTTTTTTAATAATTAATTCTTTTATGTTTTTTTAATTAGTACCTCACAATATGCTAGTAATAATGTGATTTAATTTCTCTATTTTTAAACAAGTTCAAAACATTTTTAGAGGTGTGTAATGCTAATTATAAAAAAGATCATTCGCACACGGATAATAATGTGATTAAATTAGTTGTCAAATTATTGTTTTTTTTAACAAACGATATTATTTACACTAAGAGAGAGGGGGTGGGCTTAACATCATAATGGGCTAGCAATAATGTGATTCAATCAGTTGTTTATTAAATATTATTTTCTCTATTTTAAACACTTTCAAAACATCTTAAGAGGCGTGTAATGCCGGTTATAAAAAAAAGTTTTTTGCACGCGGATAATAATATGATTAAATTAGTTGTCAAATGATTTATTTTTAACAAACGATATTATTTACACTAAGGGGGAGGGGTGCGCTTAGCCTCACAATGGGCTATCAATAATGTGATTCAATCAATTGTTTATTAAATATTATTGTATTTATTCTTAATGTAAATTCTATAGAAAACGATTTTATTATGTGAATTCAACTGCTTTAATTGATTTATGAGGGGTTTCTTCTAGCATGATCTAAGATTATTCATTTACTTCAAATATTTGATTTCCCTTTTGTCAATTTACGCATATAAATACATTTAAAACGTGTAAGTCGCGCGTAGCATGCCGTGATACAAAAAATGCCTTCATCATTTTAATTAGTTTTTTTGTGCTGTTTTTTATGTATTGTTTTTTTAAATTAATACCTCACAATATGCTAGCAATAATGTGATTGAATTTCTCTATTTTAAAACACGTTCAAAATATCTTAAGAGGCGTGTAATGCCAGTTATAAAAAAAGTCTTTCGCACACGGATAATAATGTGATTAAATTAGTTGACAAATGTTTTTTTTTTTAACAAACGACATTATTTACACTAACGGGATTGGGGGCTTAGCCTCATAATGGGCTAACAATAATGTGATCCAATCAGTTATTTATTAAATATTATTTTCTCTATTTTTAAACACATTCAAAACATCTTAAGAGGCGTGTAATGCCGGTTATAAAAAAAAAGTATTTCGCACGTGGATAATAATGTAATTAAATCAGTTGTTAAATAATTGTTTTTTTAATAAACAATATTATCTACACTAAGGGGGGAGAGGGTGAGTTTAGCCTCACAATGGGCTAGCAATAATGTGATTCAATCAATTGTTTATTAAATATTATTTTCTCTATTCTTAATGTAAATTTTGTAGAGACCAATTTTATTATTTGAATTCAGTTGCTTTAATTGGTTTATGAAGGGTTTCTTCTATGATGATCTAAGATTATTCATTTACTTCAAATATTTGACTTTCCTTTTGTCAACTTACACATTACATTTAAAACGTGTAAGTCGCTCGTAACACGCCGTGATTCAAAAAATATCTTCTACACACGCGTAAGCACGTGTATGAAGGCTAGTCTATTTATAAGGGGAAACTTGTTATGCTCAAAGCTACTTACCCTTCTTTGCTTTATAGCAGTTGTCATACAATTTTAAACCTTTCACTGATCAGCATGCCTAGTGTTCTAAGGGCAAGCTGCTTGTTGCTACCATTCTTGGTCATTCTTTCGATGCTTGTAGTGAGCTCAGAGGCGCGTCTTTCTCTCGTTTTCTCAACTCTTCCAAATATAACTGATAGCCATCTCTTTTTTCGTAAACTTGGGTTTCTTGTACCGAAAAATGAGTTTTATCGGAGAAGGTTTCTTGTTGACGTGAACAGAACTGCACCCGGAGGACCAGATCCCCAACATCATTAGCAACTTAGGATTTTTTATTGCCAGAAATAACACTTGAGTTGCCAAAAATTTTCTCAAAGTTTAGTCGCCAAATGATGTAGCAGATGACATGGTTGTGTAGTTACGACTTGGGATGCAAAGTTTTGGGATTTGTTTTGCGAAGTTCTGGCTAAACTCTTTGTTCGTTTGAGCATTCAAAGATATGATCATCCCTAGTACTATTCTTGTTTCAAAAATCTGAATTCGCCGTGCCACGACCTTGCTGCCAGTGATCTGATCTCACTCCAAGCATCCAATTGTCTTTTTGTTTTGTTTTGATTTTGATTTTGATTTTTAACCCAGGAAGGATTTACTTAATGAATTCTGTTCATCAGCTAGGAAATGTTGTATTGTTATAAGTAACTAATGCAATCACTTCTTTCTTAAGCTTCTGCTTTACCAGAAACCCAACCTGATAAACTCTTTGAGCGCAACACGACACACCGCTAACATTACCGATATTATTCTTCAACTTACCACTTGTTAAGTGTGAAATTTTATCATGAAAGACCTCCGTGATATTATTAGTGAACCTCATATTTTGTTACATCTCTGATGTGGGACACTACTCTCCATATTCTTTACGAGTTTGTAAGTGTTTTATCATTAACCATCAGTACGAAAGTAAGAGCCTGATGAGTACTTCAAACATCCTGAAATATGACATTCAACAGTGTGTAAGACATTAACTGGAAATGGTTTTTCAATTCGTTATTTTCGTTAAAAATTAGACCTGGCAAATTAACCAATTGAATTCTTAAAACCCAGTGGGTTGTTTTGCAACATCTGATACAAATATAATCTGCCTAAGCAGCATGCTGAAAATAACATTATGTACCTAGCCTAGGTTGCACTCTCAATCGGAGATATTAATCAAGTAATAATCAGAAACCGAAAAATTAGTATTCTAGTTGCGATTTATATGAAGTAAAGACAGTATGATTTAAAGACCATTGAAACAAGAAAAATGTTAGAAAGATCACAATCTCTCTGCCATTACTTTTGCAAAAGGGCTAAAAAAAATTCATTTGGTCAGATATGTACATCGGATTACTGAGGTTTTTTTTTTTTTTTTTTTTTTGACTTGGTTTTATAGTGAAATCTTTTTTTTTTTATGGTATTAGAGTATGTTGGCTCACGTGTGAAGTCAAACAGCCACACATGCTCCACATCATCCGTTTGTGTCGTCCACTTGTTATGCTTGAAAATTTACCACATCTGAGAGGACGTGTGAGAATGTGAGGACGAAGTCCTACATCGGTGAGGGACATAAAATGGCTTTCTAATTGGGCATTACATATAAAATGGCTTTTTAATTGGGCATTTCATGCGTTCATCCATATAAAATGGCTTTCTAATTGGGCACTTTATACATTCTTCCTTACAAAATGGCCAAATGGTGCAGATCGAACATGAGGTTGCTTCGGCTGAGGTGATGAATAAAATATATATACATGTAAATGTAGAAAAGATCGAACATGAGGTTGCTTCGGCTGAGGTGATGAATAAGTACTTCATGGGTAAGCATCACTATTCTTTTTATCTTCTATGTGAAGAAAATATATATACATGTAAATGTAGAAAAGATGGAATGTGTCACATCTGCATATGTACGGAGATAAGTTGGAATTAAGGGAAGAATAAGCTTTTTTTTTTGGACAGGGAGTATATTTAGCGGGGGTGGGCGGTCTCCAGCACGATCGAAAGGCTTCTGCAGAAACTTGGATTAACATGGTGAATGATTTTCAAAAGGGTTCTTTATCGACACGGGTCGGAACTCCATTAATTTATGGTATTGATGATGTTCATGGCCACAACAACGTCTTCAATGCAACAATATTTCCTCACAATGTTGGTCTTGGAGCTACCAGGCAAGTAGATCAATAGGCCTTCAACACTAACATTTCGATTAAATCGTCATCATCCTAGTCTCAGTGTCTTGATTATTGATTGAATTCAGATAAAAAAAAATGCTTTGCACACGCTGCAACCTGTTTACCACGTACCAACAGAAATCACTAACAGTATGAACACAACATCGTGGTAAAAGGATCGCAATATTATTTGTTAATTTGGAATCCGACAATGATTAATGATCTTTCAGTAAACTAATGTGCTGTCCATTTAACTAGTATCTGTTCGAAAGCTAAAAGCATTTCGTTAAACCTTTGTCATCTCAGATTGGCAGCGCATAGACAAGCTCACCTCTCCACCTCATGCCAACTGATCGTATTCGATTCTCGCCAAAGGCGAGTTTGAACCATATTATTGCTAGCTTATTGTGAAGCTAAACTCATCTTCTCCTCCTTAATGTAGATAATATCGCTTGTTTCCAAAAACAAACAAAAAAACATAAACTACTCGATAACGTTTTTCATCCTCTGACCCCTATTTAACTGCATGTTATTTACAGGTCATGGTTCCATTCGACTATAGCATCACATTAGGTTTTTAGCTTGTTTTAGTTGGCTTAGAATTAAAGCATGGAGACCACATTTTGTATTCCGCATGTAAACCATCTCCATGATCGAAGCAGGGTCCAAAGTACAAGTGGGTCCCACCTCTATTAGAGCTATGGTTTAGATGTGATCTACAAAATGTAGTCTCTCTAACATTTTTCATAAAAGGAATAAATCAGTCAAGGATGTTAGGACCGTTTAGTGATATCAGATTGGAGTACACCAATAATAAAGTAAATAATGGAGACAATTTACATGGTTCGGCAATGTGTGTGTATGTTCATGGGGGTAACGAGACAAGTAAGAGCCTAACGAATAGATCAAACAGCCTGAGATATGAAATTCAAGAAAACTAACGCAAAAGATTATTTTCTGGACAAATACATCATATATGTAAGTAAATATAAGATTCAAAAGGGTGCAAGTATTCATACACCAAAAATTTTCTTCAACTATTGGACTCCGATGAACTTCTAACAATCTGTGGGAAGAGGGTACTGGCAATACCTTTCGTTCTTCATGCAGAGAAAGAAGCGTTCATAAGCTGATGCCATTTTCGTTGCAGTGAACATCGAAACCACATATTTCTTGCAAGCCAGGCCTTTCCTCTTTAGCACACTAGATCCGTCTCTAATCGCCAACTCCAATGCCTCTATGAAAGACCTGACATTGGGCGAAAATGTGTATCCGAATTCTTCATCCACTACCACTGTCCCAACAATGCTTGGATAATTCGGTGTCAAAACTGGCTTCCCAGTATGCATTGCTTCGATCAATGTAAGATCAAGCCCTTGAGGCCTCAATGTCGGATTCACAAACACATCAAGCGCATTGTAAAACTGAGACAGCTCCAACGGCTCCAATGCTCCTAAAACCTTCACATTTGGGCCTAATTCGGTGTACCTTCTTCCCCAAGGACCTGCCCCTGCTACAAGTAAATAAACATTGGGGTGGCGCCTCACAATCGAAGAAAATGCCTCATAGAGAAGCGGATGCCCTTTGTCCCTCACCAACCGCCCTGCAACTCCCATCACAACGCTCGCATTGGAAGGCACTCCATGTCTTTCGCGAAACTTTGCACCCGCTTCTTGGTCCGGGGTAAATTCTGTTTCGTCAACCCCGTTGAGTATGACATGTACATTTCTTTGGGGGAGTTGATAGATGTTCACTAGAACCTCACCGGCACTAGTGCTTATGCAGATGTGTTGCGTGTAGCTTCTAAAGAATCGAATTTCCTCTACCAGCCTCGGCATTGCTTCGTGAAGCTCTGCCAGCTGCCCCCCTTTCAGATTCGAAAGAAGTTCTTGCAGCAACTTGGAGTGCATAATTTCGTACCATATCCCATGCCAAGTGACAGCCACATTCGTCACCGTTTTCGCACGCCAATGCGGCAGCGAAACGCTCTCGGTGTGCACATAATCAAACTCTGTATTTGCATTGGCTTTATTGAAAATTTCAAATGCTAAAGATACGTTGACAGAGCCATGATCGTTGGCAGCAAAATACACATGAAGGTTACCTTCATGTATGTCCCACCGTGCCCTCCTATCAGAAGGCACGGTGAAGACATGAATTTCATGGCCCCGGGCAGCAAGCTCATGGTACAAAGTCGAAGCATGGCGCTCCATGCCGCCTGGGGCAGCGCCAACTGGCCACGTCTTGGAGAAGACGGCAAGCTTGAGCTTTTCGGATGTTGGTCCAAAACAAAGCTTGTTCCATGGGAACTTAGCATCTCTAAGATCACCATTGAACTGGGGAAAATCGGCCCGAAAAAACGGTTCTTGAACATTCCAAAGGGATGCAAGGAAGAGGAAGAAGGATGTAAAAAGTAGGATTAATGTGAAAATTGTTGAATATCTGAAGGAGAAGAATTTGGAGGAAGAGGTTTTGGGAGTCTGGTGCTTCAATCCCATTGCTACGAATCTCTCAAAGAAAGTTTGGTTTGTTTTTTTTTGTTGATCAAGATTTAAGAATATGGTTTAATTATTGATTAATATTATATTAAGTAGGTATTGCAAGTTGTACGAAGACTTTTTGATAATATGGGATTTAATACAAAGTTTCAGCAATTGATGCCGTCCACGAACTAGTTCCATTTGTATATAGTAACTGCAGCACATGATCCTTGCTGCTGAGATCTTGTCAACTCTTCACTCTCTAAGTTTTTGGGCCGTTTGGAAGTGCTTTTAAAATAACTGAGAGTGTTTTTAGATAAAATACTTTTGAGTTTCAAAAGCACTTGAAGTGCTTCGTGCAAAAAGCATCAGTTACTTGCTTCTTGTAGGAAGCAATTTCATTGCTTTTTCAAGATTCACTTGCATTTTTACTAAGAATTTGTTCCAAAAACACTTTTAGTCATTTTGGAAGCACTTTCAACTAAGCCATTTTTTCTTATACAAATATATATATTTACACTAAGAGGTGGAGAGGAATAAATTAGTTTTAAACTCATTATCTATATGATTCAAATCTAATACCTCTCACTTACAAAAGATTCGAATCTAAGATTTCTCACTGACAAATTTAAAAAAAAAACTTTACCTGACTATTGTACTAAGTTGCATATCACTTACAAGTTTCAAGTTGGCAAGTAATTGGCCGCCAGTTGTCCCTTAGATTTTCTTTGACTACTGATAAAAAAAATGCAGCAAGAAGAAAGGGGAGTGATTTCTACTCCCATATATTTTAGGGAACTTTAGGGTGCGTTTGGTACGCAGACGGGACGGGACGGGACGGGACAGCTTCCCATGCCCTAGGATGGAAGTGAGGAGGAAGGAGAAGGAGACAGAAAGGTTATAATTTTGTGTTCCACGGATGTGGAACGAGTTCGTTCCAGGGGGGAGGTGGAACGAAAAATCATCCAAAACTTATCCCGTGGAACAGCGCGTTCCACTCGTTTTAGGCGTACCAAACGTGGGACGGAATGCCTCGTCCCGTTCCGTCCCGTCCCGTCCCGCGTACCAAACGCACCCTTAACGAAAATCTCCCGGTACTGTTCACTTTAACGAAAAACCACATTTTTACACTAAAAAATCAACCTTGGTACTATTCACTTTACCCTTTATTTTGTCCTTATCGTTAAAACTCAAAGTTTTCAAGCTCTTTTCATTAGTTTTCCTTATATTTTAAGGGGTATTTAGGTTCAAGTCCAAAAAGACAGGTTGTTATGTTTTCCATACTTGTTTGTGTCCATTTTACCCTAGATGTACAGAAAGGATTTTAATTAAAATCCCATAATTTCATGCATGAATAACTTTCTCCTAATTCAAATTTTGAACATTCAAATATCTCAAATCTACTTAATATTTAACTTGGAAAATGATCCTAAACAATTTTGTATATTACAAACTAGAGAATACAATTCTAACTACAAGGTAATTTATCAAAAAAAAAAATCAATCTATGTAACAGGTAGTCTTGAAAAACATATGTTATCTAATTTAAAGGTACAAAACTAAAATTTTAGGAATTAATTACATTGATTAATTTATTAGTTACTTTAGGGGTAATTTAAGTATCAACAAGCTGATGTAGAATCCCAATCATTGAATATATTTCAATAATTGTACTATTCCTAATAGTAGGTTCTTAGTATGAGTCGTCTACCTTTTCTTCTTTTAGTTCACAGTTTCCTTGAGTACTGTTTACCCACTCCAGCTCCTCCAAATAGTCTTATTTTTCCTCCAAGACGATAAGGGGCTGAAAGGTCTACTACTTTAATTCTTGTTTCAAAAAGCTTCGAATGAGACTTCATATTTGAAACGCAAATACACGTATTCCTGAAGAAATGAACGAAAAGCAATATGAACGTGCAATTTTCAAATCGATTGATAGATAGAAAAATCAATATTCTTAACGTTAACGAAAACGTTTTAATACCTAATTTTTAAACAAGTTTTTATTCATCAATTTGAATGGTTTCCTAAAAAAAAAATCTTGTTTAGCACAAGTGTGATTGTAGCCATGTGGACGATTCCCTTGAGGTTGAGGCTCTCTGAAAGCCCAACTCTTACATATGTTACCGTTAACAAAATTAGATTTGAATCAAGTTTTCCCAATATTTTATGTACCAAATTTTTTGTTCTTTCACTTGAGGATATCCATGACTGAGACAAAGTGACATGATGAAAACAATTCTATTTTATTTTATTTTTTGAGAAACCTCGATTATACGAGGGAAATTTTATTGATAACAAAAAAATAAGTTACACCTAGTCAGGAAGGATATAAACCTTACCCGTCAAAAAACAAAGACAACAAAAAGGAATACACGAAAAAGAAAGAGGGTATAAACCTTACCCTTCTAAAAACAAAAACAAGAATGATACAAAGAAGGGGGTGGGGGGCATGAAACCTATCCCCTCAAAAACCAAACCTAAAGGTCTAAACCTGCAAAACAAGTCGAACAACACCATAAAGTTAGGAGAAAAAAAAAAGAAAGTGAGACAAACCTGGATGCCGACATGCACATTAATTTGAGAAGTGGTAGCCAAGCAAACAAACATAGTCTGAAAATACAGCAACACAAGCAGCCTTTCGGAGGAGAATCATGCCATATTAAAGATGGAGAAGACAAGCACATGTTAGCAAAATTATCCGCAACAAGATTTCCTTCGCGATACATGTGAGATGTGTAGAAAGTCATTTTTTGAATGTGATTCAAACAAATAGACCATTGTGTACGAAAATGCCAAGGAGGATCAAAATCAAACAATTGAAGAGCATAAATAACTCTATAACTATCACTTTCTAACCAAAGACAATGCCAACACCGCTGATATGCAAACTCTACACCAATAATAATTGCTGATAACTCTGCAAAAAAATAATAATAAATAAAAGAAGTCGCAATGGCCAATCCATTGACAGAAACCTCCAATAAAACGATCATGGCAATTCCTGAAAGCTCCTCCACAAGCAGCAGGACCGAAATTTCCTTTAGACAAACCATCTGTATTAAGCGTAACCCAAAAAAACCAATGAGGAGACCAAGGGAGACATGATGAAAACAATGATTGAGTTAAAGCACATAACTTCTTTTTGTTGCTTCAATATCCCTTAAGCTGCCCTCCATGCAGCGTATTTAAATAAATTAAAATATCCCTTAGCTAGTATTTTAAAAGATAAATATTTTGTTACGATAAAACTCTATGATTTTTTTGTTCCATAAGTATTGTAATTATACATAAATTAGATTTCATACTCTCCTAAAAAAATCGTATTTCTTAAATCCCAAAACTTGTGATGTATATATGAAGCGGTTTACCCTACGAATGAAATCAACCAATTCAATTCAATATTTCTACCTGCTATAAGTTTAATTTAAGTTTCTTTCTTCTCGTGTCTCACAACGAATGTTCTTCAGTTTTACTTAATCTCTCCTTATGGCTTCCGCTTCTTCCTGTTCCCTTTCGCCCCTAGTGTTGCCCACTTTCTCAAAATTTCTAAGACGAATTATCTTTTTTGGGAGAGCCAAATGCGTCTTTTTCTTGTTGAACACAACATTCAGAATTATGTTCGTGACACCTCCGAGTCCCCCGTCAAGATTATTGCAGCTTCTGACCATCAACCCGAAAAAGCTCATCATGAGTAAGCTAACTTGTTAACCTAGGTTATACATTTTTCATTTTTAGTTGAGCGATAGCATTAGCAGGTTAGAATTTAATTATTAGGGGAAAGGGGAGTCGGTGAAGATTAAACTCCCACTAAGATACATAAGCCTAAATACTTTCCATCATTGCGGTAAAGCCTCATCTACAGATTATACATTCTGATTAGCCATTTTTTCAATTCATTTTTTTAGTGCACATTTTAGTGATGACTAATTAATAATCTTCTGCTGCTACCACTACCACTACCACTAGTAGTTTTTAACTAGTTCAGTAGGAACAAATAATAATCTCAAAACGACAACGATTACGAAATACGACACACATTGGGAACGCACTAGCTCGCACTAGCATCAGCACTACTGCAGAGAGCCACTGTCTAGTTCCAACGTCCGATAACCTGCCCTGCCTATGATCCCCAATTTCACCAAACCCTAATAGGAAACCCTAAAAGTAGGAATCTTTGTCCCAAATTCCCAGCACAAATCGATTTCTATTTCTGGGTTTTTCAGCAAATTTAGAAAATCTGGGTTTTTCAGCAAAAAAAATTTGGAAACTTAGGGTTTTTTTTTCATGTATTAACTTTTAGGGTTTTCTTCCCGAAAACCCTAGCTTTTATTCAATTCCCATTAGTGCAGGCCAATCTTGAAGAAATCAAATTTAGGGCTTTTGAGGGCATTTCCTATTATTATGGTTTCAGGACCATTGGTGGGCGACGAAGCGAGCAACAAGGCCTATTCCAGAACGACCCAGAACAAGTCCAAGAATCCCAACCATGTCCTCCACCACTCATCGCCGCCGCCTCAGGACCTGACGCAACTCCGCGGCGCGCTGGCATCCAACGATTCGACGAGCCACAATGGTCTGCTGCCGGGCTTTGCCGAACCGGTCGACGGTCCACGTGGGTACGCCAAGTTCGGGAACATGGTTCGGATTCGGTTGGGTTCTCAGTCCAAGGACGATAGGAGACAGATCAAGGGGAAGCTGATGGGCGAGCTCGAGCAAGTTAGGTGCTTGATGAAGAATCTTGAAGCTAAGGAGGTTGAGCTTGGTGAAAGGTATGGTCAATCACTTTCGGCTAATCATGCAGTAGATAATGTTAAACCTACAATGAGAGCCAATTTGGAGGCGGGTTCTGTAGGACTCCGTGATTCTGGGAAGTATCGGGGTTTGAGTGTTTCGGTTGCGGAGAATAAGAATGGGGTTGGTCAGTTTGTGGAGAAGGAGAATGTGAAGAAGAGGCCAAAGACAAACCAACGTTTGGAGTTTCTGATTGGGAAGGAAAAGTTACCGCCTTCAGAGAGTAGCAAGAAGTTGAAACCCACTCAAGGGGGGAGAGATGGGGGTGGGGGAGAGCCCTGGTTCAGGTCAGGTAAGAATCGGAGCAAAATGTTTCAGAATTGTAGTGCTTTGCTTGAAAAGTTGATGAAGCATAAGTTTGGCTGGGTGTTTAATAAGCCTGTGGATGTGAAGATGCTTGGTCTTCATGATTACAATACGATTGTTAAGAAACCAATGGATTTGGGCACGGTGAGGACGAGGCTGAACGAGAATTGGTATAAGACGCCAGCGGAATTTGCAGAGGATGTGAGACTTACATTTAACAATGCAATGTTGTATAACCCGAAAGAGCAGGATGCTCATCTTATGGCGGACCAATTGTTGAAGTTGTTTGAAGTGAAATGGACTGATGTAGAGGCTGAGTATAATCTCAATCTGAGAAATGAATTGGGTAATAATTCAAATTTCACAACACCTGTTTCAAGAAAAGATGAAGCTCCCGCTCCTCCCCCTCCTCTGGCATCAAATATGAGGACTCTGGATAGAGCAGAATCTATGACAAAGCCTGTTGACCGCAAGTTGAAACCTGTGAGTTCTGGTCATCCAGGTAGGGTATCAGTTCCAAAGAAACCAAAAGCCAGGGACCCCGACAAAAGGGATATGACTTATGAGGAGAAGCAGAGGCTCAGTGCAGACCTCATGACTTTGCCTTCTGAGAAACTAGATAACGTTGTGAAGATTATTAGGAAAAGGAACCCAGGGCCTTTTCAGCAAGAGGATGAGATTGAGGTGGACATTGGTAGTGTTGATCCTGAAACGCTTTGGGAACTGGATAGGTTTGTGACTAATTACAAAAAAAGTTTGAGCAAAGTTAACAGAAACGTGGAGCTTGGTCCTCAATCAATAGCAGAGCCCTGCGATACCATCCAGGAGATGGTAAGACAATGAATTTGTTCCCTACCCTGCTTCTCACTTTTAAGTTTTTCTGGCTAATACATGATTAACTTATCATCTTTGCAGACTGTAGCACCAGCCACTACATTGGCGGCAAAAGAAGCCAACGCAGGTAATAAATTTTAACTCTTAAGCATCAGTGGCACTTTGGTTAAGGTCACTCTTGAATCGTATGACGTTGTTTAACACTTCCTGTTTCATTTGTAGAAGTGGAAAACAACAGTAATGCATTTTCCCCAGTTCGAATAGAAGAGCAAGGTGATAATGTGAGCGGATCAAGTAGTTCTAGCAGTGAATCTGAATCCTCTTCAAGTGGTAATTATCGGTGTTTTTCCGTTACTATTTATGTAACATCCTAGTTCTGTTTGATGTTGTTATGAGTTTTTTTATTGTGTTATATTCTATGCAGATTCTGACAATGAAAGTTCCTGCGGTGTTGAATCAGATTCAAATCATTGACCTAGGACTTGAATTGATTTAGTTGAGGTAGGTGGCATTATCTTTCTCTTGGTTAACGATTTATTGTTATTTTTATTCAAAGCCAGCTTGTCGACTACTGTATTAATTTTGAATCATACATAGATAATAACAAGGCAGTTGTAATATTCAATCTCTGGGGTTCCATGATTGTTTATAATCGAGTTTCTTTAATCTTGGCAACCCTAAAAAAGAAAATAGAATGGTAACTTGTATTATGCCAGTTGTCATTTCAACAATTATGGTTGTTTTTATTCTCCCCGTCCAAATGGCTATTTGTCAATAAATAAATGCTGAGATATCTGTCAGAAGTGTTAGACCGTTGTATTGTTTTCCATTATAAGTTTTTCATTTTATTTGGATCATAGTAATTACCAGGAGACCAGTTTATAAAAATTTGGGGTGCCCTGACAGTAGTTTACTCTAACTTTCGGTTAGACTTAGACCTGTAGGAAACTGTTTGTTTCTTCAAATTTTACAATTCCAAATTGTTCCATAATATGTTGAATATCTTTGTTCTGTGTTTCATACCATTTCCTGTTTGAGAAAACTTTCATCACTCTAGCACCAGTGAGGCTTTCGCCTTGAATTTTTGTTTTGCAGTGGCTGTCCACTGGATTCATGAATTTTCTCCAAATACCATGAAATTTTTCGAACTGTGAATGTCTGATGGGGTTTTAAATCTTACTTGGCTTCCTTTGTAAACCATGAAAAGATATCGTGGTCATTTTTTTATTTACAATGCTTTTGCATATGGACATGCATGTGTGAATGCAGTGTTTGTGTGTGCACGTGGGTGGTGAAATGTGTGTGCGTGTGCGTGTGTGCACTGATGTGTCAAGAAAACTCTTGCTGGTTTGAGAGCAAGACTTACGAGTCGCCTCTATAATATTCATTTTAAAAGATGGCCACAACCTCTAAATGTTAGTGCATGTGCATGTACTAGGATTCTGAGTTTGTATTACATGAATCCCTCGTAAGCTTGTCTCGCACTATACGTAGATAGCTTGCGTGCTAGGTACATCTTTAAATGCATATACATTTAAGGTATTCGATTTTAGTGGACAGAGACACATTTGCATTCTCCTTATCTGTTGTGTTGTCAATAAATTTGGATGATGTTAAATCCCGATTCACGAGCATACTGAGTTTGCAGCAGTTTTCTAAAACTCAGGTTAAGTGATTCTGTACATGCATGAGATATTCAGTCATTCGCTACTTACTTTGCTTCATTTATGATGAAGACGTCTCACACAAGTTTTCTCCTATTTCTTGACATCTCAGATCTTTTGAGAAGTTTTTGTTCGGCCCGGGATATAGTTGGTGTAGATCAAAGCGTCCGAAGCGGGTCATCTTAACTGCTGCTCCTGATCAGAGTTCGTCAGAAGTGTATATCGACGTAGGAAAGTTAATTAATTAGTAGTTGTCGCGTATGGAAGAATATGAAAATAGTAGAACGAACTATTCTGAGGGCAGGAAAAAGTTTGTATAAAAAACATTTACAAGTGCAAACTGCAAGCTACTTGCTTATCATTTCCTCTTAAAAAGTGATATGTTAGAAGTTGTTTTTATGGTTGGGCTTCTGACTTTGTCTTCCACCTCAGAACCTTCCTGCACTAGTTTTCGGCATCGTCTTGCACACCCTTCTGGTTTCTCTGGTTTTGGGGTTACTCTAGTTTTGTATTCCGTTGTCCAAGAACCAATTTTCTAGTACCGGAGCATAGTAAAATTTTCGTCGATTTTGGGCTACAATTGTGAAAGCTTGTGCGCCAACGAAACTGATATGCGATTTTTTGAATGATCAAAAACATCGATGACAAACAATGTTTAGTTTTGTTTCTAAAACTTATAACATTTAACCTTGTGCGCATGGAGAGATTCTCTCTTGATTTCAAAATATAGTCGGGTGGTGTCACTTGTTCAATAAACGCCTGTCAAGTGTGTTGTAAAGTGAATTACTCGTTCAATAGACGCTTACCACATAGTGCATTAGAAACAAGATGTCTACATTTAGGTGAAGTTGTGTTTTGTAGTGTGGAGGTCACGCCGGCCTGGATGGAATCCACATTGAAATGAGCAAATGGCGAGTCCAAGTGGGATCCTTGTTCCTTAGCACACAGCTTTGTCCATTTGCACCCAAAACTAAAAACTACGAAAGCTTCACCGCACGATTTTTAATCCTCCAGGTTACCATGAACAATCAGTTTCGAGGAGGAGGTTATCGAGAAGAGATTCTCTCTTGCAACCAATTCATAGCCCCCCCCAGGCGACACTTTGGCACGTTCAAAAAGCAAACCACTCGTCCAATAGGGACTTGCAACGTGGTGATCACTGATCACAACGTGGGAATAAGAAATGTTCAAACAACATTACGATGATTCAAAGTTCAAACAACATAACCCCTCCCATAACATGTCATTGGGAATTATTTATAGAAACCTTTGTCTATTAGAGCTGCTTACTCCAATGAAAAAAGCAAAGCCGGTGCCGGTGCCTGTGCCGCTGGCAGCACTAAAAATACATCACTACTTGGACAAATGCAAAATTTGGATGGGTTACTATCGGGGCAGGTAGATAACCCCCATTCCCTAAGGCATTGATACTACATTACACTAACTCTGGTTGGCAAACTTGATACCCTTCTCGATGGATGATTTGAGCTCAGGGATCAAGCTTTGCAGTCCTTCCTGTTCAAAGTCCGAGAGATTACCCAACCCCAAAACTTCCTCGACTCCATTCTTTCCAAGCCTCACCTGAAAAACAATGCAGAGGATGCTTAATTGCTTATGACAAGAAAGGTGAAGAAAAATATAGCATCAACAATTTCAACCAACTAGACAAACAAGAGACGCAAGATTACAACTGGCAAGCATATGGATGAACCATTACGGAGATATACAATGCAACGACCAACATATGCTATATCTATTGAGTGCTACCCTCCAATAGCATGTGTTACAGTTCGAGCTTCTAACTCATGTAACATGCAAACAAGTATGCAACCGCAATGGTTGAGACACATTGAAGGCCACTATTAACTAATATATACCACCATATAGTGAAATCAGAACAGCCATCAATAGCCAAAACGGGAAGTGCACCATCTAGCAAAAAGATGTACACAAAACTGTTTCTCGGCGGTAGACACTAGGAATCAAGGCATAGACTAGTAGGCATGACTACAAACATAATCACATTTGGAGACATGTTAAGTAGCAGGCTGCAATACTCAAGCTGAATAGCACTCATCCGTACAGGCAATTACCAGTATATTAAAAAACAAAAAAATAGCTTGAGGAAAAAAGAAAGTTGTGAACTAAATGTTTCCAAAAAAAAAAATTCAAAGGTGAGGATATGAATCCCTAATTTGTTGATCTCACTAACCTTAGAAGCAAAGAAAGGAAGTTCAGTGATGCTTGATTGCACAAACGAACATTCCACAACATCGGGCACTCCATTAAGTCCCTTAAGACAAGCATCAGCGAAAATAGCGCCAGCATAGCTGCAAGATAAACGGTAAGTTAGTCCAGCAAAAAACATAAATTCCTTCTTTGTTTCCCGATGAAAATAGAAAATTCAAACAAAGAAATCAATGGAGGAATAAGAAAAGGGAAACAACATTACGGAAGAAGCATGTAACACCTTGGAATAGCTATGGATCCATAATGTTTTAACACAGATAAGAGGGTATTACGAAACATTCGCCACATACATTTTTACATTTAACTTTGTACATTACATGAAATATAAATTTCAATTTGAAAACAGGCACATATAATGATGATATATAAAGTCGAAGCATCTGTGCAAACAAAGTGTGCACGCAATGGTTTTATCCTAACACTTACGCCATTGACAATGTTGCAGATCCCTTTCCAGCCTTTGCTTCCACAACTTCCGTTCCTCCATCTTGTGTTCTCTTTGTCAAAGCCTTGATAACATCATGAGGTAAATTGGCTGTCGGGGTAGCCTAAAACATTACAAGACAAAACAGTATAAAATAGCCAACTCTGAATCAAGACCAACCAAAGCAAATACCACACAAAGAACAATACATTAATCTCATACAATCAAACTGAAGGGATTAAACAATTTGAGTGATACCTGAGAAAAAAGCGGCAGAATGGTGATGCCAGCATGGCCACCAACAACTGGTACATTAACCTCTGCAAACACAAACCCATTTTCTTTATTTGGTACTGAAGAAAACACAATCTTACAAAAAAAATCAGCTCCTAAAACCCCTCAAATAGTACAATATATATGCTTTAATTACATCTAGCTAAGTTGGGATTAGAGAACATCAATCTTTTGCTAAAATCCGGAACAGAAGCACAAAAATAACACAAACATAGCTTAAAGGAAAGAGCTTTTAGAAGGCGGGTCAATAATGTATATACCAGCAACATTAGCATTGGCCTTTCCAGCATAGAAAGTCTTAGCCCTGACCACATCAAGAGTAGTGACACCAAACAACCTCTTCTCGTCGTACTTCCCGGCCTTCTTCAACACCTCGGCCGCAATCGGGACCGTAGAGTTGACTGGGTTGCTAATCATGTTGATCAGTGCCTGCCCAAAACAATCACCCAACAACCCAATTCGATCCAAAATTCAAGATTTGGGAAGAAAAAAAATCACAGAAATGAAGGGCACGGAAGGGATATACTCACATTGGGGCAGTACTTAGCGATGGCGGTAGTGAGACCCTTGACGATACCGGCATTAATGTTAAAGAGATCGTCTCGGGTCATCCCGGGCTTTCGGGGCACACCGGCGGGGATAATTACGACGTCGGCTCCCTCCAAGGCTTGTGCGAGCTGCTCTTCGCCGGCATAACCCTTGACCTAATCATCGCAATCAATCAAATCCCCAAAATTAGTATAAAAAAAAAAAGTTCAAAACTTAAGACCGAATCGGAGGCAATCCGATCGACGAAGAAAAAGCATTAGAGAGGGTTCGGAGAGTACCTCAGATCTGGTGTTGATGTGGCTGACGTCAGCGGCGACGCCGGGGGTTCCGGCGATATCGTAGAGGGAGAGGTGGGAGACGAGAGGGTTGAGCTTCATGAGGAGGGCGAGGGGCTGGCCGATGCCGCCGGCGGCGCCGAGGACGGCGACCTTCCGCTCGGGGACGGAGGTGGAGGAGTAGCTACGGCGAGCGACTCGGTGTACGGATCTGGCGATGGAGATTGAAGGCCTCATTTTTGCTTCGGGAGTGTCGAAAGCTCGCTGCTTTGAATTGCTAACACTGAAACAACAACTAATCTACAGAGTGAGAGATGCGTAGTGTATATATTTATGGTTGGCTCATAAGGAAGCGTGTTATTGAATATTACTTTTTATTTAATTTTTAATGGCTTTTCAGAAAGTAAATGCATTTTTTTCAGGCATGAAAAGCAAAAGTTTGTAGCATATTCTATTAATATTCCCTTTTTTTTTTTTGTTTATTTGCCTTTTGATCTGCAAAATAAAATAACATTTTTATGACAGTATTTTCATTTTTCAATTTTACTTTGGTTGGAACTTGGAAAATATTCAGAGAAGTGTCATTGACACTTCAAAAATCTGATTCAACACTCCTCACAAGTATATTTTTATTTCCTAATATAGAAAGTTTGGAGTGTAGAATGAGATTTTTTGAGCGCTAATAACAGTTCCCAATATTCACAGCTTCACATGATCTTTTACCAATTTTAATCTTTAAATTTTGAATTTATTACATTTTTGCTTACCAACCGTAACTATATTGTATGCTTTACACTTAATCATCTGTCCAGAGCCGTCTCTGAGATTTCGGAAGCCCGATGTGAAATTTATATAATGGACCCTCCTTAAGATAGTATTAAAAAAAGTAAAACAATGTATTGATGTTAGAAAACAATCACTTAAATCAAAATAAATTTTAGCACTCGTTGATTGCAAGTTTACAAATATCATTAATTATCAGTAAAAAGGCTACAAATATAATTTTCACTAGATATTCAAAAGCAGTTCAATCTTAAACAACCAAACATGAAAAAACAAACTTCAAAACTCTAACTTTGAAGTTCACTTGAATATATAACCTTATTTTATAATAAAATTGGAAAACTACCGTTTTTTAGAGTGTTATTATATTGACAATCAGAATATCTCATTGTACTAAAATTTTTTATATTGAGTGATGCTAGGACTTTGCAGAGAGGGGAGAAGAATTTTAGGTGGTTGCCAAAGTTCCATGAAGCTGTGTGCAAACGAATAATCTCATTAACAATCACTTCATTTGAACGGTTGGTAAACGAAATTACAATCCACAAACTCAAATCACTTCATTTGAAGTATGAATTCTCACAATATGATTTCCGATAGAGTCTTCGGGCAGCTGCAGTGATTCATCGGTGAACGCCTTCTTGGCACAAACAACCGGTTTAAGCCACCTTTCCGGCGTTGTTTGGTGAGATTTCTGATCACGTATACACAAACTGAACACCACTCCGGTGCAATAGCGGATGACCATGTAACATTGATTGGTTTGGCAAACATCAAGCCTCAATGAAGCGAATGATCAAGTTCCGATTTGCTGTTGGAGCATTGTGTTTCTCTTATCCAGTCTAGAATGTCTGAACAATCTTCGCGTCTGATAAAATGCCTTGATGCATAAACAAAACTATTTAGTATTTAGTTCTCCGTGTCAACAATTCACTTAACCGCAAAACTTCAGTGTTCGTAAATCATACCTATTTTTAGGTCGATAAGCCTTCAATTCGGCAACTTCTCGATGGCTTGTTAGCTCTTTCTTCATTCTCAGTGATTCAGGCACGACCAGAAGTTCACTGTTTTCATGGTATGCATCATAAATGAAGTCGAGCACCGTTTCCTGCAGGAATTATCCGTTATGCTAATAAGCACAAGGTTAAGCATCACATTTATAAAATTAAGCATTCACTAATTCATTGGGTTCGGGTAAATAAAAAGCCTTGCACAAAGCCAAATCTTTAATTGACATATTAGGCGAAAAATAATATACGAATAAGACCCGGGAGGGCGGAAAGCTACATCTTTCTCTTTCTGACAAATAATGAAAACAAGATTGGAAGACATACCAAGGGTTGGGAAGCATCAAGCCAGTGATAGATATGCTCGTTGCGAAACCATGTTAACTGCCGTTTTGCAAAATTTCTGCACAAGAATTTTTAAAAATTCTGTGACTGAATGTAATGTGTGAGAATCTTGTAAACTCTACAAAGCCACAAGGAGTATTAAGCTCTCAATGTAACACCAGATTTTCCACACAAACACGCACGGAAAGTTGGAAGTTCATTTTGGAAATGAATAGACCGTAAAATAATTCAATAATCATAACACAAAATTAGAATCTAATCCGAAACTTCCTACTGAGATATAAAGAAAAGATCAAGCAATGAATACCAGTACTGAGGATAGTTGTGCCGGTGATTTTCCTCCTTGTATCACCTAACCTTTTATTACGTAATTCACATTTTACCACTCCTCTCTCTGAAAGTATTTACTAACGGAAATTTAGTTTCAATATATCCCGCCAACACGATTTGTTACAATGTACACTGAAAATGTCTCTGAGTTTGGAAAAGAATATTATGCAGGCAGTTATGCCTTTTGAATCTCTTTGATACATAAATTTGAAGAAAAATTGCATTACCTAGACGCTTTCTGAAATTCAGATAAAAAGTTGTAGAACTCTCTTGCAGAACTTCCTCCTTGCTGCCTACACATCAACAGATACTCCATAGCCTAAAATCAAACATTTCTTGCTGTTACAACTATCACACATAATAATAACATGACGGAAAAAAAGTGCCACACGATTTTAATGAAACAAAATCAGACAACCATTGCTTAAATAATTAAAGAACAATTTAACAATAGCAGAATCATACTTGTCTGTAACCAATTGCTCTGGTTGCTGAATTTGAATTTGGAAGAAGGCCTGAATCAAGAAGCCAATTAGCTTCAGACAAGATACCATCGCTTCCTGCAGGAATTGTAAAAAATATTAAAAGTAAAAGAGAGAAAAAAGAAGTACTTCGTCCACATTGAAATTGTAACCCTCAAGTTGTGCAAAACCAATGAATTGCCTGATTTTGAAAACTCAAAGACGAATGATCAATTTGTACTGATGTGTTAAATATCATTTACCTGACAGCATATCTTCACATCGGTAGTCAATTGACTTATAAAGATCAACTCTCTTGCTTGAGAGGAAAAAGCAAATAAAATCATAGTCCAGTTCCTTTGATTTTACTTCCTCCACTACATCAGTAGAAGGACTAATGTCATTTGAGTCAACTACACTAGAATCACACTGTTTCCGGAAAGAATCATACGGTACTTGAAATGCAGATGGAGGTGATCCGGTAGACTGTCATTGCAGGACATGCATATGTTATATGCATATAACATCAGTAAAGTGGAGGGGCATAAGCTTCTAAAGGCAAAACAACTCAGCTTAAGAGCGAATATTGAGGCAAAGATATGAACAATATATTGATGCATGTCTGTGTCAAAGGAATGCATAATATTAGAAGCAGAAAACAAAAACCAACCTTAATAATCTCAAGGCTGCGTCTTAAGCGATACCAGTCATTGGCAGCCAAAAGTTGAGCCTTTGGGTCACCTGCTTTGACCACTAACTCCACAGCTGCATCCCAGTCATTATTTTTCTGTAGGACCTCTAACTCGGAATACACTTCTGATGCAATCTCTAAAGAGGCTTTGGGAACATCTGGTTTTCCGTATATGAGCCTTAAATGTACAGCAAAAAACTAATGCTATCAGTACAACCACAAAGAAGAGAGAAAAATAATTAAGCTTATTACTCTTAATTACAGAGATTTTGTTTTTCTTATTCGGCTTCAAGCAACCAATTTAAATGTTGCCAACATCATCAATCAACATGCAGATGCCATTGCAAAATATATTAGTTCACAACGCAGGCCAGTTATGTTAATGTGTACTCGACATTCTAACTTTAAACATGCCAAAAACTTCCTAACATTAAAATGATAAGAAAAACAAATATAAAAAGGGAAAACACATATATATATATACAGATACACATATTTACGCAAGAAAATGCTGGCACATACCATCGCAAGTACAATCCAGTACCACCAGTAACTATGGGAACCCGGCCATTATCAAGAATACTTCTTGTAGCCTGACTGGCATCCTCAAAAAACCGTCCAACAGAATAGTCTGAAGAATAAAACACGTATTGAATTGGCAGAACAGAAATACCCAAAGTTCCAAACCTAGCAAGAGAAAACTCGACATCATCCAAGCATCCCACAAGACCCAAATTTTCATTATAGCCTCCAAATACTAGATTAAAAAACATAATGTATGCTATGATACAGTTCTATCTGCCCTATAGCCTACAGCCTCCAAAATTAGTAGGCAACACACCTTCAGATGGGTGCAATATATCAACAAGATGATGAGGCACCTCCTGCACCAAATGAAAGAAAACACACAAAGTTAATGTGATCAAATGAATCCACAAAATAAACCAAATTTGTTGGTCAAGTTGGAGTTACTAATAACAGACCAGTTGCGAATAGAAAACAAAGGGAGATGTTGTCCAATCAATCATTCACAGTAAATTTGATATCAAGTTAAATTTACATTCTTAGTAATTATATTGTTATACTAGTTCTTTTTTTCTTTCTTTCTGTTATATTTTGGATTAGAAAGAAACTCGCTGTTCTAGCGAACTACTTCGTTTTGCTAGCATGAAAAAAATTCGTAAGGACCGAAAGGCTTCTACATATCTATGAAATTCTTCATTAAAGATCAGATAAGTAAATCTATAATACAATTCCTGAAATGCTGAGAAAGAGATAATATATACTGTGGACATTACGCGATTTCTTGGAAATGATGGTATGGATTTCTAGTGTTTGAAATTATCAAAATTCAAATCAGATATACCGAATCCAAAACTATCATATTACGAATAATGAAACGTAAAATATAAGCACGAAATAGCACCACAGTTACAAATATTAGAAAGTTAAGTAGGACATAACCTAATTTATTTTTCTTATTACACAAAACCATTAGCAATATAGTGCATCTGAAACCAAGATACTCTAGAATTCAAGATTTTCATAAATTCAATTTCATAAGCAGAATCATGCCTGCACTAAATGTACAAGTTTCTCAATCAGGCAAGCACCTGTCTATCACTTAGTGAAGGCTTGGCAGATCCAATATCAAGACCTCGATATACCTGCAGCACAAAAGTTATAACAAACAAAATCACTTTCAGCAATATAGCACTAGCTTCACTACCTGTTAACTGTTATAATCATCAACATAAGTCGATTCAATCGAGGCAATGTCACACAGAAAGAAGATTCGATATTTTGAGTTATCTCCCATTTCAATGCTTATTGTTACTTTAATCCATATTTTTATATAGATGTATATTTTGTTAGGATGTGTATTGTTGTTTCGGTTCCTTAACTTTCTTTCTGTTCTTTTCCTGCATTTTCTCATCAACCAAACAAAATGGTTTATCACTAAATACCCAATAACCTAAATTACTTGCAAGTTAGTATCTTTAGAAAACCCAATTAACCACTTTGCTGCTTAGTTCGAAAGAAGCTACATTTTCCCATTTTCTTCCCCCTTTTCCCAGCATCCAAACAGAGAACACCAAAAACCAACAACTGGGTATTGAATTTTTGCTCAAACCTGGACGGAGTCGGCGCTGATAATCTCGCCATTGAGCCGCTTAGCGAGCTCCAGAGCGAGGCGAGTCTTCCCGGAACCGGTGGGCCCAGATACCACTATTACCTTCTCCTTCTCTTTATTCTTGGTGGCCGAAACAGAGCAGGCGGTGGTCAGACGCCGCCGGCGGAGAGTGAAAGTCAGTAGCCCAGCCGTCCGGAGAACGTGCTTCTTCGACGAGGACGGGAGGCGCGGGCAAAATGTACGGACGCAACTGCTACTGATTATCATTTTTTGGGTTAGGGAGGAAGAGACAGGATTGGATTGGGATTTTGGATTATTTTGGTGTCTGGCCGTTTGGGTTTAGAGAGGGTTTTGGGTCTCGAGCTCTAAGCTTTGCTTGTGACAACTGGGGATGGATAAAGTGAGGGTGTTGGGATTTATTGGACATTTCCAGTGTTTTTTTGTTTATTTTATTTATTTTTTTTTTAATATCAAAGTTAAACTTGTTCATAAGTATGAGATTTTTTTTTTTATTACAGGTGATCTATAATGAAAAAGAGAAAGTGAATTCGGAACACTGAGGAGGAAGAGGTTGAAGAGGAAAGTCATATCATCAGGGCGAATCCATCACTTGCAAGTACGAGATTTGTATTTACGTGTAAAGAGTTATGCTTCCATGTAGACAAATTATAATTTGAAATTAAAGTGGGCTTAAACGTCTCTATTTAAGGCAGTGACGGAGTCAAATTTTCATGTGGGGAGGGGGTGAAATACTTAAAATTTGATCCTACCAACTGGTGGTTGCATGTTGTTACTTGACCTAAAAGACTTGAAGCTCAAGGTACCATTTACAAATACTTCACCAGCAAAATGTCTTTTAACAATCAAACACTTCCCACGCCCACCATCTTCATCTCCTTCCCCAAATGACAAGGCAGCAGCCCTCCCTCGAGCGGAGAATCCAGTCCCTCTTCCATGTTGCATTGGCCTCGCTAGGAACTGCACGGCTAGTCCTCGACACGTTGAAGAGCAATGGCAGCTTTGTCTTTCAGATGTATGGTAGGCCAAGAGGCCAAAAATCGAGACCGGCAGTTGTTGTCTCACCGGACGACAGGATTGACGAGAGCTGCATTGTGTTTGAAGGGAAGTGGGTGTGGGATAATTTGTCACATCCTCACTGCACAGAAGAGAGCTGCCCCTACTTGGTAAAGCAAGCTACTTGCCAGAGGAAAGGGAGGCCGGATTCTTACTATAACAATTGGAGGTGGCAACCAAATGACTGTAACCTCCCAAGGTAAAAGCTCTATAATTTGCATGCATGTGCATTCTAAGTTTTTAGCGTACGCCGTACAATCGAGACCACCACATTATCATCTGATGTAACTAATTCATACATACTGTTACAGGCATATCTATTTATTAATGTTATAGCCATATAAGTGAATTAGTAATATCACGTGACAGTGTGACAGTCACACTAAACAAGTGTGTTAAGGCATTTCATGTCTTTTTATTTTCTTAGTGAGTGGTTTTGGCTTTGAAAATTCAGGTTTGATGCGTTGAAGCTAATGCAGATTTTGGGGGGCAAAAGGCTGATGTTTGTTGGAGCTCTGTACAAAGAGGGCAGTTTGAATCCCTCCAAAGAATCCCTCCCAGAAAGATCTTCAAAGTAGAGGTACCTGTACTCGCGCCAAGAGTTCGACTTTCCCCTTATCCTTTTCAGGTCTTGCAACTTCTCATCGAATTAGTTCTCCCACTACTGGGCTCCGTTTACCGTGGAGTCTATTTCGGACCGTGCAACGAAACATACTGCGGTGAAACGTCTGGTGAAGCTCGACTCCATAGCTAACCATGGCAAGCACTGGGAAGGAGTAGATATTTTGGTGTTTGAGAGCTATGTATGGTTGATGCACAGCCCTACAATCAATACTACGAGAGTGACATAAATCTGTAGGGCACCCCTATGTTATAAACCTCTTTGTTCTTCCGATTTTACCCCATGTTTCTCTATCTGTCAAACGAAAAACTGTTTTTGAAAACGTTACCACACGAGCCCTTATGTTTTGTTTGTATGAGCCTGATATGGATCTCTATATGTACAAGAATATAATGTCACTACAGCATACAAACTGGCCTTACAAACTTGGGCAGACTGGTTAGAATCCAGTGTCAACCCAGAAAGGCAAAAGGTCGTCTTCATGAGTTTGTCTCCAATACACTAATGGCAAGGGTTTTACACTTCCCCACTCGAACATTTTCAAAAGCGTAAAAGGAAGGAAAATTACAAATCATTTTTTTCCTTGTTATACAAGCGGTATTGGAAGAGAGAGTCAAACACAGGATCCGAGTGTAGGGGTGGACCCACAAACCCCCTTGCTACATATTATAACACGTGTACTATATAGAGTTCACGATTCAGAGTTTTATCAGTATTGGTTTATGGGGAACGCCGGTGAAAGCTCTTGGCAAAGGAACAAAGATCGGATCCTAAAAATTTGCCGATTGCATTCACTGGTGCCTACCTGGGGTTCCTGATACATGGAATGAAATTTTGTATGCACATCTGTTGAAGAACCATCAAAATCTTTTGCAACACGAAATTAACAATCGAGCCTTCGATAAAATGTATGAAAGGTACACTCGTAGGTTAATATTGAGGATTAGTAGTGCAGCATTTTGCAAGGAAGGAAAAGATGTGACACCTGCTATTTGTATTTAACTCTTCTGTTGATCTTCTTCAACCAACAACCTACAAACGACATGAATTTGGTGACGGTAGACACAATATTTATAATCCGTTTGTTCATCCTCTTCAACCAGCCAAAAACCGGTGAAGATAATATCCAGAAACAATACTGACCAGCTAGAACTCAATACCGTGATGCTTAACTAGTTTATTTTATGTAGGGGCATCATCCTCAATTATATATATTCAGTTTGGTATGCAACGTTCCACCATATTTACCTGCAAAGGCAAGCAGCCCTTTAACCGATCCAATTATTTACAGGGAGGAGTTGGTTTACTTACAGGAGCTCCCATTCAAAATCACAGGCATCATCAATTTCCGACTTTTTCATGTTCGAGAGTGCTCCTTGGCTATGGCTGGAATCTATATCACTGTCTCCGAACCAAATTGCTAGCTGTTCGTACTCCTTTGCCAACCTCTTGTTTGATGTAAAAGCATCCTGGATTCTCTTCTGTATTTAAGAAAGAAAAAAGAAACCTGATCAGTTAGGTTCGTGTTGCTAATCGGGCACATAATGTTCTAACAGAGTTTCATATTTTCAAGAAACATTTCGGGTTCTTTTCTTTAAATAATTCTTTTGGGGGATAAGTCATTGATTCTCAAGAAATGGGTGACTGCAATCTAAATCCGTGTTAAAAGTTCACTGTAAATATGCCTTTTAAATATGAGAACGAATGGAGAATTATATTAAGTATGTTAAACGCCAGTCTGAAATGACGGATGTAGTCTTCTTTATCTTCTAATTCAATTCAACAGAAATTTTGGAAAACCGTATAACATGTATTCAGAAAATTGAGGCGATTTGGAATAATCTTCAGCTTTCACATTTGTTACTTAAACTTAACATTACAAAAACAGAAATGGAGGATTGGAGTAAAGGAACGTACCTTGTATGATCTTAGTTTTCTTGCTCGGCTAGAGACAGCATGCAGGACGCTATCGTCTACGATGACACAGCTCTCCTCCAGCTTTACCTTATTGTGGAAACCGACACTCCTCTCCTCCAGCATTACCTTATCATGCAAATCAATGGTTTCCATAGGAGAGTGAGAAGAATCACTACTTGATTCATCTGAACATCCTGTAAAACAATTTACAACATTAGAGAAAAGGTGACATCATAAACACATCATAAAAGCATCCAATCTAGATCAGTTAAAAAGCTATAGATAGCGTTAAGGCTCCGCATGATTGCAACATCAATCGTAAGTCACAACACCATTGCTTTTACTACGAACAAAACTTCATATGAATGTATGTCAGCATTCTCACTTCTGATATCTTCAGGAAGGCAATACACTATGAGCCTAGGAGTTTTAAACGTGAACGACGGGAAAGAAAATAAAAAGAAGTATCAAATGCACATTCTGCGACATACCAATATCTAAAGACAACCTAAAAGCACCAAACTGCACAGAGTCGCAGATTTGAACTTGCTGCTTTGTAGATGGTACTGTCAGAGGCTTGATCTCTGCCGTTCTGGAAGTGCCTTCTGCTGTAATACAGAAGTTAATCAATACTGGTTTTATTAAAGAAAGCAATAGTACATCTATAGCAAGCCAACCAAAAATACTAACCAACTGATTCGGGTGATATGACACTGCTGAAAGAAGAAAGTCCCATACCGAGGTCCTTATTCTCACCGGACACAATTAGAGGTGAAGCAGATGATGGGAGCCCATTAGAATCATTAGATACAAACCCAGCCACCTCAACAGCTTCCAGGGATGAGTTTTCAGGTGAATACCCAGCAAGCCAAAGTGACTTTGCATTGGAGTTGCTGAAGGATGCAAGTTGCATATTCTCTATAGCGTTCTCCCCAGATACAACTGAAGAGGCAATTTCAGAAGTAGTACTTGAAGCACCAGATACATACTCAGTTTCATCTGAAGACTTATCACAAACAGTCGACTTTTGCTCGGACTCAAACTCCAATCCATATGCAGGGGTTGCAGGTGCAACCTCGGGCAAATCAGCACATCTATTTTCATGATTGCTATGAGAAAATACCCCGTGTAGGGACGCTGTAGAGTGTTCTGCCACAAAAGGAGAAGTTAACTCCTCTAATATAGGTGCAGACACTTTTACGGCAGTTTCTTCATTGTTTGCAGCTGAGTCTTCATTGGTAAAAATGTCATCAATCTCTGGAACCGACAAGTCAGACTCCACTACCTCAAGAGTATTCCTGGAAGCAGGAGAACTAAGTTGACCTGCAAGGTTATCTTTACTGGAGACAAGACTCGGCTGGCATGGATCGATTACATTGGGGTCTGTATGTGTTAGATTTTCAGTTGCATCTAAAGAATTTTCATTTGCCAAAACTTCCTCAATATTTTCCACAGATAACTCGGACTCTAACACTTCGAGAGTATCCACAGCAGAAGAACTAGGTTGATCTGCAAGGTAATATTTACTGCCAACAAGACTCAGCTGTTTGGTCACATGATCCATTAAATTGGGCTCCATAGGTGATTGCTTTTCAGGTGAATCTAAAGAATTTTCAATATCCAAATCACCATCAATGTTTCCCACAGAAAAGTTGGACTCTGACACCTTAAGAGTGTCCACTGAAATTGGAGAACTAGGTTGATCTGGAAGGTAACATTTACCAGAGACAACACTCAGCTGGTTTGTTACAGGATCCATTGCATTTAGCTTTGTAGGCAATTGATTTTCCGTCACATCTACAGAACCTTCACTTGTCAAAACTTCATCAACCTTCCCCACAGATGAGTCAGACTCTGGCACCTTGACAGTATCTATTAAAGTTGGAGAACTCGGTTGATCGGCAAGGTGATATTTACTAGAGACAAGACTGGGATGGTTTGTCACTGGATTCATTACATTGGGCTCTGTAGGAGATTGCTTTTCAATTGCAACTAAAGACTCCTCAGTTGCCAAAACTTTGTTGATCTTTCCCACAGATAAATCTGACTCGGCCACTTCAACAGTATTCATCGTTGGAAGACTAGGTTGGTCTGCAAGGTCATATTCCGTAAAGACCGGACTCAGCTGGTTTCTCACAGGATCCTTTACATTGGGCTCTGTAGGTGATTGCTTTGAAGTTACATCCAAAGAATTTTGCTTTACGTTTTTCCTTGACTTAGCACTAATGGCAGACTTCTGTGTCTCCGCCACACCGTTAGCATCATGTTTAACAGGAGGAAGTAAATCTTGGACGGCATTAGAAATTTTCTTCACACTTTTACCCACTGTCTGCACCTGATTTTCAACATATTTAATTGTGTCCTGTGAAAGAAATATAATTTAGTATTGCGAGAGGAATTGAAAACTGGAGTTACTGCTTAGCAGTTAGCAGCAACAAAACTAATCAAAGACAAGAGGCAAACGAAATAGTTTTCATTTGGGCTTTTTCTTCCCTTATTACCTGATTCACTATACCATCCACCTCCTGGCAGATTGTTTCAAATTTCTGGTAAATGTTTCCAACCCAATTTATACTTTTGAGTTTTGTAAAATCCATCACGAACACTGAACTGCATTTTAATGGTTTACGTTAGTCAAATATAGAGTAGCATATCTTACTATATGAACTACAATGAGCATCATAAGATCACGTTAAGTCACAGATTACAAATTTTTCAAGTGACAAAGAAAACAGTGCACAAAAGTTAACAAAAGGCAGAAAACAACAAAGTTAAGGTATTATACGTTATGACTCATGGAAAGCATCGAATGCAGTAAAATCGAATACAAAACTAGAGGAGATACAACTGCCACATGATAAATTCAGAAACCAAACTGTATACGGAATAGAAAATAGAAACGAAACAAGAAACTGATCTAAATTTAACAGTGAATGAAGAAAGTGCATAAAGATCAATCTATAAACCAAAATGTTTCTGTAATTTAGAAAAAAAAAAAAAAAAAAAAAGTAATATGGGATGTACAGAAGTAGGAAACCAAGGTCTACACAAACCACACAAGGGAATTGAGAGGTTACTGGTCTGAAAACACAGAGAACAGAAAAAAAATTCCAAGATAACCATTGCCACAACGATTGATGACTGTATATTTATATGAGCATCACTATTTTGCATAAACAATGTATAAAACATACTTGTTCATAATTTCATATACATGTACAGGCTTTAAATACTCTCATGCATTCCCTAATCCCTATATACTAACCTACATCGACGTTCCTCAAATTCAAGACTTTTGCCTATTCTTTAGCTCTTAAAAACCAATAAGTATTGAGCAACACTTATATTTAACGTCTACACCGCCTTACCAGTGCTTCTTTCATTCACACTGCCTTAGCTGCTCTTATGCAAGTCTCAAGCAACACTGATATCGACCGCAATCAAGCACATTTTTAACCGGGGTTCTAATCTTTAAACTCATAAGAGAACTAAGACCAACTGAATTTAGGGTTTAACATGATTTATTGTAAATAACTTCATATATGTATGAGTCTTCCATCATCTCACTCAAGAACAAAAACAGAGCTTTTTGAACAGTGATCGCGATTAAGCTATTAATTTAAACTTGATCAAACTCAATCACCAATCACCATCATCAAATTCAATTTCAGAACCCAAAATTCACACTGAAAATAAATCATTCTCCACAATTCACAAGTCTGGCAAACAAAAACAACAACACAGCAGCTCCCTGAATACATAAAAACATAAACATATATAATTGTACACAAAAAATTCAAAAAATGGATCCAAAATTACAAATATACCTACAAGCATATATAATCGTTACAATTCGGAAGGGAGGATTTTTTTTTTTTTTTTTTTTTTTTGGGTACAAAAAGAAGAAAAGAAACCAGCAAAAATAAATTAAAGAGTGCGAATTGAGTGGAAAAAGCAACGAAATTTAAATGAACAAGGCAGAGAGAAAAGAGGAAGAGATGAATTACCGGCAGCTGGCGGCGCCGGTAAGCTCAGTTGGAATTTGGACCTTTCTGTGATGGCAGAGATAGAGAGAGAGGAAGAGAGGAGAGAGAGAGAGAGAGAGAGAGAGAGGGAGAAGAAGGGGGAGGGTTTAAACTTTAAAGAGCGTTTATGTTTTGTTTGTTTATCTTAATCACATAAATAAAATAATAACAATAAAATATTAAACTCCAAATATTTAACCACCACGAGCTTGTTGGTTAGTGTGATTTATTGTTCACCACTCTAATTATCATCATTAGATAAGTTTGAAGTGTAGTGGATAAGTACAAATCTCGAAATTCAAACTCATCTGACGATGATAAATAAGGTGATGGTGAGCAAAAATGCACTCAATAATTTCACCTGTGTTTTACATGGTCTGAGTTTGGTTTCTGCAGTGATAAATAGCATGAAGATAATCAAAAGACGGTAAAATATCTCTGTGAATCTTTTCGATATTCAAAAAGATGGAATACCATGAAAGCCACCAGTCTCCTTGATTGGAATTAGTAATAATATACAGCAAAAGGTCGGCCGGCTCTCGTCCTCTCTTTTCCCCCCCCCCCCTCACTTTTTCTGGTGCAATTGACTGACCAGCCAAATATTTTTTTTTTACTTTTTTCCTTTCTTCATTTTCTTTGCGATAATGCGTGTGTCGTTTATTAATATATTAATTAATATTTTTTTGGTTAACCTCGCTTTTTTTCCTATCATTTACCTTGTATTTTCAGAACTTTATGCTTATACTCCGTAGAGTTCATATTAAAACTAGCTTAATGAAAATTATATATGCAAAAAATCAATTGAAATTAAAGTCGTTTAGTTGATTAATTGTAGCAAATCGATAGACAGCTTGTAATCGTTGTACCAAATTTGTCCATTCATTTTTGTACAATTAGATAACTAAACAATTTCGTATTTAATTGATTTTTTCCAGAGATGTATTTAATGATTCCGATCAGAAACACTTTACTTTGTAAATCGATCACGAAGTATTTTAAGGAGAAACTTTTCCTCATCATTTGGATAGCCAAGTTAATTCCAAATAGTAATTTAATTTACAGTATCTTGACAAATCGCAAGCATGTGAAATTTTCATCGTATGCGTATGCATTCTTTTTGCTTTTTCTCTTCTGCAGATTTTTGTTCTTAATCAACAATGTAAAAAAAAAAACGTCCGACAGACTAATTGTGGAGAAAATCACAAAACCCAACGTACGTTGAAGAAAGAAACAAACACCAACTTCACCATTTTGTTCAAGTTAGTCACTCAGTATTATGGTTTTGTAGTATTTCTCTTCACTTGAAAATAAGAGGTTTAGGTTTGAATCTCAATGATGACAAATTCAATATTAAATTAGGTTGTTCATTGTGTGGTTTAGCCGAACTCTTCTTTCTTGTAGTGTAAAAATATTGATATACTAAAAAAATGACGGAATTAGAAGAGATAAACTTGAATGGATTTTTTGAAGTTACCATCCATTTTCTCCATTACAATGTAGACACCAATGGGGAGGCAGATTCTCTGCCCTCTCACTTTCCGTGCCTTCCCGTGTCCTCCTGTTTGTGTGATCACGGTTAAACCATGTCAACATTTTATATTATTATTCATTTTTATCTTATTATCTCTATAAAAAAATAATATAATATGTTGACGTGGCTTAACCGTGACCACACAAAATAGAAGGGTACGAGAGGGCACGGAAAGTGGAAGGACAGAGAATCTGCCTCCCACCAATGGTGACCTTCGAGTAAAGGTGTCGCAAGCTGCGTTACATTCTCCCCTGTATTGTGTCTTCCGTCAATTTAATCATGACTTGTATGAAAAGTTGCAACGTATGTCGATGTGACTAGTTTGGTCAGACATTGGGTACACTTGTTTGGCTAAGCATCATCCGACAATTGCTTGTTTTACATTACCTTTCCTTGCCGATAAATTTACATTTTCGACCCTTACAACGAACTGAGGCCGAGTTTTCTCGACTGCAACTTTCAAATTTTGTTCTTGACAGTAAAGCAATCGTACCATCTTGTGGAGATGAAAGGAACGAATCCATCTAATTCCTTCAACTCGGACAAAATTCAAAAGTTGGACTCCATACTCCGACAAAATTCAAAAGTCTGACTACATTTCTTACACCAACTATAAAATGAGTGTGTAGATAACACCGCCCTAAATTTTTTACACCAATAAGTTAAAAGAGCACAAATAAATTTGAACTTGTAAAGGCATCTTTCGGGCCGCCATCTTTCTCGGATCAGAGATTTTTCTATATGCTCAAAACACGAGACAGTAACCATATCTCATTAGAAGAAAGAAAGAGTTCAAGAATCGTTCCACTTATATAATTACATATGGCATATGGTGTTCCGACACAATTGACTAATTAGACGCCAACTTTATGCAGGAGGATTGACTTATACATATTCAAATTTCTACCTTTTTCGACTCGCGGACTGATAACACGGTCGATATCAGGAAATAAACGTAACAAAGAATAAAGCTTGACTTATACATATTCAAATTTCTACCTTTTTCGACTCGCGGACTGATAACACGGTCGATATCAGGAAATAAACGTAACAAAGAATAAAGCTTGACTTATACATATTCAAATTTCTACCTTTTTCGACTCGCGGACTGATAACACGGTCGATATCAGGAAATAAACGTAACAAAGAATAAAGCTGAAAATTGATACCCAATTGCTCTCCACTTTCACTTTAACATAAAAGAAAGTGGACTTAATACAACTTTCACGATCATGCACAAACCACCACCGCGGATGGAATTTCTCTCTGCATCCCGTGGCAGACATCAATCATAAGCCTTCGGCTACCACTCTGTGACATCCATATCCGCCTCACCCACCACGACACAATTCATCTCACCGAGATTTGGCATCAAAGTATTCCTCTACATCTTCGCCACTTCTCGGCCTCTGCCACCAAAATTCCACACACCCCGCCCAACAACGAGAGAACACTTGCCGCCACCGCCACCACAACACGATTCATCTCACCAAGCTTAAGCATCAAAATATTCCCCTTACATCTTCACTTCTGGCCCCCAAATTCCACTCCCCGCCCATCAAAAGAGAAAACACTCGCAACGAAAAGAATGGGGCGGGAAGACAGTAAGAACTCAAAATCATGTCGCACAAAACTAAACACAATGTACAAGGAAATGGGGAAGACAATAGAAAAACCACAGTAAATTAAACAAAACCAATAAATTAAACAGAGGAAGTTGCCTGAATTACAAATTTCTCAAACGCAGTTGTTAAAAAACAACTATTTTTCAGACCAGAAAAAAAGACCCGAGTAGTTTGTCAAACAAATAACACCAAAACATCTAAAACGGGAAAAAGAAACGTAACATAAAAGTACTGGGTTGGACGGATGGAACGAAATACGATGTTGAAATTACCCCACTAGAGTTTACTGTCACAAAAATTGAAATTCAGCATAAATGTCCTACTAAGAAAGCAAAGAACCACTTTCACAACCCAAACAGCTACATCATATTACATGGTAAAGACCAATACCATGGGTTTTTAAATGAAAGAACCATAACTTAAAAGCAGATACGCCATGAATCGCAAAGATAAGGCACTATTCTATCCCCATATAAAATGAAGTCTTCCTGTCCATCGAACTAACACAACCATCCGTCAAAACTGAAATTCAGTCAATCTCCAATCACTTCCATACAATCCAACAAAAAAAAAAACAGCTAAATCGTAGAGGCATGAATTATGTACTAGAAACACCGTTTTTACATCAACATTTTCTATGGTCACCAACACAATAGGGCTCCTCAATAAACCACCAAAAGCTTAACGAGTTCCTCTACAAAAAAAGAATGACTATATACACACTGACCATCAATAAATGCCTACAATGCAAAATTATAAAATTTGACTTCGATGAATATCAAACCCCCATATATTTACTGAAGATGGGAATGAGGAAGAAAAAAAAAAGCAATCTGAATACTTAACAGGTACACCAGGAAAAAACCCACAATATTCAACGGAATAAAGAAACTCATGGATGAACAAATCAAAGTCAAAAGAGACAATATGGCCAATACAGCTTATCCACAGGGAAACCAAAATTGTTGAAGAGAGGGTTAAAAGCCAGTGAAAACTAAACAATCTTTTTCAGCAAAAAGAAAGCTTGAGACAACATCACCAACAGAATTTTACAGCAAACGTAAGTCCTACGTACATTTGTAAGACGCATATCATAGCAGCAAGCCACCATCTTGAAGAGCTCCATACAAACAAAGTCATATCAATTATCAACTAAAGTAAGAGCAACAACTGCCATACATACATTCTCAAAGTAAAAGAAACATAAATCAGTTATTATGAAAAAACAAACTATACTTTATGGCCAAAAAACCTATAGATCACATCAGTTCCTGACAGAATACAGAAAACTAGTCTAATTTAGTCACTTTGGCTACCATAACTCAGAAATGACCTACATCTTAGGTGCAGATGAAGTGATGAAGAGGCGATAAAATCACAGCTAATACAATCATCAAACCACAGCATATAGTCTGGAATCACGCAATCACCAGAACCATATAAAGCATCTGCGCCAACAAGCGGTCATACACCTGATTCAAACATCAACCAATAACTCAATCCATCTTTCAATTGAACCATAAAGCACACAAACACGTCTATTCAATAAACAAGCAACAGATCAAATCAATGACCACGAACAACATATTTCACACAACTTGAAAATAAATATCAAAACAAACAAGGGGCATAGTGATAGCTCGTGTACCTGTAACACTAACATAAGAAATCAAGACATCCTTGCTACCTTACCAAAATATTTGAAAATAGTCACACTACTAGAGAACAATAAATTGACAAGATAATCCAAAATTGACCAAAAAAATAGTACAGCCATATCAAAGTTTAGAAGATGAATTCATCACCTTACAGCATGCTATACTTTATTGAGCATAATACCATATAAAAAAAACTAACAATCAATAGTTGACTTACATCAATAGAATACTGGAATGTGGAAATGTTTAGACGGTTCATTGGTAACTTGAGCAAAATTTGCACCAACCAAGTAAGCAGAAAATCTTTCCTCAAATAAACATATGAATGACGAGGTAATCACATGCATGATTTTTTGTTTTTAGAAGAAAAAGCAATCACTTGCACGATCCCACTACTTCATTAACCCTCCAAATCAACTGTCTCACAAAATCTCTACCCACACATTATTAACCACAATTTCTAAAGGCAAAAATTATGTCACCCCTTCAAATATAACAACTACAATGATATGAATGCTTTGTACCTTTCACATAGTCTTTTAATTTTTATTTATAATGAATACACCATCCAAGACACTCAAAGAATGAAAAGCAGCCAGTGTTCTAAAAATACGACTATGGGAACCACTAACCACCATTAACAAATAAACAGTTGTCCAAAGAAAACAACGATTTAGCTCAAGTATTTGATACTACATTTATATTCTACATGTATATATACAAAATTCGGTACCATATGTATATTTAAATATTTTTAGTAATAATATTGATGTCTAAAAAGCTTACACTTCGCCTTGCAAGACAGAGAAAGCCCTATACTATTTAGTGAAGAATAGGAATGAATCTGGTTGTTTAGGTATGGGATAAACTACCCACATGTGATATCTGGTTGTTCAAGTATGGGATAACTGATTTTACTGTAGGACCAACTAATTTTTTAATTCCCTCTCTCTTAGTAAACACAGAATATGTTACGCATTGGAATGATACACATTACACACACATTACATACGCATTTCTACTAATGTCGTTAGTGTTGCACTCTATCACTAAAATTTATTTTGATAAGTTGCTCAATCAATCCCATCAATTCCCAACAAAAACTATACACAAATATAAGAAAAGTCACAAAAGAGATATTTGAATTCCTCCTCAAGTTTCCATCCACACTCACCAAACAAAAAAGGTTTCACAATGTGAACTGGAGAAGCATCTTGTAAAGATAAAAGATTCTAACATCCATATTCCTCCAGAATTAAGGACTAAAAAGTAACAATTAACACAAAATTCAAATTTCAAGTAACAGAAAGCACTAAAATTCATTTGGAAACTCCATCGCTTAAGTTCTTGACTAAATATGACCAAACATCATAAATTATAATGCAATATCCACATCTAATATTTCTGCTAAAATTAAAGCTTTGGATGCAACACAAAAAAGTACTATTAAAACATTTCATATAAAATAGGAAATACTACAGCAAAGGAGAACATATTCATCAAATCTAATACAGAAAAACTTGATCGCCTCTCAATCAACAAAAGCAAATTGATTCACGCAGAAGCACGAACAGAGACGCGAGGTATCCTATTCACGCATAAACAAAAGCAAAAAAAAAATAATAATACCATTAGTCAAAGGCACAAATTTTGTAAAGAAACAACCAAAACAACAAGAAGCAACCATACACAAGTAATTTAACAAAGTACCAATAAATTCAATCAATACCACCAAACTAGACACATAATAGCAAAAGATACAAGCAATGAAAATACCTCAGAAATAAGGTGGCACATTTGGGTACATGCCACCTTGAGGAACCCTTGGAAGGGGTGACGTTCCAGCTTGCTGGTGGTGCTGATTCTGATAGGCCGACAGGCCGTAGTGCCCACCCTCCGGATACCTACCAGATGGTAACCCACCTGAACTCGGAGGCAATCCATATAAAGACGACCCGGTACCCACACCACCAACTGGACCACCCGACCCAGCACCACCAAGTCCACCACCCAACCCACCGGCACCACCTAAACCATAACCCCCAGGCCCGCCATAGTTACCATAAGGCCCACCCAACCCTCCATATCCACCACCACCACCCAAACCCGAATTCACCTGGTTTCCAATACCAGACAACCCAGGCCCACCCAATGGATGGTGACCCAATGGAGGCTGGCCCTGAAGCCCACTGTTAAACCCACCATAAGAACCAATTCCACCTGGGATCCCGTACTGCCCAGGAATCGAAGACGGCGGTGCCATCCCCATCCCATCTCCATGCGCATTGGAACCACTCCCGGGTCCTTGACCCTGCCCCGGCCCGTCCGACTTGCTCTTTTTCCCATCAATCGCCAATTTACAAAGCAACTGCCTCCCCTCGATGTTCTTCGCCGGATCAACAAGCGCCGCCTGAGCCCCCTCCGGAGTCTTATACACAAACAGCGCATACCCTTTGCACTTCCCAGTCTGCTTATCAAACCCTAGCGGGCCCTCCTCTATCTCCCCGTACAGAGCAAAATGCGCCAAGAGCTTATCCGACGGCATGTCATAGGGAACATTGGCCACATAAATCTTCCGCAACGATACGTCAGCGACGTTGTTGGAGGCGGTGTTGGAGTTCGAATTCCCCGCGGAGGCGAGCTGCGTGACGGTCATGCGGCCGTCGATCTTCTTGCTCGGTTCTTTCAGGGCCATGAGAGCACTGTCAACGTGGCGGAACGTGACGAACCCGTAACCCTTGGATTTTCCGGTGGTTTTGTCGAGGATAACGATAGCCTCCTCCAGCTCGCCGTAGGCGGAGAAGAGGGATCGGAGGCCCTCGGTGGTGGTGTCCCAGCCGAGGCCGCGGATGAAGAGCTTGCGCTGGGAGGCGTCGGGATCGGCGATGGAGCGGACGGCGTCGAGAACGTCGACGTGGCGGGAGAGGGCGTCTTGGAGAATGTCGAGGAGTTGATCAGGGGTGAATCGCTCGATGAGCCTGCGAGCGTCTTCGGGGGAGAGCTTGGGGGCGGAGGCGGGATCCGTGTCCAGAACGACGCCGTTCTCGTCCAGCTTTCGCTTCTTGGTTGAGTCCATTGGCAGAAGAGCGAGGTTAAACCCTAACCCTTGGGAACAAAAACAGAGGGTCTAGAGAGAGCGAGTTGGGAGTTTTCTGATTGTGATTCTATCGCATGTGTTTATATACTGGATACGTTGGGCCTCTTATGAGTAAATACTCTAGTTAAATGGGCTTTGACGAACATCCAATGGTTTATTTCGAGCTTATTTTTAACTACGATCTTTAAAACTCGATTCTGATCTTACTTTACTTTCTAAAACTCAAAATTTTACACTTTACTTCTTAAAACTCAATATTCGCTTCAATTTAGCTTATCTCTGCGTATTCCGTTAAATAACCATTAAGTTTAGGCTTTTATTTCCGATTTTGACGATGCCCGGCCATCAGCTCTTCCTGTTCTTTTGTCTCTCCTCATCTGTCATGGCCCGTTTGGCACCTCAACTCTATGTCAGATAATTATTATAAACAAAAAACTTAGGGATTTTTATGCTACTTTTGTGATTAAGAACACAAGAAATAACGAAATCAATGGAACTAATGACAAAGTGGTTAGAGATGGAGGGATAAGGGATGAATGTATGGAAAATGATTAAAGATAGGGGTGGAGAGCTATTTAACGGAATACACAAAAACAAACTAAAATTGAGCGAATATTGAGTTTCAAGGGGTAAAATGGAATTTAAATCGAGTTTCAGGAAACATATCTAAAAAAAATTATTCCAAAAATGTATTTTTTAAATCCACATTAGCGTATTTGAACGAAAATAACATAAACAATGCAATGTGGAGCGAATTTGAATTTTCAGGAGTAAAAGTGACAACTTTTGAGTTTCAAGGAAACAAAGTGGGATCAAATTGAGTTCCAAAGACTGTAACGTTGATGAATATTAGTTGTGTCGATTATATCGTTACGTTGATGAATATTTTCTTCCATTTTGTACAATACAAGTTTCTGAATTTTCTGAAGATGTGTTAAGTTTCATTTCCTCTTAATTGTTCTCATTACTCGATTATCAATGTTCCAAATCAATACAAATTTTCTTTTGCAACATTTTGTTGACGTATATTAACCTTAAAATTAATAATATTTAGTGCATGCATGTAATGGATTCAACAAAAAAATAATTGTGATGAAATTAATCATTGAGAAATTGTCGCAAGTGACACTTTACCACAGTAATGAAAAAATGTTGTTTCTTTGCATGACGGTGTAAGTTTGAACTTCGTCAATGACTAATCAAATATCTAACTTACTAATGTTATCGCTCGACTCAAACAAAAAACAAAAAAATTTAGGATGTCAATATATTCCTGTTAAAAAATAGAACTGTGGGATGTAGGACATTGCTAACGCTTTCTACCTTTTCATTTGATGGGCCGAGGCCCAATATATTTCTAGCCGAAGGGGCGGGCACCAATCCGCTATCGCTCTCAAATCCACGTTTTGCTTCAAAGCGGGTCTCTCTGGTGCGCCTCCACCCTCCGCCTTATCTTTCCACCTCGAAATGCCGGTCTTCCACCTGTAAGTTCCTTCTTCTTCCTTTCTCTCTCTCTCTCTCTCTCTCTCTCTCTCTCTCTCCTGGAAAATTTACCCATTTCCTGAAATGGGTTTCTTCTATAACGCGTTTATCTCCTTACCAAAATGTCTACTCGTTGAATTATCTCCATAAAGTTTGAGCATTTCACTGAAATTTGAGGAAAAGCAAAAAATGTGAATGCTTCAATCTTGTTTTGTTATTGTTCTTGTGTTAGTGGAAAGTGAAAGTAGTGAGTGGAAGTTTTTTTGAACCAAAATTTGTATCTCTCATGGCCTCAGTGTGGATTTGGTAGGTGATATTTAATTGGGATTTATACAAATGTGGTTAATGTCAAGCAGACATGAGTTTTTATGGTGATTTTAGTGGTGGCATTGCATATTTGATACTGACTGGTTAAAGAGGGATTGTAGTTCAGTTCGTTAAGAGCATTCACCTTGCACCTGGGTACGGAGTTTGATTCCTCCGTTCCCCAATGTTGCTTGTAGCTCAGTTCGTTAAGAGAATTGATGAGGAAGTCAATTCTCTCTTGCCTGTATGGGAAATTCTTGATGGTGTTTTGTATACACTTGCGTATACGTTCATTGATTTATGGTTGATTAGTTTTATAAAATGAAATCAGCTCCAGATTGATGTGTTTGAGTTTCTGTCAGGAGATTGGCTGCTCCACCATACTCGACTCTCAAGCGTGTTCCGCTGTTTGGTTATGTGGGGGAAGCCACTCACTTTGCACAGAACCCAGAAAATTGGAACTATTATTTGCCTGTTTTGAGGAATCGTTCTCCCTCGGTTGTTCTTGTAAGTTCCTTCCCTAGACTTCATTGTCTGGGAGCCGTGCACAGCAGTGCTGACATGGCTGAAAATTGTGATATTATGGACATCTGTCATTCTTTACTCGACATAACTACACATGAGAAACAAAATTTAAGCAAGGAGGTTCCATCAGTTAATGACAGCAACTCTCTTAGCAAGGAAGAAAAGGAGAGACAGAGACGGAAAAAAATAGGACAGGCCAACAAAGGGAGGATACCATGGAATAAAGGCAGGAAACATAGTTCAGGTAAATAGAAAGTAGAAACCGAGTGTAAATTTTTTGTTGGATTTTAAACTTTCATACGTTTGGTTGAATCTGAAGTTGTGATCTTTCATATAATGCAGAGACTTGTGAGCGAATCAAGCAGAGAACAATAGAAGCATTAAAGGACCCCAAGGTGAAGTAATGTAAGATTCATTAAGTTTTATGATATTTTTCTTCAAATATTTGTGCTTTTGAACTAGCATATAAGAGTTCACATTATTTAAAAGGCACAATACAGTGTTATTCCTAAAAATGTTAGAAGGTTTGGTATTCTTGTTTGTGGATTTCCCTTTTTAGTTAAAAGTACTGCACAACTTATGCACAGAGAAAAGAATGTTTTTAATTCAATCAACTATTTTTCTTTCGAAAATTGCTATTTCGTTGACACTCACTATTTTCAGGTTAGAAAGAAGATGTCTGAGCATCCCCGTCCTCATAGGTACTCAAGTCTTTGTCACATATACACATATGAAACATACGAACTTCATAATTCCATGGGTTGTCTGTTATAATATCAAACCAAAAGGAGGTTTAGGCTTTGAATGAGTGGAGAGTTATTTTTAGCTTACTGCTCAATGTCAAGTGTGGCTGTTACACTTTAAAAGATATCTATTCACAGAGATGGGGAGGTAGACAAATGCTATGATTGATGACTGTATGGATGGAAGTTAGGAACTTTGTTCCGTAAATTTTTCTGGAGACACCATGAACTTTAAATGCCTTCTAACTTTTGATCCTCGTTCAAATAGTTATTAGGCCTTTATGGGCCATTGGATTTCATTTGATTAATGTTTGTAAAATGTTATAAGAATTACAACGGTATAATGTAAAGGACAACATGCACCCTAAAATTTATGTTTATTTCTATCTCAAATGCTCCTTTGAGTAGTTAGACAAGTTAATAATCATTCGTAGATAACATTCGATATGTCCTTGCAAGTATTTTCTTACTTTTGCATTTGGGTGGAGAGAGAGAAAGCGAGAGAGAGAGCTTAGTTCGAAGTTCTTTTAGGCCTGCTGGCCAAGTAAACATGATCACTTTTGTTTCATATACAGTACAGAAGTCAATAGTTGTAGGTTGCATGCAGCGCACAACTGCTGAAAGATCCATTTGCTATTGTGGACCCCTTATTTATCCTTTATGTCTTGCTCTGTGGGTGGCTGAGTCCCCAAGGCACATACTAACGTGGTACATAATTTGACAAAAATTTGACTTTTATGCAGTGCCGAGTCCAAGGCAAAGATGCGTTCTTCACTTAGACGTGTTTGGGGACAGCGTTTGAAGTGGAAACGGTTAAGGGAGAAGATTTTTCTTTCATGGGTAGAAAGCATAGCAGAGGAAGCTAAGAAAGGTGGGAGTGGACAGAAGGAGCTCCACTGGGATAGTTATGAGAAAATAAAACTAGAATTACATCTCCAACAGCTTCAGCATGCTGCAGAAAAGAAAAAAGCAAAGGCAAAAGAGATGGCAAACAAAAGAGCAAAAAAAGCAGAACAAGCTAAAGCAAAAACGGTGGCAAGGCTTGATCACGAGAGGAAAGAAGATGGAGTAATTAATGAAGATGATGAAGAGTTGACAGTTCCTCAAGGGCTGAAACGTAACAAGAGATTAACGAAGGTAATTGCTCGTTAGCAGAAATTATGTAGTTCACTGTTCACCCTCAGTCTTGATTTCTTGGATTTAATCTTTTTAGGGACCTTGCTTGATGGGTGTATTTATTCCTTTTCTGTAATGTTTTTTTAATGTTTTTGATGTTGTTTGTTCGCGTCTTACTGTATTCTACTCTTTATTCTTAATAGCTTGACAGAAAGACTTTAATAGATGGTCAAGTTGCTGCTCAACGGGATATAACCATGTCACATATCTCATCTTTGGAGAAACTGGACCTAGAGCTTGTAAAGAGAGAGAAAATTCGAAAAGGTGTTTCGTTCGCAGACCAGATCAGAGCTGCCAAAAACAAAAAAATGGAACTAGCTATGGTAGCCTCATCCTCTATTCGTGCAGTGGACGAGAAACCAGGGTAGTATTCTTAAATTTCTGCATTTCCAGCGGCAGATTGAATAGCGTATGAGGCCAACCTTTTCTCTTTTGTAATCGCTTTTAAACAGATACAATTTGCTTGTTTTATTGTAGATTAATGTTCATTTTCTGATGGCTTGTAGGAAGGGAAAATATTCGGATTCTTGTACACATTTTTCCAACTAGTGCAAGAGTCCCCTCATTTATTTACAAGCTTCATGCCAAATTTCCAATATTACAGCGAAGAGTTCTTCGAGCTGCAATGCAATCTTTTCATGAGAAAAATGTGTGTCCGGTGACCTGTCCTTACCGGAAACTTTTTCTCCGGCTCTCAGCTTTCTTAGGCATGAAATATCCGGCTTGCCTTGCCCTTATCCCTCTTGCCCTGCCAGTATCCGGCTTGCCGTGCCAATATCCATGCAGGTTGCATTATGGTGTTTAGACAGTTCAATTAAGCTGCAGATATCTCACAACTTATACATGTCAATTATCTCTGTCAAACAAGACCTATAGGTCGTAGATTTCTTTCTGCAGCTGAACTGGGTTAAAGTGGTGGTGTGGTGGGGTGGTCGTAGTGGTGGTGTGCGGTGGTACGGATGGTTAAGGGCCATGGAACCACTTGCTCATACCCACGGCAATCTTAATTACGGTCAACGACTATTGCAGCGTAAATACAGCAAGTCACCATCCTACTTATTATTATTGGATGAGTTTAAATTTGAAATTTGTATACGTCCACTAGATCTCGAAATTTAAACTCATTCAACATTAATAAACAGGGTGCTGAGCATCATCATCACTTTAGGATGATAAGCAAAAATATTTGCCATCTTAATGACTACTGCGACGATGATAGGTCAGATATATAACTCAGTGGTGGAATAAAAAAAAAAAAACAGAGTAACATCCAATCTTCCAAGAAAAATCATTTCACCAGGAAAATAACTTGGAACGTGAATTTTTATTTCATATGAAAAATCTTGATGTAGACAGTTAATTAGCGGACCAATTTATGGAATACCTCTACCAGAGCCCCGGTGTCCGATTTGTGCCCCAATACCGGCTAGATGAAGACACTCACTGCTTCTCTATTCTTAGTTTGGATCCGAAGTTTGGTTAGGCGTGTTTAACAATGCTTTTAAAATAACTAAAAACGCTTCAAGAACACCGAAAGAGCTTTCAACAACATTTGGCAGAAAATCACTTGAATATTTTAAAAGAACTTTCCATGTGCTTGGGGCCTAAATAAGCTTATTATCTTTGTTGAAGGTCGGGTCACGACTCACCTCAACTCAATTTGTCAAGCAATCACTTCATGGTGCAATTCCGTCTTCATTGGAACTTGACAAGTTTCAAGGAACAACCCCATCCTCTACTATTTGTCTCCAATCTAACCCACTGATTAGGGTGTTGGATTTTTCCTCAAACCAATTCAGTGGCAACATTTTACGCAGTTTTGGGAGGTGGTACAAGCTGCAGATTTTTCGGATGGTCAAGATAATCTCTTAGGGCTACTTCCAAAAGATATCTACAATGCTACCAAACTCGAAGTACTTGCATTACCTCTGAATTCACTATATGGAGGCATTACATTAGTGATAGAATTGTTAACCTCGCAATCCTTGACCTCTCCTTTAATCAAATGAGCGGCGTGCTCCCTCTCCATCTGGGGAGGCTCTCCAGGTCAAAAATCGTAACCCTCGATTTCAACGACCTACAAGGTTCGTTGCCCTAATCTTTGATGAATTGCACCAACCTTGTAGAACTACGTTTGGGACGAAATAACTTGGAAGGAGACAATACCAAGCTTAATTTCTCCAAACTTGTTCAACTTACTAAACTTGACCTATGTAAGGACAAGTTCATTGGTAAACTCTTTGTCCTTCCTCTCTCTTAGCAACAACCGATTGAAAAACGTCACGGGGGCAATGAAGATATTGATGCGTTGCAAAAGTCTTCGCACGCTCCTCCTTTCGTAGTCCTTTAATGGTGAAGGAATGCCATCTCACGATGACATGGTTGGTTTCGATTTTTAAACTTGGCGCGTTGTGAGCTCACTGGTCGAATACCTGTATGGTTAGCAAAGCTAAAGAATCTCTTGGAGGTACCGTAACAAAACCACAGAGACAATTCGCAGCTGGTTGGGGATTGATCGACCAAGACTTTCTCATATAAGCTTGTCAATGAACCTTGTTTCAAGTGAATTTCTGAAAGAAGTTTGTAGAGTACCGGCGTTGGTACGTACATGCAAGGTTCTAAAAGACGCTAGGCGCTAGTCGGGCGGCGGGCTAGGGCCTAGCGCCTAGGCGGCTAGGCGGGGTCTAGGCGGGCGCAGGCGGACTAGGCGGATTTAAGTAAATCCATTATATATTTCGTGTAAATAAATGTCTGTTTATACTTAAAATATATATAATTTTATCATAAACTACAAAATAGAATGACTTATGTATTATAAAGTATTGGAACATAATGAAAACATGGGGAACAAACATATAGTGTGTGCCCATTTAAGTATTCAACAAGTCTCTTACAATTTATTGAAAAAAATAAATGCAAATTGAAAGTTATCTATTTTCTATCAAAGTGAGTCGCAACCTAGGTAGGTGCCTAGGCGGGTCTAGGGGGCTAGGCGGTCTAGGCAGGCGCCTCAACTAGTCTAGGCGCCCTTTATTAATTTTCAAACGCCTAGGCATTAATCGGGACGGTGACCAGCCTCCTAGCCCCTAGGCGGGGCCTAGGCGGCGCTAGGCGGGGATTTTTAGAACAGTGCGTACATGAGCCTATTGCAGCTCAAACAGATCGTTATGATCTCGAATCGCCTCTTTACACGGTCGCGGTGATAAATCCCGATAGCTTACCCCATAGATTGTCTTACTTTCCTCCATTGATGGATCTCTCTATCAACAACATTACAGGTAATATACCGACTGAGATCGGCCAACTACGGCTTTGCCAAGAGTTGTATCTAGACGACAACAACTTCTCTTGCAACATTCCAGACCAAATATCTAACCTTAAGAACTTGAAGGGTTTGGATCTCTCCAAAAATCATTTGTCTCAAAAAATCCATCGTCTCTCGCAAGCCTTCAACAATCAAGCCGTAACCCATTAAGTGAGTCTGCTGTATGAATCCAATGCTTCAACGCTTCCGCATCTGAGGGGATTCCAAAACTTTGCGGTGCCCCACTTCCAAACAAGTGTCGTATTGATGCGCATGTTAAGAACCGAGAAGAGGTCAATGAGCACCAACCTCTATATTTCCGCTGCGTTCATGTTAGCCGCGCGCATGAAAAGGTTGAAAAGATGGGTTTGCTAACTAACATCATCGCAGAAGCAACACAGGAAATCATCACAGTAGACTGCAAATTAACATGTTCCATCTAAACAGGATCACCAGACAGTCTGCTTTCTGCTGTTCACTAACTCATACCGTGTACCAAAGTAAAGACACGACTAATCGCATAAGATATGACCTCGAAAATGTAATAATATTCAGATGAAAGGCAACCAGGTTCCGACCACAGCAATATTGCCAAACAAAATATCATTCAAGACCACACCAATATGCCAACCTACGGCCCATCTCGAGCAACCTCCTTGTTTATCTACACCATGCCTACAAGACTCATCATACCATATAGCTAGCCTCAAACTTAGTAACGGTTTGGACCAGGATTGGCTCCACCGTCCCTGTCTGGCGTGTAGTTATTCTGGTATTGTCCAGCACCATTCCATCCTGCATTAGATGGCGGACCCATGTTGTTTGGCGGCACCCCTCCCGGGTTATTGGGAGGCGCCTGATTGTAGTTGTTGGGAGGTGCCTGATTGTAGTTGTTGGGAGGTGCCTGATTATAGTTGTTGGGAGGCCCAGAGTTCCAGTTGCTGCTTGGCGGGGGATTATTGTAGTTGTTTGGTGGACCCATGTTGTGAGGCGGCATTGGAGCCCTGTTGGGGGGTGGAGGACCCATGTTGGGAGGCATCGGGCCTGGACCCATGTTGTGAGGCGGCATTGGAGCCCTGTTGGGGGGTGGAGGACCCATGTTGGGAGGCATCGGGCCTGGACCCATGTTGGGAGGTGGAGGACCCCTGTTGGGGGGTGGAGGACCCATGTTGGCAGGTCCAGGTCCCGAATTTGGGCCAGCTTGATTAGGCATAGGAGATGGACCGGTATTTTCCCTCCTCCTTTCAAAGTTCCTTGATCTGTCAAAGTTACGAGGTCTGTCATTACGCCTATTTCTCTCATTTGCTCGACTATTGTTTCTTATCCATTCCTCATGGTACTTGGGATCATATGGCACAGCTTGGCCATTAATAAAAGGTTCACCTGCCAAAACAAACAAGAACGCAAACAGATCATGTATAAAAGAATTTTTCTGGTTAACTCAGTTCAAAACAATGTAGAAACAGGTATACAATGTAGAAAAAACACAAGCTGCAGTTTAATATTACTATCACAATCGGTGACCAAACCACAATTCTTGGAGTACAGAAATTATGAAATGAAAATTTAACATGGATCAATTTTTTTTGGACGCAATCAACACAAGAAACTGGTTAGTTCATCAGCACTAAAGGTGATGTTATATATGAAAAACTCTGTACACAATATTGACTAGGGTTGCAGAAAGCCTTCAACAGGGGTTTTTGTATTTCACGGGTTCCACATAGCACTAGCACTGCGACAGCATTAACTGCCTAATAGGATAACTCTCATCGGTAACATTCTAAAGCCTCAAACTATCCTTTGTCAGAAAAAAAGAAAGAAATAGATCAAAAATCCAAATTTCAGACTGCCAGAGATATTCCAGAATGGGATTTGCGACTTAAAATAATCAATTGCTATAAATAATTTGTTTTTCATTGAAATACAACTTGAAGAAACAAGTATATCCGTACCTCCGTAATCTTTGTTCTTAACATCCAAGTAAGAATCAGGAAGTACCCAACGGACTCCAGGCAACTCTGCAAGAATTTTAGAAAAATAAATATATGAGAACCCAGACAAAAGCACAAGGAAATAATAAAATCCCAACTTAGAAGCAGAATCACCTTTGATTTTGAGTGAAACCTCTTCAGATACAAGTGCCCCAAATGCATAATAGCACCTAGTTGAAACTGAGTAGATCTTCATTCTTGCTTCTTCCTCACTGCAGTTCAGCCGCCAACATACAAGCAACGTAAACTTGGTTATATGAATTGTCATTACAAAACATAAATCACAGAGAACACAAACAATAGGAATACAAAACAATCCTACTTGCTTTTTGAAATGTGAAAGCCATGAATCTACCAAAAACTTTGGTCTGTAAAAAAAAAGTGATCCAGACCATGCTATACCAGATGTGATTAAGACCATACTATTTACGAGAACATTAAGATCATGCCACAAAGTGGTTATAGTTTAAATTTTGAATTTCAAAAGTGAAGCTAATGAGTTTTGCTTTTGTTAGAACTTCAAACCATATTGTTAAACACTAAGAATAATTGTACCCCCAAATTTGGCTGAAATATAATAGTCCGATTGCAATTACAAAATGATTTCGTATCTTACAACAGCCGTAGTGATCCCAATACTTGCATACAACAATAAGCCATCATCTTTTACAGCACACGATATAACATATAACCCTCCCCACAACAGAGAAACAACCTCTTGTATTTTCTCAAACAAAAGTTTCCTGATGCAATACGAATCAAATTAACCCAAAACATTACCGTAATCGAAAAGGAGAAAATTAAAAAGCTACACCTTCGTAAAAATAAATACAGATATAAACTGAAACTGTATTAAAGAAACAAATACACTAGAAAAGCCATATAATTTCTTAAACTCCATTTCCAATTTCTAACTTCTCATATTCCAAACACATAAAAATTAAAAAAAATGGTTAATTTAGACAGAAAACAATGGAGGTGTTACCTTCCGACGACGGTAGCTAGGGTTTTGATGTAGCTATTGATGATCTCATCCCTAGTGATGTCACCCTGAGGGGGCTCCATGACAACCAACCAGTGCTCGAAGTCACACCCATCGAGGAGGATAGTCTCCTTGGGAGGCCGGTTCGACCAGTTAGGGTTTGGGTCTCTGAGCGACGACGTGGTCGATCTGGTGGACAAGCACCGGACGATGGCAGGAGAGAGCCTGCCGGCGGAGGCCATGACTCCGGCAAGGGGGCGGAGGCGGTGGAGGAGAGAGAGCGAAGAAGAGCGAGATTGGGCGGCGGTGGATAGGGAAGCGGCGGAGGTGGCGGTGGTGAGGGAACGAGAGAGAAATGAAGCCATGGCTTGGGTCTTGGGAAGCGAGCGGTAGAAGAAATGGGTCGCCATGGTCGATCGCGATGAGGGTTTGGGGCTCTGATAAACCCTAGAGTGAGAGTGGGAGATAAGGGCGTATCTGGGTTTTCCGGAGGTTTTATAGCAGTGACTGAGTGATGGTAAGTTTCTTAAATACCCCCCTCGATTTTCAGTTTATCAGTAATATAAAAAAAAAATTAACTTTAATGAAAATCTCCCGGTATTGTTCATTTTAACGAAAAATCACATTTTTACATTAAAAAGTCAATCATGTTACTATTTACTTTACCCTTTATTTTGTTATTATCATTAAAACTTAAAGTTTTCAAACAATTTTCATTAGTTTTCCTAATATTTCAAAATAACATTCCAAGTATCTTCTAATAGTCATTTGAGTCATTTCAACTTTTTTTTCGATTTGACAGCGGGGCATCAAGTTCAAAATAAAAAGATTACATAAGGAGGAGCTTGTTAGAAAAAGATTGACCTCAAATTGCATGATAAATCTAAATGAGCCATATCATTATAAACAAACAAAATATTTCACGGTAAATATGTCACATTTCACAAGACTAACTTTGTTGCATAATAGCACAACAACTCATTACTAAACTTTTCAGAAGGTGTTTATCCATTTGTGCATTTAGAATCAAGTGTACTGCAAGTGCAGAATCCGATTCCACTAAAATCTTCTTAATTTCATTATTTTTGCTGCCCAATAAAAACTCCCTCAGTTTCAGCACGTAAAATCTCACATTGACCAAGATTAGCAAAAAAATCAAAGATCCATGCTCCGACGAGTTTATGAGGACACCTCCAGCACCAATGAAACTGGCCACCCTCTTGCGACACCCCATCAATATTAAGCTTTACCCAACTCTCAGAAGGAGGTTCCCAATAAAGAAAAGCATGCGTTTGAAAGGGTTTCATAGAGGAAACCACATTCCTGTGAAGTCAATCTTTTAAGTAAGCAATAATAACTTATCTGGGATCATTAGGGTGAGCAAAATCCTGTTGCAAAATACTTCTATTTTGCCGGTCTCACAAGAACCAATAAGCTATACAAAAATAAGTCTTCATTCCAAATTGTCTAGGACAAATATTTTGGAAGAGAGATTATTTTGGAACCAACTATTAGACCATCTCTAAACCTGGGCTAAAAGCCAAATTACCCCCCCCCAAACACTCTCCAACCCATGTTAAAATTTTAGGCTAAATGCCAAAAGTTATTTCTGGGCCAAATACCCCCCCCCCCCCCGCTTTCCCCCCGGGCTAAATGCCAAATGTTTATCGGAATTTAAATTTTTTTAGATTAAAATGTTCATAAAATTAATTTACAATAATCTACATATTTATTTAAAAAAAAAATTGATTTAAGAAAAAAATTAGCCTAAGTTCATTATTGGAGCAGAAAAGATGTTTCTGGGCTAAAAGCCAAATTTTCCGGGCTAAAAAATTTGGCTTTTAGCCCCCCAAGGGTTGGAGATGGTCTTAGTACATGTATCAGTCAAAATTGATCCGGAACAGGAAAACTTCTCCAAATTTTATAAACGAACGGATGCCTTGATATTTAGGCACTATTCAGCTCCATAAATGTACAACTCCCAATGCGCATGGTCTCACTTTTTGTCCAAGCTAGGGTTGTCCATGTTAATCTTCAGAATTCTTTGAAATTTCTATTGAAGTGAGTTAGTATTCTGAAAGTTTCATTAAGCGTTCTAAGTAGTTATCTTCTTTTTAGAAAATCTCTTTTGTGAATAAGCACATTTTATCTACTTTTATAAGAAATCACTTAAAACTAAAGTGATTCTAATTCTCATTTAAATCATTTTTTTTTTTAATTTTGCTAACAGAAGTGATATTGGTCTTCACATAACTCTCAATCGGCCATGTATTTCAATTCCCCAATCTACCACTATGTGAAACAAAAAACACAAGAAAAACAATTTTCTTACTTTGGCAAAAGCCCAAATCGCCCCAAATGCCTAATGAAATTAAAGAATACAACTAAAAGGACAAGTAAAAATTAATTGAGGCTTTTTTTTATCGAAAATGATCATTGTGATTAGCATAACTCTTCATTTTGGTATATGAGATTTGAAATTGTCTATCATAAATTATTTTGATCATTATTTGAAAAAATATCCGTTAAATTAAAGATATTTTGTCAAATCAACCACTCCCCTTGAATTTGTGGTTTCTTCAATTTAACAGAGATTTTTTATATAAAAACCAAAATGATTGACAGGGAAGAATCTTAAAAAACAACTTTTATCGATTTTAGAGTTCGATTTTCGTTGCAAGAGGAACTACCCGAGCACAAAACCTGCAAGCCTTTCCTTTCTTACTTAGGCAAAAGCCCATAGAACCAAGATGGGCTTGGCTGCACATTTATCTGAGGATGACCTTTTTTTATTTCAAAGTTTGGCACACTCAATTTGTTGTAATTGGCTAATCGGCCGAATATAGAAAAATTCCTACCGAACTGGTATTGATGTGGGTGTGTGGAAGATAGTGAAGCAACCAACACCAACCCTACGCAGTCAATATTCTGCTCACCTGAACAGTTCACCTGAACAAACTTCCCAAAAGGATTCATGTTTTCTTCTTTTGGGTTTTCTCCAACCCCCCCATCAGAAGTTATGAGAATTTTATACGCATATTTGAAACACAAGTCACGTGGTGTATCATTTTACGTGTTATAATAAGAGTGGACGACAGAGCTGATATGTCTAATTTTTTAAGTATATTAATAAAAAAAACAAATCCATGAGTTTGATTTGAGCGAAATAGTAATGTCACGTGATTGTGTTTCGAGTATATCGAAAAGTTACTCCAAAATTTATGTTTGCCAACAAGAAAACAGAAGGAAAGCAAAAGTATCAAAGCTTTGGCTTCTCTTCTACCTTAACTTGTATAGAAAACACACAGTTTGGTGCGTTAGCTCATCTCCTCCATTTCATCTACACTACCCCACAAATATCACATTCTCTCTCTCACTTCTACTCTTCCCCCCCACAACATGGAGTTGCCTGTGAAAATGCCGGTTTCCCGCAGCCTGATAACACCATACAGACTTGAAACCAGAAACTTGTGCTACAAACTATCAACCCGATTCGATGAGATGAAATTCGTGTGTTGTAGGGAGAGCCCGAGGAGAGTTCCGAAGTTCGTTCTGAAGGATGTGAATTGTGAAGCAAGGCCTGCAGAGATCACTGCAATTGCTGGCCCTAGTGGAGCTGGAAAAACCACACTGCTAGAGATTCTTGCTGGAAAGATATCCCCAAAGAAAGTGTGTGGTGAGGTGCTGGTGAATGGTCAGCCTATGGACACGAAAAGTTTTCGCAGAATGTCGGGCTATGTCACACAGGACGATGCCCTATTTCCGTTACTTACAGTTGAAGAAACCCTCATATACAGTGCTCTGCTGAGGCTTCCTGGTGGGAGGAAAAATGCCGCAGATGAAGTGTGGAAGCTGATGAAGGAGCTCGGGCTGGTACATGTCGCGGGTTCAAGAGTTGGCTGGGGATCAAACAATGGGATTTCGGGTGGTGAAAGGCGCAGGGTTTCGATTGGAGTTGATTTAGTTCATAATCCCGCTGTGGTTTTGATTGATGAACCAACTTCAGGGTTGGATTCTGCCTCAGCTTTCCATGTAGTCTCATTGCTCAGAACAATGGTTTTCAATCAGGGTAAAACTATTGTCCTGACAATTCACCAACCAGGTTTCCGAATCCTAGAGATGTTCGATCGCGTTGTTCTGCTTTCGAATGGAACTGTGATCCACAATGGATCATTGTGTCTTCTACAAGAAAGGCTCAATTTAGCTGGCCATCGCATCCCCAACCATGTTAACTTGCTCGAATTCGCCATTGATGTTATCAAGAGCTTGGAGGGTGCACAAACTTCAGAAACCTTGCACAACCAATGTTTCCGGCCTCTAGAACAAAGGTTTGTATGCTCTGGTATCTTAGCAAAGAAGCTTCCAGTCTACCCAAATGCGCGTCCCCGGGAAGTTGTAATACTAGGGCGAAGATTTTGTAGCAACATATTTAGAACCAAGCAATTGTTTGTCACTAGAGTTATACAAGCCTTGGTAGCTGGATTCGTACTCGGAAGCATTTTCTTTAATGTTGGAGCGGAAAAAGGGAGCTTTGCCTTGCAAACACAAACTGGATTTTTTGCCTTCAGCCTCACATTCTTGCTGTCTTCCAGCACAGAAGGCCTACCGATTTTCTTACAAGAGCGAAGAATACTAATGAATGAGACTTCCAAGGGAGCCTATCGAGTTTCCTCCTATGTCATAGCAAACACCCTCATTTTCCTCCCTTTCCTTTTGATGGTTTGTTTTCTGTTCACCGCACCGGTTTACTGGCTAGTCGGATTGAGGAGGGACTTTGATGCATTCCTCTACTTCTCTCTGGTGGTCTGGATGGTTCTTCTCATGTCCAATTCTGTTGTGGCATGCTTCAGTGCTCTTGTGCCCAACTTCATCATGGGGAGTTCCCTGATTTCCGGGCTCATGGGATCTTTCTTTCTCTTTTCGGGATACTTCATTTCAAAGGACCGGCTCCCAAGCTACTGGATATTCATGCACTACTTGAGTCTTTTCAAGTACCCGTTCGATTGCTTTATAATAAATGAGTACGGAGGAGAGCAGGGAAGGAGATGCATTCAACAGATTGGCAATGAAGGATGCAATCTTTTCGGGGACGGATTCTTGAGACAGCAGGGTTTAAAAGAAGCACAGAAATGGAGCAATTTGGGTGTGATGCTGGTATTCATAATTGGTTACAGAGTGCTTTGTTTTCTCATTCTGTGGTGCAGATGCTGCAGAAATAGAAACTAGCTAGCTAGATATATATATATATATATACATATATATCTGCACAACAGATATACAATCACTAATGCTATTTCTCTTTCAAATTCTTTTAGGATGATCAAACATTCAAACTATTGAAGTTTCGGATGACAAGAAACATTTACACCTGAAAAATGATTTGGCTAGTTCTTAGGAAGACAATCGTATCCACGTAAAAATATATATACTTGTTTCCCTATATAACCTAGAAGAATTAAATTGCCTACAGCCTGCCCAAACCAGAGACAATTTCGTAAAACTGGATGGATCCTGACTGCCCTAATTGCTTCGGTCATATATAGAATTGAAGGTCATAGTAGCAAATGAAGTGGGGGTGACTTCTGATGAAGACGATGAATTGATAAGCTTCCCTGGGGCGAATATCGTGTGAGATGGATGTCTTTTGTTGGCCTTATCTCTCCCACCTTCTCTATGCTCCATAAATTCAGAAAGCAGCCCTGGTTTGGATATCTTCCCCTCCTTCACATCTAATGCACCTGTCAGCATTTGAACAACGGTAGACATGGATGGTCGGAGCTTAGGCATGTCTTGAGTGCAGAGAAGGCCAACCTTTAGGAATCTGCAAGCCTCCTCAACGTCGAAATTTCCATTCAAAGATGTGTCTACTAATTCCACCAGCTGCCCCTTCTCATGGTGTTCCCATGCCTGCAACAGGAACTTGGATGTGATATGTCTGCTCAAGATTCTAGTAGTAATTGTAAACTTGTTAATCATTATCCATGTTTCCGACAAGAGATGATGAGGTAACAAGTTACTTTTAAGAGATTGCGGATCAAAGACTACACAAGGAAATGAAAATAAAGAGATTAATCTTAAAATACGTGGTGGGTTTTCTCTAAACTAAGCACCTAAAGAAGCTCGATGGAGTCATCAAGAGACTCTGGCGCAGTCATGAACGCAAAACACGTCTCATAAGTTTTAACATATTCCGTTAATCTGAAAACCATCTTCTAGTACTAATATTGACACCCTCACAAATTCAAGGAATTTTCCATGTGCAGTAGTGTAATCAATCGCACCATTGCTGCTGGCCAAGAAATTGGCAAGCTTTTCTTTCAAGGCTAGTGAACGTTAACAACAGATTAAATGCCTAGAGGCTTTCGTATACTATTCTTTTTTCGAGGATTACTACCCGCATGTAAAAGCTATATACCAGTCAAAAGGCTTCAATTTAGTCATAAATACAATATCACGGAAATGTCCATACCCGTGCAAGAAGATATTGTTCTTGGGGTGGTAAATGTCTGTTAGTGTTAGACCTCCCACAAACAATTTCCAACAGTAAAACACCAAAACTGTAGATGTCTGCTTTCCTTGTTACTTGACCTCGTATGGCATACTCAGGCGCCAAGTAACCTCTGCAGGAATCAAACAGGGAACCGAACGTGTCAATATAATCACAAGTAACTTGATAAATGTGAAACAAAATAAAAAGTACAGAGAGAGAGAGAGAACAGGGAACAAAACATGTCAATATAATCACGAGTATTTTGATAAATGTGAAAAAAAAAGTAGAAAGAGACAGAGAGAGAAGTTTGGTGGAAACTTATGGGCAGGACTTCAATTTGTTACATTCTCGGATAAACTGATAGAAAGAGAATAGCACTGGAAATGGCAAACTTACGTTGTTCCAGCAACACGAGTGCTAACATGGGTCAAGTTGTGGGCGATAAACTTTGCAAGACCAAAATCTGAAATTTTTGGTGAGAGGTCTTTATCAAGGAGAATATTGCTTGCTTTAATGTCTCTGTGAATAATATGAGGGCTAACCTCCTCGTGGAGATAAGCGAGCCCCCTTGCAACACCAATGCAAATTTTACACCTTGTAAGCCAAGTAAATTGGATACCGCTGTAGCCTCTCCCTATAAAGTACAGAAGGATGAAGTCCTTATCCATACAAATCATTCATTCATTCAAATAAGGAACAAGGAACATTGCTTACCAAGAAGTGTTTGTGCTAGGCTATTATTCTCAAGATAGCCATAAACCAATATTCTGTGATCTCCTTCTGCACAGCAACCATATAGCTTAACTAAGTTATCATGTTCAACGGTCGCAATCACCTCGATTTCTGTTAAAAATTCCCGCAACCCTTGACTAGACTCTGCTGACAATACTTTTATAGCCACCAAAGTCCCATCCTTGAGTGTTCCCTGATCAAACACATTTTGAAATGATTTCTTAGCCTGTAGAGGTAACAGTCAACGAAGTCTTTAGCACAATTAAGTGCTCAAGACCGAGTATTCCTCAAAACTCATAAGCAAAATAACTTTAGGCGCAATTACCTTGTACACAGAGCCAAAGCCTCCCTGACCAATTTTATTTTCTTTACTGAAGTTCTCAGTGGCAATTTGCAGTTCCCTATAACCGTACTGCTTCACATTCAAAACGCCTGAAACCACTGTACCCATAGGAATCTATTAGAAGTGTTTAGGTAGCTGAAGATAGAATGGTAAACCTCCTAAATTCAAGTTAAAGCTAAAACTTACTAACAGCGTTTAGTTCGACAGCATGCAAGTTGAACAAAGTAAACAAAACAAGATTTCATCCAAAAAAATATTGAGTGCGTAATAAAAAGCAAAATCAAGTAAAACATAACTAGTCGATTTAGCATGACCATTTGACTCGGTGAAAAGGCCGGGTTGTCCAGGTTCTGAAAAGAAGCCCGGTCATCCATAAAAAGAATAATTGAAAGGGAACAATTATCTGAATGGAGGGAACTTGGTAATTTGGGCTTTGAGTAGTTGCAGACTTCAACTGGTTCATAAATCAGTAACGCTAATAAAACGAAAGCGCTTGACATAGAAAATGCTCCTCCCATTTGGAAGATCCATGTAGGACCTAGAAAAGTCCTCCATCCATTTCACAATTGCACTGAGCAGCTTTGAGTAGTCGCAGACTTCAACTGGTTCATAAATCAGTAACGCTAATAAAATGAAAGCGCTTGACATAGAAAATGCTCCTCCCATTTGGAAGATCCATGTAGGACCTAGAAAAGTCCTCCATCCATTTCACAATTGCACTGAGCAGCTTTGAGTAGTCGCAGACTTCAACTGGTTCATAAATCAGTAACGCTAATAAAATGAAAGCGCTTGACATAGAAAATGCTCCTCCCATTTGGAAGATCCATGTAGGACCTAGAAAAGTCCTCCATCCATTTCACAATTGCACTGAGCAGCTTTGAGTAGTCGCAGACTTCAACTGGTTCATAAATCAGTAACGCTAATAAAATGAAAGCGCTTGACATAGAAAATGCTCCTCCCATTTGGAAGATCCATGTAGGACCTAGAAAAGTCCTCCATCCATTTCACAATTGCACTGAGCAGCTAATTTGACAGATGGCATTGTGCCTATGTAACTAATATTGACACTGAAAGTATGTGCATAATCTCTATAAAAGGAACAACAGAATAAACATGTCCACAGTGTACCTTCGTCGATTTCAACAGGCCGGTTAACAAAGGAAGCATCCTTCTTTCGAAAGAAGAAAGAGCAACAAGACATCACCAGCTTTTATGTTGGACAATATCACCAATCAATCAAAATCCTTGCCCTGTCAAAGTACACAAGTAAACATAAACTTTCTGTGATGTAACTACAGCTGCATGATCTGTTTGCAAATCAAGGTGGCCTCTTTAATCTACATGTACCATCTAGCAACTGGAAAAGACGAATACCCGCAGCATTGTAAATCGTTGCCTAAATTATTAAAGATGCTTGCATATGCAATAGCACGTGTTTACTGAAACTCCCTCTTCTAGAAATCTCTGTAATTTCAGTAGCAAAGTTTTGACTTGAAATTTGAGTTGCTGCTTATAGTTTGTTACAACCTATATATCAGAAGAATCCAAAAAGGGAATTTTCGAAAAAGGAAATCTCTTAAAAACATAAACGGTAAGAGGAAGTTTGCACATCCTCGGTACCACATGATAAGTTTTAACTATAGCCTAAACCTGTTTTCTTTTAAACATTGAGGGCTCCTTACTTAAGGTATTAAAAGACAACAACAAAAATCCTACGCATCTGAACTGACAAACGTTAAGGGGAAACACTAGAGAGATACCCCAACACAGGAAGGTCTGGGAATGCACCCGGTAACGCCATAGACTCTTACGCCCTATAAGATCAATCAGAAGTTCAGTTCTCTAGTAGAGTCCTTCAGTCAATCTACTATCAACACTTAGACCAACTACCAAAGTAATTCAGGGAAAATATACCGGTCTTCATATCTGCCTCCATAAAGACCAAACGCAGAATTAACACGAAACTTCCAGCATCCCACAACATTTTAAGCCGAAAAACTGAATTCGTTAATCAAATACTACAATTCAGCACAGGGCAGCTTAGCAACTAGTAGAGAGTAGAATTAGAAACATGGTTTCATCTTTCATGATTGGAAAGGAAGTTTTTGGCAGGCAATCAAATGTGATTTTGTAGTCAACTATCCTTCTAATTCTCAATGTTTTGACCAACTTTCAAATAAAAAAGTCAATCTAAGAGCCACCAAAATTGAAATTGCAGGTGAAGAAGAAGAAAAAGAAGAGAAGAATTTGCTTCAAAATTAATTACCTTATAAATTTTCAATCCAATTGCACTTGGGGTTTGCTTATATTTCAACCTTGAAGTATCCATCTGCAGAACAGAAACTAAAACCAGCATAATATAAGTTTTTGGATTGATCAAAATATGATCTTTCCATATTTTTTAGAAGCATAGCAACTGTAAAGAGAAACCCACCATTCTTTTGGGTTTAAGAACCCAGCTGAGGCCACAAACAGATCCAAAAGTCTCTCTCTTCTTTTCTTTCCAATGGGTAAGTCAAAAGGTTAAAAAGCCTTGGCTTTTCTTACATTTTCTCAGCTACCAAACAGAAAAGTACATGTAAAACCCAGATACAGTACAAGGTTTTCATAAAGAACCTCAATTGTGGTGACTGCAACAGAAATAGAGAGAGAGAGAGAGAGAGAGAGAGAGAGAGATGAAACGAAATAAAAGTAAAACTGGGTTTCGTGATGTTTATACCTTTGGAACTTCCGAGATATGAAAAAATATCGTCCCTGGAATTTTGGAATTGACTTTTCTCTCTTATCTGCTGGCATTGACTTCCAGTCTTGCACGCTGTGCAAGCCTGCACGGTTTGGAAGAATTGCGATCCGATCCTGATGGAGTACGGGATTGGAGATTCGTACCATTTATTTTAATATTAGCTTTTTGTTGCAGTCATATTTAGAATAGGTATGTGATTATATAAGGGTTCGTTTAGATGTGTTTTTAAAATGAATGAAAGCGTTTTTAGAAAAAATATTTTTGGGTTTCTACAAGAAGCACAAGTTATGTGCTTCTTCTAGGAAGTACTTTAAGTGCTTTTCCAGGATTTACTTGCATCTTTACTAATGATTGGTTCTAAAAATATTTTCGTGATGTTTATATCTTTGGAACTTCCGAGATATGAAAAAATATCGTCTCTGGAATTTTGGAATTGACTTTTCTCTCTTATCTGCTGGCATTGACTTCCAGTCTTGCACGCTGTGCAAGCCTGCACGGTTTGGAAGAATTGAGATCCGATCCTGATGGAGTACGGGATTGGAGATTCGTACCATTTATTTTAATATTAGTTTTTTGTTGCAGTCATATTTAGAATAGGTATGTGATTGTATAAGGGATCGTTTAGATGTGCTTTTAAAATGAATGAAAGCGTTTTTAGAAAAAATAGTTTTGGGTTTCTACAAGAAGCACCAGTTATGTGCTTCTTCTAGGAAGTACTTTAAGTGATTTTCCAGGATTTACTTGCATCTTTACTAATGATTGGTTCTAAAAATATGTTCACCAAAAGCGCTTTCAGTCATTTCAAAAACACATCCAAACGAGATCTAAATCTTAGGAGATATGAAAAAGTATCTTATATTCCTATTAGAAGTAGATTACCTGTTGTAATCCTAAGGGAAATGTTTTTACCTATCATACTACTATAAATAAAGACACAATAGGGTGAATCAAACACACCTCACAATTAAATCAATCTCTCTTCTCTCTAATTGTGGCCATCCCCCTCTCTCTAAACCCTAGATCGTTCAATCAAATAGGCCTATAAAACTTTTTTGATTTTAAATTAAGAATCTCTCTCTTTCTCTCTCTCTCCAACAGTTCAACTTTCTAGATTTTTGAACTCCGACCACAAAAAATTCGATTTGGTTTGGAAATTATGTGGGGTTATGGCAATTTTTTTCTTCTTAATTTTGGGTTTATTTTGTAAACAACGCTTAGCCCATTTCCCGCTCAGAAATAATATTATTTGTCCAAAAGAAGGCTTAAAATAGTTCCCAACTTTTTAAATATAATAAACAAGTTGTATTTAAAAAATAAAATCTTGTTCGACTCTTCAACGCATTATTTTCCTAATTAGACTATTTTATGAAACGATATTGAATTTAAGCCGTACAAATACAATGGGTAACATAATTAAATATTAATATTTGTCATTTGTAACATTTAAATTCAAAATCTTTAACATACAAAACCAGTGTAGATGAATACGAGTAAGTAAACTGTAATTCTAATAACCTATTTACTATTGTTAGGAAAAATATCCTTAACAATGAGGGTATCTAAATCATTATCTTTATCATCATCTAAAAATTATTTCTAAATTTTTATTTGATTTGTAAACTATTTAAAAGATTCATGTAAGTCAAATAAATCGATAAAATTGATATCCTTCAGAAAAGGGCAATGGTGATAAAAGTCATAAGAAGATTTGACAAAAACCCATGTAAGTGCTTTAAATAATGGTAAACTGAGAAGACACCAAAAAGCAATTGGAAATCAAGCCCAGGACCAGTGATTCCATCCCCTCTTAGGCCTGTCGAAAATGATGGAATTCGGTTTGCTGCTCTGGTTTCATTGTGTTGCACAGCAGAGCTGGGCAAAGGATTATAATTTTTTGTTTTAAATTCAAGCCAAAACGCCGTCGTTTTAGTCCTGGTAAGAAAAATTTAAAATTCCGACAACAACGTTTTGCGTTATTGAGTTTAAAAAAAAAATTAAATAATTATAATAGGGGGAACCACTGATCCCCCATTACCTCTTCACACTCACACACCCTTCCCCTTTCCCATTTCAAAACTAATGGAGCAGCAAAATGTGCCCCCAAACTCATAATTCACAATTGAGGAAATTGTATTAAATGGTCCCTCAACTTTAATTCAATTGGAGTAACGTCCTTCAATTTTATTTCCATGATCATTAATACCTCAACTCGTCAAAATGTATAGCTATAGTCATTTTCGTTAACACCGTCAATAGTTCCGTTAAATTCAATCAACACGTGAGACTGATTGTAAAGGCAAATAACGAAACATATTATTTTCCAAGGGTTGAAATCGATTGAACGCAAAACCCATCCCCAATTGAAACTTCCTCCTTGCCTAATCTCATATTCCTCAAATTCCCACCATGTTGACCAATCCTATCGGAGCAAATTGGATCAGTTTCTTCCGGAGAAACAGTGAGAGCTCAAAACCAAAGGGCTCAAGTGAAATCTCTATCTTCTCCGATGGCTTCAGGAGCTTCATCTTGCGGAACATGTGTACGGCAAATGTGGTCACTCCTTTTAATGAAATTGGGTTCTTCCCTTTATTTAAGAGAATTTTAACGAAAAACTTCTGGTACTGTTCATTTTAACGAAAAACCATATTTTTACATTAAAAAGTCAATTCTGGTACTATTCACTTTACCATTTATTTTGTCCTTATCGTTCTCAAAGTTTTCAAGTCATTTTCATTAGTTTTCATTTTATTTTATTTAATTCCAAGTCTTTTGGATAAAACAGGTCACAGACATTGAGTAGTCGGGGAGATTTTGTTGCGCTTGGATTTGGAGCAGCTGATCGACTTCAACCATCCGGAGATAATATGTTTCTTTATTGCCCTTACAATTAGTCCCATGTGCCGCATACATGATGAATTTAACAGAACTATATACAGTGTTAACGAAAATGACTAGAGTTATACATTTTGATAAATTGAGGGACTAATGGTCACGAAAATAAAGTTGAGGGACTATTGCTTTAATTGGGCTAAAGTTGAGGAACTATTGCTATAATTTTCTCTTTACAATTATACCCTCTGAGTCTGACACGTTAAATATATATAGGCAATATAAGTAATTTTGTACATATGAATATAAAGTTTAGTCTGCAGCTGCCTAGTTTAGATTAATATTTAGCACATAATTACCTCTTACTTATATGTGGATATTGGATAAATTGTGATTGTTCATTTAGATCTTTGTTCAAATCTATTCTATTAAGAGAAGAGGGCTTGTCAACTTTTTGCCCTTTTTTAAAAAAAAATTTGCTCTCATTTTTGAATACACGATGTTGACATGAAGAGGGCAAAATAGTAATTTTGTAGCTTTTGACAAAATGACAATCATATCCCCATTTTCCCTATTTTACCCTCACTTTCAATACACAATATTTACATACAGATGGCAAAATGGTAATTATGTAATATTAAGAAAAATATGCCCTTATTAAGTGATCTCATCATCTTTGTCTCATACTCTTTTTTTTTTAAATTTTAAAAACTAATCACACTCCTTAATAAAAAACAAAAAAGAAAATGAAATTGTTCACACACAAAGTGTGTGCTCATCTTCTAGTGAGTGATAAAATGAAGAATGTATGTCTTTGGAGTTTACCTTCAAAAAATAGGTTAACTACAATTTACGCTCTTCAAATATGGAGTGATTTTTAAAATGGGCCACGAAGTTTTAAATATCTCATAAGGCATTAAAAGATATATTTTAAGTGCAGTAATTTTAGTCTTCGGCCTAACTAATTGTACAATAATTTATTAAATTGATGACATTATGAGTTTGGGACCCTTATATGTGCTAACTTGTAAACTACACATGCACCGAATTGACAAAAAAAACATCTTTAATTTAATGGATTATTAAACTTTTTTAAAATTCGATTCCTACGAGGATTTAACCGAAACCAAGGGGTGATTGGCATCGAAAATGTGTTTTTTTGGACTAGTCAGAAAAAAAAAGGATATTTTCAGTGAAAGAATTTTCAACAACCAACAACGACGGCCTTTCCCCAAGTAATTTATGACTCCTTAACTGCTACCAATGGTAGCCTACCGTGAGTCAGATAATTTAGACATTTGATTGTTAAACTAATTGAATAATTAAATGTGTAAGTAATATGATTGAAGATATCGTAACAAAACATGTCAAATTTGTAAATCACATTATATTTTATATTGGGGGCGGATTCGTGTTTTATCACACAATTTTTTTACACACATTTTTGTGGAGTCAACATTTTAACAACCCGACCCGTTTATGTTTTAATTCTTGAAAAAAGTTAGACAAACCTAAAATCATTAAGACATTCATTTTTAGTTAAGAAAATAGACGAATACAGTTCTACAAAGAACTAAACTTTTAATCTAAGCAATCATATAGTCTCAAGTTTGGGTGATTTTTTGGAACATGATCTTCAAGAGAAGACCTTAAAAATAGACGATTTGGATCAGAGAAATACATTAAAGTATTACAGATCCCATAATGCATACTTGTCAAGTTGTCAAACACATCAGGTACTTCTTATTTATTATGGGTTTATTAATTTGTTATGTTATACTTTGTTGAGAAGACGACAGTTAACACACTTTGATAATTCAACCCAACAAATCAAACGTAAATGTTTCCGGATTGTTTAATCCTGTCCTTAGGTGGTTGGGAATGAGCATTTGTAATTTAGTTTCCACAATTTCCAGAGTGTTCAAGCATGTGCTTGGAAAAAATAAGAAGAGAAATGTGCGACTAATAATCATGTCGTTTTCAGTTTTTAATTCTGTATAAATGATAAGAGAAAAATAAGAAGAGAAATGTGCGACGTAGAAATGTAGAAGAGTGAAGGTGTACGAAAAAGAACATAAAAATAAAATGATTATCAAACGCATAGAAGTGTAGAAGAGTGAAGGTGTACGAAAAAGAACATAAAAACAAAATGATTATCAAACGCATTTATGTAGGGTCCAAGAGCTTGTCAACCTGAAGGAACGAGATACCACAAAATTACAGATGAAACTCTCTTTTGGTTGTAACACAAACTCTTCAGTACACGGTGAAACTCAAAAACCTAGCCAAAGAACTATAATATTTCAGTCCTCTACGCATTTATTTATGCTCAAATACGAATTAAAAACTCAGTTAAGCACAGAGGATTCATACTCAGATACGAAGCCAGCTCCGCTTTTGGTAGTCATGGATCGAATGTATGGGCGCGCACATTACACACGAACATAAGCTCTAAGGATGAACGAAAAGCATCACTTTTGCAAGCTCTATTGCTTTCTCGCGACCGAGAAACTTCTCAACAATTCCAAGAGCAAACTCCATTGAAGTTCCTGGTCCTCTGCTGGTGATGAGGTTGCCATCAACCACTACCCTGTTCTCGATTTCACTTTTATCCGACAGCTTGTCGCACATTGCGGGGAATGCTGTGGCCTTTTTACCCTGGATCAAAGTCAAACAAAGTTCATAAATGGATAATTAAAAAAAATTTAACATATAGAAACTTAATTATGTATGCCAAGATGGACAAATATCCAATTTGAATGGAAATAAGTTCTTGTGATGAGTTTGCAACAATGCAAGAAGCAGATCGTTTCCGTGAATTGATCATGAATAGATCGAGTTAGTACACCATTGAATATACGAGGTGCAGTCAGAATTTTCAGGTTGTTCAACGTTAATGGTGGTACCAAAGTTAGTGGAGTTGCCCTTTTAAGCATAAAAAGGAAGTTCTCTAAACACCGTATAAAGGATACCTTGAGTAGGCCATGGGGTTCCAAAACTAGAGCTGGGGAGGCACATATTGCTCCATAAGGTCTCTGGGATTCCCTCTGCTTTTTTAACAAATTCACTAGCTTTTCCGATTTTGCAAATGCTTGGGCACCACCAAGTCCACCCTGAAAAAAACATAAGAATGTTGTTGGACTAATGAATAGATAGAGTAATGGTTAAACAGTAGCAAGCTAGAGCCCGACTTACAGGCAAGACAATTAGGTCATATGAAAGTTGGGCAGCTTCATCAAGGGACATATCCGCCTCCAGTTTAACTTTGCGGGAAGCAAGAATTTCTAGTTTATCCTCTACAGAGGCCACCACAACATCCGCTTTGGCTCGTCGTAGAATATCGACAATCATAACAGCTTCCATTTCCTCTGTGCCATTCGCAATAGGTACAAGAATCTAAAGGATAACAAAGACAAAAGAGGTTAAAATGCACATTATATATCACCTTAAACCAAGTAAAAAAAATATTACTCTGATATCACAACCTTTAGTTTCTAATTTGCGTAACACTTAGGGAAACTCGAAAGAATCCTAGAGATACCTCCATATGTAAATCACTATCAAGTAAAGCACTCTAATATGGCTTCTCTTTTTCAGGTTGCTTACAACAAGATTTGAACTTGGATTTTACCCTTTCCTACCTCGTCTGAAATGCAACTTGAGATAAAAGCCTAAAATTATTCAAAAGCAGTCCAACGCAAGTAGACAAAGAAATCCACACACAATGTTGTTCTCAAATTTCATGCATATTTGAAGAGTGAACCAACAAAAGAACAACAAATTAAAGTAACAGCATCCAACACACAATAAACGATATACCGTACAATAAAAAATTTACCTTTGGGGTATCATGTGCTGTCCACTCAACTGGGTTTAACTCAGTTATGATATATTCATCACCATGGTTCGAACGCATCACCTGCGTACAAAATGCAGTTGCATACCCATCAGAAACAAAACAACATTCTAAACTGCAGAAGCTTAGCCTCCAGCCACTTGGGCTTTGAATCAAGGGTAGCAGCCTAGAAGGTGAAGCCAGATCACAACAGATCATATTTGTTTTCATTTCACCAAACAATGAATGGCTTCAAAATCACTTGACAAGAATTAGCAGAATGACACCGCAAGGCAGGAATCACCACCTCTACCCAATCAATTACACGGTGGGCCTTTAGTAAAATACAAGTTGTGTACAGGCAGCTCGAGATACATGTTAAAGAATCAAGCTTAATTTATAATTAAGTAACCTAAGCCAAAGCCCAACTCAAAGGCTTTCTGAACTAAGAAGCTAAGCTGAAAAGGGTCCTTACTAGGCAGGCACTTCAACCCCACTAGCAATGGCGGAGCTAGAAATTTTTCACCGGGTGGGCTAGCTTAAAGATTTATATCATTATAAACAAAGAAACTTGATACTATATTTTTTACCGTATCAGCCAGCTTAAGAAAATTTTCATAAAGTGAGCCAAGAACTTTCATTATTCAAATAAATTCAAATTTGTACATGTACAAGAAGCGATGGTTTGTGAACTGTATTATATAATTAAACCGAGAGAATCCAAAACAATGACTAAATATATGACGAGTTACATTCGAAAATCAATAAAAATTACATGTAAAATTTTATTTTCTACCAAAAGCTACCTGGGCTACAGCCCAGGGTAGCCCTTAATGTGGCTCCGCCTGTGCCCACTAGTATAACTATATAGTCACCTCTTCAGCTCAATACTAACCATATCATGTGTCTGAATTCTCTATCCTAAGTTTTGTTATATATGAACCATGTGCGGATAGTTCTACTTTTCTTTTTGTCAAATATGTTTACAAAATATAAGTTTCATCCTCTAGAATCTTTTCTCCATTTAATCAAAGCTATCAGTTTATCCAATTTTTCACAAACTGCTTGCTTATGGTAAATTCCAATGAATTTGTCGTTCTCAATCTTTCCCTTGTTCGTCTCCATCGTACTAACTCCACATCTTCTATGCATTCATTTTTTTCCCCTTAGATTGGGGGGGAGGGGATTGGAGAATAATACAACCAATCAATAAGTAGTACATTGAGAAAGTATATACCAGTGGCCCAGAAACTTCATCAGCTTTTTCTTTCCCATATAATTGCTCGACCAGTGCAACAGCAAACTCCATGGTAGTACCAGGTCCACGACTTGTCACAACTTTGTCATCCAGCTGCACTCTTGACTCAACAGCGGTTGCACCAGATGCTAATTGCTCCATAAAAGATGGATAACAAGTTGCCTGTTAAAAGACAATAGAGCCCACAAGTCCAGATTTAGTCATTTCAAAAAAAATAAAAAACACTAATTACAATTTTAATATGTATAATAAGTAATGAAATATTGGAGGTGCTCAAAGATCGTACTTTCAGTCCCTTCAGCACACCCCATGACGCAAGTGCCACTGCAGGTGAAGCACATATAGCAGAGTAGAGCTTCCCATTTGCGGCCTGCTGCTTCACCAAACTTTCCACGACCTCACTATTCTTAAGATTAGTGGCACCTGGCATGCCTCCCTACAGCATAAAAACAGATATAATCAAATTCCACTGGACCTAAAAAGTAGCACAATGCATTGAGAAAACAATGAAGTAGGACAGAAGCAATAATAGATAAAAATCCATAGTCCACCCTAACATATTATGGATTATATCAACAGTTCGGGCGCATTTGGATGTTGCTTGGAAACTAAAATAGTGCAATTAAGTAACATATATAATGTTATGCATAACCCTATCTTAACTTGGACATGAGCAACCAAAACTCTACACTCAAAAAAGCTAAAGACGGCTGCTTAACCAGGTCCATCACAAGGTAACCGGAAACAAACATTCAATTTACCGGGCATCACAAAGCTAAAAATTTAAGGGCTTTTCACATGTAATGCCTTGATAACATTACACTTTAGAGAAAAACACTTCAAATTACAAATTCAATAATTAGAAGAAAAGCTAACTTCCTTTGTAATGAGAGAAGGGCACCAAGGAATAATCAATTAGTGCATGGAGAGTGGACAGGTAACACGAACATCCCTATATAAGTATATATACATACATACATTCATACACACACACACATATACATATATATATATATGTGTGTGTGTGTGTGTGTGCGCATGTGAAGAGAGGGAGAGAGTGTGTGTACGGGTAGAGTGATGAGATCGAAGACGCTTTGGCTACAGTCCGAAATCAAAGCATCAGCGACGATCTTAACGCCGTGGCAAGCATCCACACGGAGCTGCTTCTCCACAGAAGCCACAGTAACATCGGCTCCAGCCCGCCGCAGAACATCGACGGTGATCACCGCCTCCATCGGCTCCGTGCCGTTGGCAATCGGAACCAAAACCTGCTCCCATTTTTCACAGTCAAAACCTCACCCACAAAAAAAATCACCGAAATCATAAAGAGAGAGAGAGAGGTAGCTGATTAATGAGGTGATTAGTAGCTGATTAGTGGCGGTGATTACCTTCTTAGCAGGAGCATCGGAAGCCATGGCTGCAGAGACGGAGAAGGAGAAGAAGCGCTTTCTGAGAAGAGGGATGGCAGGTCTGAGCTTGGAGGGCAAGAGAAACGAGGGGGAAGGGGTTACGTGGCACACGAGTGCCATCTGGCCTTCCCGAGGGTTCTGCGTTGTTTCTAGAAGATTGGCTTCGGGGGATTTGTGTGTGCAGATTTTGGATATGGAGGAATTCCAAGTCTTTGCCTTGTCGGCTTTTCTTTGGGCCGACTGTAGAAGCCCAATCTTACCTCTTATGAGTGTTTATCTCCCAATTTGTAATTTTGTCTTCATTATCCCAAAAAGCCCAATTAAAGAAGACCAAAAAAAAAAAAAACATGAAACTGCATGAGGAGTACGATAATCAAACTCTTGTTACGAAATTACAAGATATTTTATGCGAGTCATGGCGTTTGGACACGTGTCAACACAAAAAATATGAGGATACACGAACTAACTAAAAGTTGAGTGTATTTTCACTCATCACCACCCTTATTATCGTTGGATGATATCAAACTTTGAGTTTTTTGTTTGTCTATTACACATATCTTGAAATTTAAACTCTTCTGTACAAATAGAGTGATGAACATCATTATCGCTTGAGGATGGTGAGTAAAAATATTTTTCTAAAAGTGGGATGAGGATAATTTTTGTCATTAAATGGGTGACAAAATAATGTAATGACATTGATTTTTTGTAGCATTTATTTTAATTTTTTTTATTTGAAATTTTCAGTTATTATGATCATTAAAACACTAAATACACTGAGTTGGTCCATATAAAACCCTATATTGGGTTCGTTCCACAGTTTTTATTAAGGGGTATGTTATTCACGCATCACATTTTACTTCTCATACACCTCTTGATAATTTATGTCCGTTGATCTTCTTCAATTCATCCGATCCGACGGTCGAAAATTAAAAAGGTGTATGAGAAGTAAAATGAGATGTGTGGATATCACATCCCTTTATTAAAACCACTTTATACGAATTGGAAGTGGGAAGTAATAAAAGAGTACGCGAGGAGTCATAAACTCACATTAGCAAGGCTATTGTCTTTTTCTAAATCCAGATATCTAGTAAGATATACTAAGACGAATAGAATTCTCTCCAAGTCTCTTCAATCTGAATCTCCCTTTCATTCTATCATTTAACCAAAAATCAAAGGGTCAGGATTTAATTTTCATTTTCAGTGTTCATCTTCTTCCTCTTCTCACTCTCCTCTTACTCTCTTCTCCATCTCTCTTACTCTCCTCTCTCTATCTTCTCCATCTCTCCCTTTGACTCCCTTCTCTTTCTATCTTCTCCATCTCGCTCTCTCTCTTCAACTTAGAAGGAGCTAGAGGATCTGTATGGAAGGCATCCGGAGGGATCCCAGTCCCACTAAGCAAATAGGTTAGGAAAGTTCGGAGCACTATAACCGTCATTTACATCGGTAGAAAAGATATTCTTTGGACGCTCAAAGTTTTTATGATCCTTAATTACTCACACCAAACATGCTTAATTATGTAATTTACAAATGATTGCACGAATCAGAAATTTACCGTTGCATGTAAAAGAGAACTAATCGTAACGGTCTTTCTCATTACAAATAAAAGTAGCACTGAACCCAAATGAGCAGCCGAAGCTATAATTGCCAACAAAGCATAACAAGATGTACTATCTAAACACTCATCCGAGCAGATCGAGCACACAAACACAAACACAATCTTTAAATGTCAACAACCACGGCATCACGAGAGTCTAAAATACCGGCGCCACCGAAAGTACAAATCTTTTTTTTTTTTATCACCAAAAATGCAAAATCTGATAAAGGCAATCCGAAAAATAACATCATCCAATACCTTAAACAGGGTGACAAAATATTATAAACCCCAATTTTTGGGGTTTATGGGTTCAAGAAATGCAAAGAGACAAAGCATAGTGGCTTTAAGCATTTAAAGAGAGAGAGGAGAGGAGAGGAGAGGAGAGGAGAGGAGAGAGTACATGCCATCTGGTGTACATGGAGCACTTTCCGGGTTATTTCTGCTGGAGATTTTTGCTCTGTTGTTACTGCTAGACTGTAACTGATAAAAAGCAGGCCCCTTTTTCCTCTCTCCTCTCTCTCTTCTTATCTCCTCTCACTCTAACCCACTGCCTCTTTCTCCTCCAATTTCAAAACCCTATTTCCAATTTCGTGCTCTGATCTTCTTTGCATGTCGTTTGGGAAATGCATCGAAAGGTGAGTTTGTTTAAATTTCATTGTTTCTCCCCTAATTGGCTTGTTTTTCAGCTGATTTATCACTAATTGGATTGGGTTTTTCACCAATTGTTCAGACCCTAACACCAATTTTGTGCATCTGTCTTCTCTGCATATTGATCAGGAAATGCATTGCATTGGTGAGCTGCCTTTCTGGATTTTTGTTGATTTGTTTGTTTATCTGGTTTGTTCTTGTTGTGTGAATTTGTTCAACGGTGTTTCTGGGGGAGTGAATTGTGGTTTCTTCTACCAGGAAATGTGATTTTATCAGGATTTATCAGATGGGGTTTGATCTGAATAATCATGGGATTTTTTAGGATTTTACTTTTGATGTTTCATTCATTTCTGGTATTGGGTTTAAATCTCTTGATGGTTTTCGTTTTCGTTGGTGTGTATGCGGTTTTCATGCCGTAGGATTCAATGCATGGATGGTATATATATCCCATGGTTGTCTAGGAAATCTCTTTCTCTCCGTCTCTCTCTGTCTCTCTGTCTCTCTCTCTCTTTCTAATGTGCTATAGGGGATTTTCTACCCCTGGCGAATTTCTCATGGGATTTATTATGATTAGTAATTTTCAATCCGAGCTAAATAGTTCTACTCTCTTATTGCGAGTGCATATAGAGGGTGTTAAGAATGAAAACCAAGCTAAATTACGGTATGCAAAAGTTTAAAAGAGGTTGCATTCTTTCTGGGGGAATTGAACCATCTGTGTGCCTTTATGGGGTTCCAGTTCTTGATTGAGGCATTAGACTGTTTTGTGTCATTGTGTGTGTTTATTTCCTGACTACGTTCATATTGGACAATTGACCGCTTTGTTATGAAAAAATGGTTTAGAACATGGACTGTTAAGGGTGTTGATGCACAAAATCGGGTCGATCTTGGATCAATGTAAAATCGACCGTAAATCACACACATGCACAAGAACACAAAGATATATCGTGGGTCACCCCAAGTTGGGGCTACATCTACACTGGTGTCGATTCGGTTTCACTATCTCAATGAAGGTTACAATGTACATGGAGACTATAGAGGCTAGGGTTTGCTCCTCTTAAAGTGAGGATGAAGGATCCCTTTTATAGAATAAGGGTTTCCTTCACCCCTACATACAGCATGGGCTAGGCCCCAAATCTAAGGCCCAATATATGGAGCCCAAATACTAAGGCCCAATATATGGTGCCCAAATACTAAGGCCCAATATATGGTACAACAAAGGGAACAAATCTTCTTTATTTATTTTCCTCGAACTCAGCTTTAGTTTGGTGTGAAATGCATGGCAACAGCAGGTTAGTAAGTTATACCGTCTTATTTTTATCTATAAAAAGCAAAACATTCATTGTATTTATGATTTTGTTCTGGAGCGGAAGGTTAGTAGGCAGTTATGTTGATTTATCAATCATAGCACCGTGCACTACCAAAATCTTGAATTTGATGTTTGTTTTAGGAACTGGTTCCTCTTCAACATGCACGTAAAACAGGACGATTGCTTGATAGAAAATAGACAATTATGTTTTCAAGTTTTTACACGATGGGAGCTGGTTATATACAAAACTATCTGCCTACATATAAACCAGCTCCCTATACGGCATATACGCCAAAACCATCTACCCTATAACTACCAAAGCTTATCGCTATGAAAATAAATGCATGTCATTCTTTAATACGTATAGTGAGTTGAGTTACAAGTAAGCATTTTAGACATTTTTCAGACTTTATGCAAGTCCAGTAATATCCTTGTTTGTTGTCAAGTTTATTTTATTTAAGCATGTCATTCTTTAATACAACTCCGCCTGTGTAAGTTTATCTTACATTGCCGGTCCCAAGCCCGGATAAAGGAGGAGGGGGAGGGCGTCAGGTAGTTGACAGCCGACACTCCTAGGTTACGTCGAATCCTTATGATGTCATTCTTTAATACACATAATGAAGCTCACACTTTGGTTTGGAAGGTTAAGAAAGTGATGATCACGTGGAGTTGCATGATTCACCGTGTTTTGGGTGGTTTGGATGGAGGAGATTCTGCAGGAGCTGGTTTTGCTGAGCTTTGGGATAGAATTAGGTTTTTGTCAGCCCTATGGGCTTCGGTTTCTCCTGGGTTTACGGGAATTTCTTTTCCTGAATTTGGGTAGATTGGAAAGCAGCTTCCTTTTAGTTTGTGTTAGGTTGTTCTTCATCTCTGTGGAGTTGTCTTTTTCTCATTTTGTTTCTGTTTGGGGGTTTTTCTTTGCCCCCTTTATGTTGTTTGACTTTTTCTGCTTCTTTCCTCTTTTAATATATCGTCTCTTTATTAATAAAAAAGTGTGTTGACTTGCTGTTTAATTAGTAAACTAATAATAAATTTTTTTATATACATTACTATTTAAACAACTCAGATTATGTGAGACTAAATATTTGAAAGACTAGTTGTCTTTCACGTGTACGTATGAGAATATGAGTCTCGGATAAGATTTGGACAGAATATGTTGTAAAAGTTCTTCGTATTAGTTATTATAGTAATTAATTAGTTTGATGTGATTCCAATGTTGTTCATGTGAAGTTAAGAATAGTAAAACACAGTGAGAAATTATTTGGTTGACAATAATAATTAAAAGCATTTCGCATTTAGGTATAGGCAATTACTCTGGTTAGAAGAAAACACAGTGGAGTTCTATGTTGTCACTTTTTTGGTTAAATGTTTTGTAAGTTATGTAACTTATTTTCTAATTATGCGAACTGTACACAAACCCACACCTACCAAATTTGTTTCATAAGGGCCTTAGGTCATGTTTCTTGACCGTTAGATCATATATGGATAGTTGAGATGTCACCTACTGTGCCCCTCGACCATCCATATTGAGTCCAGCAGTTATGATATAGAAACTGTGTGTGTATGTGTAGAAAAAGAGAGAGAGAGAGAGAATTAGGATATCTTGCCCGACAGTTTGACACGTTATCTTGCCATAATGCGAACAAGAATTACGTGTTTAGGAGAGTCGGTTTTTCTTGTTGTCTTTTCTTTTGAGATGCTTTTGATGCTCATGTTGCATTTTACCTAGTTCCTGGAGGATTTCTAACATTTATAGTTATGTTAGTAGTCAAATTGGTGTGAATTAGGCCAAATCTGAAAATGAATTTGATTATCCATATATTTTGGAATGAAGTTGAAATCTGAAAAAATGTCCACAAACTCAAACTACATTGAGGCTTGAATATTTGTTGTATGTGTACAGACTTTTTAAAAACAATAGATTATGTGTATGAATTATCAGAGAATATATAATAATACTTATTTCTAAAAAAATTAACGGGTTTAAAAATTCTAGTTGGATTACTGTGTTAGACTTGGATCTGTTTGTCTGTTAGGGAATTGAATCTTAGAGGGATGGATTTGGCTTGCGTTTGAATATTGACAGAACTGGTTGGTATCTGCAGTGTTAAGAGTTATTTTGTGATTTTCCTTATTGGGGGAAGGGAGTTTGACTGTTTTGTCTTTTAGAAGCTTTAGAGTTAATCAAGGAACTGAAGTTTATATTCAGTTCTGTCATACCCGTTTAATGCTAGTAGATACGTTTTACAATTTTTATAGTGATTTTGGATGTTAAGTATATGGGATCTGCATCCTATAAGTTTGTTTATGCTTTTTTCCTTGTTATTGCAGGTTTTTCAACAATAGTTAGATGGTTTGAGCTAAAACATCAGCTTTGACGTGGAACACTATTTTGTTTTATATGCAGTGATTTGTGAATGAAGGCAATGTAGTATCACCCACCTTTTGTGGTGCTGGATATATGTATTTATAATCAGCAAAGAAGGGAAGAGACTGAACGAGTTTGCTGTTGATTAATGTTAAGCGCCGAAAGCGGAGCATTTCCATGGTTTTGAGGGTGGCAATTACCAAATGACTTTACCTGCACTTCATTTATAGTGATTTTTGTCAACAGAAGATTCCAGATTTTTCAGTAACTCTTAAACAGAAAAATATAAAGCTGGGTAGATATCACCTTTCGTGCTGATGGTTATATGTCGTGCAAATAGGGAAACATAAGGAAGACTGGTAAAGTGGAACTGCAGTGAGTTGGCAGAGATGTTTCTCAGCGAAGAAATTGACGATTTGCATGATGATGGGTTTGAAGGATCGAAAACTGAGCACTGTATATTCACGGAGGTTTTCTTTGGTCAAGACATTGGTCGCACTAGTAACAGATGTCTTGTTACTGGAATGATTAACTTTGAATGTGAGTCAAGTAAGAACACTGATGCAGCACTGTCTCCAAACAGTGAAAACTCAGTTGTAACAAGTCACTCATCCCCTAAAAGTACCTGTTTAGAGGAGTTTTATAATGCAACCAAAGAAATTAGAGAAACCTCTGGACCAAGGTTTTCCTTGGACAGGTCTGCTATGTTAGATAGGAATGGTGAAGATGCAGCTGTTAAGAGAATGAAGTTTTCAGCTGATGAGCTTCCTAATACTAAACCTGGTTTAGGAAATGTCACGTCTGGTCCAGCTTCAAACTCTATCTCTGAAACAGTGACATTTCGTTTGGTTGAATCTTCTAGCCAGGGAGTCACGTCTAGTTGCTATCTGTTTAAGCAACATGCAGAACTTAACAAACTGGGCGTAATAGGTGACCCAGATGTTTCAAGGTGCAGATTGCCAAACTCAAGTGGGGATGATAGAAAGGAAGTCTGCCTAAGAAAAGCTATTGCTTCACCTGTTTCACATGAGAACTTCTCGGCCAGGCTTCTGGCTGCAAGTCCATTGGCCACTGTGATGGATAAGTCCAGAACTCCTCTACCTGCTGAGGGAAAGCCCAACGGATTTGAATCTCCTGTTTTGGATGTATCCAATGTGGCCTTGAAGACAGAGAATAGTAAGGACCCTCGTCTGCTTCTCCAATATCACGTTGCTCGCTTGCTTGAAGCTGCTGGATGGCATATTGAGAGGCGAAAAAGAGCTAGTAGAAATTATATGGAGACAGTTTATATAACACCTAAGGGAAGGTTAATTCGTGAACTCCCCAAAGCTTGGCAGTTATGTGGAGAACTTTTGTTAGCAGATGGGTACAGTATGCTGCAGGAAGATGATACAAAGGAGTGGGCCAATATAAGTCAGTTCTGGTCAGATCTGTCTGGTGCTATAGTAAGTATTGAGAAAGAGATGCATCATCCACAACCTACTACTGTGTTGGCTTACTGCTGGAGGCTTTTAGATCCTTTTGTGGTTGTCGTGTTTATTGCGAAAAAGATTGGTAGTCTAAGAAAGGGAGAGATAGTTAAAGCAACTCAAAGTATAGTTGATTCAAACCATAAGACTGATTCTGCTTTGGCCTTGAATTGTGCCGATAACATAGAAGATCATTTTACTAAGGAAGATGTGTCAGCTCCCCACCGTGATTCCACATTGGCGAGGAGGGGTTTGGCAGTTTCTGAGGGAGATTACAATGTCTGTGGGAAATCTGGTAACGAAAGTTCCTCAAAACATTGTGGACAGACTAGTAATGAGGAAGTGAAATTTCTTATGGGACTATATATTTATTCAGCTAATGCAGAAAGTCATTGCTTGGTGAATGCTAGTAATAGAGTTGAAAATGGGTTCTCCGGGAAAATGACATGTCTGGATTCCTTACCAGTTTGTGGGTCTGGTGGCACCTGCATTCAGTCAGCTACTCATCGAGATGAAACTTCCAGAAACCGTAACAATGTGCATGGGGGTTCTGAAGCCGTATCCCCTCACCAGGATAGCAATGCAAATTCCCCTAGCTCTAATAAACTGAGTTCTGGACTTGATTTAGAAACACCTAAGGAAATTATGGAAGACACATCAGTGGATTATTCTGAGGAAAAAGATGAATCCAAGGGAGGCAAGGTTGATGATAAGCTGGAAAGTGCTCAGAAGGGATCACTAGATAACCAAGGAAACTGCATAGTTGATGTTCTGAAAAGAAAAACGCGTAGGAAGTCTAAAAAGATATCTGAAATTGAACCAAGCGCGTTATACCGAAGAAACCTTGTAGATTTTACTTCAAGTGGTGCTGATTCACAGTGTATTGATGCTAATGGTACCCAGTCAAAGTTGAAAGTGGCCCAGGATGAATTTACAGGCAATAAAAGATGCAAAGGAAGTCGCAAGATGCCCTTACCTCCCGACTCTTGCCCACAACAGATTGGGAGGAAAAGTTCAAAGTTGATGAAGATTTCTCGTGAATGCTATGATTTTCAGACTGGAAAAAGGAAATCATTTAATTGCCAAATTGAAGATGATGACTTGTTGGTTTCAGCTATTATCAAAAACAAAGATTTTAGGACAACTCATGCTCAGTATTCGTCTAGAAAGAAAGCCTACAAATCAAGAGCTCATAAGAAAGGCAAAACTAAAATCCAAAACAGTAGTTGCAAGTTGCTTCCAAGAAGCCTGGGCAGTGGGGGGAAGCACTTTAAGGATGGAAAGTGGCATTCTGTAGGAGTGAAAACAGTTTTGTCTTGGTTAATTGATGCTGGTGTCATATCTCTAGATGATGTGATTCAGTATCGAAATCCCAAGGATGGCGGTGTCCTTATAGATGGTCTGGTTACCAGGGATGGCATTTTTTGCAAGTGTTGCAGTAGAGTAGTTTCAGTTTCTGAGTTCAAGAGTCATGGTGGGTTCAAACAGAATCGTCCATGTTTGAATCTTTTCATGGAATCTGGTCAATCCTTCACCTTATGTCAGCTTCAAGCTTGGTCAGCTGAATACAAGATCAGGAAAAAGAGCAGCCAAGTCGTGCGAGATGATGAAAATGATCAAAATGATGATTCGTGTGGAATTTGTGGTGATGGTGGCGAGTTGATATGCTGTGATAATTGCCCATCTACTTTTCATCAGGCTTGTTTGTCTATGCAGGTTTGTTTTTGCTAGTCTTGTGTATTTGTGTTGGTTCTCTTTCCTGAAATTTCCTCCTTATTTTATCTATCTACAGATTCTACACATTTCCATGCTATGCTTTTATATCTTTTGCATGATTGGTTCTATTATTTTAGCATCTCTAAATGTTTTAACGTAAATAATTATGCTTCTGTTCAACGTTGACATTTCATTAAGAAAATATATATATTTCCATGATTTCATACAATTAGGCTACTAATTTAAAAACTTATTATTGTTCATTCTTAGAAGGATTTTTCTTTTAATTTGCACCTGTTTGGAGTTTTTGGTTGTTTTCTCTTATTGTAAACTAATGATCGGTTTTTGCTTTTGAACTTCAGGAGCTCCCTGAAGGCAGTTGGTATTGCTCAAATTGCACCTGTTGGATATGTGGTGATTTCGTCAATGACAAAGGGGCTCCAAGTCCTGGTGGATTTAAGTGTTCACAGTGTGAGCACAAATGTAATTTTCTAATTTCTAGATTATCTTTCTTGTAACTAAACTGTTTTCAGTGCATGTAGATAAGTTGAAGTTGTTTGGTGTGGTATGTACGTGTCAATATAACATGGTACCGAATATTCTCTTCGATTGCAAAGATGGTATATTGGTGTTCTTATATTTATTAGGAAACAAAAGGAAAATTAGCCTTCTTATATCTATAGAAGTTAGTTTTCCACAATTTCCTGCAATGGATATTAAAAAGTGATTATGACAGGGAGTGGATGATTTTATAATAATGTGACCTGGATTTTTTCCATATTTTCTCATTAGTAGATTTTAATTTATATACTAAATACTCAATTGCCATAGTGTTTTACTATTCTAGAGAGCATTAGAAGCTTGTTGGAGTTGATTAAAAACATAAGTATTATATATGAAAGTGGCTAATAAATTGCCATAAAAAGTGATTTGGTTATGCGTTTTCATATGATATAGTCTGTGTAACGAAGTTCAATCCATTTTTTCCCGTTAGACTACAAGGAATTGATTTTTCTTTTCATTTTATTATTTATTATCTCTGTTCTAATTAATCTCCTCCCAGTTATTAACTTGTTAGTGGCCATCTTATGATTAAGTTGAACTTACCCTTTTATTTATGTTCTTTTTTCTCCTTTCCACTGTCTAGCTTACCTTATAATTCTTTTATAAACAGATCATGACGCATGCCTGAAAGAAAAATGGACATACGGAGCCATACCAGATACTTTTTTCTGTAACAGAAGCTGTCAGGAGGTAATTTTGTATTATCTTATGAATCTTCTAAAAATTTCAATCAAGGAGGATTTGTTGGGTTTACACAAAAATAAATTAATGAGTTTTCCTGGCTCTAAGTTTTGTCTTTGGGTAAAGTAAGGACTTCCTTCGAACACTTGATTTCTTTTTATGTAAATGAAATATAGTGGTTTTCCTATCCTGAATCGTTGTCCTACAACTTTTTGCGCATTAGTGATGAGCCTTATTTAGCTATAGGGACCACTGATGAGTCTTGTAGTTGTTTCTTTGTTCCTTGTGATTTGTCTGATTTGTTTCTTCCAAGTTGTTATAAGTGCTATGAAAGAGCAGTGTGATAAAATTTTGCTTGCTGTTTCAGCCCAGAAGAGAGCGTTTTGAATTTATTAGTCTTCATTTGCTATTCTTACGGGTTTACAGTAATTCCAATACTTATATTTTAACGGTTGTGTGTAGGCTTATTCTGGTCTTCAATCTCGCGTTGGCTGCATTAATCATTTTGCTGATGGCTTTTCGTGGACACTGCTTAGATGCATTCATGATGACCAAAAGGTTCATTCTGCTCAGCGGTTTGCGCTGAAGGCGGAATGCAATACAAAACTAGCTGTTTCTCTTACAATAATGGAGGAATGCTTTTTGTCAATGGTTGATCCTCGAACAGGCATAGACATGATACCCCATGTTTTATACAATTGGGGGTGAGATCATCTCTAATAAAGAATTGTGATTGTTTTCCGACTTGATAAGTAGGGCTCTTAAAGTGTAGCTTTGGAACAGTTATATCTGAAATATTACTTCCTCTTGCAATATACTGTAATTTGGTTTAAGTGAAAGTTGCTTCTCAGATATCATTTGAAGTTTTGAATTACGTTTGCTATTTTTGACTTTCAGGTCAGAGTTTGCACGTTTGAATTTTCAAGGCTTTTACACTGCAGTCTTGGAGAAAGATGATGCGTTGGTATCTGTAGCATCCATCAGGTAGTACTAAAACATTTCCCTTCAAGAAGCTCTTAGAAAAATTGATGTTGCACACCATGTGGTATCATTTGGCTGCACTCTAGGGGTTGTAAGAGTTTTATGTACGGTGTACGTCATGTGAGTGGGTACAACCATCAAGCAAAGAGATACTCTTCCAATCCAACCCCATACCCCAACAAGGAAAGAAAACGGGCGACTTATTTCGATGTGTTTGTAGCAAGAAAACTGTTTGAATGTAAGATATTTGTTGGCGTACACCTATGTTTGTTTTTCCTCTTATGTGGAGAGCATTAATTAGGTTGCATTGCCAGGACCTGGTGCTTCAGAGGTTTTCAACACTTGGCATTGAAATATCTCTGCATGTATCGCCATCATTTTGATTCATCTATGAATTTTGTGTGCAACCACACTTTCTTCCACCGTTCTTCTCAGCTCTCCTGTCATTAACTAGGCAGTTGCACATGACCGATTTTAATACGGATTCTCAACTCTTTACAAACCCAAGTTTTTCGAGTTTCTTACTGCTTCCTTGTTTTGAGTTTTTGAACTTTGTGACATATTTTGCCAACTTTTGCTTGTTGCAGGGTGCATGGAACAACAGTTGCAGAGATGCCGCTCATTGCAACTTGCAGTAAGTTCCGTCGCCAGGGAATGTGCCGACGCCTTCTGACTGCGATTGAAGAGGTATAGATGTAAAATATGTAGTTTATGGTATTTTCCTTGAAATAATTGGCTTTCATTTATTGTACTAAAGATACACAATAAATCAGGATTTATACCTATTTATGGAACTTCTAAATCAGGATTAAGTAAACTCGACAATTTTATATACTTCGAACAATTTTTGTAATATTCTTAATTTCTTAGAAATAAAAGTAGGTCCGATCTCTGTATAGGCCGGTCCTCCAATTTTAGAATTCACTGGTCCAGCAGATATTAATCTGGTTTACGTTATTAATATGTTTCTTTTCTCCGTGTGGTTGTAGATGCTAATATCTTTCAAGGTTGAAAAGCTCGTCGTAGCTGCCATTCCCGATTTGGTAGAGACATGGACACAGGGTTTTGGCTTTGTACCGGTAGAAGGAGATGAAAAGCGTAGTTTCGACAAGATCAACTTGATGGTCTTTCCTGGAACAATGCTGCTCAAAAAACCCTTGTTCGAAAATCAAAAAGCACGTAGGCGTTCTAGTAAGTTATTCTTTACCCTTCTCAGGCATGCACGGCAACCTGATATATCGCCTTCTGCTAACGACGCTGATGTTAAAACAAACAGAAATGGAAACCAACAGAGTTGCTGCTGATGCGGAGTTAGAAGTCGGTGCTGATGCTGAATTCAACGATGGTGTCCAGCCATTCGAGGGAGCCGGTTGTCAGATCGAAGAAGGCTGGGAATCCGAACTTGACACTAGGGAAGCGGAAGTCGGAGTTAAGGGAAGCAAGAATGCGCAAGCAGAAGCAGGTGAAGCCGAAGGAAGCACTTTGCAGGGCGAATTTTCAAAGCTGTCAGTGGAAGAAGTAGCAGAACTAAAATTAGAAAATAGCGACGGGCCGGAAACCGTGGCTAATGTTGAATCCTTGAAAATGTATGATGAAATACAGCAGCAGCTTCCTTTGGACGAATAATCGCAAAAAAATTTAAGAAAAATGCGATGTTGAAATAAAATATAAAATCGTTTAAGTTAAAAAGTGTCTGGTGCTCAAATGAAAGATTGGACCGATGAGAAAACCAATGTTCTTACTCTATTTTTTTATTTATTTATTTTCTTAACTTTGATCTCGTTTATTGACATGGTTCGTTGTTTACGATACAGAACAACTTCGGTTTTAACCAATCTGAGACTATTAATCTTAAGTTTGAAGTTTACATCTTAAATATATCGTTAAATGGGATCAAGTTAAAGAAAATCGATTAAAACGAAAATGTTCCTATCCTAAAAACGTACAAGAGCAGCTTACATGGTATGGATATAACATCATCTCAACCTTTTGTGTTAATGATATAATACCATGTTGAAGAAATTTGCACATGTCGATGTATCATTTTTTTTTTCTTTTAAGAAAAATTCTTTTTTGGTAAAAAAAAAAAAAAAAAAACCCCTTTTCATACTAGAGAATATCACTGGACGAATTATTACTTGGTGATTATTTGTCATAAATGGAAAACAAATTAAGAGACTCTAAATCTCAGCTTTAATACTAATAAAACCCTTATTATTATTTTTTAATTTTTATAAAATATTGAATTATAAAGTATAATAATAAATTAATTAATAAAATGTAAAATTTGAGCGGTTGAACCAATTTTTCACTGAAGCCTGAAGGTACATTTCATTTAATTTTTTTTTATTTATAAAAATGTCACATTTTAATAATAAAAATGAATGTTTTGGTTTAACACATAATATCATTGATAAAGAGGTTAACTGACATAAAAATGTACCTAATTAGTTTACCAAGAAGCCGTTTGACAACTATTTGTTTACCTCTTTAAAAAATTGAAGACGATTACTAAACAAAATATGAGTTTTCAGTTAAAAAAAAATTGAAATTGAAACTAACAACAAAATAGTTAAAAAAAAGAAAGTTAAAACTGAAACTAACAAGAAATGGTATCAAAACCGCTCCTAATTTGAAATAAAAAACCTAATTCACCAAAAAAAAAAAGTCCATGAGAAAACGTTTGTATCTAACCAAATCGGAAATGTATTTATTAATTTTTTCAAGCTATCAGAAGATTTAAAAACCGAAATCACCAAGCTCCGGAGTCCGGACTTCAGACCAGTAACGGTAACGACCAATAACGGAAACCATCTCTCTCTCTCTCTCTCTCCGATTGCGGATTCCTTCTCTTACAGATCACTCCCACGAACCCTAGATTTTCTTCTAGGGTTTCTCCTCTCCTTCCCTGAACTGCAAAACGATGCCTTCATCCCCCAAGTTCTTCCACGCGCGCCAACCTCCCTCCACTCTCAGACCAACAGTCCTGATCGTCGCCTTCTCCCTCGTCTTCGGACTCTCCGGGTTCATCTTCGGAATCGTCTCGGTTCTCCACCCGAGCCAGTACAAGTGCCTGACCGGCAACGCCAGATCGGTGAAGGTGGTTTGGGAGAAAAGCGGCGGCGGCGGCGGCGGCGGCGGCAGCAGCAGCACTCAAAACGGTCTCGTTTCGGGGGTTGGAGATGGAAATGACGAGAACAAAAGGCATAAAGTCATGGGCTTTGTGGGGATACAGACCGGGTTCCGATCCACTGGTCGTAGACAGTCCTTGAGGAAGACTTGGATGCCGTCCGATACACAGGGCCTTCAACGGTATCGATTTTATTTAAATCTGTTTTCATACATACCAACAATTTGATTCATAATTCACATGATTTTAATGGAAAATTGGCTGAAATGATCAGTTTACAAATCCCAATTGCTGAAATGATCACTTTTCAGTATCTAATCGATAGTGTCGTTAATATTTGATCGATATATGTGGACAAGATTTGATCTTGATAGTTCAATAATTGGGATTTGCAAAACACGATCATTTCGGTCAATTTCCCGATTTTAATAGCATATATTGTTTGTTGCGAATTATGGTCCTAGGAGAATGATTATTGATTTTGAACTTTGATTTAGACGACTTTATATGCTAGAGTGGCTTCAAAAAGTCGAAAGCTTGGTAATTGTGATTGTGTTATTTGGTATTGATTGGAAAAGTGGGGTTGCAGCTTGGAAGAAGCCACTGGTTTGGCTTTCAGGTTTGTGATTGGTAAAACCAAGGAAAAAGCAAAGATGGCAGAACTCTCTAAAGAGGTGGCCAAATATGATGATTTCGTGCTATTGGATATCGAAGAGGAGTACAGCAAGCTCCCCTACAAAACGTTAGTTCTGGAATAATTATAGTCGTCTTTCATGCCTCTAGTTTATTACTGAAGTATTATGAAAATAAAACTGTTGTTTGTTTCTATTGCAGGTTGGCTTTCTTCAAAGCTGCCTATGCACTTTATGATGCTGACTTCTATGTTAAAGCTGATGACGACATATACTTAAGGCCAGGTGCGTAGATTTGTACAGAATATCCATATCATATTTAGTGTGTAATATGTTATTTGATTCTGAGATTTTTTGGAGTAATGTGATCACTTTGCATTGATATTACCAGATCGCCTTTCACTGCTTTTGGCAAAAGAGCGTTCTCACTCTCAGACTTACCTTGGGTGCATGAAAAAGGGCCCAGTCTTCACTGACTCGAATCTTAAGTGGTTAGTGCTGTTTCTTTCATGATTTGGTTCTCTTTTCTCTGGTGATATCATTAAACTTCCTTTTTATATTTTATGCCTTTATTAGTCTGTGCAACTACTTGATTTAAGACTATTTTGGAATCATTTGGGGGGTGTGATTACTGAAAGTAACGTGTCCAGTTATCCTGCATCCAAGTTAAATGGTTCACCGATAACCAGAACTATTCAGTTATCTTTTCTTGCTGCAGTAAAATGATCTGATTGATGAAATTATTGCAGGTATGAGCCACTTTCCTATTTGCTTGGAAGCGAGTACTTTCTCCATGCCTATGGTCCAATATATGCTCTTTCTGCTGATGTTGTTGCAAGTTTGGTTGCTCTTAGAAACAACAGGCAAGTTTTAACGCATCAACCAAACTTTGCTAATTTAGTTGATATGTACCCTTAGAGTATGCACCGGAAAGTTATTGTTTGTTATATTGTATTTTTGGTCTCTCTTACCATGTATATATGTTGGGAAGCTGATGGCGTGTTCTTAATCAGAGATCTTGAATGATTGAAAAAGTTTCAACTTCACTTTTCTCTTTGATCTAGTTAGTTGGTGTCAGTAATCTTCTTTTACCCTTGGGAACAATTAAGCCCTAGGCATGACCACTCCATTATCCCTTGAGACAAGTCCAAGGTGGCTGAACATGTCCGGCTTTAATGCCAACTTCCCATAAGTTGTTTAAGTTGCCAAGTTTATCCATTGGAAGGAGTTTAACTTGTAACCATGTACATAGTGCTGGGAGGGTGAAGGGGTGGCTGCTTTCAGTTCTCCTTCTATTGTTTTATCTTTAAGAGTTGAATGATTCCTCTTTGATCCAATTGGTGGGTGTTGGTAATGTTATTCGGTCACATATGGAGAGGCCAGTTAAGTTGTTCTACGATATTTAGGAGACACTAGTATATGGTACAGGTCTATACACTTGCCATTGTGTCATGCTCTTTTTCTTTCCTGAACAATGAGTGCCTCTTAGATCTGACCACTCTATTATCACTTGAGCGAAGTCCTGGGTGGTTGAACATATCTCAGTTGCTATTATTAGTTGTTTAATTGTCTAGGAGATTGATAGGTTTGCAGGACGGTAGGACCTTGGCTGTATTTGTTTGTCAGGATGTATATAAGTGAAAAAGTGGCGAGTGTTGAGTTTTATTGGCTTTTTGTGCCTTTGGGAGAAAGTTCTGGCCATAAAAGCTAACAAGTATTTAGTGAATGCTTAGTTTGAGTAAAATAAAGACGGGGTGAAGTTTATATGATCATGGTAACTCTTATCGTTAGCATTCTTCAGAAAGCATTTCTAGGTCAGTGTCCAGGGGTTAATAAACCTAGTCCAACTCCAATTATCACTAAAGAGAGACTTATAAAGGCAGCTTGAATATCAGGTGGTTTTATGCTTGTGATACCACCTCCAATGCCCCTACGGTTGAGGTATTATAGTTGGGATTTCTCGCATCATTTAGCATGAAGCATCCATGCTGTGTAGGCTTCTGATTATCGTATCCAGATACATGATTGTCTTAACTCATCTTAAGCTATTTGGTTTGTTGTTTTCCCATTAAATTCAAATATCAAGAAAATAAATGATTCAATTGTCAATAGATCTTTACATCTCTGCTAATTTCCTACCCTGCAACAAAGCTAATTTTGTATCATCTTCTGTGTAATCACAGTTTTCGAATGTTTAGCAATGAGGATGTCACGATTGGTGCATGGATGCTTGCAATGAATGTCAACCAAGAGAACAATAAAGCATTGTGCTCACCGCAGTGTACATCATCATCTATCGCTGTGTGGGATATTCCGAAGTGCTCTGGTTGGTGTTTCTTCTCCTTTGATAAATTTTAGAGACTATCTTAGTAATCTCTGGTAATCAAATGCCATATGCTAAAATTGCATTCGAGATCGGTGTTCAGACATAAAACATTTCATCTTATGCAGAGAGTTGTTTTTCATATCCCGTTGTCCCATATCTTTTCTCAGCCTTCAGAACCACATGATTTAACTTGGGAATGAAATGAAAAAGTAAATAACCATAGGAAATGATAATACTGTTTTGAAAGGGAAAATTCTTTTAAAAAATCTAGGAGTTATTTTAAATAAACCACAAATGTTATATCAATTCAAAATGGTTTGGAGTCACATTAAGCTTTAATGAACCAGTTGACCATTTTGCCCTTCATTGGAGCGTCAATGAGAGAATGAAAACTGAAAGTCAGTGTTTAGCAATTACTTGAAAAAGGTATAATTGGATTGGACATTTCACATTTATATACACGTAAGTGTACATTGTTTTATAGTGTTACTGTTAATGCAGGGCTGTGCAACCCAGAAACCAAATTGCTAGAACTCCACCAGCAGGACAGCTGCTCAAAAACTCCGACAGTGGAATCTGATGATTAGCAGCCTTGCATCGTTTTCTCACGAAGTGGATCAACTGAGGAGTTATTTTTGGGTATGCGCATCCTTCCGTTACCTGACGATATCATTCTTTTGTTTTTTCCCATGTGTAGTAAGAACACAGAAATATACACATTTTTTGAAGGGTCCCAAAGAGGGATATGATGAGAAGAGGGTGTAGAAAAAGGGCATGGCCCGTATGGGGTCACAGTTACAGGATTTAGGATGACCCCGTACGGGGTCATAGTTATCAGGGTTGTAATCATTTGTCAACCATTCTAATTTTATATCATTCTTTAGAATTTTGACTTCAGATCTTTTAAACATCAGTTGGCATTGCGCTTGGAACCTAGATCGAGAATGAAGGTGACTGGAAGTAGAAACACTGTTCTTCTTCATCCTTTCTTTACTAGTTTTAACAACGTACACTTTCAGAGATATATCTTGAAAACTTGGGGTGTTTAGTGGGTGCTTTTTCAGCATGTGTCATTCCCTCCCTACTGCTCTCTGCAATGTCTGTCCATAGGGTTACCTCAAATCTGAAAACAGCCCCATTTTTCTTTCCTTTGAAGGCATCTCTGTGGATTCCGACATACCCAAACATGACAAGCTGGAAACTTGGACTGAATTTTTCCATTCCGTAAACATAGTATAAGATATAAACCTTTTGTGTCCTTTTAAGGCATCGTCTATGGTGCTTGCTTTCATCCACTGGGAACAAGGGAAATTCTTCGCCTTCTATAACCTACGTTTGCCATTTTTTTCCCAAGAAAACTCTTTTTCCAGCTGCTGCCACAACATCAGCTTCAATCTTTCCACTCTTACCCTTTGAGACCTCATAGGAACCTTCATCCAGATACAAGGATTCTTCCAAGTTTTCACTTTCCCTCCATTTGAAATCTTAGATCATCATGTCATATCCTCAAGCATTAGACCTTATGTCATACCCTCAAGTTTTCACTTGGATAAAACTCGAGTTTTGTAACTTGTAAGCTACACACCTCAAGCTCTCCCCCTTCCGTCGTCATAGTCAAAACTCATTTGCCATCAAGATCTCTTTAAAGCCTTGTTCACCATCAAGGACGATGTAAACGCCTTCATTTGCTAGACTTACGGTTCTCTAGCTCCCACCTCGAGCCTTTCTGCCAAGTTCTGTTCTCAGTTTGTCTCCAGTAACTGAATCTTTTTCTATTTACATCATAGAGTAACGAAGCACTTTCTAAGATCCACAGTTTGAGGATATTTTGGGCCTTATATTGACCTATGTTCATATTCTTTACAACAGTCTGTTTGGTATCTTTTTTGGATCCAACTATTCAAATTTGACTTCATATCTCCCAAGATTTGTTAATCGTATAACTTGAGAAAGAAGTTTTTTTTTCAACTCATGCTCAATTTAGGGTTTGAATCTCCCTTTAGTGTATGCAAAGAGTAATATTTGCTTGAATTTTTTAGGAAGGGAAATGACCTGACCAAACCAAACCAAACCAAATCAAACTGATCACCCAATGGATGATTTCGTTCGATTATGTTACGAGTATCGAGTTCTAAACCAAACTAATCTGAACTGCGCGCCTTGAAAGCGAAATCAATTCTCAATTTGAGGAAACTTGTTTGAAGTCATTGATTTTGTTTTGAGTAAGGTTTCTGGTATGTAATTTGCATTGTTGTCTTTGCAAGTACAAGGCACTTGGCTTACTGAAAACAACAATTGGAATTATACATGGTGGCCAAATGAACATACCAGTTTTGGCCTCTCTTCGGGCTGGTTTGGTATTGCTGTGCTTTGAAAAAAAGCTGATGTGAGAATAAGCGGCTGTGCTGTGAGAATAAGCGGCTGTGAAATAAATCAGCAGAGTGTTTGGTAAACTTTTTTGTAAAAGTGCTTTTGGAAAAAAAAGCAGTCTAATAGTGGGTCTTTTCATTAAAGAAGCACTGTAGCTCCGTGTGCTTTGAAAAAAAGCCAGTTTTCCAAAGCTACAAATAGCAGCTTCAGCTTTTTCCTTTGATTTCAGCTTATTCTCACAGCAGCTTCCAAAATAAGCCCTTTTTTTTCAGTTTACCAAACACCTAAAACCCTCACAGCTTTTTTTCATGGGTGCTTTTTTTTTAAGCACCTCACTCCCAAACTAGGTCTTCCTATCCTCGAACTCCATCCGAATCTGATTTGTTACTCTTTCCCTCCCTCCCTCCCAAATGTGTCAATTTGTTATGGTATGGCTGCCCATGTTCTGCTATTGATCTGCCACTTCGTCATCAGTGCTTCCCATCAGCTATGCACCATATTATGATACACACACACACACACACACACATATATATATATGTTTGTGTGTTTGTCAAAGGATAATACTTGGCTGCTGAAATAAGGGCAGCAAGTCTTGCTGAAATAAACAAGTGACCAATCACAAATAGACATGTGCTCATACAATTAAAGAATTGAAAACGTGAACCAACATCACCCCAACTGACTTGAAAAAAAAATCGACAACCCACAAAAAAAACCCCACACACAATCTTTCACAGATCCATCCTTCCCAAACAACCACCCTTCTTTTCCGACTTCCTCACATCAACGCTCCTTTTCGACCTCCACACACCTTTCGGAATCCGGATAGAACCTTAGAGATCGAGCTTTGGTTCTTAGATTTGTCCATTGGGATAGGGGTGTTTCTTCTCTTAGTTTCCAATTTCAATTGTTCAAACACGTGTTCGTTTTCAATTGGATTTCCAGCATGATTTTATATATATATATATAAAATATGTTGTGTTAGTATTGGTCTCCACTCTCATGGTCCCACACTAAACATGATCCCACCTGTTTAACTTGTTTTTCCATTTTAAAACTAGATATATTCCAGTTTGTTTGTTCCTTACAATACATAAACCCAAAAATTAAATTTGATGAGTTTATTATTAGGGGTTGTTAAAAGCTAGAGGAATTCATGATTAAACCAATAATTTGTAACCCTAAATAATTGAGCATGAAATCCAAGTTGAATTATTGAATATAAAACTTGAGTAGTGGAGTTGAACAACCAGCTTTTGATATTATTGTTGTTATTGGCATTGCTGGTGATTGTTAAATCATATCATTGATGCTTTGAGTGGTTAGTAAGTCAATTGAGGCAACAACATATGATTGTCTACAATATGTAAAGGGCCGGATCCCTTTCCATCTGAGCCTACTGACCATATAATTCGAGTCCTTGAAATTTGATCCAACGATTAGACTCTATTAAAAATTATAATAACTTTAGCCGTTATATCAAATTTCAAGGGCCTGAATTGTGTGGTCAGTAGGCTCAGATGAAAGGGATCCGTTCCTATGTAAAGAATCTAGAAATTATTTCTGCAGTCTTTACTTTATGCACTTCTTTTATTTTGCTCCTTAATTTTCTTTTGATTTAGGATTTTTAGATAAAATTGTTTTTGAGATTGACATAACTCTTCATTTTGGTCATTGATATTGAAAATCGATAGAAGTGATATCTGAGTTTGTTCATCGTGAATCATTTTGGTCATTCAGTGAAAAATTTGTCAGTATCCTCGATAAATGGAGAGGTTGGTCTGTCAATATTCTTGTTCATGTGATAATTTAATGAGGATATTGACAAATTTTCACAGAAAGACCAAAATGATTCACGGTGGACAAACTTAGAAACTACTTTTATCGATTTTCATTGTCAGGGACCAAAGTGAAGAATTATGCCAATCTCAAGAACCATTTTAGTTTAAAAAAAAACCTTTAATTTATTCAATCTAACTAAAAAGAAGATCAACAATGAAAAAATAAGTGCAAAAATCATTTCTCAAGAATCTAATGACCCATGATTTGAGCACACTTATTATGATTGGCCCCATTGAGATTGTGTTATGATGTTATTCAGCAAATTTTAGTTTTCGATTGGGTTATTATAGTAATATATGGGCCATGGGTGTGCACTTGGGTTGGGCTACAAGAAATACAACCCAATGAATTTGGGAACTGAAAATGTCCGGGGCCACAACCAATGATTATTATAGGAGTTTATGATATAAGCCCTTCCAGCTCACGTGATTAATAACATTTATATATAGTTGGATTTGAGGACTCATGCTTTTATACATATTTTGACAGTTATTTTATAGAGCACACTTCGTAATATAGTTCAACGATCTGAACCATTTGTATTTAAGTACATCATTCATAGATCATCTCTGCAAAAATGAGACAAATTCAAAATAATTAATACATTCATTTGTAGTGAAAAGCATGAACGAATACAATTCTGCAAAGAAACACTAAATTCAATGGTCATATGATTTCATATTTAAGTGATTTTTGATAGACATAATTTTTTAGGCAAGACATAAAAGATAGGTAGTTCAATCGTTGAAATACATTACGAAATGTTTCACTCGAAAAACATGTGCCAAAAACATAAGTCCCCGAATCTCAACCCATATTTCCACGCATCATGTGTGTGTCGAGTGTGAAGAAGCTCATATATTTCCATCTGCAAGAAAACAAAGAAAGAAAGAGGCTACAATTTGACCTTTAATTAGTCAGCTGCTTTTGTAATATAAGGTAGTGTTGTCTACATATTTATTTTTACTTTTGATACACTCTTTCAATTTCGGCCGTTGCATTGAATGTATGAAGAAGATCATTATTAACGAATTAACAACAATTTGTGTAAAGTAAAAATGAGTGTGTAAATAGCACTATCAATAATATATTAGAGAGACGTTGGGTGTTCCTCAGAATTCCGAACACAAAATGTCACCAATATTATTGTTTCTCCAAACTCCACAGTCCTCCCATATTAACATATCATATGTAATACATATACATATACATATACATATACATATACATATACATATACATATACATATACATATACATATACATATACATATATGTATATATAATCAAATGGGCATCACGTGCCTTGCCTCATCCTCCTCACTTCCCTCAGTGACCAGATCACTCGAGTCTCTGTCTCTCATCACGTTCATAATGCATGCATCTAAGCTTCCTATATGTAGCTCTCTTCTGACATGCTTTGCTCGTTATTCTACCTACTATTTCCTCTCTCTAAGCTGTATAATTATTATTATATTTTTCTTGTTTTAATGGAGATATATATTCTTTGGTGTCTCCGATCGTATACAATATCGTGTGGGTTGTCTCTCCGGTTGTAAACCATTATGCTTCTTTTGTCTCTAGTTGTTTACGACCATGTGCTCGTAACAATATTGTGTATGTTGTCTCTCTGATTGTATATATACAATATCGTGTATTTTTGTAGGGTTTACTCTAACATTTTTCCAACTATCACAATGGTTGATATCTATATTTCAATTTATCAGTGATAGATCATCCTTACAAAAAATTACACAAATCTAAAATATATTTCTTTTTTTAACAAACGATATTATCTACATTAAGAAGGAGGGAGTCTCACAATGAGCTAGCAATAATGTGGTTCAAACTCGCATTTGGCGAGAATCGAACCTAATACCTCTTACTTATAAGTGAAGAGGAATAACACTAAATCGTAGTACTAAGTGGCGACAAATCTAAAACTATTAGACCTCCATTTGTACTGAAGAAAATAGATGAACATTGTTCTACAAAGAAATACTAAATTTAATTCAATAATCATATGGCTTTCGATTTGAATGACCTTTGGTAGACATGATATTTGAGGGAAGACGTAAAAGATTAGCAATTGAATCATTGAAATACATTACGAAATGTGCCTCACAGAAACGTTGGCAAAATGTGCGTCTCAAAATCCTACCTATATATTGTTGTGATGAATGAATACAATGACTGGACAATATGAGGTTGAGGACAAATTAACAACTAAGCCATGAGGGAAACCCATCAGCCCTTTTCCCCAGAACATTAGGAATAGGAAGGCAGGAGAAGGAATCCAAGGTGAGAGAGACCAACAATGTACAAATTTTTAAGGCATGTGGTTTACTTATCCTTTTACTAATTATTTAGGCAGTTTTTATGTACCCTCCAAACACATCACTATCCAGTCTAATCCAATCAAAGCCATCATGATCTTGTGCCAGCTTGTTTTATTTTTTGTATGATTTTTTTTGTTCAAATTATTGATGATTGTCACTTTCTCTAATTAGTGTTTAGTCGTCAAAAAAGCGAACGAACCCAAATTCAAGAACGATCAGAATAGTGCAACACTGTTATGGCATCTACCAAGAAGTTAGAACACAAATAGTTACAAACTCATTTGTGTTTGTAATTGAAAGTTGGATTTGATATATTTTTTATATATGAAATGTATATATATAGCATCCTCAGTACTAATCACGTTACACATGACATTAACTGATCAAAGTTGAAAACAAATACAAGCTCCAAAGAACAATCAACATAGCGCAATAGTTTTTATAATCAACAGAGAAGGGGAATTTAAGCTATGATTGGCGGAACCTGAAACATGACATTGGTGAATGGTTGGAGAATAATTGGAACAAAAAACAAAACGTGGGTCCAAAGTGTTTGAAGCAGCTTGCTGGTGAAGTGAAAATTATACGGGGACGTAAAAGCCGAGAGAGAGAGAGAGAAAGAGAGATGTTTCAACCCTTGTGAAACAAAGTAATCTCTCTAATGTGTCTGACACTAATGATTATTGTGTCTGCAATTGACCGTAGTTAAAACATATCGAATCTGTACTGTTTACATCTGAGGAGGATCACACGATCTAAGCAAGCTTATAATTCTAATTTTTCCTGCACTCTTCATCAATGGCAAAACCTAGCTGGCATCGAGTACTATACTATCTGTTACTGCTGCAAATTTTACAGAGATTAATTGCTCAAGGAAATACTGCAATAGTTTGTGTAACGATTGCAAATTATTAGATACTTAGGCTCGTCTAGTGTCTATTATCGTATTGCATAACATAATATATTAAAAGTATGTTGAACGATGAAATTTTGTCCAAGTTTATATGAAACTTATCATTCCCATTCAAAAAATAATATGATCCTTATAACTTATCGCTTCTAATTCTTGCGAAATAAAAATCATTCATTGTATCTTCATTTTTTACTTCACCACACCTGAAATATTATGAGTTATCCATTCCAATATTTCAACCCTAAGGCCTCATTTGGTATAGAGAAGTGCATAAGGTGCAAACGAGGATATTGAAGAAGAAAAGTTATCCATTCTAATCCCCTCAAACAAGGATGCATAAGGTGAAAATGAAGAGTGCATAAGTTGAAATGATTATGGTGAACAAGAAAAGTTATCCATTCTAATCTCCTCAAACAAGGATGCATAAGGTGAAAACGAGGATGAGAAGATTAGAATGGAGAAGTTTTCGTCATGGCTATCCATTCCAATCAAATTCTCTACACCAATAGGCCGTACCTTACTCATATTTAGTTAGTGTATATTGTCGGACTCTCTCCTAATTAAACAAACTTACATTCAATTTAAATTCCTGCCCATTTCATTAATCCCAACAAATACAAACCATAATTCCATTATATAAGATTCCTCCCTGATACTTTTAAGTGGATTGGATTGTATTGAAAAGAAGGAAGTAGTACTGATCTGATCATACACATAAATCAAGTTCTGGATGTTTACATTAGTCAGCATTGTTGCATAGCTTGCAATGGATATTTCAGGATTTTTAACCGCTAAATCTCGATCATTGTATAGTTAACTAAGGTTCTAATGGTTAAAATTTTCGAAATATAGAATATCTCGAAGTATACTAGAAAATCCTGTGATACCATTCCAGCTTGCGAACCGAGAAAGCCTAATTTCAAGAAAGATAGATAAGAGGAGCAGAGGCTGAAACAGATAAGTAGATAGCAGATGATGAGATATGGAATAATGGAAAAATGGCTTCTTCTAGCCTTCAGGAAAAAAAAACAAAAGAAAAAACAAAGAAAGGCAGAAGTCCACATCTCCAGAATTCAACTTCCGGGCAAAAGTTCTTGTTTTCCTCTTCAACGATCACGTGGCTGTCACGTGATCATGTGATCATGCAGCTCCATGTCAAACAGTCAAAGTACCCTGGGCCTTATCATCCTACTATATATATATCCTCCCATATTTTCTTTAGGGTTTCTTCTGCATATATGTGAATAACTGACATCCTTTTAGGCTCTGCAATCTGCAGCACTGCCAGTTTCCATAATAACACTCAGGACAGAGCTCCTCCTTTAAATTGAGTAAAGTCCAACCAGTTCCCTAGATTTTGTTACTTAAAAACTTTGACACGAAGTTAAACACTTTCTAGGGCTGGACAATGCAGTGCGACAATTTAGAACAAAAACACAATACTTATCACCTAAAAGGAAGTCATTGCAAAATCTAGTGAAAGAAAAACAAATTTGACTGGCCAGACCATACTTTTTGTAGGAGAGTAACATGCATGAAACCAGTTCATTGGCATATAGCATTTCATTTTTTTAATGCAGGGTCATGTTAAGAAAAATTCATACTACTAGTTTATTTTGAGGAATGATAAACACATATTCTTTTTAGCTTCTTAGACTTATGTTTAATCTTGCCCGTTAATTTCGTTAGTTTAGTGCAACGATCGGAAAGAAAGAGGAGAAGTTCAAAATCATGTGTGAAAATCACTTCCCTATATCATTTGACTGATACGCAGACAACGGTGAACTCATTCAGCTTAAGTCTTCCTCCCAGCAGAAGATAACAGCACTTAATGACCAGTATCAAGGAAATTTCACCACCACTTTCCCCTCTTGGCCTTGTTTAACATTAAAACCCAAATCTCTCTCTCTCTCATGCGACGAACATGGCTAGTTTCTGACCCCCATGATTATAGGGTCTGCAACTTAATCCTTAAAAATCCGTACACTATTACGCAGAGGTTGCGAAGTCCAAGACATTCCAAGTCTGCATAGTTCTCACATGGCTGTCAGAATCATGGAAGTTGAACACAAATTTACATGTAAAGATACATTGTATAAAGATAATACATGGACAAATTTCTCATGAAAGTTAAAAAGTCCTAATCTGTGGGCAACTGGTTTAGATAATTAAATAAATTGGTTTGATTCTTTTTTAGGATAGCAATACACTATAAGCTACATGGTGTGGGGTGCTTTTTTGCTCCTCATGTGGTTTGAAATCCCGAGCAAGGTTTTTATCGAAGTCAATTGTACTCTATCTTTAATATTTGCACTTTTTTTTTCCTTTATTAATGAATATTGTACTTTAACTCAAAAAAAAAAAAAAAAAAAAAACTTTTGGGTTTAGAATAATCAGAAGCTTTGAATTTGTGGTTTGGTATGTAGGAACATACTTGTTCTCATGTAGGTAATGGACCTAATGATTAATCTTATGTTTATATAAACAGTTTAACACATGTATATAACTTGTAATTTGGTGAGTTACTTAAGTATACTGTATTTATGTGTTGACTCTAAAAACTACCAAGCCTATGTGGCGCACAGACCGAGTAATTAATAAGCTAACTACGTCCTTAGGTTGTGTGCGGGGCGTGCCAACTCGTCGGCCGAGGAGTAAAATGTATTGATGTTGTGTTGAGCGCGTTGCTGACTTCTTAATCTTACGACTGGGGCCGAGGAAGGAACATGTCTCAGCCTTCGGGTTCTAGAGCCCGAAGACAAGGCTGCTAGTTCTGCAAAGTTCAATATCAAATTCGGCTTTCAATGTGCCGAATGTAGTAGCCTGTAACACACTTCGCCGAGAAGGCTAATGAGATGACATCTGCCAATACGGATTCGAAAATCCTTCTTAACCGAGACTTGGATAGATAACCAATCAGCCTCGACACAGTGCTGTTTATCCAAACTGAAGGTGCTTCGCGGTCGGCTGATTCTCCGGAAACACGCTGATTCTCCGGAAACAATGCTGTTTATTCAAACTGAAGATGTTCGCCGGTTGCCTTCACAGTTTGTTTATCCAAACTGAAGATGTGTTGGCGGAAAAAGAAAATAAAAATCTCAAGGTTGTTGAGAGGTTTCGCGTAGAGCGAGGGTTTGCGCAGGGCAGTTTGTGTGTTGAATTGGACCGCTTTTCTGTTACGAAATGCCTTGTAATTATAGAAAACTTGCTTGATGTGTCGTACTATCACAGGATCTAACTCGTGGAATCAAAGCACTGACCTTCTTTCGCACGTTGCTAATCTGCATGTATTTGAAATTATCCTTGAGATAATTCTCATGTGCAAGTGCATTTAATCTTCCACGTGGAAGCCAAAGAATGTTCCCTTTTTATTGTTTGTCTCATCAGTGCAAACCAATTGTAACAAAAAATGTAATCATTATCCTCCATCACCTTGCCATTTACCAAAAATGTAATCATTATCCTCCATCACCTTTATATCCGTGCATGCATTCTTCATTATCTGATTAGTTGCAGAACTTGAAAATCATCATGTCCTACTCTGACTCCCTTCATGACAGTCATGCTATCTTTCCACGAAATTGTAGCAGTATTAAAGCACACGGCATTGTATCACCACAACTTTATCACCTAACTGTGCTATCGATAATTCAATATATTATTAGGAGATAATTATTATGATAAAAATCACAATATTATTCCCTAATAATAATTAAAATTATCTTGACTCAGTCACCTAACGGTTTAGAACTTTGTTCACTCAACAGCTTCGATCGTTCGGGCCGATTGTGTAATTTTGGGTCCAAACAATATGTCAATTATAAATTATAATTAAATAAAAATTATTGGGTACATCATACATAGGGATGAGCAAAATACCAGCGGTTATGGGTAACCGCGGTTACCTGCCCATTTAAACTTTACGGTTAAGGTTATGGGTAACCGTTTAGATAAATAAACGGTTATGGGTATAAACGTTTACCCGTGAAATTTAAATGGGTGGTTATGGGTATTAACCGCTGTTATAAACGGGTAACCATTTACCCATTTATTTTATATATGTAAAATTAACACAAACGATGTTCTCTATCGGACAAAACTTCGATCAATGCTATTGACTATAGTGCATGGTTTATATAGCTAATTATAATATAATGTAGCTCATTATATATATATTATGTTAATACTTTACATTATGGGTTAAATAACCCAAGAATATTGTCTTCTAAATAGTTTTCATAACCCAAGAATACTTAGCAAATGTTATATTACCTTCATTGGTAACAGTTAAAAATATCATTCGTAAACTATTATTTCAATTATTGGAATGATATAAGGACTTAAAAAATAAAAATACGGAAATGTATGATGAATGTACCTATAACGGTGTTTAATTGTAAAAAAAAAATAAAAATTATGACAATTTTTTTTTAATTTTCAAGTTGTTGAAAAACATGTAGATAGGTGAAAAAGGGGTAATGGTAAAAAAAAAGATAAAAGGGTTTAAAAGGGTAAATGGGTAAACGGGTATTAAACAGTTACGGTTAAATGGGCATGCGGTTATGAGTATGGTTAACCGTTTATAAACGGTTATGGGTATGGGTATAACTATTTAGGCAATTACCCAACGGGTAAACGGTTATGCGAGTATGAGCATAAACAGTTATGTAAATAACCGCGGTTACCCGTCTGCCATAACCGTTGCCCATCCCTAATCATACATGTAAAGAACTAAACAATATTCTATTAGAACATGGACAACCTAATATCCCAATAAGATATTTAGCTATTGCATTAGCTAGATCATTGTAGCTCATTGAAATCCTTAAGCATGCTAAGATATATTTCTTGTCGACCTAAAGATGGATGCAATCTGAGTTGAATCGGGTTCACTTTCAAATTAAGGCGAACTAATAAACTGTTAAGTGATGCTTTAATAGTTTAAAAAGCTGCTAGACTCACTCTATTGTACTATTCCAATCATAAAAAGTTAAAAAAAAATTGAAATGTTATTTCCCTACCCACTATTATTCTTAAAATAATCTATAATACGCATTTTGTCACAGCCCGTCCTGAAATTTTTAGTTTCGACGATGTGAAATGACGGTTTTACCCTTGAACCTATGGTGTGTGATATGTTGATTGAGGTTTATTCTAAAATTTTCCTTAGTTTTTGCATACTTAGGACTTAGTTTTGTTCGTTGTGACCAACTAGGACCACACACACAAACACCCATACTTCTTCTCTCTCTCTACCCTATCGGATTTCCATCCATTTCCGTACAAACCGTACGGTCAACCTCAAACTCCTTCAACCATTCGCGGATCGACGTTAAAAAGGTAATGTTCTTGTTCCTTACAAGCTTCTGAGTCCATTCGTACCATTTTTAGGACTTGAAAGCTTGTAAAACCTGAGAAACCATCAGCCTCCGATTTGAGCATTGTTCACGCAGTCGTAAATGCATGATTTTTAGAGGATTTCAAGCTTGTAGAAAGCTTTAGAACGTCCTTACGAAGCTCGGAGAAGAAAAACCAAGTAATTTGGAAGTCGGAAAGTCGAGTTTAACGAGTTGTAAGTTTTGGCCGGATTATCGAGTCTTCTCCGTCAAGATTCTGTGGATTTCAAGCCTTGAAATTGGTAAGATTTTGTTCATCTAGTTACAAGCTTCATTTTAGGACAAATTTGAGGTAATTTGGTCAAGTATTGACTGAGATATCAAGGTTTTTTCGAATTCCCAGTTTTCCGGCGACGGCGACGGTCACCGGAGTCGAAGGAAGAAGACGAGCGAATATTCCGTCAACTTTGATGGAATATTCTAACGGTGTCAGGTTAGTTTTAACGGCATATGCCATTATTTAACGGAATATTCCCTAACGACGTTAGGGTTACCGTTAGTGTGCCTGGCACGTGCCGGCGCGTGGGTGGTCGGAAAATTTTTCTAAAAATATGGGGATGTTCGTGAGGTTGTGTAGATCACGTTGGTATATTTAAACACCCCATTTGAGCAATGTATGAGAAGTTATTAGCTAGTATTGGTTATGTGCCTTAAATTAATGTTTTTATAGTTATTTCGCATATAGGGGAGACTTATCCCGAGGAAGAGCGCAGTCAAGGGCGACTCGGGGGCTACGACCCTTCGACATACCAGTGAGTGGGCTTTTGGTTTTCAGTATATATTTATATACTTGATATTTTCCCAGAAAATGTGTTTAAATGAAAGTATGCTTTGAAAATGCCATGCCTATTGAATTATGCTTAAACCATGAGTTAGAATTGTTTGTGTATATATATATATATCTATAATTGTGGTGTTGTGGATGCTCATGTAAACCCCAGGTGAGTTTATGAATTGTGAATGTGAATAACAGTTGTGATTAATTGAGAAACATTGAGCTCATAAACCTGCACCCCGGTGTTAGTGATTTAGTAAGAGATATGGCACATGCTTGTATATAATGTCACCTCCCGCACCATATGCTCACATTGGATCCAATTTAGGTGCACAGTCTTGTCGTACAGACCATCATAGGTGGTTCCGACTCGTAGGTGACTAGCGATTTATCGCACAACTATTATGTGAACGTAGCATTGAGCATAACTATATTACACCCAGTCTTGTCGTACAGACCCTTACAGTGGTTCCGACTCGTGTGCAGTGTAGTGCCGTATAGGTCACTTGTAGTGACTTCGGCTAGATTTATTAATGAGCTATAAATTCAACCGTACAGACTTCTGCATGGGTTCCGGCTAATATGTTATTTTCCATGAATTTATTTTTACCTGAGTTACTTATTCTGTTTTATATTTTGGCATGGCATACTTATGATTTTGGATATGTGAAGCATGATTTGATATATATATTCCATTTCTGGGAAAATTATACATGTTTTACGACGAGGGGTTAGAGCATTTGATAAATGAAATGATTTTGAAAAGCTTTGTTTTTGCCCACTCACACTTTCTGTTTTGCTCCCCTCCGAGTTTTACGTAGACTTGCTGTTGGTGGCATTTATGGATCTTGGCGGTTCTGACAAAGTATAATATTCGTAGGACTTCTTATGGTACTGTTTATCTAGTACTTGTCCTACTAGACTGCACCTAGACTTCTATGCTCTGATTATGTGTGTTTACACTTGTATCTCGTTCCTAGCACTTTCTGCTTATTAGTGCACATTAATTAGCTTTCGGTTCTTATTTATTCGTATATTTCATATCCTTATTGCTTCCGCACTGTGCACATGACTACGTCACCCTCACGTGATGGCCATCACGCCTTGATTTTAGGTCGGGGTGTGTCACATTTCTCCACCACTATTATTCCTAAAATAATCTCTAATACGCTATTTCCCCACCCACTATTATTCCTAAAAAATTGAAATGTTATTTCCCCAACAACAAAGCTCCTCTGACTATGGTCTACTAGTAAATGATGAATGTCTAAATGCTATGATGCTATGTGATTATGCACTCCAATAACTATCATCAATACATCATCAGTTGCTAGCTTCTTACCCTTTAATTAGAAAGGGCATACACACTTTTTTGTTCCGAATTCCTTCTATCCTCATCTTTTATTTATTTATTTATTTTTTTTGTGAATTCAGCTTACATATTGTCCATTTCTTTCGTATTCAACCTATTATTATATATCTTTTAAGGTTTTTATCGGTCTTTATAAATAGGCAAACTTGTAACTAAAACTTTCATTTAAAAGTAAGCATAAATATAAGATACTGAATGAGAAAAACAACACTCTAATTTTATTACTCACAAGTTGATGACCATGACATCATATATGAAGACCTTTTCATTTGTGAGTTTTACGTTCCGTATCATATGGTGCCATTGTCCCCTTCTCCTCTTGTTATTGTCACAAGAACATATTATATTTGATTGGGAAAATGCTTAGCAGGCCCATCTCATAGCTGTAGTCTTGTAGGACACTTGCTCAATTAGTACTACTTGTATAGTTCCCATCGTGTGCATATGACTAAGTGGGACTAACATTTAGCATGTGATCATGGCCAGTAATTTAATTCTTTGTCGTTGTCAATTCTATAATTTAAGGTTTTGGTTGTTCTGTGATATGTGGATTCGGATATCGATCATGATACATTTTGGTGTTGTGGATGTTTTAGTTATATGTGCAAATTTTGTCCGTTTTATTTTAGCCCCTTTTAGGTTACTATTTTTGTAGATATATTGAGATTTGTGTCTTGTTCACGTTTTTTATGTAAAGTTGAAGTTTTATTAATGAAAAGCATTGTTTATTAAAAAAATTCACTCTACTTCACGGTGAATATGTTCCATATCAGTCTATCTCGTTTTTCTGATTCTTCTACCTTATAAATCAAGGTTTAACTTTGATCAACTTCCATATTCTGCTCGAGTTTAAGTGTTGGCATGACCTTAGTTATATGGGTGATTTTATTAATTGTTGTGGAACTTAGGTCATCTCCAACCGAAGGGTCCAGAGGGCCAGAGGGCCAGAGGGCCGAAAATAGCTCTAAAACGTCTCCAACCGAGGGCTAGGCCAGAGGGCTCTGGAATCTGGGAGGGCCCCACGGGATCGGAGAGGGCTGGAGGGCTGGCTGCTTTCGGCCAGCCAGCCAGCCCCGGGCTGGCTATTTTTTTTTTTAATGATTTCCTATTGCTGTCGGTTAAAACCGACAGCATTAAAGACCTTTTTTTTTTAATAGTTCTGCTATTAGTGTCGGTTATAACCGACACTAATAGTTTGAAATGTTTTTTAATATAACGGCTAGCTGAGTCAGCTAGCCGTTGGTTGTTTTTTTTTTTTTTTTTTTTTTTAATTTATTTTAAACATTTTTTTCTTCTATAAATATAGTGAAGTTCTTTCAATTCTTCACTTCATTTGCAATATTTCCTTCTTCAATATTTTTCAATATTTCCTTCAATATATTTCTCAGTATTTCCTTCAATATATTTTCTAATATTTCCTTCATCTATAATATTTGTTTCAATTTTCCAATATTTCCTTCAATAAATTTTCCAATATTTCCTTCATCTATAATATTTTCTTCTATAACATTTGCAATATTTCCTTCAATATTTCCTTCATTTTTTTTAAAAAAAAAATGGCCTCATCTGCAATGAAAGGTAGGGCTTGGACCCGAAAAGAAGATGAAGCTCTTTGCAAGGCTTATAGATGGATCTCAGAAGATAGTGTGAGGGGGATTTCTCAAACAAGTGAAGGTGTTTGGACTCGTGTGTCCAAAAAATACTTAGAGTTCTACGAAGGCACCATTCCACCGAATACCCGAAACCACGAAAGTTGTTCTTCAAGATGGAAGAAACATCTTCATCCAAGTTTGAATAAATGGCATCAAGCACTATTAGCAGCAGCACGTAGACATGAAAGCGGCGCCAATTACTATGACGAAGTTAGTGTTTTTACAGTTTATTTTAAATGTTTAAATGTTTAATTATATTACATTAATTTCGTGAATTAATTTCCTAAAATTTTTTTAATTATATTTTCTAGGTACGCCAAGCGGAGGAATTGTATATGGAGGGCAGCTCAAAACCCTTTCAGTTTCACGGTTGTTGGGAAATTTGTAAAGGGTGGGTGTTATTTGAAGATCCACCTCAACATAGAGTGGATCCTTTGGAAGCTGCATCCCCATCTGTAGATATGAATGAAGATGGATCTCCTACCATTCAACAAACAAGGGTAGAAAATCCGACTCCGTCCGAAATTTCTTTACCTAGGGCTATGTGACGAAACAAGGCCCGAAGGTTGAGGGAAAAGGGCAAGGCAAATGCTGATTACGCCTCTCAACATGAAGTGGCGGCCTCATTTCGATTACTGGCGGAGCAAAATGCCCGTGAGGCGGAAGAAAGGAAGTGTAGACATGAAGAGCGAGCCAAACAAATACAAGAAGAGATGGATGATAAGAATATGGAAAGGAACACTTCGGATTACACTCCAATGAGTAAGGCCTATTTTGATAGGAAAAAAAAAGAAATTATGGCTCGGCGGCAATTGTTTACCTCTGACTATACTCCTACAATGGCGGATGATGAAGATGATATTGATTATGGATATTAAATTTAAGTCGTTGTAATTTTTAAATTTAAGTTAATGTTGTTTTTAAATTTAATTTGTAGTGTTTAAATATAAGTTGTTGTTTTTAAATTTAAGTTGTTGTAGTTTTTAAATTTAAATAATAAATTATGTTTGGTCCTATGGCCCTTTGGCCCTCGGTTGGAGACGGTTTTTTGTGACAGGGCTAAAACAAGCCCTTTGGCCCTCTGGCCCTCGGTTGGAGATGGAGGCAAATATGGCCCTGTACTGTTCATTAAAATATTAATATCTTGGGGAATCTTGGAGGGCTAGAAGGCTCAAACAAGCCCTCTGGCCAGCCCTCGGTTGGAGATGGCCTTAAGTCAAACGGCCGGTTTGGTTCAATGTTTCAAATGAGCACAACTTCACTTTGCAAGTACTTGCAAGGCAAGGCAACTCTTTGGTTTGGAATTCAACAATTCATGGCACATATTAGTTAGAGTATGATAATCATCGTATTTTAAGATTTCAACTAATGTGCTATTGTTTCCTTTTTTTTTCCATATTTGGGTTCGTTTTATAAGTCACTCATTAAACACAAACAAACGATTGTTATGTTATCTGCTACATCAGTTCAAAATATTGAGATAAAAATCGGTGCTCATAAGTATGTCTGGCTTTGTGGTGAAAGTAGTCAATCTTCCCCAAAACTTTTAGTATTAATTATTACTACCATAACAAACAAGTTTTGAAAGACTAGTCTAATTAATCATTCAATTTGATCAACCCTCTCATGAGTCATGACCACATATATATAAAGTCATATTTGAGAATGCACATCATCCACTTTAACAGTGAAAGACAAAATTAAATGTGCCCTCAATTTTCTTTAATTAAATCACTCATAACTGATAATCATAATAAGTTGATTAAGTCAAAGAGGTATCTTTTTTCCTCCAAATGGGCATCCCAGATCTTACCAATTTAGTGGACTGACATGCACATACGCATATATATACATATATAGGAAGCCTTTAAGGTAAGGGATTCCCATTTTTCAAAAAAATGGGGATATCCTCTTGACCGTTAGATTTGGCTTTAATAAAGTCCTGTGGTTGAGATTCTGTGGCCTGTGATTTAATCTCAACCACATAATTTCATTAAAGCCAAATCTAATGGTTAAGAGGGTGTTCCCATTTTTTTTGAAAAATGGGGATCCCTTCCCTTAAAGGGCCTGTACATATATATAATACGCACATATAAAAATTAAATACCTAAAAACTTCCAACCTTTTAGAGTTACTATGAAAATGCCAACGCTAAGCTCCAATTAAAATTTGTTAAATTAACTAGGGCTTACTTTGTGCCCAAAATCAATTAAAGGTCATGAAAGCATAGCATTCACCAACTAACAATCACCACTACCCCCATCAGGCCATCACCTCCAAACCCAATGCAAAACCATCAATTCCACCCTACAACTCAAGCCACCAACATCGAGAAGAAGGTCATGCATGTTGCTAAAATCGTGTGGACTACCATGATGCGGTCACCACCATCTTCACTGCCCACAAAGAAGAATTAGAAGTTTTACGAGCCGAGAATCAGCGAAAGAGGGAATCACATGAGCAGAAACAAACTCCTTGAAACCTTATTAGAATTCATAACCCTTTTTATGTTAGGATATTGCCTTCTTGATGTAATTTGAATTTGAGTTCATTTTCGGTTCAATTCAATACTCATTTGATCATTGGATACCATATTTTATATAATCAATGTTTGAAATTGTTGATAATGATATACCCAGTTAGTGGGTTTTAAATATAATCAATGTTTGAAAAATAGACTGGGGCTTAAGGATGTAACATTTTCAATAGGTTAAGTACTTATTTGGAATGTTTAAAAAAAGTTGATATCAATTTAAAATGACACTAAAACATTGGAGGATTTTAGGTACTTAATATTACGTAGCATTTAATGATACGAAAAATGAATGAATGAATATGAAAATAATGGATTGAAATAGTTGTGGATTTAAAATCTAACCACTAAAATTCGTGGATCATTAAAACCACACCCGAATTTGTACCGTCAAATGGTACTAATTATTAATAAGAGAGAAATGCTTAGGAGTTAAGATAATTAATGAAAGACTAAATGGGAATATTCATAGTGATTACTGGTTGCAGGTATAGGGATTTAATTCTGACCCAAGGGTCGACTAAATTGTTTTGGTCAGTAAAAAGAGAGGCAAATTGTCCAAGAAGAGAGTGCTCGTAAACAGTAAGTTTGAAAAAGAGCATGCATGCATGCATGATCACGATGCACGGTTTTGACTGTCACTCAAACTGGGCCATGGTAAAATGATGCGATTTACTTATATATCTTTGTTGTTTTGTATTACGAATCAAAGTTGGGTGAAAAGGGTGTTTGCTATAATGCACTTATGCAATTATTTTACTGCGCATGTTTTCAAGCAGTGTAGGCGAGATGAATTCAAACTTGATATCCTAACCTTTAACAATTTAATTCGTTAACGTTGATGTTTGTGGAAAAAAAAAACATTCTCTAAGGCTTATTATTACGAGAGTAGCATGATAATATTTTAATTTTCAAGAATAAGTGAGGTTCAAAGCAAATACATATTATGTTACATATGTAGTGTCGAAAATGTTTATAATAGCTTCTACGAAGGCAATTTTTTTTCTAAATAAAAGATCAATGAGAGGAGTGAAAGACAGAGAATCTTCGCATTAGGTAAAATGAGAATGACAAGGGCAGGGATCGAAGTTTGTAAACATGAGCAGAAGGAGGAAACGGAGAGGAATCGAGCCCTACCCTACACCTCATTGCCATCCCTACATAAGTGACGGTCTTTCTTATCGGCCAACTGGTAGGGATGCAGTTGGTTCGAATTGTCATCAAAATGTGGCAAGAGGCCAACTAACTAAGACCCCATATGAACACACTAAATGTAGGAACATGGTCAAGCCAATTAGTTTAGCTGGCCGGTTTATATAATACAAACGTTTATATGTACCCGGGGGGGGGGGGGGGGGATATGGAGGAAGACGTTTGTTTACATCCATGACTCAAACAAGGAGACATCAAACACCAAAACCATGAGCACTCATGCCCATAAAAGGAGCTCAAAGTCCTCCATTATCATGGTGGGCTCAACCCCAATTGTGTGTGTGAGAGACAGACATAATGATGTTTGAAATTTATCATGCGTTGTCATGTGTTATATCAGAATAATGAGAAGGGAGAGATACATGAAACATAGATGCAAATGTGGCATCTAAAATCTCTCATGAGTTAATTTTTTCCAAAATGTTCTATGAATGATTTAAAACACTGTTGCCTTAACACGTTTTTGTTTCATATAAGTTTTGAGATAGTGAGAAAGAAGTGAGTCTTGAATTCATCTTTATTATTTTAAGTTACCCTTGTAAACTGTAGGATAAACTTCATAATCTAAAGGCTATGCTACCTAGAAATAGAAGATGCTTTACTTGCCAACTTGATTTTATGGACCATATGATTATTTGAATTGGGAGAAGCACAAAGGGGATCCTAATAAACATATAAATATGGAAATGCAATGCCCTATGAGGATGCATCTTTGGGCATTGTAAATTATATATTGAACCTTCCCTACAAGATATAATGCTTTCTGTACTTTGTTGGGAAACTAAGTGAACTTATATTAGTTTTATAATTAAACTCCTTTTTATTCTATATTTTTCAAACAAACAAGAATTAAGATATAATGCTTTTTTCTGTACTTTGTTGGGAAAATAAGTGAACTTATATTAGTTTTATAATTAAACTCCTTTTTATTCTATATTATTCAAACAAACAAAAATTAGAATGCCATAGAAATTCTAAATGTCGTACTTTATGAGAAACGCTAAAGGGTGGACTCTCTACCCTTTCACAGTTCAATGTTATTTTTTGTGTCAATATTATAAAATATTGTATAAAAAATATAAGATAATAGAATGTTCATATAGAGTCGTCATTTTGACAGATTTGGTACTTTATTTTTTCGCTCTTATAAAATTCACTTTTTGAGAGTGTTAAATTATCGAAAAGTTAAACTAGCATTGGAATTGGAGGAAATCAACCATTTTTTCACAAAAGTGTAATTGACACGGAGGCCCCCAAGATCATGTGGGATTAGAGAGATTTTTTAATATGACATAAATACGATTTGATATATTAAGTGTCATAAAATAATTAGTTAAAAATTTTAAAAAAATAAATTTCAATCAATTGTATTTATGATATTCGGTGTACATAATCGTATTCCTAATACACTCAAAAGTTTCTCATTGAATTGAGAGAAAACTACTTGTCGGCGTAAGTTCATTGACATGGAACCATCTTAAATGCCACTGAAAATGGTTGATCTTTACATTTTATTTTCCATTTTTTTATATGGTAATGCAATGATTTCATTCATCGGGACAAAAATGGAGTTTACACATGATAATATTATGTACTATACTAGTCTTACCAGATGAATAGAAAAGCTTCATCAGGTGAATACAATGGAGTAGTCGTAAGATAACATCTATCGATTATCTCTCAGTTTTGGGATACTTTTTTCGGTTCATCGTATGAAGACGGTAGAGGGATCATAAGATAATGTAGATGCAAATTTCCGCCATCTTTTCTTTTGACAAAAATGCACCTACAAAATAATAATAACTAAGACTAAGGCCAAAAACCTCACGCACCCACGATGAATGGGGAGGGCTTTGGCCGAAGAATCTTCAATGCCAAAGTTAGAATTCTGAAAAGAATGTGTTTAGGAGTTTGTGGGTAGTAAATGACTTAACTTTTAGTGGGATAATAGAGCTATTTATAGGAGAGTGGCCGACCCTATTTGGAGAATAGTGGCCGGCCATACATGGTGTAATTGGATGAATAATTGCAAGATATTATGTGAAATAATATCTTGCAATTAACATGACAATTATTCCTAAATTAAATGGGAAGTTTTGGGAGTTACATTTTGAATAAGAATTTGATGAGAAGTGATGAGAGAGATTTGAATAAATACCATATTGATCACCTTTGACTCTTCCTTGATTGAACTATTATTGTCCGTTGCATGCGCATGGGAATCCCGATGTGCCTCGAGGGTAATTTTGTCCTTCTTACCCAAATGTCCACGTGTCACCTCCATAATTTTTTAGATTATTTTTAGCTCCACAAATGCCCCCACACTTGCTGGGATGTTCGCAGGAAAGGGCAATAGGTTAGAGATCTCCAACTTTGATGCAGATTCTCACTTTAACTCGTAAGTTGCCGGTTGAACTTGTGCCAGATTGAGTGATTGTTTTTCTTTGTCCTTCATGCTACCTACTCTGATGTAAAGTGAAGGATATTCCTTGCGGGCCTAGCTTTCACCTGGAAGGTTGCTTATGTTGATTATCGAAGTGTGGCCCCAATCGTGAATATATGCTCGTTCTGGGCCTAACCGAGAATGCACACTCCTCCGTGTGCTAAGACAAGAGTATATGTTATCTCAGAGGCCCAGTTGGAAGTGTACACTGCCAAAACGCTCGGTTCGTGGTTGGTCGAGAGGCTGCTTGTCGGGACGCTGTTGGAGAGGTTCGTCGTTTGCCCTTGTCCTGTTTCGGGACACCTTGTCTGGGCACGCTGCATCTCAGTGCACTACAATAGCTGATTCACCAAGGTCATTTACTGCATGAAGGCACTTGTCAACTTTACGACTTGTTGAGACAAGTGTTGTTCGTCATCTGGGTTGGAAAAGCTTGGACGGTATACATCTCCTTGAGAAGTGGAAGTGTAATGGACTCCTAGCGCGAGATTTGAGTTAGGATATGTCAAATATGTGGAGAAATGAGGTGAAAATACTTGCGGTTTAATCGTCGGTCCAGAAATATGAAGCCAAGATGGTTGAACCGGTCTTGGATCGGTTTGGGATGCTAGGTAAGCTATGAGAGTGGGCTGGGTCACGTGCGTGGGTTGCCCCGAGTGCGGTCTGCGTGGGGCGCTGGACCTGGTCTCAGCTTTGGAGCGCTTTAAGCTCGCGCTGGCCTTGGGCCTGCGAGTGCTGGGCTGCTCCATATGCCGCAGCTGCTTGGGCTTAGACGACTTGGGCCATGTACTGAGTGGAGGTGTGCATGGCTTGGGCCTGTGCTGCTGAGGCAGCGGTTTAGGATGCCTCTGGCACCTGGGCCTGCTACTGCAAAGTGGCGTGAGCCTGGGCTTGGGCTTGCTGCCTTATTACTCATTGCTATCATGGGCTTGTTGCCATGGAGCTGGCCTACACCCCACTGCACGGTGGTCCCTGTGGCTGCCATGGTGGTGTTGCTTCGTGGTGGCAAAGTTGCTTCTCTTGTAGCTGCGTTGAGCCTCGTGGATCGTCATGCTAGGGCTACGCCTCAATATCATCAGTTGGTCCAAATCCTTGAACATAGAAAGTTTTGTTCGTTGTGGTTTCCAAATTTCCGCCATTGTATTTTTTTCTTACATCTATTCAAATAATTAAAAAAAATCTACGAATAAGAATGTATGAAAAAATTATAAATAAACGAGAAATGAGAAACTTCTAATGCGAGAGTCTTTTTCAAGTGTGTGAATTAAACTCTCAATGAAAGCACAAATTTGTGGATGCAAATTTCCGTCATCTTCTATTTTGACGAAAATGCACCTGCAAAATAATAACACCTAAGACTAAGACCAAAAGCCTCACGAGTCCATGATGAATGGGGGGACTTCGGCAGAAGAATCTCCGATGTCAAAGTTAAAATTCTGAAAAGAAAGTGTTTAGGAGCTTGTGGGTAGCAAATGACTTAACTTTTTAGTGAGATAATAGTGCTATTTATAGGAGAGTGGCTGACCCTATTTGGAGAATAGTGGTTGGCCATATATGGTGTAATTTGGTGAATAATTGCAATATATTATGTGAAATAATATCTTGCAATTACCACATGCAATTATTCCTAAATTAAATAGGAAGTTTTGAGAGTTACATTTTGAATAAGAATTTGATGAGGAGTGATGAGAGAAATTTGAATAAATATCATAGTGATCACCATTGACTCTTCCTTGATTGAGCCGTTATTGTTCGTTACAACTTACATGCACGTGGGAATCTCAATATGCCTCGAGGATAATTTTGTCATTCTCACCCAAAAGTCCACGTGTCACCTTTATAATTTTTTGAATTATTTTTTGCTCCATAGATAACATCAATTAACTAGTCCTTAGTCTAAGAATATATATTTTTTTCAATTGTTCGAAGATAGTTTAAGTTCAAATTCTTCCTCCACAACGATCAAAAAAGAAAAGAAAGTTAACATCAAAGAAGACAGTACATACCCTTTTTTATCGGGCAATTTAATTTGTTAATTATTTGGTAATTTTCATCTAGTATGTGAATTAAAATGAAATTAGAAAATTTTAATCAAGATTGACGCACAGTAATCAAAATATAAAATCGAGCCAAGCACAAGATTTAATCTAAAGAATAATCAAAGATGATATTTTCTAGCCACACACACACACACACATATATATATATATATATATATATATATATATATATATACCGTTTAGTTATGTAGCATATGTCACATCCTGGTCCGGGCCCCCACCACATCCCGGACTTGACTCCACCGTAGCACGATATTGTCCGCTTTGAGACTGTTTTGTTTCTGGAAACTCACACGAGAACTTCTCAATGGATCACCCGTCATGTGATTGCTCTTGCGCGAACTCGCTTAACTTCGGAGTTCCTATGGAACCCGAAGCCAGTGAGCTCCCAAAAGGCCTCGTGCTAGGTAGAGATGAGAATATACATATAAGGCTTACAAGATCCACTCCCCTAGGTGATGTGGGATGTTACAGTCCACCCCCCTTAGGGCATGTGATTGCTCTTGCGCGAACTCGCTTAACTTCGGAGTTCCTATGGAACCCGAAGCCAGTGAGCTCCCAAAAGGCCTCGTGCTAGGTAGAGATGAGAATATACATATAAGGCTTACAAGATCCACTCCCCTAGGTGATGTGGGATGTTACAGTCCACCCCCCTTAGGGCCCAACGTTCTCGTCGTCACACTTCTGGCCAGGGATTAGCTCTGATACCAAATTGTCACATCCCGGCCTGGGCCCCCGCCACATCCCGAGCTCGACGCCACCGTAGCACGATATTGTCTACTTTGGGCCCCGACCACGCCCTCACAGTTTTGTTTTTAGGAACTCACACGAGAACTTCCCGTGTGGGTCACCCATCATGGGATTGCTCTCGCGTGAACTCGCTTAACTTCGGAGTTCCTATGGAACCTGAAGCCAGTGACCTCCCAAAAGGCCTCGTGCTAGGTAGAGATGAGAATATATATATATATATATATATAAGGCTTACAAGATCCACTCCCTTGAACGATGTGGAATGTTACAGCATAACCATATTAAGTTAAATAATTAAACTTTAACAACTTAATCGAACAATTAAAGGATTTCTGATTCGACTGATTTTTCTATTACTTTTCGACCTTAAAATTACATTGTTACTTTTCTCAATTCTATTTCTTACTTTTGTCATTCCTTTTCAGGAAACCAATCAAAATCTTCCATCATAAAAGGAGAAAGCACAACTTTTCCTGGTTTTAGGTGGAGGTTTTCATTTTATCTTGATATGTTGCACTACATAGATATATTTCTTGGGAATAAAGCAAAGAGTGCAACATTACAAAATGGAGTTCGATACAAGTCTTCAACCATGAATCATGACAAAGGTATATGTGTCTAATAAGCCCCTTTAATTCGGCACTCAAAGGCACTTGTCATTCGTTGGCTATTAGGGACATCTCGAAAACGTTTAGGCAGTGATTTCTCATCTGTGTAGACTTCCTACCACACTTTACACGTGCGAAGGTATACATTACAAAATTACTCACTACAAATTTCAAAGTAAAGCTTTTTACACACGTATACAGGGACCTGAATATTTTTCTATATACGATCCACAAAACTTAAAATGTTTGAAAATGAACACGTAGTTTCGTCAAATTTAGAAGTTTAAGTGAGCGTGAAAAGAATTATAAATTGTTAAGAAGCATATGACAATTGCATTTGAAAATGACAGTGGAGTTGGAATCAAACACCATATTTATATATTTTAACATATTTTCCTCGTTGTCTTCAATTTTGTTTATATATAATTCACATAGGTTAGACAAAGTCACAAAACAAAATGTATTTTATGTTTGATAGTTGTAAGCAGACTTTTTAAAAAGTGACATTTTATAAATCCTCTGCCGCTTCATACTTTTGGCATATGTTTTATAATGTTTACACAAAAATTAATATTAAACTATGAATTAACAGAGCGTTCATAAAGAGTCAAACTTTAAGCGAATCTCCTCAACACTTCTCTGTTTGTTTTAAGACGTTTTACAAATTACATGCAAAAATACTCTTATGATTTATTGTTCTACAATTTAGTGGGTCACAGCTCACAACAGAGCTTGTGCCTTGTGGTGCCATAATTTTGGCTCTCCCAGGCAAGCCTTAGATTCAGATTTGCTGGGATTTTTCAGTATTATGGTATTATTATAACGTTGTGTTACTAATTTGCGGGATTTTTAGATTATAAGAGTATTTCTAAAACTTGAGTAAAAAAGTCTTCATCAGCAATAACAGTAAATAAAGACAGCATTAATATTTTTCAACTGAAACTTCAATTCTTATGTGACATGATGGAGATTGACAGCAAATGTTCATTTCTATTTTTAGTTATTAGTAAATACTTTTATCATTATTATTTTTAAATATTTATTATAATTATGAAAATAAAAAATAGTTTAAATTTGATTATTTTCATAATAATTTAATTGATAATGGAGAAAAAAATTTATTTAAAAAAAAAAGGAGAAGTTAATAAGTCCAAATTAGCACTAATAGTAGAAAAAGACACCAACAATGTTTTTTAATCGAAAAGACAAATGTAATGTGATTGTCATGGATTAAGAGCCCTTATCCTTTATTGACAGTAGTTTTAAATCTTTTTTTAATTAATTAGTAAATAAATATTATTAATTCCATGCAAATACAGATTACATATTGCAGACGTGAATTAAACTAATTAATTAACACTAAAATCTAAGTAGTAAACTCATCATCGTTCGATAATTTATAATAAAGAACTTTAATGAAAATTTTCCGGTATTGTTCACTTTAACAAAAAATCATATTTTTACTCTAAAAAGTCAATTTTGATACTATTCACTTACAACACAACTCAAAATTTTCAAGTCATTTTCATTAATTTTCCTTTTATATTATCTATAAAAAATATAAAAACAAAAATAAAAAAAAAATCTTTGGATTTGGGATGAACACAAAATGCATCCACGTCATGTTATCATATAGCCTACTGCCTACCTGGCATGAAATAGTTGGCCCGGTCATCATTCTCCCTCATCTCTGCAAAGTCACTACGGATGATGGCCCCTCCTCTGCTGTCACCATCCGACTGCTCCCCCTACCAAAACGACATCGCCCCATGCATTGGCATATTCCCCCGTATCACACTAAACCACGTCATCTCCCGCCGTTTGGTTGCTTAGCTGGAGGTCACTGTTTGGCTCAAGGTTTTCCCTGAATGGGCCAGCTGGCACGCCACTCTCTCCAGCACATGGCCAGCTACTTCTGTCGAGACCCTCAGATAATTACTTAAACACCCCTAAGTAATCGGTTATTCTCCATAATGCCCTTGCTTCGCCGTTATCCCCTATTTTTTTGGTCAGACGTTTTTTCACTTTTAACTGTATTTTTCTCTCGGGCTTATCGAAGAGTGAGGGAAGAGATCATATCCGGATCTCTCTTATCAAGTTCTAAGGATTTGAAGATTCGAATTCTTAAAATTTGATCAAACGGTTTTAATTATTATAGTTTTTAGAGGATTTCCTTATTTGTAACCGTTGGATTAAATTTGAAGAGTTCAGATTTCCAGATCCTTAGGATTTGGTGAGAGAAATTCGGATGGGATCGGGAGCCAGGTGGTGGCCCAACATTAAAGGGTAAAAATGTAAAATAAGGGACCGTGGAGGAGGGTATTTTGGAAATTTGGTAGCAGTCATTAAATCTTCGTATTAGTTGGCCTTCTGGCTTGCGTAAGAAAGTAAAAAATCTGCAAAGTGCAGGAATCTAGGATAAATAGGTTGACTCAGAGAAGAGCGACGTGCATGGATTTTTTATTTTATTATAAAAAGCAGTGAATTGTCACGACAATTTATTATTTCAGTGGTGAAAAATATGGGGTGTGCTATCCACACACCATTTTTTACTTCTCACACACCCTTATTAATTTATGTCCGTTGATTTTCTTCAATTCATCCGATCCGACGGTCGAAAATCAAAAAGGTGTGGGAGAAGTAAAAATGGGTGTGTGGATATCACATCCCGAAAAATATTTATAGAGACATATCAATTTTTTTCTAGCTATTGTCGGGGGTAATTACCAACGTTATAAATCGAATTCAACATGTGATATGTGAAGTACGAGTTTAGAATTTATCATCAACCACGAGGCTACTACGTAATGGTTAACAATGTACACGGATTGGATTTTGTTACATGATATCTAGATCTAAGTATACAATGCTATGTAAAGAGAAAATTATAAATAACACTGTATTATTAAACACGACAGTAACAAATTTGTTCCATATAAATGGTTATTTAGAGAGAGATTATGGAAGTGAAAAGTAAATTGTAATTAGGTGTAAGTAGTGACACCATCGCATTGCTTGAATTGGTGGTCATTGTCAATAGTAGTGACAAAGGGTTGAGCTCCAAAGTGGTCGAGGGACCATTGAGCCTTCTCTTTTGTTTGGTTTTGTGTTTTGTTTCTATTTATTTTCTCATTTCTTTTATGGTATTACATCATGATTGACTATGTTTAGTATATCTAATTATAATTCATAACTAACCACCACCTACAACCAATTGGTTCTTAACGCTATATGTTTTCAACTTGCACTTAATCACTTGCCATCTCAATACGTTTAGGCTTTTGACCTACCCAACATCAAACATTCTCCCAACTATTTGAGTGAGTTGGCCGTAAGATAAAACAATTAGCCTGCTCAAATAGATTGATATCACATTAAGATTTTAGACAGACAAATGAACAATCCACTACATGTCGATCAGCGTGCTTTGATGCGTGATAAAATCTAGTAGAGGTAAACCAGCGACTTGCTACTATTGATTGGTCCAAAATTGATATCGTCTCCAACTTGAGTTTAACAACATAGTAGATGTAATGTATAGAAGTTAGTCAAAGACTCTTGTGCACCTTTCTCTGCACTTATTATATTTGTTTCGTTTACTACACCGTTTCAATGTTAGACATAAAATATACGTAGATTAAGAGCTAGATAATTGGATAAAACTCGTTTATGTAAACCATCCAAGGGAAAATGCATTGATGTATAAGGTGTCACCTTTCAATTCTAATGCCTTAAAGCAATTATGCATGATTGTAAATGGCACACAATAATCCTTAACCAATGTGAAGTCAATCAATTTATTTACAAAAGGGAAAAGAAAGTAAAGGTAATGAAAAAGAGTGAGCCCCAATATGCTCAGGTGTCACCAGTCTCTGTTTGTTCCTCACATCCCCTAGAGAGAGAGTACTCCATCACTTTACTTTTTCCAAAGAAAAAAAAAAACAAATAAACCACGAATTTGTATAGTCCGGTGTAATACTGTAGTGTTTCGGTATTAATAAGATAATTTTATTTAAATAAAAAGTTAAATATTTTTTTATTATTCATATAAGACGTTAGAGCAACATTATATGTGTGTCATAAAAATCATTTAATGATATTCCTTTTTGTTTGTAAGTGAAAGATTTTATATTCGATTTTCTCGCAAAGTTGAATTTAAGTCGTATTATTATTAGCCTATTTTAAGACTAAACTCGCTTCTTCCTCTTACTGTAAATGACGTATTTGCTAAAAGAAAAAAGAGAGGAGATTTTAGATTTATAGATTGAGAAGAAAAGGAGGAGGAAAATTAGGGTTAAAATACAAACAAGAGAAGTGGAGAGAAGCCTCAAAACTTGTCTCGTGAAGCGGCAGGTGAAAGAGAGAAGGGAAGAAAAAACAATCAATTAAAAAGTTCTCTCTCTCTCTCTCTAAGGACGGCCCTCACATTCATTCTTTGCTTCCTTCTTTTATATCACGAGATCCCCCTCTCGGCTTCTTTTTCCCTTCGCTTGTCTCTCTCTACCCCTTAATGTCTTCATCAGAACCTCTTATTCTCCTTCTGCTGCTTCTGGGGTTTTCTACGTCTGTTTCTGCTAGCAGTCATTGTTCTTCTTCTCGGAGCAGCTTCACACCCACACATTGCTGAGGAAGACGACGACCCAGAGAGAAAGAACCGAAATTTACTGATTGAGAGAGAGGAAATCGGAAAAAAGATACGAACTTTACTTTTGTTTTCGGAAATGTCGCATTCCGGGAAGCCCATTTCGGAGCAGCTCGGCCTCTACTCGCTCAACGATCGATTCCGTGACTCGCTGAGTTGCGAAGCCAACAAGCCCGATTTCCGGGAACTCGATCTGGGTTCGCCCGTTTCGCCTCTTCGGACTCGCCAGAGCAGCGGCATCGCCACTGCTACAAGTAGTAGCTCCAGCTCCTCAGGATCGGTTTCCGGCCGAAATGGGCCCAACCAAGTTGCCAGACGGGCCGATTCAGCCCCTAACAACCACTCCGGCGAGCTATCCGGCTCTAGCGAGAGCAGTCCCACCGCCGCCGAAAGCGTCCGATCCGCCGGAAACACCCGCAGTTTCAAACCGGGTAATACAAGATCCGATTCGGGTTCCACCCACCCGCATATATACTCGGGTCAGAGCTCCGTGAGCTCTCCGCCGCCAAGTGTTTTGCCCACTGGGAACATATGCCCATCTGGGAAAATCTTAAAAACGGGTATGGTTCCGAACCGGAGCTCCAGAACCGACGTTTTGGGTTCAGGTACGGGGAATTACGGTCATGGGAGCATAATGCGGGGCGGTCAGGCTGCTAAAGGCAGTGGCACTGAAGCGGCGAGTTCCCTGAGTTCGAGGGCGAGCGCCGTGAGTTCGAGGGGTAGCGGCGGTGGCGGAGACTTATTGAAGAGAACAATGGTGAGTGTGGATCCCGAGGAGTTGAAGAGAGCTGGGAATGAGAAGTACAGAAGAGGCCATTTTGCAGAGGCTTTGAGCTTGTACGATCGGGCAATTGCATTGTCTCCGGCCAATGCTGCCTACCGGAGCAACCGGGCTGCGGCATTGACGGGTCTAGGACGTCTGACGAAGGCGGTGAGGGAATGCGAGGAGGCGGTGAGGTTGGATCCCAATTATGGCAGGGCTCACCAGCGTTTGGGGTCTTTGTTTCTTAGGTGAGTTGTTGGGATGTAAAGCAGTAAAGCTCAGTTGTTTTCTCTGAAACTGATGTGATTAATGAATTGGGTTAGTGTTAATCTTGTTAAATAGTTGGTCAACATTGTTGAGAATGCCTCTACTTGCTTGTTCTTTGGATCTGCTGTGGTTTGCCCTTTCGATTTGGATACTTTTATTGGTTCTTCTGTGTTTTCTTGTTTGCTTTTACTTCCTTGTTGTATGTTGATTTTCACAAGAGTTAATATGTGCATACAATTTCCGCGATTCAATCTAGTAATTGATTGAATTGGATAAGTGTGAATAGTTGTATTGCAGTTTGCTAATTACTCGACATCTAAGCTTATTGGAAGCTTCTTAGAGGTTTTCGGTGTAGTTTCAAACTTTCTAGGTTCATTTTGTTTTACATTCTTAGGATCCAGTTTTTTAGCTGTTTTATGGAGTTGTAGGTGGATTGAATTTTAATATTTCTCTCCAGCTTAATGTAGCAGGAAATTTACTTGACATAATCCTATCTATCGCAGGTTAGGGCAGGTCGAGAATTCCAGGAGGCACCTTTCTTTTCCAGGGCTGCAGCCAGATCCAGCTGAGTTACAGAAATTGCAGGCAGTAGAGAAGTATCTAAAAAAATGTACAGATTCCCGTCGTGTAGGAGATTGGAGAAGTGTATTGAGGGAATGCGATTCTACTATTGCTTCCGGAGCTGACTCTTCTCCTCAGGTAAATGTCGATTCCTGAGTTTCTGTAAGTTCTGTATATGTAGATTGTATTATTTGATTTAGTGAAAAGATAAGCAAAATGCTGAACTTGTTCAAATTGAATTTACAGCTCTCCATGTGTAGAGCAGAAGCACTTTTGAAGCTCCATCAAATTGATGATGCTGAATCAGTCATATTGACTACACCTAGATTAGACACTCATTCCAACCTTTCACAATCTAAGTTCTTTGGGATGCTTTCTGAAGCTTACACTAACTTTGTCTTGGCCCAAATTGAATTGGCATTTGGAAGGTGAGTTTAAAGATTTTAGGCTTCATCCGAAATAAGATGGTTAAGGGTTTTGTGGAGAGTGAGAATAGATGATGGATGTGTTGCAGGTTTGAGAATGCAGTTACTGCTGCTGAGAAAGCAGCGCAGATTGATCCCCGAAACATTGAAACTGCAGTGCTGCTGAGTAATGTGCGCTTGGTTATGAGAGCTCGTGCCCGGGGCAATGATCTCTTCAAGTCTGAAAGGTTCACAGAAGCTTGCGCAGCATATGGAGAAGGTCTGAGACTCGATCCTTCAAACTCTGTTCTCTATTGCAACAGAGCAGCCTGTTGGTCTAAACTTGGGATGTGGGAGCGTTCCATTGAAGACTGCAACCAAGCCTTATGTATTATACCCAATTATACAAAAGCCCTTCTCCGAAGGGCTGCCTCAAACAGCAAGGTAAATGCATGTCTAAACCTCTTCATTTTCTTTTCTTTTTTCCGTTCATATAATTTTCTTTTTAAAAAAAAAGCAATTTAGCCTGTTATATTTTTGTGTATTACAGCTAGAAAGATGGGTAGAGGCTGTAAAAGATTATGAGGTCTTGAGGAGGTTGCTTCCTGACGACAATGAAGTTGCTGAATCTTTGTTTCATGCTCAAGTTGCATTAAAAAAATCCCGTGGGGAAGAAGTTTCTAATATAAAGTTTGGCGGTGAAGTGGAAGAAATACTAGGTGTTGAGCAATTCAGAGCTGCGATATCTTTACCAGGTAGACCTTCCCATCTATACTTATGTCACCTTTTAATTTCTACACCTGCATCATTGCACAAGTGCCTAAAAATCGCATTTACAGGTGTCTCTGTGGTCCATTTCAAAGCAGCCTCTGATTTGCAATGCAAGCAAGTATCACCTTTTCTGGACACGCTTTGTGGTCGCTACCCATCCATAAATTTCCTCAAGGTAAAATTGATGATTGACGTTTATCATATACTAGTTTGACTGAAGTTTGCATGCTCCTGTGACTGCTACTAAAGTACACTAAGAGAATAAATGTTTTTATACTTATTACGGTCATGGATCATAGGTTGACATTGAAGAAAACGTAGCAGTTGCGAACACTGAAAATGTGAGGATTGTACCAACATTCAAGATTTACAAAAATGGTAGCCGAGTGAAGGAAATGGTGCGCCCCAGTTGCGATATGTTGGAACACTCGGTCAGGCATTATAGCTTTTAGAACTCAGGACTGTACTGTAATTCTGCATCTCAGCCAGATTTTTGAGTTTTTCCTGTTGGTACCCCGCACCCCAGTTTGTTAGGAACTTCCATTCCGTTCCGCCTCCCACCATATAAGGATTACCAGATACCTGTGACATAATCGGAATCACCAAATAATGTCATTAGCAGCCTATGCCAGTGGATCCCAGAGAGGTAGCTTAGTGTTCCATGTTCAGTTTTCATTTATTCATTCATTCCCCATTGCTCTCTGGCTCCACTTTGTTCCTCCTTTCTCCTATGTCCTCTTTCCCTCCCATTTTGTTTTGCTGTTTCTTCAATCTCCTTTCATTTCTCATTCCGATGTAGGCCGGCCTGGTTCCTGGATCCCCACTTCCAAGAAAAAAAAAATGAAACTGTGCACAATTGTTTAATTTGCCTCTAGTTATATTTGAGAGGGAGAGAGCGAACGAGAGAGGGAGAGAGCGAGCGAGAGAGAGTGAGAAGTAGATAGGTAGGGAGGGAGGGAGGGAGGGAGGGAGGGAGAGATGGGTGGGTTGCTGGGTGTAGAAGGGGATCATCTGTACATGTGATATATACAAAAAAAGAATGGAAGTCAAGAGGGAGATTGGGATGTGTGGTGGGTACTTACTGAGTTTGTGAATGAAGGATGGATATGTTATTATTGTTGTTTCTTTCTCAAACCAATTATTCAACAATAAATTTTTTATATTTTGCCTTGTTTCTCACTCTACATTGTTTGTTTTCTGTATCATCTTCTCTCCCACCTTGAATCTGCATCTAAAATGATCCAATCATGTCGTTGAGTCAATGCATGTGTTCTGCTCGCAAGCGTTTCTGCTAGAAGTGCTCGTTTTAGAAGAACATTGAACTTATGAAAAATCCGAGTGTCTGACGAAAGCATTTGGAGGTGCTTCTCCAAAACGCGCCTCTATGACCTAGTCAGAAGTGCTTATCGCTGTAGTAAAACGCTTCTACAGCGGTCCCAAACTGGCTCTTATCTCATTTATTTCTCAACAATCTAGGGATGTATGCCACATGGTAGTTTAATTAACAAAATTCAAGAATTCTAGGGAGTATTAATCAACATGTTAGCCTTAATGCTAGTCTCGACTACCTGGCACCTTCTCAGGTGAGATTGGTGTTTTGGAGTATATAATATTCTAAATTTTTAATCATTAAATCTCAATCATTGTATTTTAACTAAAGATCTAACGGCTAAACCCTCCCGATATAAAAATACTCCGGAGTACGGTAGAAATTGAGGTGGGATTAGTTTTTGGCAGAGCAGTAAGAAACCGTGTTTTGAGTGTCGGTGGAAATTGATTTGGTAGGATTAGGTTTATAGGAAAACTAATGAAAAAGGTTTGAGAACTTTGAGTTTTAACGATAAAGACAAAATAAAGGATAAAGTGAATAGTACCAGGATTGATTTTTTAATGTAAAAATGTGGGTTTTCGTTAAAGTGAACAGTACCGAGAGCTTTTCGTTAAAGTTCCCGGGAACTTTTCCCTAATGGGAATTGTTGACCCCGCCGCAGAAGGGATAAGGTAAGTGGGGTTTAATGAACGCTGGTGTTCTTATTAAGAATTGGATGGACTTGGTGGTTGAAACTATTCAATTCAATGCTCTTTTCTTCTTCAACCAGATTCCCCTCCTTTAGTGGAGAAATTTTCGCAACACAAAAGTGACTAAATGCCATCCTTAACGGTAACTTTTAGCTACGATTGACACTCCGTCATGCGATGTTATCATTCCCACTTCTGTTTTAAATTATTATAATATTTATTGGCATCAAACACTATTGTCAAGTGATATTTTTTTCTTTTTCGCTTGTAAATAGAAGGTTTTAGGTTTGATTTTCGCGAATGATAAGTTTGATATAACACGAGTTAGTTTTTTAGTGTTACAATTTGCTTATAATATAAAACGTGAATTAGTAACCCTCATTGGCACACCTCCAAATAATATGCTTGTTTCTCATTCAGCAAGACCTTTTATTAATTTTTTATGACAAAATAATAGTTTAAACTACAATGGTTTAGCCAAACAAATTGGCCTACACAGATATATTCTTTCATTATTGGATTCTTTTGTTTGTCCCTCCTTTTTAGCCAACTACTAATTGGTTGCTTAGTTGCTAATCATTTGATTATCATATCAATTTGTTTGAGGCATAATATTTGGGGTGTGGGGCAAAGAGAGGAGATACCCACCGCTACAGTGCTTTGCATGACATGGATGTGAATATTTAAGTCAGCAGCTGCTGCTATCTTTATATTTCTCTTTTCCTTTTTTTTTTTTTTTTTTTTTTTTTTTTTTCTGTCGAAGATAACTTTCATTAATTAAAAACTAATACAAGAAATAAAAAGCTCAAAGGTAGTTCAAATACAAGTATAGTTTAAAAGCAAATACATCGAAAAGTCCAAAAAGACGCAAGCTCGTAACAACAAAAATCCTAGATCTGGAGGAATGTATACTCCACCAAGCCAGTTGCGCCACCATTGACAATCGGTCACCATCATCAAGAGAAAGAACCCACGAATAAACTGGATGAACGGAAAATGGGGGTGAGTAAGCCATTTGCACAAAAAGCCTTCTCGTAATCCTACCAAATAGTGCTAAATGTACTTTAATAATCACCCAATACCAAAGTGCGTTGCTCAAGAGATACGCGCGATGGGCGAGTAGCAGAGGTCTACGGTGGACGTTGACGTTGCTATCTTTATCTAAGGAACATTTGCAAGTTGTTTAGTGTTAGGTGACATTCTGGTTCAGTAATGCAATGTTAGATGGAGAAAAAGTAAACAACATTGTATTATTGTACTGTTAAAACTGAACGCCACAATGACAACAAATTTGTTTTTTTTTTTTTTTGGTGAACGACAGCAAATCTGTTTATTAAACTAAAATGTGACGTGACGATGGACCATTGTATATGTAAGTCATCCTCCCAAAGAGGCCACATATTAATTACTCAATACACAACTTAACTTATCAGTCTGATTATAAATTCCAAAAGGTAGGTGGTGGGTGCTAATATCAAATGTGTGTCTGAGGGCGGTTGGGCGGCTGGCGCTGACGGCGACCACCGCACTAAGTAGGCCTATTGCCTTCTCAACTTTACTTTCTAACAAGCTTTGATTGATTGTTATGTTTGGGAAGGCACTGATTGTGATTAGGGACTCTGTCTTTGCGTGCCGTCGCAAATCGCAATGGATTTGAATTTATTTCTTCTTTTGTATACAACCTTTTCCAAAAGGAAAATGATCCGGATCATTTTCCTAGGGGTCCCATGATCGTGACCGTTTATCATACATCGTATAATCAGAAATATTTTAAAATCTAAAATTTAAAATCAAATATAAATAGTACCTAACGAAAACTGACAGCACGATGTAGACGAAAATAGAAAAAGTAGATTTGTGAGGGATAGAAAAAACTTGTGCAACCATTTATCAAACATTGCACAAGTATCTGAATTAAAGTCAGTGGAACTCGGCCTAAATTATGTTGACAAAAGAATTCTAAATTCAAGTCAGATGAACAAAAATCTTTGAATTAAAAAATTATAGATAAAGTTAGTTTTGAAAGCGATCCATTTTAAAGGTTTTTGATTAAAAGGTCATTAAGGTTGACATAACTCTTTACTTCGCAATAAAAATCGAGAGAAGTGGTCCCTGAGTTTGTCCACCGAAAATCATTTTGGTCATTCCGTGGAAAATTTATTAATATTAAATTGTCATGTTACTGATCACGTGACCACTTTTTTAAGTTTATCTTGTCAAACCAACCCTTCCACTTAATAAAGATATTGACAAATTTTCACAGAATGACCAAAATAATTTCGGTCGACTAACTCAGTACCATTTTTATCAATTTTTATAGTTAAGAATTAAGTAAGATCAAGTGATTCGGTATACCAACCTTAGAGATTATTTTGGTCAAAAAACTCAAAGAATTAAAAAAAAGTATTATTTCAAACTTTGGAAGAAATTAAAAAGAAAAAGAAATGTGAGAGGGGGACATATGTGGTAGGGACAGTATTGATGCAGTGATATCGTATGATTGTTGTAAATAATAAGAGATAAATAAGACAAGACAAGTGAGTAGATGAGACAGTTTGGTGGTGCGTCACAACTCTCAAACTCCCCGGTCGGTGCGTCACCAGCGCTTAAAACGGCCGGCAAATCACTTTGCTCACGTGCTCATAAATTTATTACTATTATTTTTTTGTAAATAAAATGAAATCAAATTCACAAAAAGACAAAGAATCAAGGGAGCTGTTTTTGTGTATCCACATTCCGAAAAGGTCATTTTGTACTCTGTCACCTTACATCTTAACAACAATTCCGAGTCAATGTTATAAAATAGTCTGTCAAAAAAATGAGATGACAGAGAGTTCAGAGAGAATCATACTTTTAAGAGAGTTCATTAGCATTTCTCAAATACAAACTGAGAATGTATAAAGAGGAGTGTAGATAATATTCTTAGAATTACTTGGCTCTTTATGTGTGAAAAGTTACTTTTTTTTTAATAAGTGACATTATTTTACTATACAAATGTCATAATCTAAACGCTTCAGCTATTATATAAAGCAAATGAGTATTTGATAAACTGTATTTTTAAAAGTGTTGTGAGTATGAAAAGTAGTGTAAAAGCATTTGGTAAATTTTAATGTACAATTGACATGGTATTTGCATATAATGATAAAAATGGACATGGTAGTGGGGTTGTGACGACGACAACGGTGGCGGGGGTAATGGTGGTGAGGTAGTGGTGGTGGTGATTGTAGTGGGAATAATAGGGGTATGGTGGTAGTGCCAATAGCGGAGTGTGGTGGTTGGGGTGTAGAACTATCAATGGTGGTAAGGGTGGATGTAGTGGCGGTGGCAGCGTTGGTGGCAATGACGGTGGTGGTGGGGGTGATGATGGTTGCTTTGTTCTCCAATGGATAAAACATGTGTAAAAAGATAAATAATTTTGTTTTAAAAAAATTAATGAGGGTATTTCTTAAATGCATTCGATGTTATCTAATCTAAGGAATGAGAGAGATGGCTAAACGTCATAATGGACTAGTCATAATAATTTGGTTCGAAATCACTGTTGACAAAAATCAAACCTAGGACGTTTACTTATAACTTAAAAGAAATATCACTAGACTGGAGTATTGCAATGAAGGTATTACATGAATTGAAAATATTCATTAAAGGCTCAACTCCGCTTTTTATGAAGTAGCTTTAAAAAATAATATGCTGCTTTTAAAAGTTTTTATCTGGAGGCAATAAGTGTGGAAATTTTCAGGTCGACGGGCCGATGGCCCATTCTAACAACACCGATACTGTCCCCACTTAACCACCTGCACAATCCTCAGGTGTGGGGTTTTATCACAAAAGGCCTCGATGTTAGTTAGAGAGGGGGATTTCTATTTAAAGCACTCTTCTCTTCTCCCTCTGTCCGATGTGGGACTGGGGGTTCCAACACTCCCCCGCACGTGAGACCCCACTTATGGGTCACACGTGAATTTTCCACATCGGCAACCACGTGGAGCCATGTCGGGACTCACCGACAATCACGCGGGGCCAATGGGGACCCACCCAAACACGTGGCATCTTTGGCCTACGTGGACAATCGCGCGGGGCCAATGGGGACCCACCCAATCACGTGGCAGTACGGGCCCGCCTCCTGGCTCTGATACCATGATGAAATTGGGGTTCCACCATAAAACCAATTGGCTATATGGGGAGTAGCTCAAAACCATATAAGCACATAGCAAACCTTGTCCCTCACCGATGTGGGACAACTCTCAACACGCCCCCGCACGTGTGGCGGATTTTCAAGCCTACACGTGGACAACAACTGGGTGACGTGGAGCGCGTGTGGCCGTTTGGCTTCACACGAGGACAACCCGCTCTGATACCATGTGGAAATTTTCAGATCGACGGGCCGAGGGCCCATTCTAACAACACCGATACTGTCCCCACTTAACCACCTGCACAATCCTCAGGTGTGGGGTTTTATCACAAAAGGCCTCGATGTTAGTTAGAGAGGGGGATTTCTATTTAAAGCACTCTTCTCTTCTCCCTCTGTCTGATGTGGGACTGGGGGTTCCAACAATAAGAAGATATTTTAGTTTCACCATACGTTTTTTTTATTACTTAACTACCAAACGGAACCCAAATTTGAACCTATTTGTTTCGTATAGATGACTACAAAGTCTCCAAATCGACTAAATTTGTTCAAAAGTGAATTTTAAAAAAATTATAAAGAGAATCCTCGATTGGAATTTACAATATTTACAGAGTAAAATATAACGTTGTCATATAAGAAAAAACATAATATTCTATTATTAAAGTGCTAACGACATCACCGAAAACAAAACAAGAAAAACAAAAACCAGAACAAAGTTGAGATGGGCGCACGCGTGGGGCTGAACAGTGGAGGGGGCAGGAGAAGGATCCAAAGTGAAACTGTGAAATGAATGATGCATGGATGATGGTACGTGTATGGTCTGGCCCTTTGTGTGTGGGGTTGGGTACCCTTCGTGTGACGTGTCCCTACCCTACAAATTGGGGCCGTAAAATGAGCAGCAGTGGAACTCATGCGGAAAAATTGTGGTTAGAGTTCCTTGCGATCTAATCCCAAGGAAATTGTGGGTTGAAAACCATGTCGTTTTGTGGATGTTTTCAAGTTTTGATTGCTATGTTGAATTCGTCCAGTAAATTAAGGAGTCGATCTGACCATTTACACCCAAGTTCGATCTATCCTACATTCTTATTTCGTTTTTATAGTTTCATTTATTGTAATGCCACCCTTTATCTTTTTTCGTCTTTTTCACAAAATTTCTGCAATCATTTGATCTAATGACACTAGTTTTGACTTTGCTAAAAGAAGGCATATATTAAAATATTTAAGACGAATGATGAACGATGGCGGTTGAATACAAATTTATTAACGAGATAGATTTTCAGGGGACAACCCTTAGTTTTAGGGTGGTGCTATCGACCCATCCACCCATTTTCACTTCCCTCACACTCCATTTTAATTTTTGTAATTTGATATTCTTCAACTCATTTGATTCGACGATCTAAAATTAAGAGGAGCGGATGTGAAGTAAAAAAAGTGCACATATAGTACACGCCTAGTCTTATTGGTCTTTGGTTGTTTTTGCTACAATTTTCTTGTTTTGTTTTATCCTTTTGGTATGTTGGAGGCCCAAAATCAAATAAACACAAAACGTACACAAGGCTTGAGCCCATCGAGTCCGTTACATCCAGGCCCAATACGAATCATGTCTAAAATCGATCTTTTGACTTGAATCACCGATTTGGTTGGCATAACACATCATGTGACGAGAGAGACAAAGGATACGAAAGATAGTAAACTTTTATCTCCTTCTAAGGGTTAGAATCCGCGCGCTCATGGTGCTTAGAATTCGACTAAATTGGATTGCTAAATGTAGTAGGTTAAAGAAAGACATGACGAAAACAAACATTCCTTTAGAAGATGGATTACGCGCGACCGACAAATTTCCTTCACGTCTAATTACTCATTATGGTTTAGAAGTGAAATTTTATCAAACGTGCGATGAGGTTTGTGAGTTATCCAATCCAATCCAATCTAATCCATGCAACCGAAAAGACAACGATAAATTGCAGACATACCCGATAGGGAATAGTACTTCTTCAAACATAAGAAAACGAGAAAGAAAATTAGAACGAAATATTCACAATATTTGATAAACAGAAATCCATACCTTGCGTGCCTTAAATAAACCTCACAGTCGTCGTTTGAGACCGAAGATGATCCTTGATCATACAGGTTCACAGACAAGCTTCCGAAAGAAATGGAACAATTAACCGGCAGCAAACGGTAGCTTGCGAACATTAAACTTCCAATATTCCAAACATCAATTCATCCAAATTTCCATTTTAAAATGACAGTGAACAGCATATATTGCATTAATGTTATTTTAGGGAACGATGAACCTTCGCCATGCCATTACACACCGCTTGCATATAAACGGGTCCATTCCTTGGCTGCATGGATCGAGGAAGAAGGCATTAGCTTCAAAGTTGTTGATTGACATTCGAATACTAGGTAAGCTGGGGGAAACCAATAGTAAGACAAGCGAGCGATCGACACACCTGTTTCAACAGCTTCGGCCTCATTTGATTTCCAATGCTTTGCAATGTTCTCTGAGAGCGGATCATCGGGGTTTGGGGCACTCAAAAGTGCCTGAATACTAGGGAAAAAAAAGATAGCAACATTGTTGATAATTCAGTTTCAATTTTAACTTAAAAAGGATATGAACTCAAAAAAAGATATAACCATACATTACAGGCGTATGAACTTTCACTAAAATTTATTGTGATATTTTACCCTGTGATACACACGGATGTATGGTTTTGTTTTGATCACGGAACAGGTATAGATTTACTACAAAGACAATATGAAAGCATAATACCTCAAAAGTACAGTTCGAATCTGGAGAGCAGGACTCCACTTATCTTTCAAAATATCAAGGCATATCCTTCCCAGCTGGATTAAGAAAACCGTGCATGAAAGGCATGAAATTATTTGGGGAACCTTTGAAAGTGAGAGGAATGGGGGAAAAAACCATATGCACAGCCTACCTTGTCAATGTTAGGATGATAAATTTTGGTGAGAAATCGAACCTGATACAATGGAAAAACAAAATGATTACTTGATCGACATAAAATAAAGAATGTTCGGACGTCTGGGGGCATGCTTAAGGAAGAAAAACTGGAGCCTTACACCGCAAGACCGAAACCACATCCTTACACATGCAAAATCAATAAACAATGACAACCAGTTGCCTTAGGAAGTCTTTAACAATTTCGGGTACCATGTTGGCATTCCGTGGAAAGGCCAGCAAACTATCCAACCGCACACTACCAAATTTCACCTATGTGAGCATGCCACAATTGACAACATTTGCCAGTAAAGATGAAAATATGCAAATTATTCTTAGAATATGTTTTTTTTAAAAAAAAAATCTAAAACACTATCCATGTACAACTATTAACCAATGTTCTATCATCATCAATACTTGCAATATATTCAATAAAATTTGAAAGTATTCCAGTCCATAAATCATTAACGATAAGAATCACAGTTGTCAAAAAAGTGTCTAATAAAAAATAATATTTATTGATAAAAGCCAAATGACTTCAGCTATTTAACTTCTTTATCTTTTGCAACATTAAGAATTGCCTCTGATATCCTAAAGATCCACCCCAAATGCATTATATATACACATACCAATCAACAATTTGTCATCAGTAAATAGAATACCTGGCTTTAAAAGACTACCCTGTTTCAGAAAAGTTCTCAAAACACATACAGCTACCGTAGGCAAAAACCACACATAACAGAAAAGCACAGAACCCCATAAAGTGTCATCAGATTGCACGACGAGAGAATCATACAAATGAAAAAAAAAAATGATGAAATCCATCACAACCGAGGAACAAAAACTGTGAAGATAAAACCCATTTTATCAAATAAGGGTATAACTCCAGATATCTGAAGCAAGAATTAAAAGTGCTTCTGTCAATTGAAATGTTTTATTTCATACTCTCCCTCAATCTTTTAGCTGTTTGAGATTGTGCTATTGAAAAATGACTTCAAATCAAAGTACCTTTGGAGCAGCCATTGGATATTCTTCAGGCAAAAAGAGTTCCAACTTGAAAACTCCTCCTGAAAAGAAACAAAATATATGATGTTAAATCTACCAATTATGTTGGTAAGTGACGGAAAAGAAAGCATAGGAATAACAAGAAAAAGGAGCCACGTTAACCCATATTACATCCCTAAAACTGACATTTGATAGTTATGTTTCTGACTAAGAATATAAACTGTAGTAACCAAGTGGCAAATATAACAGCATATAAGAATAAATAAGGCTATCATTTCTCTCAAGCTGAAACAAATCAAAGTGTACTGTCACTTGGCACAAATGTAAAGAGAAATTTTCTCCAGTCGTATACACTGAAATTGTTGCCGACCCCACTTAGTGGGAAAAGGCTTTGTTGTTGTTGTTGTATACACTGAAATTGTTGGTTGGTTAATATTTAAAATAGCGGAGTGGTGACTGGCTATCTTCAATAATCTAGCTTGGTTTATTGTAATTGACACACAGTTGTTTGATGTCAAAGTTATACCCCTCTAACAGGCCAACAAACATATATTAGATAGACAGGCGGTACATAAACGGACTACACTTTCCCACAGTATGAGCGACATACAAATTTGCCAAGGCGAGATATAACTCTCCCCAATTTTAGGGATGATTACTACATCATCTCCTCAATTAGCCTGCCTTTCTTAGTAGCATGATCTCCTCCTAGCCATCCATTGCAACTGAATCCAAAGCATTCCTGTTTTGCTGTACTTAGTCCTTGGGAATATTGCAAAAATCACTAGTCGCTCCATGACATTGTCTAGCTGGGCCTAGCTGCATGCATTCGATGATTGTTTACTTCATACATATATATATATATACTTCGTCTAGAAACTGTAAGGGAGATTGATTATGCCCCCTCAGCACAATGTAATCCCAGGGAACTCCACTTGTTACATTAGAAACTCTTTTCGTAAACAAGAGTAATGATAATCTCAAAGATAAAACCTTCAGCGATCACTAACCACTAGGTGGCTCAACAAAACGATCCAACCTCCTAGTCATTCCTCAAAAATACTCTGACATACAACAAAGTCCTTAATTTGTTCCAGCTCACTTTCACATAAAACAACACGAACACAAACATCCAAACAATAATAAGTCATCATTCCCCCGATCAGAGTTCCATCACACTTGAAATCCTAAGGTAGAGCTCAAACTTATAAATTTGTGCATATAAAAACAATTTCAAACAATAAACCTTCTGTAGATGCATTTTTCTGAAATTTACTCAAACAAGTAAAAGATTTCAAACAATAATAACCAACCAGGTATGGATTTCGTAGATAACGTATTCCACAAATAAGCCAGTCCTGTTATATATACCTTCATATGGAGATTGTGTCGGGCCAAGGATCATCACATTGAAATATCGCATATTGTCTTCTGACGGTGAAGCACTAATTCCCGGTGCTGTAATCACATTTCAGGGCATCAAATAGTAAGCAAACCGCAAATAACCCTTTAGAAATAAAACCCCAACAAAACTAGCAAACTTATATTACATCTAAAGCCTAAAAAAACTATCACGCTCACATTTGAATTGCTTTATAAGACAATCGAAAATAACTTTAACCACAATTTCAAATTCCAGCTCCAAATAATTAGTGGGAAAGAATGAATCACTTACCAGGTTCACTGAGGAGACGTTGAGTTTCCTGTTGGTTCAGAAACCCAAAAGCAAAAATTGTCAAAAAAATTACCCAAATATCAAAACCACAAAACCCTAAATCCCCATTTGGTTGCTACGAAATTCTATATAAAGATCGAATCTTTTGAGGCACATATCACAGTAAAAATATTGGATGAAATTACCACAAAAAAAGAAAACCAATTCAAACTTTCAAAATTTTCGTTTCAGGGGACGCATACAGAGCGGTGAGAGGTAAATTAAAAGAGGGATCGCCAAGAAGATTGAAGGGCGAACCTTGATGATTCGTCGGGGAAGATTACTGTTCGCCATTCGAAGGTCGATTGCAGACTACGCAATGAGGGTTTTGCAGAGAGAGAGAGAGAGAGAGATTGCTTTTCTTCCTTTCCCTCACTAGGACGAAGAAGTGATCAAAATAAAGCACTCGGTTTACGAATACGTGTTTTTTTATTTCCTTGAAAAATAAAATAAAAGGGAATGATTTGACTTGTTTATTATTCTTTCTCTCTTATTTTCTCTTTCATAAAATTATTATCTTCTATTTTATTCATCTTTTTTCCTTTTAATTTGTTTATTATCCTTTTCGTTTTCGGCTTTGGGGAGTTTTGTGCAAACCCAACCAATTTGTAAATGAGTAATCAGTTTAGTTGCTTTCTTCATTTGGTTGAAAAGTAGTTAAATAGTTATGTTAGAACAAGCGAAATTCTATCTTAATCTGCATTAACGAAACCTGAAACGTAATAGGGTTGAGTGCAGTTCACCACTTGCAAAATTTATAATTGATCGACTTGATTCAAAGTTTAAATTGTCAAAAAAGGGATCCATAAACAAAAAGTATAGGAGGGTTTGATGCTTATTTTGGTGATTTTATTAAAGGATTCGTTATGCTTCGACCACCATTTTGTCTCCATCTTGGCTAATTGCTAGTCGTTCTGTTACAAAAAAAAGATATTACTAGGGAGATTAAATTTTTAAATAAAAATTTTATAAGCCAAATGATTTGGAACTAATGGGAAAAGGGTTGAGCAGACGATTATGGTGAGTGATTATAAATAGGATGATGCTTGTGTTTTCTTATGAGGATTTACTTGTCCCTTACTTATGATTAATGAATCTGTATTGTTCGAATATCGTAATTGGAATGTTCATTCTTTTTTATCATTATCTAAAGACATCTGCAAAAAAATCATTCAATTTCGAGATCTTTTAGTCATCATTACGTGTTAAACCAATTAACAGTTTTGGTAACAAGTAGCATTCTCATGATGAACCGTCTATTTATTTTATGCATATGAATGACAAAATTCTCCAAATTGAATAACTTTTTGCATATATGATTTTTAGATGATGATAAAGTAGAATGAACGACTATAACTATGATGTTTGGATGGTAAAAGTTCGTTAATCGTAAGTAGTAGAACAAATAAGTCTCTCCATGAAGGAGGCACAAGCATTATCTGTTTGGTAACTGAACATGATTGATTATTGCACACTCATTTTTTATTTTTGTGCGATCACATCCTTATTCATTTTTGTTTCTTAATTTTCTTTGATTTATTTTGTTCAAAAACTGAAAATATACAAGAATGTGCAGAACAAAAAAAAAAGTGCAGAAATTACAATCTCTAGCTAGTAGATTTTTACAATCTTATACACTGCAAAATCTGAAGTAACAAACAAGATACGATTGCCTTTTGTGTACTTCGAGTATGGTTTGTACCTCTTTCTGATCACCTCGAGTTGTAGAAAAATACAGAGCAATCCAAACACTAAAGTTCGACTTCCCTTCACATCATTCACAGATCATATACATGCAAGTTCTATGTACTTTTTACATGCAAAGGTACAGAAACTCGTAAAGATTATTCTCACGTTCAAACATACAAACATGCTTAAGTTTCGTCGGCCATTCTGATTGGCAAATAACACTGATTTGATCAACTGCTAGACTTAGCAAAATTCTGAGGCTTGGATCGACTGAAGTTTCCCTTTCGCAATGCTTTGTATTCTATTTCAAGCAGATTGATTAGTTTAAGCTGCAGTTATTTTACTGATTGCGAAATGCCGAGAGTTAAACCCTAAGGGACGAATGACAAGACACACAAAAAATTGTGTGGTTATAATAATAACTTGATATCCTATATATATCAGAAACTTTTTTCCCTGTTGTCCCTTTTAAAAATGATATTGATGGTCGGTATTTTAATGGTAAACAAATTTGTAGTTATCATATTTTACGATGCTTGTGAACAAATTATATGTACATTGCAGAGCAAATGCTTGTTTGTTACAACTTACAACACCAATGTATGTAGAGAGAGCAGAAGATAATATAATGGAAGGAAATAACATTAGAAAACAAACTCGGACGGTCGCACAAAAAGTGTGAAATCCTAGAACACCCCCAATTAAATCCCTAATTCGAGTGTTTAATTAATGGTGACACGCCCCGACCCTGATATTCCCCGAATACCAGGATAGACACGTGCTGGCCGACACCCGAGGGTGACGAAAGCCATTAATTGATACAAAAGCTAAGAATAAGAAATAAATAAGGGTTAGAAATTTAAAATACTAAGAGTTAAAAGTTTTAGGAACGTGCTCAGAGCATACAACTAAACCTAATCACTAAGAAGAATTAAGATAAAATTTAATGAATAAAGGAGTGAGTCCTACATTCGAGAGGATCCGAAGATGCTGCTGCGGAAGTGTCCTGACGCCGGGATTATGTGCCTTGATTCTAAGTCCTGAATGGGGGCGCAAAACAAAGGTGAGTGGACCAAGTTTATATATATAATAATAATAAAACAGTTATCAACATACTAACCCCCAAAGTTTAATAATGAAAACTACTAGCATAATAAGTGATGGATTTAATAAAAATCCTAGCATGCCAAATATATCTCAAAAGCCATATCGCGGAATATCATCGCGGGAATCAAAGCAATAAACGTCTCATAAATCGTTTCGTAAACGCGGTGTGCTGCTAGAAAGATCACTGAATAAATATAACTCCCGGCCCAGTGCCTGCACCTCAGTCTCTGTGCCCGTAGCCAGAGATAACTCCCTCCCGGCCCAATGCCTGTCTCCGTGTCCCTCAGCCTTTCGCTAGGGATTATTTCTCCCGGCCTACATGCCAACACCAGATCCTCGCCCCAGGCGGCATAGTGTCCACTAGGTACGCACAAATAGTTACGTCTCTCGTAAATACCACTTCATAGCGTAGGTTACCGATCATCGTCTACACTATAAAGAGGGGTTCAAAAACATGTTCTAGCATCCTATCGTCATCTATCAGATAGTCTACCAGTTCATGGCTTTTATAGAAAATATGATATATATTAAAATATAGCTCAAAATAAGCTAACAATTATTTCCTCACTAAAACACGAGACGAAATCCATAAATTCAGTAAACAGGATTGATATAAATCAATTCACAAAATTCGTAGGCATGCTAATCATTTATGCAATTAAATAATAAATCATGTAATTTTAGAAGGGGTCAACTCACTGTACTTCGCCGCCAAAAGCTGCGCCACTAGCGAAGACGGAAACGTCACAATAATTGCCCCTAAGCACATTAAATGGTACAATTAATAAAACTATATAATAGCAATTGAATTTGGGAAAACGGACGTTGGAAACGGATTTAGAACGTTGAATTACCCTAAGAAGGGTTGGGGTGTTTCAATCTACCACCCTTATAAAAAATTTCGTCCTCGAAATTTAAAATAACATACTACACTGAAAAACTCGAAAATACGAGAAAGGATACACATATATATACGTAACGAAGAAATCAAATCAGAGCGGTTGCACAAAAGGGAAAATGCCACGCCGTCGCGATCGGCTGCAATGATTCCATCTTTCGTGCCTCCAGGCTCATACTTTCTTTCCCCATCCGTGTAAAAATAGAAAACATACTTTAATAAAATATACAGTTGAAAACACAAAATAATTTAAGGCCAGATAACGCCAAAATAGATATGTACTAATATATAGATCAAAACTCAAATCAACTTAAAAATGAAAACAGAAATGCTTTTCCAAAAACATTTGTAACGTCAAAACAATTAACTAGAGTAAAGGGAGTTCAAAATACTTAAACTGAAAACCAAAACTGAAAAATGAGAGTGGGTCTCGCCCAAGAATTTGAAATGTCACGTACTCCGAAAACAGATGTGTCTTTAGGTCGAGTCCCAAGAATAACAATTCTGAATCTGCATCAGCTGTTGTAGACGAATCTTCTTGCCCACTTGCTTAATGAACCCAACAAATAAGCTATCGATATTACAGTCTGCAGCCCGTAATATCGACCTCACATTTGTTGTCTCGACAAGCAAGTAGTAATTTCTCAAATGGTGCACAATTTCACATATCGTAGGATCGATCCTCCAAATACAAGTTCGCAAGACTTTTCAGTCAACCAGTGTTGTCCATGAAAAACTATCGTACCAGGTCGTAAAAAGTACCATACACCAAACCGAACAAACAGAAACTGTCGTCGTAAAACTCTATCCAGCACCAAGCATCCTATCCTCCTTAGTTCTTCCTAATGTGACCAACTACTCCAAAAATTTGCCAATAATTAACCCATTTGAAAACTGTACCTTGGGATTCAAGAGAATTGGCTACCATGTTAGTAGTAGACCCAAAAGCTCGAACCAAGCAAGCAGAAAACGAGAAGTCATCTTCCTCAACACGAAGTATCTCTTGGGAACAGTTGTAATGCTTAATCCACCTCTCCATTTTGCTTAGTTGCAGATTTCAAGTCAAACAAGGCCAAAGTTGGTGGAAAGAACGACTCGCAAATGGTCATCCTAACAACCAAAGAGAACACGCATAATTCGAGAGAAGTGCAAAGATTATCCAATTCTTACCTCGACCGTCCTGTAGTGCCATTCCAGAATGCACCAACCAGATCTGCTAGAAATGTTTTAACAACCACGTACTCACAACAATAAGGTTCGGAAGTGAAGCAGTGGAAATATGCGTCGAGACGAACACATATCGTTGGAAAATAACCGATGTGATGCCTATGAATTCTAGTAAGATGGTGATACAATATGCTGACCTTCAGTACCACAATCTTCACCAGTCTCTTACCAAAGGACAACTCAAACTTCACACCCACGATGAACTCTTTCTGGTAAGTCTGGTAAGCTTGTGAAAAGATTATGCTCCCAACATTCCTGTCCGAATCAACACGAACTGGATGCACACTTTCACCGAAACAATTGATCGTGAATTTCTCACTGATTAGGCGAGAAACCATGTCGAGAAGGCTGAAAGAATACTCAAGAATTTGAGAATCAAAACAAGTCCATTATAATCTAGAGTACAAGATATCGAGATTTGAACTAGAAACCATGCCGAGAACAAAGATTTTTTTTTTTTTTTTTTTTTTTTTTTTACACCCTCATGTTATGTTCCGGCATGATCCAATTTCATATTAAGAGACAAATAAGCAAAGGAAGGTAAAGATGCAGAAATAGAAGTAACTGTTTATGATTATTTTGCAAATCATCACAGTATGGTCAACTGGTTTCTTAACCAAGAAGGAAATAGGTCCAAACTCAGGAATATTTAAGAACTGATAATAAGATTTGACGAGGTCAAAAACACTTCGAGATTCACAATACTTTGTGAGAGTTGCTTCAAAGTTCAGAAATTAAATATAGAACCGAACTTCTGAATCAACAGAATGACTAAGAAGAAAATACGAAGCAGCTTGCGTAATCATGTAGTGACACGATTAGCTACCTTAAAGTGATGCCCTTGAGCAAACCAAAGCTCAATGAGTTCAGGGGAATTCAGAGTAAAGTTCGATCTTCGTACAATGATGAATATGATAGAGTCTCAAGCCATTACACTAAAAATTACAAGGCTGAACATTTAGGCTGCAAGCAAGAGACTAAGTTCACCTTCGCCGAAAAGTACGCGGACGAGGAACTAGGGTTTACCACCAAGTACCAAACCCAGGTGAAGTTCAAGGAATCTGTTTATCCAAACAAGACTGGATATTCATCATCCAAATCCAACTACAACAACAAGAAGAATTACAACTCATTTTGGAAATTAATGAGAATAGCGTCTGCTACCGAGGAGTTTCCAAAGATTTCGATGTAGAGCCGACTCCGCCCGCAATTCCTAGGGAACGCATGTTGCAGAGTGGCATCGCCATTTCGAATCTACGACTGGTCTTAACCAGAATTCCTCAAATTGAGATTTCTAAAACACGTTGCTGAGTATCGATCCGATGTTTAAAGTCGTCCAACAAATCAAACACGTCACCGATGAGGCACAATCCCGACACGAATTCTTGAATTTCAACCAGAAGGTGACAATTCAATCAGAGAGAGATTTGCACAACTGCACCAACTGGCACAAAATCCGGAAGTCGTGACATCCAAATGATGTCAAAACCAAGACTTTACGAGAATAGAAAGGAATCCTAAGTATGCTCTAAACAAACCATGCTCTGATACCAATCTGACACGCCCCGACCCTGATATTCCCCGAATACCAGGATAGACACGTGCTGGCCGACACCCGAGGGTGACGAAAGCCATTAATTGATACAAAAGCTAAGAATAAGAAATAAATAAGGGTTAGAAATTTAAAATACTAAGAGTTAAAAGTTTTAGGAACGTGCTCAGAGCATACAACTAAACCTAATCACTAAGAAGAATTAAGATAAAATTTAATGAATAAAGGAGTGAGTCCTACATTCGAGAGGATCCGAAGATGCTGCTGCGGAAGTGTCCTGACGCCGGGATTATGTGCCTTGATTCTAAGTCCTGAATGGGGGCGCAAAACAAAGGTGAGTGGACCAAGTTTATATATATAATAATAATAAAACAGTTATCAACATACTAACCCCCAAAGTTTAATAATGAAAACTACTAGCATAATAAGTGATGGATTTAATAAAAATCCTAGCATGCCAAATATATCTCAAAAGCCATATCGCGGAATATCATCGCGGGAATCAAAGCAATAAACGTCTCATAAATCGTTTCGTAAACGCGGTGTGCTGCTAGAAAGATCACTGAATAAATATAACTCCCGGCCCAGTGCCTGCACCTCAGTCTCTGTGCCCGTAGCCAGAGATAACTCCCTCCCGGCCCAATGCCTGTCTCCGTGTCCCTCAGCCTTTCGCTAGGGATTATTTCTCCCGGCCTACATGCCAACACCAGATCCTCGCCCCAGGCGGCATAGTGTCCACTAGGTACGCACAAATAGTTACGTCTCTCGTAAATACCACTTCATAGCGTAGGTTACCGATCATCGTCTACACTATAAAGAGGGGTTCAAAAACATGTTCTAGCATCCTATCGTCATCTATCAGATAGTCTACCAGTTCATGGCTTTTATAGAAAATATGATATATATTAAAATATAGCTCAAAATAAGCTAACAATTATTTCCTCACTAAAACACGAGACGAAATCCATAAATTCAGTAAACAGGATTGATATAAATCAATTCACAAAATTCGTAGGCATGCTAATCATTTATGCAATTAAATAATAAATCATGTAATTTTAGAAGGGGTCAACTCACTGTACTTCGCCGCCAAAAGCTGCGCCACTAGCGAAGACGGAAACGTCACAATAATTGCCCCTAAGCACATTAAATGGTACAATTAATAAAACTATATAATAGCAATTGAATTTGGGAAAACGGACGTTGGAAACGGATTTAGAACGTTGAATTACCCTAAGAAGGGTTGGGGTGTTTCAAATGGCGTCCACAAGTTCGATCTTTCTCGTATATCAATAAGCGGAGGAAAAAAACAAAATGTTTGAATTTGAGTCACATGAAAGCTTATATACAAATCGTAATTATAAAAACCAAAACCAAAAACATAAATAAAAGCCTCCAGTAATTTTTGCTCAAATTAACTAGTTGTATTATGAAAGACCAACACACTGAAAAAATTTCTCCTATTATTGGTCATGTTTGATTGGGTGTTTCTAATTCCGACTCCAACGTTAATTTTTTTCTTTTAAATTTCTTCTAAAATTAAATACCAAAAAAGTAAAAAATTGGAGAGAAATGGTGTATGATTAGATATTGGGATGGTTATAATTTCTTCCCATGAATATTATATAATTAAGTAGTTTACATTGTAATGAGGACGGAGAGTTCAGTTATACATGATCATATACTCTATTCATCTTCAGTCTCCTCGGGGAACAATTCCTTAAGAACTGCCTCACACTCTGTTGTACTCTCCTTCTTCATGAACCCAAGGGGGTTGGCGTAGCGAGCCATGGCCTTCACACCATTGTTGTGAGTGAGCAAAATCCTAGCCTTCTCGATGTCGAAGTGGTCAGCGCAATCACCGGTAGGGCTGCTCACGGTCCTCACCTCACATATTTGCTCCTCAAAGTTCTTGTCGGCGGGCAGACTGTAGATGCCATTCTTATCGGTCTTGCCTTCAAGTGTGTATACCATTGTACCATTTTCACGGCTTCTGCACTCCAAGGCTACCGTAGCACCTGCATGCATGCAATTATTTTTAATTTTAACACATGCGTGGATAGTACGGTATTACGTTAAAGAAAGAACTTGCAGCTCAAATGGTTAGAATATTTACTATGTAGTTATGAGTTCAATTTCATATCCTGAAATATAGTTTGTTTAAAGAAAAAGAGACACCTAGCATTTCAAGTTTGAGGGACAAAATCACTTTGAGATTAGGGAACAAATAACCTTCACATAAAACCATCTTCCTTCCGTTTCATAAACCAAAGAACATTTGATCATTTGTGATAAGAAAATTGAGAAGCCTAATATATGGAGTCACTGATGAATAAACAAAACAGAATATGTACGTAATTTTGATATGAACGGATAAATTGGAACTTCAAGTGCAGAGGTGGATGCTCTTGATTAACCACGAGCCCCATGTGTATGTAACTACTAGTTAGACTATACTACTTACCGTCGAGGGGTGTGCTGAGTCTAGTCTCGAACTGGACGCGGCATGGATCGCAGTACACCTTGCCCTCCACAAATAGAGTTTCGATGTCGGCACCGATGGTGGCGTATGCCAGAGAGTAGAAGCAGGACAAGGTGACGAAGAGTGCTACGATACCCGAAGCCTTGGCCATTTTATTTCCCCTCGACTGGCGTTATGAATTTCTTGTTTCTTTATTATATATGGTGTTTGGTGTTCCCCCTCGTGTTAAGTTTCTTGAAGGCAACCAGAGTCTTTTATAAGTGAAAGAAATTAGGGTTGGTTAGTATTGTGTGGTAATTGTTGGACTTTCTATTTTAAAGTATGTGGAGGGAGTCAAATTACTTGTTATTTTCCGCAATTTTTTTCCCTTCAACTAAAATTTGACAAAAAAAATGACAAAATGATAAGGGGAGAATACAAATGTTAGGATTGCATGCGGTGGATTTCTTGTCTGAAATTTGACAAGTCATTGTTTGTTCAAACTTCAAACATTTGGTAAATTGAGAATACCAATGTTTTGTCATACATTTTTCAAATTTCAAATGAACAAGAAGATATGAGTATTTTACATGAAAGCTATCATCTCTAACGATTAATTGGATTTAAAACGTAAAACACATTGTATGCACTAGTAGTCTAGGATATTTCTTTTTATGTGTAAATGAAATGTCTCATGTTCAACTCTCATAGTTTACAAATTTGATGTCTACGTTTTTATAAGGAAAATAACATTAAGAAACGTCGGCTTCTTAATCTAACATATAATCTAACAAATCTATCGTATAAAAAAATAAACATAAATAAAGATTAGCAAATTCAGCAGAACTAGAAAGTATACGATCCCAAAAACAAAATCTTGAAACAAAGAAAAAGAAGGAAGGTAAAATAAAAAATAAAAAAAAAACAAAAAATTTGAAAACAAAAGAGAACGTCAATTAGGTGAAGTAGCCAATGAAGAACTTGGCGGCAACCCTAGGCTTTTTCAGTTTAATTTTCCTCCCCTTGAGTTGGTTCTTTATGGTATTGAAAGACTACGAGGAGGAAAATTGTTATCACTTTTGTCCCCTGTATTCTTGGCTTTGACATTCGTTCTTGTTGTTCAATGTTTGGGAAACCGATAATATTGCTTACAAATTTGTGTAAGTTCTGATGAGAGCTATACACTTGGTTAGCACTTGTTATTCACGTGGGAACATTAGAGATCAAGATTGACAATGTTTGTGAGCTGATAAGGAACATGTATGTTAGGATTCATTAGCTGGAACACTCATGATATTACTAGAAGTCTTTCTAGCTGATATGAATAAAGGAATTCACGGTGATAAGGTTGAGATCAATCAGGATTACTCAATGGGAAGAGTCCTAGTTGATTACCACTGTGTATGGTATATATATTAGGGTCCCTGCACTCTCTCTGATTACGCAAGATTACAAAAACTCAAACCCCATTCTTGAGACCTTGCATACTGAAGAGGAGAGCTGCAGAAGAACTCTAATCCCAACAAGTATGTCATCGTCTACAGGTAAGTGGTTAACTTGGTACTGTGATATAATATTCAAAGTTCATAATCAAATTCTGTATATCTCTTACATTTGGTATCAGAGCTTTCACATACCAACTAACCCTAAAAGAAGAAAGCATAAGGAATTGTGTGAATTTTCAGATTAAGGTCTAATGGTATTCTATACAGGAAAGACATATATTCGAACATGGTAGCTAAAGCTATATGTGCTATGTATATTTTTTTTTATACAGTTTACGAATTAGAATTGGCACTATGGGTCAAAATATAATCACTGATCATCTAAAGATGTTTTAGTTGTTTATGTATTGATTTCATAGTGGCATGACAATTCATATACCGATATGCGAACCAAGTCACTTATTGCAACCACAAGGGTTTGTAATTATGGCTACAGAAAATCGTATATTGGATGTGAAAGTGTCATGATCAAGAAAATTTTCATACAACTCTTAATCCGAAGATTCTTGAGTTTGTGATATAAAGTTTGGGGATTAAAGTTTAATATCTTTCATGTTACATGATTGTTCAGCCATGAACCCTAACTCCATGAACTTGAATACTGTTGAACCACTCACTGGGGTCAACTATAAGAAATGGAGACAAGACTTGGAGATAGTTTTGGGTGTTATGGATATGGACCTGGCACTAAGAAATGAGGAACCCCCACTGCCTGCCGATGGAAGTACTTCTAGCCAAAGATCGAAATATGAGAAGTGGGAGAAATCCAACAGAATCTCACTGATGATAATCAAGAGAACCATGACAGATGTTGTTCGTGGAGGTTTCCTGAGGCAACCAACGCCAAGATGTTTATGCAATCCATTGAAGAAAAGTACAAAGAATCTGAGAAGACAGAAATAGGCAATCTAATGAATGCACTCACTACAATCAGGTATGATGGTGAAGGAAGTGTGCGTGAATATATCCTCAGAGTGATCGATATTGCTGGAAAGCTCAAGAGGCTAGAGGTACTAATTTCTGAAACCTTCCTTATTCATGTCATCATGAACTCACTGCCAGATTCCTACACTCAATTAAAGGTATCTTACAATGCTTTGCAAGCTAAATGGGATGTGAATGAATTAATCTCTATATGTGTGGGTGAAGAAGTAAGGATTAAAAAGGATAGAATGGAAAAATAGGAGTCAGTCAACTATGTTCAAAGTCACAACAAGGGCTACAAAAATTCCATGTCTGATGCTACCAAAAGGGATAGTGCTAAGGTTCCCATCTCTAAAAAGAATTTCAAACTTAACAATTCTTCAATTTTCAAATGCTATTTTTGCAAAAAGACAGGCCATATGAAGAGAAACTGCCCTAAATACAAGGCATGGCTTACAAAATAGGAGGCAAAGAAAGGTAAAAATAAATTTTCAAGTGTTTTTGCTTGTTTTGAGTCAAACGTAATTGATGTTCCTAGCAATGCTTGGTGGCTTGACTCTGGCTCTTCTATTCATGTTACGAATTCATTGCAGGACTTCATAACAAAGAGAACACCAAATAAGGATGAAGTCAAAGTTTCAGTTGGCAATGGAAGAAGAGTTGAAGTCAAGGCAATAGGGACTGCTAGGATAAAGTTAGATTTTGATTTTATTTTAGAACTAGAAAATGTGTTCTACGTACCAACTATGAGAAGAAAACATGTTTCAATTTCCAAGCTAGTTTTATTAGGTTTTTATTTTACTTTGAATAACATTGGCTTCAACGTTTTTTACAAGTCTTCTCATATTGGAAGTGGTTCTTTGTGTGATGCAATGTTTAAATTTAAACTTAATAATCTTGAGAATGTTTTTAATGTTGAAAAAGAAGTGTTGAATCCAAAGCATTCATCAAACCTTTGGCATAAAAGGTTTGGCCACATATCAAAACCAAGAATGGAACTTTTAGTCAAAAACCAAATTTTGCCTCCTTTGAATTTCAACGATTTTGATTTTTTCATTGATTGTGTTAAGGGAAAGATGACAAATAAAAGAAAGGAGGGTTCGACTAGGAGCAAACAGCTCTTAAAAATAATCCATATAGACATTTGTGGTCCTTTCCCTACACAAACAATTGAAGGATACAAGTATTTTATAACCTTTATTGATGATTTTTCAAGATATTGTTACCTATACTTAATTTCTGAAAAATCTAAAGCTTTAGAAGTTTTCAAAATTTACAAAAAGGAAGTGGAAAATCAACTGGAAAGAAAAATAAAGATTGTTAGGTTTGATAGATGTGGGGAATATTATGAAAAATATGCACAAATTGGTAGACATCCTGGACCCTTTGCTTTATATTTGCAAGAACATGGAATCATAGCTCAATATACCACCCCAGGCACACCCGAGCAAAATGGGGTTGCAGAGAGAAGAAATAGAACCCTAATGGACATGGTGAGAAGTATGATTTGTAGGGTGAATTTGCCTAAGACTCTGTGGGGAGAGGCAGTGACAACTGCTAATTATTTTCTTAATAGAGCCCCTTCAAAAGCCGTTGAGTCTACACCATTTGAATTGTGGACTACTAGAACACCTAGCTTAAACCATTTACACATTTGGGGGTGTGCGGCTGAAGCCAAGGTATATAATCCCAATGGAAGAAAACTTGACCCTAAAACTATCAGTTGTTTTTTCGTTGGTTACGCAGAACGATCAAAAGGGTTCAGATTTTATTGCCCTAACAGTCATGATACTAGAATTGTAGAAACAGGGAAAGCTATGTTCATGGAGAACAACTTGGAACAAGATAGTTGGAATAATGATGATGATTTTATTTTTGAAGAAGAGAATGAAGTGGAACATGCAAATACTACGTCAACTTCAATGCCTTATTGAGATACCTGGGCATGCAATTGAAGATGTCGAAAAAGTTACAGATGACTTGCAACAAGGACATAATGATGAAGTGGAAGGGCCCACAACTGCAAATGAAGTCATTAATCAAGATTTGACAATGGTAGAACCTGAACAACATGGAGAAGAAGAAACAACAATCCAAGCTCATCCCACAAACTTGAGAAAATCAACTAGGGTAAGAAGAACTACTGCCCTAACTGATTTTGTTTATATGACTGAAAGCATCGAGAATGATATAGACTTGTCTGAGTTTGATGATCCAAAATCTTTTAAAGAAGCTGTCTCAGGTGTTAACTCTGAAAAGTGGTTGGAAGCTATGCAATGTGAGCTAAATTCGATGAAGAACAATGAGGTATGGGAATTAGTAGAGCAAAAGGAAGAAATGAAACCAATAGGGTGTAAGTGGGTATTCAAGACAAAGAGAGATTCGAATGGAAATGTGGAGAGACACAAAGCACGACTTGTAGCCAAGGGATTCACTCAAAGAGAGAGTGTCGATTACAAAGAAACTTTCAGCCCTGTGTTAACCAAGGATGCGTTTAGGGTGATCATGGCGATTGTTGCTCATTATGATTTAATTTTACACCAAATGGACGTTAAAACTGCGTTCTTAAATGGTGATTTAGATGAGAATATATATATGAGACAACCAGAAGGGTTTATAGAAGAAGGAAAGGAGAAACTAATCTGCAAGTTGAAGAAATCTATCTACGGCCTCAAGCAAGCATCGAGACAGTGGTATCTTAAGTTTTAGAGGGTGGTGAAAGAGTATGGTTTCATTGAAAATCCCTCTGATGCTTGCATCTACATGAAGATCAGTGGGAGCAATTTTATCATACTTGTTCTTTATGTGGACGACATTCTCCTCACCACCAATGCTGCATGTTTGTTAAATGAAACTAAAACATTCTTGCAGAAGAATTTCGAAATGAAGGATCTCGGGGAAGCAACATATGTTCTTGGAATTGAAATTAAAAGAGATAGAATTGAAATTAAAAGAGATAGAAGGAGGGGATTACTAGGGCTGTCACAAAAAGGATATATCGAAAAGGTTCTTAAAATGTTCAACATGTCTTCTTGTGGAACCACAGAAATGTCGATCTCAAAGGGTGATAAACTAAGCAAGTCTCAGTGCCTTAAAAACCGATTTAGAGAAGAAAAACATGGAGGAAAGACCATATGCTTCTCTTGTTGGAAGCTTGATGTATGCACAAGTGTGCACACGAACTGATCTTGCCTTCACAATAAGTGTGCTTGGCAAATTTCAATCTTGCGCGGGTGAAGCTCACTGGAATGCAGCAAAAAGAGTTTTAAGGTATCTCCAGAAGACCAAAGAACACATGTTGGTTTACAGAAGCACTGATAATCTTGTATTGGAGGGTTATAGTGACTCAGACTTCGCTAGGTGTCCAGATGATCTTAAATCCACATCGGGGTTTGTTTTCACAATGGCAAGCGGTGCTATTTCTTGGAGAAGTGTAAAGCAAGCGACTGTGGCAGCTTCGACCATGGTGGCTGAATATCTTTCTTGTTGTGAAGCCATTGATCAAGCTATTTGGTTGAAAAATTTCATCTCAGGTCTGAAAGTGGTTGATTCAATTTCAAGACAAATTCAGCTTTTCTGTGACAATAATGCAGCCATATTTTTCACCAAGAATAACAAAAGATCTTCAGCAACAAGGAACTTGGATATTAAGTATCTTATTGCTCGAGAGAAGGTGATGGTTGGATTAATAAAGATCGACTACTTAGAGACTGGGGCTATGATTGCTGATCCTTTGAACAAGGTTGTACCAGTTTCAGTTTTCAAGAAGCATGTCGCAAAGATGGGTGTTTTGGCAAATTTCGATGCAGCTGACTAGTGGGAGCTAAGTATTATTTAAACAATTTTCTTGTTTTCTAGTTGCCAAGGTTGTTTGTTTATCTTATTTAAAGACTACTAAGGATTCTTGACTAATAAAGTTGAAACTGTGAGGTTGTCAAAGTTTTCCCTTAAATATGTAGTTTAGTCGAGAATGTTCGTATATATTTTTATTTGCATAATGGTATGACAATATGTGCAATTGTTATCAAGATTAACAACCATCAAGATGAATTATTTTTCAATTCGAAGGAGGACCATGTATTGAGATGATGATAAATACATTTGCAGACATTTTCAATACTATAATTTTCATATCTTGTTGGGGTTTAATGTGTTAGTCAGCTTTGTAAATGTGATTATGGGGATATTATTCAAGATAAAGAGTATGTTACCCTTTAGTCCTTTACAGATGCTGGTTAATGACCTAAGCCTGGAATCATGATTTGTGTCAATATTGATTTCGTGGCCATTTAAGAATAATCTCGCATTAAGGTTAGCAATGGTTAACCAAGTGTAGCTCTAGTGGGAGAATGTAAGTTCTGATGAGAGCTATACACTTGGTTAGCACTTGTTATTCACGTGGGAATATTAGAGATCAAGATTGACAATGTTTGTGAGTTGATAAGGAACATGTATGTTAGGATTCATTAGCTGGAACACTCATGATATTACTAGAAGTCTTTCTAGCTGATATGAATAAAGGAATTCACGGTGATAAGGTTGAGATCAATCAGGATTACTCAATGGGAAGAGTCCTAGTTGATTACCACTGTGTATGGTATATATATTAGGGTCCCTGCACTCTCTCTGATTACGCAAGATTACAAAAACTCAAACCCCATTCTTGAGACCTTGCATACTGAAGAGGAGAGCTGCAGAAGAACTCTAATCCCAACAAGCATGTCATCGTCTACAGGTAAGTGGTTAACTTGGTACTGTGATATAATATTCAAAGTTCATAATCAAATTCTCTGTATCTCTTACAATTTGTACTACGTGCATTGAGATATTCTCATATATGTTCCTGCTTTCTTCTAGTAAGCGAACTGCTTAAGCTTGGAGCAAAGATTCAGGTCTGTGCGAGCACTGCTCTGGTTTATGGGAAAGACAATGGAAGGCAAGCAGATTTTCCTTCTACAAATTCTAATTTTTCCTTTTTCCCAATTGGAAAATAACATGATTGTGCTGATTCATGTCCGCTATCTTGTCTGCATCTTGAACGGTTCCTCGCTTGTTGCAAATGACATTACGGGGGGGATGTCACTGGTATTAGCCGGATTGGCTGCAGAAGGCACTACAGAGATCAGCGGCGTTGCTCATATTGACCGTGGTTATGAGAATTTAGATATGAAACTTCATTTTCTAGGTGCTGATGTCAATAGAATAATGCATCTCGCTTCCTAATTGGTAGAGTAAGAACCCTTGCCCCCTTATAATTCTTTTGCTCTTTCTGGATCCTATTCAGACAAATACAACGAATTTGGTGGTGCAAGGAGTTAATTTTTGAACTAAAAGTAATTACATATATCAAATATTAATATCTATTTGTTTTGGAAAGTTAGAAGAAAGATATAATCTAATATAATAGAAATTAGAAAATCACAGAAAGGGAAGTCCGGTATGTCTTTACACATCAACGGGTGCAAACTGCAAAGTTTACGCTAAAACATAATAAACTATATGAGATCTCTATACATCTCTTTTGCTTTGTTGCCCTTCAAACATTACATTAACTTTCCTCTTCTCCTTTATGTTGAATTTTCTTTTCGAGAAGGAAATTGAAGAGGCCTTGGAGCGAAATGTGAGCATTCTTGCTCTTCATTAGCTGTCCCGCAACTTCTGCTCGTGTGATTTCAACCTCCCGTATAAGCCCTTCAATCTGTTCAAAGAGTTTGTGATGGCGATCCATTGGTAATTGAAGCTGCTTGAATGCTGAAGTGGTGCAATATGACATGTGGATGTGCATGTCAATGTGGCCAGGTCTCAGTAGAGCAGGATCTAGCCTTTCTTTGTGATTCGTTGTGAAGACAAGTATGCGTTCTTCACCACAGCATGACCAAAACCGTCAAGGAAGTGGAGGAGCCAAAAGAGTGTCACCTGTCGATGAAATAATAAGATAATACATATATTTGTTAAGTATTAATTAGGGATATTTAAGTTATTTATTCATCTAGAGCTCGAGTTAGATGCGTGCTCTAAATGAAAAGTGTAAACTGACCTGAGTTTTATTGTTGTTCCTCCATGATTCACCCCTCGATTCCCCCTTTTGCAGCTTGATTGTGCTATTAATATCTTAGAAGATGATTATAGATTGGTTAGGCATGGAAAACAACAATACGCAAGTCAGAATTGGAATTAATATTTGTTGGCTCCAACTCGTAGATCTCATAGTTAAGGTGATTACCCATGGCTAGCTTGACTTGCCTGTGCCGGGAGGGACATATAACAAGTATACACGCTTCCAAGCTTTGCCGACCCTTCTGTAAAACTCCTTTCCATTTATAAAGTTATTTAAATCGTCCAGCAAAGCTTTGTTAAGCCTGTATGCATTACTAGGAAGCTCGAAGGTAGGTGGTCAAGCTTGATAGCATCCGGGTTCCATCTCCGGCTTTTCAACTCAGTGGAACTTCACTGCCTTTTGTTCTTTCTTAATTCCCTTTCATCTCTCTGAAATGTTGGGCAAGTACAACTTCAACACCTTCTCTTTGTGTTTCTTATGAAAAGTTAGCTCATAGGATCTTGCTTCTTGTGGTAACGATGCATTAAGGTAACTTCAATGTCTAACTAATGGCGATTTAACCTGTACACAAATCAACTTCCATTTCACTTGAAGATTTTCATATACATCAGCTATCTCTTAACCTCTATCCACTGTCACTGCTAGTTTCTTCTCTTGGTATCCTTGCTCACTTTGATTCTTCTAACAGACGGGGTCGTTGGAGCACCCAAATAGTCCCTGAAATTCATCTATGACAACGTTGAGTTGAGAAGAGAAACATTGCAAAATGTTATGGAGGCCTGAAAAGAAATAGTTCCCAAGTTCGTCGGGGATGAAGTCGTTGGAAATACTTTGAAGAAGCATGCTGAAGCAGCAAGAGTGGCTATTGCTGGCAAAAAAGCCTTCGGTTCAGGCATTTAGTTAGGTTTAATGAAAAGTGGTTTCCTAGTTTTCTCTCTTAGGTTGTTTCCTAGACAGAAGAAAAGAAGCATTCCTAAATTACGTTCTCTAAGTTTTCATGAAGCGTGATGGATTGTTCTGGTAGTTAGGATTTTCTTCTACAATCTACTGCATTCTAGGTTTAAATTTTCTTTTACCGGAAATTAGTGTAAAACAAATGCTTTGCTTTGTAGTTTGTACCAAAACAAAGCACTTGACTTGTATATAACTATAAAATTGACCAAATTATTCCCATACTAAAATGCTTATTATTACTAATGCTAAATACTTCGAATAAAAAGAAAATTTAATTGCAATAAAATAGAAGTAAAACCACCAATTCCAAACACACAAGAACATAAAGAAAATCATATATCTTGATTAATAGAAGAACCAAATTTTCATTCATACGTGGAACTAGGTTTAATTACATATGAATACTATTAGCTAATGCTAGCTAGTCTACTACAAAGCCACAACTTGAGCAACAATAACAGTAATATCGTCGATCTTGCCTCCTTTGTGCTCGAATCCAGCCTTTCTAGCGTTTTCTGAAAAAGGGCTAGGGTTGTGCTTATCGAACGAGTTATAGAGAGCTAGATTGGCGATGCTCGAAGCCAACGCACCACAATCAAGGTCAAGATCACCACCACCACCACCTTGTACAAGAACCTTCTCAATCTCACTTGGAAACATGTTGTCCAGCAAGCCATCAGTCCCAAGCACTAGGATATCTCCGGGGACTGTCTGAATCCACTCCTCCCAAGCACAATCAGGGCGGTCGCTGCTGATGCTGTTCCCCAACTGATAGGGACAGTTGAACCTGCGTTGCTGAGTTGGAGATTGGTACACAACCTTGTTGTTCCTAAATAGCAAGAACCCACTGTCCCCAACGTTCACAGCATGCAAGACTCCGCTCTCTTTGTTAAGGCTGAGGATGCAAGCGGTCGACGAGCCTTTCTCCTTGGTCTTTGCATAAGCCTCCTGCAACACTTTTCTTGGATCAACGGCTCCGATCATATCCGCGGCCTTTCTTTTTCTTTTTTGTTCGTTGATGTTATTCGGATTATGGACGGCGATAAAGGCATTGTTCATGAGTTCCCTCGCGTACTCACCCGCGTCGATGCCTTTGTTGGCCCAACCGCCAACGCCATCCGCCACGCCGATAGTCTGCTTCTCTGGGCAGATGAAGTGAGCGTCTTCGCCTAACTTGTTATCTTTGCCAAGATACACCGACCCACAAACCATCTCGTGCAGGTTTCTCTTTGTTTCTTGACCATAGCTATTGTTGTGGTTGATGATACCATTGTGGTTTACGTACTTCAACATGAATGAACTCAAAGTAGCTTCCGTCAGCATCATCTGTTCCCCTGCATAGTGACCCGCGTTGACGTCTGTCTTGGCCCAACCAACGCCGTCCGCCACGCCGATAGTTTGCTTCTCCGGGAAGATGAAGCGGGGGTCTTCAACCCTACTAGGCTTCTTAGCAATCAGCATCTTAGAAAATTAATGGAGAGATCCAGACAGAGAGAAACAGAGAGGGAAGAAATTAACAGTGGAAAATATGGAGGTACTGAATTGATAACAAGTTTGTATTTATAAGTTTTCGTAACTGGTAATTTCATATTTTCCTTTTCGAACTGGGAAGGGTTTCTTTTTCCTACCGGAAATGGGATATATAGAATGTTGGTCACCGTTCTGGTGTCCCTAAAATGGTGTATGTGCCTTTCATGTCTCCTATTTATTCACTTAACACGTGTCTTTCACGCTAACGGAAATTCTAGCCGCTCGCATAACATTCCGAACCCACAAAACTTTGCCAAATTTCCATGTTTGTCTGATACTCATTCATTTTGGGGATATCTTTTTCATAATAAGTTTTTTGGATAATTTTTTTCATAATAATATAATTTAACAAAAGTGTATAAGTAATTGACACACGTCAAATAAATGACCAAGGATCTTCTGCTATGTATAACATAAATAATACTTAGATATTCATTAGTGAGTACTCTGTATAATCACTTTCAATTTAATCTAATGATATTAACATAGTTTTATTGTTTTAAAAAATAATACATATGTCATATTAGAAACATGTGTCATATGTTGATTGGACCATATCATAGAATGAATATATATAGTATTTATTAGTGAAATTGTAAGACTTCGATGGGTACATGGAATTTTTTTTAAAACTAAACTAAGGGTCTCTTGCCCTTCAAACAACAGTTACATTAAATTCAACTAGTCTGCTCCGCTTCCATGTTGTGCTCTTCTTTCATACCGATCTCATTAGTTTTAGCCTTGTGATCTTGTTGAGTTTTCTTCTCCAGCAAGAAATCGATGAGGCGTTGGAGCGAAATTTGAGCATCTCTGCTCCTCATTAGTTCTCCTGCAACTTCTGCAGGGGTGACTTCAACCTCCAATATAAGTCCTTCGATCTGCTCGAAGAGTTGGTCATTGCGAACTCCATGGTAATTGAATGCCAGCTGCTTGAATGCAGATATGGTGCAATACGACATGTGAATGTGCATGTCCATTCGGCCAGGTCTCACTAGAGCAGGATCTAGTTTGTCTTTATGATTTGTTGTGAAAATTATAATGCGTTCATCAGTACAACATGACCAAAGACCATCAATGAGGTTGAGGAGTCCGGAGAGTGTCACCTGTTGATGAAATAGTAAGTAATAAGATCACGGATATTTCTACAAGCGGGAATGTTTTCTTGCCGGACTTATATGTTAACGCACACAGTTTTTTGTTGTCATCCTATTGAGTCCGGACAACCCTTTCGGGAAAAAATCAACCTGATCTACAACTTGTAACGAAACAAAGCATTTGACTTGTATGATTTATCAAAACTATAAGTGACTATAAAACTGACCTGATTTCTGTTGGTATTCCACGATTCATCCTCAGATTCCCGATTTTGCAGCTTGATTGTGCAATCAATGTCTTCGATTACAAGAATAGATTTGTCAGGCATGGCTAGCAACCTTCTCTTTACATCAGAATTGGAACCAGCATCGGTTAGCTCCAACTCGTAAATGTCGTAGTTAAGGTGGTTAGCAATGGCTGCAATCAAGCTGGACTTGCCTGTGCCAGGAGGGCCATACAACAAGTATCCACGCTTCCAAGCTTTTCCTATCCTCCTGTAAAATTCCTTGCCGTTTTTGAAGTTGTTCAAATCATCCAACAAAGCTTTCTTAAGCTCCGTATCCATTGCAAGGATATCGAAGGTCATGGGGTGATTTAGAGTGACCTCTTCTATCCCGTAACAGTCATACTGGGAGTTCGTGCAGAGTTTTACTACCTTTCGTTCTCCTTTGATCGCCTTTGATCTCTCTAATATGTATGGCAGGTAAGAATTCAACACCGTCTCTTTGTGTTTCTTGTGGAATGTTAGCTCGTAGGATCTTGTTTCTGATCTTAGGGATGCATTAAGATCGCCGGGATTAGAAGCACGCGAAGATTCAACCTTTGTACAAACATATTTCCACATTACTTGAACACGGTCTTCAAAAACATCAACTATCTCTTCCCCTCGATCCACTGCGACTGCTAGCTTCTTCTCCTTTGTAACCTTGCTCACTTTGATTCTTTGAAGAGAAGCGGTCTCTATCGTCCCCAAATAGGCTTCAACAGCGTCAAAAACTTCATTCAAGGACATCCCTTGGAACTCCTCTATGACAATGGTGATGTGGGAAGAGAAACAGCGGGAAATGCTGTGGAGGCCGGAGAAGAAGAAGTTTCGAAATTCTTTGGGGATGAAGTCGTTGGCAATGCGTCTAAGAAGCATTGCTGAAGCTGCAAAAGTGGCTATTGCAGGCAAAAGAGCCTTTGTCTCAGACATCTTGTAAGGACAAGGTGTTTGTGTATATAGAGAAATATGGAGAAGGATATGAAATACGACTTTGAGGTACGATTTGGGTATTCTGAAAACTTGTGAAGGTGGTGAAAACTAATGAAGGTGTAACATGAATATATAGAGGTCGAGGGAGAAAGTTATTACAAAGACTTTCCATTAGAGGTGGTCTTTTCGTCGACTTTTGACCTTGACTCTTGAGAAAGGATCATGAAGAAATTTCTTACATTCACCTAAGTTTCCAAGTTGAAACTTGCATAGCACTCCAGCCTAACGTATCGTACTCGGCGGGTGAAAGATATTTCCTCTTTGGCGTGCAAGAGAAGCCGATAGGAGGGACTTGTTGTGCTAGGATAGCACCAAACCTTATGGAACCAACTCTTGATAACCCACAGGAAATATATCAAATGAAAATGCAAGAACAAAATATAAAAGACACCAAGATTTTAACGAGGTTCCTCAACAGTCAGTGTAACTGGAGTACGTCATCGGAGCAGTATGAGCTCACCCAATAATCCACTATCAACCAAATGGGAGTTTACAAAGTGTTGGCAAGCTCACAACCCAAAAACCGGAATACAACCAATAGCTCTCTCACACCAAAGAAACAAATAGAGAAAGAAATATAGTGATTAATTTCTTCTCTATACAAAGCTCAAAGTTATTACAACAACAACTACCTTGGTGGATGATTACTAACCAAAGAAAAGATCACCTTCTTCTTCTCTTCAAAATGGGGTTGATGCCTTTTATTTTTCTGCTTCTCTCTCGGTTTCTTTCATTACCAAAATGCAACAAGTGGGAGCACAACCACCAATTCTCTCCCTTTCTTTATTTCCTGCTCTATGTTTTTCTGCAGCCATTCCCGTGACTTTTCACATATGCCAAAGAAAAAAACTTTAGACAAAGTGCCCTTTTTTTTTTCTCCCCAAAACAAGGAAGAAACATAATCATGTTGTCCTTTTTTTTCTTTTGATTTGTTTAATAGCCAAAAGCATTTTGTTTTGTTCTCCACTTGGCCACTTGGCCACTTATTCAACAATCTCCACCTTGGCCAAGTTCCGAAAAACACCATGATAAGCCAACCAACACAATTAACACACAACATCACTCCCAAACACTAGCAAGAGAACAACTCATGCCGAGCCAAATGCTCCAAAACTCCTACTGCTCTTCGCCTTCTTTATATAGGCAAAATGTGGGCCAAGTTCAAGCAATGAACAAACTTGGCTACACCAACAGCCTTAGTCAACATATCAGCGGGGTTGTCTTTAGTTGGAATCTTCTGGAGAATAATCTCTCATTCACCAACGACTTCACGCACAAAGTGATAACGCACATCTATGTGCTTGGTCCTCGCATGATGAACCTGATACTTAGCCAAATAAATGGCACTCTGACTATCACAATGTACCTCCACATGCTTCTGATCAACCCTCAAATCTCTAATCAGCCCATGTATCCAAATGGCCTCCTTTATAGCTTCAGCAACTGTCATATATTCAGCCTCTGTAGTAGACAAGGCAACAGACGACTGCAAAATGGACCTCCAACAAAGTCGCCCTTTAGCCATAGTAAACACATAGCCTGTAGTAGACTTCATTCCATCCAGATCACCTGCATAATCTGAATCAACATAACCAACTGCAAAATGACCAATACCAGAGTCATCTCTCTCAAAGCATAAACCAACATCTCGAGTACCATGGAGATACCTCAATATCCACTTAGCCGCTTGCCAATGCTCTTTACCTGGATTATGCATATATCGACTCACCATACCAACTGCATGAGCAATATCCGGTCTAGAGCATACCATTGCATACATCAAACTACCAACCAAATTTGCATATGGTATATTTTTCATTTGTAGTTTCTCTTTATCAGTTTTAGGACATTGTAGAGAACTCAATTTAAAATGAGGAGCCAAATGAGTACTAACCGGTTTGGTTGAATCATGAACTCCAAACTTTCGGATCAACTTCTCAAGGTATTGTCTTTGATTCAAACTGACCAAACCCTTCTCTCTATCTCTAGTGATCTCCATGCCAAGGATCTTCTTTGCTTCACCAAGATCTTTCATCTCAAACTCATTCTTCATTTGCTTCTTCAATTTCTCAATCTCTTCGACATTCTTTGAGGCAATCAACATATCATCAAGATATATCAACAAATAAATGAAAGACCCATCTTGCAACTTCTTGAAGTACACACAATGATCATATTGACTTCTAGAATAATTTTGGCCTCTCATAAATTTATCAAACCTCAAATACCATTGCCTTGGAGATTGCTTCAAGCCATAAAGTGATTTCTTCAATTTGCAAAACAAATTCTCCTTCCCTTTCATTGTATACCCATCCGGTTGACACATATAGATCTCTTCATTCAAATCACCATGTAGAAAAGCCGTCTTCACATCGAGTTGCACAAGCTCAAGATCATACTGTGCAACAAGAGCTAACATAATGCGAATTAATGAGTGCTTCACAACCGGAGAAAAGATTTCGTTGTAGTCAATGCCCTCTTTTTGTGCATACCCTTTAGCAACTAATCTTGCTTTGAATCTCACATTGCTTTTCTCATCAGCATCTTCCTTCTTAGCATACACCCATTTGCAACCGATAGCTTTCTTGCCCTTAGGCAATTTAGCTAACTCCCAAGTCTTGTTCTTCAAGAGAGAATTCATCTCATCACCCATGGCATTGCACCACCTCTCCTTCTCCTCACTCTCAATGGCTTCCTCGAAATTGGATGGAATATCATCAATGATAATAGGAAGAGCAAAAGCAACATAGTCACTATACCGAGCTGGTTTGGTAATTTGTCTCTTTCCTCTGTTCTTGGCAATAGACTCTTGAGGTGAAACTTGCTCTTCAACTTGAATAGAATCTTCAAGTTCAACTTTTTCAACATCCTCATGGTCTCCAACTTCTTCACTTGTAGTGGCTTCGACATCAGCGGAAATAGGATTTGAAGTACCAGAGGCAACTTTCTCAAGCTCACCTGTTGGACATCTTTCACATTCTTCTCAGAGTCTTTGTACATACTTTCTTCATCAAATGTCACATCTCTGCTGATTACAAGTTTCTTCATCTCTGGGCACCACAACCGGTAACCTTTGACACCATTACTAAAACCAAGAAAGATAGCCTTTTTGGCTCTAGGATTAAGTTTATTTTCAGTTACATGAAAATAAGCAGGCGAACCAAAAATATGAATATAATCATAATCAGTAGAAGGTTTTCCAGTCCATACCTCCATTGGTGTCTTACCCTGAACAGCAGCTGAGGGTAATCGGTTGATGATGTGACATGCATAATTAACTGCCTCTGCCCAAAACGACTTGCTCAAACCCGACTGAGACAACATGCATCTAACTTTCTCAAGCAAGGTTCGATTCAATCTTTCTGCAACTCCATTTTGTTGTGGAGTTCTTCGGACACTAAAATGTCTCACAATCCCTTCCTCTTTGCAAACTTTAAAGAAATGGTCGGATGTGTATTCACCACCATTATCCGATCTCAAAATCTTAATCTTTCTCCCAGTCTGGTTCTCAACCATTTTCTTCCAACCCAAGAAAATGTTTAACACCTCACTCTTGTTATTCATAGTGTAGACCCAAGACCTTCTTGAATAATCATCAACAAATGTCACAAACCAATGTCTACCACTTAAAGAGGGAGTCTTAGTAGGACCCCAAACATCCGAATGCACATAATCAAGAATGCCCTTCGTCTGATGTACTGCAGTACCAAACTTCACTCTAGTTTGCTTTCCCAAGACACAATGCTCGCAGAAATCAAGCTTACAAGTCGTGACACCTTTTAGAAGACCTTGTTTCACAAGCCCTTGTAGAGCTTTCTCACCAGCATGGCCTAATCTCATATGCCACAGTCTAGTAGTATCAGAATCGGATGTGCCCATATTTTCTAAGACTACATATGTTTCACCTGTCACAGTGCTTCCTTGCAATAAATACAAATGGCCACTTCGAGGAGCTTTCATCACAACAAGTGCACCATAAGTAACTTTCAATGTCTGTCCATCTGAATGAAACCTGAAGCCCTTGGATTCCAAAGTACCCAAAGAAATAAGATTTTTCTTCAAATTCGGTACATACCGAACACCTGTCAACTCTTTAACCATGCCATCATGCAACTTCAAACGAACTGTACCAATCCCTTTTGTTGTGCAAGGATTGTCTTCTCCCATGAACACAACGCCACCATCAAACTCTTTCAAGCTTGAAAACCAATCCTTGTGAGGAGTCATATGATGAGTACAACCCGTATCCAACACCCACTTAGTAACACAATCAAATGATGAGGAAGTGGTTAAAGCAAAATCAGAAAAATCTGTTTCAACCTTAGCAACATTAGCTTCAGAACTTTCTTTGTCTTTGGTCTTCAATCTAGGACAATCTTTCTTCCAATGGCCCTTATTACGACAAAAGGCACATTCATCCATTTCCAAAGGTTTTCTACCTTTAGAGTTTCCTCTAGGTCGAGACTGTGATTTTTTCCTGCTAGAAGATGATCTTCTCTCCGATGATCTACCTCTAACAAATAAAGCTTTAGAGGTACTATCATGATTTTTGTCTCTATGCCTCATTTCATAATTCATCAAGGCATTTGACACATCTTCAAATTTCACAGTTTCTTTACCATGCATAATAGTGGTAACAAAATGCTCATAAGAGTCCGGCAAGGAATTCAACAATATTAAGGTCTTATCTTCATCCTTAATATCCTCATCTAAATTTAACAAGTCGGCAATCAACTTATTAAAAGCATCAAGGTGTCTAATCATTTTTGTACCTTCTTTGTATTGGAAGCGGTAGAGTTTTTTCTTCAAGTGTAGCCGGTTCTCTGCACTATTCGTCATATATTTGTCTTCCAATTTTTGCCATAACACATTTGCCAATGTCTCCCGCATCACAAAATACTTTTGAGTTTTTGTAAGGCACAACCGAATTGAAGAGCAAACCCACAAATTTAATTTCTCCCATTCCGGCTTCGACATAGCTTCCGGCTTCTCTCCCAAAGCAGCAAGTAGATCTTGTTGAGCTAACACATCTTTGACCTCATATTGCCACATCCCGAAGTTGTTTGTGCCATCAAAATTTTCAACTTCAAACTTTGCATTTTGCACCGTAGTTCTTGCAAACCCGGAGTTGCTTCCAAAAGGATTCTCATATTGCTCGTCTGACATCTTTGGCAACTAAACAGTACCCAAGAGCAACCAGTGCTCTGATACCAATTGTTGTGCTAGGATAGCACCAAACCGTATGGAACCAACTCTTGATAACCCACAGGAAATATATCAAATGAAAATGCAAGAACAGAATATAAAAGACATCAAGATTTTAACGAGGTTCCTCAACAATCAGTGTAACTGGAGTACGTCCTCGGAGCAGTAGGAGCTCACCCAATAATCCACTATCAACCAAATGGGAGTTTACAAAGTGTTGGCAAGCTCACAACCCAAAAACCGGAATACAACCAATAACTCTCTCACACCAAAGAAACAAATAGAGAAAGAAATATAGTGATTAATTTCTTCTCTATACAAAGCTCAAAGCTATTACAACAACAACTACCTTAGTGGATGATTACTAACCAAAGAAAAGATCACCTTCTTCTTCTCTTCAAAATGGGGTTGCTGCCTTTTATTTTTCTGCTTCTCTCTCGGTTTCTTTCATTACCAAAATGCAACAAGTGAGAGCACAACCACCAATTCTCTCCCTTTCTTTATTTGCTGTTCTATGTTTTTTCTGCAGCCATTCCAGTGACTTTTCACATATGCCAAAGAAAAAAATTTTAGACAAAGTGCCCTTTTTTTTTTCTCCCCAAAACAAGGAAGAAACATAATCATGTTGTCCTTTTTTTTCTTTTGATTTGTTTAATAGCCAAAAGCATTTTGTTTTGTTCTCCACTTACTTGGCCACTTATTCATCAGGAGTGTCTGAGATTAATATGCTTTTTTTTAATTTTATTTTATAAAAAAAAAACAGTGCTTTAGAATTAAAAACATTCATTAAATGCTCAAGTACTTTTTATAAAATAAAGGCTTTAAAAACGACTTACGAACTACTTTTAAAAGCTACTGAAAGGCATTACTTTAGAAATAAACACGATAATTTATTTTTACCAAAATTTATAATTGCTTAACTTTAAAATAAAGCAGTTTCTTTTATGAAAAAAAGAAATACCAAATGGGGCAAAAAAATAGAGAGTAGTGTACTCTTCCATCAATTACAAATTCTCAGTTTGGTGCTTAGGGACATCAAACGGTTAGAAATACACGCAATCCAAGACACCATTGAACTCAACTACTCATTTTTCTGTAAGAACTTTGAGGAAGTCACACCTACCAAAACAGTTAAAACAACGTCAAAAGTCACACCTACCGACCAAAACAGTTAAAACAACGTCAAAAAAGGGGTTCTTCCTTTTACTTTTCTTTCTTTTTCCCTCCGATGAGAAGGCGGGTTAGCACTTCAGAGAAGTCATGCTGGTTCAGAATCTAACACTGTCACTCAGAACCAAGGTGTGATCCACTAAACCATCTCCTTTCATTTCGGTACCCTTCTAAGCAGCTTGTACATGCCAAAAATATTCTTGTGCTGCCACAGATACGGGATGAAAAAGGACCGGTACTTGGCAGGCGAGAGCTCTCTGTCTAAGTAAGGCAACGCTCCAATCACCTGAATTTAGAAGAAAACTAATTCAGCACATAGCTATTCATTTAGGAAACTGTGTGTAAATGCAGACTCAATTTTACCTCCCAAGTTGATAAGTCACTTCCCCGAGAAGGGAAAGGCCGACTAAGCTGCAGCTCGACAAGGAATGTACATTGATCAAGATCCCGGAGCTGTAACGAAATTGATTGGTCATTTACAATGAACGCAATTTTCAGTTTTATGTAAACTAGTTTAGAGAATGGTAATTGATTACATATTGCAAGTCAGATGCTTTGTTCTTGTTGTTAAGATATGGTGGCGCTGCTGCAGTTCCACCCAAGGTAGAATTGAAGGGGAAGGGAAGAAGTCCTCGGAACCCATCATCAATCCAACGAACCTCTCCCACATAATCAGGAACAAAAAACGATGATGGGAAACGGTGCCATTCACTTCCAACGCAGAGAACAGAACCTGAAATTCAGAAGGAAGCCCAGAATTTTCAGAAAGACATGGATTCCTAAAATTGCAGACCAGAATATCAACTAGATAACCCAATAAGCTCCTTATGCAATTTGAGACCTCAACAAGAAAAACACGTGTGAAAAAAAATGGAAGTGTATGAACACTAAAAGAAAAAGCTGGCTACTTAATCATTATTAAGCTACACAGTTGTAGAAGGTTCGTATCAGTTAACAGAACATAACAGCAAGATACTGGTCTCACCTGTTCCTACATCGTCATGATCCTCTAAAAGCTTGTAAACCTCTATAGGGGCAGAATAACCATTGATCACTGAAAACGTACGAGCATGAGAGGCACATAATATAAGGCTAAGAACCACCGGTCTAAGAATCTTTGCTGTCTGCGTGTACAAATAAACAATAGTGTGACCATGCGAGGTTCAGAAAGATAATTTAACAGAAAAATTTATGAAAAATAGGATAAGCTCACCATAACTGTCGGAGAATTTCCTTGGGAATCATAATCGGATCGGAAAACATCAGGAAAGCTCTCAATGACAGCCGAAGCAGCAACACAAATTAGTGGATATATTGGATAAAGGAACCTGCAATGATAAATGGAAATATCTAGTTATCAATTGCATCTAAACTGCAGTTAACTAACAATCTTAAGAATTCTGTGACCTCACCAAATACCAAAGTGACTCACTAAATATCAAAACATTCCGATCTGAGACTACAAACGGACCCTTGGCCACTCCGAAATACACAAACTGGACATTGATAATTATGGGGAAAAAAATAACCCAAAAAAAATATTTGTTGAAGGACAACGCAAGGTTAGTGTTGTGTATGATTATGGTGAGAAATATGGAAATATTAGTAATCAGAAGAACCTCAGATTTTGTTTAAGTAGGATAGAGGAGAAAGTATAAAGGAAATATCAAGGCACTGATGCACAATTGAGCAAATTTAGGAAGTGGTAGATTTTGTCGGAGATAAGCAAATACAACTAGCAGGAACATACTCAAATTCAATCAATAATAGAACAGTATGTAACAAGTTTCCTGATATCATAAAAGGTAACATTATTCGAACCTTTCTTCTTTGTGTGGCTGCAAAGACATGAATGCCAACCAAATATAAACTGGTGAGACAACAATCAGCAAGTTGGGGGCATACTTTTTCCTTGCAATCGGCACCATTGCCAAAAACAGCAATGCAAGTACAAAACAAAAGTTAAAATTGTTAAATCCGTTCCTTAGATAATATAGCGGCCCCTCAGTTCCATACAAATGGCTCTCACCGCCTCCTGCAACATTATAGATCAACAGATTTAACACAGAGGATGTCCATCTGCTGTAGTAGTAATGATCAATGAGAACCGACGAGACCTGAAAAGACCTCCAATGTATAAGCATAAGCATGATAAAAAAATAAGAAAGAAATAACTTAAAGTGAAATATATAACTCTATTTGTGCCAATTACGCAGGTACAGGCTATACTTTGTACATCCACCAACAAAATACCAATAATGACTTACAAGAAGAGCAACAGAGATAGCGGCCCCGGCAAGAAAAGCTTGTTTGAATCTTCTAGCTAGAGAGTAGAATGTGACTGGTAAGAAAGCTAAGATTGAGAATGGCCAGCCAAGGATTACGCCTACAGCTGCGACTGTAACTGACATGGCGTATTTATCAAGTAGAAATAACCCGGATGAAAGAGACATGGCATACATAGAGAATGAGCTTGGCAAGAAACCTGGAAAAGTAATGTCATCAACACTCATTCATGGAATAACTAGCTCCAGAAAAGCAAGAGAGCTAAGGCCGACTCACTTGTGCTAGCGAAAAAACAACCGCTGGTTAAGCATAGCATTGCAAGTGTGTAAGAAGCAAGACGTTTTCCATACTTTCTTGAAAGAGCAACTACCAGAACAGTGTCAGTGATAACAGAAAGGAAAGCAAGAAAGATTCTAACAGCATAGAATACTCTCACCTGTAAGCACAAGGAACTGGTTCAGCACAACTCCATAACACTAAAGGCAAGAAATAAATTTCTGCTAAAATAAAACAGAAAGTTCAAAAAAGGCAAGGGGAAAAACCCAATCGTACTTTTTCCTCAGCAAACAACCAGGAAGCAGGTCGACCCACCAATTCATGGAAAAGAATGTACAAATATGACCGAAGTGCAAACTGTGAACTGCAAAAGGCGTATAACAATAAAATTCATAGGTAGGATTTCTAAAATAGAAAACGAAAGCAGTCATTATCGCATTTACAATAGCCATGATCCAGACAATATTTTAAGAGCACACAGCAAAGGATACAATCACTGAGTAAAAAAGATACCACGCTACCAATGGTAAGCATTTAACTCCAACTACAAAATGCTAATCTAAACACATATATCCACACCATTAGCTCCATTCTAACGTCAGTTTGTAAAAATCAAATTCGATAAACCAAAAGCCATTACGCGGAAGAATCACTTACTAGTTATAAAACTACCGTAACGAAGTAAATCACATCGGTTCATATGAAGACTGCAATTAGTTCATGAGCTGCAATGCTCTACAAAATCTTGTACGTTAGCAAGCAGTAAGCTTTTCGACCACAACCAAATTCCCCAATAAATTGAATCCAGAGCTTAATAGTTCTCTACAAATTATAACAAAAAATAGCATTATATTAACATCTTTAATATCAAACAAACTTCAAATAACCAAAAAGACAAATAATTTCATACCAAGCAAAATAAAAACAACCCAGAAAATAACAAACAATCAAAACCCAGAAACAAAACACCTAAAAACAGAACAAAGTTTCAATTTTTCAGAGAGGAAAAAGAAAGAGAATTGAAAAGGGTACCTGTATTCCCAAGTTTGGAAACCAGATTTGTAGAGAAGGAAATGGAGAGGCTCCCAATAGTTGAAGACCTCGTCGCAGTCGTGTATGATGTTTGATGTGGCGCTCATGTACCTCAGCATTCCCAGAGCCACCAGCGGAAAGAACCACCCAAACCCTTTGTCGGCAGCGCCGCTGTCCGATTTCCCTTGCTTGTCGACTTTCGAGTAAGATGACGACGGCGGCGGCGATGATGATGATGAAGGATCATCGGACTGTTGAGGGCGTCTCAGCCTCGTGGAGAGAGACATGGTGAACTCTGCTGCTGTAGCTTTTCGGGGTTACTCAGTGAAATGGGTGTGTGTGTAGAGGAAAATAATTCCGAAAGTTCTAAAAAATGCAAGGCACTAGTCGGGCGGTGGACAGGAGTCTAGGGCTAGGCGGCTAGGCGGAGCCTAGACGGCTTAGACGGATTTATGTAAATTTATTATATATCTTGTAAATAAATGTCTATTTACACCTTAAAATAAACTATATTTCTATGGATACTAACATAATCATAAAATGCAAAAATAAAAGTAAAAAAATACACAAAGTATATACATCCAAAATAACAGAACCCAAAAAGACCTTGTATATTTAGTTATTTACAAAGAAAACCCTAACCTAAAGGGGATAAAAGATTTGACAAACTCCTAGATATTTTGTTTAATTTATTATATATTCTCAATCCATTATTTATTAAAAAGCAATTTCTTTCCAAAAAAATAATAATAATTTCCTTTATTAATTGAATCATTTCTGATTTGACACCCAAACTCATTAACACCCATTTACTTTTCTTTATGCATCAATTCCAAAGTCTCATCCCTTCTCTTCACTTCTCCCTACCCAAACCTATTTACTCTCATCTCCTTTTTCTTTAAGCCGTCAATTCCAAAGTCTCCAATCTCTATCCCCTCTCTTCGCTTCTCCCTGGTTTAAGCAAGCCTTGCCCAGTTACCCTCTCCCTGCAGTGTCGTCCTGTCATCGACCAAACAAGCCTTCATCTTCATCAAAACGCAGATCCCGACCAACCCAACTCAAAAATCAACTGAATTGTGTAGGTCAGTGTAGTGGTGATCCCCGACGTCGATGGTTTCAAGAAGTTCCAGACAGCTGTCTCTCTCTTATTTCAACAACAAAATTACAGATCTCTCTCTCCTTCCTCAACAGATCACTCTGTTGTCGTCAGTACAAAGAGTTTTTTTTTTTTTGTTACAAAACAAAGAGGCCGCCGAGGCTGCCTAGCCCACGTTGCCCGCCCAACGATCGCCTAGCCCGCCCAGCGGCCGCCTAGATACCGATTTATAGCCCTTCCGATTTGTTGAACGATTTCATAATAATCGCGGCGGAGGCCCGCCATCCAACGCCTAGGCGGCCGCCTAGCCCACGTTTTAGAACACTGTTTGCTTTCTTGCAAAGTTAAGATTAAGAAACTTTGGTGATTAAATTTAAAACTTCCACCCGTCCACCACTTGTATTAAAGTTTGATGTGGTGGGGAATTATTGGATTATTAAATGTTGATTAATGTACTTAATTTCTATTGGTGACATATCATTTGATTTTTAAATTTGATCTCACAAACATTATCCTAAAAAGAATATTGAGGAAATTTTACGATGCTTCAAAGTATGAGATACTAAGCGCTTCTAAACCATTAATCTTATTTTTGGTCATTCATTTTAGAGGTTTTGTTTAATTTATATTACAAATTCAATCCCCTTAGGCCATCTCCAACCGAATGAGGGTCAGATTGCTCGTTTTAGCCTTGTAGCCCTCCAAGAAATTAATAATTTAATGAACATTGCAGGGTCATATTTCTTATAATCTCCAACCAATGGGCCAGAGGGCCATAGGCCAAACATAGCCATGTAACAAAACACCATCTCCAACTGAGGGCCAAAGGGCCAAACATAAGTTATTATTTAAATTTAAAAACTACAACTTAAATTTTGAAACTACAAATTAAATTTAAAAACTACAACATCTTAAATTTAAAGTCTATAATCATCATCTTCATCATCTGCCATTGTAGGAGTATAGTCGGAGGTAAACAACTGCCGTCAGACCATAATTTCCCTCTTTTTCCTATTAAAATAGGGCTTACTCATTGGAGTGTAATATAAAGTGTTCATTTGCACATTCCTATCATTCATCTCTTCTTGTATTTGTTTGGCCCGTTCTTCATGCCTACGGTTCCTTTCTTCCGCGGCAATGGCATTTTGCTCCGCCATGAATCCCAAAGAGGCCGCCATTTCCTGTTGAAAGGCGATATCATCCTTCGCTTTGCCCTTTTCCTTCAAATTTCAGGCCTTGTTTCGTCCCATAGCCCTAGGTATGGAACCTTCACCCGAGAAGACGGATTTTCTACCCTTGTTTCTTGAATGGTAGGAGATCCATCTTCATCCCCATCTACAACTAAGGATGCAGTTTCGAACATCAGCGTAGGACCTACTCTATGTTGAGGTGGATCTTCAAATAACACCCACCCTTTACAAATTTTCCAACAACGGTGATGCTGAAAAGGTTTCGAGTTGCCCTCCATATACAATTCTTCCGCTTGACGTACCTAGAAAATATAATTACAAAAATTAAAGGAAATTAATTTATGAAATTACAAAAATTAAAGGAAATTAATTTAATAAATTGTGAAAACACTTACTTCGTCGTAGTAATTGGCCGCTTTCATGTCTACTTGTGGCCGCTAACAGTGCTTGATGCCATTTATTCAAACTTGGATGAAGATGTTTATTCCATCTTGAAGAACAACTCTCGTGGTTTCGAGTATTCGGTGGAGCGGTGTCTTCGTAGAACTCATAGTATTTTTTGGACACACGAGTCCAAACACCTTCACTTGTTTGAGAAGTCCCCCTCACACTATATTCCGAGACCCATCTATAAGCCCTGCAAAGAGCTTCATTTTCTTTTTGGGTCTAAGCCCTACCTTTTATTGCAAATGTGGCCATTTGAAAATTATTGAAAAAATTGAAGGAAATATTATTGGAAGAGGTAAGAAAATAGAATGTGAAAAATTGAAATAGAATTAAATGAGATAGTATGGAATGATGAAAATTATGTGAGAAATGATGTAGGAATGGCTTATGTATTTATATGATAAAAAAGCGAATTTCTAAAAAAAAAAAATTAATTCGGCCGGAAAAAAAAAATTCAAATCCAATGGTAACTGACGTCAACTACCATTGGATTCAAAATTTTTGGCCAACCCCGGGCCGGCTGGGTTGGGCCAACCGGTTGGCCCTTTTCTCCTTTTTTTTGCCTGGTGGGACCCACGAGCCCTTTATTTGGCCCTCGGTTGGAGACGGTTTTCATGTCATTTCAGGTTATTTTTAGTCCTTTGACCCTCTGGACGGATCTGTTGGAGATGACCTTACACAACCCAAGGGTCCCAAACTTGTACAATCAAATATGAAAGCACTTCGAGCTGCACCCAAAGTTGTACGATCCTAAAAGTAAGTATCCAATTGAATGTCCAATCGTAGTAATCGCATCTTCTATGCAAGAAAATTATAGTCGTTGAAAAACATGCTTTTTAGGGAAAGTTGTAAAAATAAATAAATAAATAAAAATCACCAATCCGTTATTGTTCGCTTGAGTAAACTGCCGATTTGCCCCCTGAACTATCACCCAACTTTCGATTTGCCCCCTGAACTTTTTAATTGGAAAATTAAAGACTTAAACTAATTTTTTTGGCCAATTTGCCCCCTGATGTTAATTTTTCATTTATTCCATCCAAATTTCTGTTAAATTGAAGCATATGCACAACATGTGTGGGTAGTTCGGTCACTTCATTCTTTAAAATAATTGAAAACCTTAGATTTCTAAAATATAAACCTATGCAAATATGTGTGATTCTATAGCTTTTTTGTCTGAAGGTCTAGTGAAATGACGCTTTTGTCCACAAATGAGAGTTGTGTGGTTTGCACATGATAAGAGTTAACGTTAATTTGGATGAAATTTATGAAAAACTAACGGTAGGGGGGAAATCGGCCAAAAAAATTAGTTTAAGTCCTTAATTTTCTAATTAAAAAGTTCAGGGGGCAAATCGAAAGTTGGGTGATAGTTCAGGGGGCAAATCGGCAGTTTACTCTTGTTCGCTTATGTATACATTCGGCAAATCATTTTAATTTTTATACAAGCGACATTTTACCTCTTTGCGTTTGAGTAGAAACAATCCTTGGATTTTGAAAGTTGGAATTATTTGATGGTCAAGAAAACAAGCCATGAAACATGAAGCACATAAATGCCATTTTGCATTGAAACACAACAAAACAGTTCCACTGAGTGTTTGCTTAATTTTGTGCCAACAATGACAATGCTGGCTCTAGTTATTCTGCACAGCAATCTGATCACAGAACTTAAACAAGTTCGCTCAAATATCTGGCCTTAAGGTGGATGATTAAAAGGCATCACCCACTTTCGGGTAAATTTAACTCAGTTTTTTCGGGACACAACCCATCTCTCGAAAGCAGAAAAACATAACGAAAAGAGCAGAAGTACACGTTTAACCGGTGTTCTGTAAGCCGGCAGCAATACCCTTCATTGTCAAGATGAGGGTGTCCTCCAGACCAGGCGCGTACTCGCTTGTCGGGTTCAGCTTTACAAGTTCATTAGCCGGCTTGTTTGTTTCGCTGATTTCCTTTGAGATGTGTGGCCGCAGTGTCACGTGGAAGTTTGGATCACGGATCCGTTTCAGTGTATATGCTTGGCAAACATTGAGGGTTGTGATGTATGAATCACGCAGGCGGAGTCTTTGCTTCAAGTGCGGGTCACCTTCGAGAAGATCCTTGTGTCCAGCAATCTACCAAGGGAAAAAAGGCAAACGTCAATTTATTTCATGCAGCAACAAATCACGACAAATGCTCCGAGAAAACTGATGAATTTCTTCATTGTTTGTTTGGTATACAACTACGAACTACTAAATGTTTTATGACGTACTCAAAATTTCGTAGGTGTTCTCTCAAAGTCGAAGATTTTACCTGTAACAGAAAGTTCTTGGTTTCTTCATAGTTGGACCGTAATCGCTCTCCGAATGACCATAGGTCTTCTGAAACAAGGAGTTTATCATATAACGCAGCTATTCCGGGGTTTCCCTTGGCAAACACCATTTCAACCAAATCAATAGTGACCCTGAAGAAAGGCCATTGGTTGTACATCTCTTGCAGCATGTGAAGATTCTTAATGTCCTTCTTAATGACATGTCTGAAGGCTGCTCCGAAGCCTAACCACACTGGAAGATGGAACCTTGTTTGTGTCCAGGCGAAAATCCATGGGATTGCACGAAGGGACTCAATGCCTCCACTAGGCTTTCGCTTTGAGGGGCGACTGCCAATGTTCATCCGACCATACTCCAGCTCCGGTGTAGCCTGGATCACAAGTACGCAATGGTCATCACATCGAAAATAATCAGAGCAGAAAAACTAATGTAATTAAAGTAAAGTATCAAATGCTTACAAGACGGAAGTACTCGACAAATCGGGGTTCTTGGAAAACAATGGAACGATAGTCCTCTGTAGCTACAACAGCCATTTCGTCCATAAGTGCACGCCATTCCGGTTTTGGTGAAACTGGCATATGCATTCCGTGCTCTAATGTAGCAGCGGTGAAGCGCTGGAGTGTTCTAAAACACAAGAGCTCCTCTCCAAACGACTGCTCAATAACTTCACCTTGGACAGTGACACGGAGTGAACCATGAATCGTATCTGGTGGTTGAGACAATATAGCAAGATGTGTGGGCCCACCTCCCCTTCCAACAGTGCCACCACGACCATGGAACATAGTTAGCTTCACACCAAATTTCTTAGCAACGTTTATAAGCTCCTCCTGTGCCTTATATAACTGCCATGCTGCAGAGAAACGCCCAGCATCTTTGCCAGAATCTGAGTACCCAATCATGACTTCTTGCTTTCCATTGATTCGCTCTCTATACCAATCAATTGAGAAAAGCCGAGCCACAGCAGCAGGAGCAGCCTCCAGATCTGCAAGCTTCTCAAACAGTGGAACAACTCTCAGTGGTTTCTTCACATGGCATTCACGTTGCAGGAGCTCAACTGCAAGCACATCAGATGGAGCAGTCGCCATTGATATGATGTATGCTCCAAAGTTATCAGATGGAAGTTCTGATATCACATGTAATGTGTCCAAAACATCAGAAATTTCTTCCGTTTTTGGAAGGTCAGGGCCAAACAGTGGGCGCTTGCCGCACAGTTCAGATAAAAGCCACTCCTGACGGCGTTCTTCAGACCACTCACGATAGGAACCAATTTCCAGATGCTTGGTGATGGCATCAATCACATCAGTATGCCTGTCAGATTCTTGCCTAATATCGAGCTTCACAAGTGAAAGTCCAAAGGTGGACACTTGCCTTAAGAAATCAAGAAGTGATCCATCAGCAATTGCCCGGTCACCACAAGAGCAGAGTGATCTGTAACAGAGTTCGAGCGGTTCCAAGAACTACACATAATTTAAATCACAGTTAGGCTTACAGTCGATTAACCAAATGAGAATAAAGGGGCAACGATTAACCAAATGAGAATAAAGGGGCAAGATATAATATGACACTATCTGATGGATCACACAATTTCTTAAGAATGGCAGTACCTGCTCAACACTAATCAGTGTTGCCTCCTCCGGAATGTCAGAGTGCCCACTGGCTAACAACTGACGAGAACGTTCACGTGTATGATAAAGCTTATCCCTTACATCACCGAGAATCACACGGTAGGGTTCATTTGGAGGAACTTGCTTCCAAAATTCTGAATCGAGAAACAAAGGCAATAAGTATCACAAGAAGCACAATGTTCGCCAAATTAGAAGGCATGAAAGGAAAACCGTAAGTATTGGAGGGAAAACTTGTGCTTGTTTTCTTGGTCTATAACAGTGGGTATTCCTTTGGAAAGCCTGAACAGTGAACAGGATGTAGATCCTTTAAATGTTATTCCTAATAATTAAATGGTCATCTGCCTTTATGGTTTACAAAAACGAGTTCTCTAAATTGGATGCACTGAAGAATAAGAATCCAAAAAGTTTAACTATTAACTGTAATCCACCATATGACTGCAGTTCACGTGCTATCTTCACATACTGATGTAGACTTTAAGGCCGGATATATAAACCAATTTTCCTTTTTCTCCACAGAGTTATCTCAGCCAGTGAAACTAGATCTAAGGTTTGTTGCCATTGTGTTACCGCAGCAATTTATGGTCGTGGAGCTCTAAAATATTACTATAAGCTCATTTTAATCGGGCTTTACTTAGTGTAAAATTTTACTTGGACAGTACATTGTGCACCTGTTTATTAGTCAATATTTATGAAAAATGTTGGAAGAAATATATTGTAGCATGACGTGTAAAGTCTACGTCATTCAAGTTTCTTTAAATCCATCATGTAAACAGTTTCCCTCTACGTCTCATTAAGAAAATGCAGCACAGGACGTAATTTTAAAAATCATATCGAGGGACCAACCGCAATAGAACTATGATTACCTATGTAGTGCTTTGCATCTCTCCTCGTGGACCTGTGAAGTACATCTGCACGAACACGGAGTTCATCATTGCACCGCCACATAGACAACTGCCAGAAAAGAAAAGAAATTAGCAAGATACAGAGACTAACATAGTAAAGCAACAAAATCCCACTGAAACCAAAAAGTAACCACTTCAATGAGTAACGAAACTCCTCAAACACAATTTCAAGATGCTTTTTCAGGTACCTCAAACATAAGATCCTCTATCTGAGAATAGTACAAGTTTGAAGCCATCATTCTAGCCAGTAGGCAAACATCCCTTGTTACCTCAGGAGTTACTCTTGGATTGCCTGCTCCCATGAAAGAAGATGTTAATCCAAATTAGTGAATGGTGCACAAAAGCACACAAGTCGGCACATATATCATACATTCAAGATAGCACAATTCATGTTATTGAACAAGAGTCATACCATCACGATCACCACCCATCCAAGAAGAAAACTGAATAAGTGGGGCATTATGGGGAACCCGTTCGTTAATCCCAATATTCTTCAAAGCTGTGTCAACACGACGTAGGAACTTTGGGACACCCTTCCAAATTGTTTCATGGAAATAGCTCATCCCTGCTCTCATCTCATCTTGTGGTGTGGGAGCTGTTCTTCGGATCTCATCAGTACGAAATGCAGCTTGGATCTACAAAAAATTGAAAAACCAACATGAAGGAGAATAATTGACAACTGATATCATTTCAAGCTCAAGCTCGAATTCTACACGACTCAGAATATCCTGCCGGATTGTCTCATGTAAACATAATATTGGGAAAAATCTTGCCACTGTTGAATCTACCTGAATTTCAAATTGACGAAAATGCACTTTACGGGAGTCAAACATATTCTCAGCAATGCATAAGTGGACGAAAGTCCTTTTTTAATGCTCACGTCAATAAAATCAAGATATTGATAGTACACACGAATAAGTAAAATGGCTACCTCTCTCTGAAGTGCCTCATCAATCTCCTGCTTATCATCAGGAGTAATGTCTTTCGCATACAACTGGGTTAAACAATTCCGAATCCTGAACAAATGTGAGTGTCCAAGAGTGAGAGAGAGTGAGAGCCATAAGAATCTAAGCCATAAATCTACACGAGTTTTCTACAAACAAAAGTCAAAGATGCAGATTGTAGTAGTAGTTCAAGAGCAAACCTTCCATGCTTCTGAAGTAAGGATCTACGAACTGATTGTGTAGGATGAGCAGTGAGGACCAAATCAACAGTCTGATTTTTAAGAGCATCAAAAACCTCTTGGGGAGACTTTTTGAGATCCCCCACAAGCCTCTTGAGAGTTTCTTCAATGTCTGATTCAGTCGTTGCAGAATTTTCATCAGCAAAGTCACCCTTTTTGAGCTTTTGTCGTCTGCGGTAAGCAATCTGAACCTCCTCAGCCAAGTTGGCCAAGCTAAGCATGTGGGCGAAGGATTTTGCAATAACAATAGAATCACCTGGGTCCAAACTTGTTAATACATTTCCAAGCTCTGAGAGCTTTTTCGGGTCATGCTTTCCTTCATACTCAGCAGAAAGCTCATAACATGCTTGAACCTGTACAAACATAAACATCATGAATGACGTGACTGTTCCATAATCGTGCAACTCATAACACTCATCACAATCAGTTTTGCCTCAAAACTAACAACATTAATGACTCCTTTTGTAATTTCTCCAATCCAAACCATATCCGACTGAAGAGCTCAAACTCAAGCCTCTGGGGATCTCTCATGAATCATTAAACAATCTACCAAAAGCCTAAAAATTGTTGATTAAAATATCTAAATAGGTGGTTAAATACAATACGAGTTTCAAACTTCCACTTGAAAATTCAAGTGCTTTGGACCATAGGCATTGACCAAATCAAACATCTCAAACTGAGCCTAGAAAACTATTGATTAACATATCGTGAACAGAATTTGGGTTCCCATATAAAGAAGATTTCTATCGAAAACCGAGATTTGTACGTTCCTTAAAGGATTCATAAATCCACTAAAACCAAAGGGTTCATACAAATTCGAAATGGGTTTTCAAATTCACACACAAAGTTCCATACTTTTAGCAATACAATATAAATGCAGCCAATTCTAATCACAAATTCAAGTGTTTTGCATCACGGGTACCAAACAAAATCAAGATTGAACATCACAAACCGATCAAAATCAATTTCACAGCTAATCGAACCCGAAAAACTCACCGTTTCCCTGAGATCCTCCCCATGTAAATCTTGAAGAATATCCAGAAACCGATCCAGAAGCAAAGCATCGTATTCCACCAGCTTGTCATCCTCGCTCACTTTGGCCGGAACCAGAAGCCGAAGCTGCGCGTCAATGGACGCCATCTTCTCCAGATTCCTGTTAGCCATTGCTCCCCACAGATCCTCACTCTGTGGACAACTAATCCACCACAAAAAAGTACAAAAATTCAGAACTTGAAAAATAATAAAAACCCCAAACAAAAAAAAAACTGAAAATTTGAACATATGAGCCTGAAATCTCGGATTGAATCAAAACACAACGGCACAAAATTCTGATCAGGACCCAGAAAACTAGAGCCTGAAAAATGTAGGAATCAACGGGCAGAAGCCACGTACAGTGTGGAGATTGTGCATACTAAACAGACCATTCATTGAGAACAAAGCTGGTTTTTTTATGACCCAGATAAGAATGATCGAGTATTTTGTTGTCGACAATAATAACAATAATAAAATGGGGTACCTGAATCTGGGGAAGTTTGGATTTTCAGCAAGAAGACGAAGACGAAAAGTGGGATCAATGAACCAGGGAGAAAGAGTGAGAGCTGTGATCCAAACGAAGGGGTGGGAGCGAGTATATATAGAAAGTGTCTGGGTCTGCGATTTCACAAGTTTGGTTTGTTTATTACCGCTCTCACAGTGTCTGACACGCTTCACCCTTTGGCATACTTGACTTCGCTTATTTACTATTCAACTGTTCATGTCCCCTCTCTCTCTCTCTCTCTCTCTCTCTCTCCATTCGAAGTTGGCCCTACTTGGGAGTGGGAAGTGTGGCAACTTGCAAGTGTGGAATATCCAGTCAAAGATGCTGTAATCGTTGCAAGTGTGAAATTTTATGCAATTTGTTTACTTTCCATTGTGAGAATATAGTTTCAACGTCAATATGTTGCTTTTCTGTAAAATTGAAAAAATAGAAAAAAGGGGTTTCTCATTTTCTTGAAATGACTTAATGAAAAATAGGAAAATTTTGTTAACCCACTAAAATCGTTGCATCTCGTTCAATATATTAAATCTTGGGGTTAGTTGTTAAAAACGGTGAGCTGTGGACGCATCAAAATCTTCTTCCTTAAATAATATTGTTTGTTGAAAAAAAGAAAAAGAAAAAAAAAATATATATATATATATATATATATATTTCATTCGATGTGGTATTTTGGCACGTCTATTTTTTTAACTGACGTGGATCCCAAATGGGTGTTGGTGCAAATGATTTGTTGTAATGTGAACTGTAAAGTGAAACTATTCCGTGTGCATGTTATCGTGCAACATGAATTAGTTTTACTAGCATATGGGCACACACAAAATGTGTGAGAAATTTTTTTTTTTTTTTTTTTTTTTGAATTAGAAAAAGAGAGGTAGAGAGTGATAGAGAATGTGGGTGTGAGAAGTATTTTTTTATATTTTAATTTGAGATACGTTAGGATTACATATAGGTGAGGCTTTGAAAAAAAAACAGCAAAATTTGATTGTGTGAAATTACATTTATGCCCCATATTTCTTATTCATGTTTTGTTTTAATTAGAGGGTTAAACTGATAATTTCATAGGATTTTGGTTGACAATGAGTGTTTTATTAATTAGTAGAGATTATTATTCTTTTATCATATTGGAGTTGGGGGTTTAAATTAAAAACTATTATTGGCTAACTTGTTCTTCACAAATAAAAAATGGAAAACTACAAAAGGTGCTTGTTAATGCATATATAATTAGAGTCACGGTTCTAAAAATTTCCATCTAGCACCGCCTAGGCCTTGTCTAGGTGTTAGGCGGCTTGTGACATCAATTTCCGAGATTTTTCGTATTTTATTCTCAGTAGTATTGAACTTGTCAAAATACCCTTAAGATGTCACGTAGGCCTTCCACGTGGACTCAAATTTCCCTTCACTTTTCCAGTCATATTTTACTATTTTTGAATAGTACTTATTTTCACGAACATGTGGCCGCAGACGGAATTCAATTTGGAGTTATAACGAACAAGTTACATTCGAAATTGTGTAAAAATATCCAAGATAAATTCTAAACTTGGAATTTCTCCATGTGCAGCGTGCACCACTGCATGGGTCTTTTGGGACATTGAAATATGCCTTCGTGCAGAGTTTTTTTTTTTAGGACTATGATTCTCTTACTTCCTATTTCCATCCTCTTCCATCCCTTCCTCTCATATTATCTTATTTTGTCTTTCTCTTGTTATAAAAAATTAATATAAGATATTGACATGGCTTAACCGTGATAGTTCAAATAAAAGGAGAGAGAAGGATAGAGAAAAACAGAAGAAAGAGAATCATACTCCTTTTTTTATTGCATGTATTGACCACTTTGGTTGGTGCGTGCAAATGAACCTTTAAAATAATGGTTTATTTGGGTTTTGGACAACCCACTTTTCCCCATCAGACACTACCATTACTTTCCATTATTAAATCAATTCTCACTTTCTTTTCACTTTTAGAGCAAGTCCACCTCTAAAAAAAAATACGCCAGCATCCAGCTTATTTAATCCATTCAGTGAACAATGATAAATCCCAATGAATAGTAAGCGGTCCTCATTGTGCCACGTCAGTACCCATTAATTTTAAATTTCAAATTTTTGTTACCGTTGGAAATCCAACGGTCCAGAAAACTAGTCGTTGGAAATCCAACGGCCTAGAAACGAACATGTGGCGTCCATCTGATCATCTCAGTGCGCTTACGCTGGCGGGCCATCCACACTTTCTATTATGTATCGCATGCGCCTGGCGCACAAAAAATTCATATGCCCTCCGACGTCACGCTGGTGTTAGATGGGCCGGTCCATGACTCTGTCGATTCTGGGCTGGCCTGGAGACCAGCTTGGGTTGGGTGCCAGCCTATTTGCTAGGCTGGAATGGATTGGTTGGGTGCCGGCCTAATGAGTCCCCGGTGGAATTGCTCTAAGTATAAATAGATTGGCTTTAAGTCCCTTAATTATAAACAAAATGACTTACATAAAACGGATTTTAATAGACATGTTACAATTGAATAATTTTTTGTTAAAAACGATATATTATTAGACCAAAACGCAAATAAGTATAATAAGCTTGTTTTTGTAAATTGGAAATATAACCAAAATTTGAACATCATATAAAAAAATAGCCACACTTTTTAAGTTTTTGATATTAATAAGTAAAAGTTGATAAAAAAAAAAAGTATTAAGAGCAACTCCGCCCCTAAAGAAAATGAGCCAGCACCCAGCCTATTTAATCCACTAAGTGAACAGTGATAGACCCCGATAAATAGTAATATGCCAAATGCATCTCCACCCCTAACAAAAAATAGCCTAGTCAATTTTATTATTTTTTATCATAAAATAATAAAAAAATAATTTTATATTTAATTTCTGACTTTATAAAAAAATAAAATAATTTTATTATTATTAAAATAATTTTATTTTCTCATCTTCCACACCTCTTCCTTTTCCCCACCGCCGTCCACCCTTGCACTTCCCTTCCATTCCCACCGCCGCCTCTAAAACTCATCATCCCATCCTCCGACGTCGTCGCCCTCCTGTCCTTTAAATCCCAACCCGACCTTAACAACAAGCTCCTCTACATCCTCAACAAGCTTCGACTACTGCATCTCCACACCTCATATCCTTCAAATATTTTTAATTTCTGCATCTCCACACCTTTTCATCGTCCGTTTCATCCTTTCGTCTTTCTCCCTTCGTGGTTCTTTCCCTCCTGACACCCTTTCCCGCCTTGACCAGCTCCGCTCCTCAGCCTCCACAACAACTCCCTCTCTGGAGCAAAAAAAAAAAGTGGTTGACGTCAGCCTACGTCATGTAGGCCGTCCCATAGGTCTGTCGATTCTGGGCCGGTCTCTTGCCTGCCTTGGGTTGGGTGCCAGCCTATTAGGCTGGGCTAAAGGGTTTTAGCTAGGTGCCGGGCTATTTGGGGGACTGGGTGTTGGGCTATCAAGCCCTGGTGGAACTGCTCTTACATACTCACATTTCTCTCCCATTTACAACCGGCTTTTTTCTCTCTCTCTCTCTCTCTCTTTCTTTCCATTCATTGCCCTTACATATCTCCTTCTCTCTATTTGATACACATAAGCTATTTCCCATACTCCATCACGTCACTCCCTCTCTCTTTTCACTCATCTCCGTCACATCTCAATCTACCTCACTCGTAGCTCCCTCTCCCTCTGTAATTTATCTCTTCCTTTCGGCACACCCATGCAGCCATCATACCATCTCCAAAACTCCCCAAACTCAACCAAAAATCACCTAAAGCCTCTAGGACTTGTTACCCACTATTTGACCATGAGAAAACCCGAAGAAAAATGAAAACCTCGTTGTGTATCTCGACGATTGCCTATGGAATAATTACTCATCCGACCATGGTAAGCTCGGGGTTTCCACCATTAAACTCTCTCTCAAGTTTTTAGTACGTTTTACTGGCATGCATGTATGTTTCAGTGCGTTTGAGGGAAGAATATCTAACCCAGTACCATTTTTCCAGCGAGTTTGTAGGATTCCCGAGCAAAACCAGGCCAAACCTTGTTAGTTTGGTTGAGTTGAGCGTGTGGAAAGATTTCCCATAAACCCATTGACCACAGATTCGAGCTTGCATGCTTAAATCCATCAAGTTTATGCAAAACGCGATTTTGGTCGTGGCTTTTAAGCCAATTTCCGGTCACCTCCGACCAAGTTTGGTCCCCCAAGAGGTATAAAAATGTTCTCCTCGTCCCAAGCTTCGTGTTGATACCTCATGTGCGTAAAATGGTTGAGAAATCAACTCAGGTTCATTTTTCCAGATTTTCAGGCGAAGGACCACGAAATTGCAGGCCATTTTCCGGCCAAATGCGACCACAGACGAGAACCCCAATGGTATATTTCGTTAATCACGTTAGGTGTTAGAAATTGTACAATGTTAGAATATGCATGTTTGGTGGGAAATTTTAGTAAAGAATGTTGTTGTTGTACTGTTTTTACAACAAGGACCAACCTAAAAAAAAATGTTGAAGCTTTAGGGCTGTTTGGTAATTCAAGGAAGTTGAGGGTATCTTTACAATTACCTCTAGTTTTAGGGGCAATTTCATAAAATGCAAAAATTGGACAAATTATAATTAATCAGTCCATTTTGGGTATGAGTTATGTTTAAGTACTTTGCTAAAGTCAACGTGACTTGGTATAGGTACAAGCTTATTTGGATTGACAAACAACAAGGCTTACCAAGGGCGAGCACGCTTTGGTTATGTGAGTCGGTCTTTTGGTTTTAAATATATATGTATTATATGTATGTATGTATTTATATATATGTATTATATGTATGTATATGTGTGTGTATATATATATATATGATTTTTCTGCATAATTGTTTCTTTACATAATTGATGTGACATGCCATGTTTATCTTCTTATCAGATTTTCTACACTTTATATTTTTATTAATTGCGAATATAAAATGTGGCATGACATCTTTATTTACCATATCTGCTCATTGTTACATGTTTGCACGGTGTTTATTAGTTAGATGTACTATCCTGGGCCAAGGACTAGTTTCACGTGTATGTTCACATGTACCATTTACTTTCGCTTTGGATCCAAAATTAGGTGCCACCCTGTCACTAGGTTTGTTGTTTGGACTCATATGTGATGCGCGCAACGCTATCTTCACGTGATGTAGTACTAGAACGTAAAATCTACACCTAGCCTGTTCATGCAGCTACTTTCTGTATGACTTGTGTGCCAACATAGATAATGAGCAGTGATTTTCATAGCAGTGGAATTTGATGATTTTTCATAACTGTGATTTTATGGCAGCTATTTGAGTTTTGATGATGAGATATTTCGTAGTAGCACCCTATATCATTTAACTCACTTCTGCAGCAACGTTCCCTACTACCTATTATTATATTATTATTTTGGAAAATCGTATACTTGTTTTACAGCGAGGGGTTACACGTTTTCAAAAAGGTTTTAGAAAACTTTATTTTATAGACCCACTCACCCTTGTTTTTCGCCCCTCCAGGATTTTAGTGGTAGAGGTTTCGTGACGAAGAGGATTGTTGGCAAAAGCTGTTATGTAGGAGACTTCTCCTTTCGGTATAAATGTTTTTACTCTTCTTTTACTGCAATTTATCTATGCTCTGACATCACTTGTGTGATATGGGTTCAATTCCGCTCACATGCACACTCTAAATTAGATACTTTTAGATTTTAATTTATTTACATTTTCCACATCACTACATTTTATGGCTTCGTCACCTTCCAGGTGTCAGCCAACGCATTGCGATTCGGGTGTCTAGGTGGACATTCCGGGTCGGGGTGTGTCACGGCTGGCCACCGTCCAGTTTAAATCTTAGTCTTTTGAAAATTAAGAAATGACACCAAGACCTCCTTAGGTATGTGCCTTGCCCGCCTAGACCACCCGTCTAGGTCGTGGCTCTTACTTAGACATAAAATCAATAACTTTCATTTTGCATTTTATTTTGGTTCAACAAATTGTAAGAGACTTGTTGAATACTTGGATGAACACTCATGATATGCTTGTTCCCAATATTTTCAATATGTTTTGATACATTAGTTTATATGTCATTTGATTTGCAATTTGTATATCTCAATATGATTATGTATTTTTTTAAGTATAAATGGACAATTATTTATATGATATAAATAGATTTACTTAAATCCGCCTAGGCCCCCTAGCCGCTTAGGCGCTAGGCTCTAACTCATTGTTTGTCTGACATCTTTTCAAAATGAAGAAGAATAAGGGCATTTGACCAAATATCTGTCTACACTATGTATTAATAATAGAACACTTTTTGTTAATAAAAAATCAATGAAAATGCTATTATCCCTTTCAGACATAACTGAAGAAAAAAAAAATATCATAAAAGAAAAAATTATGAGCATTATCAAAATTACAAGTGATTACCCTCTAAATGCACAACCTTCCAAAATTGTTTTCGTCATTGTTAATCACTTAAAATAAATCAAAATATAAAGGGCAATATTTAAAAAGTTTAACGTAGAATTGAAAGTAAATAGGATAAATTACATAAAACTACCTTAATTATTGGGTCATTAACAGTTTCATACCCCGTCTTTAAAAAGTTTCAATGTCATACCTCATCTACGAATTTGTTACAATTTCATACCTCCCGTTAGTTGTCTGTTAAATGCTGAAGTGGCTTGAGATGAGGCCCATTAAAAAATTATTAAAATAATAATTTACCCAAAAAAAAAAAACCCCACACCCATCTTCCCCGACCCCAACCCCTTCCCCTTCCCTGCAACCCAGATCCCTTCCCAGCAACCCACCATTTTCTTCCCCCTCATGTCTTCCCCAAACCCACCAAGCACCCATCCTCCACCTCCTCTGTACCCACCCTCCACACCCACCCTCTTCCCTTCTCTACACACCCACTCCTTAAATTCACACCCATTCCCCCCATTAAAAACCCCCAGTTCGTCTCCCCCCCACCCGAGCCCAACTTGCAACCCAGAAAAAAAAAACCCAGATCCCTTCTTCCCCGACCGCCCTTCCCTGCACCCACCCTATCGAGAAGATGAAGATGGTGGCTTTTTTTTTTTTTTGGGTTGCAGGTTGGGCTCGGGTGGGTGGGGGGAGAGAGGTTAGTGAAGCAAGAGGAGGAGGAGTTGGAGGAGAATGATGAGGAGGATGAGGGGGAGGGGGAGGGGGAAGAGCACCATGGGAGGGAGGAGGAGATGGAGGAAGAGAGGGCGCGGATGGTGGGTTCTGAAGTGAAGGGAGGAAGGGTGAGGGGGATGGGAGACGGGTGGTTGGGAGGCTCGAGAGGGGAGGTAAATAGAGTGGAGGAGAGGGAGGTGGTTGGGAGGCTTGGGAGGGAGAAATGGGAGGTTGCGAGGGAGGTGGGGGTAGGGTTATGGGTTTGGAAAGGGGGGACAGATGGGGAAGGGGGGATGGGTTTCGCCGGGGAGGGGGGAGGGATGGGATATGGGTTTGGGTTTCTTTATTTTATTTTATTTAAATTAATATTTTTTTTAATATTTAATTACTTTTTTTAATAGAAAATGGGTCCCGTCATTTGCCACGTCAGCATTTTAACAAAGGAATTGACAGACAATTGACGAAATGTATGAAATTGTAACAAATTCGTAAATGAGGTATGACATTGAAACTTTTAAAGACGAGGTATGAAACTATTAATGACCCAATAGTTGAGGTGGTTCTGTGTAATTTATACAAGTATATATATATATTATATCTGGAAACTTTCTTTCTCTTTTAACGTAGATAAACCAGATGAGCCTCTACATTAGTCTATAGAAATACTTTTATATGAATGGGCTTAATATTCTACTCAATTGAACTAAATAACTAAGGGTTCGTTTGGATGTGCTTTTAAAATGACTGAAACCGCTTTTGGTGAAAATGTTTTTGACACCAATTCTTAGTAAAAATCTAAGTGGATCCTGGAAAAGCAGTTTAAGTGCTTCCTGTAAGAAGCACATATCTGGTGCTTCTTCCAAAAAGCACTTAAAGTGCTTTTGGAACTCAAAATCAATTTACCCAAAAGCGCTTTCAGACATTTTAAAAGCACATCCAAACAAGCCCTAAGACAGTTTATAATAATATTGTCGACATATACGCATACAAGAGCATGCGCACAATGTCAGGTCAACTGAAAATTATGAAGTAGTATTTTCTTCCCTATTTTTTTTCCTTCCCTTCTCTCCCATCATATTTGAACGGTCACGGTTAAGCCACGTCAACATCTTATATTAATTTTTTATAGAACGAGAAAGACAAAATAGAAAATGTGAAAGAAGGAGATGAAAGGAGATGAAAAAATGAGGGGAGAATCCTACTCTGAAAATTATTGTATTCATGTAATTTTGTACGATTATTCTATGAACATATGCTTGCGCATGAGAGTCTCAACTGCATGCCATTTTTTTATTTGTGTGATGAATTGTGTTCAACAACATGATCCAAGTAATCAGGTTATGGGCACATCAATCGTGCACACTAGCATGTGATTCGGTCTGGGATCATGCTTCCATCTTTACCATGTGGTTTGATGTTGGAACATCTTATAACATGTGAAGAGTGGTTCAGTGACCAACTCCAATTAATTTACTCCACTCATCATATATTGTTTTTGTATAAAATACCCATTTGGCATTACGTGTCGTGAGTATATAAATTTCATATCGAGAAAATAATTGACTTTGTATGTGTGTTATAAGTATTTGAGTTACTCTCTATGTTGCTATTTGGTTTTATAGTGAAACATCAACCTTATGCATTTGAGCAATGTTGTCCACGTGAAGCCTAAATTACTTAGTTAAGGCAACATTCACGTGTTGTGGAGCCCAAGTTACTAAGTAAGAACAATACATAAACATTCAAGAAGTCATTATACTTGACTAAAAATTATAAATTGACATTTTTATTGAAGCGACTAATTAAAGATAAAGAAAATTTTATGCAAATGTATAAACTAATGATATTGGAAGAGTGAAATATTTACTTCAATAAACGTTTGCTCGATCGATATTGTCTTTATATTGTTCAAAAACCTCACGGTCTGTTTAGTATGACTATTTTGTTTTTATTTTGTATTTTTATGAGAAAAGCATTAAAAAAATGAGAAATAAAAAAGAGTGAAAAGAGAGATGATGGATGAAAAGTGAGAAAAAAAAAATGTGCAAGAATGATACAAAAGTGAAAATTAAAAACAAAATATTGAAAACAATTTTGAGTTGTTCCAATTACGTACCTCCACTCAGTCTCATACTTCTTATTCATTCCTCATTCGAATTTCAATTGTATTTTCTCCCTACCTTTAGCATAGAAGATAAAAACTAAAAATTAAAAATAAATTTGTTATTAGGGAGAGCTCATTTTTTGAAAATAAATCGTCAAACTTGTGACTTTTCGTAACTGCAAGATGCAGGCATTTCTAATATCTCCAATCGTCGTTCTGAGAGTTTGACTTCTGGTAGTGCATGTAGTGGTAGGTCCAGTCGATTGATAAGTTGCAATTGTAGCTTATAAAAGTGCGTGTTTAATCAATCAACTGCTTATCAACCACTCTTACCTGGTTGACAAGTAATCAAACACAAGGCCTTAAATTCGCACCAAAAAATACGAGTGCTTATTTATTACTAACGAAAAAGAAAAATTCAAAGCCGATAGTGAAGGCCGGTAGCCCCACCGTGATGGGAGCAAGCACGTTTGGTAGAACAAAAGTTGGAAATATGGACAGTAACACCGTGAATCTTGCAAGCTTTCATGGGGCATACCGCGTACGTCAACCCCGAACCCTTTTGACACTAGAGTATTTAAGTGTGTCAGAAACACAATAAGATACAACTAGTGTTATAATATAATTGATTAAAAACTTGAAATTTTTTTTTAACTATTGTATTATTATATTTAATATTCTGATCTATGTTTTCGACACAAAACCCAACAATGCATGATGCCAGGTACTTAATTTGTTTTGGGGGTGCCGTCTTATTCATCGGTTTTTGAGATTAAAGAACAAGAAATGTTAAAGTCATGCCATCGTTTTGTCAATTCAGCACATTCCATGGGATTTTGAAGATGCCATTAGAGAGTTTTAACAAAACATTTCTGTTACTGTTAACTTTTAACGTTAAGGATATTTTTACTTTAAAAAATCACTCATGATACTATTCACTTACAACACTTTTTTATCATTTTGGTTAAAACTCAAAGTTTTAAATTCATTTGCACTAGTTTTCTATATATTTTAATGCATCATTTAGCCTCAAAGTCGGTCTACCACATAGATAATTGCACAAATGTATAAAAAAAAAATTATGATGTATATATTTATTTCTAGCATTTCAACTATTAAGTCTGTGATTGTGAATTCCTGATTTTTATGTTATATTTTAATGCATTATTGGGATGATGGGATCAGCTTCTTTGACTTGGGAAGTAAAACGATAAGTTGCACCGTTTATTGAGAGTCACAAACTCACAAAATCATAGACAATCACAGATTTAGGATTTAAACTTTCGGTACCAAGGTAAATATAAGTTTTTTAGATAGAAACACAGCGCGAAGTGCGTAAAAAATAAAAATTTAGCTTATTCATTAAGTATTTTGTTGAATACTTTGTAGGTGTATTGTCGTCAATCAAACCATATTGCATACATGTCAATAAATAGAGACATATGACAAAGGAACCTGATGAGTGATGTAGAGAGAATTTGTCAAGTGTTGTCGATACAACTTGTCGAGACTAGTATGCATTACATTAAATATTTAGTAAGCACAAAAAGGACCGGTACTAAACATTGAGAGGATCCTCAAAAAACCTTCGCATATATATTTTTCAAACTTCAAATGATCCTTGGACGATCTTGATCCCTACTTCCATCCGCCTTTTAGTACCCCTATATCCATAATGCATGCATGTTTAAATAATGCAGAAGTTTTCCTTGATTGTATCTAGCAAGTTCAATACAAACATATGATAAGAGAGGCTGATCGGGTACCACATAAGCTTGTTTGATATGATTAGATGATGGGATAAGACTTTCTTTGAATTGAGAAACTTATGTAATTTTCGATGCGGGTGCTTTGTTTTTTTTTTTTTGGTTGAAATACTCTTTGTACGCATGCTTCATAATGCTAATGAATATTGTACCATATTAAAAGAATGGGAGTGTGGGTAGAAGTGATTACATACAAAGAACTAAGGATAAATTACATTTTACCACTTTAACTTTGGATCATCTAATAAATTCATATCTTATTTTTTAAATATTGTACATCAACTTACAATTCATTGCAATTTCAGATCTCCATTAAATTTTTTATTAATCTGATCATTAAATGATGACGTGGCAGGAGCAATAAAAAGAAAAAAAAGAAAATTACAATGTCATACATCAATTTATGAATTCGTTGCAATGTTAGACCTTGTTTCGTTATCTGTCAATTTGTCTATTAATTAACTATTGATGTGATGGGTGCGAGGAACACTCCCTTTCCCACTGGAACTCCACGATGCTGACTTGTCCACGGTGGAGTGTGGCTAATCTCATTCGCTAAATATATCCTTTTGCGCTGAACCTGGTGTACAGATACCGACCCGGTTGTTGAACCAAGTAACGCAGCTCCGTTTGTCCGTTGCTCAAATTCAGATTCACATTGTCTCTGTTCTCTCTTTTTGCACCGCCGGTTGCTCCCCCTTGGGAATCATTCCGTCTCCTACCTTTTTTTTCCTCCGACTTCCTACTTCTCAATGCATGCATCTCCCGCTTCGTCTGCGGATCCAGAAGTGCAGTCTTCAACTTCGATGACTCGATCGGAGACGGCGCGTTTAGTGGGGACGGCGGCGTCTAGTGCTCGTTCTCTCTCAGATTTACATCGAACTCGTTGGCCATCTTCGATTTCTCTAATGTGTCTGTGGAGCCAAAAATAATCACAAGGCGACACGTGAATTTTTGACAAAAGAAGACAAAACTACCCTTGAGGCATACCGGGATTCCTACGCGCAAGCAGCATGCAATTATCCCTCAACCAAGTCAAAAGTGCCCAAAATAGGTATCAACTTAAAACCTAATTTATTCATATATTTCCCATTTCATTATTTAGCTAAATAATATACTTATTCCTTTCATATTTCCTAAAATCATAATAATTGACTAATTAAGGGATTAATTACCTAATCAATCCCTTAATTATCAATTGAAACATCCATCCAAACCTAAAACTACTAAAGTGGCTGGCCAATCCCATCAAGAAAAGTAAACCATCTTATTCTCCACCTTTTCCACTATTTTCCCTTTTTAATTACCCTAATTAACTAGCCAATTAATTCCAAAAACCACCAAAACATTCATTTTATGTTTAATAGCCAAATAAATTGGCTAATTAAACCTAAATCAAACACAAAAACCCTAGCTAGGCCGGCCACCTCTATCCATATAAATAGATTCCCATTTTCACCAAAAGATCATTCCAACACTTTAGCAAAAATCCCAAAATTCTCTAAACACTATTTCTCTCTAAATTCTAACTTTGGCATCGGAGGTTCTTCGACCAAATCCCCCCCCATTCATTGTGGGCGCGTGAGGCTCTTGGCCTTGACCTAATGTGTTAATTGTTTTGTAGGTGCAATTTTGTCCAAGAAGAAGAAGGCGGAAATTTGCATCCACAAATTGGTGATTTCATTGAGAGTTGAAATCCATACTCGTAGAAGACTCTCGCACAAAAAGGTTTTTTTTTCTTTATTTTCTAGTCCATTGGAATATTTTTCATACGTTCTTATTGTTAGAATTTTTTTACTTGCAAAGGTTCTTTGATAAAACGTATAAGCAAAATATAATGGCTAGAAATTTAGAAAATTCCACAAATGAAAATTCTAATGTTCAAGAAATGGGATTGCGGAGATCCGTGAGGCTAAATGCGACAATAAGTGGAGCAGCACCACCACCACGAGTTTCCACCATGGGAACCACCACGGTGGCTACCTCGGTAACCACCCGTGGCGAGGTCCATGGTGCCTTCACCACGGCCCAAGTCGTGCCATCCAAGTTTGCACGGGCCCAGGCCCAAGCCTCGTATTCGCATGCATCACATACTAAGCAGCCTGCTCCCGCCAAGCAACCTGCTCTCGCGGCCCAGCCTGCTCCCACCAAGCAACCTCCTCTCGCGGCCCAGCCTGCTCCTGTCAAGCAGCCTGCTCTCGTGACCCAGCCTGCTCCCGACGAGCAGCCCATTCCCGTGGTCCAGCCTGCTTCCGTCGAGCAGCCCACTCCAGTGGCCCAGCCTGCTCCCGTCGAGCAACCCACTTTCACGGCCCAACCTGCTCATGCCGAGCAGCCTGCTCTCGTGACCCAACCTGCTCCCGACGAGCAGCCCACTCCCGTGGCCTAGCCAGCTCCAGTCGAGCAGCCCACTCTCACGGCCCAGCCTGTTCTCGTGGCCCAGCCTGCTCTCGTGGCTTTCCAAGCAGCCCAAGTCAGCCCAAGACTATCTCAACCATCCGGACCTACCATCGAGCTGGGGGCATTCTCACCACATTTTTTCGCGGATTTGACATTTCCCAACTCAAATCTCGCGCCCAGAGTCTACCACCCTTCCACTGCCCAAGGAGGCGCATTCCTTCCAAGCTCTTCCAATCCAAATGGCGAACAACATTTGTCTCGACAAGTCATAAAGTTGGCGAGCGCCCTTGCACAACAGACAACCTTGGTGAATCAACTTTTACAACGCATCGGGATCCAACGTGCCCCGGACGAGGTATCCCGAAGTAGGACAAGGGCAGACAAACATTTCTAGCAGTGTCCCGGCAAGCAGCCACTCGACCAGCCACGAGCCGAACGTTTGGGCAGTGTACATTCCCGTCTTAGCGCACGGATGAGCATGCACTATCGACTAGGCCCACAGATGAACATACATTCACGGTTGGGGTCATACTCCAATAGTCAACATGAGCAACCTTCCAGGTAAAGTGTCCATTCGCGGCTAAGCCCACAAGGAGCATCCTCCACCTCACATCAGATTAGGCAGCACGACGGACGGAGAGAAGCAGTCACTCAATCTAGCTCAAGTTCAACCAGCAGCCTGTGAAGAACTCGCTCGCCTGCTAGAAACGCACCACATGCACTGCATCCGCGGCATAGACGAGCTAAACACATGGAAGAGCAGCCTAGACCAGCAAGTCATGGCTGGGGGTAGCCGAGAGCTCCGCTACCCCAACAAAGGCAAATTCAGGAAGAAGTAGAGAGACTCTTGACCAAGCGATTGCATGATTTCCAACGCAACGAGGTCACCGATGAGGCACTACGACGGAACATGACCAACATAAGCAGGTCACCCTTCACGGACGAGATCGAGCAGGCAGAGCCTCCACGCGAGTTCAGCATGCCACATTTCACATCTTTCAAAGGGGATGAAGACCCAGAGAGACACTTAAAGTGTTACCGAAGTGCAATGATCCTTTATCGAAACAACGATGATCTCATGTGCAAGATATTCGCCACCACTCTACAAGGCGATGCGCAAGATTGGTTCTACACCCTGCCGCCATAATCCATCCGAAATTTCTACGAACTTTCTTTGGTTTTCACCAAAGAATATTCATCCTATCGCTCGATCAAAAAGAAGTCTGACCATTTGTTCGACGTCAAGAAGAACCCAAAGGAGTCGTTTCGCGACTATGTGAGGAGGTTCAAAGTAGAGAAGGCAAAAATAGTCAGATGCAATGACTCGATAGCTAGAGAAGCCTTCCAAAAAGGACTTCCAGCAAACCACCCGCTATTCGGAAAATTGATCATGAAAGAAGATCTAACTCTGGCAGACTCTTTTGCTTTGGCAGAGAAGCATGCACTTTGGGATGAGGCTCGCCAATGCACATTCAATGACTTGAAGAAGTACCCGACATCACCTCCCTAGAAGCAGCGGATGACTTATTCACATGTTTGACGGTATCTAAAGTAGCAATAAGCTCTACCATCATGCGAGAAGAGCTGGGGGCCCGACTACCTGTATTCTACAGTTCAAAAGCTCTCCTCGATGCTATTAAAAATTCAAAAGCTAACTTTGGCGATAATTGTTGTAACCCAAAAGCTTAAGTTTTACCTTCAAACGCAAGCAGTCATCATCATGATGCATTATTCCGCCGAATCCAAACCAGCGATGATAAAGGCGTAGACCCTGGCAGATGCAAGTTTTTTGACGAACGCAATAACTCGGCCCAACAACGCCCCGAAGGCAGCCGAGCACACTTTAGCCACACCTGCTCCCTCAGTGGAGATTTTTGGCGTTTGCATGTCGACGGCGCATCCAACTACGAAGGCTCTTGAGCAGCCGTGGTTCTTGCCACCCAGACGTTTCAATGCTCAAGCAGGCGATCACTCTAAGCTTCAAAGCATCTAACAACGAAGCAGAGTACGAAGCCCCACTAGCAGGCCTTCGAATGACAAAAGACTTGGTGGTGAAAAAACTTTCAATTCATTCCGAGTCCTAGCTAATCACCAGCCAGACTACTAGGGGCAAAGGCATGATGATCATGGCAACCGACTGCTTCACCAATAAGAAAAGAAAATGGTCAGACGAACTCCAAGGATGTCTATGGGCATATCGCACAACCAAAAGACGAGCAACCAAAATGAGATGACCACAAGCTTAGATCCGACAACATCAGCTCCTCTCCAGCTACAACAAAAGGGCCGAGATCCGGCAGTTCCAGCCTGGAGATTTGGTTATAAGAAAAACCTTCATCACTGCCAGTAGAAAAGGCTCCAAAAATATGGATCCCATATGGGAAAGTCCGTACAAGATCAGCAGAGTAGGTGGCAAGAACAATTACACCCTCGCCACCATAAAACGACAAAAAGATAAAAAAACAGTGGAACGCCTACAATCTGAGGAAGTACCATGTGTGACCTCTCGCTACATCAAAGCCCGAAGACTCAAGCAGCTCGATGGGCACTACCTCACCAGCCGAGGATTATCCAGTTGTTATGCAGTTCTTACCTTACATCTAAGTTCTCGTTCGTTTAACTCGTTTTTCAATGAGGAATTCAGAAGTTATCACGACTTGGCTTGGCTGCATGCTTACAACAACTGATCACTCATGCACTTCAAAAGAAGACCGCGCCATTCTTAGGGACTTACCGCAAGAATTGCGCCCCCCGATGGACCAACCATGCTCTCCAATGCGAGAAGGTAAACTAATTGCTCTCCAACGCGAGAGGGTAAACCAATTCCCCGACACCCACATGAGTCAGCTCTCCAAGAACGGGAGGATAAACTCTACACTCCGAATATCCAGACGTGGATGAGCCGGGCTGCCCTAGTATAACTAGATGCACGATGGCTTGCGCCGGGATTCCTAGAAGTAGCCGCAATGGTCTTTTTCAAGGCTTAGCTAACTGAAGGATTTTGGGTCTCTTGGCCTAATCCGTGGGGAACCGGGCCCTAGAGACGGAGAGGGCACATTACGCAGTACATCCGATAGACGGCTGCCCTGGAATCCTAAAGCTGCTACCGAGTGCACTAAGGTAGCCTATGGATTCTGGAAGACTGCCTACGGCTTGCCCTTCGAGCAGTAAAGCCGCACTAGACTTATACAACCGCACATTCTTGTGAAAGGTTAAACAAGCTAGCACGCATATACGAAGTTTTATCCACTGCCGACATGCTACGTAGTCGATAAGCTTCACCTCTGCCAAGCGCGGAACAACCTACACCAAGTCCTAAAGTGTTGTGATACTTGTTACGCAACCTACGGAATTAAAGAAAGTCAAGGTCAACAGCCTAGTGGTTATGCGGACTTGTCTGCTTCTGTAAGTAAGGCATCCGGCTGCCAACCCAATGGCTAACAAATTTGCAAAGTTCTACACCAACACCTACGGCTGCATAGGCTACATGAGCTTGTCTGCTTATAAAAAAGTAGCATGCTTGCCACTGGTCTATCAAGTCTAAAGGTTAGGGCATGAACAAAAGAAGCAAAAATGAAGAAAAGCTAAGGAAAACATGTTTATAAACAACTAGCAAAGGCCGAAAGAGTTCAAGCAAAACAAGAGCTACAAGGAAAAACAAAGAAAATCTTAAAGGCTACCTAGATGACTACACTTTAGCAGCCTGGACATCCCACGACTATTCGGTCGCCACACCTTCAGCAGCCGCGAAGCTCTTAGCAGCGGCATCACCCCCGACTGCTCCAGCCTGGGCACCAACTTCTCTAACTACTTCACCAATACTAACATGGACGCGCTGCAGCTCATCCACTTATTTCTTCAAACTTTCGTTGATATTCAGTACACCTTGAAGTTCCAACACTTGGGGTTCAAGCCTATCGACGATTCTCTTGAAGTGGATCACTTGATTATAAGCAGCAATCAACTTTTTATCCTTTGCATAAGCAGCGAAAGAAGTCTTTGGTTTTTTCTTAGCCGGCATCTCTTGAGCAGGCAGGGAAGATCCATTTTCCCACTTTCACTTGCAGCAGGATCCACAACGGTGATTGGACGAACCAATGCATCCGCCTTGATCCTATTCACCTCTTATTTTGGGAGCAGCCCACGTTTCTCCTGACGAAGAGAGTTAAAGTAGCCAACGCCATTCGTGGTACCCAGCAGGGGAGTTCAACCCAACATTCCAGCAGCCCATGAGACCCACAATCTCCTCATTTCTCTCAATCGCCAGCCTGGTCCGAGTCAGGTCCAAGAGCCCAAAGGACATGAGCCATGCGGCTCGCCTAGCACTGCGCCCCAACGCCACAATCCGCGACCCCAGCCACACAAGCTGCCCTTGGCTCAAGCCAAGCCAAGCTGCCCAAGCAGTGGTCCCTGCCACGACATCTCCTCGGCCATGCCGAGCCAACTCCTGGCCCCTGCCAGCCGACGTGCCGCACCACCCCGACGGCTGCCTTGCAATAGCACTATCCAAGAAGAAGGCAAGAAAAATTAAATTTTTCTTACATCAGTGCGGCACGGAGAAGACGAAGAAATCAACGAAATACGGTCCTTTGCACGGGCAAGATGTAGAAGATTGCTAGAGGAGAGGGAACAAATATCCTCTAACTTTCTCTCTCTTGTTGGGTAGAATAAATCGCTCTCCAAAGTTGATTTAATAACCCACTTAAGGTGGACTTAAATAGGCTTTGAGAGAAATTTATTTCCCTTTCCTAGAAGAATCTAATTTCCATTTAAAGAGAGAATCAACGTCAAAATAGGAAGCAGTCTTAAGTTTCCTAAAGCAAGAAAATCTCTACACCTGTTGCCCTTTCCTATAAGCAGCCCAACAGGTGTGGGGGCATTTGTGGAGCCAAAAATAATCACAAGGCGACACGTGGATTTTTGACAAAAGAAGACAAAACTACCCTTGAGGCATACCGGGATTCCTACGCGCAAGCAGCAGGCAATTATCCTTCAACCAAGTCAAAAATGCCCAAAATAGGTATCAACTTAAAACCTAATTTATTCATATATTTCCCATTTCATTATTTAGCTAATCAATTAGCTAAATAATATACTTATTCCCTTCATATTTCCTAAAATCATAATAATTGACTAATTAAGGGATTAATTACCTAATCAATCCCTTAATTATCAATTGAAACACCCATCCAAACCTAAAACTACTAAAGTGGCCGGCCAATCCCATCAAGAAAAGTAAATCATCTTATTCTCCACATTTTCCACTATTTTCCCTTTTTAATTACCCTAATTAACTAGCCAATTAATTCCAAAAACCACCAAAACATTCATTTTATGTTTAATAGCCAAATAAATTGGCTAATTAAACCTAAATCAAACACAAAAACCCTAGCTAGGCCGGCCACCCCTATCCCTATAAATAGATTCCCATTTTCACCAAAAGATCATTCCAACACTTTAGCAAAAATCCCAAAATTCTCTAAACACTATTTTTCTCTAAATTCTAACTTTGGCATCGGAGGTTCTTCGATCAAATCCCCCCCATTCATTGTGGGCGCGTGAGGCTCTTGACCTTGACCTAATGTGTTAATTGTTTTGTAGGTGCAATTTTGTCCAAGAAGAAGAAGTCGGAAATTTGCATCCACAGTGTCCAATCTTGGTTAGTTTGACTTATGGTAGTGTAGTGGTAGGTGATTGATAAGTTGGAGTTATAGGGAGGTGGCTTTCGGCTTATTAAAGTGTGTTTTTAAATCAACTGCTTATCAGCCACGCTTATCTGGTTCAAGTTATCAAAACAAGTGCTTAAATCTTATATTCGCACCAAAAATTACAGGTGCTTATTCATTATTCACGAAAAAGAAAATTCAAAGTCTGATGGTGAAGACCAGTAGCCCAACCGTGATGTGAGCAAGCACGTTAAACAAAGTTGAAATTATGGACACTAACACCGTGAATCTTGCAAGCTTTCATGTGAGCAAGCATGTCAACCCTGAACCCTTGGACACAAAGATTTTTTCAATGTGTCGTAAACATGACTTAATACATAAATATAATAATATAATTAGTTGATAACTTAATTTTTTTTACCAATTATACTATTACGTTTAGTAGTACATACCTGTATTTATCACACTCTGAAAAATTCTCCTTTTGACACGCCCAACAATGCATGATGCAACTACTTAATTTGTTTTGGGGGATGCCGTCTTATTCATTGGTCCTTGTGATTAAATAACAAGAAATTCTAAAGTCATGCCGTCGTTTTGTCAATTAAGCAGATTCCATAGGATTTTCAAGATGCCACCATCAATAAACCATATATTTTATGAGATTTTTAATGGAAAATTTTCCGGTACTCTTCGTTTTAACGAAAAATCACATTTTTACACTAAAAAGTCAATCCTGATACTATTCAATTTACCATTTATTTTGTCCTTATCGTTAAAATTCAAAATTTTCAAACATTTTTTATTAGTTTTCCTTATATTTTAATGCATTATTTAGCCTTGAATTCGGTCTACCACACACATAAGTGTACAATAATGTGTAATAAACTATCCTTTTTTCTTTCATGTATACATTATTTCTAACATTTCAACTGTTTAAGTCTCTGTATTCCTGATTTTTAATGAAAGATTTTTCTATTACCATAGTATATTGGGCATCAGCTTCTTTGACTTGGGAAGGTAAGGGATAAGTTGCATCGTTTTTAGAGTGTCACAAACTCACAGATCACAGACAACTTATCAACATCCCTATGTGCATAATGCATGCATGTTTAAATGATAAGGTTAGAGAGATTAAAATTTTTAAATTAAATTTGCAAATTAAATGATGTGATTATTAATGATTGGATTATTACGTAAGCGTCGATTAATGTGCTTACTATATATTGGTGACATATCATTTAATTTGCAAATTTGATTTAAATTATTGGTCTTCCTAACATTTACCCTTGTTTAAATTTTCGTATTCCTATCATTATCTAGTATTCCTTGATCCTACTCAGTAAGTTCACTACAAACATATGTTAAGAGAGGCTTATAGAGTAGCACATAGGCTTGCTCGATCGTTATGGTTTGGCAATGGAATAAGATTTCCTTCGGATTGACAAACATCTCGATTTTATTGGTGGTCTTCTTATTGAAGATGGTCTTTCTACGTAATTTTGGGTGCTGGTGCTCTTTTTGATTTCTTAGTTCGGGTTAAAATTCTCCTTTTACCGTTATGCCCAAACAAAAGCATTATATCTTCTGGTTTGAAGGGTATGCTTCATAATGCTAATGAATATCGTGCCATATTTATAAAAAATGCGAGTAGGTGGAAGAGTGAATTACATACTAATGATCATATCACTCATTAATTTGATCATTACATAATTTTGTGTTGTACTATATACTAAGGTTCTAAAAGACGTTAGGCTCTAGTCAAGTGGCAGATTGAGGTTTAACACCTAGGTGGCTAGGCAAGGGCCTAGGCAGACTAAGCGGATTTAAGTAAACTTATTATACACCGTATCAATAAGTGCTTGTTTATACTTAAAAAATACATAATTGTATTATGATATATAAATTGAAAAATCGAATGACATATAGATTAGAAAGTATTAAAACATAATGAAAACACGGGAACCAAAATATAATGAGTGTTCATCCAATTATTCAACAAGTCTTTTACAGTTTATTAAAATAAAATAAAACACAAAATGAAAGTTACATATTTTTTGTCTAAGTTAGAGTTGCGATTTAAGTGGGTGCCTAGGCGGGTCTAGCCGTCCCTTCTTAATTTTTAAACACATATGGATTAATTGGGCGGTAACCAGCAGCCTAGCACCTGAGCGACGCTAAGCAGGGCCTAGATAGAACCAGGCGGGACCTAGACGGCGCCATGCGAAGATTTTTAGAACGTATTATGCTTTTATCCATCCGTTTTTGGTCATCGCTGATTGAAGGACACATCCAAAACGCATTATGCTTTTATCTATCCGTTTTTGGTGATGGCATGTGGGAGTTTAATGTCATTTTGATTACGTTTCGAATTCGGCATGGGGATTTCCATATGGAATTCTAAGCTTTCCTATAGTCGTATTTGGCATGCTAAAAAGGATACTTGTCAATCAGGAGGAGCATGTATATAGCATATTTTACACGCGGATGGTTGGTGGAGCTTCTCTTTAAGGTTGTGAAGGACGTCGTGCTAGGGAAAATTAGACTCGTCAAATTATTCTTAGATTGATACGATATATGCTTTCTGAATCCCAACCATTAGATTTCAATATCTGAGATGCACAAATAATTATAAAACATATATACTTGTACAAAACAATGTTGTTTAGGAAACATTGACATACTGTAAATTCGGACCATTATTGTTAACCGGTGGGCTATTTGTGATGTTGATTTTGTTTGAGTTACAGATTTACTGTGTGGTAATTTGAGTATGATGATTACCGTCGAATTCTCTTATATGCGTGGATTACTATTTGAAGGTTAATTACTAATTAGTGCTCCTCTAGATGATGATATATTATTTGCTCCAGTACAAATTCCAGGTATGCTCGAGTCAGCTAATTTGAGTGATTAAAATTTGAGTCATACTCTCTCTCTCTTTCCCTACTCCCCAATTTGTGTAGATTAGAGAAATCTGGTGACCTACTGAGGAGAGATTCTTCAATGTGTCTATATTCCAAACACATACGTCATATGTCATTAAATGAGTGAAAAGACACTTGAAAAAATAACCTCTCTCACTTATGTAATAATATATGATGTGTCACTCTATGTTCCGACTACACTAAAAAATCTCTCTCTACTAACAGAATATAAAGAAGTGGTTCAAGGGAAAAATGGATTGGCCAGTCATTTGAATTTGGGACCCAAATACTCACGTGTGTGTGTCATAGAATATTAAAACAAAGAGGCCCAATTAGTTAATTCAATATTAAAAAAGAAACCCAAGGGTAATTAAACCCACCTAGTCAACGGTCAACACACACAAGCCCCCACCCTCTCTCAAACTGCATGTTTACTAACAAAGATGACAAATCGGAATTATTTTAATTTGAGTTTTTTTTGTGGTTATTAAAATACGAGAATAAGAATCGTTTTACTTAACTTTTTAATGTTGTTATTTTCAAATGTTGTCATAATCTTAAAGGAAAAAAAAGGAAGCCATTATTATTCCTGTGCTATTGGACTTGCATTTGAAATAGAATCCCGTTACTTCTAAACAACGGCTTGAGATTTGAGTCTATTTTAATTTATCATAGATTGTCTAATTCAGCCCATCAAACGGGCTCTAAGGGTTTTTCACAAGTTCTTAGTGGATGTGCAAACCAACTCTCATAAGGGTTAGAAGAACGCAATTTGAGGTAATCCAATTTAAACAATAAATGTATATTGTTTGATTGCATTCGATCACGTAGCATCGTAGAAGACAATTTTGTGTTTTAATTATATTTATTTTGTTTTTTTTTCTTTCTCTTTTTGTAGTTTTGATTGTTCTAAGTCAGGATATAATAAAAGATATTGTGATTAATAACCATAAAAATTTAGGTAATGCAGTTGAGGACTTTGAATCTATAAGGTCCTCACCTCGGGCCCCAAAAATCATAGGGTCAGCCATGCAAATCAACAGTATGACTATCAAGTAACATATTCATAATGAATTGTCAATTTATTAATATATTTGGCTAATCAAATAGTCTCCAACTCGAATAATTTTTTTGTAGGGATGATCTTCGAATGAAGATTAAAAAATGGAACAGTTCCGATTATAAAGTTTATACAGTAATGATACGCTATTCACAAATGGTGGAATATGTGCATTCCGATGAAGGTAACGCCGGTATAATGCTTGCATGCATGTTTCAAGCTCGGAAATGCGCGCATGGATAGACTACTGTAATGTGTTTATGTGTTTCCAAACGGCAAGAGAGCTATTGCCATTTTATGAGAAAATGGAGAGGGAGAAGAAAATACATCAATGTACCTTGGCAATACAGAATTAGGGTCTGCAGGCCGCCATCTATAGACATTTCTGGCCGTCCATTTTTCAGACGGTCAAACTCTTTCTGAATAAAAAGGGCAGCTCGATGTGTCATAGAGTGGATAGGTATAATCATAAACCCTAAACTCCCTTCTTTACAAATCGCAGCTGGTGATAGCTACTTTTGCACAGAAAATGTAATTGGCCTTCATGAAGGCATAAATTTATTAGAAGAACATAAGCAAATAAGCCAACGCCAAGCAACATATTTCCCCTAGCTAATTATTGGCAGAGAAATTAAGATATGAATGAACATGCTAAATCAAGCCACCTGGGAAATTAACTTGACACATATTCTTCCTTGGCCATTTTCTTGTGGTGTAGCTTCTTTCAATTGATGATGAATATTTATGTTCATTTGAGTATTATTTCTTAAAAATCATATTATTTCTTTGTAAGAAGTTGTCAAATCTCCATCCTTTTGATGGTATTCAAAGAAAAAAATTGTAGAGAATCTCATTCCAAGTGTCTGGGACTCCACAGAGACACCAATGAGTACAATCCATTCCCGTGCGGCCTCCCAACCCATAAATTGAAGGATGTCCATCTTTACGCAGGAGCGAGAGGTTTGTTATATCTAGCAATGTCACTGGCTTTTTGATAGTGCTTAACACATTCTTCAGCACACCCAAAGCTGGTGGCGAAGCTCCTGGATAGGGCCCAAGCAAAGGCTCCTTCTGCCCGACACAACTTTTTGCACTTGGTTCATGCCATTCACTGCCACTAAAATAAAAAATAAGAAAAGAAAGTAAGAGACTATAAATTTGATTGATGTAATTGGAACAAAACAAACTCTATAGACAAGTCTTCACAACAAATTATTCGAAATTCATAACGACAGTCATTCACTTGTATGTAGATAATTATCACTCATTTATTTGCACGCACGTGTTAATTTTTTTTGTACATCTAGGATTGTCAAACACTCATGATGACATCTAATAAAAAAAAGTTGAATTTGATTCATGAAGTTGACATTTTAAAAAGGTCATTCAACACTTTTCCTTAATTTATAAAAGGGTAAATTACATAAAACTATCTCAACTATTGGGTCATTAACAGTTTCATACCTCGTCCTTAAAAAGTTTCAATGTCATACCTTATCTTCGAATTTGTTGTAATGCCATACATTCCGTTAGTTGTCTGTCAATTTCTCTGTTAAATGCTGACGTGGCATGAGGCGGGGCCCACTTTTTATTAAAAAAATAATTAAATATTAACTAAATTATAAATAAATAAATAACCAAACCCATATCCCATCACCCCTCATCCCCTTTCCCATCTGTTGTCCCCCTTCCCCCCCCCCCCCCCCCCCCCCCCCCCCAAACATTCCTTCCAAACCCAGAACCCTACCACCCCCACTCCCCACCTCCCCCGCAACCCCTCCCTTTCTCCCTCCCCAGCCTCCCAACCACCTCCCTCTCCTCCGCTCTCTTCACCTTCCTTCCCATTCAAAAAAAAAAAAAAAAAACCAACCAGTTAAAGTGGTCCGACTTCGGCTGGAAGGATGAGGTGGTCCAGGAAAGGAAGGGTTGGGTGGGGTGCGACGATCTGAACAATCTGGGTTCATATTTGTTTCTTGTTTTTTTTTTAAGGGAGGGGACTAGTTGAGGTGGTCCAACTTCGACGGGAAGGATGAGGTGGTCCGGGAAAGGAAGGGTTGGGTGGGGTGCGACGATCTGAACAATCTGGGTTTAGATTTGTTTTTTTTTTATTTTTTTAGGGAGGGGTTCCCCGGGGGGGGATGGTGGGGTTCTGGGTTTGGAAGAACGAATGTTTTTGTTTTTGGAGGGGAGGACGACGAATGGAAGGAAGGTTTTGTTTTTCTTTTGGGGGGAGGGGGGAGGGGACGACGCAGACGACAGATGGAAGGGAAGTTTTTTTTTTTTTTTTTGGGGGGGGGGAAGGCGGACGGAAGGAAGATTTTTTTTGGGGGGGGGGACGACGCAGACGACAGATGGAAGGGAAGTTTTTTTTTTTGGGGGGGGGGGAAGCGGACGGAAGGAGATTTGGAGGGGGGAAGACAGACGGAAGGAAGGTTTTGTGGGGGGGGGGAAGACGGACGACGGAATGAAGCTTTTGTGTGTGGGAGGGGGGACCGGATGGACGGAAGGAAGATTTGGGGGGGGGGGCATAGGGAAAGTTTTTGTTGGGGGGAGGGGGAGACGACAGACGGGGGAAGATGGAGGATTTGGGGGGGGGGGGACAAAGGGAAGGTTTTTGTTGGGGGGGAGGGGGAGACGACAGACGAGGGAAGATGGAAGGGGATGAAGTTTCAAGCGCGGGGGGGGGGGGGATATGGGTTTGGTTTGATTGGTTTTTTTATATTTTGATTTTTATTTATTAATAAAAATTTTAATATTTAATTATTTTTTTAAATAAAAAGTGGGCCCCGCCTCATGCCACGTCAACATTGAACAGAGGAATTGACAGACAACTGACGGATGATATGACATTGCAACAAATTCGAAGATAAGGTATGGCATTAAAACTTTTTAAAGACGAAGTATGAAACTGTTATTGACCCAATAGTTGAGGTAATTTTATGTAATTTACCCTTTATAAAACCATAAGAGAGAAATTGCACTATAAAGAGTGTTGTGAAAATAAGATGATTTTCGTGGAATACTAATAACAGTTTCTCTTAATTTAAAATCCAATGCTGATTAGTTCAGATTAGTTATGTAAAAAACTTACTTGTAATGAGAGGGAGAAATTCCTTGGAAGAAAACCCTGGACTTTGCTGGATCAATGTTTGAATCCACCCATCCAGCCCAAGTCTCGAGCGCCTTCTGAAAAGCAAGCATGCGGTCAATGTCTTTGCTGGTCTGGCCTCCTACTTCAACATAATCCCATCTGCAAAATTATAATAGTTAATTATGTATTCACCTTCTAACTACAATTAAAGTCTAACTAAAAGAAAACCAAATATTTTGTAGTAAATATAGTTTTAGGCCGGCTTACGGTTGAGAGGGTCCTCTGCGATTCCACCAATGCCAAGTGTTAAAGATGAGCATGTCAATATCCTTCCATAAGTTGCCTCCCACAATTGAATCAAGCTTCAAGACCCTCCCAATCTTTTCTTTTACAATATCTACTAGATACATATTACTGTCTAGCATCACTCTAATTCCATAATCCTGCAAGTATTGATAAAGATCCCAAAAGAAAATTGAGAAAGAATCACATGCTTCGTGTTTGGTAGGATCATGACAAAAGTTCTTGTCAACTAGTTTGTCCAAGAGAACTGAAATGTCAAATTAAATTTCACGAGACTAAATAAACTCCATGGATGGACCCACTTAAATTACCTAATAAAGGTGAAGAAAAAGTCTATAAACTTTTGGGATTGATGCATTGCACTCAGCTACCACATTTATGTGTGATTTGACTTCACTTGATTTAAGTTGGTTATCAACTAAACAGACAATAACATTTTATTGCTAAAGTTTTAATCATATTATATGTTACTAAGCTGTTAATTTTGACTACTTATACAAATACAAATGTATGTGAAAGGTTTTGATCAATTCATATCTTGACTTGATAACAACATGTGAAACTATATGACAATAGAATTATTCTCATGACAAACAGGAAACAATACCCATAATGAAATGTAGATTAGACGAACCGTGAATTCGAAGATAGATACAGTGTCTACTCTTGTCACATTATAATTAGCAGTTGGTACAGCAGAGTGAAGTATGCATGTCAAGGACTGCCATTGATTTCGGCTCAAAGAATCTCCAACGAAAATGATGTTCTTCCCTCTAAATCTTTCGAAGAAGTCAAGTGCGTCAAATCTGAATATCAAAGTTATCAAAAAACTTTAAGCTGGGTTTCCATAGGATAAACTATCTATCACTCAGGTAAAACATGTAAATGCAGATTAATAATGTTTTTCTTTTATCAAATAGTTTAACACGTTATACACTACGCTGTCTGGTGTTGATTAACATTTTAAGTACACAATATGCTTCTGCATTCAACAATTATCGATATGGTGGACATGCCACTTATGTATGCGCGTGTTAAAAAAAAATAAAGTTAAACGATAATCATTTTTCATCATGAATCGAGAGGATAATCCATATAGGCATACAGTTCAACGACAGGAAACTGCCAGTAGGCTGCAGGTTCAATGCATATAGATTTAGCATTGTTTTCTTTCGAGCAGTACAATTCGTTCTGGCCAAATACTTTTCTGCCGATCCTAATTTTACAGAAACCAGAGAGATAGAGAGATTGGTGCACCTTGCTAAATCACAGTCAAGTGGTTGCCATCTGTATTTGGTGTGAATCTGATCGGGACGGCCATTCTTTTGGCAGCTAAACTCGCGCTCAATGAAGGGGCATGAGGAAGGATCGTAGAGCGGGTAGGACTGGTCCAGAACCCATCTACCTTTGAAGAAATCGCACGACGATGATGACTCATCACCTCTTGCACGTACTACTACTTGGTAATCACAAACAACAAGAAGGAGGAGGAGGTGAGCAGCTATACTACTAACACAAAAACTACTATGAACGCAGTAATCCATGAATCCTTTGTGTGTGTGTGTGTGAGAGAGAGAGAGAGAGAGAGAGAGAGAGAGAGAGAGAGAGGTTTACAAGAAATGATATGGGACTACAAACTCTTCTCTTAATCTTCTCTTTTTATCTTATAGCTAGTTAGCTACTATATTTATAAGTCTTGTCTGAAATATACGTGAGAGAGGATGGAAATTAAGTTGGCAATTTATTTATCTTTTAGTTTTCTCCTCACGCGCATCTCTGTTTGCTTATAATTTTTTAATAGAATAAATAAAAAAAAGAATTAAATAACAGCTTTAAATAAAAATTTTCAAAAGGACAAAAAGATGGGTAGAAAGTATTGTCCTTTGTTTTTGGTCATTATCTTTTGGTGTTGAGCATTTCCCATGCTAAATCGGTAACACAGTAAATGTGTTGCCAATTTTAGTTAAGAAAAATCTTGCCTTGCAATATATTTTATAGAAAAAATCCTTCGTACTTGATTTCCGATTTACTACCCACCCTTATAAAAAGTTAAAAATGAAAAACTCTCTTTTCCCACCCACCCTTATTCCTAATATAACCTTTTATTTATTAGAATATATAGGATATATATATATATATTTATATATATCTCTTTAACAAAAAAAAAATGATAAAAATCGGTTAACCATCCCAATTCCAAAACTATCGAAGCAACAGACCTCCAAACCCCATATGCACCACGATCTCCAATACGGCAGCCGCACCAACACCCAGGCTCCACCCCATCCAACCTTTGCAGCACCACCATAGCCTCAAAATTGCCCACCTCCATGGGTTTACCCATCTTCCTTCGATGTACACAATCTCTTTCATTGCCTGAATTGGATCAAGATTGTACACTGTCATGAGAGAAAGGGAAAAGGAAGGAGTTGAAAAGAAGGTAGCCATCATCAATGCCGTCGTGAGGGAGGCGTGTGGTTGTGCACTTGTCGTGGTTATAATAGTGAGAACGGGGTGGGAGTTTTCTGATTTTTTTCGTTTTTTCTTTTTTTTTTCTTCTGCTATTTTAGTTTTTAATGAAAAAAAATATAATGCTTAGGTGACAAAATACAATTTGTTATTGTTTAGGTCCTTACGGTCATTCTCTAAAAGGACATAGTTGTCAATGGAATTTTCACATTTAAGTGGGGTGGGGAAATAAGAAAAGGGGGTGGGTTTAACACTCCTCTATTTATATATTGTTTCTTTAATACTTTTCTTGCTTGTGTCTTAGTTGCTTCTGATGAGCAATTGGCTAATCTTTATCCCTTGTATAGTTTCACGATTTATCACATCATTAAACTAAAAAAAAAAAGACTTGGGGTTTATCAAGAAAAGGAAAGATCTAAGATGATATCGATGCGAATGCGATGTCCATTTCCCCCCTTATGAGTCTTTTTGCTTAAATGTTCCATCACTTTCTCAAAGGGTCCAGCATATCAACATCAACAAAAAATTGAAACCATCACGCAACTGAGTCACATGTTGTAGGGGCTAAATTATGGAATCAGACGTCTCACCTAATCCGACTTAACTTTTTTTTCGAGAATGTGAAGGCAAAATATTTCCACATCAATTTTGCTTTATTGGTATCAAAATTTGGATAGAGTCTGTCGGGTTCAACACATATATGTTTGGAGTGTTGTTTTCGATCTCAGTACCACGAGATTCACTCAACAAAAAGAGAAAATATGCATGCCATTGTTGGAGGATGCCAACAAATAGTGATTGGTGTTCGAGTGTGTGTAAGGTTGCATGTAAAACTGACTTCTTAACCAGAAGATTGTGAACTGAGTGGGAGGGTAGTTCAGTTAAGTTCATTTTTGTGCCTCGAGCGAATGAGGACTTAGAATTCAATATGAATTTGCGTGTATTTGCCTAAAAAGTAAATGAAAGAGAAATATAAACTAAAACGAGAAACTGAACATGATGAAGTCAAAAGTAAATCTAGGATGGTAAGTCTAGCTACATGACATGAAAAGTAAATGAGCTGAAAATGTACAAAAAAAGAAAAAAAAAAGAAAAAAAAAAGAGGAAAACTCTAGCAAGATTCAGGCCATGAAGGGTGAGATAATGCGAGGGAAGTCTATTGAGATCACTGGTACCAGTACCAGACTGGACTAAGCAGGAAGCATGTGCCTCATATAGGAAATCAAGGATTGTTGGAACCCATCAACCAAATCATACCACGAGGAGGCAAGGCTGTAAGAGTTTTAGATCTTAGGGATCGTAGGAGGGCGTTTTCTTTGAAGAAAGACTTTTAGATTGTAGCTGAATAGCAATTTGCGTTGTGCTAAAAGCAATGGGATTGATTGAAAGTCATTTGAGGTTTGTATAATTGTAGAGACTGAATTGACGAAGATCATGAGCTTGAAGGTCTTTGGTTTTATTTATAGGCATTGGAGAAGGACCAACCTCAATGCTATCGTTGAGCTCGAGCATGGGTAAATCAGTCATTTGGTACTCATCTGCAATTCTTAGTTGGTGGCATTCATTTGTGTCTTGTGGTGGTTCGTACGATTGTCATGCATCAGCTTGTCCTCGAAATTTAGCGACATATTCCCGAATTCGATTGTTCGTGTGGCAGACGCGTTTTGGGGGGAAAACGTTTTTCGATCCCTCGGACGAGTTGGAGTGAAGTGAGTTAGTCATCCGATAGGATAGGATCCTGCATTGGGCATAAAAGTTGGTGAACCGAAATCGTGCAACTTTGTGTAACTAAAAATAGATTGGGAAAAGAAGAAGTAGAGGGAGGGGAAGCTAGGGTAGCTACAACACAAAGAAAATTTAGAAATCTAAACTCACGATACCATATAGAAATATAGAACTCGTTGATTTCATTGATAGCACAAGGGACGACATGTTTTGTTAGGAATGTCGGTATTACAAGATAGAGAATGCACAAAGTAAAGTAGAAAATGGACACCAAGAATTTACGTGGTTCGGCAATTTATGCCTACGTCCACGGAACAACGATCAATCTTCACTATATGAAAATGATGAGTACAACAAGAGTAGTCTTACCAAGCCAAAGACAAGGCTTGATGGATACAAGAAAGTATAACACACACATTCTATCACCCTAAACTTCACTCACACAATGTGTAGTGGAACACTCTCACTCTCACTCTCACTCTTGGAGTGGAACTCTAGCTTTGGACTTGATCCTTTTCTACTCACTTCTTTCTTGATTGGTTACATCACTACAACATCACACCCATATTTATAGGTGAGGGCTTAGCATTCTACTAGTTTCTAGTTCTTTCTACAAACTAGAACTAGTTTCTAGTTTCTAGTTTCTAGTATATTCTACAAACCTCTAGGTTAGATAATTCTAGACTAGCCATCCTACTTTGCATGCTAGAATTTTCTAGCATCCATCTTTTATAATGGGCTGGACCTTTAATGTCCTTCATCATGGGCTGGACCCATGGTATACCAACATGTTTGGCTTCACCCTTTGAATCTATTAAAACTCGTCCATGATATTTTGTTTTTAACTTCTATCTTTGAATCTATTAGTTTTAGGCATGTTTGGCAGAGGTTCACTTTGTTTTCGATGCTTTAGCCAATTATGCTCACTTTATCTGTTCCGATGTAATTGGGTTTGTACCTTCCAATCCTGGCTAAACAGACGTTGTGTGATGTTATATGATGCTTTATGTTTGATGACCCTCTCGTGACTCTGGTCTTTAATCTATTTTATATCCATTAAAAACATAAATTGAAAGTCAATATTCAGGGCTTAAATATTTCCTAAAGTTTATTTTTTATTTTTCTTCTTTGGTCCTTTCGTGGTTGGAATGAAGATCAGTATGTCCAAAACTGAAAAGACTATTACCCATTTTTTAAGACCTGAAAGCAAATTAATCACTAGAAGAAAGGACATATTTTAAGCACAGCCAATTACTCCTCAAGGCTAATGCCTCTCAATTATATATGCCAACTTAATTTAGCATATAGAATGCTCGATCGCTAAGCACAGCAGAGGTTAAACACCGGAAAAATTGATGATTATATTATATACTTATAACCAAATTGTGAACATAAAGATATATTCGTTGTTCCCTGGAATTGTATATATTGTTCTCCATGCACCTGGAGAATCATAACAATTATTTATTGATGCACTAACATTTTTAAGTTCAAATCACAATAAACAAATACAAGTGATAATGCACCCCATATTAAACTAGTGATTACTGATTAGGTGTCTTAATGTATGCCACGTGAGTAGAATTGGCAACCTTGGTCAAGGTTTTTAAATCATAAGCAATCCAACACCTTGACGTATCTTGGTTGTAAAAGTAGCCCAAACACTTGCAATCCGAAGTACACTTCTTACCACAATCGGTCTCCTTTATAGCAGTTCCCCGGGTGTACTTGCTCATGAAGTGATCAACCCCTTCAACTTTGTAGTAGTGGAAGCTATTTGCTGCACAAGAAGCTAGCTTCTCAGGCTCACAAACCTTGCTCCAGCCGAATAGTCCCTTAGAGGATGGGCAAGCAACACATTGGCTGTCCTCACAGAGACCGAAGTTTCCACACCGCTCTGGCAATTGGCACTCGGTTTCCCATATCGAATTATCTCTGTCGAAAAGAGTGAAGGTCACCTCCCATGCACGCCAATCCACCTTGTCATAGTAAGTGTACAGCTTGACATTTCCATCAATTCCAAGCCTAAGGAATGTCAGTGTGCTATTGTATTTGGGTCTAGCTAGAATGGCATTTCCACCAGAGGAAGAGTTGGCCACTTGATATTCCAAGCTTATGTCATAAGCATAACCCTCATCTGTATCCGGTGCAACATTCAATGTGACATGGTCAAGTGAGCCTTTCTCAATGGTAAACAACTGAGAATAGAGTACTGATTTGGGAGAGTTGTTGCTCTTATAGTACAAAAATATTCCCTTAGGCTCCATCACCAAGCTGTACGGCCCATCTTTGTTTTCTGTCTCGGAGACCCGACTCACCAGCTTGTTTATTGTTCCTGGCCTTAGAGATTGTCCCACCAACAACGTGTCGGTAGGGTGGTCAAAGCTTTGCCAAACAAAGTTGCCCTTGGAGTCATAAAGTACCATGTTGCCTGTTGGAAGCAACTTGAAGCCTACCACACCTTTGTTGGCAGTGTTGGTTTGCCAAGCCACTCGGCCATCGGCATCCGCCAGTACAAGGTTGCCATCTTCTCCAAATGCGAGGGTGGCATTTTCGCCAACCGGGTTTCCTCGATTGGCCTCCCAAACCCAACGGAAGAGTGACTCCGAACGAGTCAAACCCATGCGAAGAGCAAGAGTAAAGGCATTTGGGGTGGTGTTGTAGAAGGCAAGTTGGAAGGGGGAGCTAAACACACTGAGCATACGATAGTTTCCATCGTATTCTACAATGTAAGGCCCAAATTCACCTTCATTGACAAACTTGAAAGTTTGATTTGCGGGAACTTGAGCTTGAGCAACGAAAGCAAAGAGTGAGAAAAGAAAGAGGGAAAGCAAAGGTGACATAGTTAAATTATGTAGTAGAAAGCTTGTTCAAGTTTGATCTAAAGAACTTAGTAGTCCCTCTATTTATAATTTGGATTGGGTTCATTTCTCAGATCTGGTCTTTGATAAATATTACTAAGATATAGCCATCATTCATTATTGCGTGCACCGACTGCTTAGACGCCAATGTTGATCAATCCTACCCTGCACAGCTGCACTTTGTATAAAGCGGTAATGATCGTGTTGGATTTATTATAAGATAATGGTATATTATGATGAGGATAACGTTGGGATACTAAATTTTAAAATTAAATTAACAAATTAAATTACGTGTCACTAACAGAAAATAAACATGTTAATTATTCTAACACACATGGTTTGCAAAATTTAGTTTAATTAACACTTAATAATTCAATCATCAACATCACATGATTTACAAAATTTAATTTAAAAATTTGTTGTCTTTAGCATTATTTTTAGGGAGTTTTAATAAAACATTTTCGGTATTGTTCATTTTTAACGAAAAACCACATTTTTACCTTTAACTGACATTATTCACTATAACTTTAAAAATGGCTTTTCATTAAAAGAGAAGTTTTTTTAGACTTTTCATTAGTTTTCTTTTATTTTAATGATAATGTGTTATCAAATATACGAATTTATATAACTTTGTGTATTATATAATTTACAAATCTAGAAACAAACATTTTATATTACATTGTACCTGTTTGATTCTCTTTATTTATTTGTTTGGGAGTTGATAATTACTATTTTGTACTTCTAAGAACTGTCTAGTTGCGCATATTAGAACGATTTTCCTCATCTTATCCGATTAGGCGAAGACCATATGTCCAAATCACAAAGGTATGTCGGAAGGTTAATTGTTTAAGTCAAATTTGTCAATTATGTAATGTATCACTAATTAAAAAAATAAGTACAGATATCTCCACTTTTTTTTTTTTGAGAGAAATACAATATTAGATATTCATTGCAAACAACGCAACACGAGTATAAAATGAGAACAAATTAAGGTTATCGTGCATATTGGGCCTCGATAAAATCTTGCTGGAACTTTCAACCCGGTCTAAGGAAAAAGAGCGTCCCACACTACAAAGAATCTATCATTAAATGTCAATACAAAAGCAAATTACAAGACATCCCTAAGCAAATAAGGGGGATCTTCCGCCCACAAACTAGCTAGCATACATCATTTGCTATGCATGGAGCATCAACCGTGCGGCAAAGCGACCATGGCTTCCATAACCCTTCCACACGCTGCAAACCCAGCCTGAACCACCAGATGAGAAAGTCTCCAACGACTTGGATTGGTTGGACTAAATCAAGGTAACTCGACGCCAAACGCCGAATACAATCTACAGACATGCGCTCTCCTTGAGAACCTAAGAAGACCTAGGAACCCTAAAGAGCAATATTCTTAGGAAGACCAGGACTAAACTAAGAAACTCAAAGAAACTAAATTTATTAAACCTCAGTGCACTGAGGCCACTGGGAAAAGGAGGATGAAAATGAAATGGGTTCGACCCACCAAACAACCCCAAGCTAAACCCAAGTCCTGAATTAGACCCAAATCAAGAGAACCTTGAAAAGGGAAAAACCTGGATCTGGGAGGAGACCATAAATCACAGATCAGCCATGCAAAAAGGTGGGGGATAAAAGCAAGGATGGAAAAAGCTAAAAGGGCGGCAGGGTTGGCACAGGGACCGGAAAGGGAAAGGGAAAGGGAAAGGACTCGGGCGAAGAGACGGCACATGGAAGGGGGAAAGGTGAAGACACGGGGGAAGGGGGAGACAGGGGAAGGGGGCACAGAAAGGGGTGGAAAAAATCGAAAAAAAGGCAAGGGGAAGGCTGGGACGGGGAAGAGGAAGGGAGGGAGAGCTAGGAAGAGGAAAGGAGGGGCTACCACCAACCCCCAACCATAGTCAGATATCGGCGGCGAGGGGTGGGAAGTGGTAGGCGACTAGGGTTTTTGGCAGAGCAAAAAATATTTACGGATATCTTCACTTAAGTGTCTTATTTTTTCACTCATCTTTTAATAAAGATGTTATTAACAAATTTACCCTTGAAAAAATGACGTATAAGCACCTGGAAGCTGTGAACGTTCCAACTTCCAACGAACTATTGCTCTCTGGCTCATTTTCTTTCTCTATTACAGTTTTATCCTCATTTTCTATTTCCTCCATCCAATTTGTTTTTCCTTTTTTAAATTTTACCATTCTTGTTGGTCACCCAATTTGTTCATTTTGGATTTTTAGTCATTGGGTCATCGATTTGATCATTTTTGGATCCAGGTTTTTGCTGGTTGTGGCAACAGAAGATGGTGGTTTATGGTGGCATTGTGGATTTATGTGGGTGGTGCATATGGTTGGCTGGGTGGTGTTTGTGGGGTTGTGGATTTTGTCTTAGGCCTCTTTGTTGTCATTCTTGTGGTTAACAATTTACCCACCAATAAGAAACTGGAGATGCGAATTTGGGAAGCATGGGGAGCAAAAGAATGAACCACATCCTCCATTGACATCAAGAGACGACAGAGAAGGTTCCAATAGCCAAGAAGAGCTCCCTAAATCGTACACCACAATATTTTGAACATGCATCAAGAGGAACCCAAGAAGGCTTGGAAACCCTAGACGACGGCTAAATGAGAAGAAAAAACTCACGCCCTCGTGAGAAGGGAATTGTAATGTTTTAACTTTTGATAACGGGTGCGATATAATGTAGGTATGAAAATAAGACAATGGAGTAATCGTCTAGCATCACTCTAAAAAATATGTACATTAATTAACATTTCAATTATAATTCAATCACAAATAACCACATCATAAGTTTTATAAAATATAATTTAAATAGATGGTGACATATCAATTTAAAAATTTCTCCACCAAACTCTCAAAGATGCACTTAAAAAATAAAGGAAAACGTATGAAAAGGGCTTGAAAACTGAGTTTTAATGATAAGGACAAAATAAAGGGTAAAGTGAATAGTACCATGATTGATTTTTTAGTGTAAAAATGTGGTTTTTCGTTAAAGTGAACAGTACCGGGTGTTTTTCGTTAAAGTTCCCAAAAAATAAAGAAATAATTCTAACCCCACTAACCCTAAACCCACGACACCACTACACCCGCTCCACTATACCAGGGAACCAGTGGCGAAGCCACGTGAGGGCGAGGAGTGGCGGCCGCCACTCCCCTCGCCGGAAAACAGGACTGGATCTCTGGGTCAGCCCCTCCCCTCGTCGGAAAATCCACTGGTTCAGCTGTCCCTGCTTCGGTGATATCTGGGTTTGCTGCGCGCAGCAGCAGACTGAGTTTGAATTTTTTTTTTAAACATCCAGACCAAAACGACGTCGTTTTGGTTCTAGTAAAAAAAATAATTGAAATAGCGCCTGCGGTTTCGTACTTTTCAAAATAAAAAATATATATCTTGGGGACCGCGTGTTCCCATTTTACTCTCAATCCCTCTCACCACTCAGACCTCAGTGCTGCCGTGTCCTTCCCCCTTTTGTTTTTTCAACCTTTCTGCCAAAGAGCACAGCATGTCAGCAACCCAAAGTCCCATCAGCAACATAAAAAATATTTTTTAATTCCAATTGGATTGTCAATCTTCCAGCCACTCTCCTCCACTTCTCTAGCCGCTGAGCGCCTGAGCCACCGGCTTCAGCCTTCAAAGGTAAATTTTTTTAATTATTAAATTTACAATCCCTAACCCTAATTAATTATTTAATACAAATTTTGTTTGATAGGTATAGAATTTTATGGTAATGCACTAATATGGTTATTGGTTATTGATTATTGATTATTAATCTGATTCTATGATTATTGATATGAAATTAAAATGTATTTTTTGGGTGAAAATTAAAATTAAAATTCTTGATTATTTCATATGATTAGTTGAATTGAATATTTATTTATTGAATAATTTGTATGCTTATTGGTATTGTTTAATTGAATTGTTGGTTGGATTAATTATTATGCATATTAGTATAGTCTACTCTAGGATTAAGAGTGTAAGAATTTTTTTTCCTTTTCATTTTACAGTTACATAATGGAACGATACTATAAAAAACAATGTTTAAATCATCCTCAAAGATTAAGGGTGTAAGGATTTGATTGTTGCTATTTTTTTGAACCTTACAATCTTTTAACTTCGTCCCTCCCCCAGTCAATTCCTAGCTTCGCCACTGCAGGGAACCATACAAATTGTAAACTGGAAGCATGTATTTTCATTCATTAACTCAATGTATAAATAAGCACAACAACTATTCGATGATTATAAACAATTATTTTTTCAAAAATTATATTTTATCGAATGAGGGAACTCTAGCAGTAATATTAGAACTGTGGTTCCCATTTGACATAGTCCTCCCAAGCGCTAGCGAAATTTTACTCTTTTTCTCCTCCTCCTTCCTCTCGTTACCCTTTCAGAATGGGAACCACCATTCTCTTCCGGTGTCGGCGTCGAACGTGCTCCGCTCTATGCTCCCGTCAACTCTTCTTAACAAGATCTCTCTCTTTTCCGATTAGTTAATCTAACTTTGCATAGAGAAACAAGTAGGAGAGAATGAAGAAGGAGAAAAAGAGAACATCGATCAATAGTCGCCGGCGCATGGGTTGGATTCACCGGAAAAAAATGGAGGGGTGTCGTGGTTTAACTAGGTAGCGTCTCCGTGTATTTTCGATTGTGGTTGATGGAGACTGGATGGTTTAATTATTTTTTTGTTTTTTTATTAACACTAGTATATAACCATACACAAAGGGTGTGTGAAATGTTTTATTTTCGTTTTCAAAATTGAAGGATTGAGGAAGAGAGAGAGAGAATGTGGGAGTGGGAAGAGAGATTTATTTAATTTTTTTTTAAATTTTTAAAAATTAGAGATGTTAAAATCACGTGTAGGTGATGCTTAAACAAAAGCAAAATTTCGTTTTGTGAAATTAAGTTAATGCCATTAACTTTTTTGTTGTGATAAAAGACAAAATAGTTTTTTTTCACCTTCTTTTGGTTAATAAAAAGGATTCTATTAATATGTTTAAATAGGGCAAATTTAGGATTTTAGAATTTATAGATATATAGATAAGACAAAGGCCTAATTGGATTATTAGTCCCAATGGTGATATGGTGGTTGGAAGATAGTCCATGTGGTAAAAAAAAATAGGATTTAAGTCCCTGTGGTGAAGTCTATGAGGATTTATGCCCAAAATTGAATATTTCGTCGATTCTCCGTTACTTATTAGCACTTAAGCCAAACATATTAAGTTAAAACGAATCTCTCATTAATTGTTATCACGTGTGGCTTACATGTAAGGCTAACTTTATTTTTTTTGTCTCATATGTGAGTCTTATGTACTAACAATTAATGAAGAGTTGACGAAATCTACAATTTTGGGCATAAATCTAACAAATTTTACCACAATGGCTTAAATTCTAATTATTTTTTTTACCACATGCTATCTTCCAATTATCTTATCACCATATAGATTATTAATCCAATAAAGCCTAAGATATATGATTCATATCTAAAAAATCATTTTATATAATTAGAGGGCTTGTAAATCTCCTCAAGTAGCTAGCGAAGAATATTCTTCATCTAGGTCGTGTCTTCGGTTTTCTTTTATTCAATATCGGTTGGGATGAAAAAGAAAAAGAAATTCATGGTTTTGGACTGCTAAACCTAAACAAAGAATATTTGTTCACAATTGATATCTTGTAGTTGATAAATTGCATTATTCTTTGTTTGCAAAGTTGTTAATGTGGGATGGATATTATATCATACATCAAATCAGCAATACTTCAAATGAGCAATATATACATTAATATGCACAACCAACAAATACGTTAAACCGCTACACGAAATGCAAACAGTGCAAATATATAAAAGACGATAGAGACGACAAATCTAGCACCAAAAGTACACACAACACCACCGCTAAAAGTGAGGCCACATCAAACCACCATTGGAACTACGAAGCTACAACAAACTGGCCAGAGCGACATAACCTAGCTAAGCGGCACAACATAACACGAACAAAATACAACCTAAAACTTAAAAACTACCAAATCCGAGAAAGTACCACCAATCAACTCGTCTCCTTGTGAGGATTGCACCTATACTAGAAAGATTCAGCATCCGCCAAAAATAAATATTGCTCTAAAATTGTCTGAATGCCTAAGGTAGTGGATCGATGGATCTGGTCGCTCAAGGCGGCATAAAACGCTACATCCCATTGCGTAGGGCAACTCATCCGTCAAGTCCAGTCACCTAAGGCGGTCATCCACTAGATTAGGGTTCACATGGCAATGGAGCAGCCATGTTAGAATACCTAATGCAGCGGAATTAACCAATATTGTCAGAATACCTAATGCAGCGGAATTAACCAATCTTGTCGCCCAGAGCGGCATGGCCATCGAACTCGGTCCCTAATATGGCTTGACCATCAGCTTTAGTTGTGTTAAGGATAGTAATCCAATGGTAGAATATGGAGACACTTGTCAAAAGATTAAGAATGTTGTTAGAGTTAGTTACATTGTGACTTAGACAATAAGTTTCATAGAAGATAGTATATAGTCTTGATATTGGAAGAATGTATTAAGACAGAAAACATACATGAAAATATTACTTCTCTATCTCTCTCTATCTTCTTTCTTCTTCTCCGTATCTTTCACAAGCATTATACATCTCATTCTTCTCTGAGATTACAGCTTGGTTTACATGGTATTGTCGCCGGAATAGCTAATCGCTCGGTTGGATATTTTTGATCTTGAACTGCTTCCGCTCATCATTTCTGATCCCATCATCATCATTTCTGGTTTCTTGGTGTTCTTCATCTTCTCTCTACCATTTTTCTTGGTGTTCGTCTGCTGTGCACATCAAGTGTTCGATATAAGTCCTCAATCGTTATTCTTCTTCAAGATTTCAGGTTTCATGCAGAAATGGTTACTGCTTCACAACTGCAGATTATTCAGTCTCCAATTACATCCCCCATATCCATTGTTTCAACATCTGTGACAATAAAGCTTGATGAGACCAATTGGTTGGTTTGGAATTTTCAGATGCAGCTTCTACTTGAAGGGCTGGAATTATGGGTTTTGTGATGGATCTGCACCTTATCTGAGGTTGATTCTGAAGGAGTTACTTCTCAAACAGAATCTGATGACTACAAGATCTAGAAGATGCACGATCTTGCATTGATGCAGTTGATTATTGCAACATTCTCGTCATCTGCTATTTCTTGTGCTATATGGAGTACTAGTGCTTAAGATCTATGGACAAGACTCAAGGAACAATTCTCGACTGTTACAAGAACAAGTATTTTCCAGATGAAGTTAGAATTACAGAATATTAAAAAGGGTAATGATTGTATTTCTTTTTATTTGCAAACGATCAAGGAGGCTAGAGACTATCTTTCTGCAACTGGGGTTAAGTTTGATGATGATGATATAGTAATTCTTACTCTTAATGGCCTATCATCTGAGTATAATACCATTAGATCAATCATTAGAGGCAGGGAACATGTTATTTCTCTTAAAGATCTGAGATCTCAATTGCTTGCTGACGAAGCAATGCTTGAGAGTGCCTCTGCAACTCCTTTTCTTACTGCGATGGCTGCTGATAATAGTGGTTCTCAGACACGTTTTAATGGGAAATCTGGACAACAGTCTTCTTACAAGAATCAAATTGATGGGTCTAATTCTGAAGGATCTTATGGAACTCAATATGGCTCTCAGTATAAACCATTCTACAACAAGAATAAAGGTAAAGGGAAGTTCCAGTATGGTTCCAAATTTGGGAACAACAAGCATTTTTTATTCAAATCCAGCTCATGGGATTCTTGAAACTTCACCACTTCAGGCTACTTCTGGAAATTCTTGTCAGATATGTGGCAAATATGGTCATCTTACTGATACATGTAGATTTCGGAACACTGAATCTGCAATAGTTGAAGGGTGTCAAATATGTCGAAGAAAGAACCACATTGCACAATTTTGTCATTTCAGGAATGCCAACATTAATTCTATTATGGATCAATGAATGTTATGCATGTCAATGCATCTGCACCTCCAATGGATTCAACCTTTTCTCAGCAAGTTTGGCTTACATATTCAGGTGCAACAAACCACATGACTGCAGACTTGAAGAATTTGTCATTGGCAACTCATTTTCCTTCCACTGAGATGATTCAAACTGCTAGTGGTGAAGGTTTGAAAGTCTCTCATAAAGGATCTTCCATATTGCAGACTCCCTTCCATAATCTAAAATTAAATTCAGTTCTACATGTGCCCATAATATCTCATAATTTACTCTATGTACACAAAATTTGTCTTGATAATAATTGCTGGTTGATATTTGATACTTGGTGTTTTTGGATTCAGGACAAAGCCACAGGGAGAATATTGTTCAAAGGTCTCTGGAATGATGGATTGTATCCTATCCCTTTCACGTCATCTTCATCTCATACACCAAAAGCCTTCTTTGCAGCTTATATTGGCAAACCTGTAACCTCTAGTCTATGGCACCATAGGTTAGGCCATCCCTCCAACAAAGTTGTTTCTCTTATACTTAAGAAATCAAATGTATCTAGCATTTATGATTCTATACTTGTGATGTGTTCAAGTTGTATTGAGGGCAAAATTAGCAAACTACCCTTTGATTCAGCCACATACAAATCTATCAAACCTTTTGATATTGTACACAGTGATGTATGAGGTCATGCCCCATGTTTGTCTATAGAAGGTTTTAAGTACTATGTTACCTTCATAGATCAATGTACTCGATTTTGTTGGATTTTTCCACTTGTCAATAAAGATGATGTTTGTCCCACATTTATTACATTCTATCAGTTTGTACTTAATCATTTCTCAGTGTCTATTAAAACACTTCAGAGTAATGGAGGGGGTGAGTATATAGGGAACCAATTACAAACCTTTCTTGCTGCCAAAGGCATTAGTCACCACTTATTTTGTCCATACACCCCAGAACAAAATGGTTTGGTTGAGAGGAAACATCGTCACATTATTAAAACTACAATTACTCTTCTTCAAACATCTCACCTACCTGCACCATTTTGGTATTTTGCATGTCAAACATCAGTATATCTTGTTAATCGAATGCCATCACAAACTCTGAATCAGAAATCACCATTTGAAATGCTATATGGTTATGTCCCTGATGTCAGTCACCTCAAAGTCTTTGGTTGCTCTTGTTATCCACTCTTAAGACCTTTTGACATCTACAAAGTTACAACTTAGAACAAATAAGTGCATTTTTCTGGGATATGCATCAAAGTACAAGGGCTACCTATGTTATGAAGTCATCAGTAGTAAAGGCCGTGTGTTCTTGGTCCGGGGGGTTCATGAGGATTTGGTTGTACCCCGAGTAAGCATTCATGAAGCTTAAGAGTTCACACCTTGCTGTAGAGTCCACAAGTCTATCAATAAGATGAAGGGGAAAGTTATCATTCGGGCATCCTTTGTTTACGTTGGTGTAGTCGACACACATCATTCAGGCATCATTTGTTTACGTCGGTGTAGTCGACACACATTCTCCACAAGATCTTTTGAAGCAAGAGACTTTCTTTGGTCAGATTTTTCTTAACAAGGACCACATTTGCTACCCATGTTGGGTAATTGACTTCGCGGATGAAGCCTATGTCCTTTGAGTTTTTCAACTTATGCCTTCATTGTTTCGTATCGTTCAACGTCATAAGATCTTTGCTTCTGTCTCACCAGCTTGGTCTTGGGGTCAATACTCAAGCGATGGCAGATGATATCGGGAGAGATGCCGCATGTCCTTGTATGACCAGGCGAAGACCTCAGTGTTCTCTTGCAAAAAAGAGATCAATGCCAACCGAATGGGTGGTGACAAGGTGGTGCCAATCTTCACCATGCGATTCGGGTAATCTTTTGAGAAAGAGACCTTCTCAAACTCTTCAACATGTTGTGCTTGCGGGGTGAAAGAATCATCTTGAGGATCGTCGGGTTGACTGTTGCCCCCATGAAGATCCAAGTTGGCTTCGTTCGAGCTGGTCTTTATGACTTGATCATGTATAGAAATGGTTTCCTTTGGCACATGCAGGTGTTGTTGCTTGACTGAAGTGTTATAACATGATCGTGCACTAAGTTAATCTCCTATGATGTAACCGTTACCATAGGGGGTTGGAAATTTCATCAACAACATATGTGTGGATACCATGGCTTTGAGATCATTGATGCCGGTGCGCCCAAAGATGACATTGTATGCCGTTGGGCAGTCAACCACCAGGAAGTTAGTGGTAATGATAGTTGTGTAAGAGCCTGTACCAATGGTGAAAGGTAAGTGTATGCTCTCTAAAGGTTGCACGATATCACCGGAGAAGCTTATCAGAGGGGAAACCGAGTGATTGAGCAAATGTTCAACTACATTAAGTGCCCTGAAAGCTTCAACAAACATGATATTGACCGAAGCCCCTGTGTCTACCAGAATTCGTCGTACTTCAAAGTTGGCTATGTGAGATTCCACGATCAGTGGGTCATTGTGAGGGTATATGATACCTCTTTCTTCCTCAGGATAGAAACATATTGGATCCCAGTTAGGCTTTTGATACTTGCCTCCCCTGATGTCTTCCACGTGAAACACTTGGTGGGTAGGCCTCAAAGTTCGTTCACTATTTTTCATGGCCCTGTTGGAAGATTTAGATATGGGTGTGCCGCCACTTATGGAATATATCACATTCACTTGGCGTTGGTTACTGTTATCCCTTGGAATGTGAATGAGGAATTGATCAAATTTTCCTTCACGTGCCAAAGCTTTAATATGATCACGAAGGGTGATACACTTCTCGCCGTCATGGATGTTATGCTCGTGGTAGCAGCAAAACGTGCCCGTGTTCTTCGTGGGCTTGTAATCCGGCTGCCTCAACTTTGGCTTCGATATCAGGTATGCTATGCTGGGTAAATGGCCACGCATATGCCATTCAAAGGTGTGTATGCTTCATACCTCGGGGTAGGGCCTGTCCTGACACGTGCTTGACCCTCTGTGTTAACTGCCTGAGGGCGGGGATTATCGTGGCGATACCCTTGGTTATCCCGGTAGTGTCCCTTACTCCTTTTACTAAAATGAGACTATTGAGGATGGAAATCTTTCCTTTTGCCCTGAGATTGATATGTCTGTTGACTTGGCAAAGTATTAAGTAAAGCCATGGGAGGCACTGCTGCCGTTTGGAAGGTTGAGGTATTTTCAGTTGGTTGGATCTGGCTTCTATTCCCTACTTGCTGATAAGGGGTGGCTGTAGGGGGTTTCCCTTAATATGTCCTTGCTTCGACGGAGGCATAGTTGTAAGCATGTGCCATCACCTCAGAGTAAGTCTTCCAAGTGTTGGCATTGATCATGTACCTGAAGAAACATTCATGTAGGCCTGCCGTGAAGGCCTTGAGGGCGGTCTTGTCATTTGCCTCAGCGCATCGAGAATACTTATGGCTGAAGTGGCCGGCATACTTTCGTAGTGACTCGTTCGGCTTCTGGCGAATAGTGTACAAGTCATCTCTAGAATGCAAACGATCGGTCTGGAAAATGTGTTGAAAGACAAACAGTTTCCTCAGTTCCTTAAATGAGTCTATTATCTCAGGTGGAAGACGGCAATACCAGTTTAAAGCTTCGCTAGACAGGGTGGAAGGGAAGAGAAGACATCGATTTTCATCGGTGTGCATCCGATATGCCATAGTGGACTCAAAGAGGTTAAGGTGTTCAATCGGGTCCTCCCTTCCAGTATAGAGTTGTAAGTCGAGCTTCTGCTTTGTCTTCGCTTGAAATGGGGTGTCGAAGATCCTCCTTGTAAGAGGGCCAGGCCTGGGTTGGTTCCAGTCAGGTATCTCGGCCTGACATTCAGCCTTCAACTTGTTTACTTCCTCAAGGAGTTGTAGGACAAAATGGTCCTGAATGGAGTCATGTACCACTGGAGTTTTCTTCAGTAAGTCTCCATTGCCTCTTGGAAGTAGGAAAACCTGAGCAATGACATGTGATTTTTCCTTGGACTCGCCGTACTGACTTCTAGGGCGAGTCTGTCGGAATACCTCCGAGTTTTCTGTACCTTCATGTTCCTCTAGGACCTGTCATTCATTCCCTAGATTAGCAGCTGGCCTAGGTCGTGGGAGGGGACCAAGTCTTTCAGAAACCCTTGGGTCATTGATCTTCGAGCTTATGTGGATGAGATTCTCTCGACGTTGCTTTAGGAAGTCTCAATAGTCACGATAAATGGCTTTCGATTCTTCCAACCCTTATGCAAGGATGTGTCTTCCTCCACTTCTCCTGCTTTGGGTTGAAGTAGCTGGGTTGAGATAAGTCTTATGTTGATCAACATTTTGATGATTAGCTTGCTCCTCATCAGGGATACCCATGTCGAAGAAAGGTAACCTTCCGTGTTGGGGGGCACCCAGATGATGGTTGACGTCCACAAGAGCAACGAGCTCATGTGTTTGAGTATGTCTGGCTTTGTGGAGCGTCTTGAAAAGCTTCTCATATTGCTCATGGAGGATCTCATTCTTTATTGTTATCATGTTGTTCTTAGCCTCCAGCTCTTCGACTTTAGCTTGAAGAGCAAGCTTCTTTCGTTCCTTCTTTCGTAGCCTCACACTAGGCGTGAGGGGGTGTCGTTCTGTGTGTTGTGGCTTCCTTCGTTCCCCATGTTGGAGAAGGATGCCTGGTCAAAAGCAAGTGTACGAATGGTGGAAGCCAGCTTGACAAAGCTGAAGAGAGTAGGAATAAGTATGTATCCCACAGACGGCGCCAAATGTTGATGCACAAAATCAGTGAGGACTTTGGTACAACAGAAAATGTTAAGTTTTTGACATTCGCTAGATTGCTCCGGTCACTATTATGGATAGGTATGTAAATGGACAGAAACAGGGAAGCAATCACAAGATGTACGTGGTTCACCCAGATTGGCTATGTCCACAGAGTATAGGAGTTCTCATTAATTGTGAAGGGTTTACACAAGTACATAGGTTCAAGCTCTCCTTTAGTGAGTTCTAGTGAATGATTTAGTACAAATGACATTAGGAAATATTGTGAGAGAATGATCTCCTTTTATAGAAGAGAGTCTCTAGCTTTGTTTTAACTTTGACACGTGTCGTGCTGTGATTGGCCTCTGATGTTGACACGTGTCGCGCTGTGATTGGCCTTTGATGTCGACACGTGTCGCGCTGTGATTGACCTCCTGGTTGGAGGGAAACTCTTGTGGATCCTTGACGGTATAACGTTGACCGGTGCTCAATAATTTCGGGATTGGTCAAGTATGGTATAAACATAATCAAACTCATGTCTCAAGGACACTATCAACAAAAAAAATTCAAAACCACCAAGTCAATTACTCAAAATGCAATATCAATCGTAATCTAAGTAATAAAAAAAAATTCCAAGTATTGAATATGAAGAATAAATACCAAAACCTAGAGTTAATTTCTAATAAATTAGGGAGCTTGAATAAAAGAAATTCAGATTTCAAAATTAAAAATTTTGGTTAGAGAGAGAGAGAGAGAGAGAGAGAGAGAGAGAGAGAGAGAGAGAGAGAGAGAGAGAGAGCCTTTTATAAATACATGTTCGACTTCTCAAAATAACCAAGAAAGGGAAGAAGATGGAGTCAGTGAGAGGGAGAAGGTGAATGAAAAATCTATAGATGGCTAACTCAGAACGGTTGGGAAGTTTTGAAGGTGGCGTTGGTGGGAGAGAATAAAAAGGAAGTAAAAAAGATTGAGGAATGATTTCACTTAAATTTTGGGAAGTGACGGAATATTGTGAAAATTTAAAGATTTGAAAATTTGGGAAAACTTCTAGTTCCACCTTCTGAAACTTTTTAAAATAGTGTGTAACTGCATCACGTTTAATGTCCGTGGTAGATAAAAAAATGCAGTGTGGCTACTAACAATATTAATCACGGACAATGTACGTGGTGCTTTAATACTTTCACAACGTGCTGACTAAGACAGTGGTAGTAAGTTGTTTTATCATAACGAGCTACTACTTGCCCGTTGTAAAATTTTGTTATCCACAACATGCTGACTAGGCCTGTGATAAATGTTCATTTTTTATAGCAGGCACATGGTGTCCGTGGTAAATTTGATGTGGTAAATGAACTGTTTTCTTATAGTGAAGATAAAAGACAAATTGTAAGAACTTAAAGAATTTGATTTTTGTCATCCAACCTACTTGAATCATATTTTGTAGACCATGAGATGTGACAATTAATGGTTCGATTACTTCTTTAAATCATTAAAGAAAGAATTCAACCATCAACTGTCAATCACATAGTCTACAAACTTGATCTCCCTAACATTTTCCTTTAAATTAGTACCAAATAACATCACATAAAAGGTGAAATACCAAAAAAGTTGATGATTATATTATTGGGGTGCGCATAATCAAATTACAAACACTAAAGTTCACAACATGTAGATCTAGAGCATATTATATTAGTGAAACACTAACGACTTATTATTTTATTAACATTTTAACTTCAAACCTCATTGAGAAAATAAACAAATTAAGCGATGATCTAGAGCATATTATATTAGTGATTAGGTGCCTTGATGTAAGCCACGTGGGTGGAATTGGCAACATTGGTCAATGTTTTCAAATCGTAAGCTATCCAACACCTTGATGTATCTTTGTTGTAAAAGTAGCCCAAACACTTGCAATTCGAAGTACACTTCTTAGCACAATTAGCCTCCTTTGTAGCTTCTCCCTTGGTGTACTTGCTCAAGAAGTGATCAACCCCTCCAACTTTGTAGTAGTGGAAGCTCTTTGCATCACAAGAAGTTAGCTTCTCAGGCTTACAAGTCTTGCTCCAACCCAATAATCCCTTAGAGGATGGGCAAGCAACACATTGGCTGTCCTCACAAAGGCCAAAAGTCCCACATCGCTCGGGCAATTGGCACTCATTAGTTTCCCATAACCAATTATCTCTATCGAAAAGAGTGAAGGTCACCTCCCACGCACCCCAATCCACATTGTCATCGTAAGTGTAAAGCTTGACATTTCCATCTATTTCAAGCCTAAGGAATGTCAACATGCTATTGTATTTGGGCCTCGCTAGAATGTGGCCTCCCGCTAAGGTAGGGTTGACCACTTCAAATTGTAGGGTTAGGTCATAAGCATGGCCCTCATCTGTCTCTGGAGCACAATTAAATGTGACACGGTCAAATACGCTTTTGGCCGGTGTAACATCTGTAATTGAAAACTGAGTGTAGAGTAACGGCTTTGGGGAGTTGTTGCTCTTGTAATACAAAGATATTGACTTGGATTCCATCACTATGCTGTAAGGTCCATCTTTGTTTTCTGTCTCGGAGGCTCGACTCACCAGTTTGTTCACTGCTCCGGCCCTTAGAGATTGACCCACCAACAAGGTGTCAGTAGGGTGGTCAAAGCTTTGCCAGACAAAGTTACTCTTCGAGTCATGGAGCACCATGTTGCCTGTTGGAAGCAACTTGAAGCCTACCACACCTTTATTGGCAGTGTTGGTTTGCCAAGCCACTCGGCCATCGGCATCCGCCAGTACAAGGTTGCCATCTGCTCCAAATGCGAGGGTGGCATTTTCTCCAACTGGGTTTCCTCGATTTGCCTCCCAAACCCAACGTCTGAGTGACTCTGAGCGAGTCGTACCCATGCGAAGAGCTAGTGTAAAGGCATTTGGGCTAGTGTTGTAGAAGGCAAGTTGGAAGGGTGAGCTATACACACTAAGCATACGGTAGTTTCCATCATATTCTACAATGTAAGGCCCAAATTCTCCTTCGTTGACAAACTTGAACGTTTGATTAGCGGGAACTTGAGCTTGGGCATTGAAAGCAAATAGAGAGAAAAGGAATAGCAAAAGCAATGATGACATGGTAAATGTAGGTGAAAGCATTGGAGAGCGCAGGTTTGTTGTGGAGATAGTAGAATTAAGTACCTTTATTTATAATTTAAATTGGAATGATGACTGGGATTTGATCTTTCATAAATATTATTAAAGATATAGCCATAACTATGTGCACCAACTGTTTAGACGCCAATTTTGGTCAAATTCTGCATAGCTGCACTTGTATATATAGAACCCGTATGATCCTGTTGAATCTATAATATAATGAATCTGTGTTCTTTAATATGCAATCTATATAACTTTTTATAATTACACTGCACCTTTTTTTTCAATTCCTTGTTATTCCTAGAGGCTATATAAGTGTAACAGAAACGTTGCTCATTTGTGATCGAAATATCATGTGTTCGAGTCGTGGAAACAACTTATTTATAAAAGTAAGGGTAAGGCTGCGTACAATAGATGTTTCCCCCTCCCCTGACCTTCGCAAAGAGGGAAACCTTGTTGGTTTGGGGTTGCCTTTGATCTAAACGATTGTATATATGCTTTGCTAATATTTTTTTCTCGAATGGAATATTGTTCTCATATGTTTATACTACGTACAAATCAATTTGCTGTGGATTCTACGTTTGTGTAGGTTGAAAATTTCAACATATCAATACCAGACATTATAGTCATACGATCAATTAACTAAACAACTAGCCTAAATTTTATCTTAGCCAAAAGCTAGTCATACTATTACATGATCCGTATATCTAAAAAGTCAACAAAAAAGCAAGCGCTTGTATAGAGTATATTTATTTTTTTTTCTTTTAAAGAAATGTCAACTTACAATGGAATTGGATCCTCTTCGAGGCAATGCCTCGGGATCCTCCTGACTGGACAATACGGGCCGTTGAATTTTGATCCAACAACTACAAACAGGGAGTCTCTCTAAAAATTATAATAATTATAACCGTTGGATCAAAATCTAACGGCCCGTGTTATCCGGTCAGGAGGATCCCAAGGCATTACCTCGGAGAGGATTCAATTCCACTTACAATATCCTTTTCTGAACTGTATAAGAAAGACAATAAAGAACATATTATTCAAATCTTTTATTTTTGGTCGAAAAGGAACATTCATTAATTAAGTAGAAAAGGTTACACCTTTCCAAACGGAAGGCAAAAGTAACCCAAAGTAAATTGGGGGAATCAAGTACATAAAGCCCAGCCCAATAAGCAAACTAGCAAAAATTAAAACCCTAATCTTTAATTTCCAAATGCACGCTGCTGCTGCAGTTGCCGTCGGTATCACGAATATGTCTTGCCAATAACCACCAAAGCAGCAATACTAGAGAAAGCAACCGAGTGGTCAATTCGACGAAGACATCGTAATAGAAAACTTACAAACCCACAACTAAAAGTACACCACAATCAAAATTCGCCAGTGGAGTTGCCAAATCGAGATTTAGTCGCCAGATCCGAACCACCATGACAAATTCCTGCAAATATATACAAGGTTTTTATCACAAATGGTCCCTGAAATTGATTCTCACCATCAAGGTGGTCATTGAAATTGAAAATCAATTAATGTAGTTTCTGAAAATAGGTGTCCCAAATCAATATAGTTATTTCATCACAATTATGTTCAAAATTCCGTTAAGTGTTAATGTGGCACATAAATGGGTCCCACATGATTTACAGGTTTTAATCACAAATTGACCCACACCATCAAGATGATCCCTAAAATTGAAAATCGATGAACATAGTCCTTGAAAATAGGTGTCGCAAATCAATATGATCATTTCACCACAATTTTGTAAAAGGTTTTGTTATGTGCTAATGTGGGTTTAATAATTAATTAAAAAAAGTTGTTTAAATACCTTTTTGCACAATGAAATTTTTTTCTCATAGTAGGGCCTGCTCCGAAGAGATATCTCTTCCATAAATTCTCAAATGCACAAGGCTTAACCGAGGCCTAAAAAGGGGTTTGGAAATAGTTTTCAACCAACAATAGACGCATCTCAGTTATAACCTCATTATCTCAAGGCAGACCTAACCATTCTTTGAGTCACCAGACTACTAGGAAAGTGCTAAACAAACTCCCCAAGATAAGGTTGTGATGATGTTGATCACCTAAATGTTAACGGTGATGTCCCAGAAGTGGTTGCCAATCGACCAAGTTGTCACCAAAGGTGATCTTGATCCATGTTCAATTCGGTGAAGTGTGTAAAGATAAGTGTATTGAGATTTTTTTTAGAGAATAGACAGCAAATGAGGTAGATGAATGTGGACTAGGATTGGAGGTGATTGCAGGATTGGGTTTTTGGGTTGACAACTTTTTATTAACAATTAAATTATTAAATCTATTTGTAATTTTTTAATTTAATTAGACTTGGGTAACCCATTTATGTGTCACATCAGCACATAACAAAATTTTTGACAGAATTGTGACGGAAGGACTACATTGATTTGGGACACTTACTTGCGGGACTATATTGATCGATTTTCAATTTTAGGAACCATTTTAATGTCGCGGGTCAATTTCAGAGACCATTTTGATGTTGCGGGTCAATTTCAAGGACCATTTATGAGAAAAAAGGACTTATGGGACCTATTTATGTGCCATATCAGCACTTAATAGAATTTTTAACAAAACTGTGACGGAATGACCACATTGATTTGCGACACCTATTTTCAGGGACTACATTGATTGATTTTCAATTTTAGGGATCATCTTGATGATGACGGTCAATTTCAGAGACCATTTTTGATAAAAACCCTATATACAAATATAGTAGCACATGGATAGAATGTGAGGCTAATGGGGTATGTAAAATACCCTTACTTCGGCTGAAACCGCAGAACACTTAGCCTCGAGGGGATTCCGGCATGCCGGTTGGGGGAAGGGAAGTGAGTAAGGGAGATGCATTTGACATCCATTTTCGATTCGGCACACACAGATCGGAGCCCAGGATGGGGTGCAGGTGGATTATACGGAGGTAAGGTACAAAGGAAAGGTGGGGGAGATGAAGTTCTGGGTTTGCAAAGGGATAGCTGGAAAAAATGGAGGTTGGAGAAAGAGCGATGATCACCAAAGAAAGGGCATGAAGCTTGGAACTAAGACAAGCTCATGGAAATGAGGAGACCAAGCTCAAAAATTCGAAACAAAGCTGAAAGGAAAACTAAAATACGTGCAAGAGGGAAGGAGATGAGAGAAGAATGAGATGAGAGAGAGGGGGTTGCCATCGGCACCCAAGCCAAAGGCTAGGGTTGGTGGCTAGGGTTTTACCTCAGTTTGTGTTTAGAAAGTTCCGCTGCATCAAGGTCTTTTTCGAATCACATATTATTCAAACCTAAAATAGTTTATAATTTATACCCATAATAATAAACCCTAACACAAATCACAAACCCTAAGCTTTTTGGTAGATAAACATATAGGAAACCAGGTTGCTCCAAGCCCCTCTAATCTCGTATAATCGCACAGATGCCAGTATACTGTAAAATATCATCGCATTTTTATGTAATTTCAGAGCATACCCAACGGGAAACTTTCCACCATGAGGCTGCCTCTTTTAATCTTCTATGCATGTATTACCGTTGACATCCAACGGTATAGTATATCCTTCCCTAAATCAATGGCTCCAACTGAAATACAAGGGTCTCAATTTATCTAACTCCAATGGCTTAATTATTTTTACTATCATGGTTGTTATCATTTGCCCTGCAACAAGACGTTTCACGAAATTAATACTTGTGTCAAAGGCCCAGAGGCTACCTCAAAGTACATGATATTGTTATCATCTCCCAAAAGTATAAAGTTCTGATTGATAATTAGAAGGGACCAAATGCAAATACAACAACAAATTGATCAATATGTTAGTGTTTGTTTAATGAATTGGATTGTATTTTGATGGTTTCGATTTAGTTTTGAGCAAATCAAATCAGAGAACTAGAGGAAGAAAAAGGCTGAGTGCATAGCTCCTCTTTCATTCATTCAGTATGTGTGTGAATACATATCCAAAAACAAAGTGATGGAGCATCACATGCTCACACAGACCAAAGACTCAACACACACATGCACATCACATGCACAACTTACTCTACACAGCTGCTATAACAGCCGACATAATACAAGCTATTGAGATGTCATAATCCTAGTTGTATATTGCAGCTAGAATTAAAACACTTAAGAACAAAACAAAAAAAATTCATATGAAGAACATAAGTTGCAAAATATGATTTGTTATGATCTGCAACAAGCTTACATCTCAACACTCCCTTCTAAGTTTGTTGTTGATTTCATTCCCAATAAACCTTTTAGATAATAAAATTGATCCTTTGGCAAAGCCTAGGTGAAAATATCAGGCAATTGCTCCTTAGATTTGCAATACATCGGTTCAATGATGTTCACTTGTAGGGCATTTCTAATGTAGTGAGATCTGCAATCTCTAGTGAAAAACTGGATTTCTTATCTTAACAATTGCAGAGATGTTATCACAATAGAGTGTAGTTGCATAAGTTTGAATTTCTCCAAAGTCTTCCAACACAAATATGAGCCAACTTGCTTGAGTTATTGCCTTTGAAGCACTGACATACTCCAATTCAACAGTTAAGAACGCAACACTATGTTGCTTCACAGATGCTCATGAGAAAATGTTACTGCCAAATGAACAGACAAACTTCGAAGTGTTTTTCGTATCATTTTCATCAACACCTCAATCAATATCATAATAAAAAAATGCAGACTTTCCTTTCACATATTCAATTTCAAAGTCAATAGTTCCTTGGATAAACCTGAGTACTCTTTTTGCAGTTCCAAGAAGTTTCTTAGTTTGATTATTCAGGAATCTGGATAGTAAATTGGCAGCAAACACAGTGTCAGGTCTTGGCTGTTAGATAAAATAGACTACCCATCATTTGTCTATACACACCTTCATCTGCAGATTCACTGCAATTATTATTCTAATATTCATTATTCATTCCAAGAGAAATGTTCACAGGCTTACAATCTTTCAAGTCAAACTCTTCTAATAAAGCATTGAATATTTCTTCGGATTTATGAAATTTATTTTCTTAGACTACAATTCTCATTCTCAGAAAGTGATACAATAGTCCAAGGTTTGTCATTTCATATTTTTTCATCATGTTAGCCTTGAATTCATATACTTCCAGTGAACACAACATCATTTACATAAATAGAAACAATGTGTGATTCTCCTTCTCTTTGATCTTGATGTACATTGTGGCCTCACTGAGACTCATTTGAAAACCACATTAAAGCATATAAAAGTTGATTTTCTCATACAAAGCTCTTGGAGCTTGTTTTAGTTCATAAATAGTTTTTTTTTTTTTTGAGCTTATATACTTTGTTTACATAACATGAAACAATGTACCCCTCAAGTTGATCCACATACACTTCCTCATTTAACACTCCAGTCAAGAAAGCTAACTTGAAATCAAGTTGATATAACTTCTAACTTCTCTAAGTTGCAAGTGCAATAATGATCATTATAGTGTTTAGTCTTGCAACTGGAGAAAATGTCTCAGTGTAATCTACTTAGGTTTCTGAGAATAGTATTGTGCTTATGTGTAGTACAATGTAGGTTGAATTTAGTCATGAAAACCCACTTGACACCAACAATTGGTTTATCTATTGGCCCAATTTTCATGTTGATTCTTCTTAATCATCTCAATTTCTGTATTCATAGGTTTCTTCCAAGCTTCATTAGTAGCAACTTCTTCATATTTCTCATGCTCAATGATGCTCAAATTGCATCTATCTTACATATCATTGAGTGGTTTTAATTGTGCTTGCATAACTTAATTCTCTTATCTCAGTCACAGAATCTTGAAATAATCTCCTCTGAAACTGCTCTCTTCTAACTGTGATGGTTTTGCAACTGCAGATTCACTGGAATTGACCTTGACATTTCATTCTCAATTGTCCAGCTCCACATTGTATTTTCATTAAACAACACACTCCTGGAAAATATGGTCTTCTTTGTCTCAGGAATGAAAACTCTATATCTTTTTTCTGCCTTTTCATAACCACTAAAGATCCCATTGATTGGAGTTTTATCCAATTTGTGTCTCAACTGTCTAGTAATGTGACTATAACACAACATCCAAAGATTTTGAGATGTTTCACTCCAAGTTTCCTTCCACTACATGCTTCAAAATGAGTTTTATCCTTCATTGCCTTTGTAGACATCTGTTGAGTACCTAGACTGTTATGTTAACAACTTCACCCCAGAGGTTGTAAGGTAGCTTCTTCTCATGTAGCATACTTTTTGCCATCTCAACCATAGTCTTATTTTTCCTTTTTATAACCCCATTTTTCTATGGAAAGTTGGCAATAGTTAATTGTCTTTCAAATCCAACATCTTCACAGAAGTGTAGAAACTCAATTGAAGTGCACTCTTCTCTATCACTTCGCAGCCTCTTGATTTGATAACCAGATTGTAGTTCAACCATAGTTTTAAACCTCTTGAGACATCAACCTAACATGTTTGAGTTCGACCTGCAAATTTTGAGGGTAAACACCTTATTCTTCCCAAATTTCTTATTATTTGAGCTATTAGCACATGAGTTATTTCTAGGCTGCATACTAAGGTTACTGAATACTATTTCAGTTACATCTCTATCCTCAGTATGTCTATTTAACTTATGTTCAAACCCTTTAAGCATAACAACCAACTCAGGAGAGTCAATCTCACTCAAATTCTTATTCTCCTCAATCATAAACACAATATTCTCAAATGTAGGACTATGACTAATCAACAATTCTTTTATTTGACAATTCTTCATCATACATCCTTATTTAGATTAATTACCAATTAGTCTAGTCAAATAAGCAGATAAAGATTCGTTATTCTTCATACAAACATATTCAAAATCTCATCATACCTTGAAGTTTCACAGATCGAACTTGTGAGTCTTCTCTGTACTCCTGCTTCAAACTATCCCAAGCTGCATTGGTCGTCTTTTGAATTGCAATCTGAAGAAAAATCTTATCCGAGACTGAATTTGTATGAATCCCAAGGCCCTAGCGATTTGTTGCTTTTCCGTTAGCTCATCATCAGAATGTGAAGGAAGTTTATATCATTCGTCAAACTTCCATATATTATGAGACTTGAAAATTGTCTTAGTCTTGATGCACCAGAAGTCGTAATTCACTCTGGTGAGTACTGAAGCTCGAAGATAAGCTCTAGATTCAGACATCGTAGCTTCAAATTGCTTGAGTTCTTTGTTGGAAAACCTAGAAACCAAATTGGTAGTTCACATCCCTTGATTCAAATCGAACCAAACTCTGAGCCCATATTAGTGTTTGCTTAATGAATTGAATTGTATTTGATGATTCGATTTAGTTTTGAGCAAAGAAATTAGAAAGCTAGAGGAATAAGAAGGTTGGAGTGCATAACTCTTTTATTCATTCAGTATGTGTGTGAATACAGATCTGAAAACAAAGGGAAAAACAAAATGACCATTGGAGCATGACAAGCTCCACGAGCCACATACTTAACACATACTCACATGCACGACATATGCACAACTTATTCTACACAACTGCTATGGCAGTTGGAATATTAAAAGCCACTGAGATGTTATAATCCTGGCCGTACATTGCAAATAGAACTAAAACACGTGAGAACCCAAAAAAATTCAAATGAAGAACATAAAGCAGAATTTGATATGTGATGATAGGCAACATGCTTACATCTCAACACTATCCCATATTGGTAGTACTTATTTAGTGGTTAGGGGTCTTGATGTAACCCACATGAGTTAAATTGGCTACTTTGGTCGATGTTTTCAAACCATAACATCTTGATGTATCCTGCTTGAAAAAGTAGCCCAAACACTTACAGTCCGAAGTGCACTTCTTAGCACAGTCGTTTTGTTTCACAGCAGCTCCACTAGTGTACTTGCTCGAAAAATGATCAATTCCTTCAACTTTATAGTAATGGAAGCTCTTTGCATCGCATGAAGTCAGCTTCTTAGGCGCACAACTTTTGCCCCAATCCAATAGCCTTTAGAAGAAGGGCAGGCAACACATTGACTGTCCTCACAAAGGCCAAATGTCCCACATCGCTCGAGCAATTGGCACTCAGTTTCCCCTATCGAATTATCTCTATCAAAAAAAGTGAAGGTCACCTCCCATGCGCTAGTATCCACCTTGTCATTGTAAGTGTAAAGCTTAACATTCCCATCAATTCTGAGCCTAAGGAACGTGGATGTGCTGTTGTATTTAGGCCTACCGAGAAAAAAGGTTCCACTTGAGGAAGAGTTGGCCTCTTGATATTCTAGCATTAGGTCATAAACATGACCCTCATCAGTTTCTGGGGCACTATTTAGTGTCACGAGGACCAATGAGTTCATCTGAATAGGAATTCGTTGAGAAAATGAGAAGTAGAGTTGCGGTTTTGGAGAGTTGCTGCTCTTGTAGTACAAAGCCAACCTTTTGGGCTCCATCACCAAGCTGTAAGGTCCATCTTTGTTTTCTTTCTCGGATGCACGACTCACGAGCTTGCTTACCGCCCCGGCTCGTAGAGATTAACCCACAAGCAAAGTGTTTGTTGGGTAGTCAAAGCTTTGCCAAATAAACTTGCCCTTTGAGTAGTGAAGGACCATGTTGCCATTTGGAAGCAACTTGAAGCCTACCACACCTTTGTTGGCAGTGTTGGTTTGCCAAGCCACTTTGCCATTGGCATGGGCCAAGACGAGGTTTCCGTTCGTACCAAATGTTAGGGTGGCATTTTCGCCGACCGGGTTTCCCCGGTTGGCTTCCCAAACCCACCGGAAGAATGACTCCGACCGCCTCAAACTCATGCATAGAGCAAGAGTGAAGGCATTTGGGGTGGTGTTGTAGAAAGCAAGTTGGAAGGGGGCGGCAAAGGGATCAAGCATATGATAGCTTGCATCATATTCTGTAATGAAAGGCCCAAATTCTCCTTCGTTGACGTACTTGAAAGTTTGATCCGCTGGAACTTGAGCTTGAGCAATGAATGCAAGTAGTGAGAAAAGAAAGAGGGAGAGTAATGACATGGTGAAGGTTGGGAACTTCCTTGTTTATGTTGTAGAGCAATTACATGGTGGTCTATTTATACTAATGCATGAGGGCTAACCATAGTCATTGAACGAGAGTTTATACTTTTACATAGATTTGAACTGAATGTGCATTTGGATCGTGACTAAGATGGTCCAAATAAATTCATAGAGTTACTTTTGGAGTCTTTAAACGCCAACTTTGAATAATATGGAAACCATATATTTCCTTATTAGCAGGCCACAACTTTAATATGTGGATAAACTTTCATTTTAAAGTTTTTGAGTATGCATTAATGTATGTGTGTGTGTGTATATATATATATATTAGGTCGCTAAATCTTTAGCGGGTGAACAATTCGTCATACATTTAATTTTTTATTTAGTTATGACATACACTAAAATATAATAAAATTTTCGTGAAAGTGAAAACCATACACTACTGTTATTGGGTCAATTAGGTAGCAACAATAGGGATGGGCAAAATACCAATGGGTTTGGGTAACCGCGGTTACCCTGTAACATCTCACATAGCCCAGGGGAGTGGATAATGTAAGCCTTATATGTATATTCTCATCTCTACCTAGCACGAGGCATTTTTGGAGTTCATTGGCTTCGGGTTCCATCGGAACTTCGAAGTTAAGCGAGTTCGCGCGAGAGCAATCTTATGATGGGTGACCCACTTGGAAGATCTCATATGAGTTCCTAGAAACAAAACCGTGAGGGCGTGGTCGGGGCCCAAAGCAGACAATATCGTGCTACGGTGGAGTCGAGCACGGGCCGTGATGTGACAATTTGGTATCAGAGCCACTCTCTAGCCGAAAGTGTGCCGACGAGGACGTCGGGCCCCTAAGGGGGTGGATTGTAACATCCCACATCACCCAGGGGAGTGGATCCTGTAAGCCTTATATGTATATTCTCATCTCTACCTAGCACGAGGCCTTTTGGGAGCTTATTGGCTTCGGGTTCCATCGGAACTCCGAAGTTAAGAGAGTTTGTGCGAGAGCAATCCCATGATGGGTGACCCACTGGGAAGTTCTCGTGTGAGTTCCCAGAAACAAAACCGTGAGAGCGTGGTCAGGGCCCAAAGCGGACAATATCGTGCTACGGTGGAGTCGAGCCCGGTATGTGGTGGGGGCCTGGGCAGGGATGTGACATACACGCCCATTTAAAGTTCACGGTTACGGTTATGAGCAACCGTTTAGACGAACAAATGGTTATGGGTATAACCGTTTATCCATGAAATTTAAATGGATGGTTATGAGTATTACCCGCGGTTATAATGGGTATCCATCGGTTATGGGTATTACCCACGGTTATACGGGTATCCATTTACCCATTTAATTTAATATATGTAAAAATTAAAATAAAAAAATTATTGCAGGGATTTTGAGGGGTTTTAGAAGTAGGCTCTCTCTCTCTCTTTAGTCCGGACCCTCTCCTTCCCAGCGCCACTGCAAGGATTTTAATTATCGTAGGGATTTTGGGTATGCTAAAATTCTAAGTACAAGTTCATGGTGTAGGCTTTGGCCATGAACTCTTTCATGCAAAGTGCAAATGCAATAACAACATATATATATATATATATACACACACATACAAATTACACAATATAACTAATCAATTAAAATACATACAATCATCCAGTTGATCTAGTCATCATGTCTGTATGTGCTATTAATAGAACATCTGCGATTTGCCATCTTGATAGTTGATATGATGATATATCACTTTGTGAATATGATCTCGTAAACTATTATTTCAATTATTGGAATTGTTAATTAAAATATAGAAATGCATGGTAAAATGTATCTATAACGGTGCTTAATTGTCAGAAAACGAAAATTATGACAAATTTTTCTTTTGTAATTTTCAAGTTGTTAAAAAAAACATGTAGACAAGTGAAAAAAGGGTAAATGGGTAATAAAAGATAAATGGGTACATGGTTATGAGTAAGGATAACCGTTTATAAACGGTTATGGTTATAGGTATAACTGTTTATACAATTACCCAATGGGTAAACAGTTATGCGGGTATGAATATAAACGGTTATAGATAAATAACCGCGGTTACCCGCCCGCCATAACCGTTGCCCATCCCTGAGCAACAACTTGGGGATGTAATGACTGACCAACTTTGTCGTCAAACAGGGAGTTTACTGGATAATTAACTCCAGCTACAAGCCAGGCTCCAGCACACTGCATTAATCCATTTTCTTCAGCATGCGGCATAATTCCAAATAAAGGACTCAACCTACCGATGCATGCATGTATGACTCAGCAAGAAAATGATCTTCTCCGGATCTATTTTGTAGAGATCCTAAGAGTCTCTACATTTTAATTGTTTATTATACATTGTATGATCAATTTTTGTCAGATACTATTTATATTAAATTTTAAATTAAAAAAATCAAATAAATTCTATATATAAGACTCAGCAAACACAAAGTTCATATACCAACCGCTTGCCATAAATAGAATTATATCTTATCCACATAAAAATCTAGAAATTGAGATAGACAAGTTTTACAGTTAATATATTTCAATTTTGGCAAATACGCACGGGCCATAGGTCTGTTGTCCTCTACTTCGTGTCTCTTATATGTTCTCTTTTTTTAATTTTTTGACACGTATCTTTCAATTTAACTCAAATTTAACACTATTAATTTTTTTATAAATTTAAATAAAAAAAAACTAAAAACTAAAGTAATACAAAAACCAGGAATAAACTCCTGAGTTCCACCCACTTCAACCCATTGTCGCCGATCGGCATACTATAGAACTAGCAAACATTTGGTCAAGTTATTAGGATCTGGGGATTGAAGGAAGATATCTAATCAATTGAATATTGTGAAATTTGTAAGGATTGAACCGACGACGATGGTCGAGATTTAAACCGACGTAAAGACAACTCTAAGATCCGATCGTCTTCGCCGACAAGAGGGAGCAAGAGAGATAAATACAAATAAAGGAAACACAGCAGATGGTGAAATCTGTAAGGATTGAACAAACAACGAGATTTGAACCGACGCAAAGCCGACTCTAAGATCCGATTCGGCTTCACCGACGAGAGAGGAAGAGTGATAAATAGAAAGAAAGAATGCTTGGACTATAATTAGATCCTACATCCCCAACAAAGGAAACCTTGCCGATGGTGAGAAAATGCAGCTGACAAGCATGGTGGGGAGGAGATTGGGGGTTGGTGGCTGCGAGACAATGTTGGTTGGGTTTTTGGTTTTTTTTGTTTAACTTCAATTTTTATTATTTTAATTAAACTCAATTGAAAGTTTAATAGATATGAAGTTAAATAGAGAGACAAGTGTTAAAAAATAGAACTGGGACACATAGAAGACTCGAAATAAGAGACAGCAGACCTGGGCCATACCCATATGCACGAGAGTCTGCTTTCGAAGAGATAATGGGATCTGATCTTGCACCATGATTGACTCCTTCGTTTTACTACTCGATTTATAAATTTTTATAATCATAGTTATTTATATTATAAATTATTTTATAAAGATTAATTTAAAGAGAGTTTTAACGAAAAGTCCACGGTAATATTCACTTTAACGAAAAACCACATTTTTATACTAAAAAGTCAAACCTGGTACTATTCACTTTACCATTTATTTTGTCCTTATCATTAAAACTCAAAGTTTCTAAGTCATTTTCATTAGTTTTCCTTAATTTAAAAGAAATATTTATTAAAATTACATTTATTTAGTTTATTAATTGTAACAATTAAAAATGCTAGTTTTATTCATATTTTTACCATCAATTGGATTATTTCTCTATTTATTAGAAATATAATACAAATACTGGTACAAATAGATAAGTGTAGCATTATTCTGTAGTAAATAAATTGAGGGTTTGTAATTGTTTTACGGAATTCGTCCATCTGTTTTAATATATTTGAATGATTAAATGATCTCATATTTAATTGAATTTTTGAAGAAATATCTTTAGAGAGCAATTTATGCCATGAACAGTTCCGATAATAAGCATAAAGTTCTGTAAATCGGTGACATAGTGAATTTAAGGGGAACTCCTCAATCATTAAGGAGCCAAGTTAATTTGGTTTGTAAATTCAAATCCTCTATAGCTAGCAAGTCGCATATACAATTAACTAGATGCCAACTTCAGTTTCTCCTCGTGGGTGGCTTTTATCTTTGCCCTAATCCATTACCACTCACTCCCAAGTGTATCTTGGTCCAACATCATACAGTTGTCCAGAGAGTTCACTGAGTTTGTTGACGAATAAAAGTTGACCAACGGATAGTGGATGAAGGTGGCCTCTACTGAGAACAGGGCCGGCTCTAAGGGGGTGCAAAGTGTCCCCCATTTTTTGGGGCCATATATATATAAAAGGCGTGAACATGGTGTTGACCCTAAAAACTACAAAGCCTACGTGGCGCGCAGGCCGAGTAATCTAAAAGCTAACTACGTCCTTCGGTGAATGCGGGCGTGCCAACTCGTCGGCCGAGCTCGGCCGAGGAGTAAATTTGTTGATGTTGCGTTGGGTCGCGCTACTGACTTCTGCGTCTTGCGATTGCGGCCGAGAAAGGAACACGTCTCGGCCTCCTGGATTCTCAAACCTGAAGACAAGGTTACTATTATTACGAAGCTCACAAATCAAATTCGGCTTTCAATGTGCCGAATGTAATAACTGTAACACCTCACTTCGTCGAGAAGACTAATGAGATGACCTCGACCAAAAAGGGTTTAGAAAACCTTCTCGACCGAGACTTGGATAGATAACTGACCGTGCCCGCCGCAGTGCTGTTGATGCCAACGGAAGGTACTGCGAGTTCGGCCAATTCTACGGTGATAGAGCTATCTATGCCGACTTAAGATATCACCGGTTGCTTTCACAGTGCTGTTGATGCCAACGGAAGATGTGTCAGCGAAAAAGAAAAGGAAAAAGTTCTCAAGTTGTTTGAGGATTTGCGCAGGGCAATTTTGTATTGATTTTGTGGGTCCTTTGAATGTGCACAGCCTCCCCTATTTATAGCACCGGATCTCCTTGAATCCGAATTGAAATCCTACTCGGACTAGGTTATTCCCTCCGGATCAACACCAACTCGACCAGTCCTATTTTCACTAGGATTGTGAACCTAGTCCTTAACCGAGCCGGATTCGCTTCCAGGTTATTAATCCTGCCGAGACTCCTCATTGCACTAGGACTCGACTTGTTTTGCGTTATGACCTAGCCGACCCAGGTTTGGAGGCCCACGAACTGAACGATCCATGGTCTTCTTGTCGCAAGGCCTCCCGGGCCGAGAATGATTCTACACTCGGCCTAAATTGTCATTTTGGGCCCAAACACATGGTCACAATGCTTTTTTGGCAGAGTTGTCAACCGGCGGTACTGTCATTTACTTGTGCACGGGTTCGACTCCACAATTGCTCATGTTTATTAAATTTGATTTTTTGCCAGCTATGCTAGGTTTTCTTTCCTATTGGGCATTGTCCGGGTAACCATTTTAGGCCTTTTTTTAAGCTAGACTATTTGTTGTTTAATTTCTTTCATTGTTTGTTCCAAAAAAAAAAAAAAAATTCGTTCATTATATAACATAATCTTTACGAATAAATATGCAATTAGTAATATCATAATTAATTAAAATTCTTAAAAGTCTAAAAATATAATCTTTTAAAAGCCCCTTCCTTACATGACACCATTTAATAGAATACATTTTGTGGCTAGCAGAAGATTCTTTGATGCTTCAGTTAACTAAGAGTGATTAAAGGGTCATGTGGTAGGAGAGATTTTTCAGTGTGACCATCACACGGGATGGTACACCACGTGTCGCTATATAAATGATGTGATATGTGTGTTAAAAAGTTAATAACTTAAAAAATAAAATTTCCCACCACTTACATAAAAACACGTGATGTACCACCCATATTCCCGTCACAACTAAAAATTTCTCCACGTGGTAGTGTTTAGGGTAGTAAATGGTTATTATATACCTATAAAAGTTATATTGGCTTTCCTTCTATTAAGAAATAACCTACCTAAAATTGTTCACCATTATTGTGATTCAATTCTACAATATCATGTGTAATTTTCTGTTTGTGCAGTAGCAAAGGGAGCAAGCATACGATAGCTTGTATCATATTCTGTAATGAAAAATAAAAAATAAAAAAATATTTGCGCTTCACGAAATTAATACTTTTATGCAAAGGCCTAGAGGCTACCTGAAAGTACATGATATCGTCATCATCTCTCAAAAACACAAGGCTCTGACCCGATAACTAAAAGGGACCAAATGCAAATACAGTAATAAAGTGATATATCCCATTCTAGGTGTACTTAAATTGATATAACCCACTTTTAGTGGTTAGGTGCCTTGATGTAACCCACATGAGTTGAATTGGCTACTTTGGTCAATGTTTTCAAATCATAAGCAATCCAACATCTTGATGTATCCTGCTTGAAAAAGTAGCCCAAACACTTGCGGTCCGAAGTGCACTTCTTAGCACAATCGTTTTCTTTCACAGCAACTCCACTAGTGTACTTGCTCGAAAAATGATCAACCCCTTCAACTTTATAGTAGTGGAAGCTCTTTGCATCGCATGAAGTCAGCTTCTCAGGCGAACAACTCTTGCTCCAACCCAATAGTCCCTTAGAAGAAGGGCAAGCAACACATTGATTGTCCTCACAAAGGCCAAATGTCCCACATCGCTCGGGCAATTGGCACTCAGTTTCCCATATCGAATTATCTTTATCAAAAAGAGCGAAGGTCACCTCCCATGCACCGATATCCACCTTGTCGTTGTAAGTATAAAGCTTGACATTCCCATTGATTCCGAGCCTAAAGAACGTTGATGTGCTATTGTATTTAGGTCTACCGAGATAAATGTTTCCATTTAAGGAAGAGTTGGCCACTCGATAATCTAGGGTTAGGCTGTAAGCATGAACCTCATCAGTTTCCGGGGCATTGTTTAGAGTCACGAGGACCAGTGAGTCCTGAATAGTAATCCATTGAGAAAATGAGAAGTACAGTTGCGGTTTTAGAGAGTTGCTGCTCTTGTATACAAAGCCAACCCTTTGGGCTCCATCACTAAGCTGTAAGGTCCATCTTTGTTTTCTTTCTCGGATGCACAACTTACGAGCTTGCTTACCGCCCTGGCTCGCAGAGATTGACCCACGAGCAAAGTGTTTGTTGGCTAGTCAAAGCTTTGCCAAATAAACTAGCCCTTTGAGTTGTGAAGCACCATGTTGCCATTTGGAAGCAACTTGAAGCCTACCACACCTTTGTTGGTGGTGTTGGTTTGCCAAGCCACTTTGCCATTGGCATGGGCCAAGACGAGGTTTCCATTCGTCCCAAATGTTAGGGTGGCATTTTTGCCAACTGGGTTTCCCCTGTTGGCTTCCCAAACCCACCGAAAGAGCGACTCCGACCGCCTCAAACCTATGCGCAGAGCAAGAGTGAAGGCATTTGGGGTGGTGTTGTAGAAAGCAAGTTGGAAGGGGGAGGCAAAATGATCAAGCATACGATAGCTTGCATCATATTCTGTAATGAAAGGCCCAAATTCTCCTTCGTTGAAGTACTTGAAAGTTTGATTTGCTGGAACTTGACCTTGAGCAATGAATGCAAATAGTGAGAAAAGAAAGAAGCAGAGCAATGACATGGTGAAGGTTGGGAACTGCATTGTTTATGTTGTAGAGCAATGACATGGTGGTCTATTAATTTATACTAGTGTATGAGGGCTAACCACAGTCATCGAATGAGAGTTTAAACTTTTACATAGATTTGAATTGAATGTGAATTTGGATCTTGACAAGGATAGTCCAAAAATTCATTTAGTTGCTTTAAAGTCTTTTTTTCTTGGGTAAATTACATAGTAGCCCCTCAGGTTTGAGGTCTATTACAACCCCATACAACATCTTTAAAATATTTCATTTTCATACCTCAAGTACTATTTTATTTCAAAATAATACATTCGTTACATTTTCCATCTATTGATCCGTTAAGTGATGACGTGGCTGCCACGTTTGTGCCACGTGGCTGCCAAATGTGTGCCACGTGGCAAACAAAATTTAATTTTTTTTTCAAAACCTGAATCTTCTACAGTAAAAAAAAAAAAAAAAAAAAAAAAAAAAACCAAAAGCCAAAATCAAAAGCTGAATCCACAACCCACCCACATAACCTGCAACCCAAAAGAAGAAGAGGAGAAGAAAAAAAAAAAATACCCATCTTCATCTTCCCCGACCCCCCTTCCTTGCAACTCACTCATTTCTTCCCCCTCCCGTCTTCTCCAAACCCACCGTGCACCCATCCTCCACCTCCTCCTCCGCACCCACTACGTGCAACCCATAAAAGAAAAGAAAAAAAAAAATCATCTCCCTTTCCCTGCAACCCAGATCCTGTCTTCTCCAATGAGTGTGGATTTAAGGAGTGAGGTGTGTAGAGGAGGGAAGTGGATGCGTGCGAGGGTGGGTGCGCTGAGTTTTTTTTTTTCTTCTTCTTTCTGGGTTGCAGGTTGGGGTAGCGGAAGATGGGTGCGCAGAGGAAATGGAGCTGGGTGCAGAGGAGGAGGTGGAGGATGGGTGTGGACCGTCGGACTTCGCCAAGTATGCGATCTGGGTTTTTTTGTTGGGGGGGAGGAATAATGGGATATGGGGTTTTTTAAATGGGAACTGGGCAATCTGGGTTTTTTTGTTTTGTGGGGGGGGGGGATTAATGGGATCTGGGGTTTGAATAATGGGAACTAGGTTTTTGCCGGGGGGGGGGGGGGTGGTAATGGATCGGGGTTTCAGATCTTTTTTTTTTTTTTTGGTTCAAGGTTCAGGTACGGGGGCTTTGGGTGGGGGGATCTGGATTTATACCACGTGGCTACCAATGGCATACATTTGGCAGCCACGTGGTATAAATGTGGCAGCCACATTAGCACTTAACGGATCAATGGATGGAAAATGTAACGGATGTATTATTTTGAAATAAAATAGTATTTGAGGTATGAAAGTGAAATGTTTTAAAGATGTATGAGGTTGTAATAGATTTCAAACCTGAGATGCTACTATGTAATTTACCATTTTTTCTTTTTTGGGCAACAGTTGCTTTGGAGTCTTTAAACGCCAAATTTGAACAATATGGAAACCCTACATTTCGGTATCAGTAGGGTACAATTCTTCTATGTGGATCAACTTTCATGTTAAAGTTTTTTACTATGCGCCAGAGTATACTATTTTTAGATTTTTAATTGTTGAATTTTTTAGAACGAATTATTAATCACATATTCAGTACATGATATACACTAAAATATAATAAAATTTTCGTGAAAGTGATAACTATACACAACTGTTATTTGGTCAAATATGTAGCAACTTGATTTGACGAAACAAAAAATGTAGCAACTAGGGGATGTAATTACTCAGAGGGCGCATACTGTGATGGCCGACGGACCAACTTTCTTGTCAAACAGGGAGGCTACTAGATAATGTAGTCCAGCTACAAGCCAGGCTCCAGCACACTCCATCAATCCATTTCAGCATGTGGCATTTTCAGCGTGTGGCATGATTTCAACTAAAGGTCTCAAACGGTCAAACCTACTGATGCATGCACGTATGACTCAGCAAACACAGTTTAAACACCAACTACCTTTCCATATTATATCCTGAATCAGGATTCTCTCCTGAGCATTCCCTAGGATCCTAAGGATCCCGCAATCTTGTTCGTTCATCGTGTATCGTGCGGTCAGAAATCATTTAAAATTTAAATTTTAAAATTCAAATATGAATAGTACCTAACAAAAACCGACCGCACGATACACGATGAACGGACAAGATTGCGGGATCCCTAGGATCCCTAGAGAAATGCTCAGGAGAGAATCCTGATTCTTATATCTTATCCACACAAAATTTAGAAACTGGGATGGACAAGTTTTGACAGTTAATATATTTTAATTGTAGCAATATGAACGAGATTCCGGGTTCAAAGAAAGATGAGATGGTCCTGCATCGTGTTACTCCTCAATTCATTTACTAGTCAACGATTTACAAAATTTCATATTAATGATCGGAATCGTTCATATTATAAATCACTCTATAAAGATTATTTTTATAAAAAAAATTAATTAAAACTAAGTTTGTTTAGTCAATCAATTGCAAGAATAAATAGATGGTTCGTAATTCTTTTATTAAATTTGTTTATCTGTTTTTATATATTTAGATGACCAAATGATCTCATATTTAATTGATTTTTTTACAGAAATGATACTTACAGAGTAGGAATTCCTTCTCAATTATTGAGCAGCCAAGTTAATTTTGTTTGTAAATTCAGATCCTCATTAGTTAGCAAGTAACATATACGATTAACCAGATGCCAACTTCAGTTTCTTCTCGTGGGAGGCTTATATATATAGGAAGCCTTTAAAGGAATGAATCCCTTTTTTTTTTCTTTCTAAAAATGGGGATTGGTTGTTGAGTCCTTACCACATCGAACTTTAATGATCCGAACCGTCTATTTTTCAAGTTGCACCTCATAGATTATCTTACAAAGTATTAGCTAAATCGAAAATATTTGAGGCATCTAACTGAGTTCAAAGAAATTGATGAACACTTTGTTCCTAAGAAACAATGAAATTTCAACATGTTAATAAAACAAGCAAATGGTTTCAGATTAAATTGAATTTTCGCAAGGATGATCTATGAATCGAGACTTACAAAATAGAGGGTTCAGATTATTAAAATTCGACGTGGAACGGGCCCTACAACTAGTCCCCAATTTTACCCAAAAATGGGAATCCTTATATATATATATATATATGTGTGTGTGTGTGATATATGCCACTAGTCCTTTACTACTCACTTTGAAGTCTATGGTGGTCCAACAGTTCACTGGACTTGTTGATAAAACCTTCTCCTGATGGTTGGGTAAAGCTGGGTGTCGCAAGGGGGAGACCAATTTCATTGGTGATGGCGGTGTCCCCAGAAACTCGTCAGGACATGGGTTTCTGGTTTTTGTGCTAATCTTGGTCGAGGTGAGATTCTATGTGTTGAAGTTTGGAGTGTTTTTATTGGGCTGCAATTGTATGGAAAATGAAATTAAGAAGATTATGATAGAATCAGATTATGCTCTTGCGGTTCAATGATTTCAAATGCAAAAGTGGATAATCACCCTCTGGGAAGTTTAATACTGAATTGTCGTGCCCTTATGCACTAAATTTGGTCTTGTGAAATTCGTCATATCTATCGTGAAAAGAATTTTGTTGATGATGATTTGGCTCGTTTCAATTTGTCATGCAGTTTGAATATTTTTGAACAAGCTCCTCCTTATTGTCATCGGTTACTAGTTGCAGATATAGTTGGGGTCTCGTGACCTCGTGATATTCTTATGTAATTTTCCTTTTCTTTCTGGCCTATGCTCCGTTGTTAACCCAAAAAAAAAAAAAAAGTTAGACCAATGAATGGTGGATGAAGGTGGCCTCTAATGGCGTGCTCTGGTTAACAGGTGGAGATGTTAGATAATCTACATGGAAAGAAAATATAGAATGGCACCAGTTTGGTACAAGCAGAAGAGTCTTTGATGCTTAAATTAGTTAAGAGTGATTAAGGGGCCACATGGTTGGTGTTTAGGGTAGTAAATGGTAATAGTGGCTTTCTTTCTATTAATAAATGACTCACATGGAATGGTTTACTGATATTGTAGCATCTCAGCTTAATAATACAATGTCATGTGTAATTTTTTTTTTCGTGCAAGAGGAAGGCACAGGGAGAGCAAGCATGTGATAGCTTGCATCATACTATGTTAGGCCTGACAAACAGGTCATGTTTGTCGTGTTCTTGTTGTTTTCGTGTTATACTCATTATCTTAACATGTCATTTCGTGTCAAATTCATTATCTTATTTGGTGACCTGATTCGTTAATGGGTCGTGTCATTTTGTGTCGGGTTAACGGGCATGTAAGAAATTGACAAGCCTACCAACTAAATCTAGCAAATGATATCTTATTGGGTTCTTAATCTAGCAAATGATATCTTATAGGGCCCCATAACGACCTAACTCGTTTACGGATTCTTAATAAGATACTCAATAACAACCCGAATCGTTTACGGTTTCTTAATGAGTGACCCAATAACGACCCAAATCGTTAACAAATTGACCTGAAATCCATTATTTTTGTATTATTCATGTCGAGCTAACAGATCGTGCAAGTAATTGTCAGGCAACCAAATTCTCCTTCATTGATGTACTTGAAAATTTGATTTGCTGGAACTTTTTTTTTTTATTGAAGGTAAAATTCATTACCAAGAGAGCACAAGTACATACATGGGGCCCTATACTCAAAAATAAAAAAGTACATACATGGGGTTCAAATGTGTATTAAAGCACAAAATAAAAAATGAACCCTCAAGACAATACTTAACGAGAGCCCAACCCAAGAGAATAGCCCAAAACAGAAAAACAGAGAAACAATAAAAATCCTAAAAAAACAAGCTTCCTCTGCCGCCATTGAAGTACCTGCTGCAGACTACAAACCATCATTCCATGCTGGAGATCTCACCAAACACAGCCCCATAATCGGAAAAGAAGAAGAGTGAGAAAATGACTATGGAGGGTAGTGACATGGTTAGTTGAGGGGAAGACATTTTTGGGTCGTTTATACTCTAAAGCTTTGGAAGCAAACATTTATATATATTTAACTATGAGGGCTACTGTAGTTATTGACAAATTTATAATTTGGATTAAATTTTGATGATCAAAATTATGTTTTAGATATCTGCGATGCAAATGGTAAACTTGTCTGGACGCCAACTTATGCTTGCACAGTTCGTCTTACGTCAAGACATGCCTGATATTACGCGACGTGTGTGCGCACGACTAATGCTTGTACAACTCAGTCTTAGATCATGTTCTTCCACAACCATCCTTCATTCAAACAACCATATATGGAGTTTGATTGGAAGTGTGGTATTGTACTTGCTATACTGTATGTATATGACATGCACATGATATGCTCACAGATATGGGCTCAACCAAAAAACCCAGGGTGCGTTTGTTGCACCGGACTATCTCGGACTGGATTAGCTTAAAGGACTAAGTTGGACTGTCTTGGCATGGACTAAGTAGAACAAGAATAGTGAAGCGTTTGGTGCAGTATCGGACTTAGTCACAGACTAAATTATTTTTAGAATCTAAATATTTTTTTTACTACTTTTTAATTATTTTATTACTTTTTGATTTAGATATTTTCATTGACTCACCCTAACTCACCTCCCTTTTCTCTCTTTCGGTCCCTCACCCCGTGACCCCTCTTTCTTTCCTTCTTTCTTTCTTTCTTTCTCTGCACTTCTACCTCTCTCTCTCTCTCTCTCCCCTCAACAATAATATGCAACCTTTCTCTCTCTAAGCTCCGAGAAGGAACCCCCACTATTTCTCTTGATGCTGACCAAATCAACCCTAAAAAATATGAACCTCGAACCCTTGGGACATGGGGAATCCACCTACGGCGTTGTATGTATCATCGATGCACCATCGGGTGCTCTGCCATTAACGCAGAGAGCTTGAGCTCTCTCAAACTCTATCTCAGGTATGAATTATTTCCCCTCTTGGTTGTGTGAGTTTTAATCTATCTAGAGAGTTCCAAGCTGCATGATCTCCAGATTTCTCCAAAAAAAATCCCTGATCACCAATTTCCCAAAAAAAAAAAAATCTTGTCCATCAATGGCCTGCAACAAATTCAAGCCTTTTCATTTCGTTTCTTCTTCCCCTGCAATTCTACCAAAAATTGCCAAATGATGCTTGCTTTCCTTGGATTTCGAGAGAGTGGTGTTGGGCTAGCAATGTATCTCGCTAAAGTTGGGAGTGGTGGTGTGATGGTGGTTGTCGGTGCTCAAGAAAACAGAAAGCAGAGAGTGGATGAGAGGAGACGAGGACAGACCAGACGAAGGGCTGAGCAGTCCCATGGTCACGGGGCGCTCTCGCTAAGACCTTCTAGCGAGGGAGATAGTCGGAGCGAATCCCCTTTAGTCTCATTAAAGTTAGTTCTAGAGGGTACCAAACACGGGACTGGACTAACCCTTAGTCCAGTCCAGTCCAATGAGAGTTAAGGAGGGAAAACAAACGCCCCCCAGAGCTCACAATTCTCTCTTCCAATCATAAAAATGGCGTCATCACCTGTGAGTGTACAATTTATATGTGGGTATTTTCATCATTTCGATTTTATACATGGTGTGCATGATTTGTGCATGGCTGATTTGTTCTATTTTGATCCCAAAATTAAGAAAATGGGTCATTTTTGTCTATTTCCCTTCGTTTTTAGACATTGTTTCTAGAGAAAGCAAATTTTCAACTCCGTTTAAGATAGAAGAAGATCCTAAAATGGTGCATTATCATGACTTTCATGAAAAAATAAAAATAAAAAGAGAGTAGGATTATCTCCTCTCCAAATTTACTCTCCTTCCCTCTCTTCGTTTTTCACTTTCCTATTTGTTTTTTTTTTCTCTCTATAAAAAAGTTTACACAAAATGTTAATATAACTTAATTGTGACCGTTCAAATAAGATAAGAGAGATTTGAAGGGGAGATAATCCTACTCAACAAAAACAGCCACTATATTCCAACCTGACAATTAAGATGAAAAGCATTTGTATAATCACCTTTGAAACTAAACAACCAACTTCCAACTTCCAACTTCCAAAATCCAAGATTATTTTCCAAATAAGTATTATTTCTGCTGACATGCATTACAAATGACATTTAAGTTGTCCAGTTCACCAAATTATAATCAACATGCAAGAAAATACACAAAAAATACCACTAGATTGCCATTTCACATTCTACTTTCTCTGTAGCTTTATCATCTAGTGGTTAGGTGCTTTGATGTAACCCACATGAGTGGAATTAGCAGCTTTAGTTAGGGTTTTCAAATCATAAGCAATCCAACACTTTGATGTATCTTGGTTGTAGAAGTAGCCCAAACATTTGCAATCCAATGTACACTTCTTAGCACAATCACTCTCTTTGATTGAGTCTCCCTTTGTGTACTTGCTCAAGAAATGATCAACCCCTTCAACTTTGTAGTAGTGGAAGCTCTTTGGATCACAAGAAGTTAGCTTCTCAGGCTCACAAGTCTCGCTCCAACCCAATAGTCCCTTAGAAGATGGGCAAGCAACACATTGGCTGTCCTCACAAATGCCGAACTTCCCACATCGCTCCGGCAATTGGCACTCGCTTTCCCATTTTGAAGTTTTATCGAAAAGACTGAAGGTCACCTCCCATGCACCGTAACGTAGTATCCTATAGTAAGTGTGAAGCCTCAAATTTCCATTAATTTCCAGCCTAAGGAATGTTGATGTGCTATTGTATTTGGGTCTAGCAAGAAGGACATTTCCGCCGGTGGAGGAGTTTCCCTCAACGTAGTCCAAGCTCAAGTCGTAAGCAAAACCCTCATGAGTGTCCGGCGAAGCTTTCAGTGTCACATGGTTCAGTGAGCCCTTTTGAACATTGATCCATTTGGAGGATGTGAAGTAGAGTAATGGTCTTGGTGAGTTCTTGCTCTTGTAGTACAAAGACAAACCTTTCGGCTCCATCACCAAGCTATAAGACCCGTCTTTGTTTTCTACCTCCGAGGCCCGACTCACAAGCTTGCTTACTCCCCCGGCACGCAGAGATTGACCCACTAACAAAGTGTCTGATGGGTGGTGAAAACTTTGCCAAACAAAGTTACCCTTTGAGTCATAAAGTACAATATTGCCAGTTGAAAGCAACTTGAAGCCTACCACACCTTTGTTGGCGGTGTTGCTTTGCCAAGCCACTTGACCATCGGCATCGGCCAAGACCAGGTTCCCATCAGTCCCAAATGCGAAGGTGGCATTTTGGCCGACCGGTTTTCCCCGATTGGCCTCCCAAACCCAATAAAACCCCGACTCCGACCTTCTCAAACCCATGCGTAGAGCAAGAGTGAAGGCATCTGGGGTTGTGTTGTAGAAAGCGAATTGGAAGGGGGAGGCAAAGAGAGAAAGCATGCGATAGCTTGCATCATATTCCACAATATTTGGCCAATATTCTCCTTCGTTGACAAACTTGAAAGTTTCATTTGCTGGAACTTGGGCTTGAGCAATGAAGGCAAAGAGCGAGAAAATGACTATGGAGGGCAGTGACACGGTTAGTGAAGGGGAAGACATGTTTGGCTGGTTTATGCTGTAAAGCTTTGGGAGCAAGCAATTATTTATATTGAACTATGAGGGCTACTTTAGACATTGACAATTTCGATTTCGATTTTAATCCTAAAATGCTGTTTAACTATCTCCAATTCAAGAGATAGCCTTAATTGGACGCCAGTTTTGGACTTGTGCTTGCACTCTCAATGTAGCAAGATATCGTTTTACATTCATGCATGGCTGAAGTTACACCACGTTCATGAACACAACCGACGCTAGCACAACTTGGTATGAGACCATGTTCTCCAGCAACCAGCATTCATTCATGGCTTGCTAGCTGGGCAGTGCACCAACTCTCTGCTGAGAAGATTACTGCGGTGGCTAGAGTAAAGTGTGGTCGGGTTATGACTCTAGACTTTTCAGAGGTCGAGAGTTGGTGTGGAAACTTCAACTTCAAATTCTGGGAACTCTTGGAAAGACTTTTCTTTCAAATTTTAAACTGTTCTCTTGTATACCCCTTGTTGCTAGTGGATAAGATGGCCCTGCATCCTTAAGTTGTCTCCCCAGCTGTCCTTTATTGAATTGTCATCTATTACCTTCCATTACCTTCCCTCCCTGAAGGTATATACCCTAAACATTTAGAGCATCAATTTGTACAAGTTATTTTCGCACTCCTCTTTTCTCACATTCGATTGAACTAGCATTCATTCGTGGCTTGCTAGCTGTGCAGTGCACCAACTCTCTGCCCGGAAGATTAACGTGGTAGCTAGAGGAGTAAAGTGCGGTCGGGTCGTTAATGTAGACTTTTCAGAGGTCGAGAGTAGGCGTGGAAACTTCAACTGCAAATTTAGGGACTCTTGGAAAGACTTTTCTTTCAAATTTTGGAATGTTCGCTTGTATTCTCTTTCAGTTCACGTTGATAAGTCAAATGAAGAGATATAGAGAAGAGTTGTTAAAGCTACACCCGTTTCATGAAAGTCGATCTGAAAGATCTATAGCTTATACAACCGTGGGAAAGGGCTAAGGCAATATACCAAGATTAATTGGAGTGTGCAACACCAAGATACATCTAGTTCGTTTGACTGAGCAAACAAAATATACAACTTGTTGCTAGTGGATAAGATGGTCCTTCTTCAATTACCTTCTCTCCCTGAAGGTGTATACCCTACACATTTAGAGCATTCAGAAGCATCGTTTCGTACAAGTTATTTTTGCATTCCTCTTTTCTCACCCTATACTCTCTTTCATCTTGCACTTACATTGAATAAATCATACGAGAATCAAAAGACGAAAACAAGGAGTGCAATGCAATAAGAGAAAACAGAAGTGTGAAAATCATTGCCCAATTTAAATGATGTGGCAACGTTTTATTTAACGATTAAATTTGGTGATCCCAGCCTTATTGAGATATTCACACTAGAATTGCCTATATATAATCCTCCACAAGAACGAGTAGCAAATATCACTAAATGGCAACTAAAACTTCACATTCAGCTGTTCTCCTACTCTTCTCCCTCATTGCCTTCCTGTTTGCCATTCCCATTCAAGCCCAAGTTCCTGCAAACCTAACCTTCAAATTCATCAACCAAGGCAAATTAGGAGACGGAGACATTGAATATCATGCTACCTACCGCGTGATCCAAACAAATTCCCATACTTTCTATACAAATCCTTTCGGGTTATGCTTCTACAACACCACCCCAGATTCTTACATATTCGCCATCAGAGCCGGTGTTCCCAATGATGAAGTACGGTGGGTCTGGGATGCAAACCGGAATCACCCGGTTCACGAGAAAGCCACACTCTCTTTTGGCAAAGAAGGAAACTTGGTCCTCGGAGAAGCAGATGGGACTGTTGTTTGGCAAACAAACACAGCCAACAAAGGTGTTACGGGCATCAAGTTACTTGAAAACGGTAACTTGGTCCTCCATGACAAGAGTGGAAGATTCATATGGCAGAGCTTTGATTACCCTACCGATACTCTTCTAGTGGGGCAGTCAATCAGAACAAATGGTCGTAACAAGCTTGTTAGTCGCAAATCTGATACTGATAGCTCTGATGGGTCATACAGTATGGTTCTTGACAAGACCGGTTTCGCTATGTACTTGAACAACGCTGGCCAGCGTCTTATATATGGCGGGTGGACAGGAACTGACTATGGAAGCACTGTAACCTTTGATTGTCAGACTACGAATGGCTTCGAAGATGCCATTGCTTATGAGCTTGTGTTCAATGTAAACCAGGACATTAATGCTCCACCACCACCACCACAAAGCAAGAGGCGCCTCCTACAAGTTCGTCCCGTTGGCAGCGCAACACAGATCAACCTTAACAAGCTCAACTACAATGCTACGTACTCATTTCTAAGACTCGGGTCCGATGGCAATCTCAAAGCCTATACTTATTATGACAAAGTGAACAGCATGAACTGGGAAGAGAGCTTCGCATTCTTTTCGAACTATTTCATTAGAGAATGTGCATTGCCTTCTAAATGTGGTTCATATGGGTACTGTAGTAGGGGCATGTGTGTGGGGTGCCCCAGCCCGAAAGGGCTTCTGGGTTGGAGCAAGGGCTGTGCAGCCCCAAAGTTGGGACAGTGTAAGAGTGGGGCAAAAGCGAACTACTACAAGGTTGCGGATGTTGAGCACTTTCTGAGTCCTTATTTGGATGGTGGAGATGGTCCAATGAAGGTCGGAGAGTGCAGGGCCAAGTGTGACAAGGACTGTAAGTGCTTAGGGTTCTTTTACAGGGAAGATACCTCTAAGTGTTTGTTGGCACCAGTGCTTGGGACTCTTATAAAGGACGTGAATACTTCGGCCGGTTACATCAAATATTAAAAGTAGAAATTTGATAATTTTATTGTGCGGTTTCTTCTGTTATTGTTCTTAGTATGTTGTTTAAGTAACGGCAAGGGCAGTGAAATCTCAATCTGTCATTAGCATATCATTTTAATCCTTAATAAAGAAAAACAAATGTGTGCTTTTAGAATTTCATATGAATTTTTATTTTTGTTTAATAATTGATATGAAATTAATGTTTCGCTGTTATCGTAATTGTTCTCCTTTTGAGTTTTAGTATTCTCCTTTTCGTATGCAGAAAATAGACAAGAGATCTGTTAAAAAGTCAATAATCATTACCTAAAAAAGGCAGAACAAATTAAAATAGATAGGTGTGTTGCAGTACAACTAGAACAATTCTTTCATAAATGGCGCATAAACTACATCAGCCCTTAATTTAGCAGATTAGTCGCAATGAATCAACTAATTACCTGACTATACAGTTCAATCAGAAGAATGTAATGCTACAAAACAATGTAAAGAATGTACTGCATTTTCTTTATTAAAACCATCATATTTTCTGAAATTATACAAATTTGACGGTATACATGATACAGAAGCAGGGGAGAACAGGTACCACTTGTATGCGTTGTAACTGCCAAAAACAATAAGACATCAAGCTGTGTCACTCGCAATCAAGGAATAAGTGATGGGTAAACTCGTATGCACCATGATGAGACGGCAGATTTCAATGTTTTCTCTTTTTCATCCAGGATCAGCGATGAAAGAGTGCAATTTGCAAACTTCAGAACGAGTCAAGAAACTTCCCTCAGCTTTTTTGTAATCTTCAAGGCTTAACAGCGAATCCTTGACTTTGAGCCAATCTGCTGGCCTTGGCATGATAATGGCAAGATATCCTTCTCTATCTGCCTGGAATGGGAGGCTACAAATCGCAGCAGTAGTATAAAGGACTGTAAAAAAAGACGCTAAGTGTAAAAAAAGGAAATGCAAAACAATAAATGCAATGGCGTGATGCCCTGAGGGTATCTTTAGATGTAAAAATCAAGCATGTATAAGGGAAGAAGCTTGCAGTATCTTTTCAATTCCACAAGTTCAAGTTACATAGGAATTCTAAGCCCACATCACCACTACCATCAATGCCGTTCTTAATCAATCATAGGGTTCAGAAACAATCCCAATACAACTGATCATCTCAAAACCTTCAGATACCTTCCGTATGAAATCTTAGATAACTGACCAATCGATGCATTTTGTTAAGGGTAATAGAGGATCACCATATCACAGTGCACACAAGGCACCAGATTAGTACTCACTTTAGTGGTTAAGTGTTACACTAATCCCTAATTTAAATTATATTTTCACTAAGTTTGAGTTTATCTTGCTTTTAAATTATTTTTGAATCTTAATAGGTGTGCCAAGGGGCCCACTTTTGTTTGTTGTCCCCCGGGTCCAAGCCTTCCATCTCTCTCTCTCGGTCTCACTCTTTCTCTCCTTCTCTCTTTCCCTCTTTCTTCTCTCAACTCTCTCTGCACTATCTCCTTCCTTCTGCCCGAGCTCCACACACACACACAAACATATGTACACCCAGACAACAACCACTCACCACCATCTGGACCTTGTTACCACAAAGCTCAGACTGATGACCCTGAAGCTTGATAGTGGCGGAGCCACTGTTCACTGTCTCCCCGACTTGCTTCGTTGTAGGTGAGCTTCGAAGACCTTTTAAACTTTTCCCTTTGGTTCCCATGTTTCGTTTCTAACCACATTGATGTTTTTTGGACGTCAAATTACAAAGAAACACCTAGGAGGAGCTAAACCCAGATTCCCGCGATAAACCGTGGTCGTTTGACCATCTTTCAGGCCATTTTTCGGTCAACTCCAGCTACCACTCGGTCCCCACTTGGTATGATTCGCTTCTCCACATTTCTAGCTACATTTGGCTTTTGAATCACTCAATTTGGTAAAGTAACGAAGAAGTTACGAAGCTTTGAAAATTCCCAAAACCTTCAGCCAAAACCCAGTTTTCCGACGAGCACCGCCCCTTTCAAGACGTTTTCCAGTAAAACCACGGCGAGTTGGCCGGCGTGCAGGGTATCAATCTCTTCATCTCGTCGAGTACTACAACGTGCATGTTTGGATCACTTGATTTGGATAAGTAACGAAGAAGTTATGAGCCGTGGAAAATCAACCACCAAACCGGCCAAAGGGTGGCCTGAAAACCAACCTCAACCCAGGCCTTTGGGCCGGGTTACCCAACCATTTTACCCAGGCCCTTTGGGCCGTGCCAAACCCAGGGCTTAGGCCCGTTTAAACCCAAACCCCTTTATTTTAAATTGTTTTTATTGTATTTATTTAAACCAAGGCCTTTGGGCCTTATCTAAAACCCTAAACCCCTAAGTCCAACCCTAGACCTTAAAGCTCTAAGCCTAAACCCTTTAACCTTTCCAACCCTAAACCCTAGCCGACTCAAATCTTTTTGTGGAATATTTCGTTAGGGAATATTCCATCATAGAATATTCCGTCAGGGAATATTCTTTGGAATATTCTATTGGCTTTTATGAAATTTAACCAGGACCCTTCTTAGGGTAATTCGACGTCCTGAATCCGTTTCCGACATCCGTTTTCCCAAATTCAATTTCTATTATATAGTTTATTAATTGGACCATTTATGTGCTTAGGGGCAATATTTATGACGTTTCCGTGGTTGCTAGTTTGCATGGCTCTTCGGCAGCTAAGTATCTGTGAGTGGACCCCTTCAAAAATGCATGTTTTGATAGTAGAAATGCACACATGAACAACATGTTTTAATGATTACGTTTTATGAAATGTTTTATGAGATAACATGCTTATTGAGGCTAGTTTGAATTATTACTATTTTTCTTATAACCTATGTTCTTATAGAATATCCGATGGATGACGATATGATATTGAGAACATGTTTCGAACACCTCTTTATAGTATAAATGATGGATGACTTTATACTATGAAGTTTCTTTTCAATATATATATGTGTGTTCAATGGTTTTGTACTTACCTAGTGGTCTTTTCCGCTACGGGACGTAGGGATAGATTCCGGTCCGTCCCGGGCGACGGTTTGGTGTTGGCATAGGGCCTGGAGTGTGTTTCCTCTGGCTATTAGCACATGGACGGGGAGCCGGCATGGGGCCTGAAGTGTATTTTCCTCTGACTGTCTGTTCAGAGATGGGGAGCCGACATGGGGCCTGGGGGTTATCGGACAATTCACTAGCGATTATTATACATACAAGTTATGATTTGAGATATTGCACGGCATGCTAGGTTTCGGAAAACCTATGTTTATCATTATATATGTATTTTCATAAAACCTGGAGGTTAGTACGTTGATAACTGTTTTACTATTTATATATCAAATTGGTCCACTCATGTTTGTTTTGCGCCCCCTTCACGACTTAGAATCGAGGCATACAATCATGCCGTCAAGGCACTCCTGCATCGACATCTTCGAGTCCTTTCGTTGTAGGACCCATTCTTTTATTCACTCCATTTTATATTATTTCTTTTAGTATTCTATTTAGTGGTGTGCTCTGAACACGTTCCTTAAATACTTATTCTTTATTCTTTTATATTTGTAAACCTTATCTATTCTTTATTTTCAACAATTGCACTCAATAAATGGCTTTCGTCACCCTCGGGTGTCGGCCAACACGTGCCTATCCTGGTATTCAGGGTGTGTCATTAAGTAATCTACCTTAGTGGTTAAGTAATTACTAGATAAGACAGTTATTTATATGCCTATATATTCTTTTGTAAAGTGTACTATGAAAGGTTATTGAGAAATCATTCTTCACATATCCATTCTCTCTTTAAACTCTCTATCTCTATCTCTTTCTCTCTCTATCTCTCTCTCTCTCTCTCTATCTAGTTCTTGATTTCTGCAAGATGTCAAATTTCTACATGGTATCGCCGCCATAGTCTCACGACGAATCGATCCTTCACTTCCGACTTTCTTTAATTTTCTCGACTGCCAAACAAGTCTTGCCTAATTTTTTCTTTCTTTCTCTCACAAATCTTCTGCACAATTACGTTGTCTACTGCAATGAATTCTGCCGACTCTTCCTCCTTGGCCACATCTTCTGGTCTTCATCATCCTACAAATGCTTCTAATTCCCCCTCGATCTCTCTAGCTTCGATCACTGTCTAGAATATTGCTGGTATGGTACCAACTAAGCTGAATGAGCAGAACTACATTACTTGGCGTAGTCTTTTCACGCCTATGTTGAAACGCTACAAGCTTTTTGGTCTTGTTAATGGAGATGATATTTGTCCTCCTAAGTGTATATCTGATTCTTCTGGATCTCGCATTCGTAATACTGCTTATGAGATTTGGTGCGAACGTGATCAAATTCTAATGATTTGGATCAATTCGACTCTTGCTGAAGATCTTATTCCTCTTACAATTGGAATGGTTAATTCTCGATCTTTATGGCAATCTCTTGAGTGTCGATTCGCTGATGCTTCTTGCACTTATGTTCATAGCCTTTGTGCTAAGATCCAGACAATCCAAAAGGGCGATTCAACAATGACTGATTTTCTAAATTCAATCAAAGACATTTCTGACAAACTAGCTGCTGCTAGTGAACCGATTTCTGATTTCGATCTTGTTGCTTATACACTTGCTGGTTTGCTTGATAATTATGAATCTTTTGTTGATTCAATTATGACAAGAATTGAATCTATTAATATTGATGAACTTCATGGCCTTCTTCTGAGCAAAGAAATTCCTCTGCAAAAGCGCAAATCAAGATTCTCATCTTCTTTCTCCTCAGCGCCATTTCATGCTTACAATGCTCAGCAAGGCTCATCGAGCATAGACAATTTTTGTGGCCGCTATCAGAATCGAAATCGATACAATCAGAATCGGAATTTTGGAGCTAATTGCACAAACAACAACAATAATTCTGGAATAGTCATTGGTGCTGCTTCTTCATGCTCTAATTTTTCTGGTAACTCTCAAGGCAGTTACTACTCTAGAAAATCCATTCCATGTCAGCTCTGCAATCAACATCGTCACTCTGCTATTTCTTGTGGGCGTCTTACACAATTTACTGCTCAACTTCCTCACAATTCTCCCATGGGGATCAATTTTGCAATTCCATACACAAGCATTGAGTAGTTGTTTGTAGGAGATGGTAAAAGTTTGTGTATCTCTCATACTAGATCTGCCTTAATTCGAACTTCTAATGCTGTTTTTAAACTACATGATGTGTTACTTGTGCCTCAAGCATCACATAATTTGCTTTTAGTTTATAAATTTGTGTATGATAATTGGTGCTCTCTGACTTTTGATCCATTTGGGTTTTACATAAAGGATCTAAGCACTAGGAAGATGCTCTTCTAAGGCCCCAGTGAAGGAATACTATATTTATTTTACTGGAATCCATCTAATGGTATTTCTGGCATTGCCATATCTTCACAAGCTTTGATGATTGCCAAATGTGATATTCATGTCTGGCACAGAAGGCTTGGACATCCTTCTAGTGCAACCCTTTCTAAGGTTTTAAATAAAGATCAATTACTAGTAGTTGGTACTTTGCATAAACAGTCTGTATGTTCTGAGTGTCAATTGGGGAAGGCCTCTAGATTACCATTTTTTGTTTTGCCTTGTACTACCAATAGGCCATTTAATCTTGTTCATGCTGATGTACGTGGTCCTTCTCCCACTCCCTTATGTACTGGTTATAAATACTATCTCATTTTGGTTGATTATTTCACCAAGTATAGTTGAAATTTTATCCACTTCACTACAAATCTGATGTATGCTCTACACTTAAGACCTTTGCTCTTAAAGTTCAAAATATGTTTACAAGCAAACTTCAATGTTTAAGGTCTAATTCAGGGGGTGAGTTCCTTAATAATGAGTTACAAACTTTTCTTATTACTCAAGGCATCACACATCAACTCAGCTGCCCTCACACCCTGAACAGAATGGGTGTGCAGAGAGAAAACACAGACATGTAGTTGATATGGGTAGAACATTATTATTTTAAAGTGGGTTGCCATCTAAGTATTGGGTAGATGTTTTTCAAACAGCTGTGTATATCATCAACAGATTACCTTCTCAGTCCTTAGGAATTATTGTTCAAAGCCTTTCCTAAGTATCATACTTTGAAAACTTTTGGTTGCGCATGTTATCCTTGGTTGTAGCCTTATGCACAACATAAGCTAGATACAAAGAGCAAACTTTGTGTGTTTCTGGGGTATAGTCTCAATCACAGTGGATATAAGTGTCTTGATCCAACTACAAACATATTGTATGTTTCCAAGCATGTGGTTTTTTATGAATCTATATTTCTATTCAACCATCAGTCATCTTTTCAGCACTCTTCACCTTCACAATCTTCATCTCAGACTTCTATAGCTTGCCTGCCATTTACAATACCTATTCAACCACTGTTTCCAACTTCTACATTGTCCACTACCACATCATCCTCTTAGCAATCACACTACAATTCTCAGTGTTCTCTTCATGGTAATTCTTAAGACTCTCAAGGTTCACAGGCATTATCACAACCATCTGTCTTTCAAGAACCAGTAAATTACAGTGCCACAGTTATCTCAGATTCTAGTTAATCAACATCATATGACTACAAGAGCAAAGTCAGGTTTTTTCAAACCAAACAAAGCATCACATTCCCTCCACAGTAGACCCTCTCACTACACTTCCACGTACCCCTACCACTTACTTACAGGCTTCTAAGAATCCTCATTGGATGGTAGTAATGAAATATGAGTTCCAAGCTCTTCAAACTACTGGAACTTGGGATTTGGTTCCTTTTAATCCTCAATACAACTTAGTTGGATGTAAGTGAGTTTTCAAAATAAAACATAGTGCTTATGGCACTATAGAAAGGTACAAGGCTAGGCTTGTGGCTAAGGGATTTCATCAACATGAAGCTTTTGATTTTTCAGAGACTTTTAGTTCTCTCAAAGAAGATGTTTACATGGTGCAGCCTCCTGGTTTCATTGATTCAACTGAACCTACACATGTTTGTAAGCTTAAAAGGTCACTCTATGGTTTAAAACAAACTCCCCGAGCCTGGTATGAAGCTTTTTACAGTGTTATTCTCTCTCTGGGTTTTACTTTCTCATATTCTAACACCAGCTTATTCATCAAAAGGGACATCACTATCACTTTTGTCCTAGAGTATATGGATTATATCATCATCACATGTAGTTCTTCTCAAGTTTGCCAATCTATTATTTCTAAACTGCAAGCATTGTTTCTAGTCAAAGATTTGGGAGACATCCATTATTTTTTTAGCATTGAAGTCCAGAGAAATGACAAGGGTTTATTTCTGCATCAAACCAAATATGCTTTGGATATGTTGAAACAAAGTGATATGCTTCGAGTCTAACCGTGTAATGCTCTAGTTTGATAAACCAAATTGGATCATTTAGGCACTATACTTTCTGATCCCACTGCATATAGATCAATTGTTGGTGCACTTCAGTATTTAACATGGATAAGACCTGATTTAGCCTTTGCAGTTAATCAAGTTTGTCAACATATGCATACTCCTCGTACTATACACCTACAAGCTGTTAAAAGAATCCTTAAGTATTTGAAGGGCTCAGTTGATTCAGGTTTCTAGTTTACCAAAGGGTCACAGGTTCTAACAGCTTGGTTTGATGATGATTGGGCAGGTTGTCCAGTGGATAGAAGGTCTACTAGTGGCTATTGTGTGTTATTAGGATCTAATCTCATTTCTTGGAGTGCAAAGAAACAATGTACAGTTGCTAGGTCCTCAACAGAAGCTTACAGATCACTAGCTAACACTGCAGTTGAATTGACTTGGGTTTGCAAGTTTTGTAGGATATCTCATTTCCTCTGCTCAAGACTCCAAGTATATTTTGTGATAACAAGAGTTCCATTGCTTTGGCTTTCAATCCAGTTTTTCATGCTAGAACTAAACATGTAGAATTGGATTATCATTACATTTGTGAAAAAGTTCTTCTTGGTCATACCACAATGCATCATGTCAACACTTTGCTTCAACCAGCAGACATCTTCACTAAGTCTTTACCTGCAGATAGATTCGCTTACTTGACTTCCAAGCTTTCAGTTTGATCCTCTCCTTTTAGCTTGAGGGGGTGTGTTAAGGATAATAGAGGATCACCATATCACAATGCACAAAAGGCACCAGATTAGTACTCACAATGAGAAATCATTCTTCACATATCCATTCTCTCTCTAGGAATTAGATCATCTCCGAGGCAAACCCTCGGGATCCTCCTGACCCAATAACACAGGTCGTTGGATTTTGATCAAACGGCTACAATTATTATAACTTTTAGAGGGACCCCTCTGTTTGTAGCCGTTGGATCAAAATCCAACGGCCCGTGTTAATGGATCATGAGGATCCGAGGGTTTGCCTCGGAGAGGATCCAATTCTCTCTCTCTCTCTCTCTCTCTCTCTCTCTCTCTCTCTCTCTCTCTCTCTCTCTCTCTCTCTCTCTCTCTCTCTCTCTCTCTCTCTCTCTCTCTCTCTCTCTCGATTTCTGCAAGATGTCAGATTTCTACACATTCTACCAGTAGAAGTAGCATGCGTTGACCTAGATCAAACAAAAGCAACCCAAGGTATGTTATCTTCATGGTATTTCACTACCAAAGGGATCCTAATCCCCCACCTGTCTCTCTCTCTCCTCTCAACGTTATTTACCTGAAATGCATATCTTTGGTTCTTGACTCAGCATTTCTCATCCTTTACCAAGCACGTTAGCTAGTTTCTAGACACTAAAGACGTCAAATAAAAAAAGGATATATGCTTAACCCGTACCTAAGTTGATTCCATTTAACAATATTGACTCCAGAGATAGGGATCTACACAGTAAAAAATCTGACGACTGCTAATAAAAGGGTATTAACTGATTCTTACTGCTAAATTAAGCAAATATAGCTGCTTGATTAATCTATCATTCACTTCCAATAGTGAACCTTTTACGCAACACCTGTGAAAAGAATTAAAAATTCAAACCTCATACATCAAAAGGAGTTGAATGGAAAATAATGAAAACTTAAAGACTAAGAAAACATAGGCGAAAAAAGGTTTCTATCTCACAATATATGTAGCATCATTGGTGCAAACCTTACACAAGGCTGAGTTGGATTCTAAGTGTTGTGCATTCTGCATAAAAACAAATTTCATTAGAAACTACAATATAAGAAGTGACACTATGGCATACTAAATATGTGTATGTGTGGCGTATTAAATATGTGTGTGTGTGTGTGTGTGAGAGAGAGAGAGAGAGAGAGAGAGAGAGAGTTTAATTTCCCTCTTTGGGATTAGAAGGAGAGATACCTTCTTGCGCTTTCCAGTAACCTTTAATCCACTCCGATCAGATTTGCCAACATTGAAATCAATGGCCGTGATACCCCCTTCTTCCTTAAGAGCCACATGTGTTGGAGCCAAGCCAATCACACACAATCTTGCATATAAAGTTACGATTCAAAAAAACAATCAACTTCACTGTTGAAAAGTTCACAAACACATATGAAACAGAAATAAAAGGGTTGGGTTTGTACCCATTGGCGTGTCGATAAAAGTACTGGTCATGTCTTGGCTTCATAAAATCTGGAAGGACAAAAAAAAACAGATAGTTTAAGATTAGACAAATAGTTGTGTTATTTTCATGTTAGAAAATCAAATGAACACATTAGGAAGAACCTGGAGCGAAATAAGAGACGAAGTTGGACAACAGAAGAGGGAGGGATGAGAGGCAGATCTTCAGCATTCGGTAAAAGAAGCTTACGCAGCTCAGGGTCTTCTATTTCATGTTCCTTTTGTTCTTGACATCTTGTGCATTGTTTGTTTCATCACCGATGTATTCGTTCATTTCAATCTAGCACGGCAAAGAAAAATGAGATTAAGAGATTCTGGCATCTGCCTAACTACTACTTCAGTTTGCATTATAACTATCAGATTACGATTAACAATAACAGAACCTATACTAAAACTGCAATCGATTGTCTTAATAACAAGAAAACATGAAGAAAAAATTTTAGCCTTGTAACTCAACATTAATAACCCAGAACTCAAATCACATGCAACTAAAGTAAAAGGGGTATTTAGTATTGCACAAATTTACTTACAAAAAATAAATACAAATTTTCATTACGTTCTGAAAAGTGAAAGATATGAAGCACTGAGTTAACGGAAGACTTGGCGCAAAATCGAACACAGTAGCGTTCTTGGATTATACAGCCGATCGACTTAGTAGGATAAGGCTTGGTTGTTGTTGTTTATTGTTATTCTAAAAAGGAGTGATATCTCGAAGTATCATTATCTAGTAATAGGGTAGATTTTATTTTCCTTTTTACTGATGATTTCTTCTTCAACTGCACTGATACTTTTAAAATGCCAATGCAATTACATATGCACAAATATATTAGCTGCTGAATTGAGGCGAAAGTTAGGAAGCATTGCGGAAAAGTTTGGGTTTTTCACTAAATAAAATCTCAGAAAATCCAAAACAATACTAAAAGAGATTAACTTTTCCATTAATTGGAATTTCAAACGAGCAGCAAAGTTATGTATGAAGTTATATATGAATCAATATATTACTCTTGCCCGGAGAGTTTATATTGGAAGAAAGCCTATACTTATATTTTTATATTCTACACTACCCAAAAAAATATTAATACAAAAGAAGCCAATTAAATTCAGAATTTACAGAAAGGGGGGGGAGAAGATTACCAGAAAACTCTAGTTTTTTTTTTTTTTTTCCTAGAAACGGGGCGCAGCGCCGTTGTTTAATAGCGTAGTATACCCGACCACTTTCTTGGTGTTTTGTACGGCGGGAAGTACTGACTTCTTTCAAGCTTTGGTTTGGGCTTCTTGATTAAGTCATTAGGTTTTAATCATGTCGGACTTGGGCTCCTTGATTTCATTAAGTTTTTAAATTTTTTTTTATTTTTTTTAACTAACGATATTAGCTTCACTAATATAATGGAGGTGTGGGCTAATAATAGGCTAGCACTAATATGATTCAAATTTTTCTTTAACGATAATCGAACTTAAGACATCTTACTTAGAAGTGAAGAAGAATATCACTAAACTATGGTACTAAGACTTCTAAATTCTTTATCTTTGAGTTTGAAACAAAAATTATTGTGTACTCCGCGTATTTGAACCTTTCCTTGAAGTCCTTGAAAAAGCACTTCTTAAAAAGAGTATCCGACAAATGCTTCTTAAAAAAAAAAAAAACAAATTGTTTGTTTTTAAAACTAATAAAAATATTTTAAACTTGTTTTGTCAAAAGTAATCTAAACATGTTTATTATTTGAAAAAATAATATAAAACAAGCCAATAGAGTTCAATGTTCATGTGTAATGGCAGTACTAGAGTTCATACAACCTAGTGAAATAGACATCAATTTAAGTGTTTGAGCCGAGCCTTGTCGAGTTAGGTCCATTATGGATTAAAACGACAAAGGATTCGTTTTCTGAAAGTTGTTTAATGAGAATTTATAAAGAAATCATCAACGGACATAAGATAAGCATGTCAAGTGTAAGCAAGATGTTATGCGCCAAAAGAAACACCACACAATTTTATGATTCCAAACTCATCATGAAATTTAATACAACTCATCAACCATCGGGAATGACTCATATATCTAACCAACAAAAACCATCGGGAATGACTCATATATCTAACCAACAAAAAAGATAACCAACAAGAAGTTTACGTACAGTTCATCTCATACTACTCATTGTTTTCTTTTGATCTAACACCTGATACAATACCAAATCAGTTAATCTAGTATTTTATCATCATTATAAACAAACTTATAGTGTAGGTGATGGGTTGCCCTAGTGGATAGGGTTTCTCTCTTCAATGCACTAAACTATGTTTTGCACTCAAACTCTCCCTTATCTCCTTAATTTAACTTAAAATAGTATTATCGTTTTTCGCTTGTAATGAAAACTAATACACAAACTTATATACCCTACAATTGCACATAATATAAATCCCAAGAAGGGGAATTTTCATGAAAAGAGCTTGGGCTAAGTTTATTTTAACCAAAAATCATGCTATAATTTTATTTAATGAAAAAGACTTAAATTTTAATGAAAAACTCTTAGATTTTAATAAAAGGACAAAAGAACTTAAATTTTAATGAAAAAGACATAATTTTAATATTAAAAAAAAACTAACGTGTGGGACCTGCTCATCCTCACACATTATGTTTATGAAACTTAACAGTACTACACTGTTTATGAAACTTACTACATTGTTTATAAAACTTAACGATATTACACTGTTTATGAACTTTAATGGTACTACACTGTTTATAAAACTTAACGGTATTACACTGTTTATGAAACTTAACAGTACTACACTGTGTATATACGTATATTATTTCTTTTGCCTTAAGTAGGTATAAGTAAATCTACATATATCACTTATATATATAATACACCTTACGAGATTATAGTACTAGACGTGTGTTTGTGTTATCTTGCTTTGTCAAAGACTAAGTTTGTGAATGGAGTGACATGTTTTGCAATGCAAGATTAAAGTTAATTCCAAGTATTGTTGAAGGATATTGGATGGTCAAGACCGCGTGATGTTGGAACAAAAGCTTGCCTACCGAGGAAGGTTATATCCTGTAATATCTTAGGCAAGCCAATTTCCTAGAGATTGATGTAGATATTTGACCATCATTTGTGGCGAGGAGTATCATCTTTACTAATCATCTTTGATTTTTACCAAAGACTTGATCGCTGCAATAACAAGGAAGATGTTGTTATGTAATATGTGGATGGCCCACATGAATAGTTTGTTACTATTCATCCAAAGAAAAATCAGATGGGTTATCATTCATATAAAGAAAGTTTGTAAAGCAAATAGTGTTGTTACAGTAATCTTTGGCCTATAAAATGAGAGCATACGGAGGAAGAAAGTGAGGGTGAAAGAAAAGAAGAGAGAGGACATGAATAAGAGAAAGAAGAGAGATAAAGAATAAAATACCAATGAGTTGGGCTAGAGAGAAGAAAGAAAATAGTGAGAGTTATCTTTGTACTCCTATTATTTCACATAATGAAAGAAAGTACTACTGCTGCCTGGAGGACGTAGGCACACCTGTCGAACCTCGTAAATATTGTGTCTTATTTACTTTATGTTTCACTGCACATATACCGTCGATTTTACAATACGTTATCAGCACGAGAAGCTTTCGCCTGAGTGGAAAATGCTACACATAATCCAGACCCAAAACAATGGTTCAAGATGACATCGTTGTTAGGTATGTCCATTTTTCATCTATTTTTCATCTCTCCAACCGTGCCAAAAGCGCCTCACCGAATTTCGGTGAGAATTGAAATTTACAACGACCTGTAGTCGTCATAAGATGAGAAAACTCATACCTGACAACTGGTTTCCAGAGATCCAGAAGAATTTCATCAGATTTGGAAACGCAGATCGCGTCGTTCTCAATAGATCTCAAGGACTCGCGGTAATTCTAGCTTTGAGTTTTACGCTGCTCGGCCCGGCGCCTATGGCCGCCCTTTTTTTTTATGGCATTGCAGTCCTTTGGTAGATGCCAACATCTTCGTCGTCCCCAATTTTGTGATTCCCCGTCTAATATCCAACTCCGAAAGCGTTATCACCATCTTTTTTTAGTGAAGGGATCGATGACGACAAAGGTTCTTTTTCTTTGGGATTACCCTTGCTGACTAAAGGGCTTAAAGCCCATTACTATACCTAAATAAATAAATAGAATAAAAAATAGGAACCAATGGGAGAGGTGTGGTTCTGGTTGTGCACAGAAAAAGAAAGAAAAAAGTGAATGATCAATCATTCACGTGTGAAAGAATAAAAAGGGAAAATGGGGGTAGACTTTTGGAATGGTGCATTGCACCATGTGAAAAGAAAAAAAAAAGCAAAGGCTAGAGACTTAATCATTGTCTTTTCTGTTTTGGCATATTTATGTGTATGGTGTTGGTTTAAAGCCCTATCACAAGTTCTATTTATTTAAAACAATTTATTTACAGTGAGTGAAGTTATTACCCCTTGCTTTAAGCTTTGATATTTATGTGAATGGTGCTGAATCAAAGCCCTTGTCACAAGTTTTATTTACTTAAAAGAAATTTATTTACCATGGCTGGAACTACCGCCTATTGCTTTAATTTATTTAGTATACTACATTTTGTTATGATGAGTATAACAAGGACCCCAAGTTCCTTAATTAGATTAGAACCTGAAGATTCTTGATCCTTATCATCTAAAAAGATCAGACCCAAAGTTTCTTGATCAAAATCAAAACCTGAAGTTTTTGAATCAACAGAGAGAATAACAGTTCCTCAATTAAATTAAAATGACTGCCATAAGTGCCTCAGTCCACAAACTATTAAATGAGGGCCAGAAGTTCCTTGATTCATGTAAATGAGGACCATAAGTTCCTTAATCCATGTACAAATTAAGTATGGGTATGAATTCCAAAAATATGAACCTAAGGGTTCTAATGATGTCGATTTTGAGAATAAATTCTGAGTACAATTGATACCTTTATAAAAGGAGAGATAACACAGCCACTTGTTCAAAAATCAAGACACTGCTTTTTGAATTTCAAAAGCCATATTTTCTTGCATAAAGTTCGTTAACATTTTCTCAAACGCAATTTTAGCTTTCTGGATATCAAGGACAACTCTATCAAAACATCTCTGGCAAAGTTAAAACGCGTAAAGTTCACTATTCAACAACACCACTGTTGTCAACAAACGTGGGTGACAATGCCACATCCGCACCATTACATGCTATTAGGAAATCCTTATACTCCATGGCAAGGCACACCTCTAAAACGCCTAGCTTATCTTCCTTGCCGAGAATGCATATGCAACCAAACCTCTCAACATTTTCAGTCTTCGTTCTCTCTGAAAATTACCTCTTTAACCAAGTCTCTCAAAATGCAAACTCATTTTCTCAACAAGAAATATTTTTTATCGAGAAACTTTTCATCAGCATCAAAACCTTTTACTGTCTTTCTTCAAGACCAAAAGTATCTCATATCATTAGAGTCGAGAGCAAAAGTATCTCATATCATGGTTTTTCCTTGTCTTTTCCTTTGCCCTTACTCGTACCTACGAGGCAAAGAGAAAGAAAGCAATCAGTCGGAACCTGAAATCAAACTTCCGGTCAGGAACCGACTGCCTGGAACCTTTCCTAATTATTTACCTTGCATTGCTCTCAAGTAGTCATCTTCAACTATTGTTGGAGCTGGATCTCAAGTCACCAACACCGCAGAATAATTGGTACGTTGTTGGCTCTTTACACTGAAGTTGCCAAGCATGGACAAGTCGCCAAGAAGTGATGGACCATCCAAGGGCAAAGGTTGCACACCACTTCTACTAGGCAAGAGACTGAAATAGAATGATCAACGATGAGGCCATAGAAGTCCAAAGGGAGAAAATTGGTCACTGACTAAGTGAATGGAAAACCAAAGTTCAATGATGGGAATCCTGCTCACAACCTCAACAAACACTACCAGTTTATATTATTCATATGATGTACAAAAAGGTATTGAAAATTACTAATTGGTTACAAGTTACCGAGATGTCGCACGGATTGAAGTCTCAGTCAGACTATCCATAGACTTGGCACTACTGGACTGTTGCATGCCCGAAGCATAACAGTCGCCATATGGATTCAAGTTCCACAATGGAAGATCCATGGACACGACAATTTTAATATATCTCATGCCTGAAGCATGATCGATGTGTAAGTTCCAATGATTCAATTCCCCAGAAGTGGAGATTAAAAATACAAGCTCTACAACGCTCTAGAGGAGGTTATGTTCCAAATTCTCAAACAATTCATCTAATAAGAGATGATTGTCTTAGAAGAGACAATGTAAAGCCCATGAAGATGCAAAGATATCCAAAGTAATGAAATACTAATAAATATGCATGTGCATGCACATGAGAATTATGGGATCACAAATTGATGATTACCAATGTTAATTTTGGTTTTACAGTAGCTACTAAATTCATCAATGAGCCGTGTTGATATTGAGCCATGTTCTTTTGTTCATCGACAAAAAGAAAAAATTTTGGCCAAAAATGGAGAAATGCAATTCCATTACAATTGATTAAGAATGTGGGAAAATTGACCTATAGTACAAATCGTCAAATGATGTTGAACCCAAAAGGCTACATATGGACATTTGTAATACAATGAAATACACTCACATGATATGACAGAAGGTTTCCAATTGAAACCTGAAATTGTAATACACTCCTGTAAACATGATCTCCCATTGTAAAGCTTGATAATTTCAGTGGAGAATTATATATATGCCCGAAGCATATCTCCATAAGTAAATTCCTTCAAGTATACATGGGAGCAAATTGCTCTGTATAAGTTCTAAAAGGGTAATGTGTCATGAAGTGTAGAAAATCCCTGAAGGATTCAAATTGCTTGAAGTAAGCCCTAGAAGGGTAAAGCATAAATTATGTACTCAATACCAATGGATGATATAAATTGCCTTAGTGAGTACTATCGTTATAATGTTGTTGCAACATACTAAATCTCTTGCAAGAGTTGCTAATATTAGATTGGAATTGTTGAAGAGTCTAGAAAGCTTATAAAGTGTTCAAAGGAATATTGTTTCGAGCTGCAGATTGAACAATATATATGCCAACACAAATCTTATTCAAAATGTTTATGGTATTAAAGAACCATATGGATTGAAGATCATGAGTTGAACACTCGAGTACTTAATTAATATTTAGACACTACGAAAAATCATTCATCCTCATGAGGGAAATGATGAATTGATATTTGGTTTAGGAGTACCATATCTTAGTGAAATATGTGCCTTACTATATTTAGCAAAATACAATGAATCAGGTGTTACACTTAGGGGTGGGTTCAAAAAACCGAAAACCAAACCGAACCGAACCGAATCTGGCTGGTTCGGTTTCGGATTTTGAGGTCCGGAAACCGAACCGGACCGAACTGAACCGAAAAAAAAATCATATATAAATACTAAAAAAATACATGTCGGCATCAGGGTTTGAACCCCTTCCCTGCAGGTAGGGGTTAGCTGGTGCAAGCCAACTTGATGTAGGCTCCATGTGGTTATAATTGTACCAGTAATATATTTATAGGTTTCTTATGTTTAATGCTTTATAAAATTTTCTAACTTTACAAACCCTAGCCGTCTCACTCCCATTTCATTTCAGATCTCAAACACTTCTCTATTTCTCTCTGTCCGTTCGCCGCTTCCTTTCTACCTTTGCTTCCTCAGTCTCTCTCTCTCTCTCATTCCTCTCTTCCTCCAAATCACTCTCTCTCCAGTCCTCTCATGTCCTCCTCGCGGATTCCTTCTTCCAAACCATGATTTTCCCTCGCCCCTTTCGAGACCCGACGAAAAGAGGAATTGTAAGAGCTTGCGACGGTCATGGTGATATCGATGCAGCAAAGGTTGTGGGTTTTATTTATTTGTCAGTTCATGGGTTTTTAATTTTATGGTTACCCATTTGAAATTTATGTAATTTAAGGTGAAAAAGTTTGTATTTTTCTCTGAATAAGTTTTGGAATTTTCTAGATCTATTGTGGACTTGACTATGAATTTGAATGTGGGCACTGGGCATGCAGTATTGGAGTCCGATTATGACATTTAGAGGAACCCATTTGCTTTTTTTTTTTTGTTTTGATCTGCATCGATCAACTAATTTGTTGAATTATTTCATGATTTTGTAAATTTTAAAGTTTTAGAATTTTGAATCCTGACGATGTACATTTCCTTGAAGAATATATGTTTCTGTATTTGCTTAAGTTTTGAGAATTTTGAATATATGTTTCTGTATTATTTCATGATCATAAAGTTGAATTACTTGAATATATTCAGGATTTTAAGGCTCTCAATTCTCTGATATATGAGAACTGGGAGGTTGCTAGGGAGGTTCCTTCCATTTACATCATTTAAAACATAAAAATAAAAAACCGAAATCGAACCGGAAAAAACCGAAACCGAAAAAACAGAACCGAAAAAAAATCAAAAAAAAAATGAACCGAACCGAACTGAACCAAAATTTTGGTTCGGTTCGATTTTGGCAAAAAACCGAACCGTTTTGAACCGAACCCAGCCCTAGTTACACTTCCTGTGGAACATAATACCAACAAATGGGTATTGCAATGAAATAAAGTTTATTTATTGATATCTCCAGGAAATTATAGACATGTGCTTGTTCTATTCCAAAGAACTCACTAATAGCCATGGTCTTATTGGGCAAACAAAATTTGAATACCTCTTTAACCTGCATACAAATCGCTCTCATAAAGGATTTGTACTTACATATGGAAATAGATTGACTCTGCAACGATCAAGGAAGTAAGGATTCATTGCTGCATCTTCATATTTCTCATAAATACATATCTCCATGAAGCTAGCCATGAATGTATTTGGAGAATACTTGCGGCCCATTAAAATTTGGAGCGCCTGTGAACCACCTTCAGAAGCTAACACTCCAACTGTCATGCATGGTATCGGATTACATCAACTTAGTATTTAGCCAGATTGAAGAATTCGAAATCAGGGGGAGCGTCCAAAATAGATCAAGATTTTAACGAGGCAACCGGAATTGACATATGACCATCCAAGGAAGAGTGTTGTAATGTAATATGTAGATGGCCCACATGAATAGTTTGTTACTATTCATCCAAAGAAAAATCATATGGGTTATCATTCATATGAAGAAAGTTTGTAAAGCAAATAGTGTTGCTACAGTAATCTTTTGCCTATAAAATGAGAGTATACGGAGGAAGAAAATGAGGGTGAAAGAAAAGAAGAGAGAGGAGAGGAATAAGAGAAAGAAGAGAGATACAAAATAAAATACCAATGAGTTGGGCTAGAGAGAAGAAAGAAAATGGTGAGAGTTGTCTTTGTACTCCTATTATTTCATATAATGAAAGAAAGTACTACTGCTGCCCCAAGGATGTAGGCACACTTGCCGAACCTCGTAAATATTGTGTGTTATTTACTTTATGTTCCACTACACACATACTGTTGATTTTACAACAGAGGAAAGGTTTTTGGTTTGGTGGGGGGGGGGGGGGTGGGAGGGGGTGTATTGGTGGGAGGTGTTGGGCCAATGCTTTTTATTATTATTATTATTATTTTTTTATATAATTCTCTAGTCCTTGTCATTAAATAAAATTATTAGGTGGTTTTTAGTTAAAATGCAAAGTTTTAAAACCTTTTTTATTAGTTTTCCTTTTTGATATCCAAATTGACTACGTTAAATATCTTTCGAGTTTGATTATTGAATGTAGTCGGTTATCATATGAGATAAAAAAAAATTATTAACGTACACCTCAAATTATTAAAAGTAATGTGTGGAGAAAAATTAAACGCTAAGGAATCCTAATCTTCGTAGAAATACGAAAGCAAATCAGTTTACTGAAAATCTTGTGTGGTACCAAAGATATCCTAATTAATTAAGTGGTTTTATTTTTAGTATATATAATGCACTAAAAAGTATTAAGAGATAGTTTAGTTGCGGTCCTTAGTCCCTAACTGTTATAAACTCAAACCTTATGCATTTTAAGTTTTTAATTGAAGTCCCTCTTCTGCCACATAAATGACATAATAATAGAAGAAATGCAATAATACCAATAAAGACTTAACCCTTTTTTTGCTTTCATTTACTGTAACGACCCGTACCCAATTATTATAATTTTTATAATTTTAAAAAGTGAATTTACGAAAATGCCTTGCCAGGCAAAGGCGTTGACTTTTGTGGACCGTCATGTCATGTCATGTAAGGTTCGTTTTCTTGGTGTATCCTCATAGTACTCGTCGCTACGGACGTGTGGGCACAAATGGAACGCAATTTGGAGTTATAACGAAGGAGATATTAACGTTCCCCAGATTTTTTTAGCTTAATCTGGAAAGCGATGGCCCAGATTTAAAGGCAGAAAGGATGGGTGGTGGAGATGGAGTATAAAGGAGAGAAATGAGAAAGGAACCCGACTAATAAAAAAAATGAGAGATGAAAGGATGACCAATCAGATAAGAGAGAAATGAGGGAAATGGAAGGGAGAATGAGAGAACCGGCCAAACCTGGTTTCTCCACCGACCCGCCAACTTGACCTGTTCATATCTACTTTGTACGAACTCCGTTTTGGGTGATCTTGGTGGCCATGGAAAGCCCTTGACGAGCCCTACATCTTTGTAGTGTTAGATTTCCAAATTTCTTTCCTGCTTTTCCAATTCGAAGCCACAAACCCCATGACCTTTCCGGTAGCTTTAATCTTTTTTCGGTGGCTCTGGCGAGCTTCACCGTCGATGACCACCACCAAAAGACTCATCTCAACCCTGATTCCATTGGTGAAGTCCGATTGACGAATTTCCATCATTTGAACGTAGTTCCATTAAGGTATGCCGTTTGATTATTATAGCAATCGACGATCAGACCGTTGGATCGTCACCAAATTTTGATACGTTATAATACATAATATTTGAGGATATTAGAAACTTACGGATCGGGAATGTGACGTACAGATCTTCCCGAATAGGATATGTAAGTTATATGTTCTGTTGATAAGAATTCTAAGACATGATTTGATCATTGTTCTAGGCGCCGATCGTTTGTGACGCCTTGGTGTTTGTGCTAGGGAGTTGTAGCGTGGACTCCATGTGAGTAGGCTTTTGGTTTTCTATATATATATATACGTATATATGTTTTATATTTTCCTAGAAATTGTTTTAAATGGATTTACGTTTTTTAAATGCCATGTCAATTGCATTACATTTTAGTATTTGCATTAGTATAGTTATGCATATTATTGCATGACGCTGTGGACGCCCATGTAAGCTTCAGGTGAGTCTATATTGATGATAGTGATTGTAGAGTGTATGGTTATGTTTGAATGCATTTAGTGCTCATTATCCTGCATCCCGGTGTTAGTGCTCCGCCCGAGGCCAGGGCCAGCCTTCACGTGATTGTTCACCTCTCGCATCGCACGCTCACCTTGGATCCAAGGCAGGTGCCAGCCTGTCGTACATAACGCATTAGGTGGTTCCAACTCGTAGGTGACTTGCGATACTTCGCACAGCCTTCACGTGATCGTAGCACTTGAGCGTATTTATATACACCCAGCCTGTTGTACAGACCACATTAGGTAGTTCCGACTCGTGTGCAGGAATTGGTTAATAAGTTATAGGTTCAGACGTACAAGTCACGTTAGGTGACTCCGGCTGGCATATCATTTTACATTGATTTATTTCACCTGGCTTACTTATTTTATTGTTGAGATACTTGACATGGCATATACTCGATTTTCACTACTCTCGAGCATGATTTCTTTATACCTATGTATTATTATTTTCTAGGAAGTTATACGGGTTTTACGGCGAGGGGTTATAACGTTTTCAAAAGGTTTTTATTTAAAAACCTTATTTTCATGCCCACTCACCCTTGTTTTGCTCCTCTCCAGGTTGTAGCTGCTGAAAGTTCGTATCGACGAGGATTCGTGGCGAATCTCAGTATACGTGGCTACCTCTGAGGGTATGATCCTTACCCACACTACTGTACTTTACTTATGCTCTGACGTCGCGTGTTAAATGGGTTCATTCCCGCTCACAACGCACTCTTGTCTTTAGGTACTTTTAGGTTTAAATTTATTCACATTTTCCACATCACTATACTTTATGGCTTCGTCACCTTCCATGTGTCGGCCAGCACAGCTCGATTCGGAGTTCTAGTGGACATTCCGGGTCGGGGTGTGTCATTTACACTACCAATTTAATTATTCAAAATTGCTTATGGATTTTGTTAAAAAATAATAATAATTGCTTATGGGTGCATTCTAGATTATAAAAAAAAAGGATTTTATTTTATTTTTATAAAATATGAGTACATTTATATAATAAAATTTGGCTACATTTTACATATAAAAAAATTGGTAAATTTATATAAAAATGTGGGTACATTTTACATACAAAAAATTGATACATTATATATATAAGGGCACGTTTTATATATAAAAAATGGGTACATTTTATATAAAAAAACAGTGGGTACATTTTATTAAAAAAAAAAAGAGGTACATTTTAGATTAAAATAAATAAATAGATTTTACATTAAAAAATGGGTACATTTTACTTTAAAAAATGGTGCTTACAAAAAAAGGATACATTTTGCATATAATAAAGTGGTACATTTGTAAAGAAAAAATGGGTACAAATAAAAAGTTAAAAAAAATTATGAGTACAAATAAAAGTTTAAAAAAATAATGGACAAAAAGAAATTAATAGATGGGTACAATTTAAAATTTAAAAGAAAAGGTGGTACAACTTAAAAAAATGGTTGCAAATTAAAAAATGGGTACAAACTAGAAATAGAAATATATGATAAAATTTAGCCATAAATATAAATATATCAAATGTAACGTTTCAAACACTAAATGAATATATTTAGAAATAAATTTTAATTATCTTGACAGGTAAATAGTTTATTTTTGAAACAATTAATGACGTTTATTAAAATCAAGGACCTTGATAAAAAATTGAAAAATAATAAGGTTTTAATCGGAGTAGAAAAAATAGAGATGGTAACCTACTTATACGTCCGTATCAGTTGGTTTTGGTTTTCTAGGTCTAAACCGAGCGCCATGAAAACTGTCATCAAAAGAAGCTACAGTGGAATATCCCAGTCGTCCCATGGAGCAGCACCCGCCCCTGATTTTATCCATCACTTAAAAAGATCAAAATTAATGAACCATTCTATCTTCCTCTGTCTGTATTGGTTGAAATCCTTTGTCGGCTTCCTAGTAAGAAATTTGTTTTCCAAAGCAAATGTGTGTGCAAGAGTTGGTGTTGGATTCATCTGTGATACTCCCTACTATGAGGAAGACGACAGCGATAAAAAAGAGATCATTATCAATGCTAACCATAGGTGCAGGATTGTGAAATTAATTCTTGTTCCAGGAAAGACATTTTCCTCCGTATTCAGCGTGGAGATATTCTCTTCCGAAACTGGTGAATGGAGAAAGTCAATTGTATCGTCCCCACAAGCCTTTGTGTTTATATTTTCTGGCCATTGTGAGATTAGTTATACTTACAATCGAATGCTATACTGGATGGGTGATTGCCTAGACGAATATTGTGAGAACAATCTCATTGGGTTGGATCCATTCATGATGGACGACAACAGTATGAATTTCATTTCGCTCACCTTGATGACCAATTTTTTAGAAAATATGATCCAGTAGGAACAATACTTGAATGCTATGGCGAGCATGGAGGGTGCCTACGGATGTGCGACTATGTCGGTGGATGTGTATATGTTTGGGACTTAAAAGAAGGAGAAGAAGATGAGACAGCAGCAGCTAACAACAAGCGGTACAGTTTGAAAGACGTGAGGATATATTAAGTAGACGAAGAAACAGTTCCAGTTCTGGACGACGACAACGAGTTTGGTGTGCTAGGTTTCGACACAAATAATGAGGAGATCATGTACACAAAGGGACCTGACGGCATGTTCATGTGTAACACTCGCACAGAAAAGTGGACAAAAATAGATATAGAGTCTCAAGAAGGTTTCGCATTCTTCCCATATGTGCTCCCATGGTGGCCAACACCAATTCCTAGATTACCACTACCAATTTCTGGATTACCACTACATACATGATGATGCGTCCACAACTAGTACATTGCTTTACTATGCTTATTTTTTCAGTAAAGACAATTATATAGTCAATTACCTAAGGGGTTGCTATTCAAATGAAAAAAGAAAAAAAACCGTATAGATTGATACGACTCTACATAAACTACAGATAAATTCAATACTTTCAGCACTTCCTCATAATGCATTTGTCCTGCAACATTTAGCTATTCTCTGAAACAATAGAACATATCTCTTGGAAGTACTTTTGTGAAAACATCTCTGTAATTTGTTCGTCCGTACCACAGAAGTTCAATTCAATCTTGCTGTATTCAACAAATTAATTTTTGATAAAATGATGCCAAATTTCTATGTGGTTTGACCTGCTATGATATCAGTTGGAGTGTGTTGCTTTTGATGAAATATTCTTCAAATTCAAACTGCTTCACATGCTGCACTTGTGGCTAAAATATACTCCGCTTTGGTTGTTGATAATCTCATTAATGTACTTTGCTTCTTAGACGACCATGATAAAACAATCAAGAATTTGATTCGTAGATTTCTCAACACTCCTCCTCAAGTTGGAGAGTGAATGTTGTAAAGTCCCAACTTGTTTTTGAGAGAATTGAAGTGATCTCTTCCTAGTGCCTTCGTGAATATGTCAGCCAATTGAATTCATGAAGGAACATAGGAGGGAGAAATTAATCCAGCTTGTTGCTTCTCTCGAACAATGTGGCAATCAATTTCAATATGCTTTGTGCGCTCATGGAAAGCTGGGTTCGCTACAATGTGGATAGCAGCTTTGTTGTCACAATAAAGGGCAATTGGTTTATCTTGTAAAACCTTCAAATCACGAAGTATGTATTGCAACCAAGTTAGGTCTAAACATGTGGTTGCCATTGCCCGGTATTCTGCTTCAGCATAGGAAAGAGAAACATTTCATTGTTTCTTCGACTTCCAGGAAATGAGGGGATCACCCATAAACACGCAGAATCATGTGACTGATTTCCTTGTTGCCTTACACCCTACCCAATCTGAGTCACAATAGGCTTTTAAAGAAAGGTCATTAGTAGCCGAAAATAACAATCCTTGACCTGGACTTCCTTTAATGTATCACAAAACCCGTAAAGCTGCTTGTAGGTAAGGCTTCTAAGGCTTCTGAGGCTGATGCATATATTGACTTAAGGTTTGAAAAGAATAAACTATGTCCGGTCTAGTAATTGTCAAGTAGATTAATCGACCCACCATTCTTCTATAGTGGGTTGGATCATGAAGTAATTCTCCGTCATCGAGAGTAAGCTTTTAAGTACTGGTCCATTGGAAAAGTTTCCGGCTTTGCACCTAAAAGTCCTGCATTTTGTAAGATATCCAAGGAATATTTGGGTTGAGATACAAATATACCTTTCTTAGAATGTGAGAATTCCAATCCCAAAAAATACTTCAAGTTTCCAAGGTCTTTGATGCGAAATTTTTTGAGGAGAACGGACTTCAAGTGTTCCATCTCTTGAAGATTGTTTCCTGTGAGAAGGATATGGTCAACATATATGAGAACCACAATGAAAGAACTACCGTAGGTTTTTGTAATAATGAATAATCTACCTTGGATTGTTGAAATCCAGCTTGTTGAATAACACTAGAAACCTTAGAGAACTAGTTACAATAGGCTTGTTTGAGACCATACAAAAACTTGTTGATCCAACACACCAAGTGCTCCTTTTGTCGGCCAAGTTCGGGATGAGAGTCATGAAGGAAATTTTGTGAAAAACATGTTCTTTTAAGCAACATCTATTAGCATGCAATTAACAATTAAAGGCGGAATCATGCTTGTATGCACTTAAAAACAAAACATTAACCATGAAATTCAAAGCCTAGTAGATTGGTGAACCAAGACTCAACTCAAATCAAAGTGAGTTGAGAAATTTCTACCTTTGTAGATTCCTCTTTGCATAAGCAAAGGCTAATCACCCAAGGAGAGGGCCTTCATTCCTTGCTTCTTAGATCCATGGATTTGGATGGAAGAATATGGTTCTCCAAGTTCCCAAAATTGAGAACCTCTAAGTCTCTTCACCAAGGTTAGATTGGAGAAGAAATGAGTGACCTAGAGGAAGTAAGATTGCTAGCTAAATTCCTCTAGGGTGGCCGGCCTCTTAGAGAGAAAAGAGAGCTTTGTGTTCTCATCTTTTCTCCAAAACAAACCCTAAATGAATTTTGGCTATAAAGTCATATTTATACCTTTGTTCATTGGAGTGGCAAACTTGTAATTAAGTCCAAAACCCACTCCTTTAACAAAATGGCCGGCCATAGGGTTTCATTGGGCTTTTAAGGCCTTTGTGAATTATTTGTCATTAAGTTGTCATACAACTTAAGTCAATGGGCTTGACGTTCGAAGCCCATTGGACCTTGAGGCCCAAAACTAACCCGTGGTCTTTTAACGAACTTTATTCGTTTGATTAATTAACATATTAATTAATCCTTGCCATAAATAATTAAACCATTTAATTATCCTTACTCATCTCCGTTGTTTCTTCAATCTCTACCTTACACGGTGTACGATCCATTAGGTTCCTTTTAGCGAGGCAGTGGGCGATTGTTACTCTTAACGATCGATTGTGAATTGAAACTTACTTTCAATTCTCCCTTTAGTGATTATACACGTTTAGGGCTTCCACAAACCATGAGTGACACCTAGCAGCATGTCATGGTTACCCAAGCTAATCAGAAGAGGTGGAGAACCTATTCAGTTTAGGATTACAATGCAATACGGTCTTTCTCTAATACAATACTCTTGACCACATTGTTTGGTTTGATAGTTTATTCATGTCTATTATCCAATGTGATTCATTTACTTATATGATTACCTTGAATGTGATTTGGAACGACTTCCTAAATCTCATTCATACTCTGGCCAGAGATTCTTAATCATATCATAGAGTATTCTCCCTCAAACAGTTTGAAGGTTAGAGATCCCTTGTTGCGCATTTAATTGCCTCCATGGCTAAGTGGCTTAACCCCAACTATGTCGCGGACACCCTCGAATGGAGTGACTTTGACATAGTCAAAGATCAAGGACCTAACCACAAGACAACTATGATGCCTCAGGTCAAATGACTACTTTGTATTATCTCAACCATGAGTTCTCATGTGACATGAGTATGAGAACTCCTCGTTGATCGTGTTCAGTGGACTCATTCGATATTGAGCACCTACATGCTTGCCTTGATGTCACACACACCAATGACTCGAGACTAGTCACTCTCCCTGAGAGAAGACATAGCACGTACTGATCTTAACGGACTGTCAATGCCCAATTGACAATATTATGATCAGGAACATTTAGGATGTGTCTACGAAAGAATGGTCTCATGAATCTAACTTCTTTAGATTGCATTCTCCCAATCACATATTCCTTAGACTTATCGTTTAAGCATATAACATTTATATGAGACGACTCAAACAATAACATTTTGCCCTTTATATTTAAACTACATTAGTTTAACTTGTGAAATGTCCGTAAAGTATCATCATATGATTGGTTTTAGGGCACATTTCCAACAATCTCCCACTTGCACTAGAGCCAATCAGCTTGGTCATCAGTGATGATACCTCTTATGTAGTCATTTCATAAATGGCTGAGTAGTAGGCCTAGACAATGGATATCTATATGTTATCCATAGAAGCAACCTTGAGATTAACGACGTCACCATTATACATGATTCTTAATCATGTGGTTCAGTCTCTCATTTGAGTTCGGACCTTGATGAGACCTTGATTCCCTGGCTTGAGCTATCGCCCCATTAGTGTCAGACAATTTCTGGTTGCAACCGAATAGAGAGTTCATAAATGAACTTTCCCATCCAAACAACATTGTTGTAAACTTCTATATGGCAATATATTTTGCATTCATAATGGAACACACTAAAGTCATTACTTTAATGTTTCCATCCAAACACCTCTTTAGTCATAATAAAGAGATATATGTTTATCTCTTCATTCATAATGAAGAAACATCCAATGATGGATTAGATTCATAATCTAATACATTTACGCTTCCTTTAAGCTACTCTAATTCTTCCTCATTCTTTGAGGAATCTATCCTTTAGTATTTCTTAAATACTTAAGGACCCACTTGACAGTTGCCGTGGTTCTGATCCTGGGCTTGCACTGATATCGTCTTGTACCTATCTAGGTACAACTCATATCAATGTTTTCATACAATATGAAATTCATAAATCACCTTTCTGCGTATGCATAAAGGATTCTATTTACGCATTATTTCTTTAGGAGTCAAAGGGTACGTTCCCTTTGAGACGAACAACTTCCTAGTCTCGCTAGAGTTGTCTTTTGATTTGAAGTTTGTCATCATATGAGAAACTTCCTAGCATCTCTTGTCTATCATTAGGACTTGATGTAATCCAATTATATCCTGAAATCTATCATTATAGATTTCCACCCCATGTTTATAGACTATGTCTCCCATATACATTCTATCGTTATAGAATGTTTAAAGTCATAACTTTAACGAAGAAGTATTCTTTTCATTTCCAAAATTAATATATCATATATGTGTATGTGTATATATATATTTAAATTTAGGAACATGATAAACTCCCACTAATCTTTTGTAAACCTAGTAAACAAAAGATTTATTTACATCTTTATGAGAAATCAAACAATTTGATATTTCTCTCATAAGACGCTTATGGCTCCCACTAGCTTGCTAAGATCCATGATGGATGGATCTCTACAACTTATATGTCTTGTGATTCATAGTTTTAGACATATATCATCAAGACTATCTTAATAATGGTTTCGGAAACCCATATAATGTCCAAACATTGAATCACCATTTAGTTGTAGCTAGCAATCTTCGAATTAATTGAAACTAAGACTACGTCAAAGATGGTTTCTTCAAAGTCAACCATTCTCTTTGATTGTAGTCACCTTAAGCTACCAATTAGCTATGAAGGTTTCATTATTTCGGGTCAAATGGTACTTTACCATTTCCTTGAGTATATATCGTATATACACTCAATGTAGTCATAAGGATTTTTCATTCTTATTTCTTTCGAATTAAGAGGTGTAACTCTATGACATAGTCATAAAGTTCAAACCATTCTACTGAGACGGTTTATAAATCCTTTTGACTACCTTGGAGCTTGTGGTATAGGAACTAGGTTGTTATATTTGTTGATTATCATCTTGTCTCTCAAAGAACCCATTCTTTGAGTTCTATCTCTCGTTCATTGCTCTATCTTAGGCAAATCATATTGTAGGATTACAATGAACTACCCAACAAACAACATTTGTTAGTTGGTTTATAGAAGTGATATCCAAATGTTAATTTAAGGATACCCACAAGATAATTTTCAAACAAATATTGCTTATTAGCATACAACCCCAAATCTTAACATGATTAAGTTTTGTCTTTCTTTCCAACTACATCCTATGAAGTTATGAAGATTTTGGAAGATCTTCTAATTGACAATCATATTGTCTTAGAAGTATATATCCTATATATGGGTAATTGATAATGTCCAACGAACTAAATCTTATTCAAGTTCATTTTTCTCCTAATGGAGAAATCCATTATCTCATGATGCTTCTTTCCTTGATATCTTTCAAGGAAACTGTTCTAAAGTGTTACCTTTCCTTGGATCAAATCTAAGGAGGCAAATACTTTAGACGTCTTACTCATCAACTTACATTTCTTGAATTCTTTGAAACATTTTGCAAAGTATTCGGACTTCTGTTTATTCAAAATAAACTATAGTCCAACCGAGAGTGATATTAGGTGAATGTCAAACAACATGAGTAGCATTATGTTTGTGGACTAGTGCCACTAACATCTAAGTGAATTAACCTCAACGACTTTGTGATTCTTTCTTCTTTCCAAAAGAATAAAGATTCAAACATTTTGCCTCTATACAATTTTAACAAGAATGTATTGGATCCGGATCTAACGATCCATAGCATCCATCTATGACCAACTCGTAATTTATGTTTTTTAGAGGTATCACAATTCAGTTGGGATTAGTCACTACCTTGCAACCTTTTGGGTTTTAAGCATCGTTATATTCTAAACAGTTAACACTACCATATCATCTCTACTATAGAGATAATTAATTAGATTACAATAATCTAATCATTCATTAATAAAGAACAATGTTTTATCAAACAAAACATTCATCAATCTCTACTATAGTGACGGAATTAAGTTCCTTAAAATTGGAATGTAAAGACAATCTTTGGTTTTTCCATTTTCTTTGGTAGTTCATATGAGGAAGCAAGTATTATCTGCTTTCGCAGAGATCTTCATTTAATTCACGTTCCGAATGTGAAGTACTTTCTCTTCTCTCATTAATCTTCTACTTCTTATTAGCCACACTTATACAACAATTGTAAAACATAGTTACTAATACGGAATCAAGCATTCAAGTAGAAGAACCAATTGTTTTGAATTATTCAAGAACAATTTACAACACCTTCGAAAGGTGTGTTCTTGACACTTGCAAGACATTTCTTGCAAATACCCCTTCCAATGTCCATCCTTTCATAAAGAAAGTTTGTTCCCTTGGAGTTATTTCGCTTTCTTCATTTGACTTCTCCTTTGACTACAATAGTCATGGTCCCTAAACTCCCACTATCTCTCTTGAAACTTATTTCAATTGTGTTATACACATCAAACGATTTGGAAAGAGTGCGGTTATTATTCACTATTTAGTTTACAATAAACTTAGTGAACCATTTGGATAGGGACACAAAGGTGAAGTCCTTGCCTATTTTCCGTCTCTAGAAGTGGTTTTAACACTTCAACACTCAATGATTCAAAATCATCATAAGTCCATGTTAATGGACTATTTTTGTCAACCAACCATTATGTTCTAAACATAATTACAAACTTCCAAGAGTTGTTCAAGGCAACTCTCATTTCTTCATACAACAATTTGTAAGTGAAGAATCATGGCACATAAAGTGTCCATGCCCTTGTGCTTTCTTCTCAAGTTCTTTGTTCATTTAACAAAGAAACAAGCACTAGTGTTTGCATTAGCTAAGGGTTGTTCAAGGCAACTCTTATTTCTTCATACAACGATTTGTAAGTGAAGAACTATGACTTTTAAAAGTGTTGTCCTCTTTATGATAGACTTATCTAACATGTTCTTCCAATGATACATTATCAATAGGAAGATTGTGAGGATTAGACTACTTAGGTACATATATACAATCCATTTAAGACATTCTTTGGGATTGTGGTACCAAGTCTGGAAACTAAAGCATTCGGCTTTTCTTTGTCAAGTTTTGGATAGCGTTTGCAAATATATTGGTAAATAAATACATAACGAATATAAATTGATTGATTTTAAGCCATTTGATTCCGGTCTTTAAATCAAATAGCACCACCCACTATTTTTGGCAAATTCCATATCCCTCATTGGAATTCGAGAGTTTTGGATGAAACTCTTAGTAGGGTATGGGAGACTCACTATTACCAAGCCCACCTCACAATGATATGATATTGGCTAGCATTAATAATAATGAGAGAGTACGCTCACTCATTTGCATCTCTTGCAAGTACCCATCTTATTTGGCCTCTAGAGAATGTAACCTCACAATGATATGTTATTGGCTCCATTGCACTTAGTTAAGTCATTCCCACCATGCCTAGTTCGTGTAGAGGTTCAAGAACAACCTCACAATGATATGATATTGGCTATTCTCGTTGCCTACCTTCACAACATCAAGTATGCATATAGACTCCTCCCGAGTGTAAGCACGCACTTTGTACTCCCCCATGATAGGGTGAAGCCGGTGTACGAGTCACAAACGATCGGAGCCTACCATGGTGGAAGGCCACGAAAGAGTGTTCAAAGCACTCTCACGCTTATCAACTTAATAATGGTTTGGTTGAGGGTTTTTAGGTCTCATCACATATAAATATTCATTTTAATCCTTATTAAAACAATTTTGGTCCTATTACAACTATTGGTCCATTTGATTGTTTTAGTTGTATATAATACTCCCACTATACTTATAAAACGGTTTTTAAAGCAAGAGTATATGATACTACTAACATAAGGTTTGCATTCATTGATGGACTATATAGTTGTCTTAGGGCATTAGGATGACTATGAACCTTTGATTAGATCCAACACAAGCCTAGTGTTGGATCTCGGACTAGGGATGGTGATTGATTTTAGTTACGCGTTTAATCATATTAAGGCGTGTTGTTCCTATTGGGCGTTGGACCCGCTACTCCATTTTCATGCATATCAAATAAAACAAGAAAATGAGTACAAGTAAAGAAGAGCTTATGCTCTTTTACAACAATTAATCAAAACAAATTACTTTAAAGTAAAGAAGAGCTTATGCTCTTTTACAACATTTGATCATATCAAATTACAACCAAAATCTAATCTACACATTCCCATGGTTCAAACAAATTTGAAACGGCCTTTCACATAGCTCAATTATCGTAGGCTTAGGTTCATAATCACCCTTTAATTAATTAATGCTTTAACTAATTAAACTTGAATGCAACATTTTCATTTGGTTTTTGTATCCATAGAATTGATTTAAATGAAGCTAAATGAAATGAAAATCCAATTCTCATTTTAAAGAGACAAAACCATTTTGTTCTCAACCTAATTTGGGCCAAAAATGCAATAACCTCAACCTTTGGGCTATGTTGCAAAACTTAAACTTTTGTGCTCATTTTGTAAAAACACAAAAGTCCACTATTTCATGTAATCACAACTAGAACCCAAAATTTTAAATATATTCAAAAACTTCATTAAAGGAACAAAACAATTTGTCCTTTAATGATTTTGGGCCTTTACGTAAATACGTAAACTTTTGGGTCAAACTACAAAATACACAAAAGTACCAAAACTTTATGTAATTGCATAAAAGCCCAAAAATCACCCCACTTGTAGGGTGGCCGGTTTTGGAGAGAAGGGAGACTACAAAATTTTGAAATTTTTTCAACAAATTCATAAAGCCTTGCAAGTGGAACCATGCAAGTGGAAATGGGTTGGTGTGTGTGTAAGAGAAGTATTTCTTACACATCCATCAACATTTCTATCACCTTACACAATTTCAATCACATTAAACATTTGATAAAGCACAAAACAAAAACTTTATGAAATAAATCAAAATTTTGAATCAAAACACCAAACCTTTTTGTTCTTGGCAAAAATGTCAAGAACAATGAAGAACACTCATGAAAAACTCAAAAAATTTCCATGAACATTTTTCACCCAAAAACACTCAAACTTTAGGGAAATAACATATAACCAAACTAGGGTACATAGGGGTTCCAAAAGTCACTTTAAAACACTTTTAACAAGTCAAACAAGAACCCAAAAATCCACCCTTTGGATTTGGCCGAAAATCCCCAAAAACATGGCACCAAATTTTAGCTCCAATATTCATGCTCATATGAACTACATCTACAACATTTGAGATGGCAAATTTTCTAACAAAATTTACATTAAAAAAAGCAAGAATAAAGCCTGTAACAATTACAACATTTGAATCATAAACTATGAACTACAAAACCCAAAAGGATTCACCAACTACTAGACCTAGGCTCTAATACCACTTGAAGGAAATTTTGTGAAAAACATGTTCTTTTAAGCAACATCTATTAGCATGCAATTAACAATTAAAGGCGGAATCATGCTTGTATGCACTTAAAAACAAAACATTAACCATGAAATTCAAAGCCTAGTAGATTGGTGAACCAAGACTCAACTCAAATCAAAGTGAGTTGAGAAATTTATACCTTTGTAGATTCCTCTTTGCATAAGCAAAGGCTAATCACCCAAGGAGAGGGCCTTCATTCCTTGCTTCTTAGATCCATGGATTTGGATGGAAGAATATGGTTCTCCAAGTTCCCAAAATTGAGAACCTATAAGTCTCTTCACCAATGTTAGATTGGAGAAGAAATGAGTGACCTAGAGGAAGTAAGATTGCTAGCTAAATTCCTCTAGGGTGGCCGGCCTCTTAGAGAGAAAAGAGAGCTTTGTGTTCTCATCTTTTCTCCAAAACAAACCCTAAATGAATTTTGGCTATAAAGTCATATTTATACCTTTGTTCATTGGAGTGGCAAACTTGTAATTAAGTCCAAAACCCACTCCTTTAACAAAATGGCCGGCCATAGGGTTTCATTGGGCTTTTAAGGCCTTTGTGAATTATTTGTCATTAAGTTGTCATACAACTTAAGTCAATGGGCTTGACGTTCGAAGCCCATTGGGCCTTGAGACCCAAAACTAACCCGTGGTCTTTTAACGAACTTTATTCGTTTGATTAATTAACATATTAATTAATCCTTGCCATAAATAATTAAACCATTTAATTATCCTTACTCATCTCCGTTGTTTCTTCAATCTCTACCTTACACGGTGTACGATCCATTAGGTTCCTTTTAGCGAGGCAGTGGGCGATTGTTACTCTTAACGATCGATTGTGAATTGAAACTTACTTTCAATTCTCCCTTTAGTGATTATACACGTTTAGGGCTTCCACAAACCATGAGTGACACCTAGCAGCATGTCATGGTTACCCAAACTCATCAGAAGAGGTGGAGAACCTATTCAGTTTAGGATTACAATGCAATACGGTCTTTCTCTAATACAATACTCTTGACCACATTGTTTGGTTTTATAGTTTATTCATGTCTATTATCCAATGTGATTCATTTACTTATATGATTACCTTGAATGTGATTTGGAACGACTTCCTAAATCTCATTCATACTCTGGCCAGAGATTCTTAATCATATCATAGAGTATTCTCCCTCAAACAGTTTGAAGGTTAGAGATCCCTTGTTGCGCATTTAATTGCCTCCATGGCTAAGTGGCTTAACCCCAACTATGTCGCGGACACCCTCCAATGGAGTGACTTTGACATAGTCAAAGATCAAGGACCTAACCACAAGACAACTATGATGCCTCAGGTCAAATGACTACTTTGCATTATCCCAACCATGAGTTCTCATGTGACATGAGTATGAGAACTCCTTGTTGATCGTGTTCAGTGGACTCATTCGCTATTGAGCACCTACATGCTTGTCTTGATGTCACACACACCAATGACTCGAGACTAGTCACTCTCCCTGAGAGAAGACATAGCACGTACTGATCTTAACGGACTGTCAATGCCCAATTGACAATCCTATGATCAGGAACATGTAGGAGTCTACGAAAGAATGGTCTCATGAATCTAACTTCTTTAGATTGCATTCTCCCAATCACATATTCCTTGGACTTATCGTTTAAGCAGATAACATTTATATGAGACGACTCAAACAATAACCTTTTGCCCTTTATATTTAAACTACATTAGTTTAACTTGTGAAATGTCCATAAAGTATCATCATATGATCGGTTTTAGGGCATATTTCCAACAATCTCCCACTTGCACTAGAGCCAATCAGCTTGGTCATCAGTGATGATACCTCTTATGTAGTCATTTCATAAATGGCTGAGTAGTAGGCCTAGACAATGGATATCTATATGTTATCCATAGAAGCAACCTTGAGATTAACGACGTCACCATTATACATGATTCTTAATCATGTGGTTCAGTCTCTCATTTGAGTTCGGACCTTGATGAGACCTTGATTCCCTGGCTTGAGCTATCGCCCCATTAGTGTCAGACACTTTCTGGTTGCAACCGAATAGAAAGTTCATAAATGAACTTTCCCATCCAAACAACATTGTTGTAAACTTCTATATGGCAATAAATTTTGCATTCATAATGGAACACACTAAAGTCATTACTTTAATGTTTCCATCCAAACATCTCTTTAGTCATAATAAAGAGATATATGTTGATCTCATGAGATATAGGTAGGTGGTGGTGGATGGGCGGATAAGGAGGAAATAATAGGTGGGATGGTGGAGCCCACATATTGACTAGGAGAAGAAGGGTGAACTATGGGTAAAACAATTTGTGAGTTTTGATGGTGGTCTTCTGGAGTTAGAGATGCATAGGGAAAAATATTTTCATGGAATTTCACATCTTTACTAACAAGAAATTGTGTTGTCCTCAAATCATAAAGCTTATATACCTTTTGACCTGTTGGATAGCCAACAAAAGTACAACGCCGGGCACGTGAATTGAATTTTTGTAATGGATGAACAACAGTAGCATAACAAAGGCACCCAAATACCCTGAGATGATCCAGCTTGGGTTGTACAACCTCTCATAGGGTGACTTATTTGATAGTAATGGAATGGGTAGCCTATTGATAAGATAAATTGCAATGAGAACACACTCCCCCCAAAAACTAAGTGGCAAATTGGCTCGGAAAAGCAAAGCACGAGCCATAATGGGAATGTGCCGATGCTTGCGTTCAACTACTCTATTTTGTTGTGGAGTGTAAACACATGAACGTTGAAATTCAACCCCACTATCAAGGAAAAAAATATCGTAATGACAAAATTTTGGCTCCATTATCAGACCTTATTGCTTTGATGATGGTACTAAATTTACTACGAACAAAGGTGACAAAGGATTGCATGAGGGATTGTGTTTTGGACTTATGGGTCATCAAAAATATCTAAGTGCACCTGTTGTAATCATCAACAATGGTAAGAAAGTAATGAGCCCCATAAGTAGATTTAAGTTTGTGAGGACCTCAAATATCACAATGTAATAAAGCAAAGGGCACATTAGAAGAGATGGAACTTAATGAAAAAGGTAATCTTGTCTTTTTAGCCATGGGACAAACATCACAATTATGTTCAATAGAAACAGTACCAGAAGGAAGCAAATTGGAAAGTAATTTGAGTCGAGCCGGTGAAGGATGACCAAGGCGTCGATGCCATATAATGGATGTGTGGGAAACATGACATGAAAAGGGGGTTGTGGGGGCTATATTTAGGGTTGACATGTAACAAATACCTCCTCGCTGTTTACCCAAGTCAATTATCCTCCCCGTAGCCAAGTCCTGTAAAACACAAAAGTCAGGAAAAAGAATGACACAACAATTTGAGGATTTAGTGACTTTGCTGGCAGACGTCAAATAAAGACGAAATGAAGGAACACAAAGAACATTGTTCAAAGTGATATTCTTGTCAAAAAGTATTGAGCCAATTGAAGAAATAGGAGCAGATGAACCAGTGGGTAAATTAACTAAAGGCATGGAAGAACTATGTGTTTGAGTGAAAAGAGAAGAGTCGGATGCAATGTGATATGTCGCTCCACTAGCCAAAATCCTTGTATTAGAAGATACATAATTAATTGATGGAAACTCACAAAAAACCCAACCTGCCATATTTGTAAATGCATTACAATTTTCTGAGTTTTGTAATTTTACCATGGATATAGCTGCTATAAGCTGTTGAAGTTGTTCTGGCGTGAGCCCAACAAGCAATTTGAAAAAATGCATCCGCTGATTGGAGATAGAATTGGAGTTGATGTTTGAATTTTCTCTCATTCCCATGATTAAATTTTGATTCAAGGCAAGGGAAAAAAATGTCTCGCTTTTGAAAGCTTCAAAAGCACATGAACATAAAAAGGAAAATCAGGAGCCACCACGAAGAGACTCTGATACCATCATAAGAACCAAAGGTTTGGAATTTTCTGTATATTATTGATATGAATGGAGAAGTAAAATATATACAGAGATTATACATGATTAACTCCATGAAAGAATGAGTTGACTTCCTAACTAAGTAAATATACATAAGGTAAATATACAACAATCAGGGATTTTTGATTCGTAGATTTCTCAACACTTACCGCATGATTAATATCTGGCCTTGTAATACTTCTATACATACATGCATCAGCTCTTGGTGCTCCATGTTTACTTGAAGCTTCAAATTAATTGCCACTGGAGTATTTTGTGGGATCATGATTTTTGGATCACCAGAGTACAGGGGTCGGAATGACCTGATTAATTGCCAAGGTCTGGGTAATGCAACTTAGTCTGGATCCATCCCCACGACCTGGGCAGAGCATGTCACTTCAATAGACACAGGAAAGGTAAGCGGGGTCTGCTCTATCTAAAACGAAATACTTGTCCCTCAAGTAATCGACTCCTAATTGCATCCCAATTGGGAGAGTATCTTGGGAATTCACATCTAATCGGGATTGGTTTGCCTTGTGCAATTACAATCTTAAGAAAAAAAGGAAATTACTTCCTAGATTTCTTTTAGGATTATCCCGACTTAACAAGGATTATTGTCCTTACCAGGACTTTTCTAACAAGTATAAATACATCTCATACGGTTTATATCAAAGGCATCCCGCATTTCTGCCGTGTAACCTACTGCTTGAGTTTTAAACATTTGAGAGTTCTTGGCCGGTACCACAATGTTGTCTAGGTTCGGGGCGTTCTTGGCCGGTACCACAATGTTGTCTAGGTTCATAGAGTTCTTGGCCGGTACCACAATGTTGTCAAGGTTCTTTACTGTTGTTTGTTAATCTTTGCAGGTTTTCAAGGATCGCTTAGCCCGTGCAGAAATTTGGTTCTAACCTATCCATTGGTTTGAAATTCAAAATATTAAACCGTTTTAAGAGGTTTATGCATACTTTTCCTGACAAATAAAAATTCAATAGACAATAGACTAATATCAACAGAAACCGAACAGTTTAACAAAATGTATAATGATATAACAAGCACTACTACATGTCCACACACAAAGTGTGCGGAATTTTTTACTTTTGTTTTTAAATTGAAAAAAAAGAGGAAGAGAGGTTTTTTTTTATTTTTTATTTTAAATTAGAGATTATAAAATCACCAGCATGTGAGGCTTAAACAAAAAATAGCAAAATTTTATTTTGTGAAATTGGGTTACTGTTCTAACTTTTTTGTTGTGATAGAAGATAAAACTATTTTTTTAACCTCTTTTTGTTGACAAATAGAGTTTCATTAATATGTAGTTTAGATTCTACTATAAGAAAATATAGTACATTATAACATGAACAAAAAAGAAAAGCCAAATCAAAATAGACCTACTTGTTGGGTAGTCAGAGGCTTGCATGTTAAATATCTATCTATCAGGATTCAACTGTCTATAAATCAAGGAACCATCATCGGGTCCTTGATCTTTGGTGAACAATGCTCGTCTCCGATCAAGGTTCTAAAAGGCGCTAGTTTCAAACGGTGGGATGGGCCTAGCAGTTAGGTGGGAATCTAGGCAGACTAGGCGGATTTATTTATTTTTATTATATAACATATAAGTAGGTGCCTACTTACAATACTCTAAAAAACTATAAAAACCTAAAACCCAAAACCAAATTTGAAAATCCAATAATTCATAATCTAAATTGACACCCTATTTCTTAAAAAATTAATCAATGATTCAATAAATCAATATATGTAAATAGGTCGTGCATCTAGAATTCAACACTATTCAATTGCAGTACGAAGAAAATTAAAGATTAAAATAAAAAAAGAACAAAAAAATTGAAAACTTACTTGCAAAGTTTGAGCAGGCTGCAGAATGAGACTAGGCGATGGCAAGCGCAAGTCTAGGCAACGGCAGTTGTGAGAGACGACACATGCAGAGTCAAAGTCGGCGAGAGAGAAAAAGACGAGAGAATACATTTGTGCGAAAGAGACAAGAAGAAGAGAAACACGAATTGGCTAGAGAAATAATATGAGTTCTTTTGGGTAGGTAACCCAGAAAACCCTTTAACTTAATTAAAAAAAAAATTAAAAAACCATGGAATCCTAAATCATAAACTGATTAGCCCGCCTAAGCAGCCCCCTAACTCCCACCCAATTTTTCTCTACGTTTTGGATTAAATCGCATTGGTCCTCCACCATTAATCACTTGGACGGCTGCTTTGGCCGATTTTTAGAACAGTGTCTCCAATACAATATGCAATAGTGAAATTTATTTGATAAAAGTTAAGTTGTTTGTCTGTACCATAATTTAAATATTTATAGAGGATATTGAGGAGTAGGCACCTTTTCAGAACTTAGATAACCTTGAGAAATAGTTGAAATCAGTAACAAATCGATTTCAAAAATGGAAAGCCTTTTTTTTTTTTTAAGTTAAACGGGTTGTTTTAAAAGATTTTTTTTTCAACACCCTGTTTTAAAAATTACTAAAAACTAGGTACTTGTTGTGGCCTATATTTAATTGACAGGGACAAGGGGCCGGCGGCACAGAGAAAAAAAAATTATATATATATAGAGTGACACGCCCCAATCCCGATATTCCCCGAATACCAGAATAGGCACGTGCTGGCCGACACCCAAGGGTGACGAAAGCCATTTATTGAGTGCAAATGTTGAAAATAAAGAATAGATAAGGTTTATTAATATAAAAGAATAAAGAATATGCATTTAAGGAACGTGTTCAGAGCACACATCTAAGCTAGAACACTAAAAGAATAATATAAAATTGAATGAATAAAAGAATGGGTCCTACACCAAGAGGACTCGAAGATGCCGATGCGGAAATGCCTGGATGTCGGGATTGTATGCCTCGATTCTAAGTCCTGAAGTGGGCGCAAAACAAACATGAGTGGACCAGGTTGATATATATATATATATATATATATATAATAAAACAGTTATCAACGTACTAACCCCCAGGTTTTATGAAAACACAAATATAATGATAAACATAGGTTTTCCGAAACCTAGCATGCCGTGTAGTGTCTCAAATCATAACTCATATATAATAATCACTAGTGAATTGTCCGATAACCCCCAGGCCCCATGCCGGCTCCCTGTCTCTGAGCAGACAGTCAGAGGAAAATACACTTCAGCCCCATGCCGGCTCCCCGTCCCTGTGCTAAATAGCCAGAGGAAACACACTCCAGGCCCTATGCCAACACCAAACCATCGCCCAGGACGGACCGGAATCTATCCCTACGTCCCGTAGAGGAAAGGACCACTAGGTAAATACAAAACCATTGAACATATATATATTGAAAAGCAACTTCATAGTATAAAGTCATTCATCATCTATACTATAAAGAGATGTTCGAAACATGTTCTAAATATCATATCGTCATCCATCGGATCTTCTATAAGAACATGGGTTATAGGAAAAATAGTAATAATTCAAACTAGCCTTAGTAAGCATATTATCTCAAAGCGTTTCATAAAACGTAATCATTAAATCATGCTTTTCATGTATGCATTTCTACTATTAAAACATGCATTTTTAGAAGGGGTCCACTCATAGTACTTAGCCGCCGAAGAGCCACGCAAACTAGCAACCACAAAAACGTCACAAATATTGCCCCTAAGCACATAAATGATCCAATTAATAAAACTCTATTATAACAATTGAATTTGGGAAAACAGAACGTTGGAAACAGATTCAGGACATCGAATTACCCTAAGAAGGGTTTCATTTAAACTTCGTAAAAGTCGATAGAATATTCCTAGAATATTCCCTGACGGAATATTCTCTAATGGAATATTCCCTGATGGAATATTTCCTGACGGAATATTTCCCATAAAGGGTTTGGACATATTAGGTTTAACGGTTTAGGGTAATGGGGTTTAAAGGGTTGGCTTATGATGCACGGGCCTAAGGCCCTAAAGGAAAATGGCCTAAAGGCCTTTAGGGTTTTTAAAATCAATTTAATAAACAAAAATAATTAAAAAGGTTGGGATTGGGCTTAGGGCCCCCAACAACTACAGCCCAAAGGCCTTAAGCCTAAGGGTTTTGGGTTTTTAGATAAAAAGCTTAGGGCCTTAGCTAATTTGGCCCAAAGGCCTTTATAATTAAACAATTAAAATTAAAACTAAATAAATAAAAGAAATGGGTTTGGGTTGAGCTCGGCAGGAAAGGCCCAAAAGGCCTATTCTTGATGGGTCGCCGGACCCAAGGAAGAAGAAGGCCGGATTTCGGCCGGAAATCTACATCAACTTTAAACAGCCATAATTTTGTCAAAACTCAACGAAATTGAGTGATTCAAAAACAAAAGTTGTAGGTCTCGAAGAGACGAAGAGAATGGTACCTCACACGACGTCTAACTCGCCGTGGTTTGACCGAAAAATGCCTCGAAAGCCACTGACGTCGTCGGAAACTGGGTGAGATTCAAATGAGTATAACTTCTTCAATACTCAACGAAATTGGGTGAAACAAAAAGGAAAGTTGTAGTACTCAACGAGACAAAGAGATTGATACCTTGCATGCCAGCCAACTCGACGTGGTTTGGCCAGAAATTGCCTCGAAAGTCGCCGAAGTCGCCGGGGGAGACTTGGGTGTTCTCTGGGTGTCCCGGAGCTTCGCCGAGACGGGGGGACGGGGGGGGCTGGGAAGAGAGGAAAGTTCCAGAGGTGATGGTGGTGTCATAGCTAGGTGGTTGTGGTGGTGGGTGTGTGTGTGTGGGTTTCACGATGAGGATGGAAGGGTGAGGTCGAGAGAGAGAGGGAGAGAGATAGAAATGAAATAGAGAGGGAACTCGGGGAGAAGGAGAGCAGAGAGAGAGAAGACTACCACGTGGCAGCTAAAGAGAGGGAATCGGGGCCAAAATTTCAGGGGTGGGCCTCTTGGGCACACCATTTAAGACCTAAAAACAATTTTAAAGTAAGATAAACTCAAACTTAGTGAAAATACAATTTAAATTAGGGGTGGGTGTAACAGAGAGAGAGAGAGAGAGAGATGTGCTTGTAGGATTGTGTAGATGATATGTTATTCCCCCTACGCAGTGCCCTTATTTATAGTAATAAGGGAGAGAAGAAATTCTTCTCCTCCAAGGAATACAAGTCCTAATAGGGTAGAATAATTAGAATCAAATCTAATCTAGAATTTACACAATCACACTTAAATAAGAAGTTTATACGACTCCCCTTTGAGTGTGTAAATACTTAAGTAGATTCGGCATCATGTAGTAGTTGAGGAAGTCAACTCGTCAGCACTGATTATGGGAACACGCTATTCAAATAAGGTAGGAACTTGCATTAGGAAGTAAGTCTCACAAAAAAATCCTAAGGCTATGGTAAAAACCCGAGTAGGGACAGAATCCATAGTCTAAGGAAAAATGCGTGAGAAATGCAAAGTCAAATAAAATGTCTGTGAGACATCATTATGGATATGATCAACCCAATGTGGATGCCTCATCAAAACCTCGTTAAGTAGCAAAAACATAGTGAGAAAAATGCTCCTAATCGTGGGAAAAATAGTACATTAAGATCAAGTAAGTATACTTCAGCATACTCCACCTGAGTTTGACATAATTCCAAATATAACTAGCAATGTTACAACTCAGAAAGTTTAAGCATAACAATTCCTTCCACAAGCTTCTGAAACGTCGTTTTCGGTAGTGATTTGGTTAAGAGGTCGGCCAGATTATCTTGTGACATATTTGCATGACTTTAATCTTCTGATGCTTTTGTTATTGATGTGAAAAGAAGAACGTTGATGCAATGTGCTTGGTGTTGTCTCATTTGATGTAACATTTCTTGCGTTGTTCGATGCATGTTGCGTTGTCTTCATAGATCATCGTCGGGATGTCAACGACAGGGTAAAGATTGCAGGAACTTTGAATATGGCCCACAACTGCTCTCAGCCAAAAGCATTCCCCAAGTTTTTTCGTGCAGGGTAAGAATTTCAGCATAGTTAGACAAAGTGGCAACTAAGGTCAGTTTAGTTGACCTCCAAGAGATTATGGTGCCTCTAACGGTAAAGCCATAACTCATTTGAGAATGTGCCTTGTGTGGATCAGATAAGTATCCTGTGTCGGCATAACTAACAAGGCAAAAATCAACTCGAGATAAGGGGGTGCGACATTACTCTAGGATCCATAGGGATAGAACAAGCCCAAATCCGTAGTACCCTTAAGGTAATAGAAAATGTCTTTAACACCAGTCCAATGTCTTCATGTTAGTGCATTAATGTATCCTGCCAAAAGATTAACAGCGAATGAGATGTCAGGTCTAGTGCATTGAGTTAAGTACAATAAAGCGCCTATCGCACTTAGATAAAGAACTTCAGGCTCCAAAATCTCTTCATCATCCTCCTTCAGACGGAAATGATCACATTTTGCATCTAACGATTGAACGACCATAGGAATACTCGAAGGCTTTGATTTATCTTCGTTAAAGCAGCGCAACACCTGAAGGAAATTTTGTGAAAAACATGTTTATTTGAGCAACATCAATAGCATGCAATTAACAAATTAAAGGCGGAATCATGCTTACATGCACTCAAAACAAAACATCAACCATGAAATTCAAAGCCTAGTAGATTGGTGAACCTTGACTCAACTTTTAAATCAACATTTATTAGTTGAGAAATATTTACCTTTGTAGATTCCTCTTTGCATATGCAAAGGATAATCACCCAAGAGATAGGGCCTTCATTCCTTGCTTCTTAGCTCCATGGATTTGGTTGAATGAATTGGATTCTCCAAGTTCCCAAAATAGAGAACCTCTAAAGATTCTACACCAAGGTTGGATTGAAGAAGAAATGAGTGACCTTGGAGTAGTAGGATTGCTAGATTCACCCTCCAAGGTGGTTGGCCTCTTAGAGAGAAAATGAAGAAACAAGTTCTCACCAATTTTCTCTAAAACAACCCTTATGAATTTTAGGCTATAAAGTTCTTCATATAGTCACTTCCTTAAATGACCTAAAGCACCAAAAACCCTAATTCTACACAAAATGGATATGGGCTTTTGGGCCTTTGTGAATCTTTATTCATTAAGTTGTCATACAACTTAAGTCAATGGGCTTTGACGTTCGGAGCCCATTGGGCCTTAAGGTCCAAAACTATCCCGAGGTCTTTAACGAACTTATTCGTTTGATTAATTAACATATTAATTAATCCTTGCCATAAATAATTAAACCATTTAATTATTCTTACTCATCTCCATTGTTTCTTCAATCTCCACCTTACACGGTGTACGATCCATTAGGTTCCTTTTAGCGAGGCAGTGGGCGATTAAAACCATTTTACATCGATTGTGAATTGAAACTTACTTTCAATTCTCCCTTTAGTGATTACACACGTTTAGGGCTTCCACAAACCATGAGTGACACCTAGCAGCATATCATGGCTACCCAAGCTAATCAGAAGAGGTAGTGAACCTATTCAGTTTAGGATTACAAATGCAATACGGTCTTTCTCTAATCTAATACTCTTGACCACATTGTTTGGTTTGATAGTTTATTTATTCATGTCTACTATCCAATATGATTCGTTTGCTTATATGATTACCTTGAATGTGATTTGGAACGCATTCCCAAATCTCATTCATACTCTGGCCAGAGATTTTAATCATATCATAGAGTATTCTCCCTCAAACCATTTGAAGGTTAGAGATCCCTTGTTGCACATTCACTTGTCTCCATAACTAAGTGGCTTAACCCCAATGATGTCGTGGACACCCCGATGGGGTGACTTTGACATAATCAAAGATCAAGGACTTAACCACAAGACAACTGTGATGCCTCAGGTCAAAGGACTAATTTGCATTATCCCAACCATGAGTTCTCATGTGACATGAGTATGAGAACTCCTCGTTGATCGTGTTCAGTGAACTCATTCTCTATTAAGCACCTACGTACTTGTCTTGATGTCACACACACACCAATGACTCGAGACTAGTCACTCTCCCTGAGAGAAGGCACAATACGTACTGATCTTATCGGACTGTCAATGCCCAATTGGCAATCCTATGATCAGGAACGTTTAGGATGTGTCTACGAAAGAATGGTTTCATTAATCTAACTTCATTAGATTGCATTCTCCCAATCACATATTCCTTGGACTTTATCGTTTAAGCATATAACTTTTATATGAGACGGCTCAAACAATAATGTTTGTCCTTTTATATGTAAACTAGATTAGTTTAACATGTGAAATGTCCGTAAAGTATCATCATATGATTGGCTTTAGGGCACATTTCCAACAATCTCCCACTTGCACTAGAGCCAATCAGTTTGTTCATCTGTTATGATTCCTCTTCTGTAGTCATTTCATAAATGGCTTAGTAGTAGGCCTAGGTAATGGATATCTATATGTTATCCATAGAAGCAACCTTGAGAATATCGACGTCACCATTATACATGATTCCCAATCATGTGGTTCAGTCTCTCATATGAGTTTGGATCTTGATGAGACCTTGATTCCCTGGCTTGAGTTATTGCCCCATTAGTGTCATACACTTTCTGGTTGGAACCGAATAGAGAGTTCATAAATGAACTTTCCCATCCAAACAACATTGTTGTAAACTTCTATATGGCAATATATTTTGCATTCATAATGGAACACACTAAAGTCATTACTTTAATGTTTCCATCCAAATATCTTTTTAGTCATAATAAAGAGATATCTGTTTATTTCTTCATTCATAATGAAGAAACATCCAATGATGGATTAGATTCACAATCTAATACATTTACGCTTCCATTACGTTACTCTAATTCTTCCTCATTCTTCGAGGAACGTATCCTTTAGTATTTCTTAAATACTTAAGGACTCACTTCACAGTTGCCATGGTTCTGATCCTGGGCTTGCATTGATATCGCCTTGTACCTTTCTAGGTACAACTCATATCAATGTTTTTCATACAATATGAAATACATAAATCACTTTTCTGCGTATGCATAAAGGATTCGATTTACGCATTATTTCTTTGGGAGTCAAAGGGTACGTTCCCTTTGAGAAGAGCTACCTCCTAGTCTCACTAGAGTTGTTCTTCTGATTGAAGTTTATCATCATATGAGAAACTTCCTAGCATCCTTTTTGTCTATTATTAGGGCATGATATAATCCAATTATATCCTAAAATCTATCATTATAGATTTTCATCCGATGTAAATAGACAATGTCTCCCATATACATTCTATCGTTATAGAATGTTTAAAGTCATAACTTTAACGAAGAAGTGTTCTTTTCATTTCCAAATTTAATATATCATATATGTGCATATATATATATTGAATTTTAGGAACATGATTAACTCCCACTAATCTTTTGTAAACCTAGTAAACAAAAGATTCATTTACATCTTTATGAGAAATCAAACAATTTGATATTTCCCTCATAAGACGCTTATGGCTCCCACTAGCTTGCTAAGATCCATGATGGATGGATCTCTACAACTTACATGTCTTGTGATTCATAGTTTTAGACATAAATTATCAAGACTATCTTAATAATGGTTTCGGAAACCTATATCATGTCCAAACATCGAATCACCATTTAGTTGTAGCTAGCAATCTTCGAATTAATTGAAACTAAGACTACGTCAAAGATGGTTCCTTCAAAGTCAACCATTCTCTTTGATTGTAGTCACCTTAAGCTACCAATTAGCTATGAAGGTTTCATTATTTCGGGTCAAATGGTACTTTACCATTTCCTTGAGTATATATTGTATATACACTCAATGTAGTCATAAAAGTTCAAACCATTCAACTGAGACGGTTTATAAATCCTTCTTAACTACCTTGGAGCTTGTGGTATAGGAACTAGGTTGTTATATTTGTTGATTATCATCTTGTCTCTCAAAGAACCCATTCTTTTGAGTTCTATTCCTAGTTCATTTGCTCTAAGGCAAATCACATTATAGGATTACAATGAACTACTCAACAAACAACATTTGTTGGTTGGTTTATAGAAGTGATATCCAAAGGTTAATTTAAGGATATCCACAAGATAATTTTTAAACAAATATTGCTTATTAGCACACAACCCCAAATCTTAACATGATTAAGATTTGTCTTTCTTTCCAACTACATCCTATGGAGTCATGAAAAATTTTGGAAGATTTTCTAATTGACAATCATATTGTTTTAGAAGTATATATCCTATATATGGGTAATTGATAATGTCCAACGAACTAAATCTTATTCAAGTTCGTTCTTCTCCTAATGGAAAAATCCATTATCTTATGATGCTTCTTTCCTTGATATTTTTCAAGGAAACTATTCTAAAGTGTTACCATTCCTTGGATCAAATCTAAGGATGTATTTACTCTAGACGTCTTACTCATCAACTTACATTTCATGAATTCTTTGAAACCTTTTACAAAGTATTCGGACTTGTGTTTATTCAAAATAAACTATAGTCCAACCAAGAGTGATCTTCGGTGAATGTCAAACAACATGAGTAGTATTATGTTGTGGACAAGTGCCACTAACATCTAAGTGAATTAACCTCAATAACTTTGTGATTCTGTCTTCTTTCCAAAAGAATAAAGATTCGAACATTTCGCCTCTATACAATTTTGACAAGAAGGTATTGGATCCGGATCTAACGATCCAAAGCATCCATCTATGACCAACTCGTAATTTATGTTTTAGAGGTATCACAACTCAGTTGGGATTAGTCACTATCTTGCAACCTTTTGGGTTTTAAGCATCATTATATTCTAAACAGTTAACGCTACCATATCATCTCTACTATAGAGACAATCAATTAGATTACTATAATCCAATCAGTGATTAATAAAGAACAATGTTTTGTCAAATAAAACATTCATCCATCTCTACTATAGTGACGGAATTAAGTTCCTTAAAATTGGAATGTAAAGACAATCTTTGGTTTTTCCAATTTCTTTGGTAGTTCATATGAGGAAGTTAGTACCATCTGCTTTCGCAGAGATCTATATTTTATTCACGTTCCGAATGTGAAGTACTTTCTCTTCTCTCATTAATCTTCTACTTCTTATTAGCCACATTTTTACAACGATTGTAAAACATAGTTACTAATACGGAATCAAGCATTCAAGTAGAAGAACCAACTGTTTTGAACTATTCAAGAACAATTTACAACACCTTCGAAAGGTGTGTTCTTGACATTTGCAAGACATTTCTTGCAAATACCCCTTCCAATGTCCATCATTTCATAGAGAAAGTTTGTTCCCTTGGAGTTAATTTTATCTTCTTCATTTGACTTCTCCTTTGACTACAATAGTCATGGTCCCTAAACTCCCACTATCTCTCTTGAAACCTTTTTCAATTGTGTTATACACATCAAACATTTTGGAGAGTGTGTGGTTATTGTTCACTACATAGTTTACAATAAACTTAGTGAACCATTAGGATAGGGACATAAAGGTGAAGTCCTAGCTTAGTTTCCGTCTCGTTAAGTGGTTTATCACTTCAACACTCAATGATTCAAAATCATCATAAGTCCATGTTGATGGACTATTTTTGTCAACCAACCATTATGTTCTAAACATAATTACAAACTTTCAAGAGTTGTTCAAGGCAACTCTTATTTCTTCATACAACAATTTGTAAGTGAAGAATCATGGCACTAAAAGTGTCCTTGTCTTTATGCTAATCTTCGTAAGTTCCTTTGTTCATATAACGAAGGAATAAGCATTGGTTGTTTGTGTTGTCCTCTTCATGATAGACATTTCTAACATGTTCTTCCAATGATACATTATCAATAGGAAGATTGTGAGGATGAGACTTCTTAGGTACATGCACAATCCATTTAAGACAATCTTTGGGATTGTGTTACCAAGTCCGGAAACTAAAACATTCGGCTTTTCTTTGTCAAGTTTTGGATAGCGTTTGCAAATATATATTGGTAAACAAATACATAACGAATATAAAATGATTGATTTTAAGCCATTTGATTCGGGTCTTTAAATCAAATAGCACCACCCACTATTTTTGGCAAATTCCATATCCCTCATTGGAATTCGAGAGTTTTGGAGGAAACTCTTAGTAGATTATGGGAGGCTCACTATTACCAAGCCCACCTCAGAATTATATCATGTTGGCTAGCGTTAATAATAATGAGAGAGTACGCTTACTCATTTGCAACTAATGCAAGTACCCATCAATTTGGCCTCTAGAGAATGTTGCCTCATAATTATATCATGTTGGCGTCATTGCACTTAGTTAAGTCATTCCCACCATGCCTAGTTCGTGTAGGGGTTCAAGCATAGCCTCAGAATTATATCATGTTGGCTAAACTCGTTGCCTACCTCACTTCATCATGTATGTATATAGAACTCCTCCTGAGTGTAAGCATGCACTTTGTACTCCCCCATTATAGGGTGAAGCCGGTGTACAAGTCACAAACGATTGGATCTACCACGGTGGAAGGCCACGAAAGAGTGTTCTAAGCACTCTCACGCTTTTCAACTTAATAATGGTTTGGTTGAGGGTTTTAAGTCTCATCACATAAACATATTCATTTTAATCTTTATTAAAACAATTTTGGTCCTATTACAACTATTGGTCCATTTGATTCAATTTAGTTGTATATAATACTCCCACTATACTTATAAAACGGTTTTTAAAGCAAGAGTATATGATACTACTAACATAAGGTTTGCATTCATTTGATGGACTATATAGTTGCCTTAGGGCCTTAGGATGACTATGAACCTTTGTTTAGATTCAACACGAGCCTAGTGTTGAATCTCGGACTAGGGATGGAGATTGATTTTAGTTACGCGTTTAATCACATTAAGGCGTGTTGTCTTAGGGGCGTTGGACCCTCTACTCCATTTTCATGCATATCAAATAAAGCAAGAAAGAAGTACTTCAAAGTAAAGGTGAGCTTATGCTCATTACAACATTTGCATAATTCAAATTACTTTAAAGTAAAGAAGAGCTTATGCTCTTTTACAACATTTGATCAAATCAAATTACAACCAAAATTAATCTACACATTCCCATGGTTCAAACAAATTTGAAACGGCCTTTCACATAGCTCAATTATCGTAGGCTTAGGTTCATAATCACCCTTTAATTAATCAACACTTTAATTAATTAAATTGAATGCAACATTTTCATTTGGTTTTTGTATCCATAAAATTGATTTAAATGGAGCTAAATAAAATGAAAATCCAATTCTCATTTAAAGAGACAAAACAATTTTTGTTCCCTACTTAATTTGGGCCATCATGCAATAACCACAACTTTTTGGGCTATATTGCGAAACACAAACTTTTGGGGTCACTTTGTAAAAACACAAAAGTCCACTACTTCATGTAATTACAATTAGAACCCAAAAATTTCAACAAATACAAAAAACTTCATTAAAGGATCAAAACAATTTGTCCTTTAGCGTTTTTGGACCTAAACGTAAAAACGTAAACTTTTGGGCCAAATTGCAAATACACAAAAGTATCAAAACTTTATGTAATTGAATAAAAGACCCAAAAATACCCTATTCTATTAGGGTGGCCGGCCATGATAAAAAAAATAAGATTTTTACAAAGTTTTTGTAAGTGGGTTTTGTTAGGTGAGGTAAAGATGAAATATATATGATATATTTTGAATTTATGTCAAACTTTTTAAAAAAGTTTGTCTACCATTATAGCCATTAATTGAATTTATGTCAAACTTTTAAAAAAGTTTGTCTACCATTAAAACCATTAATAATACTTTACCAATAACCATCACCCACTAAAATTAAATCAAAACTTTATGTAAAAACATAAATCTTTTGAATCAAAACTTCAAAACTTTTTGTTCTTGGCAAGAACTTCAAGAACATTGAAGAACACTCATGAAAACTCATAATAGCTCCATGAATGTTTTCACTCACCAAAACTCAAATTTTCACCACTCAAAAGAGGGCTAACATCCTAGGGTACCTAGGGGTTCCAAAAGTCACTTTAAAACCATTTTAACAAGACAAACATGAACCCAAAAAATCACCCTTTGGATTTGGCCGAATTTCCCCAAAAACATGGCACCAAATTTTAGCTCCAAAATTCATGCTCATATGAACTACATCTACAACATTTGAGATGGCAAATTTTCTAACAAAATTTACATTCAAAGAAACAAGAATAAAGCTTGTAACATATTACAACTTTTAAATCAAAAACTATGAACTACAAAACCCAAAATGATTCACCAACTACTAGACCTAGGCTCTGATACCACTTGAAGGAAATTTTGTGAAAAACATGTTTATTTGAGCAACATCAATAGCATGCAATTAACAAATTAAAGGCGGAATCATGCTTACATGCACTCAAAACAAAACATCAACCATGAAATTCAAAGCCTAGTAGATTGGTGAACCTTGACTCAACTTTTAAATCAACATTTATTAGTTGAGAAATATTTACCTTTGTAGATTCCTCTTTGCATATGCAAAGGATAATCACCCAAGAGATAGGGCCTTCATTCCTTGCTTCTTAGCTCCATGGATTTGGTTGAATGAATTGGATTCTCCAAGTTCCCAAAATAGAGAACCTCTAAAGATTCTACACCAAGGTTGGATTGAAGAAGAAATGAGTGACCTTGGAGTAGTAGGATTGCTAGATTCACCCTCCAAGGTGGTTGGCCTCTTAGAGAGAAAATGAAGAAACAAGTTCTCACCAATTTTCTCTAAAATCAACCCTTATGAATTTTAGGCTATAAAGTTCTTTATATAGTCACTTCTTTAAATGACCTAAAGAACCAAAAACCCTAATTCTACACAAAATGGATATGGGCTTTTGGGCCTTTGTGAATCTTTATTCATTAAGTTGTCATACAACTTAAGTCAATGGGCTTTGACGTTCGGAGCCCATTGGGCCTTAAGGTCCAAAACTATCCCGAGGTCTTTAATGAACTTATTCGTTTGATTAATTAACATATTAATTAATCCTTGCCATAAATAATTAAACCATTTAATTATTCTTACTCATCTCCATTGTTTCTTCAATCTCCACCTTACACGGTGTACGATCCATTAGGTTCCTTTTAGCGAGGCAGTGGGCGATTAAAACCATTTTACATCGATTGTGAATTGAAACTTACTTTCAATTCTCCCTTTAGAGATTACACACGTTTAGGGCTTCCACAAACCATGAGTGACACCTAGCAGCATATCATGGCTACCCAAGCTAATCAGAAGAGGTAGAGAACCTATTCAGTTTAGGATTACAAATGCAATACGGTCTTTCTCTAATCTAATACTCTTGACCACATTGTTTGGTTTGATAGTTTATTTATTCATGTCTACTATCCAATGTGATTCGTTTGCTTATATGATTACCTTGAATGTGATTTGGAACGCATTCCCAAATCTCATTCATACTCTGGCCAGAGATTTTAATCATATCATAGAGTATTCTCCCTCAAACCATTTGAAGGTTAGAGATCCCTTGTTGCACATTCACTTGTCTCCATAACTAAGTGGCTTAACCCCAATGATGTCGTGGACACCCCGATGGGGTGACTTTGACATAATCAAAGATCAAGGACTTAACCACAAGACAACTGTGATGCCTCAGGTCAAAGGACTAATTTGCATTATCCCAACCATGAGTTCTCATGTGACATGAGTATGAGAACTCCTCGTTGATCGTGTTCAGTGAACTCATTCTCTATTGAGCACCTACGTACTTGTCTTGATGTCACACACACCAATGACTCGAGACTAGTCACTCTCCCTGAGAGAAGGCACAGTACGTACTGATCTTATCGGACTGTCAATGCCCAATTGGCAATCCTATGATCAGGAACGTTTAGGATGTGTCTACGAAAGAATGGTCTCATTAATCTAACTTCATTAGATTGCATTCTCCCAATCACATATTCCTTGGACTTTATCGTTTAAGCATATAACATTTATATGAGACGGCTCAAACAATAATGTTTGTCCTTTTATATGTAAACTAGATTAGTTTAACATGTGAAATGTCCGTAAAGTATCATCATATGATTGGCTTTAGGGCACATTTCCAACAACACCTTCTGGGTGTAGTTTGATTGATATACTAAGATTTCATCTGAACGGTGCTCTATCTCGAGACCAAGACAGTATCGAGTCTTCCCTAGATCTTTCATTTCAAACCCTGACTTCAGATGTGCGGCAGTTCTCTCAAGTTCTTCAGGAGTTCTAATGAGATTCATGTTGTCGACATAAACTGCACTATCGCAAATGTCACATCCTGACCCGGGCTCCACCACATCCCCTGCTCGACTGTGCCGTAGCACGATATTGTCCGTTTTGGGCCCCGACCATGCCCTTACGGTTTTGTTTCTGCGAACTCAGATGAGAACTTCCTAGTGGGTCACCCATCCTGGGATTACTCTCGCGTGAACTCGTTTAACTTCGGAGTTCCGATGGAACCCGAAGCCAGTGAGCTTCCAAAATGCCTCGTGCTAAAGGGAGGAGAGCATGTACATATAAGGCATAGATGATCCATTCCCCTGGGCGATGTGGGATCTAAAAATCCACCCCCCTTAGGGGCCCGACGTCCTCGTCGGCACACTTCCGGCCAGGGTTTGGCTCTGATACCAAATTCTCACATCCCGACCCAGGCTCCACCACATCCCAGGCTTGACTTCGCCGTAACACGATATTGTCCGCTTTGGACCCCGACCACGCCCTTACAGTTTTGTTTGTGGGATCTCAGACGAGAACTTCCCAGTGGGTCACCCATCCTAGGATTGCTCTCGTGCGAACTCGCTTAACTTCGGAGTTTCGATGGAACCCGAAGCTAGTGACCTCCCAAAAATCCTCGTGCTAAAAGGATGAGAGCATGTACATATAAGGCATAGAGGATCCACTCCCCTGGGCGATGTGGGATCTAACAGCAAAACTGGAACGTGACTTCTTAATGAACACACAAGGGTATAGTTCGTTGTTCATATATCCCTTACTAGTCAAATATACACTCAGACGGTTATACCACATTCTTCCGAATTGCTTCAAACCATAGAGTGAACACCTCAACCAAATTGAAAGTGTGTTTCAAGGTTTAGAAATATTTGATCCAGTCAATGTAAGTCCTTCGGGAACTTTCATACAAATTTCCGTATCAAGATCCCCATAGAGATACGTAGTCACTACGTCCATCAACTGCATACTCTGTTCTTTGAAAACAACCAAACTAATAAGATAGCGAAAAGTAATATATCACATCCATAATGGGTGAATAAGTGTCGTCATAGTCAATCCCGAGGCGTTGTAAGAAGCCTTGAACAACAAGACGAGTTTTGTAATGCACAATTTCGTTCTTCTCATTACGTTTCCGAACGAAAACTCACTTGTAACCAACAGGCTTCACATGTGGATGAGTATGAGCTATGGGTCCAAACACCTTATGTTTCGCAAGCGAATCGAGTTCGGCTTGGATTGCTTGTTTCCAGTTTGACCAATCAATTCTACGTCGACATTCATCAACAAAATGGGATTCAATGTCATCGCTCAACATGATTTCAGTAACTACTGCATATGCTAATGCATTGTCGACGATCATCTCATTTCTATACCAAACATCATCCAAGCTAACATAATGGACCAAAATATCATTATTCTCAGGAGGTGGATTCGTCTCTTCAAGGACCCTTCCGTAATCTAGAATTTCCTTATGGGTTGGATAGAATGAGTTAACGATAGTCAGATTCACGATATGCTCTTTAGGGGCATGTGTCGTGGGTTTCCTCTTCAGAATGTGTGAAACCTTTGAACAAAGAGGTCTACCACGCTTTTGTGTAGGGCAAATGATTGGCTAGCCGCTAATGTACGTAGATCAGCCAAAGTAGCATCCCAGGCCTTCAGGAGGGAAATCCATCGTACATTTGGTACATCCGTCTTTGCAGGCACATTCACAGTTGGAATATGTGATCTTGTCACTCGTGCTAGATCGGTGAAAGCATCTGGCATGCTCTAAGCTACGCTCCAAAGATCTAATATGCGTCACACTTTAGTCTTAGACTGAGTGGTGCGGGGATCTAAATAAGACAAAATGGGAGTCATCTATGATAATTTGTGTCGTTCATCAGGAACGTTGATGTTTTTATCTCCCCTTAACAACAGTAAGATTGTCTCATAGAAGTGACAATGCGAAACAAGCGGTAAACAGATCGCCTAAAAAAGGTTATAAGTAACAAAAGATTGAAGGAGAATCATATCCGACATAGATTCCCATTTTTCGCTGAGGCCCCATTTTTGTACGTACGGGCGGCGAAATCGGTACATAGACCGCACAACAAAAAACGTGCAGATGCGATATGTTAGGTTCGTATCCAGTAACCAACTAAAGGGTGCTATATGGTTGGGTCACAACAGACCTCTAGCATATCAACATGGATGCGTGCATAATTGCATGGTCCTAAGCAGTGATCGGGAGCTTGGTACATATGACCAATGATCGAGCAATCATTTGTAAGCGCTTAATCAATGCCTCTACCAGATCGTTGTGGGTATGAACATGGGGTACTCAATGTTCAACTTCAACCCTAACAGACATGCAATAGTCATCAATTAGATTGAATTATCCAGCATTAGCCAATCAAATAAATTTGATTAGATAATCAGAGTGGTGAGCTCTGAGCTTGTTAATCTGAGCCACCAGTGTGGAGAAGGTAGGGTTTCTTGGGGACAACAAGCACATGTGTGACCAACATGTGGAAAAGTCAACCAATACCATAAAATATCTAAATGGTTCGTAGGGAGGTTGAATCGGTTCACCAATGTCCCCCTGAATCCTTTGTAGAAAAATAGGAGGATTCGAGCAAATCTTGTTATAAGAAGGCTTAATAATAATATTTCCCATAGAACAGGTTTGACATGTGATTCATTGAATCGAACCTAAACTTCGGGTTAGTGGATGCCCGTGTGAAGATTTGAGGATACGGTGCATCACTATTCGTCCAGGGTTTCCTAAACAATCATACCAAATTGTAATTTCGTGAGCGGTCCCAAAGGTGGGGCCGGCCACATAGTGGCTTTCTATAGGGCCTATGGTTGTAATATACAGACCACTCAGGATAAGCTCCATCTTCTCTAAAATACGCTTCTTACCATATTCATAGGAAGTTATGCACATAAATTCAACTCTATTTTATACATAGGTTTCAGCGTGGTAATTAGTGTATTGTCTCAAATATCTTTAATGTTCAACAACGTTCTTCCAGAACATGGAGAATAAAGTACCTCTTGAATGGTCAAAATAGTGCTATTAGACAACATTATACGAGACATTCTATATCCTTCCATTAGGTTGGATGAACCTGAGAGGGTTTTCAAACGTGCATTCTTAGGAATGAAGTTAGTGAAATAGATGTGTTCATGCAAAACGGTGTCCGTGGTTGCATTATCTGTCAAACAACTAACTTTCTCACTAGTCATACATAGAAATAAAAATTAATTTGAATCGGTCACATGCATAAAAATTCTAAAAACAAATATCCATTCAAAATAATTTAATTATTCAAGGTTGGTAATTAATAAAAACTTAATATCGAAAAACAAATCACCAACAAATAGTCCAAACATAAAGGAAAATTGTGCAAAATTAAACCAAAAAAACAAGGGGGGTTTGGCCACTATGTGGAATTCGGCCCTATTATTGTAAAATTTAATTAGAAATAGTTCATGTCTAAGATTCTGATCTTCCATAGGGGTGGTATCCTCCTGAAAGTCAGAAACCTCCATCTTGGTACTTTCCTATTCATCCACTTACACAAAGTTTGATTCAAACTTCTTACGACGAGAATGATATTCAGCTACAACCTTATGGGGAGCACGGCAAACACGGGACCAATGGTCCTTTGAACCACAGCAATGGCACATGTCCGCATCCATGGTTTCAGGTGCTTTGCCCTTATTCTTGAAGTTTAGGGCCTTGCGAGAGAGGTTAGGGCACTTCTGGGCTCGGTTTCCTCCCTTAGATGGGTCTTGGCTCTATTGACCTTGACGGGGTGGCTTCTGGCCGCCCCTACCACGCCTATGTTGGCATTTTGGGCGTTGTTTTTGAAGGAAATTTTGTGAAAAACATGTTCATTTGAATAACATCATATAGCATGCAATTAACAATTAAAGGCGGAATCATGCTTTCATGCATTCAAAAAACAAAACATCAACCATGAAATTCAAAGCCTAGTAGATTGGTGAACCTTGACTCAACTTTAAAACAACATTTGTTAGTTGAGAAATATTTACCTTTGTAGATTCCTCTTTGCATATGCAAATGATGCGAGAATTACTTGACACACAAATTAAACCCTCTTTTTGACAATTGTAGTATAGATGTAAGTAGGGTATCGTTCTAGGCCGGGGATTAGGAGGGCTTGCTAAATCCTCTCAAAAACATAAAAACAAAGTTACAAATGTAAATAAAAGACTTTAAAAGTAAAGGGGGATTTGGATTTGATGAATTTAGAAACAAAACATAAACTTTGGAAAACAAAACAAGTTTTAAAACGAATTTGGTTTAAATAAATGGATGGAAGGTTAGCTAAGGGGTTCTTCTCCACACATGTCTTGCTTGCATACAAAATGATTTCCAATTGCATTTCAATAACTTATTAATTCTCAATGCCCCAAGTTAATTAGGTACGCTTAAATTAACCCTCAGATTTTCCTACTTTTATTGAGTTGGATGATTGCATACGACAACCCAAAGCATTCTTCACAAGTTCCCTACATGAATTGCATAATAGAGATACAAGCAAGAATCATTAAGTTCTATGAAAATCATAAGCATTGACGAGGCATTCATAACTATGGAATACGCATGTTACTCTTGCCAAGAATTTATTTAACGCGATTGTGACTAGCAACCTTCACTACTTGTGAATATAAGTTCATGACAATTAGGTGAAACTCCCTTATATTCTAGCATCAAATTCATGCATGCAAACTAAGTGTCGACCCTCAATCAACATACACAAATCAGTTTTTATACGAACGGATAAGTAAATTGAATTCATAACTTATGAAACGCAATTAAAAGTAATCAAATCATATTGCAAGCATGGACATGTGTTTCGAATCCCCCCCTAGCCAAGGGGGGTTTAGTTCCTCATTATTACAAAACAAAGATAAACAAATTTAAACATTGAAAAACAAAGGAAAGAAAGCACCTAAACGTTCCAACGATCCATGTTGGATAGCAAGCGCATCCAAGGACTTTTCTCATTCTCTTTGCCGCAACAACAAGGTTGGAATGATGTTGAAGGGTTGGTTAGTTGGAGGAATGGATGGGAAGGGGTTTAGATATGTAGGGAGAGGCAAGGCAAGGCTTGGAGAATGGTTTATTTCTTGATGATTTGAATGAGGTTGCTACCATGGTATTTATAGGAAGAGGATGGACTTGTTTAACACAAAATTTTGGTGGAATTGAGTAGGTGAGCATGGCAAAGAGTGGGAATTGTTGGTGGGTTAGGTATTGAGTCATCCACTCACATGTCATGGTTAGCTAAGCATTGCATCATCCACTCATATGTCATGGTTAGCTAAGCATTGCATCATCCACTCACATGTCATGGTGAGATAGGCATTGCATCATTACTAAAAAATCTGGTGGAAGTGAAACAAAGGGAAGGCCACGACATTGATGAATTTTATGAGGTATGCATGGTTTTGAGTGAAGTTTTGGCCAATCCTTCTAGAAATTTATCTCTTCTTGCATTTTGTATTTGTTTCACCACATTTTTAGCATGTTTCTATCCTCATTTGACTTCAAATTCGTCCATCCATCTAGCTTGGATCATAAGCAATCCATCTTGGGCCCAAAAACACTCCAAACTACTCCAAATTGGCTCAAAATGCACCCTTAGCCCATAAAACCTACAAACACACGAATTTAGCTTTAAACACTTTTATAAATACTAAATAATTACCAAAATGCAAGAAAACAAGCAAGCTAAGACGCATAAATATGCTCCTATCAAATTCCCCCACACTTAGCTTTTGCTAGTCCTCGAGCAAAACAAAGAAATAAAACAAAACAAAACCAACAAACATAACAGAAACCTTCCAACGTTTGCCTCAGGGATTTCCAATGCACATGACAAGTTAAAGATTATCATTCCCACAGATTTGAGTCAATTTAACACTTAAGCACATACTTAATCATAGTCACTACTTACTAGTTCACAATTAACCAATTAAAACAATGTTTTGAATGTAGTAACATGCCTTAGAGAATTCCCTCAATCCTTACAAGATATGCACTCTATTTTCACTCAGATTTTCTAGCTACACACCCTACACTGGTTATATGTGAGAAGATTGATGTAAATATGAAAACGAATGCTCACATACATATATAACAAGAAAAGCATTTTCTGGAGTTTAAATAACATGTTTAGATATGATCTCATGAATAGAATGCTACTACTTAGATGCGAGAACCAGTGACACCATATGCTCATACCAAATTCAAACTCCACAAATTGAAACACATAACACTCAAGATAGAAGTTAAGGGTTGTAACGGGGTTTGGGGTATTGGTTAACAAAGTAAGGATAGGGAAAACAAACGTTCTTCAAGCAATAGTAAGCAAAGCAATGAAATTGAGACTTAGAATTCACTTAGATTGCAGAAATTAACTTTAACACACAAGGGGGAGACTTAAACAACTCCTTAGGGCCGAATTCATTGTTTTGGACCCTCACTTCAACAAACAATACTTTGGAACTCTTTTTCTCAACTTTTCAACTCTTTTTTCATACTTTTCATACTTTTTTTTTTCCACGAATTTTTTTCTTTTCTTCATGAAAAATACTTCCCCCACACTTGTTTTCTGCTAACATAGATCAAAAGGAATTCAATTCGAATCATGCTTTACTATGCTTAAAGAACAAGGGTATGGATGGTCCTAAACTAGGCTAGGTGAGGAAAACATGGTTTAACAAATAATGAAGGCTAACAAGGCTCAACGGGGTTAAAAACCTACAAAACATAATGACATAGGGCACACGGCATTTGGCTAAGGTGGTGGTCACTACACAACTTCATCTTGAATATGTGTTATGCAAATCAATAACATGTTTTGAATGAAATGGGCATGAGTTCTAGAGTTTGGAACTAAATGATGAAACGCCTTCTAAGTAGCAACCAAGCAAAGAATAATGAGATCATGCAACGACTTTAGAAAACAAAGAATGCACAGATTTTGACTCTCCAAATAAACGTTTAGGCTCAAATCTCACAAGGTTGTAGCGTTAGTTGAGTTTCTTCCTTCAAGCATGTTACAAAACTGATTTTTCCTTTATGATTGCATGTGAATTCATAAGTTATAACCTCAACCAAGCATAAACCAAAGAGTAAATCAAACTTTTATCCATATTTATAACTTTCTTTAACCGTCATGCAATTACAAACCGAATCCTCATTATTGTGTTGGAAGGTACCCTAAGACACAAACAAACACACAAAAACAACTCTTGTTGGGTTTTTAAAACAAATTTTTCAAATTTTTATGCGATTTTCGGATTTTTACTTCAAAACACACTAAAACACTCAAAAACAGTGAAAAACAACTTTTGAAATGTTAGGTGGTAAAATCCTACGAATTTTGCAACAAAAACACTTGTTTACCCCCCACACTTAAACCAAACATTGTCCTCAATGTTTCAAGCATAAACTAACACAAATAACAACCAAACAACAAAACAGCAACTAAACAATCTAACATGGCATGAATGAAATAAGTGCAGCAAAGAGAAGGGGTTAGGAACGCAAATCTGATGTTGGAGCGCTCTCTAGGTCTTCCTTTGTTGCATGCATGGGTTGCCTCCCAAGTAGCGCTTGCTTTAACGTCGTACAGCCGGACGATACCTCCAATCAAGCTTGAATAGGGCCCACGGCATGGAGGTGATCTTTAAATGGAACGTGATACTTGAAATGATCCGGTAATGCTTTAAATTCTAAAATGGGTGCCTGGATCATTGAACTCAACAACTTGTTAGTATAAAACAAACTTGAAATTTGAGGAGGTGGCTTACCTGTGTGTTGCGACAAGAACACAAGTACATCTTCCACGACATGCTCCACAAAACTTCCATGCATTGGATCTATGAATGGAGGGGGATAGTGATCCTTCCTAATTATGGCATTGAGCTTCCTAGAGTCCGTGTAAATTCTCCCACCAATTTGGATTTGATTCGGCACCTGCGCCAAAGAGGGTAACAACCTATTAATTGAAATGGGAATTGAAATTGGAAGAGGTGGCTCACCAATGTGCTGCAATGAGGATTTGAAAGTAGCAGCATTTTCAACAATTTCACTAGGTTTGCTCTCGGCTAGATTGGGCATTAGGGCAGTGATTTGTCTCGTGTCATCAAATTCAACTTCTTTGGCATTGGTTGTTTCAACTACATCCTCTTTGATGAATTCTTGATACTCCTCAACCACTTTTTCCTCGTGAATTGTTGGAAAGGTGTCCAAGATGTCTTTCTTCCCCCACACTTTCATGGATTGCATGAACCTGCCAGGGAAAGGTGCATTTGGGGGAACAAAGTTAGAAATAATTAAATTTGGAACAACCTTACTTGAATGGGGTGGTGTAGGAATATTGGGAGGTTGCGGCAAGGGTTGTTCTTCCCTTGTCGTGCCTTGTGCATCCTCCTCCTCTTCGAACAGTAGCAATTCATCCATGGGCTCATCTTCAACCATTTGTTCTTGAATTTGTTCAATGCATTCTGCATTCTGCCTAAATTGATTGTTCCACTCAGCCAACTCTTTTGCTTGATAGAAATCCTCAATTGGTTGCCAAAATGCGTCTTGTTGAAATGGTTGAGCTTCCCTGCCATGCTCCAAAGAATTCAGTTGTTGAATAACTTCCTTATAATAATTTGATATACCTGAATTTGGATGTGAAGATTGAGGGGGAGGCTGTGGTGGTGCATATGAATCCTCATATGGTTGCCAATATGTTTCTTGGTGAGTCTCCTTAGCTTGATTTTGTGAACCCTGCACCAAAGAGTTTAATTCATTAAGAATTTGATTATAATCTATTGACGAACCTGAGTTTGATTGAGCATATTGCATATAAGGTTGTGGCGGCTGCATTGGTCTTGAATAGAACTTCTCATATGGTTGCCAATATGCTTCGTGTTGAACTTGTTGAGCTTCCCACCACATAGAGTTTGAATGATCACTCCAATCGCTTTGTGGATATTGATTGGCTTGGTATCTTTGCCTATAAGACGCACTAAATGTAGGGACATTTTGCATTGTGGTCCTTTCAGCAAGCTGCGACAATTGAGAAGTAAGATTTGCCAATTGAGCTTGAATGCTAGCAAAATCCATGTCTTACTTCTCAAGCACCTAAAATCAAAGAAAAAGAACTAAAGCAAATATCAAAAGTAACATCAACCAAAGAAAATAAAACTAAGTTAGAAACTAAAACAAAAACAAACTAAACAAAAATAAAAGAACCAAGGGATTAGCAAAGTCGCTAATCCCCGGCAACGGCGCCAAAATTTGATGCGAGAATTACTTGACACACAAATTAAACCCTCTTTTTGACAATTGTAGTATAGATGTAAGTAGGGTATCGTTCTAGGCCGGGGATTAGGAGGGCTTGCTAAATCCTCTCAAAAACATAAAAACAAAGTTACAAATGTAAATAAAAGACTTTAAAAGTAAAGGGGGATTTGGATTTGATGAATTTAGAAACAAAACATAAACTTTGGAAAACAAAACAAGTTTTAAAACGAATTTGGTTTAAATAAATGGATGGAAGGCTAGCTAAGGGGTTCTTCTCCACACATGTCTTGCTTGCATACAAAACGATTTCCAATTGCATTTCAATAACTTATTAATTCTCAATGCCCCAAGTTAATTAGGTACGCTTAAATTAACCCTCAGATTTTCCTACTTTTATTGAGTTGGATGATTGCATACGACAACCCAAAGCATTCCTCACAAGTTCCCTACATGAATTGCATAATAGAGATACAAGCAAGAATCATTAAGTTCTATGAAAATCATAAGCATTGACGAGGCACTCGTTACTATGGAATACGCATGTTACTCTTGCCAAGAATTTACTTAACGCGATTGTGACTAGCAACCTTCACTACTTGTGAATATAAGTTCATGACAATTAGGTGAAACTCCCTTATATTCTAGCATCAAATTCATGCATGCAAACTAAGTGTCGACCCTCAATCAACATACACAAATCAGTTTTTATACGAACGGATAAGTAAATTGAATTCATAACTTATGAAACGCAATTAAAAGTAATCAAATCATATTGCAAGCATGGACATGTGTTTCGAATCCCCCCCTAGCCAAGGGGGGTTTAGTTCCTCATTATTACAAAACAAAGATAAACAAATTTAAACATTGAAAAACAAAGGAAAGAAAGCACCTAAACGTTCCAACGATCCATGTTGGATAGCAAGCGCATCCAAGGACTTTTCTCCTTCTCTTTGCCGCAACAACAAGGTTGGAATGATGTTGAAGGGTTGGTTAGTTGGAGGAATGGATGGGAAGGGGTTTAGATATGTAGGGAGAGGCAAGGCAAGGCTTGGAGAATGGTTTATTTCTTGATGATTTGAATGAGGTTGCTACCATGGTATTTATAGGAAGAGGATGGACTTGTTTAACACAAAATTTTGGTGGAATTGAGTAGGTGAGCATGGCAAAGAGTGGGAATTGTTGGTGGGTTAGGTATTGAGTCATCCACTCACATGTCATGGTTAGCTAAGCATTGCATCATCCACTCATATGTCATGGTTAGCTAAGCATTGCATCATCCACTCGCATCTCATGGTGAGATAGGCATTGCATCATTACTAAAAAATCTGGTGGAAGTGAAACAAAGGGAAGGCCACGACATTGATGAATTTTATGAGGTATGCATGGTTTTGAGTGAAGTTTTGGCCAATCCTTCTAGAAATTTATCTCTTCTTGCATTTTGTTTTGTTTCACCACATTTTTAGCATGTTTCTATCCTCATTTGACTTCAAATTCGTCCATCCATCTAGCTTGGATCATAAGCAATCCATCTTGGGCCCAAAAAACACTCCAAAATACTCCAAATTGGCTCAAAATGCACCCTTAGCCCATAAAACCTACAAACACACGAATTTAGCTTTAAACACTTTTATAAATACTAAATAATTACCAAAATGCAAGAAAACAAGCAAGCTAAGACGCATAAATATGCTCCTATCAGCAAAGGATAATCACCCAAGAGATAGGGCCTTCATTCCTTGCTTCTTAGCTCCATGGATTTGGTTGAAAGAATAGGATTCTCCAAGTTCCCAAAATAGAGAACCTCTAAAGATTCTACACCAAGGTTAGATTGAAGAAGAAATGAGTGACCTTGAGGAAGTAGAATTGCTAGATAATTTCCTCTAGGGTGGCTGAATTTTAGAGAGCAAAGAGAGCCTTTTGTTCTCATCTTTCCTCCACAAAAACCCTTAAGGATGAAATGGCTATAAAGTTGCCTTTATACCACCTCACAATGGAGTGGCAAACTTGCAATTAAGCCAAGTTCACTACCCTCCTTAATTATGGCCGGCCTTAGGGTATTTATTGGGCTATTTGGGCCTTTGTGAATCATTATTCATTAAGTTGTCATACAACTTAAGTCAATGGGCTTTGACGTTCGAAGCTCATTGGGCCTTAAGGTCCAAAACTATCCCGAGGTCTTTAACGAACTTATTCGTTTGATTAATTAACATATTAATTAATCCTTGCCATAAATAATTAAACCATTTAATTATTCTTACTCATCTCCTTTGTTTCTTCAATCTCCACCTTACACGGTGTACGATACATTAGGTTCCTTTTAGCGAGGCAGTGGGCGATTAAAACCATTTTACATCGATTGTGAATTGAAACTTATTTTCAATTCTCCATTTAGTGATTATACACGTTTAGGGCTTCCACAAACCATGAGTGACACCTAGCAGCATATCATGGCTACCCAAGCTAATCAGAAGAGGTAGAGAACCTATTCAGTTTAGGATTACAAATGCAATACGGTCTTTCTCTAATCTAATACTCTTGACCACATTGTTTGGTTTGATAGTTTATTTATTCATGTCTACTATCCAATGTGATTCGTTTGCTTATATGATTACCTTGAATGTGAATTGGAACGCATTCCCAAATCTCATTCATACTCTGGCCAGAGATTTAATCATATCATAGAGTATTCTCCCTCAAACCATTTGAAGGTTAGAGATCCCTTGTTGCACATTCACTTGTCTCCATAACTAAGTGGCTTAACCCCAATGATGTCGTGGACACCCCGATGGGGTGACTTTGACATAATCAAAGATCAAGGACTTAACCACAAGACAACTGTGATGCCTCAGGTCAAAAGACTAATTTGCATTATCCCAACCATGAGTTCTTATGTGACATGAGTATGAGAACTCCTCGTTGATCGTGTTCAGTGGACTCATTCTCTATTGAGCACCTACGTACTTGTCTTGATGTCACACACACCAATGACTCGAGACTAGTCACTGTCCCTGAGAGAAGGCACAATACGTACTGATCTTATCGGACTGTCAATGCCCAATTGGCAATCCTATGATCAGGAACGTTTAGGATGTGTCTACGAAAGAATGGTCTCATTAATCTAACTTCATTAGATTGCATTCTCCCAATCACATATTCCTTGGACTTTATCGTTTAAGCATATAACTTTTATATGAGACGGCTCAAACAATAATGTTTGCCCTTTATATGTAAACTAGATTAGTTTAACATGTGAAATGTCCGTAAAGTATCATCATATGATTGGCTTTAGGGCACATTTCCAACAATCTCCCACTTGCACTAGAGCCAATCAGCTTGTTCATCTGTGATGATTCCTCTTCTGTAGTCATTTCATAAATGGCTGAGTAGTAGGCCTAGGCAATGGATATCTATATGTTATCCATAGAAGCAACCTTGAGAATATCGACGTCACCATTATACATGATTCCCAATCATGTGGTTCAGTTCTCTCATATGAGTTCGGATCTTGATGAGACCTTGATTCCCTGGCTTGAGCTATCGCCCCATTAGTGTCATACACTTTCTGGTTGGAACCGAATAGAGAGTTCATAAATGAACTTTCCCATCCAAACAATATTGTTGTAAACTTCTATATGGCAATATATTTTGCATTTATAATGGAACACACTAAAGTCATTACTTTAATGTTTCCATCCAAACATCTCTTTAGTCATAATAAAGAGATATCTGTTTATTTCTTCATTCATAATGAAGAAACATCCAATGATGGATTAGATTCACAATCTAATACATTTACGCTTCCATTACGTTACTCTGATTCTTCCTCATTCTTCGAGGAACCTATCCTTTAGTATTTCTCAAATACTTAAGGATTCACTTGACAGTTGCCATGGTTCTGATCCTGGGCTTGCATTGATATCGCCTTGTACCTTTCTAGGTACAACTCATATCAATGTTTTTCATACAATATGAAATACATAAATCACCTTTCTGCGTATGCATAAAGGATTTGATTTACGCATTATTTCTTTGGGAGTCAAAGGGTACGTTCCCTTTGAGAAGAACTACCTCCTAGTCTCACTAGAGTTGTTCTTCTGATTGAAGTTTATCATCATATGAGAAACTTCCTAGCATCCTTTTTGTCTATTATTAGGGCATGATATAATCCAATTATATCCTAAAATCTATCATTATAGATTTCCATCCCATGTATATAGACTATGTCTCCCATATACATTCCATCGTTATAGAATGTTTAAAGTCATAACTTTAACGAAGAAGTATTCTTTTCATTTCCAAAATTAATATATCATACATATATTTAAATTTAGGAATATGATTAACTCCCACTAATCTTTTGTAAACCTAGTAAACAAAAGATTCATTTACATCTTTATGAGAAATCAAACGTTTTGATCTTTCTCTCATAAGACGCTTATGGCTCCCACTAGCTTGCTAAGATCCATGATGGTTGGATCTCTACAACTTACATGTTTTGTGATTCATAGTTTTAGACATATATATTATTAGGACTATCTTAATAATGGTTTCAGAAACCTATATGATGTCCAAACATTGAATCAACATTTAGTTGTAGCTAGCAATCTTCGAATTAATTGAAACTAAGACTACGTCAAAGATGGTTCCTTCAAAGTCAACCATTCTCTTTGATTGTAGTCACCTTAAGCTACCAATTAGCTATGAAGGTTTCATTATTTCGGGTCAAATGGTACTTTACCATTTCCTTGAGTATATATCGTATATACACTCAATGTAGTCATAAAGTTCAAACCATTCAACTGAGACGGTTTATAAATCCTTATTGACTACCTTGGAGCTTGTGGTATAGGAACTAGGTTGTTATATTTGTTGATTATCATCTTGTCTCTCAAAGAACCCATTCTTTTGAGTTCTATTCCTAGTTCATTTGCTCTAAGGCAAATCACATTGTAGGATTACAATGAACTACTCAACAAACAACATTTGTTGGTTGGTTTATAGAAGTGATATCCAAAGGTTAATTTAAGGATATCCACAAGATAATTTTTAAACAAATATTGCTCATTAGCACACAACCCCAAATCTTAACACAATTAAGATTTGTCTTTCTTTCCAACTACATCCTATGGAGTTATGAAAATTTTGGAAGATCTTCTAATTGACAATCATATTGTCTTAGAAGCATATATCCTATATATATGGGTAATTGATAACATCTAACGAACTAAATCTTATTCGAGTTCGTTCTTCTCCTAATGGAGAAAATCATTATCTTATGATGCTAATTTCCTTGATATCTTTCAAGGAAACTCATCTAAAGTGTTACCTTTCCTTGGATCAAATCTAAGGAGGTAAGTATTTTAGACGTCTTACTCATCAACTTACATTTCTTGAATTCTTTGAAACCTTTTGCAAAGCATTAGGACTTGTGTTTATTCATAATAAACTATAGTCCAACCGAGAGTGATCTTCGGTGAATGTCAAACAACATGAGTAGTATTATGTTGTGGACAAGTGCCACTAACATCTAAGTGAATTAACCTCAACAACTTTGTGATTCTTTATTCTTTCCAAAAGAATAAAGATTCGAACATTTCGCCTCTATACAATTTTGACAAGAAGGTATTGGATCCGGATCTAACGATCCAAAGCATCCATCTATAACCAACTCGTAATTTATGTTTTAGAGGTATCACAACTCAGTTGGGATTAGTCACTACCTTGCAACCTTTTGGGTTTTAAGCATCATTATATTCTAAACAGTTAACGCTACCATATCATCTCTACTATAGAGACAATCAATTAGGTTACTATAATCCAATCAGTGATTAATAAAGAACAATGTTTTGTCAAACAAAACATTCATCCATCTCTACTATAGTGACGGAATTAAGTTCCTTAAAATTGGAATGTAAAGACAATCTTTGGTTTTTCCAATTTCTTTGGTAGTTCATATGAGGAAGTTAGTACCATCTGCTTTCGCATAGATCTATATTTTATTCACGTTCCGAATGTGAAGTACTTTCTCTTCTCTCATTAATCTTCTACTTCTTATTAGCCACACTTCTACAACGATTGTAAAACATAGTTACTAATACGGAATCAAGCATTCAAGTAGAAGAACCAACTGTTTTGAACTATTCAAGAACAATTTACAACACCTTCGAAAGGTGTGTTCTTGACACTTGCAAGACATTTCTTGCAAATACCCCTTCCAATGTCCATCCTTTCATAAAGAAAGTTTGTTCCCTTGGAGTTAATTTTATCTTCTTCATTTGACTTCTCCTTTGACTACAATAGTCATGGTCCCTAAACTCCCATTATCTCTCTTGAAACCTTTTTCAATTGTGTTATACACATCAAACATTTTGGAGAGTGTGTGGTTATTATTCACTACATAATTTACAATAAACTTAGTGATCCATTAGGATAGGGACATAAAGGTGAAGTCCTAGCTTAGTTTCCGTCTCGTTAAGTGGTTTATCACTTCAACACTCAATGATTCAAAATCATCATAAGTCCATGTTGATGGACTATTTTTGTCAACCAACCATTATGTTCTAAACATAATTACAAACTTTCAAGAGTTGTTCAAGGCAACTCTCATTTCTTCATACAACAATTTGTAAGTGAAGAATCATGGCACTAAAAGTGTCCTTGTCTTTATGCTAATCTTTGTAAGTTCCTTTGTTCATATAACGAAGGAATAAGCATTGGTTGTTTGTGTTGTCCTCTTCATGATAGACATTTCTAACATGTTCTTCCAATGATACATTATCAATAGGAAGATTGTGAGGATGAGACTTCTTAGGTACATGCACAATCCAATTAAGACAATCTTTGGGATTGTGTTACCAAGTCCGGAAACTAAAACATTCGGCTTTTCTTTGTCAAGTTTTGGATAGCGTTTGCAAATATATATTGGTAAACAAATACATAACGAATATAAATTGATTGATTTTAAGCCATTTGATTCGGGTCTTTAAATCAAATAGCACCACCCACTATTTTTGGCAAATTCCATATCCCTCATTGGAATTCGAGAGTTTTGGAGGAAACTCTTAGTAGGTTATGGGAGACTCACTATTACCAAGCCCACCTCACAATGATATGATGTTGGCTAGCATTAATAATAATGAGAGAGTACGCTTACTCATTTGCAACTAATGCAAGTACCCATCTAGTTTGGCCTCTAGAGAATGTTGCCTCACGATGATACGATGTCGGCGCCATTGCACTTAGTTAAGTTATTCCCACCATGCTTAGTTCGTGAAGGGGTTCAAGAATAGCCTCACGATGATACGATGTCGGCCATCCTCGTTGCCTACACTAACCTCATCATATGTTTATGGATTCCTCCTGAGTATAAGCATGCACTTTGTACTCCCCCATGATAGGGTGAAGCCGGTGTACAAGTCATAAACGATTGGATCCCACCACGGTGGAAGGCCACGAAAGAGTGTTCTAAGCACTCTCACACTTATCAACTTAATAATGGTTTGGTTGAGGGTTTTAGGTCTCATCACATAAAAATATTCATTTTAATCTTTATTAAAACAATTTTGGTCCTATTACAACTATTGGTCCATTTGAATCAATTTAGTTGTATATAATACTCCCACTATACTTATAAAACGGTTTTTAAAGCAAGAGTATATGATACTACTAACATAAGGTTTGCATTCATTTGATGGACTATATAGTTGCCTTATGGCCTTAGGATGACTATGAACCTTTGTTTAGATTCAACACGAGCCTAGTGTTGAATCTCGGACTAGGGATGGAGATTGATTTTAGTTACGCGTTTAATCACATTAAGGCGTGTTGTTCCTAGGGGCGTTGGACCCAACTACTCCATTTTCATGCATATCAAATAAAACAAGAAAATGAGTACTTTAAAGTAAAGGTGAGCTTATGCTCATTACAACATTTGCATAATTCAAATTACTTTAAAGTAAAGAAGAGCTTATGCTCTTTTACAACATTTGATCAAATCAAATTACAACCAAAATTAATCTACACATTCCCATGGTTCAAATAAATTTGAAACGGCCTATCACATAGCTCAATTATCGTAGGCTTAGGTTCATAATCACCCTTTAATTAATCAACACTTTAATTAATTAAATTGAATGCAACATTTTCATTTGGTTTTTGTATCCATAAAATTGATTTAAATGGAGCTAAATGAAATGAAAATCCAATTCTCATTTAAAGAGACAAAACAATTTTTGTTCCCTACTTAATTTGGGCCATCATGCAATAACCACAACTTTTTGGGCTATATTGCGAAACACAAACTTTTGGGGTCACTTTGTAAAAACACAAAAGTCCACTACTTCATGTAATTACAACTAGAACCCAAAAATTTCAACAAATACAAAAAACTTCATTAAAGGAGCAAAACAATTTGTCCTTTAACGTTTTTGGGCCTTAGCGTAAAAACGTAAACTTTTGGGCCAAAGTGCAAATACACAAAAGTATAAAACTTTATGTAATTGAATAAAAGACCCAAAAATACCCTATTCTATTAGGGTGGCCGGCCATGATAAAAAAAATAAGATTTTTACAAAGTTTTTGTAAGTGGGTTTTGTTAGGTGAGGTAAAGATGAAATATTTTGAATTTATGTCAAACTTTAAAAAAAAGTTTGTCTACCATTATAGCCATTAATTGAATTTATGTCAAACTTTTAAAAAAGTTTTTCTACCATTAAAATCATTAATAATACTTTACCAATAATCATCACCCACTAAAATTAAATCAAAACTTTATGTAAAAACATAAAACTTTTTGAATCAAAACTTCAAAACTTTTTGTTCTTGGCAAGAACTTCAAGAACATTGAAGAACACTCATGAAAACTCATAATAGCTCCATGAATGTTTTCACTCACCAAAACTCAAATTTTCACCACTCAAAAGAGGGCTAACATCCTAGGGTACTTAGGGGTTCCAAAAGTCACTTTAAAACCATTTTAACAAGACAAACATGAACCCAAAAAATCACCCTTTGGATTTGGCCGAATTTCCCCAAAACATGGCACCAAATTTTAGCTCCAAAATTCATGCTCATATGAACTACATCTACAACATTTGAGATGGCAAATTTTCTAACAAAATTTACATTCAAAGAAACAAGAATAAAGCTTGTAACATATTACAACTTTTAAATCAAAAACTATGAACTACAAAACCCAAAATGATTCACCAACTACTAGACCTAGGCTCTTGATACCACTTGAAGGAATTTTTGTGAAAAACATGTTCATTTGAATAACATCATATAGCATGCAATTAACAATTAAAGGCGGAATCATGCTTTCATGCATTCAAAAAACAAAACATCAACCATGAAATTCAAAGCCTAGTAGATTGGTGAACCTTGACTCAACTTTAAAACAACATTTGTTAGTTGAGAAATATTTACCTTTGTAGATTCCTCTTTGCATATGCAAAGGATAATCACCCAAGAGATAGGGCCTTCATTCCTTGCTTCTTAGCTCCATGGATTTGGTTGAAAGAATAGGATTCTCCAAGTTCCCAAAATAGAGAACCTCTAAAGATTCTACACCAAGGTTAGATTGAAGAAGAAATGAGTGACCTTGAGGAAGTAGAATTGCTAGATAATTTCCTCTAGGGTGGCTGAATTTTAGAGAGCAAAGAGAGCCTTTTGTTCTCATCTTTCCTCCACAAAAACCCTTAAGGATGAAATGGCTATAAAGTTGCCTTTATACCACCTCACAATGGAGTGGCAAACTTGCAATTAAGCCAAGTTCACTACCCTCCTTAATTATGGCCGGCCTTAGGGTATTTATTGGGCTATTTGGGCCTTTGTGAATCATTATTCATTAAGTTGTCATACAACTTAAGTCAATGGGCTTTGACGTTCGAAGCCCATTGGGCCTTAAGGTCCAAAACTATCCCGAGGTCTTTAACGAACTTATTCGTTTGATTAATTAACATATTAATTAATCCTTGCCATAAATAATTAAACCATTTAATTATTCTTACTCATCTCCTTTGTTTCTTCAATCTCCACCTTACACGGTGTACGATACATTAGGTTCCTTTTAGCGAGGCAGTGGGCGATTAAAACCATTTTACATCGATTGTGAATTGAAACTTATTTTCAATTCTCCCTTTAGTGATTATACACGTTTAGGGCTTCCACAAACCATGAGTGACACCTAGCAGCATATCATGGCTACCCAAGCTAATCAGAAGAGGTAGAGAACCTATTCAGTTTAGGATTACAAATGCAATACGGTCTTTCTCTAATCTAATACTCTTGACCACATTGTTTGGTTTGATAGTTTATTTATTCATGTCTACTATCCAATGTGATTCGTTTGCTTATATGATTACCTTGAATGTGAATTGGAACGCATTCCCAAATCTCATTCATACTCTGGCCAGAGATTTAATCATATCATAGAGTATTCTCCCTCAAACCATTTGAAGGTTAGAGATCCCTTGTTGCACATTCACTTGTCTCCATAACTAAGTAGCTTAACCCCAATGATGTCGTGGACACCCCGATGGGGTGACTTTGACATAATCAAAGATCAAGGACTTAACCACAAGACAACTGTGATGCCTCAGGTCAAAAGACTAATTTGCATTATCCCAACCATGAGTTCTCATGTGACATGAGTATGAGAACTCCTCGTTGATCGTGTTCAGTGGACTCATTCTCTATTGAGCACCTACGTACTTGTCTTGATGTCACACACACCAATGACTCGAGACTAGTCATTGTCCCTGAGAGAAGGCACAATACGTACTGATCTTATCGGACTGTCAATGCCCAATTGGCAATCCTATGATCAGGAACGTTTAGGATGTGTCTACGAAAGAATGGTCTCATTAATCTAACTTCATTAGATTGCATTCTCCCAATCACATATTCCTTGGACTTTATCGTTTAAGCATATAACTTTTATATGAGACGGCTCAAACAATAATGTTTGCCCTTTATATGTAAACTAGATTAGTTTAACATGTGAAATGTTCGTAAAGTATCATCATATGATTGGCTTTATGGCACATTTCCAACAGTTTTGTGCTATAATGTGCTTCAGGCACAGCAGTCACCCTTATAGGTCGAGCTTGATGATTTTTCATCAACATCTGATTTTTCTTTTCAACGAGAAGTAAAACAGAGATCAAATTTGAAAACTTAGTGAAATTCTGAGCCCTGTATTGTTGCTGCATGACAATATTTTTAGTAGAGAAGCTCAAATAGGTCTTCTCCGAGAAATCCTCTTCGGTCAAGGTCTCGTTACAGAACTTGAGAAGTGATCAAATCAACAAACTTTAGAATTATATTCATCCACAGACTTGAAGTCTTGGAAGCGCAAATGTTGCCAGTCATGTCTTTCTTCAGGCAAGAAAATGCCTTTTTGGTGATCAAAACAATCAGCCAAAGTGACCCAAAGTGCTCATGGATCCTTCTCAGCAAGGTACTCGGTTTGTGGTGCATCATGAATGTGTCTTCGGATGAAGATCATGGCATTAGCTTTTTCAGCTTTGCCAACCAGGTTGTCGATCTTATCTTCAATGGTAGGACGCAAATTCTTTGCAATGAGGTGGAGTTTCATATCTTGGACCCACTTGAGGTAGTTCCTTCCAGAGACTTCTAAAGCGGTGAAGTCAAGTTTGCTCAAATTCGACTTGTTCATATAGAAGTAGAACATTCAGGTTCTAATAGACATGTATTGGTTTAAATTTACATGAAAAAACTTCGGGTTTTCATGGGTGATTTTTTAAGGAAGACTTCAGGTTTTCAAACAAGGCATGTTTCTAGAAACTTCAGGTTTCGAAATAATTATGAACTTCAGGTTCATATGTTTCTGCAAACAAACACAAATATATATACAAAAATATGCAACAACAAAAAATGAAAATAGATCTTCAGGGTCAAATATTATTTGGACTTCGGGCCAAATATTAAAGTGTGGGTGAAAAATTATAAAACCCGTAGGGCTATAGTGTCCCTGCACCTGTGGGCATGTGGAACACGGATGCACCAGCACGGGTCTGGCATCCAGTGCATCGTGGGTGCAGGGACAATATAGCCCTACGGGCTGGTGTCGCACTTTGGGTCGAGTAGTGAACTTGGGTCGCATCAGGCGAACCAAGTCTGAACAAATTTCCATTACAAGCTGAGAAGGCCAACCCAATTGGGCTTGGGTTTCAGCCAAAAAAACACCCCAGCATCGCTGGGTGTGGTCAGGGGTGGAAAAAAATACCGAAAATCCCAAACCGTACCGAAAAAATTCCAAAACCAAATCGAAAAATCCCAAACCAAAAATCTCAAAAATTTTGGTACCGATCCCGAACTATTTGGTATGAGAATCGGTACAATTTGACTTTTTCAGTAATCCCAAACCGAACCGAAGTTAAAATATATATAGTTTTAGATATTATAGGTCGTTGGATTGGTTAAGAATTAATCTCAGCCATTCATTCAAAATGAAACCTTCTCTCAGCGACCTCACCTTCACTTTCAGACTACTAAGTCTGAAACTCTCCGCCCAAACCCACTTTCACTCATTAACTCTCTCTCTCTCTCTCTCGGCCTCCACTCTTTCTCTCTCTCCCCTTACCTTAACACTACATCCAATCTTCCATTTTCTTTTTGCATTTGACAACTTCCTCTGCATTTGATAATCAATACAACCACCTCTGCTTCCTTCTACTTCTCTCTTCATTAAGGTAATCTTCTTGTCTTCATTTGAATTCTAGGGTTTTGGATTTAGGGGTTTTCAATTTCGTGTTACATTTCGTTTGAAATATGGGGTTTTTAATCATATGGTTTTTCTATAATTCATTTATTTCCTCCTCGAAGCTAACAGACCCGAGCTCATTCGCATTCTTCTCCAACTCTCTCTGTGAAATCAGGACTTGCAGCCAAGCACAGAGAGATGATACAACAATCAGAGGTTTCAAAACGACAATCCACGAAAGAGATTTGGGAAATACCAAAATCCCAAAATTCGAGAATACCAAATTTTCGGTTTGGTTTTGGTTTTAAGAATCTAGTCCCAAAAATTTTCGGTTTGGGATTTGAGATACCATTTTTGGTTTGGGATCTCATACCGAACCAACCCTAGGTGTGGTCATCAAGGACGACGGTCGGAGTCGCCGCGTCAGGTGATCGTGTTATGGTCAAAAGAACTTGGTGCGAGTCAAGGGTTTGATACGAAATTCGATGGTGTGATGGGGAAAAAAAAGAAATCTTGATGTCCATAAACCAAAAACCCTAGGATTCAAATTTGGGGTTTTCAAATCCATGGAGATTCATACAAATCTAGGCCAAAATTAAAGTCGGCGACAATTGCAGATCGTCGGGGATGGCAGGGCATGGCCCCGTGAAGGGTGTTGGAGTTTGGCAATTGGACGACATCGAAATGACATTGTGGGTCTGGGTTCCAAAGGCATGGAGCTTCTGGCTCCAGTGTAGGCTCAGGTCATTGGTTTGAAGAACCCTAAAAAAATTTCGATTTTTTTCAATTAATTCAATGCATATTTAATTAAATAATTTAATTAAATAATTTAATGAATGAACATATATAGGATTCAATTCATGACAATATCAATTCACATAATTCAACAATTATGGATATAATGCATACGCAATTTATGTAGAAGATAAAATTCCAAAAATGTAAAGTTGGGTCATGCATTATGGTGAATGTTCATGCTATCAAGACTGCAAAAAATATCGAGATAAAAACCATTGTTTTGAAAAAAACATGATTGCGTGATGATATTGGTGAACTAGTTTGATGCAGAAAACGTGCACGTCAGATTTCTAAGCCCAGTGGCAGAAGCGTACTGATAACTTGTTGAGGCCTATATTCAACAAACAGGGAGAGGGGGCCGGCGACACAAAGAAAATATAGAGAGAGATGTGTTTGTAGGGTTGTGTAGATGATGTGTTATTCTCCTTACGCGGTGCCTTTATTAGGGAGAGAAGAAATCATTCTCCTCCAAGGAATACAAGTCCTAATAGGGTAGAATAACTAGAATCAAATCTAATCTGGGATTTACACAATCACACTTAAATAAGAAGTTTATAATTGACTTTCTGTAAAATGTTGCTAAGACTAAAATCCAGAATATTAGTCTCACGCTCAAGGACCAAGTTTTAACCTTAAATATAAAGCTAGGTACAAGACGTAGCCCTTCTGCTTAATTTAGTCCAATCTTCTTCAACTTATAAAACCTATGTACATATGAAAACGTTTTCACCATTGTGAGATTGCGAGGCTGTTTAATACATATAACCTCAAGCAGCAAACTTCTTCCGGATCTCTTGAACAAATTGTTCGTTTCCATTCAGGAGTATGGAATCCAGCACAAACTAATTATAGTACTATTAAGAAAGAGATATTATATATTGTATTATGCATTAGCAAGTTTCAAGATGATTTATTAAATAAAAAAAATTTAGTCTGAGTCGATTACAAATCTGCAAAACTTGTTTTACAAAAAGATGTTCAAAACAAATTTTTGCACGGTGGCAAGCCATATTCAGTATTTTTTATTTTGATATTGAGTATATTAAAGGCAGCCACAATTGCATTACAGATTTTTTAAATAGAGAATTTCTGCAGGGGAATAATGGCAGGAAACAGCAGTAGCCAGAGAAGGCTTTCGGCCACTCTTCCACCTCCACCACCAGTAAAAAAGGAATCTATTCCCGATTCCTCATCAGCCTTAGCCATCACCAACAGATTTACTCCCTTAGGATCCACTGTAGGACATATCCGACCAAATTACCAAAAGGCTTTAGCCAACCCATATGATCCTTATTCTTCAATGCCATCACCATCAACACCCAGAACACCTAGCTTTGCTAAATCATCCCCCTATGTCAAGAAAAATCCAATGGAATACCTTTTTAGCATCCCTAACCACATTGACAAAAAACAAACAGCCAAAACATTCTTACCTCCGAATTTCCATCATATACCAACTGAATCTTTCAAAACCCTCAAATACTATCAGTCAATTATCAGTGAGACCGAAAGCATTGCTATCAAACCCATTTACAGTACCACCCATGAAAACAAAATACTCTACCATTCCCTCCATATTGAAAAATTCCTTACCGAACAAGAATGGGGACTCCCCCTCTATCACACCAAATCACTTCATACCCAACATGTTCTCATTCCCAACAACCATTACAATTATTATGATTACATTCAAGCATGGACCAACATATTCTTACACCAAACATCTGACTTTAGTCACTCTTGGTTCATTACATTTGACAAAAGTTTCAGGTTAAACTTCCCAGCATGGTTTCCCAATTGGTGGTCAGCACACGGCCCAACAGCCAGCTTACTACCTGAAGATCTCATGCAAATTTTATCATCTAGTTTCCAGAAAAGGTTTGATCGAAGCCAGTTTGACGACAGAATCACCCTTCTACCGTTGTTCATGGCAAAATACAAGGTCCCTTGGATCATGAAATGGAACTACAAAGTTGAAACAGAACAAGTTTACCGTTCCCGGTGGGTTAAATGGTGGGACAAATTCGACTATGGAAAAATTATCAGTTTGGTCTCATCAGAATTTCCTATTATTCCTGTTCTAATGGTATCTCCAACACCCACAAAGGCATTGCCAGACATTCCAGAAAATACACAATCATTATCAGACATTAGTCCTTCATCCTCCCTCAAAGGAAAAACTAAATCCTCCAAATCCTCCAAAACAAAAAGTTCGAAGAAAAAAGAGAAATCCTCACAGCTCATGGAATTAGCAGATAAGCTTATAACAGAAGTAGCCTTGTTGCACAAGGAAGAAAAAGATACAAAATCAGTTAGCAGTTAGCATCCTCACTTTTTACTATTCATCCATCATATCAGTTAGCAGCAACGTGAATCCACAGTGAAAGCATCCTCATTCGCTAGCCTTTACAGCCTTTGGCACATGCAAGTGACAAAAAGCAGCAGGATTCACAGCCTCAATCATCTCACTTCTCTCTACAAAAGAAGAATTCAATTTCAGAAGAAGGGGACTTTCAGTCGCGAATAGCTGAGACTTCTGCGAATTCTCTCAAGAACAGAAGACATTATTCAACTTCACCACACATCCAGCTAAAATTATCAAACACTTGTATTTATTTTCAATCAAGGATGCATGCGAGCACCACTGTTTTCCTTATCAATCTTCAGTAGAAGAAATTGTAAGTTGGTTTCCAATTTGAAATAAAATTATTTTCAAATCCATACTTGCATCATTAATTTTAATTCATTATTTTCATTATGAAAAATATTTTCATAACAACTGATTTTGAATGGCACAAAATTCTTACTCAGAGTCAATTTATTGAGTATCTCAAATACAAGGTAAATATCGATCAAGCTTTCGTTCAATTGTTTCTAGTAATATACAATCTTTGGTATGATATCTGCACTCCCAATGATCATAATGACTGTAGTCTTGATTGTTATCCTCATAATTTCTACCATCATCAGTAGATATATGTTCCGCCCCCATTTGGTATCAGAGTCAAGTGAGTGGTAATTGCATTAGCATCTTCTTAATCCACAAGTCAGGTTCATATTCAAACTTTCAATTTACAGTCTATCTTATCTGTCGGTTCTCATAGTCGTTTGTTCAATTCCCCAACCAAACAGTAAGGCGTGTTCCAAACAATAAGTCCCAGGAGAGGCATGAGCAGGAAATGAGTTTAGCTAACGCACGAGGAAAGTGAATCAGTATAAGTTTTCTGTATTTTGCCTGTTTGTATTGTGAATTTCATGAGTATATTATTTAGATCTAATTCAAGGGCCAGCACTAGCTCTAGATCCAGTTTAGGTGCTATTCCAGATATTGTTAATGAAGAACAAAAAAACTTGATTTCCAAACTGATGAAAGTGTTGACTTTGGAGATTGGAATGTCCCCAAGGTTTCAAGTAAAAATATTTACAAAAAGAAATGGTCAGTAGCCTCATTTAGAAGTGAACATCATGTTAAGACAGTTGAAAAAGCTTATGCTTTTAGTAAAGAACATGAAACTTGTCAATTATTTTCACCTAAACAAATCAAATCACATAGGAAAGATGGTCATAATTACATTCATATTGGTTTAGTCCAGATAGCAGTAAAACCTTTAACACGTAGAGGCCTTAACACCTCTATTTTGTTATGTCTCCGAGATGCTAGATTCACTAATTTTAGTGATAGTATACTTGGAATGATTGAATCCAGTCTTTACAATGGACCTATCCATTTTGATTGTTTTCCAAACCTTACCATAAGCCTTTCAGATCCTCATATGCTGAAAGCACTCATATTAAACATCAAAACTTCATGATATCAAGTCTTGGAAGGAACACAGCCTTTGGCTTTAATTTATAGAGTTTATTACAAAGTCACTGGCACAAATATGAATTTCCAAGCTTTAACCAAAAGTCCAATAGATCATACACTCCTAATCCAAACTAACCAAGAAAATGCAAACATTAAAGTCCCTAGAACCATTAGGTGGTCAGATATCAGTCTACCCTCAGATTGGTGTTTGATTAATGAAAGTCGGCCAGTAGCCATCCAAAACAGTCTAGTTAATATAGATAACATAGAACAATATTTTGAGGGACTGTCAAAATTAATTTTGATCGTCCAGCCAGAAGATCTTGTGAGTCTGTTCACTCACATAAATCTTTTGCTCCTAGCAAAAATTCTTTTTCTGGATCCATACCAGCCGATAGGATGGGTCAAGATCAAGAGTTGATCAATTCATTAGCCAATAAAAAATTAAAAGCAGTAGACACTAGCTCATCTGTTACTCAACAAGAATTAATCAATGATTTGATTAATATCAAATTAAAATCAGTAAAAACAACCTCTCAAGTTACACACCCAAGATACCAACCTCAAACCCAAGATCAAGGAGAACAAACTTCTCCTATTGAATCTGATTTTGACGCAGGTCAGGTTCACCATCAACTTTTAGTTTTAAACAAACCCTTCAAACCAAATAGAAAACGGCTCAATGCTGATATTGAAGCTGAAGAAAACATTCCAAGAAGGAATATTTTCATAAATAAATATACTCAAGAAGAAAAATTAGAAATTTATAAAAAATGGAAAAATTTTATGGAAACATACATATTTGAAGTATTTTTCTTCGATTATGTTGAAAAGTACTATGAGTCTGAAAACAAACTAAAAGTAATAACTAAAGAAAATTGGCTTAAAGAAGACAAGACTATTGTCTCTTCTAGTCATCCTCCACAAGAAACCATTCTTATCACCACTGCAAATACGCAAGTTCCAGCTACTCCTTTCAAGCTTCCTAAGGAAGAGGCAGGAGTCAAACCAGTCATTGAACAAAATATTTTCACCAATCAAAGTCTTCATTCCATTGGTAAACAACTTGATAAAATTGAAACTAAAATTGACAAACTCTCTCAGCCAAAGTCATTAATTAGGGAAAACCCCTGGTTAATTTTCCAGAGTCTTCTTCAACGGCAATAGCTTTAAAAACCATTTCCACAAGTCAAAAAATTGACCAAATGTTACTAGGATTAAAAAAGGAAAAAAAAGTTGAAACCATTTCGCAGTTCATGTTATATATATATATATATATATATATATATATATATATATATATATATAAGAAAGTGTTATTGGTCTAAAAATCTCATTATACACTCCTCACAAGTGTATTTTTCTTTCCTAATATAGAAAGTTTAGAGTATAGAATGAGATTTTTTTAATGCTAATAACAATTCCACATATATATATCTCCACTTTAGGACAAGAATAAGGTATAAAAAGTTCTCATAAAAAGACTTAAGTTTGGCAATACTCACAAGCACAAACGAAAACTAAAATCAAATAGATCCTTGAAATGTAAGTCGTGAATGAGTTCAAAGATCATAGAACCAATTAAGCCAAATCCTTAAAATATAGGGAATTAATCTTGGAGAACACACCTTGGGCCTCGTCTTTCAGTTAGGTTTCACAGAACATTAAACCCATAATTGGTGAGAAACTCAAAGGGAATTTGAAAGGTTACTAGATTTAAAAAACAAATGTTCAAGGTTTTGGATGTGGAACATTTGAACCCCATACCAGTTTCTGATAAAAGCCGAAAGATCAGGAAGGATAAAGGAAATAACAAAAACATCACTAACACTAGCTCATTATTCAGATATTATTTAGTATATTCATCACTAAGCAATATTATTGGCAGTGGTGAATGGTGACGGTATTCCTATTATAGTATTCTCATAATTTAAACTGTTTATTCTTCAGGTTCTCACTTATAGATCATTCTTGTAAAAATTCATTAAAATCGAAAATCATTTAACTATTAAACTATTATTATTATTATTATGAACATTTCATTAGTTATCAACAACACAAAGTTTGTTCTTATTTTACTAGGATGCACTTAGATAATTAGACGGTTTGACTTAAAGTAAACTTTTGTAGGAAAGATATTTTAGTATGACCTAAAACATCAGCGGTTCAAATAACGAGATAATGTATATATTATGGTTGAGTTGAGCATTTAGATAGAATAGTTAAACCAAGTTGGGTAATGATAATTATTAGATGCTATATTATACCATATAATGGTTTGAGGGTCAACCTGCTCATCTTAAATGCCGATTGTTATATGCCTCTCCCCCAAAAGAAGTCAAAAATGGAATTGTTGATCAAACTAGCTAGGAGACCCATATAGGACTGAGTTCAATTTCAGTCATCGAGTTTTTGTTTCTGTAGCATTTGGAGGACTTACCAATGCATAGAAGAGTTAAATTTGGAGTCATTACAAAAATAAATACACACACAAGCCGTATTGTTAAGAAATTGAACTGATGAAGTCCATGAAATTCTAGAACTTGTTCACAAGTTAAATGAACTCACCTTGACCAAAGCTTAAGCTAATATTATTGCAATATTCCAAGGATTTCATGCTTCATTAATGGTACATTTTCATCATTCAGTTTGTGGCTTCCTAAATTGGTTACTACATGCTAATTAAACTAAACCCCAAGCTAACTAGGGTTACTCCTTAGTCACCAGGGTTTAAACCATAGTACTAATTACGCTAATAAAGTCGATAATCATTGCTTTGATGATGTAAGCACAATAATAAAAATTTAGAAAAAAAATAAAGTATTATTAACACTAGCTAATAGTACCATTAAAGCAAGAAAATAATGAAGAGAGGAAGAAAAAAGAGGAGCTAAAGCACTTTCATTGGTCCCATACCATGTCTCCTCACTAGCTAGCCCCTTTGATGTGATCTCTTGTTCAATATTATTATTATTTTCTATTTCTTCTCTCCCACTGTAAATTTGTTTTCTTCTCCTCCCAAATTCCTTTCTAGCTTCTCTCATACTCAAAGAAATACTAAAAAAACAAAACAAAATTATCACTCGTCACGATGTTTACCAACAAGGGAAAAGATGTAGTGGAAGGATCGTCGTCTGCTTCTGCTACTGATCATCGGCAACAGAAGCAGGCTTCGCAGCCGGCTCCACTGAGCCGGTATGAATCGCAGAAGAGGCGAGATTGGAACACTTTTGGGCAGTACTTGAGAAACCAGAGGCCTCCAGTTGCTCTCTCACAGAGCAACTCCAACCATGTTCTTGATTTCCTCAGGTACTTGGACCAATTTGGAAAGACCAAGGTGCACTTACAAGGGTGTGTGTTTTTTGGGCAGCCTGAGCCTCCTGGCCCTTGCACCTGTCCGCTAAGACAAGCTTGGGGCAGCCTCGATGCACTGATCGGACGGCTGAGAGCTGCTTATGAAGAAAATGGTGGGTTGCCAGAAACAAACCCATTTGCAAGTGGAGCTATAAGAGTCTATCTGCGTGAAGTGAGGGACTCTCAAGCCAAAGCTCGGGGGATTCCGTACAAGAAGAAGAAAAAAAAGAGAAAACTAATGAAGGCAAATCTTGACAATAATCCCAACATCTCCCTGCAACAGTCTTGAATCTTGTTCGATCGCTCGCCTTTCTCCACAAAATGGTAAATCTTATATGTTGCTATTTAATAGTAAAATCTATAGATGAATTACTTTTGATCTGACCATATATAACAACATAAAATTCAACTTCATGAATAATATTAAGGATAATTAAATATAACCAGCTAAAATTCTGGGTTTTTGTCAATTATGTTGAAGTTTTCAGTCCCTGATTGTTTGGATTGTAAAATTTCAGCCAATGTATAAGGTAAAGAGAAAATAAGTATGCTAAAGGACATATATATGCATCTTCAAATGGTAGCAATCTTAATTCAGTATTCGTTACAAAACCCTACGGCATGAATATTTTAAACCCTAATTTGCAGGGTAGCTAGCTAGTTGCTTTTATGTTAAGAGAAAAGACATAATAACAGTACCTTAGCAACTTTACCTTCCACATTTGAAACCCCACATATTGTTGAATACACTCCATATTTGTTTTTTTAATTTAAACTTATCTTAATACACTCTGTTTACTTTCTTATAATATCCTCACATTCCACACTCTCACCATATAACTTACATTTCTACGTACACAACACACTTTTCAAATTTTAAGTGCAAATACATAAGGTCATCCAAAAGTACCTTCGTTGTAAAGCTGAAGCTGGTGTGGTTTCGAAATATTTTTAATTTTTCTATTGGAGTGGTGCCAACAATTGTTTGATTATTTGCATGTGTTTATCCCTTCATGTTTCTCTATCCCTTCCATGGAAAGAGGTGGAAGGCTGTGGGTATTCCGTATCAGTAGATGAGGAAGATGATTTTTGAAACATTGGATGAGGAAGATAAAAATCCAAAAAAAAAAATATGGCAGCTATAGAAGTGTAGAGCGTTATATATAGAGTAGAAGCAGTGGCATTGGGTAATGGGGATTAAATAAATATTAGGGTTGATGATGATGATTCCTCTTCTTTTTCTTTGATTGAATCATTGGAATGGATTTAGTTATTGAATCATTGAATTAGAGGAAGAGATTAGGTTGTTACGTTGCTTTTAAAATCAAGGGATTTTTGTGATCCAATGTAGCTGAGGTTTATTAGGTGTGTGATTCTCATCATCAATCATATTTGTTTTAACATGTTTGTAGTTTCATTAATTCTACAATGGAGGATGAGAGTGGTTTAGAGAGTTGAAGAAGATAAATAAACTTGGGATATACATGTGAAAAGTAATTTGGATTTTTTTTTAAAAAAAAAAACCTTATAAGATTGAATTTGTCATTACATATTAGCTATGTAAGTCATTTAATATTAAATTTTAATGAGGGTGTATTCAACATATTGTGGAGTGCTAATAAAAAAAACATTTTTTTTCTTTTAAAAACATTTGAAACAAACCTTAGTATCTCTCTCTCGTGCAAAATTATGAATTTTTTTGTGGGTTTCAGAAAACATATAATATTGCATAATATGTTTTTGCTTTTTTGTATTCATGGTCCTTTTGGGATTCTGCACGATCTTGTGCCCGCCATGAATGAACATAAACTGTATATATCACTGTTGACATTCATATTTTCATATGTGTACATATAAATTAAATATGGAATCCCCATTATATATGAATATATATATATATATATAAAATATGTTTTTTTGTCATAATCTTGATGCAATTTTATGATGAGAGATCCCGATGGGGGCAGTGCGGAGGATAGACCAAATGCTTGCTTATCCATCTGCTGGCTGTTAATGACACATTAGCCATTAATTACTAAGATCTCATGTACCATTAGCACTAAATCTTTTCAAGCTGCACAAGATTTGTCTTGACCTGATTTAATAATTTATATTGCTTTTTCTTCCCTTCTTTATATTAACTATGATGGAATGTCCTTTTCTTGGTTAATTATTCAATAAACAATGAATTGACCTTTGCACTTAAATCAATTTGTCTTTTGTCGAAATCGGATCAAAGCTAGTGGTAACCTCTTAAGTTTTAACCTAAATGGCTTGATTAGTTTTCGAGAAAAAAAAAACATATATAGTAGTCAGGGTTAAACATATTAATTCACAACATTCTTTTTGTCCAACACAAAATCAAAATTAATGTATTATATCATTTTATAAAGCATATCTAAATAATTATCAATACGCTAAGGAGATTTTCTCAAAAGTGAGACTCTTCATGTGCTATATGTAACCTCATGTTTATGTCACAATATTTTATAATGTTAACACGGAAATTAATGTTAAAATGTGAATTAGCAGAAAGTTCATAAAGAGTCATCCCTTGGGTACAATAGCTATTCAAAGCAAAGAGAAAAAAATGGTGAGAAGATCAGGAATTTTTGCTTTCTTAGCCTAGTATTCACTTTAAAGAATCTCCTTAGCATTTCTCATAAATTTATCATAATGTAATGTCCTAATAAGAAGACATTTAGTTCCATCATACGAAAACAGGTTTAATTTCCCCACAAATATTTTGTTAAAATGCACTAATTCTTTGAATACTAATTTCAGAGGTGCCAACAAATGGACTTCCAGCCCAAATGCACCATGAAATAGCTTTGGATCTCCCCCTCTGGATACTGCAACATTCAACTTCCATGCCATCAAGTCCTTTTGTCTATTTTCTTTCGCACTTACTAATTATTTTATGAGAATTTGAAACATGAAGGCGGTGGTGCATGAAGCTGAATTGAGAAGTTCCCTTTACACCTTCTTGGATTAATGAGTACAATTGTCTCAAAGATATATGCATGGTTAAGTACATTACCATGTAAAGTATGGGCTCTCTATTACTGCAAGAGTAGTATTATATCGTTCCTAATTTTGAATTATGTGCTACTTATGATCATCCACTGTCCACATTCGAATGCTAAATGAAAATTGAGCTTCTTGTTGGTTGAAAACATTGATTTCTTCTTCAAACTCTTATCAGATTGTGTGTCTCAATCATATTTTCTTTTTGTTTACCATTAAGCCAGCGTCCTTTGTTTTTCTCTAGACATGTAGGGTTTCTCTATGTCAATTATATATACGTCCTTGCTTAATGAAAATTGAGGCATAGGTTCATCAAGAAGACGGAGTTCTCTTCTAACTCATACCCTTTCGATCGGTGGATTCAGATAGGTGAAGAGTGCTTCTCGCTCTCTACTATTCCCCTTTAGTGCATTCCAACTTGTTTATCTAGCTGTGTATCTGTGTGGCCTCCTCACATGATCTAGGGATAGCCATCGGGTACCCAAAATAGCAAATGGGTATCTTGATACTTGTATTGAGTACTTCACCACGAGCCAAAGGAAGGTGTACCGGTGAGTCTGGTTCCACAATTAGTATTGACAACTGCCAAATCGGATACCTAGGAGATTGATGATGACTGGTTCCATTAGAGCATTGGTCATTGATGGCTGGTTCTCATCCTTGTGTGCATAATCCGTAAGATTTCTCCATAATTAAGGTGAGTGAGTAAGAGTAATCTTTTTTTTTTTTTTTTTTTTTTTTTTTTGAATTTTTTGTAGAGACGGATTAGGCGAGATTAGCTCTTCGTCAACAGTCGCATGCGAGGCACCAACCCTCTCCCAAAGGAGAAAGGACCGCTGCACCCAGAAACCCCCCGCCCGTCCCCCCTCTACAAGATTTTATTAATAATAAGAAGAAAAAAGGAAAAGTAGAACAAACGGGGGGACTAGGCCAAAACCCGCTAAAAACAATTAATGAAAATGATATGGACTAGTTTAAGGGTGCTTAGCTTCAGTCACCTAAAATTGAATTCCCATAATTCAGTTGATTATATTTCTTTCCCGAAATCCTCTTCCATAGCAACATTTTGCTCCTCATGAGCTCGAACGGAAGAATGGAAGCCCGACACAATCTCTTCTATAAGACGCATCAGCAAAATCTGGCACCAAGTCCCACCACGTAAAGCTACTATTCATTGCACCAAAATTAGCAAAAGCATCCGCCAAACAATTCCCTTCCCTGAAAATATGCGAAAAACGCAAATGCAAGCGAGCAATATGCCATAAACAATTTGCCCAAGAAACTTTAAGAAACCATGGAACATCCATGGAGTGAGCTGATAGTAGGCTGATGACATGCATAGAATCTGTCTCTAACCAAATGTTATGCCATTTTTTATCCCATGCAATCTGAATTGCCTCGATGACAGCCACAATCTCCGCAACAACTGCACTTGGATAAGAAGGCGAGGAGGCAAACGCTCCTAAAAAAAGACCACTGGAGTCACGAAAAACACCACCACTACCCACTTGACCATTCCCTTTACGAGACCCGTCTGTGTTAATCTTAATCCACCCAACAGGAGGCGGACGCCAAAACACAGGCATGAAACTAAGAGCATCCAAAGAAAGGGATGAAATTCTTAACATGGAGAATATGGGAATCGATACACAACCAGTGAAAGAAGAAAAACAAGTAGAAGCTGATTCCCTCCAATGCCGTAAAAGACAACGTTGGGACTCGACAATACTGAAACTTTTGTTCTCAAACCTGATCTTGTTCCTTTCGTGCCAAAGCCACCAAAAGAAACTGCAAATAACCAATAACCAAAGTTTCCGAACAGATGTGGGGAAAGATGAGACCAAAGAACCATAAAAAATATCTTCAATGCATTGCCAAGGATCATAAGGCTTGCCAAAAAGAATGAAAATCTATTTCCATAAAGCAACTGTTTGAGGACAATGCAGAAGAAGATGGTCACAAGATTCCCTAGCATTATGACAAAAAGCGCAATAAGAAGCTAAAGCCACACCTCGGCGTTGCAATAAATCATCAGTCAATAATCTTCCATGAGTAAGAGTAATCTATCACTTACGGATATATATGCCGGCATATAAGTGAATCGATTGATTATTATTGGACTTAATAATGTTTAAACTAGTATTAAGCATTATGGAGGGAAAACTAAATAACTCAATTTCAAAATACGAGGAAGTTACAACCTCTTGGAAGGAGATAGAAACTGCTACCATGATAGGATGAGCAGTTTAGAATCTTATAAAGACATGTATTGGCCTTTCTTCTCGGTTTAATGTTGTTCATTATGGGCTCGTTCTATTGAGAGCAGAACTTTGTCGAAACTAAGAGGAGAAGACCAAAGATTGAACTCAACCATCATGACTTTTTTCTACAAGTACGAAGTGATATCAATCTGGATAATTTATGGTTAGATGTTCTAACTAATCGAGCGTGGTCTTATGAAGTTATTGATTTCGATAGTTATGCATATTATGCTTACATGATCATATTGAAGCAACATCAGTTCATGAAGACCTCGGAGATGTTGATAGTGAGATGAATGACTTAAAGATAGAGGAATGCATCAATTCCTGCAACATGATTTATCTCAAATGCTTTGAAATTTTAGAGCATATGGTTTTCTGCATCGTTGATAATTATGAAGTACTGAAGGACATAAGAATCTATGGTCAAAATTCAGTTATTTACAAGTACGCATCAAGATATAATTAGTTGCTAGAATAATGCTATTTGGATTTGACAATATTATTGACCACCTCTCTAATAAATATCCGCCCTGCTTATGTATATGGAACCCACTAATATTATTAAGGTCGTCAGCCAGGTGATTAGTAAATGAAGTCCAAATATCAGCACCTTTGATGAGTGATGAAATTGTACGGATTCTCCAACGTTCACGAGTGAGGGGATTACTTAATATATCCCACCTTAGTGAGTAAATGTTATTAGGCCACCACTATTCTTCGAGTAAGAAGTTTGTAACTCCCACAAGCTTAAATTCACAACTTTCTTTGAGATGGCTGTTTTACAAACGAAGGAATGAACTCCAAGAGACCACTTAAGGAAAATGGTAGCTGTTTGTTTTTCTTTTTCTTTTTTTTCTTTTTTTTGACTAAATACTTAAAACCTCCAACCTGTACCGTTTGGTACGTGGGACGGGACGGAAGGAAGTGGGACGAGGCGTTCTGTCCCACGTTTGGTGCGCCTAAAACGGGTGGAACGCGTTGTTCCACGAGACTAGTTTTGGGTGATTTTCGTTCCGCCTCACCCCCTTGGAACGACTTGTTCCACATCCGTGAAACACAAAATTATAACATCTCCGTCTCCTTCTTCTTCCTCCTTATTTCCATCCGAGGGCATCTTTGCTCCCTCTCCGTTCCGTCCCGTCCCGTCCCGTCTGCATACCAAACGATACCAAACATTTTTAAATATTCCAAACAAGTACCAAACCTATTAAAAACGTCACATTTGTTAAGCCCCAATTAAAAATCTGGTAAATTTATTAGGGCTTACTTTGTCTCCAAAATTAATAGAAGGTCATGAAAGCATATCTTCCACCAACTAATAGTCACCACCACCCTCATCAGGCCATCACCTCCAAACCCAACGCAAAACCACCAACTCCACCCTACAAGTCAAGCCGCTAACATCGAGAAGAGGTCATGAAAGTTGGTGAAATTGGATAGACTGTCATGATGCGGCCACTGCCATCTTTACCGCCTACAAAGGAGAACTAGAAACTTTACGAGCCGAGAATCTGAGAATGAGGGAATCACATGAGCAGAAACAAGCTCCTTGAGACCCTATATGAATTCTTAACCCTCTTATTTGTTAGAAGATTGCTCTCCTGATGTAATTTTAATTTGGGTCCATTTTCGATTCAATTTAATACCCATTTTGACACACCCCGATCCCGGTATCCTCCAAACACCAAGATGGGCATGTGTTGGCCGACACCCAAGGGTGACAAAAGTCATTCTAACCTACTTTATGCTAAGAACCTTTAAAACATGCATGCAATTTATGTTGGAAAGAATGAACGTAAATCAAACATGTAACTTTAATTATTAAAAATATATGAGAATGCACGAACATGTTCAGAGCATACAACTAATCAAGATTACAGCGGAAGGAATATTATAAAAGGTATGATTACAAAGAAATGGGCCCTACACCGAGAGGACTCGAAGATATCAATACCAGAATGCCTTGACGTTAAGATCATATGTCTCTTTTCTAAGTCCTTAAGGTATTGTTTAGTATGCAGACGGGATGGGGACGGGACAGGATAGGAAGGGACGGAACGGAAAAGGAGCAAAGATGCCCTCAGATGGAAACAAGGAGGAAAAAGAAGGAGACGGAGAAGTTATAATTTTGTGTTCCACGGATGTGGAACGAGTCGTTCCAGGTGGTGAGGCGGAACGAAAATTCACCCAAAATTCGTCCCGTGGAACAGCGCGTTCCACCCGTTTTAGGCGCACCAAACATGGGACAGAACGCTTCGTCCCACTCCGTTCTGTCCCGTCCCGTCCTACGTACCAAACGGTACCTAAGGGGGCGCAAAACAAAGCATGAGTGGACCAAAGTTTAATATACATAATATAAAAAATAAAAAAAACCCAATCTTTTCCAAAAATATTAACCCCCTGTTTTGAAAACACCATATAATACTACATAATAGGTTTTTCTAAAAACTCTAGCATGCAATGAAAATGTTCTTAAATAATATAACCATGTATTTAAATAGTGGTATCGTAATCGCCCAAAGGCAAATCCATAGAATGCTCGTTAATCATAAAACAATGTTCTTAGATAAGGGTATCATAGTTGCCCGAAGGCAAATCCATCTCCCGATGGTGAAGTTGTACGACATTGGGTTACGCCAGTGAAGAAATAGGTAGGTCTCATAACCCGAAGGTGAAGCTGTACGACACTGGGTTACGCCAGTGAAGAAGTGCATAACACACCGACACTAGCCGTGACTAGTGAAGCTGTCCGACACTGGTTTTGCTAGTGAAACTAGGAGTATGTCATAAATATCTAATACGCGTAACATATCACACCGAATCCATCACCCGAAGGTGAAGCTGTACGACATTGGATTACGCCAGTGAAGAAATAGGTAGGCCTCATCACATGAAGGTGAAGTTATACGACATTGGGTTATGCCAGTGAAGAAAACATAGTACATATCACACCGACACTAGCCTGATACCGGGATCGAGGCGTGTCACATTTGGTCATTGGATTCCATATTATATAGTCCATGTTTGAAATTTAGGTTTTGAGGCAACTAATATTAATGTTGACCATGACATATCTACTTGGTAGGTTTTGAATATAATATATGTTTGAAAATTTAATTGGGGCTTAATGGATGTGGCATCAATAGATTGGCTACTTGTTTAGAATGTTTAAAAAGGTTGAGACTGATTTGGAATGACACTAAATGGTTGTGGGGTTTTAGGTACTTAATCCTTTTTTTCAATAGGATTTTTTTCCTAAATAATGCGCATGGCACATTGATGTGTCAATAATTTGAACAAATCCTAGCTCAAATTATGATCACATATATAATTAATAGTTCAAATATGATTGACAATCTAATAACACAATACGTCAAATTATACTAAAAGATATTTTTTTTTTTTTGTGTGTGTAAGTATCATCTAAATATTATGCTCCTAGCAAATATTCCTTTTGATTGGTGGTGATAAAATTTGATATGCATAAATAGGCCTTAGATATGGCATCTAATTAACCTGCTAATGGGATTTAGAACTAGCTAGGGAAACTCTAACAAATAGATCACCCAAACCTAAGTATTACATACCATGCATATTTGGACTTTGGATATGCAGTGTCTTGTCTTTCCAAGGCGGGTTTACGTGGGGGTGTCTTTGCATGCAGTCACGGACTCAATAGTATGTAAACAGGCAGACTACAGGGTTGATTGCAGAACCTGTCAGCTCATCTCACATCACCACTTAGGTTGTAACCTAAAGTGAGAGTGGAAAATCTTTGCAGATCGCAACCTCACCATAATGTGCGTCGATCCAACGGGGAAATGGAAAGAGATCCCCTCCGGATCTCTTCCACAAGGACTACCGGATCAAATGATCCAGACATTTAAAATTTGATCCAACGATTACAGTTATTTTAACTTTTAAAGGGATTTCTGTTTTTAGTCGTTGGATCAAATTTTAAAGGTCCGAATCACTTGATCCGATAACCTTGGTGGAAGAGATCTGGAAAGGATTTATTTCTTGAAGAAATAGTTTGGACCACAAAACCAACACACAACACATAGCTAGCTAGGGTTTTTGTAAATTAAAAAATAGTTTTGTACGTATAAAACAATATTATGGACTTGGTGATCCCTATATCAAGTTCAAAAGATCAACTCAATTATTTGTAAATCCACTGTCATTCAACCTAATGCACGAATAAGATAATCAGGGCTCCCCAAGTGGGAACATAATTAATCGAGAATGTTTCCATTCACACACCACTCACCTATCCAAGGTTCACTCATCAACTTTTTTAACACTTTAAGCCCTAACTTTGTCCTTTGCATTGACCTTTGTTGTTCGTAATTAAATTTTAGATATTAAAAAAATGGGAAATTTTGAAATAGATTCAATTTTATAGGCCGCCTACTTTTGAAATATGTCTAATTTTTAGTGACTTTTAACTTTGAAATAGGTCCAATTTTTAGTTACTTTGGACCCATATCAAAATACCCCTAAAAAAATTAATATATTTACTCTTTTTACATACACCCAGTAAATTCCATTTTTTTTCATATTTGGAGAATTTATGTACATTGTCATCACGGTATTATGTTACAATCATACAAAGACATGAGTAAGGGTTTTGTTCTTATTACGTTGTATCATTGGGACAAAATGCCATGTTGGCGTTTTACTCTTGTCATATAAGTTGTTTTTCCAAGTTTTTCAATTAAAGCATAAAAATGATCTGGTTGGTTTATTAGGGTGTTACTAGAAAAAATTCTTATTTAATATAAGAATTTTATCATGCAACTAAGTCTAAGCGCATATTCGAAGATTAGCATTATCTGGCATCTTAACATGTAAGAAATATAGAACTTGTTTGGAAATGCTTTTAAATGACTAAAAGTGCTTTTAGATAAATGATTTTGGGTTCCAAGAATTTATCATTCGAGAGAGACTAACATATCAACAGGATCAAAAGAAAAACCTGATGAACTTTTCACTGATTGATGATCGATGATTGTATTACAGTAGTCTTATCTATATATGGAGGTCTCAGCTTCCTAACAAACTGCTAACAGAAAATACTAATAACAGACTTCGAATGAGATGATTACAACGAACGCATGTAGACCACTCATATTCAACAAGGAGAACATTTACAGCATACTGATTTTGTATTATGAAAGAGAATGGACAACAATTACTTGTTCAAAACGCTAGAACTGATCGATCAACGATCTGTCAATATATGCAGATGTGGATAGTAGGAGAAATGAGAGGTAAAACTAACAACTTCCTACAAGAAGAAATTCATTTATTCATACTCGATATCTTTGTTACAAGAAGACTTGAATCTGAAACACAATCTCACCTTTCAAAACGTCCAGAAACTTCGAGCTCCAATGAACCCTCAACTACATGCGGTAAAGAGAGACAAGCATGATGCTGCAAGAATATGCTGTGAACTCGCTATCGAAAGCCAACTTGCGAAATAAAATTTGATGAGTCTACACTACCAATTCCCTCAGTGTTTGTGTTTCAAGAAATGTGTCATAATTCAAGCTTCTTGCAACTTCGAAGAAATGTTTAACAGATTCTTCAGGTGTCCGTACAAGAACACCATGCCCTAGATTGAGAATGTGTCCCCTTGGCCCTGCAGACCTCACCACCCTGAATATATTGCGTTAGTTTTATAATTATACACAATTCAGAACTGAAAGAAAGAAAAAAAACCACAAAAGATCAAAACCTTAAATTCCCTTTGACTATCCATATAGAATAAAATAGAAGCTAACAATCGTTTGAACAAATTTTTTATTTAACTGAACATCTGAGCCAGTAAATATTGGGGCAAGGACTTTATTCCAACCAGTTGCCAGGTGCTAAGCTAGTTTTTCATTTTTTATAAGTTTTAGGTGAAGCCAAGTTAATCTGGGAAAAGTTTGATACTACCCGAATATTAGTTTTTAGACAAAGAAGTCGGACAATCCAACCTGGTACAAATTCAGGCGAATGCCTACAAGTGATTTCACTACCCATTCGTTATCTAGCATCATACAAACCAGTGGTCCACACAAATCCAAGTTCATATTGCAGGTAAGTTTCGAATAATATTAGTTGTAAGTTTAGAGATGTTCCCATAACAAACCTTTGAATTTCTTCGGTCAAGGAAGGAAGAGGAGAAAATAGGTAAGCAGGGTCCACATTTCCCTGTACACTGATCTCACTACCCAGTCGTTTTCTACCATCAGCTATGTCTACCGTCCAGTCGAGCCCAATCACGTCTACGCCAGTTCCTTTCATACGCTCAAGAAGGCCACCATTCCCATTAATGTAGAGAACAAGTGGTGTTTTAGGGCATCTTTTCCTAACTGAAGTCACGATCTGCAATTTAAGAAAAGTAATGTGTGAGCAGAAGGAAAAGGAAGCAACTTATACCTATAAAGAAAAACATGAGTAATTTCCGTATGCACCTGTGTGAGAAGAATTCCATTTAGAGAAATATATTATGTAAAACCTAATAACGACTGCCCCTACGCATATGTCTCCTACCTCACCTCTTGGATATAAGGCTTCGACCAGCTATCCCACATGGCTGGTGGTAGTTGCCCACCCCATGAATCAAATATTTGTATGCAATGTGCCCCTGCTTCTACTTGGAAAACAATGTAGTCTGATATTGCCTGAGTCAAATGAGAAAGAAGAGCCCTCAATACATGTGGTGCTGTATGGCACATGCTCTTTATTTTTGTATACGTGGAAGTTGAACCCCCTTCTACTATGTATGTAGCAATCGTCCAGGGTGCCCCTACGAAACCCAAAACAGCAGCATGCCCACCAACCTGAATGAAAGAATAAGTGAGAGAAGCATGTGTACGAAGATTGAAAATTATAACCAGACATGTAATAATCATTCTCAATCTAATACAGTTGATCTTCTTTTTCAAGCATGTAATAAGTGTCTAATAACTACCTCCCGCCGCAGTATCTTTAAGGATTCCCCCACAAAATGCAGTTTGTCCAAGTCAATTGGATGCAAGGTCTTCAATCCCTCTTCAGAAACAATGGGTGTCTGAATAACAGGACCCTTGACGTCTTCTATGTCAAAGGGAACACCAAATGCAGGTAGAGGCGTAAGTATGTCAGAGAAAATAATCACTCCATCAGGACGGAAAGCTTCCCAAGGCTGCAAAGAAATTTCCACAATGAGATCAGTTGTCTCTGACCTCTCTCTGAATGATGGATACTTCTCTGCAAGCTTTCTGTAAACAGCCATATACCTTCCTGCTTGGCGCATCATCCATGCTGGAGGCCGACTTACAGGATCTCCTCTTGCAGCCTTAACCAAGAGTGGATCTGGAAGCAGGAAGTGGGGAGTTTAAAATGAATATGAAAAATGAAAACTTTTATATAACAATGAAACCACAATTTCAAAGAAGAGTTCTTAAAATTAAACATCAAACAAGAGAAAATATTAGAAGAAAGGGCTCAACATTATTTGTTGTAAGTACACTATATGTATATACACTATATAGGCACCAGCATTTACAAGAAGTGACGAACAAAGAAATGCCACCTATTAGCACACTATATGTATATACATCTTTAATGGGTTAAACTTCAATTCAAAGATCAACCTCAAGATCACCTAATCCTGTTACTACCTAAGCCAAGACAGACGGTCGACATATACTGTGCATAACAGAAATGCCAACTCAACCTAATGGTATGAATGTATAATGAAATTTTTTTTTATCACAGACCACCACAGCACAGTTGCTCTCTATGGTTCATGGAACATAAAGTAAAAACAGACTTCATTGATGTATTATACTTCCCAACTATGTTTTTTTCCGGAAAACTATCTACAATTCATCCATTTGAGTATAGTTCGATATCAAATGTAGCAATGTATACTCAGACAACAAAAAAGCACCGAAGCCCTCAAGTGCTATAACAGCACTTCTAGGACAGCTTCGATATCCATTGACTTTTCCTTTCTCCATGTTACGGTGACACTCTTACAGCTCTCACAACATCACAGATGCATGACCAAGAGTATCTTCAACAACCTTTTCTCTGATCTTTTTCACCAGTTGGTCCTAAATCAACCAACTAGAGTTTTATTCTTTTTAAATTCAGCTTCATTTTCAGTATCAACACACATTTATCACTATGTTGAACACCGAACATTTTCGATGAAAAATTGGAAGCAACTAATCAGAACCTGGATACTGAGAATTAAATTACGTTCTTTTTCTATTAGTCCCACTGGGAATTACTCATTGATTCAATATAATGAAGCTAAAATGCAAGAAATTAAAAACGAACAATAACCCATATCAAATTAATATAAAATAAATATCCCAAAAAACCAACCAAACGATTAAACTTCAAAAAAAAAAAAGAACAAATATTTGCAAAGTTGGGAGGGAAGGAAGCATACCAGAAGATGAAGAGGAGGAAGAAGAGCATGTTACAGAAACCTTTCTGTGGGGGCATTTTCTTTTGGAAGAAACCGAGAATCCAGTGAGAGAAGTAGAAGTAGAAGCTGCTCCTGACTGCACGAACAAGCTCGAAGACTTCCATCTCAGAAAGCTGTTCACACTGCAAATACCAAATTTCAGTTTTATAGACCCCCCAAGTGGCCCAGATGCCAAATTCAAAGTCAGAACTGAAGTTGAAGAAACAATGGAGAGAGAGAGAGAGAGAGAGAGAGAGAACTTTCCTGGCCGGAGCAGATAAACCCATTTCGGTTCGGATAGATGGAGAGAGAGAGAGAGAGAGAGAGAGAGAGAGTGAAAACGGTAGAGTGGATGAGTTATATTATATTGGGCTCTGATATGGAGGCCCTGTTTGACCAGAAAAAAAAAAAAAACAAGACCCAAGATAAAAGTAAAACTCGAACGAAGACGAGTCCAATAATCTTTGGGAATGGAAATAATTAGAATTCTCTCCCACACATTATTTTTTACAAGTGAGCGACTGAGATTAGTCCAATGAGATTTGGTTAAATCTTAACCTTCGCTTTTTGTGCTTTGATGCACAGGAGAGCATCACTCTGGAAATAATTGGGGTTATTTTCTCAAATGTGAAAACCTTTTGAATAGAGACAATTTTGAAACTATGATCCAAATGGTTAATTGAGTGTTTATATATATATGAAGCTTTTCCAAAGTTAAGGACTTACATGAAACGTATTCAATCCTAGTACATAAAAATGCATCTTTGAATCGTGACATTACAATGACGGTCCATTTCATTTAAGTCCTCTCATACATTTTTTTTTTTTTTGAGGAAAAAGTCCTCTCATACTTTACATGAATGGTCAATTAAGTTTAGTATGATTTTCAGAAATTGGCAATTACAAAACTAACCCTTATTAAGGGTCTGAAGCATTATACTATTAGTTTCTTTTTCGGTCTAATAGTCAAGTTAGCTTTTGTTTTTCGTTGTAGAACTCAGTCCACTATTTGTTTGCATTAACGTCAACTCAACCATACGTGGATTAACAATTCAAAAACATCTTATAATTCTTAATTAGATAGTTGTAAATAGCCCCAGACTTGTAGAACTAATTAAGTTAGTCCACTGTTTCATGTAGCTTGGGAAGGAAATTTTGAGGCATGTGTACATGATCCTTTACATGCAAGACCTATTGCTCATTGGTGGGCTGGTTTACAATAGATTGTGACCAATTAAAATAGATTTTACAGTCTGTTATTTATTGTGTCAAACTGTGAGATTGACAGAACTAAACATGATGAGTTATAAATCAACAATAAAGTGGGTTATTTAACATATCCTTATGCATGAGTTACAAGTTTTGTTTTACATGTCTTTGCCGATCCAATTGTATCACTAAGGCTCAATCTCATCTAGCTCAGCAAACAGGCTCTTAGAGTAATGAACTCTAATATGGTGAACACAGGGTCGATTTTTTTATACATTTGAATGCATAAACGATTTCTGATTCGAATAATTTTTTTTTAAAGATAATCTTCAAATAAACATTAAGAAATTCAAAATTTTTAATTATAAAATTTATACAAAAAAAAAAACATTATTCGCATAAATTGGAATATAAGCATTCCCCATGAGCGAATGCAATTATTATCCTTTAAAAAATTTAGATATCAGCATTAATAAGGCATGTACGAGGGATTATAAAATGACTCCTTTCAAGTAGGGATTTGAATATCCTCTCACATGCTTTTGTAATGTATAGATGGGTATTTTCTAATCTCTCCTATCAACATCTTTCGATTCATTCTTGACTAACTTGATCTCAATCCCTTTAATTTATCGTCCAAACATAGCTTAAAGATATATGTGAGTAATAATTTGGTGACGGTTACTACAAGAAGTTAATAACGTGAATTAGCCACTTAGTATTATGGTCTAGTGGTATTCCTCTTCACTTGTAAGTAAGAGGTATTAGGTTCGATTTTCGCCAAAGACAAATTTAAACTACATTATTATGGACAGTCAATTGTGAGGCTTAATCCACTTCTCACCCCTTAATATAAATAATATCGTTTGTGAAAAAATAAATAAATAAATAAAATAACGTGAATTAACATAGGTAACTTTTGGAGGTCAGCAAGCTGTCCGCGAACGTAGTTCCTTACAAAAAGCAAAAACATACGTTCTTGTGTGAATACTGAATAGTAGCCAAATTTAAGCAAAAATAACACCTAAAATTGGATGAAATTGAAACCACAAGGAAATAATTTTTTTTTAACAAATGATATTATTCACACTAAGGGAATATTGGTAGGCTTAGCCTCACAATGGGTTAGCAATAATATGGTTCAAATTTGCATTTGACGAAAATCGAACTTAAAATCTCTTACTTACAAGTGAAGAGGAATACCACTAGACCTATCATACTAAGTGGCACCACTAGAAATAAATTGGAATACATAAATAAAAGAAAGCCGGCACCAAAATAGGACCTAAGAAATTAGGGTTCACAATTTAATTTGTGGTTTTCAGCTTCCTTCTTCACAATATAGAAAAGCACCCCAGCGGGCCCAGCCCTTAAGATTGATCATCTTCATTTCAACAGTACTGAGATTATCGGAGGCAAAAAGTTTTACTAATACGATTTAGACATGGGTTCAAAATTTAGTCATGGAATTACGTGCTTTTTGTTTTTGGTAACAATATTTGCCATCAAAGCCAAAGCGGATGATATCGATCTTGATGTAAACAAAATTGAGGCCAAGGGTGACCGCAAGACAGATGATACTGCGGTAAGAACAACTTTTGTTTATGAGATTGTAAATCACGATTATTTTTTATCAAAATAGAGACTAATTGTTATTAAATCAAATGATGTTTGGCAATAGGAATACAGAAAAAAAAATTTATATTTACAGTGAGAATTTCGCAATAGCAATAACAATTTTCTAAACTAATATATGCTTCTGGGATTGATTGTAGGCTTTTTCAAATGCATGGCAAGAAGCATGCAGATCCAAGAAAGAGAGCGTCCTTACAATACCAAAAGGAACATATATAGTTGGTAAACTTGAATTTATGGGACCCTGCGAATAATCGGTGAAAATTGAGGTTGAAGGAACAGAGTGCAGTCTTCAGATACGAAGTGTAACTGGAGGTGCCCATCCAAATGCGTGGATTACTTTCCAAATTATCAAGAACTTGTCAATCTATGGAGAAGGCACTTTTGATGGCAAGGGAGTTGATAAGGATTGTCCTTCAACTACAACTGCAACTGGAAACAAATGCACCAGTAAACCTATGGTACGTACGTACGTAAGTCCCATGCAAGCATGCATGTTCGCATTCGTTCGTCATTTCAGTTTTTTTTTTGGTTAACTGTTGATCTTCGGCCTTTTCAATCATTGCACTTGTTTTTCGGTTAGATGTTATATGAATTTTAGACAAAAATATAAAATAAAATTTAATACTGAAGGGCACTAAATTACATGCTCAACTTAACAAAAAGCTAATTTGTTTGATTAATTAATAGTTTCCTTGATTGAATGCAGAATTTGCTTTTCATTCGGGTCACCAATGCAGAAATAGGAGATATAACCTCGACCGATAGCGACTACGTCCACATTGGCATTTTTGAAAGCACCAACGTGTTAATCGAAGATGTTAACATCTACGAAATGGGTTCGGATGGAATTCTAATCAAGTCATCAACAAAAGTTAACATCACCATGTAGATATCATAATATACAACAGCAACTGCATTACCATTAGCAACGATAACTCCGATATCCATGTCGAAAAAATGCATTGCGGGGCCGGACTTGGTATCGGACCCCTGGGTACCGATCAGTTTGAAAAATCCATGAAGTGCGTGACCGTTAAGAACTGCACCTTTGGGCACACTGAGGGAGGCATTCGAATCGAGAGTTATCATGGTTCTCAAAAACCTTTAGAGATTTCCAATTTGGTTTTTGAAGATATTATCATGGACTACACCCAGAACACTCCTATAATCTTGACCCAAGCGTTGTGAAAAGACGGTGCCCTCGAATGTTAAGATATCGAACGTGAGCTTCAAGAACGTCAAGGGCACGACCGTGCACCCTACCGTTGTCAAACTTTCGTGCGGGGAGGGGGCATACAATGATGTGAAGTTTAGTGACATGAGCGTAAATGTGATAGGGGGCGAAGGTCCCGCAGCTTATTTTGACTGTAAGAACGTGAAGCCGATTGTGTCCGGCACAGTTCAGCCTTCAGCTTGTAACAAAGACCAAGGCGAACAATCCGAGTGATGACATGAATTGGTAGACATACGTCTACAGCATTGTTAGGGTTTGGATGGAAAATAATGTCCAAGTCAGACGCCCCTTTATACACATAACTGAATGATGAGTGGCGATTTATGGATAAATATTTACTCAACAAAAGCATAAAATAGACATGTTTTCTACAAATAATTAGTTTTTGTTATAAATATGTCAAAGTTAGAGAGATAACCTTTCTAGTAAATGATGGAGCAAAACAGGTGTAAAATGTCACACTGAAATTATAGTACTAGGAGATGACAAATAAAAGATGGAGGAAGAGATTTCTTTCTTTCTGTTTTCTTCTGTATGTACATCGATGGCAGTAGGAGTGCTCTATTTATAGAGCGAATCCATACGAACAAATTCTTAAAGTTTGAAATTTACAACATTTTGTTTCCAAAGTCTTCATCATATTTGTGTGGGTATTGACAAAAAACTTATGTGGGCATTCATCAGATAGCCGATGGTATCATCAGCTAATGTTTTCAACTGCCAATGGTTTCAACACTCCCCCTTGGATGCTCACATATCAACATCAGTTGCCTCGTTAAAACCTTGCTTGGAAAAACTCAGTGGAAAAAAACCATAGCGAAGGAAAAAGAGTACAACTTTACCTGAATTGTTGATATAGTGTTAAGTATGCTTATGTTGCCTCGTTAAAACCTTGATAGGAAAAACCCAGTGGGAAAAATCCTAATCGAAGGAAAAAGAGTACAACAGGCATGTATCATGGATGGTCCCCCTGATATATATCTCCCTCTGATTCTGCATTCTCCAAATTGAGCTGTTTGGTAAGTCGACATAATCTGATACTTTGCACTAACTTCTGAAACGTGCACTTTGGTAGAGATTTGGTGAACAAATCTGCCAGATTGATTTGTCTGACTTCAATAACTTTAGCCTTCTGAAGCTCATGTGCACTGAAAAACTTTGGAGATATGTGTTTAGTTTTATCGCCCTTGATGAATCCTTCCTTCATTTGGGCAACACATGCTGCATTATCTTCATGAATGACAGTTGGAGTGTCTGTCTTTGAAGTTAGACCACATGAATTCCTGATATGATGGATCATTGATCTTAACCAAGAACATTCACGACTTGCTTCATGTAAAACAAGTATTTCTGAATGATTTGAAGATGTAGCAACTAATGTTTGCTTTATTGAGCGCCATGAGATTGTTGTATCTCCATTCTTGAACACATATCCAGTTTGTGAGCGGGCTTTATGCGGATCAAAGAGGAAACCAACATCTGCATATCTAACAAGGACTTGGTCATTTGTGGAGTTCTTTGAGTAGAAGAGACCCATATCTGTTGTCCCACAAAGGTATCGCAATACATCTTTGACACCCTTCCAATGACGGATTGTTGGAGCAAAGCTATACCTGGCTAATAAGTTGACTGAAAAAGCTATATATGGTCTAGTACATTGTGCTAAATACAACAAAGCACCTACTGCACTCAAATATGGTACTTCTAGACCAAGGACCATTTCATCATCTTTTTTTGGATGGAATGGATCTTTCTTAATGTCCAGAAAACGAACGACCATTGGTGTGCTGAGTGGATAAGCCTTGTCCATACCAAATCGCTTCAGGATTTTTTCAATGCAAGCTGATTGGTGGACCAAAATTCCACTAGCACAATGCTCGATCTGCAGGCCAAGACAAAATTTTGTTTTTCCAAGGTCTTTCATTTCAAATTCGTTTTTCAGATATTCAGCAGTTTCATTGAGCTCTTCAGGAGTTCCAATTAGATTCATATCATCAACATATACTGCCACTATAGCAAATCCAGAATTGGATTTCTTAATGAACACATAAGGGCAAATGACATTATTGATGTATCTTTCTTTGATCAAATACTCACTGAGACGATTATACCACATTCGTTCAGATTGTTTCAGCCCATACAATGATCGCCTTAATTTGATCGAGAGCATACCTTGTGATTTGTTAGCTGTTTCAGGCGACTTAAATCCTTCTGGGACTTTCATATATATGTCAGTATCTAATTCTCCATATAGATACGCAGTGATGACATCCATAAGTCGCATGTCAAGTTTTTCTGAAACCGCTAAACTTATTAAGTAACGGAACGTAATTGTGTCCATTACAGAAGAGTATGTCTCCTCATAATCAATTCCAGGTCTTTGCGAAAAACCTTGAGGAATTAGTCGTGTTTTATATCTTGCAATCTCGTTTTTCTCATTGCATTTCCTTGTGAATACCCATTTGTAACCCACGGGGTTTACACCAGGCGGGGTTTGGATTACTGGTCCAAAAACACTTCGCATTTTCAAGGAATTTAATTCTGCCTGGATTGCATCTTTCCACTTAGGCCAATCTTGTCTCTGTTTGCACTCATCAACAGAGCGGGGCTCAAGATCATCACTTAATATGATTTCAGTGGCTACTGCGAATGCGAACATATCGTCGATGATTATTTCATTCTGATCCCACAATTCATTAGTACATGCATAATTTATGGAGATTTCTTTGCTCTCATGTACTGCTGTCTCTTCAGGGACATGTGTCTCATCAAGGACATTTTCTTCTTCTGGAAGTCCAGAATCATGAATTGTGGAATTGTCATTCATTCTCTCTTCTTGAATGATTTCATTTGGATTCAGTTGTGCCCTTGTCTTTCTCTTTCGAGGGGCTGAATCTTTTGAACCTGGTGGTCTACCACGCTTCAGGCGTGCACCAGATGAATCATTCACTGCCACTTTATTTTGTCCAACATGGACATCAATTCTGGCAGGTGCATTTGCAGCTGGTATATGTGATTTTGTCACTTTCATATCATCATTAAATGCATCTAGCATTTGATTGGCAATGTTTTGAAGATGAACGATCCTTTTTACTTCATTTTCACATTGAATGCTTTGAGGATCAAAATGAGACAAGGTGGGAACAACCCATGTTAGCTCTTTTCGTTCTTCTGGAACGGTCTTTTCTCCCCCTAATGACGGGAATACTATCTCATAAAAGTGACAATCAGCAAAACGAGCTGTAAACATATTACCTGTCAAGGGTTCCAAATATCTAATGATAGATGGTGAATCAAAACCCACATAAATTCCAGTCTACGCTGAGGTCCCATTTTAGTGCGTTGCGGGGGTGCAACAGGCATATAAACAGTACAACCAAAAACTCGTAAATGTGAAAAGTTTGCTAATGTCCAAACACGAGTTGTATTGAGGAGTATTGGTGGTTGGCTATAGGTCTCAATCGAACCAATGATGCATCATGTAGGATGACATGTCCCTATGCAGAAACTGGCAATTTGGTTTTCATAAGCAGAGTGCGGGCTATTAACTGAAGTCGCTTGATCAATGCTTCTGCTAAACCATTTTGAGTATGGACATGAGGAACGGGGTGTTCAACATCAATGCCCAATGTCATGCAGTAATCATCAAATGTTTGAGACGTAAATCCACCAGCGTTATCAAGTCGGATTGACTTAATAGGATAATCTGGGAACTGTGCTCGTAACTTAGTTATCTGAGCAAGAAGTCTCGCAAAAGCTACATTTCGAGTAGACAAGAGACAAACATGTGACCATCTGGTATATGCATCAACCAAAACCATAAAATATCGAAATGGTCCACAAGATGGTTGAATAGGCCCACAAATATCCCCTTGAATTATTTGCATAAATGATGGGGATTCGGCATCAACCTTTAGTTGTGATGGTCTAATTACCAACTTCCCTTGAGAACAAGCTTTGCAAGGGTTATCATTTGAGATAGCAATGTCTCTGCTCAATAATGGATGTCCATTAGAGTTGGTAATGATCCTACGCATCATGGTAGATCCTAGGTGACCCAGACGGTCATGCCAAAGCATGTAAACTTTTGAATCAATGAACTTCTAGTTCATGACAGTATGTGATTCAACTGTCTTTATGTATATATAATACAATCCACTCGACAAACCACGCAACTTCTCCAATATACGCTTCTGGGTATCATTGGAGGTAATGCATAGATACTCCACATTTTCTGCATTTTTCGTTTCAATGTGGTATCCATTTAAACGTATGTCTTTGAAACTCAACAAATTTTGAGTGGATCGAGTAGCATACAACGTATTGTGTATGGACAATATTGTTCCGTTTGGTAACATAATCTGGGTTTTCCCTGAGCCTTCAATTACATCTGAAGGTCCTGATATTGTTGTTACCTCTACTCTTGTAAGCATTAAGCTTGAGAAATACTTTCGATCAGGAAGTATTGTATGCGTAGTTGCGCAATCTGCAAGACAGATATCTCCGCCATTTCTCATGTTCTGAGAATAACCATAGTCTTTATCCATGCTCTCTGAGTAAGGGAATCAGAGTTAAAAGCAAGTTATAGCAGGAAATTTACATGCCACTTTTATTGAATCTGAAATGTCACTACAAGTTCAGCATAATAAAAGTACATCAAACATAAACGATTCAGTCAGACCGATACACTTCATTCCCCTTTTCCATAATGAAGTCTGAAACCTCTAGGTGAGTTGTGTTCAACTGTCCTGATAAGTCACACATTTGATCAGGTATATCTATTGGTTTAGCCTGGTCGAGAAAATTGGTATCGACACCCTTCTCCTTGAGGGAGGCTTGATACAGATCCACTAGATGTTTTGGGGTACGACAAGTACGCGCTCAATGCCCATTGCCGCCACACCTATGGCAGGCTCCTTCAGAGTTCCTGGGAGCATTGTTCATGTGAGTTTCGCCTTTGTGGTGATTCACATTTTTAAAGCTCGGGCCTGAATTATGCCTCGGAACCTGGTTGTGAAACTGACCACCATGGTTCTTGCCTTTCCTGTTCCACCGACCTCGCTTGTGGCCACGTCCTCGTTTATAATTATCGCCACCAAAGGATGTGGCATTCACTTCGAGGGAAGCAACATTCACTTTTGGGAATGGTGCAGATCCAGTAGGTCGGGAATTATGGTTTTTCATCAGGAGCTCATTGTTTTGTTCAGCTACCAGGAGTACAGATATCAGCTGGTTGTATTCAGTGAAGCCTCGTGCTCTATATTGCTGCTACAGGAGCACGTTAGAGGCATGAAATGTGCTAAAAGTATTTTCCAGCAAATTTTCCCAGTAATAGTATCCCCACAGAGTTTTAGCTGAAAGGTAATTCTGAACAACGCAGAATTGTACTCTGCCACTGACTTGAAATCCTGGATCCTTAGGTGAGTCCATTCATAGCGAGCTCTTGGAAGAATCACCGTTGTCTGGTGATTGTATCTGCTTCTCAATGCATTCCAAAGAGTTAACAGATCTTCAACCGTTAAGTACTCGCTCTTTAGTGCCTCATCAAGATGGCGACGAATAAAAATCATAGCCTTCGCCCGCTCTTGAGATGATGAGCTGCTCTCTTCCCTGATGGTATCTCCAAGATTCCCTAGTTCCAGATGAATCTTGGTATCCAGTACCCAGGTAAGGTAATTATTCCCGGTAATGTCCAGGGCAGCATAATCAAGCTTCGCCAAATTCGCCATTTTCTTTTCTGAAAGAAAATGAGATGTGTAAGAACTTGCAATAATATGTATTCTTGGAGGAATATAGTGTTAGAACTTCTGGTTCTTACAAATTTTTCATTTTGATGCTCATGCCAAAATAATAAGCACTCGAAACTTCTGGCTTGAGATTTTCAAGGTGAATGAGGAGGGCGATTGTACCGCACTATTCTCATTCTCATTGAAATAATGGAACATAGAATGGGCGATTATTCCGCACCACTCAAGTAGTAGGATAATTTAAATACGCATAGCAGTGTGGGCGATTATACTGCACCACCTAAAATTGCAATGAAATTAAACAACAGGCAAATTAAATATGCAGGGTAGGGTGGGCGATTATACCGCTCCACCCAAAATTTGTAGTAAAATTAAATTTGCAATCCAAGATAGGCGATGATACTGCACCATCTTGGATCGCAGTAAGATTAAATTTGCAGTTCAAGATGGGCGATTGTACCGCACCATCTTGGATTGCAGTAAAATCAACATAAATAAATACTGGGTTAGTAATCAATATCTATACCAAACAAGAAATCAAAAATGTATGTAACCGTTAGGTTGAGAACTAGAAGCAGGCATGGAGCAAACAGTTCGTCGCGAGGGTATACCGCACAGTTGAGGCAGAGGAAGAAGATGAACAGTAAAAACCTTAGAGGAAACATTTTTTCTTTCGGCGAAGAGAAATTATTTTCATTCGGCGAAGAGGAATGAGAAATAATTATATTTAGAGACTCGTACTGATAACGTGTTGTAAATATGTCAAAGTTAGAGAGATAACCTTTCTAGTAAATGATGGAGCAAAGCAAGTGTAAAATGTCACACTGAAATTATAGCACTAGGGGATGACAAATAAAAGATAGAGGAAGAGATTTCTTTCTTTTTGTTTTCTTCTGTATGTACATCGATGGCAGTAGGAGTGCTCTATTTATAGAGCGAATCCATACGAACAAATTCTTAAAGTTTGAAATTTACAACATTTTGTTTCCAAAGTCTTCATCATATTTGTGTGGGTATTGACAAAGAACTTATGTGGGCATTCATCAGATAGCCGATGGTTTCATCAGCTAATGTTTTTAACTGCCAATATTGACTGCCAATGGTTTCAACTGTTTTGAGAATATAGTTATTTGTTGGTGGAATGTGCAATGATTATTTCATTATTAATTTGGACCTTTTAATATTGTCACATTATACTTTTCTAAAGCACCATTTATTATTTTTTCTATAGATTTGTTGGAGATTAATAAGCTCTTCCCCCACACACAGAATAAAAGAAAAGAAAAATCTTCCGCAAATTAACCTAATTTATTCATGGAAGGGTAATGTTAGTGGTTCCAAATTTACTTTCTTGGTTTGTACGTCGATGATATTTTACTCGCCAACTCTAACATGTCATTCTTGCATACAATCAAGATTTAATGTTGACAACAGTTTCGATATGAAGGAGTTATTGAGAGGGACAGATCGAGGAGAATGCTTGGTCTTTCTAAGAATTACATTGATAGGGTTGAAAAAAGATTCAACATGGACAAATGCGCAAGTGGTGAACTATCTATGGTAAAAGGATAATGTTAGGGAGACCAAATTTTTAAACCAAAATTTGTAAATCAAATGACGTGGATGTTGATAATTGGATTATTGCTTAAGTGTTGATTAAAGTGTTTATATCCTATTGGTGACATATCATTTGGTTTACAAATTAAAAATTTGATCTCCCTAACATTACCCATTGCAAAAAGGTGACAAGCTGAGCAATGATCAAAGCCCTAAAAACGAACTGGAAAAGGAAAGCATGAAAGACAAACTCTATGCTGCTCTTGTAGTTAGTTTCATGTATGCTCAAGTCGCGTGTGACTAATTTTCAAGTCAAACATGTGGACAACACAAATTAGGTGACATGAAGCACGTGTGGCCATTAAGCTTCACACATGGGACAACCATACCTTGAATAAAGTTGAAATTCCACTATATATAAAACTAATTGGCAATATGAAGAATAGCCAAACTACGTACTTATAAGCACATACAAGGTCTCTCCTCCTATCAACGTGGAATTCATTCAACCATTTAGTTTACATAAAAGAAACAAACCAGCAGACAAGTGAAGCTATTGTCAGCGTTTAAAAACGTCATTGAATACCATAATTTCTACATCTGTAACAGGAAAAATCTATGGCGAGAATTCGTATGGCATGCATTTGCATCTTGAAATGTTCAATTTTTTCATACGAGGATTTGTATTCGTGCACAGTTAGGTCAGCTCATGTGCCATACGAATTCGCACCATAGACGAGCTCCTCTAACAGACTGAAATTAGGGGTCGGGATGAAAATAAACTCCCGACGCCCCTTCATTCTTAAGAGTGGCGCGTCATTCTTAATGAGTGGTGCGCATGAACCCAGAAGCAGGAAAAGAAAGTAATCTAACAAGAGAAAGAGACAGAAACATAAACACCATTGCTCCTCTCATATAAATAAACTGTGGAATTACAAATCTAATGACTCTGCAGCTCTGCTGTGTGGCATAAGCTTTCAATAGCTAAAACTTAAAGATACAGAATAATCCTTCAATTTCAAATGCCAGACTCGCATTAAAATGGAAAAACAACCAGAAGGACTAGATTCTAAACAATCAGCGGTTCTTAATTTCCGGCATTCACACGTCGAATATATTGAGATAACACAAGTTGACATGATCCAGAATCATTTTAGTGCAGATACCTTAACTAGATTCGAGAAGAATATCCACAAATATAAAATTAAGTACAAAAAACCTACATTTTTATTTGAGGTGCCAACAAACAGGAACTCCCTTAAAATTTACCAAAAAAAGTCCATTGCTGTAGCACATGAAAATGCATCGATATGAATAAGCTAGGCACCGTCATTGTTCTCAAGTAAATCGGGGACCAGGAAAGTTCCTTTGAGCACCAAAAGGCCACAGTCTGCTTAAGCCAAAATCCAAATTAGACTCTGGTTTTTGGCCGCACGTACTCCTCACCTTATCATAGAGTATGGTATAGTTTGAGCTGCTTATGTTTCTGAAGTAACAGGATTTGCCACCATCGTACCTATACACTTGCTGGGTACTCCCCAATCCACTAGCTACCAAATTGTTTTTTACAACCATATTACCCTCGGCATTCTGCAGATTTCTGACGGAGCTACCTGATAATTGTGAACCAGCACTTGCAGACTTCTTCTCAATAAATCCCAATTCAACATTTGTAACCAACTTATAAGTTTCATTTGCTTGATCCAAGTAGTCAGTGTACAAGTAAAGAGGAAATTTTTTGTTTGATGACATTGAGTACGCACTGGAGGATGGCGGCCTGATATGAAGTGTATCGTTGAAATGGATCTTCTGATTCACTATCTGTGTATTAGCATCATTCCTCATGACCATTGTATTACTGTAATGGAAATCTTGAATCGCATCGGTTGTGATGTTCCCATAGGAGGACTTCACCCATCCAGTCGATGACACAGACCTGCCGACCCTTGTAAAAAATGTGCCGTTTAAACCCTTGAAATCTGAAACCAGTGAAACAACAAGGGGCAGGCTACTATGCTTCAAAAGCCCTCCTTCAGTTTTCGTGCTCTGCTTGTCCAACCAAAGATGCAAATTCGCGTCAACATACCAAACATTCAAGGCACTTGTAACATCAAAACCAAACTTGTGGCTCTTCCCATCCAATATCTTCCCTAAAAAGGGCGTAATCTCAATATCATAAGAAGGAAGATCATAGGATCCAATCGCAGTAATGGGTCTCCACAGCAGAGGATTGACCCCTCCAGTGAAAATCACAGTAAAAGGCCAGACTGCACCAACAACCTCACTGTCTAAACTCACCACAACCTCCCTAAAAGGCCCATTTCCAGGCGTGCCGCTAAGATTGTTTGCAGCAATGTACTCATTAGGAGCATTTGAATACCAAAACTCATCATTCTCATGAAATGAAACATACACCTCCAACACAGCCCTATAAACATTTTGTGGAACCTCAAATTCCTTCAACTGCGTATCGGTCGAATTCTGGATTTTAAACCACAACCCATCATTCAAAGGCAGATTTCTAGAAATGGGCAAGATCAAATCAGCCCAAGAATGGTACCCAGAAGCCAAATTTCCCAACTTTTTCTCGTAATTGTAGTTCAAATTCTTCTCAGCAGGGTAAAAATGAATGCTTATGTTCACATGGTAAATTCCAGTGTAGGTTTTATCAATCAAATTCCCAAGATAAACAGCAAGTGTTTGATTGTTCTGAAGCAAAGAATAGTACCTTGTGATGTCCTTCTCGACACTCCAAACAATCCCATTCGGCCGCGGCTCCGCCGTGCAACTCCTGAGAAGCTCAACGCCGCCGAGCCAAACTCCAAAAATCCGATCAAATTGCCTCCCTTTGCAGGTGGCTTTCCACTCGAGGACAATTTTAGAAAATGTTTGAGATGGGCAGTGCGAGGGAGGGGTGTATTTAGCAAAGACTGGAGCTTTGCCGTATGTATACCCAAAGTCGTGCTGGAGAACGAGCTGGGTGCAGGGCTTGGTTTTGGGGAGTTCTATGGGTTTGGTTACTTCGAAGAAGAGAGTTGGTGCGGGGTCGTTTTGAGGGGTGGGCTCGGAGAGGAGCTCCGATCGGAGGAGGTTGAGTTTGTGGACATTGGCAGTGGAAAAGAGTGGTTGGTGGAGGAGGAGGAGGAGGAAGAAGATGGCCAACGGAGAGGCCATGAGTGACTTGCTGGTGGTTTGGTTGAGCTGTCTGTTGCTTTGGTGCTGTTCTTGGAGTAGGAAACAATACTACAATAGTGAGTTTCTTTTGCTTTTTCGTTTTTGTCGAAGAGTTTCTTTTGTTGGAGAAGAAAACAATGGTCACTTGGTGATTGATTCTATAAACTGATTTAAATAATTTTTTTAAACGTACATTTTTATTTTCATTCCAAAAAAAAAAATTGGACAAAAATTGGAATTCTTGGTTCTCGTTTGATTCATTCGAAAATTAGGTTTGCCGTTTTTATTTGAAAAATCAAATTTAATTTTTCATTTGCAAATAACTTTTTTTTTTAATTAGTAAGTACTTAATTAAAATATTACTTAAATTTTTACGAGCTTGTTTGGAAAATACTTTTAAATAGATAAAAGCATTTTTAGAGAAAATTCTTTTAAAATTAATCCTTAAAAATGCAAGTTAATTTTGAAAAAACACTTAAGTGATTTTGAACTCAAAAACATTTTTCCAAGAATCGCTTCCATCATTTAAGAATTGTTTTCAAGAAATATTCATAAGAAATGTTTTAAGAAATGATAAAAAAATTTAAATAGGATACCAAACAGGCATAATTTTGTATTTTCTACGAATAGAATATCAGTTCCTCCTTATATTTTAGAGGTATTCATCAATTCCCCCCCTGAACTTGTGACTATTGGCCAATTTCCCCCCTCAACTTTAATTTTGGCCAATTTCCCCCCTCAACTCTCATAATTAGTCAATTTCCCCCCTCAACTTTAATTTGGCCAATTTCCCCCCTCAACTCTCATAATTAGTCAATTTGCACCCTACTATTAATTTTTTAATTTGATCATAATTAAACAAGTGTGTGTAAGAAACTAAATAAGATGTATGTTAATCATTTTCCAATGTCTTTATCCTATTACAAATAGATTAAAATTTAGAATTTTACAATTTATCATAGATAGTATTATTAGTCATAATAAATCAGTATGGAGTAATTTTATTTTATTTTTTACTATACAAAATTGATAACGAAAATGATTGATGTGTACATTTTTGTATGCGAATACAATTTTCTTTATAAAAGTAAAAGCTAAGTTCAAATAAATTGCGGAGAATCGAGCTTTAGTGCAAAAATGGCTAGTCAATTCATAATTTTCGACTCCTTATTAAGAATAACCCATTTTATTGAAATATGTCTGATCCATGAGTTTATGATTATTATTTCTTCTTCTACATGCTTTAAACCCGATTCATAACATTTTCTTATAATCAACCCATATCACATACTAATTGTATTATGTTTTTGTACATTTTACCCTATATTATGCAAGTGAGTCTATGTTAATTTTAGTACTTTGTTGGAAGTTATTAGAAAGATTGAAAGAAAAAAAAAATAGATGGAAAATGAAAAAAAATTAACAATAGGGTGCAAATTGACTAATTATGAGAGTTGAGGGGGGAAATTGGCCAAATTAAAGTTGAGGGAGGAAATTGACTAATTATGAGAGTTGAGGGGGGAAATTGGCCAAAATTAAAGTTGAGGGGGGAAATTGGCCAATGGTCACAAGTTCAGGGGGGAATTGATTAATACCTCTATATTTTATTGCTCTCTCTCTCTTATTTGTTGCAAAATACATTTGGAAAATTCGCTATTTTTCATATGGGGTAAAAATAAAATTTTATATAAGGGGACGAATATGTAGCACCATATTTTTAACACGTGTTTTTGTGAAACTCACCAGTGTATTTTAACAATTCAAACTGTTTATTTTTTAGGTCATAATACATAGATTATACTTGCAAAAGATTAGACAAATCCAAAACTATTATGATATTCATTTGTTGTGAAGAAAATGAACGAATATTGTTTTGCAACGAAACCATATACCCTTAATCTAACGATCATATGGTTGTGGATTTGGGTGCTTTTTGGTACACATGATCTTTGAATGAAGACTTAAAAGATAGACGATTCGAATCATTGAAATACATTACGAAATTGATTCAAAAAAATGCGTGCCAAATGTTGCGTAAAGAAGATAGTGCGGCTAAATCCGTCCCAGAAACAAGTGTGTAAAACAATTGAAGGCGATTCGATTGAGGAGATGGTCCACCAGATGCAAGTACCAACCCAAAAAACAAAAGTGTAAAACAAATGGCAGCCCAAAGCAAACCAAACTGCATTGCTCTCAACGTTGTAATTGTTGTACTTGCAGCCTAGCGGTTTGGCCGGTTTCAAGATCGGGTGGCCTTAGGGTATAGTCGTTAAGTAAGGAACAGATGAAGAATAATCCAATAAAGACCACTAAATTACTCTGGTAAAGGATTTCATCGTTTCATTTGCATAAAAAGATTTACAAATGTTTGATACTTACATTCGATTAGAGAGTTCGGTTCAAAACTGATATTTGACCTGAGTCGCCGTTCAACAAGAAAACCTCCAAAGGAACATAAGGAGAGGCCATTGACGAACCAAATCTATACGTAGGTTGCAGTATTTTGCTCCCCTTCGCACATCGAAATGCTCGAAGCCTTGGTCCGGTTCTCATCTGCCAAATCTGCACGATTTTGCCACGAGAGAAAACATATTATTAGAAATTAAGCGTGCGTCAGATGTTAATCACTTGAAGTACCATTGCAGTTCTTTTAATAAATACAAGAAAGAAGTTCCCATCAGTCCAAAACTAAAACAATTTCTTCACCTTACTTAATGATATCCATTCATTCGATTTCTAGGCTGCCATCCAGCACATATTCCCTTGTACTCATCTGCTTCATTTGAGTTAAAATGGAAGAGCGGTGCACGGTTCCAATAAAACCCAAAATGAGCATGTATAGAATGACTCTTACCTTTGCGTTCTGTTTTTTTTTAAATAAGTAACAATGTACTAAAGAATGCCAGGTATAGATAGTTTCTTTGAAGACAAGAGGAAATGGAGTCTATGCTATTTTAATTTTGCAGTCTCATTATTGTAAATATATAAACTACAAAAAATGCAACTAAGAGAATGAAAAAGATCTTTGATTGCTTGCATGTCTGAAAAAGGAGAGAGTTCCTTAAAGGAAACGGTAAAAGAAAGTACCTCAATAATTCCTTTTCGAGGGGCATGAATAACCAAACACAGGCAGTAATCACTCTTCGTGGGTTCATAGTAACTTGAATTTGAAGCTGCAGTATCTTTTTTGACCAGCATCTCCATGAATAGGCAACTAGCATCCCGATATCCCTGCAAATCGACTCATACCACCATCAGGGAAAAACTACAACATCAAAACGAAGGAGAAAGAAAAACTTTAAGTCAATTTAAGGTTTCTGGGAGAAAACCTTCCAAAGCCGCACTATCACAAGTGCTTGAGTATCTAAAAGCAATATACGACCAAGTGAATCTGTAATCGCAGCCAACGTGCCACTAGGTGATAAGGTAAGCTTCTCACCCTTTCTTGGGAAATCCTTCAAACATGTCAATGGAGAAGCTGTAACAAATAAAATCACATGTGAGCGAACAAAAGAGTTTAAATGCAGTTGATTAACTAGACTCCCAAATCCATGAAGAAAAAATCAATTATACTAGTAGTACTTAAAACTTAGGCCTCGTTTGTTGTTTACTTGAAGGTAGAAGATGGATTACTCATTAAGAAAACTTATTCATTACACTCCTCTCCAAAATGGTAGGATTAGAAGGGATAAGTTTTCTTCATGTCTAATACCCTTCTAACCTCCTCAAATATTAAAATCACCCACCACATACCATGCATTTTATGATCCAATCCATTCCAATCCTAGGCATCATACGAGCCCTTATAGTTTAATTCCCTTTGAGCTGACAAAAAGCCAGGTCAAATCACTTACCTCCTTAGACTTGAATGAATGTTGCACACACGGAGGAACTGAGGTACCTACTTTAGTTCCATTACCAGTCCAAAAGCATGTTCATGCATATTTCTTCTTATTTTTTAACCAAAAAAAAAAAAGGTTACTGTTATTTCTTTCAATACAAACAATATTAGCAAAGTTCCAAGAGCCAACAAAGTATGGAAAACACAAATAGTGATGCAAGTAGGGGGTATGACCACCACATACATGGATGCAAGGGAAGTAGATACTTTCGAGATGAGTTACCATTTCTCTATTCTTTGTGCTTATAACCTTTTTCTTCTTTCATTTATACATTCTAGTGGAAAGACTACACAAATGTACTTGGGCAACAACATTATGAACTTTAAATAAATAACTACAGTAAATTAATCTCACCTTGTGCAAATGGTTGAGGTTTCTCCTCTGATTTTTTAGGTGAAGTCTGGTCGCCCCCCCAAATCATTTTTGATAATGAAGCTATTGTTGAAAATGTTGCAGGCACAACTTTAGACAAGATTGCCCCCACCAAAGACCTATTATTGTCTTCCGATAGTCTTTATATGGAGAAACCAAATGTCGTCAATAAATATGGGCACTTTTAAGTGAAACAAATATAGGACTGCATTTAACACTAAGTAGAAAACCTGTAAGTTGCATCATCCCACCACACTAACCTGAAGGCTGAAATCACTGCATCCTCTCCAACAGTGATTCCACATAAATAATGTTCAGTTGACTGCCCAACAATAAAAGCAGCTGAATTCAAACCCAGAATAACTTCAGAAGGTTTTCCATGATTTATGGGGAAAAGACCGAAGCATTACTATCAGAAGAAGGGGTGGGCGAAACTACGAAAAAATGGACCAAAATGGCAACAAAACAAAATTGTAAACATTACCGAAAGAAATTTGCATAAATCTAAGAATGAAGTTCCTTTGAATTATTAGGAAAACTAATGAAAAGGGCTTGAAAACTTTGAGTTTTAATGATAAGGACAAAATAAAGGGTAAAGTGAATAGTACCAGGATTGACTTTTTAGTGTAAAAATGTGGTTTTTCGTTAAAGTGAACAGTACCGGGTGCTTTTCGTTAAAGTTCCCATTATTATTTCATTATTTATAAGATGACAAACAAAATCAGTGTGGTATAAATGTTAAGATTTTGAGATTTGTTAATGGGGGAAAATAGTACTTCAAGAACTTTCAAGCTTCCAATTGACTTTGATGCAAGGTATCTTGTCATATATATCCCCACCTATTAACTTCTTTTTAACTTGTCAACTCAACAGAACCTTGTTCCATCAAGATGGAAGCTGAGAAAGCATGCAAATGTCACAGGACAGGGTGACATGAACATACATTATTTGATTGAAATGGAGAAACACTGGAAAAAGGATCTGGAGGAAGCTCAAGAACATAGGCGAAGGTGTGAAAGTGAAGAATAAATGCTCTGAAAGCTTATAGTGTACATGGAGTTTGCTCTCCATCCAATGAACCAAATAATTCAGCAGATGAAGATGAAGAGAGATTTTCATTTGAAAATGAATCTGTCAACCTAATAACATAGACGATGGAGACAAGTAAAAGGAAATAGATAAGATAAAATAGAAAATGTCTATCGATAGCTCCCAGGATCCTGTGCTTCTCAAGAGAATCAACAATTTGATCATGAAGATAACTTCCTTTTTGAGCTGGTCTCCTATATCCGGGGCAGACTAAAGTCCTTTTATTGAACAGTTGGTGTTATTCTCAATGGAATTGATTATTTCTGACTCTTGACTACACTAATTGCAGTTTAACATTACATGGTATGTGTGTTTTTAATTTCTTGAACTTGACAAATGAACATCTGGTTTTATTATGTTTTGGGTACAATGTGTGTTTTTATAATCTTGCTCCTTTTCATGCAATTAAAACCGAAAGCATCAGCATATTTAAATAAGCAGGGCGAATATACCTGGATTTCCATCAGTGGCGGAGGCATAATGCCAGTAATGGCTGCATCAGCACAAGTACCATACTTGCTGACACTCCATAACTGGTAAGGTAATTTACCATAGGAATGTCCAAAATCATCTGAGCCTCGCTTTTTGAGCGTTTGATCCCAGAACTGAGACTGTGTATCTTCAAACCACTGGTGCAGCATATTCTGTATTCCAAGCATGTAAAGCATACTATTAGAACCCACACCAATTGAGCTTCTAAACGCTAGAAACAACTCCAAATTTTAACCCACAAAATAAGGGGACCTAAACTTTTTCGAAGTCTCCGCCTATAGACATCACATACAATCTTGTTAATTTAAACTAGAAATACTTTATCTTTACATTACATTAAGTGAAAGTATGGGAAATTAAAGATTCAAGACACATGTTTCATGCTCAAAGATGACTTTACAGGTACAACTCTTCATAGCAAGGAATGAAAAAACAAAAGGTTTCCCCTACCTGAATATCCGAGCCATCAAAACGAGCAACTATGCCAGGCATAACAACACAAACCTCCTCTGAGGATGTTTCATGGGTCAAATCTCTCTTCGTTCCACGGACTCTCAACCTTATAATCCGCTCGGGATATACCATCTGTTAATACACAAAATCATTAAAGTTGCATGACCAAGACCAGTAGACCATAACTCAATTTTCCAACAGAACCAATACCAAAAGTAATCACAATGGCATACAAAACTATCATATATGCAGAATCTAAACGAATTAAATTCAATAACTCAACATTTCAATAATCACCACCAGATATAATTGCAATGCCACACGAAAGTGTTGTACTTAAAAACCCCGTACGCAAAAATCTAACAAACCCATACGCGAAATCAAAAAGGTCGCTGTGCAAGAAGAGCTTGGAACCGATCGCGCCCAGGCTCTGAGGCTGGGGTTGGTCAGCAGAGACCCTAAAGGTTTCTATGTGACCAAATGGTGTTATTTTGGATTGCTTTGACTTTGGGTCTGAGTCGGTTGCTTTGGTAGAAAAGGTTAAAGGATTTCTGTCTTTGAAGGTTTGTTCAAATTGTAATTTTAGGTTTTACTTTGTTTGGTTAATGGGAATTCATTAAAGTTTCTGTTTTTAAGAAAAATGAAATTCAAAGGATGAATGATCTGAAGTTATGTCGATTTTTTTCTTGATTGGAAGCTGAGTTTAAAAGTGAACAGCATTGTAGATTTGTTTCTAAGAACATGAATAAAAATTTTGAACTTCATTTTCCCTATCAGTTTCTGAAGTTTCTTTGCAAGCAAACAGGAACTGAATGATAAGAGTGCAAATTTTTCTACCAGAAATGGGTTTCTAGTTTCTACTCAATTTGATCCTTCTCTCACTTGGTTATGGGTTCCAATACTAAAAGTAATCACAATGGCATACAAAATATTTACATACCCAACATGCAAAATCTAAACAAACTAAACTCAATAACTCAAAATTTCAATGATCACTACAAGAAAAAATCACAATGCCATACACAATTATTGCATTTACAAACCCCATATGCAAAAATCTACCAAACACAATAAAATTCACATCATTCAAAGACAAATTTTCATCTAATCAAACCCAGATTACCAATGTAGCAGCTTTACCTGCTTATGAATCAAATGTCCATCCAAAGAGAAAAATAGGAGATACCCAGACGAAGTCCCGGCCACAACCACCCTTATCTCGTCAAACACCAACCACTCCACCGCCGTGACGAACTCCACCTCGATCGGGGACAATTCGGGTCGAATTTTGAGGCGGGTCCCGTCGGAGTCGGCCCACCCGAGAACCACAATAACGGAGCGGTTGGCGAGAGCGAGCGAGTGGGTGTCCAGGGCGCAGAGGAGGTTGGGGTTGTCGAACCAGCCTTCCTTTCCCGCGCCGAGCTCGCCGAGCTCCTCGCAGGCGATGCTGCCGAGCTCCGTCGTATGAGTTCGCTTCGCCATGGTTGATTGGATCAGAGTTGGAAAAGGAGGAGGAAGCAAGAGGTGGAAATTTACAGGCAGTACTTTTTGTTTAGTTTAAGTGCACGCCGCATCGTTTAGCCGTTAAAGTAGCAGAATGGAGAAATTTTTTACGGATGGTACACGTGTTACCGTATAAATGAGAATGGGATATATGTGTTAAAAACTTAATAATTTAAAAAATAAAATTTCTCATCATTTGCATAAAAATATGTGGTGTACCACTTCCAATCATAATGAAAAATTTCTCGAAAGGAAGGCGATGTACCAGCGACCAACTAACCCAACTATTTTTTCTTTTGTTGAAATCTACCTAAAATAATTGTAAATCAAATTTAATTTGTAAATTTATTAAATTTTAAACGAGATGTTACTCACTCTAAGAAAGTTACATTGTAACCAACTTTTTATTTTTTTTGGCCAAATTTTTTTCTTGATTTTTATGATGACATGGTATTTTTAATTTGACTTTAAAACTTACTTGTGATGAATCATGTTAGCAATTCAGCTAAATCACACAATAGATAATCTAATTTGGTATCGAATACGCTATTTACGAGATTCGAATATAAGATCTCTTAAGTGAAGAGGAATACCACCAGATCGTAGTATTTTGGCGATAAAATCATCTATTTAATCTCTAATTAAAGACTGCACCGGTCTAATCCTCCGAGAAATCGAAAATGCTGAGTCCAGACCCTTCCCTCTTTAAAACCCTAAACCCCTATCTCTTCCTCCTCACGCCATTCTTCAATCTCCTCCACAAAACCCGAACCCTAAAACCCCTCACCGCGGCGCCCAAAACACTCTCCATCAACTCTTTCTCCCAATTCCCGCAAAATTCGGATCCCAATTTCACATTTTCCTGCCAAATTTCCCAACTCTGGCGGGACCTCCGCTCATACGCCGGGCAGAGCAAGAAGAAGGCTTGAGGCTGGCCGTTCCCGAGCAGAATCGAGGGTAACGCAGAGCTTTGCCGGGAAGTGAAGGAAAATGCTCGGCGGAGAAGCAAAAGGCTCGCCGAGTCCAATTTCTACCGACTCAAGAACCATGGCCGAAAGTACACCGGTAACTTCACTGACGATGAGCTCCAGCAAATCGAGCTCGGGTACGACTGGATGGTCCGGTTCATGGAGAAAGACAACCCCAATTTGCGCCACCCACATGACTGGTACAAGTACGGGGAATACGAGCCGTACATGTCGCGCGGGGTTGTTGTTGGCCAACCGGTCCGGGGGAGGTTCACCGACAAGAGGGTGACGATGATTAGGGAAGTGAAGGACCAAGAGGAGTGGGAAAAGATTGAGCAATTTGAGATGAGCGAAGAATTTGGGAAGAGATCGGAGCAATTGGATAGAAGCAAGGGGAGGAAGTACTTTTGGGTGTTTGTGAGGCACCCGAGGTGGCGGTTTTCGGATTTGCCGTGGCAGCAGTGGACTTTGTTGTGTGAGGTAGTGGTGGAAGGCGAATTACAGAGGTTGGACAAGTGGAGTTTGATGGGCAGGCTTGGGAATTTGACTGGATCGTTGATAATAAAGTGTGCAGCTTAGATGAGACTCGATATCATATACGTGAAGAGGCCGGTTTATCAGTGTAGGTTCGAGCCGCAGAGGAAGAATTGAGTGAAGAAAAAGATGAGAAGTATTGGGATGAGGAGTTTGAAAAGGCGGTAAGTAGCTCAGATGCAGATGCAATGGAAAAGCTAGCAAAACAGAGTGTAAAGGCAACTACTGAGTACTATAAGAAGCAATTGAGGACAATGGAAACGAACAAAAATCGAAACTTGGAAGACAAAGAAGAAAGTGATGGTGATGAAACAACCATGAGGGGAAAACGACCGACAGTGAGTGCTGAAGAATAGAAGATTGCTGGTAATCCATGGAGGAAAATGATCAAGAAGAGTAAGATTCCTTCGCATCTATTTTTGCGAGCAGCGGTTCGACCCTTAACTTACAAAAATCTTGTGAAAGAGAGAGTTTTGACTAGGCATGGAATTGTGGATGGTGATTTTTGAGGAAAGACTTGAAGTATTGGCCTCTTGTTCGGATGACTGTATCGACGAATTCAGTACATTGCAAAGAGTATGTATCTTACTGAATTGACCTCAATGAAATTTGATGCAAGTAAAATTGGTTGTTTGAATTTGAAACAGTTAATTGCAAGAAAAAGGTTTGCCATGGGAGCTTATATTCTGTCACTTTTGGATCAATTTTTGCTCTGTTTTGGCACTTTTTTCTAGTCACCTACTCTTGGACTGTCACCTATGGGACTCTTTCTCTTCACAACAAGGTTGTGGGTTTTTGCCATTTTTGCATTCTGTCCTATATTTTTGAAGTGTCACTTATGAGAAGCGTTTGGTAAATTTACTCACATTTTTATAAGAAAATAAAACATTAAATTGACTGACCACAGTCACAACCAGTTCTAATAGAGTCCTATACCAAACATGGAAATTATTAAAAATAAAACTCGTGCTAGGGATCCGCCAAGAATTTGCCTCTTTGTAGACATGACTCTATGAAATGGTATCAAACGTAGACGTCAACCACTCTATGAAATGGTATCAGTGAGTTCAGAAGCGGGCTCTTACAATCAGGTCAACACATAATAGTTGACAACTCGATTAATTTAATAAAAACGTAGAAATTAGTAGAATGTCAAAACATCCAAAGAAGCGATTTTCTTACAAGGAAAGGGATCATGTCTGTCTGGATCCATTCCTCCTAATCCATCAAGTTCGGAGATCTGAGTCATTGAAATTTGATCAAATGATTACAAATAGAGGCATAATTTAAAGTTATAATAACTTTAGCTGTTGGATTAAATTTCAATGATCCAGATTCTCGAATTTAATGGATTAAAAGGAAAGGATCCGGAGCTTACAATCATGTACGCGACTAATTTAACAAAAAAATGTAAATTAATAGAATGTCACACCGGAAATTGAAAAGTAAGGTGACAAAATTATTTTTCTTTGGAATCTGTAGCTTTTCTCTTGTTCTTGCACTTAAAGATGGCGGGAAATCCCTAAAACCCCATTACCCAACTTCCAATGCTAACCATACCCACCCGCAACTCTATCTTCACCCACCTGATTCCCTTCCTCCCCAAAAACCCTAATTCCCCGATACCCTCTCCGACACGTTTCGTCAATTTCCACACCCCGAAACGTTTCGCTTGTATCGGCCTCCACGCACCGCCAATGTCGGCTTCTTCTTCGACCAAATTGGCGGCGGAGTACGCGAAGTCGAAGAGGTCATCGTGCAAAAAGTGCTCGGAACCGATCGCCGCCCAGGCTCTGCGGCTGGGGTTGGTCAGCAGAGACCCTAAAGGTTTCGATGTGACCAAATGGCACCATTTGGATTGCTTCAATTTTGGGTCCGACTTGGTTGCTTCGGTTGAGAAGATTAAAGGGTTTCAGTCTTTGAAGGTTTGATCGATTTGCAGTTTTGGGATTTTCTTTGTTTGGTTAATGGGAATTAATTAATTAATTAAAGCTTCTGTTTTTTTTAAGGAAAAATGAAATTGAGAGGATGAATATTTTGAAGTAAGGCTTTGTATGATCTTCAATTAAAAACCTTCGAAAATGATGAATGTAGCTAAATTACTTAGTACTCGTTACTTTCAAAAACAAAAAATTGCTTCTAATAACGATACCAAACAGACCTTAAGGTTTTTTTTTGTTTGAATTCGAAGCTGAGTTTAAAAGTGCAAAGCATTGAAATTTGTTTTTATAAACGTGAATCAAATTTTTGAACTTCATTTTCCTTTTCTTTTTCGGAATTTTCTCTGCAAGCAAACATGAACACGGAGTGGAAGAGTGCAAATTGGTTTAGCAGAAATGGGTTTCTACTCCATTTGATTGTTTCTCTCACTTTGTTATGTTTTCAGAGCAGTGATCAGGAGGCTTTGAAGAAGTTAGTGGGTGCGTCACATGACTCTCGAGAGGAGGTACAAGTTGATTTTCTGTCATTTCGCGCTTTCGATTGTGAATTTGGGGAAAAGAGAGACTAATACTAATGTACATTAGACATTGGCCTTTGTAACAAGTAAAACATTCAATAAGTTCGAAAAATCAATATGTACACAGTTTCTGCTGATTTTGGGTTCATTTAAATGGTTTATATCAGTCTATGGTACGGGAACAAACTGTTGCAAAATTGTGAACACTGTTGTGCTACAATAATGCGATTCAAGATTATTTCTCGATGTTATTTTGGTTTCCTGCATCATTGAGGCTAAAACTGAGTTTGCATAAAGTGAACGATTGGTGGAGAACAAAAGATAGAACAGCCTAGGTACCTAAGGTTATCGAGCATCACATATATGAAAAGCCAAAAGTTTCAAATGGTCCCTGTGATTTATCATATTTGTCACTTTTTGTTCAATTTTGGTAACTTTACCCCTGTGATTTACTTCTGTTAACAATTTTGGTCAAATGCTCAATTCTCGTGAATTAGTATAACTTTGTGTCCAATGCCCATCATGTGCAGTGGCATTATATTCTTTCCGTGTCTAAACTCAATAAGTTGGAAGAATGTTGCTCAAGCCTTAGAACACAATTTCTTGGGGAAAAGGGTATTGCAACCCAAGTTTCTGGGTTTACTTGGAGTGAAATTGGTGTTATTTCAATTGTCAAGTGAGATTGAACACTAAAAGACTGCACACCAAGTTATACCAATTTACGGAACTAAGAGTAGTAACATAAGTAGATCCCAATGATTAAATTAACAAACTTGAAACCACAGCACTTAAAAGGAAAATTAGAGTAAACCACAAGGACCAATTATGTACCTAACTTGCAAAGAAGAACCAAAACCAACAAATAATGCCCTAAATTAAATGGCATTATGGCACACATATTCTAGCCTAGCAATTAACTGAAAAAACTTTACAGAAAAGACAAATATTTTCTCTTACTCAAATGCATTACATTTGTTATTATTGTATATTAAAGGGAACTTGTCAGATGACTTCCAACCTTTTAAGTGTGCACAATTCATGCTGAAATGAACCTCTTTGGTCTCTTTGTTTGATTTTGGTTTTTCATTTTCTTGGTGAATCTGACAGACCATAATGTCCTGTTTACAAAACCGTTTTTCTTTTCTTTTTTGAAAATAAAATTGAATCTTTCAGGATACAAATGAAAGTAAATATGCAATTGAAGGAAAGCAAGGTTCTCATGGAAAAAGGGTAAACATACTATGTTTTTGTCTTCCTAATTAGCTTTGATTTGCAAAGGGAAGTTCCTATGGTGATTTGTTATGTTTTGCTTACATAGGTTTGTGAAGTTGATGAAAATGAAAATGAAATGGAGGAAAGGAGTCCGAAGAAAGCAAAGGTACGCAGATGCTCTTTTGAAATGCGTAAACATATCTTTATTTATATATCTCTTGGATTTCTTCTACATGATGCTAGGTGGGCTCTGAGATACTTCTGTATAATTTGCAATCGCACTACTTTTGTTGAACATCTCTTATGGCAATCATGCTTCCTTAAATATTCCATCGTAAAATGTCAAGGAATTGCATAACACCGTAGATTGGTTTTGCCTATGTACTACTGCCTTATTCAAGCTTTTTATTCAGTTTTTGTATACTTCGATTGGGTTTTCTGGTTGGTTCGAAACTGTTGTCCTACACTGTTTCTTTCCATTTGTTTCCAGATTGCTCTTCCTTGTTGGTTTTCCTTGTCTATCCCTTTTTGTTCCCAAGTAGATTTGTGCGGTTGCAAACATTGTACATGTGAATTTTGATCCTCATTTTTCCTTTAATTAGTTTACAAGTATCACATGGACTGAATACATGTTACTCGTAGTACTCGTAGTTTTCCTGGATCAACAGATAGGTACAAAATTGGACATATGATTGCTGCTTTGTAGTGATGAACTATTTTAAATAAGAAGTTACGCTAGATGTTGTTTCTCCTCTTGACATAGCTTAATCATTATTTGTTTCTCTTTGCAGTCCTCTAAATTTGATGGACAAGCTAAGCTGGAAATATCCCTTTCAGTTTCTGATGTGAAAGACAAGTACAAGGTCTGATTCATGTACTCTGTTTCTTTTTCACCAGGACTAATCCTTCCTCATATTTATTATTTATTTAGGCCTGGGTATTTTCTTTTGGTGGGTACATTGGAGGGAACTGAACCTTGGAATTTTTTAATCTTAATATATTGCACCACCCTCCCTCCCTCGCCACTTGGGCTAAACCCAAGGGCTTGGCCTCAATATATGTTGATTGTCCTTTAAATTTGCATCTGCAAACTCTGGCATTTAGGAAATCCCTTTGTGCTTGCATAAATGTACGATTTCCTTTGTTTTCTTTCATTGGAAATGTTTACTGGTTCAGGATGCAACTCTTTCACCTAAATGGAAGGCATTTCAAACAATCATATTTCTTGAACGGGTAAGAGATATTATCCTTCTTTGTAAAAGTGACTTTGAAAAGCTTCTTAATTCTTACATGAGTGTGTTTATCTATATATTTATTAGCTTAATGAACAAAGTATTTGCTGGATTTCCCTTTTGCTTTTCTATGGCACACATGCAGTTATAAATTATACATTAGACCTACAAAACATCACATGATTATTCCGGGCAGAGGTAGTTCAATGCTCTTGACATTTTGTTGTGTGTTTATTAATACAGGATGAAGGTCTACATGATTCGAGTAAAATTGCTGCTTTTGATTTTGATGGATGTCTTGCCAACACTAATGTAAAGAGGTAAAGCCAATCTGATGTTTCAGGCATTATCTTGGGTAGAATATATCTTATTGAAATGTGTATGAAACTATTTTATTTTTGAACAAGGTATTGGCCAATAATGAATGATGCACAAAGCATTTTCAACAGACAAGCCATCTCAATTATTGGCGACACCTTAATGTATGATGTAGATCCATGTATGCAGACAGCAGAATGTATTTCTATACTCATCCATGTCTAGGTGACAAAATACAGAATTTTGTAATTAACATATATCATTTCTGTCAATCAGGTGTAATATTAAAGAAAAGGAGTTGAAATATTTCTTGTAAAATGGAACACATTTTAAGATTTAATCATTCCGTTGTGGATGATTGTAAATGTGTAACTTAATATGCCATATAAGTTATGGACTAAGAAACTTTCAAGATTGCAAGGGTAGTGGATGTTACTACTTGTACATGTTTTTGTTCATTCAAGTATAATGCTAAATTGTGACATATATTGGATGCATTAATTCAAGTCCGAGTCTGTGAAGTGGATTTGGGGAATGCTTTGTGAATTATCTGTGAAGTGGATTTGGGGAATGCTTTGTGAATTATAAGTATATAGTATTAGTAAATATGTTCATGATGAAAGTCTGATAAGTATCTTTTTTAATGGTTCGAGCAATGTAAATGTTATAAGCGAGTTTCATTTGTACTCTCATTTGGCCTGACATGCTGATCTGATCTCAGAGTAGGTCCTGATGCTTGGTCTCTTATGTATCCTTCAATACCTGATAAGCTGCAGAGCCTGTACAAAGATGGCTACAAGCTGGTTTGTGTTTTTTTTATTTTTTAATTTATTTTTTATTTTTTATTTTAAGTCTAAGCTAATGAGGTTTTATGCAAAAGTCTTGAGATTCACATTTGTTTAGTTGTCTGGGCTTGAATTGATTGGAAATTTGACTACATCAGGTAATCTTTACGAATGAATCCAACATAGAGCGCTGGAAGAATAAGAGACAAGTAGCTGTGGACTCAAAAATTGGGCGCCTCAACAGTTTTATTGAGCAAGTAAGGGTCCCAATTCAGGTAAATTCTCTCTGACTAACCTACATTATTTCTTATGTGGTCACAACATCCAATCGTGCAATGGCCATTTCTGATGCAACTAATATATTCATCATTTCATCTTTAATTATTACCTCCAAAACTCTATTGAGAGAACCATTATCTAGACAAACTATGAAATGAGTTTTATTTTCTTTTTTCAAGAAAAATACGCAAGGAGTATTGAAGTTATCTGTGTCCAGGTTTTCATAGCTTGTGGCCTAGGCAAAGTCGGTAAAGCAGAAGACCCCTTTCGCAAGCCCAAACCGGGGATGTGGCATATTTTGGAACAACACTTCAACTCTGGCATTTCCATCGACATGGATCAGTAAACTATTTTTATCTCTTGTTTTGTTTCTATATCACTGTTCTCCACATGAAAGACTTAGAATAGCTACCTTAATGATCGGGTAATGCTAGGGAGACCAAATTTTTAAACCAAATTGTGTAAACCAAATAATGTGGTTGGTGATGATTGGATTATTAATTAAGTGTCGATTAACTTGCTTATTTCCTATTGGTGATACATCATTTGATTTAAAAATTTGGTCTCCTTAGCGTTATCCTTAATGATCAGTTAGTTTAGTTTGTTTCAATGGCATTTATTATCAAAAGAACAGGATCGGTGATCGTATAAAAGCCCTTTCTGTCTGCATTGCAGATCCTTTTATGTTGGTGACGCAGCCGGGAGACAAAAAGATCATAGTGATGCTGATATTAAATTTGCGGAGGTACAAACATACAATACCATATCACACGCATGTAGAAATTTAAGCTGGCGTATGGTTTTCTATGCTACTGTTGTACTTACTGGTGTACACGGACTTTCTATTTCCTTTCATCCATTATTAAATCCTTTGAGCATAGTTGTAGTCCCGCCTTTGTCAATCTACTAAAAGGGTACATCAATCTGAAAAAGAATATGTAAAGTTCATGCAGTTTCTGAATAACATCTCTATATATGTTAGTAAATAGTAAGTGCTAAAATTGTGCCGCAGTTCCACTGTATCAGAATAGTATAACTTTTTCTCTGGTAAGAACAATAAAAATTACTTGCACAGAACAGGATTAGTGAACAAGGTTTGATAATAAATGGTTCTTGGAAGGATTTATACATGAATTCGTGAGTTAGGATTGTTTAATCTTGGTTCATAGTCTTAGTCCACATAAGCCTTGCATGTCTTTCTTCTTCTTGTTAGTAAACGTGTGAACATGCAAATGAGTAAATGATTGCCAGTCGCCGAGGTTTCTTTGGTTTATCTAGCATAGTCGAACAATGGTTCTAGTGCTTGGACATTATCTTTGCTGGTTTGAAATTACTCTCCCTTTCAAAATAAATTTAAATGAGGTTCAGTGCTTATAGTTTTTCTGTCTTTGCAGGCCGTTGGTGTTAAGTTTTACGTCCCAGAGGATTACTTTGGTGTTTGAGGAATTTTTCGGTCACCAGCTCCAGCCTCCAACTGCAAAATTCAGCGTCACGTTGGCTGTCAATGTTGTAGGGGATGTTTAAAATTAGATTTTATTTTTCCTTTTCTTGCTATGCTCCTCTCTGTTGCAATGAATTAAGCACCGGATGAAACCCTACTTGTAAATTCTTGGATTAGGATAAGTTACTTTCCACTGTGTAGTCTCGCAAAGATTCTGTTTTCTTTTGAAAGGAGAATGGATTTGATGAATTCACTTCTAAACATTCTTCCCACGTTAACACAATATTCTTGTATGCGCCCATGGAGAAATTTTTGGGTGCGACCATCTAGACCTTGTGGGTGTCACACACAAAACACCCCGCTCCTGTATAATGGCCTCGCACAGCCCTTTGTGTTTGCTGCTGGGTAGTTCGGACTAATGGGTTTGGAGGGCATGTTCTTATGCAATGGGGCAGTCTTATGAGGGGCACACATAAACCAGAGCAGCAAAAATATTGTTTTAAAGTAACTTTTTCTGGTTTGGGGGGCAAGAAAAAAGGTGACTTTTCTAGTTTATGAGTGTCTTTTTGGAGTTGGTATTTAGTGGTCCGGATTATTGTCTAGTCCTGTTTTATATTCATTAAATTGTCAAGTAAACAAAAATATTATTTTCTCAATTCAATCATGACCGTTCATTTCTCGTGCTATCGAGTAGTCCGGATTACTAAAAAAATTGGTCTTTTTGATAATTTGGTAATTTCCTTTTTTACAGTCGTTACTTAGGTGACGCACATCATAAGCATTTGAGTGTCTGGTAAGTGTAAAACTCAAAGCTTGTGACTTGGAGAAATGTTTCAATGCGATGAGAACACAATTCGGTACATCAAGTGTCATAATGTAATTGGTTAGAAATTTTCCTTTTCAAGTTTCCAACCAATTCTATTATGACACTTCGTATGCTGGATAGGAAAAATGTCTCCGTGAAACGTGGCAAACATCCCATGCAATAGTACGATCCAACAGCAAGAAGAGGAAGCAGGTTCCTAGTTCCTAATTCCTAGTTGCATGAAATGAATTGAATTGGATTGGTCACAGAAGGAATTAGTCAACAAAAGCAATCAGGAATAATCAGCAGCAAAAGCAAAAGCAAAAGCCATGGATCCCTACTTCCAGCAGAGACTCAGAGATGAAGTAATCTACCTCCACTCTCTCTGGCACCAAGGTCCCCCTTCCTCCTCCTCTAATCCTAACCCTAGATTCCACCAACCCAATCCCTATCCCAATCGCAATCCCAATTTCAATCCCAATCCCAATCCCAATCCCAATCCGTATAACAGACCCAGACCCAGAAGAAATGTTACAAACCCCTCGCAACCCGACCACCTTCCCCAATCGGGTCATCAAGGCCCCTCCTCCTCCTCCTCCTCCTCCTCTAAGAGGAAGAGAAACAGAAATTCAAGGCACGAAAGAGAAAGACCGGCCAAGAAGAACCCCTCCCAACCCGACCCGCTTCCTCCGCATTCCGGCCCTCCTTGGCCCTGCCCCAGCCCCGCCCGTGACTCTGCCCCGGGCTCATCCACCCAGTGGCCTGCAATGCCCGCCAAGCCCAATTCGGCTGCGGTGGCCCAACCCCCTTCCCCTGAAGAACAAGCAAGGCTCGCTGCACTGAAACTGCAGCACGGCGCCCTGGACTCTTGCCGGGGGTTGTTTTCCGTCAATGCTGGGTCGGACGGGGAGGAGTCCGAGGCGGAAGAGAGTGAAGATGGAGATGACTACTGGGTTGAGAACGGCGAAACAGAGGAGTACAAGGTGCTGTTGAATTTGTTTGTGGAGAGGAGTGAGCTGAGGAGGTACTATGAGGTGAATTATGAGAATGGGGAGTTCTGTTGCTTGGTGTGCGACGTGTTGGGAAAGAAGAAGAGGGTCAGGAGCTGTGTTGGGCTTGTTCAGCACTCGATTTCCATTACCAACACGAAGAAGAAGCGGGTTCATAGGGCTTTTGCACAGGTGGTGTGTAAGGTTTTGGGTTGGGATTTTGACAGGCTGCCGACGATTGTGCTCAAAGGCGAAAGGCTCGGTCTTTCATTGGAGAAACGGGGCCAGGAACAAGTAAGTGGGGTTTTTTTTCATTGTTTAATATTGCTTTGTGGTGGTGGTTGTTTTGGTGTATATGAATTGGGTTGAGTTGCGAATGTTGCAGGGTGAGGCTGACGTGAATGCTGGTTCATCTGAGGGAGTTTTGGTTTCTGTTGAAGACAATGTGGCACTTGAAAATCCTATGGAAGCTGAAATTGCTTTGGAAGACAATGTGGCATCCGAAAATGCTGTGGAAGACAATGTGGCACCCAAAGACACTATGGAGGACGATGTAGCACCTGGAGACGCTATGGAAGACAATGTTGTAACTGAAAATGCTAGGGAAGATAATCTGGCAGCCAAAAATGCTGTGGAAGACAATCTGGTAACTAAAAATGCTATGGAAGACAATTTGCCAGCCGAAAAGGCTATGGAAATCGAAAATGCTGTGGAAAACAATGTGGTAGCAAAAAATGCCCTCGAAGGCAATGTGGCAACTGAAAATTCTGTTGAAGAGATAGTGACAGCTGAAAATGCTGACGAAGATATTTTGGTAGCTGAAACCAATGCTGTGTGTAAAGAAGTAATGGATTGCCAGGTTAGTTATGTCTTTCGCTGTTTAACGTAATTTTTGGTTCATGAGTTGTACATGAGTTTCGGACATAACAAAATGTGAATTTTTTTTCTTGTAATGTGATTTCTGATATGGGATATGTTTTTTCAGAAATCTTTCGAAGGTGATTATACAAATGAAAGCACAGAAAGCATGGATAACGGAATATCAGAAATGGAAGCAAACAAAGAAACAGTGGATACTTGGGTAAGATGATTGCTCTTAAATTGAACTAAATTGATAATCCACTTTTCAAATGAACTAGTTTTCGTTTTTTTTTTTCCCTTTTTTCTTTTTAAATTTTATATTTGATTTTAGCTACCCTGCCCAGGGCTTTGTTGGTTAAAAGAATTTAATGGCATACGTGCCTACTGCCTTTTTTGTTAAAATCATGTGTTATCCAAAAATTCGTATTTTTACTCACTTTTGTAAAATGCAGGGAACTGATCAAACACTGGTGTCAAAGAATGAATGGCCATGTAAAGAGTCCAGCATTTCCTCATCGACAGTGTTAGGTTGGCCGACCTTTACTTCTTCCCCAGCGTCTGCAACATGCTCTATTCCAGTGGAAGAACAAGCGAGGTCTGCTGAAGCGAGGATACAGCAGAAGGCCTTGAAAGAATGCCTGGATTTCTTTTCTGAGAAAGATGGCTCATACAGTGATGAAGACAACAGCGAAGATGACGAGGAAGGTGATTTGATGGATGAAGATGGGTGTGAGGAAAGTGAGCTAAAGTTCTTTTCAAGAATATTTACGGAAGATGGTGAGTTGAGGAGTTTTTATGAGAAAAATTACGAAGCTGGGGAATTTTGCTGTTTGGTTTGTTGCGCATTAATGAAGAAAGGGTGGAAGAGGTTTAAAGGTGGTGTTGCGCTTCTTCAGCACTGCAATGCAATATTAAAGACAAAGAAGAAGGCGGCTCATAGGGCTTATGGGCAGGTTATTTGTAAACTCCTTAGTTGGGATATTGGTCGGCCTCCAACCATTGGCTCCATGGATAAAACTCTTGGAGAACCTTTGTCAGAATCAGACAATTTGCCGGTAAGTAATATGTGCGTATGATATGTTGACTATGGTTCTTCAGTTCTATAAGTATTATAAATTTGAACATTGCAGGGTGAAGTGGAGGAAAATGTTGACGATCTCAAGGATAACATGGTTGTATCAAATGAAAATGTGGACTGCATGAGTGGTTATAATCGTGAAATGGTTTCAAATGAGGAATCTGATGTTGCTCACAGTAACGGAACATCAAAGACACCTGAGATGCAGGTCAGTTTCAACTTGTTCTTTCCTCAACAAAGTCAAGTGAATCGCATATTATTATTTTGTGCTTACTGACATGTATATACATCATAAATTCATAATAACATTTCAGTAACTTGGATCCCATTTTAAAATTGCAGGGCGTGCCCGAGGAAAATGTGGTTGTTTCAAATGAAAACATGGACTCTATCAGTGGTTATAATGGTGAAACAGTTCCAAAAGAGGAATCTGATGGTGCTCACGGTGATGGAACATTTATGGTACCTGGGTTGCAGGTGAGTTTGAACTCAGTTGTTCACTCCTCAACAAAGTCAGGCGAGTCGCAGGTTTTTATTTCATTGGTGATAATGTGTATGTCATACATTCATAGTTACATCTGAGTGTTAGAACTTGGTTATAATTTTGAATTTGCAGGCTGAACCTGACAAAAATGTGGATGGTCGGAATGAAGATTTGAATGTCTTTATGGAAAATTTATGACATAACTCCCAAAGAGGTACGTGTTTGGCAATCTTAGTTATATTCGAGTGCAACGACATCGCTTTTCCCGGCAGGACAATCCTAAGAGAGATCAGCTTGGTCACAATGACGATTCGGTGTATCGATCATCATTTACGTTGATCTAGTGAATCAATAGTAGAATTTCATATGTGGCACTTTTACACAGTTACTAAGTAATATTGTACATGTTAACTTAGCTGAAGCTTTTGCAAGGCCATTCTTCAATGTATGAGTTGAATATATGCATTTGTCCTTTTGAAAGAGTTTCTTTTATTGTGACGGTCGCACTGCCACGTTATGATGTCTCTCGTTTGCATAAGAGATTGGAAAGTTTTGAGTTAGGTTACAATGGTACTTACTAAACAGTACAAATTTTAATCAAAATCTAACTGGTGGAAAGATTCTTTAGATCCCTGTATGCAAAATCAAATCGTTGGTTTTCTAAATCACTCAGTGATACGTCCTACCAATTAGCACCATTTAGTGAACTTGGAAAATTTGAAGTTCCTGGCCCAAGATTACAGATCTAGAACTTGCGGCCTCAGATATGGACTTGGAACTTGCGACCTTGAAACTTGAAAACCAAGTCCCAAGTAACCCAAAACCTGAACCAAATATGATTTGATTTTGAATCTGTTCAAATTTCAATGCAACAATTCCCAGTGTGCTTCGATTGGGTGCTCAGACCTTCGCAGAAACTTTTCATCGTCCATGTTTGCGACTAAGGCTTTTCGGCTCAATGGCTTCAGGGATCCTAATATACGAAAAAAATCTACAGTACTCCGCCTCATAGAGCCCTTAGATCCAACCCAACGGATTCAAAGAAAAATGAACAACCATTGGATTGGATCGAAGAGTGGCGGAGTATTCAATAGACCGGAAGTTTTTAGCTTCAGTGTCATATCTTGAGGTGCAACATGAACGGCAAAACCGACCCCATTCAACATTTTACAATTATTTCTAAAATTACATATATTAAACACCACCAATGATTTCAACAGCAGCCCATGACATACTCGTACAAAAGCAACATTTACATAATAAGCATCGTCCAACCGAAACCGAAACGGAACCGTTGAATTTTCTTATGTAGAGCGGAGCACATAATGGAAATCTCCACAGGCACCAGCACCAGCTCTTTAAATAAACATTAAGAGAAAAAAACAATACAAAAGAAATGATCTTACTCGCACGCCAGTTTGGTGCCAAAGCTGGTAAGGCAAATAGCAAACGCCTGGAACGCTGACAAAGGCTGCCTATAATCCATGGTAAATGTATCATCACCCACTTTCCCGAACTGGAGAGCCGTTTCTTCATCTCCTTTCCCTCCTGGCTGGCTTGGGTCCACAGCTGCAACCAGTTGAAAGTTCTTTACTGATGCTACTGTGACCCGACCATGGAAATTCAAACACCAGCACTGCAACTGATCATGCCATCTTGGAGCTTTGTTCCTCAAAAAGGTGTAACCAGAACTTGTAGAAGCTGTTTTCTTCAACTTTAAATTGTCCAAAGGTTTTCCAATGGCAGTTTCATCTGATGGTGGGCAAATAAGCGGGCAAATCATCCTCCTTGGACCTCTTGATTTTAGAAGGTTGAACTTGTAAGAGACCTGCCCCACTTCAAAGTTGCCTGCCGGAACTTGGGGGCTTATTTGCTTGCTTGCAAAACGACGAGTAGACCTACTGCTAGCAGGCTTTGCACCACTATGCGGTGGCTGGCTGTCATAGATTGTAAAATTGGTGCCCAGAAAATCGGAGCTGAAATAGTTTAAGAAACCAAGTTAACATTCAAATTTGTTCTTTTAATTCAATGTAATGAAACCTCCTAAAAAACCAGTCAAGCTGATTCTGAATTCTAAAAAATGAGATCATGTCAACCTAACGTGGTATAAAACCTCTTACAGACATTCCAAAAAATGGTCCTCTAACTTAACTTCCTTTCCCAAGAATGTCTTACCTTAATTTTCCCACATAAGCATTACTTCCTTGGGATATGTCATCAGCATCAAGTGATATTATATACTCAGTGTTAGTGCCATGCCTGTATCTCCTCGCTGCTAAAAGAAACTTTCCCTTATCGGTGAATGCTGGGAAGGGGGGGAAAGGAAAAAAAATATCACAGGAGAATGAGAAAACATTCAACCTTTAAGCATCCATGCAAGCTGTCAAGAGCCACTCACATAAAAAGTATCAAATAAAACAAAAGTTTAACTCCACTATATTCAATAGGAGTATTAAGTAGGAAACGAGAGTTACTATAGTCCCGATCTTCTGCACAACTAAACGACTACCATAAATAATAATTTGGCTGCGTCACAAACCAAAAGAGTCACAGTAAGATAAACCTTTCAAACTTAAAAGTCTACTCTACAAAAGTAATTCTCAGTATCGATCAAGTGCTCCTCCAAAATTTCTTCTTCAGCAAATGGTTAACAGTTTAAAACCTATAACTCTCTAATTGTTAGAGCTAGACCTGCTCTTTACATGTAATTAGGTTAGGGAAGGCTGCGAACCAAATTGATATAAAGTCAAAAGCTATGTAAGACCAAGATATTAAAGGTTTTGTTTGACAATTCTGAGATTGCCCAGCTCCTGCTGAGTCAAGTCAACTTAGCAATTCAATCACCCGGAAAAATCTTCCATTTTTGCCGTCACATTAAAGTCACTTAAATAGGGTTGGCCCAAGAAATTTTCCCCCTTCGAGTATTGACTTTGGCGACTTACAGGTCAAAATTTGAAATAGTAAAAGTAAAACAGCTTCTGAAGACACATAGGAGTAAGTAATCCTGAAGTTGTTCTCATGTACATACTTACATGAGGTAAGTGCAAGATAAAGGTAAAACGTTGAGGTCTTCTTGTTTCGTTTTATTAGACATTGGTGGGGAAAATCGCATGGTCCTGGCTGCAAGAATGACAAAAGTGTAAGATCATCAGTTTCAGATCAATTTATCAAAAACACTAAATTTAAACCACTGAACACGGTACTATTGTCCAAGGTTCTAAAAGACGCTAGGCGCTAGTCGGGCGGCGGGCTAGGGCCTAGCGCCTAGGCGGCTAGACGGGTTATAGGCGGGCGCCTAGGCGGACTAGGCGGATATAAGTAAATCCATTATATTTCGTGTAAATAAGTGTCAGTTTATACTTAAAATATATATAATTTCATCATAAACTACAAAATAGAATGACATATTTATTATAAAGTATTGGAACATAATGAAAACATGGGGAACAAGCATATAGTGTGTGCCCATTTAAGTATTCAACAAGTCTCTTACAATTTATTGAAAAAAATTAAATGCAAATTGAAAGTTATCTATTTTCTATCAAAGTGAGTCGCAACCTAGGCAGGTCTGGGCGGGCTAGGTGTTCTAGGCGGGCACCTCAATTGGTCTAGGCGCCCTTTATTAATTTTCAAACGCCTAGGCATTAATCGGGGCGGTGACCAACCGCCTAGCGCCTAGGCGGGGATTTTTAGAACAGTGCTATTGTCAATGATAAACCGGAAGAAACTTAATATTAAAACTTCACTCTCACTTCAAGACATGACTGAAAACAAGATAACCAGAAGCATAAAAGAAACAATCTTAAAATTTCATTCTCTTTTCTCCGTACAGACTATCATTAGAGTATAACAATAATCTGCCAAAAAATCCATAATTTCTTCATTAACAGTTTAGATTTTAGTTCCGGTAAATGGAGACATAACTTAGTATGGGGAATTTCATAAAATTCATTGTTTTTCAGACAAAACACAAGATTCAAAACATTATACGAAATACAAATGTCTGGGTATTTTCTGGGAAGAGCATGTATAAATTTCGAACTTCCAAATTCTTGGTTAACAAGTATACACTCATACCCCAAAGGGGAAACCAAATCAGCTGCAAAATGGGGAGAATATTGATTAAACCCACAAAAGGATATAAATGTGGTGTTTCAAGGCATGCAACTTCTTATCAATGCACATTCTCCAAATCTTGCTCTTTTTTCCTCAGAATTACGCAAATTCATTCTGATCACAGATGAAGCCTGCGATCCAATAAAGTTTTAAGCTAGTTCATATTCCTTGATCTTGCGAATTGCAAGCACCCAAGAAAATACGCTTATAATTGCAGACTTCAATAGTAAATTTCATTTTTGAAACCAATCACGACATCGTACTCAAAGGGGGAACCAAAACAGCAGCAAATAGGGAAGAATGTTGAGCTAATCCCGCAAAAGGATACAAATGTGGTGTGTTTCAAAGCATACACCTTCTTAAAAATGCACATTCTTTGAAAGTCACTCACTTTTTTCAAAATTCACTCTGTTCACAGATGAACCCCCTTGGCATCCCAATCAAAGTTTTCAGATTCCAACAGTGAATTTCACCATTAGTTTTTGGGAAACTGCAGAATGCGAAATCTTCCAGGAAAAAAACAACTTTCCACACAATCATTACCGATCTTCTAAAAACTATTCAAATTCCAAATTACACAAACTCATTTAACCTAAATTCTCCTAAAAACTAAACAAACAAATCGAAAATTACATCGCCAAGGGCATACCTGTTTAAGGCACGAAGGGAAGGTAATTTTGCCACTGTACGAAGGAGACCGCGCGATCTCCTTGGTGATATCCCTCCACCGCTTGCAGACACAGGCACAAGCGACGACGTTTTCGCGGTGAGGCCACTTGTCCTCCCTGGCCTCCACTCTCCGTATGATCTCACCGAGCAGCTCCGGGAGCATATCCGACCACGAAGATGACGACGGCGACGAAGATGAGTCAGCACAGTCCGAGTCGCGGACGACTCGGCGGTCGCCCCCACGCGCCTGATCCTCGTCGCTGAGCTTCAATTCCCTGAACGATTTGGAGAATTTCCGGGAGCGAAAGGCTTTCCGCAGAGACATGGGTTCGGATTGGGGCTCTAGGGTTAGGGTTCCGATCTCGAACTCGCTGGTAAAGAGAAGCAGTTTTTTTTCCTTACAGAGAGAAAAGAGAGCGAGAGTGGTAGGGGTTGATGATGAATGAGAGAAAATGAGTTTTGATAGAGAGACGGGGCTGTGACGGGTGATATTTTGGAGGCCAATGGGAGAGCGAGGATTGGACGCGTGGGGAGATGGGATGTGGAGGTTAAGGGGCATTGGGTGACGGGGATGTGAGGTTAGTGGTGTAGTCAAAGTGTGGTGGGCGTTTGACTGGTTCTATTCAACGTTAATAGCTGAAACCCGTTAGCAGCAGAGTACCGTAACAGTGACTGCCATTTATGGCTTATACTTTGTTTGTTTGTGTCTCATATTTGTTGTAGTTCTATTTTAGTTAGGAATGTGATTGTGTAAATATAATAAATCGTTATAGGATTTTATAATGTTTTTCGATAGTTTTTTTTTATTGTAATGTATTACTTGAAAGATGAGAATATTTTAAAAATAAAATGATTGTCTAATTCTAATAATTTATTGTCACTTGGTACTACGTCTAGTGTTATTCATTTTTATTTGTAAATGAGATGTCTTAGTTTCATTCTCGCCTAAAGCGAATTTGAACCACATTATTGCTAGCTCATTGTGACTTGTGATACTTAACCAACTCTCCACCCTTTAGTGGAGATAATATCGTTCGTTCAACAAAAAAAAAATTCAATAATTTATTCTTAATTAAGGATAAATTCAAATCTTAGCATAACCAACTACGATATTGAAACAATATTATTCTTAGTACTCTACAACCAATGGGATAAAATTAGTGGGACTAGGTCCGTCTTCCCTTAGAATGTATGAAACTTTCTCATCTTCCGCAGAAAACCTTCTTCGCATGAAGCAATTTTTTGTATTTTCCAAAAACGTCTTGAATCAAAAGATATATTGTCAAGGCTTCGCGTGATACCTGATCCTTCTCTTCTTGCCTAACTCCTTATCTCTTATTTTTGCTCCATCTCTAGCCTTGTCTTACTCCATATTCAGTGCATGTTGGCGAGCCAATTCGAAAATTAATTTTAGTAATCATTATTTGAAGAATTCCTTCTTGCAACTCTTTTCTTAGCAACCTTCTTACAAATAGGCCTCGATGTTTCTTGGGTTTGTGTGAACAATTCAATTGGGGTTTCCTATGGTGCCTCCAATGATGATTCTTGACATGCCTCGATCCCGATATCTGAAGGACAACGGGATGGCCACGTGCTGGAGACACCCAAGGTGACGCAAGTCATTTTATGAATGCATGTGCCGAGAACATGTGAAACATGCATATAAATTTCGAGCATAACTACGCAATGTAATATTCAAATACAACCTTAACAAAATAATATAATAAGTTCAACTGCCAACAAGATAATAGTGATAATGCATGATATGTTCAGAGTATACTACTAATTCAGAATACAAGTGGAATGTGTAACAGAAAGTGCTATTACAAAAATGTCCAAGCGGAGAGAATGACACAAAGTCACTGGTATGGGAATGCCTCGAAGCTCGAATCGTATGCCTAATAGTTTGAATCATATGCCTTGTTCCTAGGTCCTGAGGGGGCGCAAAACAAAACATGAGTGGACCAAGTTGATATATAAGTAATACTAAAACAATTATTCATCAATGTATTAACCCCCAAAGTTTATGAAAACTCAATAGTATAATAGGTAATAGGTTTTCCGAAAGCCCTAGCATGCCATAAAACTTCATAAAACATATATCATATATAGTGTGCTTAGTAGTGGTATCAGAATCGCCTAAAGGCCTCCATTCGCCTGTAGGCCCCTACATCACCCGACCGAAGCCATATATATATCTTCATTCGCCCGTAGGCCCCTACAGCACCCGACTGAAGCCATATATAGATATCATTCGCCCGTAGGCCCTTACAACACCCAACCAAAGCCATATATAGATATCATTCGCCCGTAGGCCCTTACAACACCCAATCGAAGCCATATATAGATATTATTCGCCCGTAGGCACATAGTATAAGTAACCACTGAATAAGCACAATAAAAACATGAACATAATATTTCCAAAATATATGTATATATCTCAACATAGCTCAATAGCTCGAACATCATATCTTAAATTATATTCGTGAATATCTCAATAAGTATAAATCCAGTGAAGCATGATATGTCATAAAACATAAATCCAATTTACTCATAAACGTTTCATAAAACGTAGACATAAAATCATGCTTTTCATGTATGCATTTCTAATAGTAAAATCTTGCATTTGGAAGGGGTCCACTCACACATACTCCGTAGTCGAAGAGCTGTGCGAACTAGGGAGGATAAAGACGCCACTAACAAACGCACCTAAGCACATAGAGGGACCAATTAATAAAACTATACTAAAACGATTGAATTTTGGGAAATAGACGTCATAAACGGATTCAAGACGTCGAAAAACCTAAGGGGGAACCTCAGGTACCCCCATGCGCCGCCACGCACAGAGTTGGGTGGCCGAAAAATTGGCCGGAAAAGTCGCCAGCATTGCCACCGTGGACGACGGCGGAGCACAGTACCTCTGATGGAGGCACATGTGTTCTATGCGCCAGCCAAGACAGGTGCCCACGCGCTATCTAGAATCAGGGTTGTGCTAAGGGTTTGGGTTTGGGCTTGGCTTAATGGGTTGGGTCTCTGAGTTGGGCTCGTAGCATGGCCCAAAGGTTTGGGCCGGGTAGCTATTGGGTTTGGATCCGGGTTTGGATCGGGTCGACCCGGTTTCAAGCCATGGATCAGTCGGTATCTAGGCAAACCTTCAAATGCTCATAGCTTCTTCAATACTTAACCAAATCAAGTGATACAAAAACAAAATTTGTAGTTCTTAATGAGATGAAGAGAATGGTACCTTTCACTAACTCGCCATGGGTTGACCGAAAAACACTTCGAAAGTGGCAATGCTGCAGGAAAAGTGGGAAAAACTCACTCCGAGCTATTTCTGCGTTTAACAAGCTTAAACAACTTACAACAAGCCTCTATCTAACCTTAAAACCCATCCCAAGGGTTTCTAGGAACTTACCCATGTCGAAAAAGTCACGAAAGTCGTCGGAGTTCGTCGGGGGAAGGTGCACAGTGATGGTCACGGTTGAAGTGTCGAGTTTGGCTTGAGGTTTTGAGGTCCAACATCCAAGCCTTGAGTCTTGGGGTTGTTATTGTTGTGAGAGTGAACTCAGAGAGAGAGGAGAGGGAGATCGCAGAGAGAGGGCACATGGATAGTTAAAAGGGAAGAGAGAAAGTAAGGTGGAGAGAGAAAGAAAGAGTGTTATAAAAGGAAATAGGAAAAATCTGAAAAATAGAAGAGGGTATCCGGATAGGGTAAGGCTAAAGGGACAAGAATCCCAAGTGGGTCCCCTTGGTTCGTAATTTAAGAATCGATAAGACGAAACACAAAATATCTGAAAACGTTCGACGGTTCGAACGCAGAATCTTCCTTATACATCCAAATTCGAATTTGTTCGCACCTATACGTTCATGACAATGAGTACGATGCGAATAAATTAATTAAATTAAGACTACACATTTTGACGAGACGGTCAATGAAAGTCAACTCAAGGGTACAACGGTAATTTCATAAATCTGATAGTATAAAATATGATGAATCGAGGATGGGGTTTCACAATTCTTCAGTAGTTGATTCGTTATGAGAGTCTCGTTCAATACAACTTGTGGACCACTAAGCTGAACTGTGTACTTCAAAGTATGCTTCATAATGTTCCAACATTCATGCATTATGAATGATTCCTTGTTTTCAAGATTAAACCACATTTGTGCCTGTAGTTGCTGACACAAAAATTCTGAAACAACATAATTGTTGGAACCAAATTTGCGTACATTTGAGGACAGAAGCAAAATTCAGTCAAAATTACCCATGGACTACAACGAGGGGATAATGAGGTTGATTGGAATGTGTGATTGAATCCAGATTTAACTGCTTACATATCTCCAGGGGAGGAGAATAAAATCACTTGTATAGTTCTAAAGAATGAATGGTGTGATGTATACTGCATCGTGAACCATCCTTACGAGTAACCTATGGCGGGGTGTGTAGGAGAAAAATCTCCATGTCTACACGTAAACGACAACGTGTATGATAGAATATGTATGAGTGATAACGTATATCAGAACTATCTATGAGAGAATATGTATGATTGGTAACGTAAATTAGAACCAGGGAGATAAATGTGAAACTCGTCCCTAATTTGATGTATTTTCATATTGTCGGACTTATGAAATTACCAATTTGCCCTTGAGTTGACTTTCGTTGACCATCTTGTCGAAATGCGTATTTCAAATTTTATTAATTTATTCTTATTGTACTCATCACTATGAACGCTTAAGCGCAAACGGATTCGAAATTGGTTTTGTAACGAAGATTTTACGTTCGAAATGTTGAACGTTTTTGGATACTTTCGTGTTTCGTCCTTAGTGACTTTGTTTTGTGAGCCACTAGGGCCCACATGTTTCCTCCCTTTTCCCTCTCTGTGACCTCATTCCTTTTTCCTTTTCTGAAAAACACACACACACTCTCTCATAACTTTATCATCTTTCTCCCTCTTTACACTCTCGGCTCTCTCTCTAACCACCCTCTTTGAGGGTTTTTCACATAAAAAACAATACAACAATGACAACAACATCCCCCACCATAACCCTAGTGAACTCATAATCGAAGGAGAAGCCTCCAAACCCTTCCAAACTCGCTGCACAGTACTTTCACTGTTCACCAAGTTTTTCGACGAGTTTTCACGTTCTCCGACGAAGGTATGCCTCGAACTTCATCCAAAAGTTGTAGATCGTGTCTTGGTGTATGTTTGGAAGTAGTTTTGAGAAGTTTTGGTGATGTTTGGATGTAGGAGTCTCATGGGGAAAGCATCCCCAGTTTTTCGGCGAGCACCGCCACTTTCAAGGAATTTTCCGACCAAACCACGACGAGTTAGCCATCAAGAAAGGTATCATTCTCTTTGTCTCGTCGAGAAGTATGATTTTCATTTTTGAATCACTTGATTTTGTTGAGTATTGAAGAAGTTATGAACGTTTAAAGTTTACTTAGTTTTCGGCAAGTTCCCAAGTTTTCTCACGGACTAGTCACCTTTCAAGCCATTTTTTGGCCATCTCTAGCAACCATTGGGATTCCAAATAGGTACAATCTTGTTTTACACTTTCCTAGCTTCGTTTTGAGATATTATGGGTCGAATTTGGTTAAGAAACAAGTGATTTACGAAACTTTGAAAATTGCCTAAACTTCTAGCCAAAAACCTAGTTTCCGATGGGTTTTTCGGTTACCGGGTCGACCCGAACCACAAACCCAGCTACCTGGCCCAATTATGCTACCCAGCCCAATAACTAAAAGCCCAACCCATTAAACTAAGTACTGGTTTGGTACTGAGGTGCTTTTATAAAAAGTGGGTATAAAAAAAAGTTGAGCTAAAAAAAGTGTTTGGTAAACACTTAAAAATAGCTTATTTTCACAGTTTTAGGTGAAAAAAGCTGAAAATGAGAAGCAGCAAAAATGAGTTTATTCTCATAGCACAACAGAAATAGCTTTTTTTCAAAGCACAATAATACCAAACCAGCCCTAAACCCAACCAAAGTAAGGCCCAACCCAATAACCTAGTCCAACCCAGAAACCCAAAGCCCAAACCCAGATCCGACCCGTTGACTGTTGACCTAACCTGTTGACCGTTGACTTTTTGGTCGTTGACTTTTGGTTGACTTTTTCAGGTTTTGACCAAGACCCTTTCTAGACTAATTTCGACGTCCTGATTCCAAACCCGCACTCAGTTTTCCCAAATTCAATCGTTATATTATAGTTTTATTAATTGGTCCGTTTCTGTCTTCTTTAATTTGCACGGCTCTTCAACGACAGAGTAAGGTGAGTGGACCCCTTCCAAATTGCATGATTTTACTATTAGAAATGCATACATGAAAAACATGGTTTTATGAAACGTTTATGAGTGAATTGGATTTACGCTTTATTGAAATATCATGCCTTATCAGATTTACATTCTTTGAAGGATTTATGATTTTATATTATGAACCTGTTTTATGATATGATGTTTTGAGCTATTGATGTGACGACCCGTCCCAAATTATTATATATATTTATCCTCGAGTATGTAAAGTGACGATAATGCCCTCGGGGCTTAGTGGTGTGGATGTACGTATATAGTTTTAAATTATTTTTCTCGCTGACGTAATTAAATTGTACGCGTCGTCACGAGCGTGTTGACACGAGTTAGGGCCGAATCGGGTTCGTAACGAAAATGTTACAAATGAATAAGTGGAATTGGGGTTGGTTTTATTTCCATTTAGACTCAATTGCTTAAGCCCTAAATCCTATAGCCCAATTAGGGCTTAAGACCATTTGAAATTGGCCAATCCCGTAACACACACCCATACACACACACATGCAACCCTCATCTCTCATTCCTTCTCGAACTCTCTCTCTCGTCCGTACGACCTGAGCTTTCCAACCTTCAAACACCATCAAAACACCATGGATTGAGCTTAAGGTTAGCATCTTCGTACTCTTCTCGACTTCCCAAGCTTGGTGGTACCGTCGGTTCGAGGAAAAGACTTGAAAAACTTGAGAATTTACGAGCTCCAGCGAGGTGGAAGTTTACTCCGATGTGATCACCAAGGTTTTACAAGGTTTTAAGGTCCAGAGAAGGTCCTAACCAACTTTATGGGGACCCTAGGCTAGTTTTGAAGTGATTTGGACGTCGGGACACACAGGTTCACTGAGTTGCAGGTTTAGCCAGAATCTTGAAGGATTTTCCAACCACTTTTCGTCGGTTTTAGGACTTCAAATAGGTATGGTTGTGTTCTATACTTCAAGAGCTTCAAATCCATATAAAGTTCGTGAATTTTGGTTAAGAAACGAATGAGATATTGAAGTTTTAAAATTTTCTAGTTTCCGACGTAACAGGCGGCGGTCAGCGGCGGCTCCGGCGAAGCCACCGGAGAAGAAGGGGAATATTCCGTCAACTTTAACGGAATATACTGACGGCGTTAGGTAACTCCGTTAGGGATTCCGTCAGCATGCCAGGCACGTGCCTACGCGTGAGGGCGCATGAGACATCAGAATTTTTTTCTAAAAATATGGGGATGCTCGTGGTGTTGAGTAAGCCACGATGGTATATTCAAACACCCTAATTGAGCAGCGTATGAGAAGTTATTACATGGTTTTGGTTATGTACTTTCGAATTAATGTTAAATTAGTTGTTTCACATATAGGTGAGACGTTTTCGAAGGACGAGCGTAGCCAGGCGAGACTCGGGGGTTACGACCCTGCTACATATCAGTGAGTGGGATTTTGTTTTCTATGTATATGTATAGATGGTTTACAATCCCAGAAACTGTTTTTAATTGAATTTACGTTTTAAATGCCATGTCATGGATGCATTACATTTTAGTATTTGCATTAGTATAGTTATGCATAATATTGAATGACGATGCGGAGGCCCAGGTAAGCTTCAGGTGAGTATTGTATGATGGTAGTGGTTGCGTTTATGGTTATGCGTAGATGCATTTAGAGCTCATTATGCTGCACCTCGGTATTAGTGCTCTAGCCCGAGGCTATGACACAGCCTTCACGTGATCGTTCACCTCCCGCACCGTACGCTTACCTTGGATCCAAGTTTGGTGCCAGCCTGTCGTACAGACCACATTAAGTGGTTCTAACTCGTAAGTGACCCGAGATTCATCGCACAGCCTTCACGTGATCGTAGCACTTGAGCGTACTTATTTACACCTAGCATGTCGTACAGACCACAATAAGTGGTTTCGACTCGTGTGCAGGAATTGGTTTATGAGCTATAAATGTTACATTTGGTATATTTATATTTATGGATATACTTTGTATCATATATTTTTATTTTTAGTTTGTACTCAATTGTAATTTGCAACCCTTTTTTTAATTTGTACTAAATTTCTTTTTAGTTTTAAATTGTACCATATATTAATTTCTTTTTGTGCCCCTTTCTTTAAAAGATTTATTTGTAGTCTAGTTTTTTTTTTTTTTTTTTTTTGTACCCATAATTTATTCATAATGTACCCATTCTACTTTATAAATGTACCACTTCTTTATATGTAAAGTGTACCAATTTTTTTTGTAAATGTACCATTTTTTATGTAAAATGAACCCATTTTTTTAATGTAAAATCAATAAATGTACCCCTTTTTCAATTTCAAATGTACTCTTATTTAAAAATATAAAATAAAACATTTTATTTTGTGAAAAACTAAAAAATCTGAAAAGGGTAAGAAGAATTATCCATCTTTGTAAGTTTATAGGGAGAAATTAATACTAAAATTTAATATTTTGTCTTTTAATTAAAGTATTCAAATTAATAAATTTATTCTAAGTTTGGTATAATAAAATTTCAATCAAAATAATGTATCCATATGAATGTTTGGGTACATTACTATATAGCTTATTTACAATTTTTTAACGCTATGGACATGTTCATTTGCTATTTATGATTTCATATTATTACATTGTTTTTATTCATTTAGTCAATAAAAAATTTTGAAAAGTTTTTACTGTAGCCGTTTCATATTATTACATTTGCAATATAATGAGGGACTTTAAATCTAGGATTTATATGCCACATATATATACACACATAATATGGGATTATAAATCTCATAAATGTCAAACATATAGAAATATACATATTAATATTGATATAATGAGGTTTTCATAGTCAAGGATAGAATACCATTAAGGTTTTAGTTAAGGAGTATTAATTAGTGACTAGAAACCGAATCCAAAGTCTCCCTTTAAACAAAGTGTGTTGTTTGCATAAATGTTTACATCTGCTGTACCATTCTAGGTTTTGAGTGTTAGAAAGTATTTATCTCTCAATCTAGATCTCTCCAATTAATTTTATTTTACTTTTAATTTTGGCATTGTTTATTTATTAAACTGTGCTCTCTAGATCGAAAAGGTTTTGTCTCCTTCAGCATTTGAAAATTTTGAAATTTTACCCTAGACGTTTGGAAATTTGCTGCTACATATTTGATTTGCAAATTTAATTTAAAAATTTATATCTCACAAGCACATGATCATGGGCCGCGTTAAAGGATTAGCACTGGCAAACTCTCTCTTAGTTTCTCTATTTTGTATCACCTCTGATCTCTAATTTGTTTCGTAGATCACACATACATTCATAACTGGATGAATAATCCAACAGCAACAACAAAAATGCATGCGTTAGCATGACTAGTAACGTCCATGCAGAAGCACAGGTGGTAGCTTGCATGGCAATGGGGCCTCACACGATGCCACGTCAAAATATCTTCCAACTACGTACCATCAACTTGGACCTTTGACGAAAGCATTTTGTCTCCTTTCCTTCCTTTTTCACAACAAAAAGAAAATACTTTGTTTCCTTCTACGAAGCATTCAATTCAAAGCATATACTAATCCAACGGTGAAAAGTAAATACGATTAATTCTTTATTTGATCAACGGTGCTGATGGGAGGATACAAAACACGAAAAGATCAACGTTAAACAACCTGCATACTATATGTTGGTAGTACTTCAAGACTGCAAACAAATTAACGACGGTGTATACCCGATTAACTTCCGCCGACGATCAAAAAACACCGTCTGATTAACATAACCGAAATTCAGACATTCCTACGCCGACGGTCCTGATTCAACCCCCAGCCGCGGACACCAAACTGCAACTCGGCAGCTGCAATCAAGAACTCCACAGCCTGCTGTGGAGTCAGCAGTTCCACCACTTTTCTCAGAGTCTTCAGCCGCAGTTCGTCAGCCTTCTTCAACACACTCACCAGCAATCCCATGTTCGTCTCCACATTAGTGCATTCACCCATCAGCTCACACGCCCCGTCTTGCCACTCCGATAACTCATCGGATATCGCATTCTCCTCTTTCACCTGCACCAAAAAATGAAGTAGCTAGCTAGCATCATTTAATTAGACCACTGATTCCAATTTTTTTCTTGTAAGAATATGTAAAGTTATAAAATCACATGTAGAACGCTGAGTGCTTACCTTGTTCACCCCGCCAAAAGGTGCTATTTAGCGATCCAAAAACGTCAACATGCAAATGCAATCTCATCTAATCGTTTGTAAGGGAATGAAGAGTGCAAAATATTAATTTTTTTTTGGGTGCTAATAGATGCTTTTGTAAATTACAAGAATTAAGTGCGAGTTCCAAATTTATATTAAACAAATCCACATTTTGTGATATAATTAAAAAACTTGTTATAAAATTGAAATGTCAATAATCCAACAGTTATCAAAATATTGTTGCGATATGATGACACTGCAGAATTTATTTTTTTTAGTTCAATTATTTTAGAAAGTTTTTGTTATTGATGTGGTTCATATACTTACAGTTTCGCACTGGAGGTCACTGACGCGGCGGAACTGGGAGGGGGTGAGGTCCCCAAGGTCTCCGGTGCGGTAGCCCCGGAGGATGTCAACGATGTGAGCCTCAAAGTGGATGGAGGACTCGGAGTACACAAGGTGGAAGGCAGTGGTGGGGCGCCAGCCGCCGATCCAGTGGAGGGAGCGCTCGAGGGTGGTGGCCCAGGGGGCAACAAAGACGGAGAGGGCGTCGCGCTCCGCAGCAAGGGACTTCACACGGTAGTACTCGGCGTAGTGGGCCATGACTTTCTGGACGACGTGGAGGAGTTGGTGGTGGTGGTCAGGAGTTGTGGGGGGTCTGGGACAAGTGGAGAGCTGGTGGACGAGGTGGTGAAGCTGCTCAAACCACGTCTCGTAGAGGCTGGTGAAGCTGCTCATTGTGGTGGTGGTGGGTTTAGTTTACTTGTCTACGACCGTAGATGAAAGTTTGGAGGGTTTTATCTTTGGTTTGTTGTGATGCCAAATTGGACAGAGTTTAGTTGTGACATGAACACAAGTGGTACACCACGTATTTTAATAGAAGTGGTGAGAAATTTTATTTTTTAAGTTATTAATTTTTTAGCACACATATCCCACGATTTATATAATGACACGTGATGTATTACCCCGTGTACCGGTCACACTGAAAAATCTCTCCACCTAATGGGAATGGGATGTGGGTTTTATGCGAAAGAAGAAATGGTGTTGGAGTGATAGTAGGGCACGTACATGGCTACGTGGAAGCAAGTTGGGCCACGCGGAAAATTTATAAAGGGGTGTGATATCCACACACCCCATTTTACTTTTCACACATCTTTTTAATTTTCGGCCGTCGGATCAGATGAATTGAAGAAGATCAACGGACAGAAATCATCAAGGGGTGTGTGAGAAGTAAAATGGAGTGTGTGGATAGCACACCCCTTTATAAAATGCCTTCTTTAATATAGTTCTTCAGAGTAAGATAATTTATTAATGTTAGAAAACGAGAACTTAATCAAACAAACTTTACGACTTACTAATTGTAAATCTATGAATACCAATAAATAATAAGAAAAAGAGTTACAAACGTAACATTGAAGTGATTAATAAAAAACAGTTTAATCTTAAAGAACCAAACAAAAAAAAACAAGAACTTTAACTTTTAAGTTTTACTTGAATGTTTAACATTATTATATAATAAAACAAATTCATTTTTAGGGTGTTGTTATTAGTATTCTAAATCTCGCATTGTGCACTTCAAATGTTTATATTTAAAAAAAAAATAACTTTTTAAGGAGTGCACAATAAGATTTTAAAGTACTACAAAAATAATTTTTTAATGAGGTCGTTTTTTAATTTCCTAAATTGAACATCAGCTCATTTTAAGAATTTGATTAAACATTTTTCCTACTGTTAAGGTCCACATATTTTATAAGTAACATATTTTAATGCAATATTGCACGATTTGCCCTTATAATGTACCTTTTAGTGATTAATAATTATCATATTCATATCCAAATCTCCTAAATGTAGTACATAAGTTTTAAAAATCTTAAAACACATCAAACTTGACCTAATTATGCTTATAATGTACATTTTCTTCCTCATTCCATACCACTAGCCTTCATGCACGTGCTCATGCGCGTGCAGAAGGCCTTTTTTGAATCACGGCGTGCTACGCACGACTGACACATTTTAAATGTATTTATATGCTTAACTTGACAAAAGGAAAGTCAAATATTTGAAGTAAATGAATAATTTTAGATCATGCTAGAAGAAACCCCTCATAAACCAATTAAAGCAGTTGAATTTACATAATAAAATCGGTCTCTATAGAATTTACATTAAGAATAGAGAAAATAATATTTAATAAACAACTGATTGAATCACATTATTACTAACTCATTGTGAGGCTAAACCCACCTCCTTCCCCTTAGTGTAGATAATATCGTTTGTTAAAAAAAGAAAAATAATCATTTGACAACTAATTTAATGTAATTTAATCACATTATTATCCGCATGCGAAATATTTTTTTTTATAACCGGCATTATACGCCTCTTAAGATGTTTTGGAAGTGTTTAAAAATAGAGAAAATAATATTTAATAAACAACTAATTGAATCACATTATTGATATCTCATTGTGAGGCTAAACCCACCCTCCCCCTTAGTGTAGATAATATCGTTTGTTAAAAAAAAAAATCATTTGACAACTAATTTAATCACATTATTATCCATGTGTGAAAGACTTTTTTTTATAACCGGCATTACACACCTCTTAAGATGTTTTGGAAGTGTTTAAAATAGAGAAAATAATATTTAATAAAAAACTGATTAAATCATATTATTACTAGCCCATTGTGAGGCTAAGCCTACCCCCTCCCACTTAGTGTAGATAATATAATATCATTTGTTAAAAAAAAAAACAATCATTTGACAACTAATTTAATTACATTATTATCCGCGTGCGGATGACCTTTTTTATAACCGGTATTACACGCCTCTTAAGATGTTTTGAATGTGTTTAAAAATAGAGAAATTGAATCACATTATATTAAAAAAAATACTATTACAATGACGAAAATGCCCCTGCCTCATTTTTTTGGGATGCCTTTGAAGTTTTTTGTCTTGGAAGCATTTTTGTCCAAATATTACTGTTGAAACTTGGTGACACCAAAATCACTATTCACCTTTTCCACTGACTATATATATAGAAGATACAAGTAACTAACGTGCTATCTTCTTCTACAACCATTAGCAATTTTTCATGCCATTGCTTTCCTCAATCGGTCCGTCAACCCTCTTCCGCTCTCCCTTGTCGATCATATTCATTTCCTTCATATTTCATTTTATGCACACCTTTTGATCTGAGTATCATTATCAAAGGTAAGCATTTTGTTTTAGCACACTTTTTACCTATCTTTCCATCTTTTTCACGTACCATGGTACATTTGGAAAATAGAATTTAGTGATACATTTCCTTTTAAAAGATGGTTTGTATTGGGTACATTTCAATTTAGCATTGTATACGTTTCAAACTGATATGTGGGTACATTTCAAGTTGGAATTGGTATGTTTCAAATTGTTATTATACGTTTCAATTTAGCATCGGTATGTTTCAAATTATTATGGATACGTTTTAAATTGACATGAGTAACTTTCAATTTGGTTTCAATTTAAAATTCACATCCATACATATATCTCATGGCGAAGAGCACTAATCTTAGTCCAAAGACTCCAAAGTAATCCTTTTGTCGACAACTTTTATATTTCAATGATAATTTTATGATGTGAACGAGCCAACAAAAAGGTATAAACCTTGACATGCCAAAAAATATTAGGAAAACTAATAAAAAGGGTTTCAAAATTTTGAGTTTTAACCAAAAGTCATCATATAACTCTATTTAATGATAAGGACAAGATAATGAAAAAAAAAGGAAAAAAAAAAAAAAAACCAAAGTAAAGCTCGTGCAATATATACTTCATCATCGCCTCATTATTCATCATCTCCTTCTCCTCCATCAACTACTCTCCTTGACAACAACGCCTCTCCTCTTTCTCTCAAACAATTTTATAATTTCCAATATTTCTGTATTAGACTACTGTTTGTGCACGAATTTAGTCAAATTCGTCCCTTGTAGATTACATACACAAAAGTAGGATTAGAAATTTTCTATTGTTTTATACATATATATTATTATATAACTACATATATAATTAATCTTCATCTACCGTTAAGTTTCATAAACAGTGGAGTACTGTTAAGTTTCATATACAATGTAGTAAGTTTCATAAATAGTTTGTGTAAAGATGCACAGGTCCGCACATCAGTTTTTATTTTTTATTTTTTAAATATTAAAATTATGTATTTTTCATTAAAATTTAAGTTCTTTTGTTCTTTTTATTAAAATTTAAGAGTTTTTCATTAAAACTTAAGTCTTTTTCATTAAATAAAGTTATAGAATATTTTTTTATTAAAATAAACTTAGCCCACACCCTTTTCATGAAAGTTCCCATAAATATTTTATAATTCAAAAATATTTTCATTTCAAAAAAATTAATGACATGCAAATAAAATAAATTTAAATATGCTTAGGTGGATATTAGTTTTATGCGTCTTAATCAAATTTAAAAAAAAAACACAAATGTTTAAAAAAATTATGTAGAAAAAGAGTGGGGATTCTAATTTTTTTCTTTTTTTATATATTACGTTGATACATGAATTTTTTATTTTTTTTTGCACAAACGATATGATCTACACTAACGGGAAGGAGGTGGGCTAAGCCTAACAATGAGCTAGCAATAATGTAGTTCAAATTCGCCTTTGGCAAGTATTGAACCTAAGATCTCTCACTTACAAGTGAAGAGGAATACCACTAGACTATAGTGCACAAACGATATTATCTACACTAAGAGTGAGGAGTGAGTTTAGTCTCATAATGAGTTAGTAATAATGTGGATCAAATTCGTCTTTGACAAGAATCGAACCTAAGACTTCTCAATTACAAGTGAAATTCGCGTTTGGCAAGAATCAAACTTAAGACTTCGCCTTTACTGCAGTACTAATTGTCATTCATGAGAGGAAATTTAAGACCTTAACTACTAGAGATTTTTCAGTATGTCCGAAACATAGACCAAAACACCATATGTCATTATATAATTGGAGAACCCTACAAAAAAAAAAATCTCTTTAATTATATAAATTATATAATAACATGTGGCGTACCAACGCTAAACTCTAGTACCACCCCCATATGTCATTACTAGCAAAAGTGAGAACATCACCATCTTCATCTTCTTCCGCGCATAGACGGGTTTGGGAGAGCGAAAGATGCTACCCCAGATTTTAATGGACTCTAAAAAATTTTTGCCATCTAATATTCATGTAGGTACAGATCTTTCTTCTTCATTTTGAATCCAACTCCAACTTATTATCCAAATTCCATTCAAGTGCAGGGGTAAAAAGGTCACATCCTCAACCTAGGCTAGGCTTGAACGGACTTCTACAGTTACCCTTGCTAGATGCACACATTGATCCAAATTGGAGGTAATTTGGATAGGAATTGTACCAAGACTGATAAGAAGCATAACCATAAGGGTACAATTAACAGTTTTTTCACCACAAGAGTAAAATTGACATGCAACCCACACCGCATCGATGAATGATGACGAGTCCAATTTAGTCTGTAAATGTATAGACATGGTTGGAGATTTTCAATCATGACACACATTCTGAATCCAGTGTGGTTAGCCAGATCAATAATCTTCTTGATCGTTTGACAAAAAAAACGTTTCTAAACAGAAAAACAAAAATCTAACTGCAACAGATAAAAATATGTAGCCAGAAGAATGTCAGACTCGAACAATCACTATTGGCAAAACTATATATATCTCAAAGCAGCTGCAGACCCTCTATTTTTTACAAACTCCGTTCTTATGACACAACTAATTTTGACATTTATGGAGTGAAACATTTGAAGAGAACTGACATAACATATAACCTACGTTATGTGAAGGTTGCAGAACTTGGTAGAGTGACGGCCTCATAGCACATTATGTATAGTTAGAAGTTAAACTACAGAGATTAGCGCATAAGTATCTCAGAATAATCAAAAGGGCAAGTTCAAAAGCGTGCTGCAAAATCCATGACAGAACCGTATGAAACTACCAAGTTCCTTGCCACTACGAATTACTAACAAATCGCCTATTTCAGGACTATCACTAGGTTTAGCTTACTAATAGCTTTAAAGCATGCTTGTTGCTCACATACGTGGAGATGGTTTAAGGTCTAGCATCAAAACAACTTCACAAATACAAAGTCCACAGACATATAATCGACATCTTCAAGAGTACAATGTATGACCGTCCAAAGGTGAATAACTAGAAGCATGCTTCTACAGGATTGCCTGAACTCTTCTCTAGCTTTATTCACCGAACAACAAATGACGAATTAGCTTTGGCTTGACCTTCAAGGCGAAAACTCTACCTTCCTTATACAGTCAAGGAACAAGCTCAACAGAGGAAGGGTGCAATGCATACTACTGCATGAATCAAACTATGGACTCCACAAAACTTGACACAAAAAAAGCCGAAAAGAATATAAAATCGAAAATTCATCCCCAATCTCCAATCTCAAGTTGATTTTGGTCACTAGGGCTCTTACATTATGCCGAGAATTATTCATATTCAGTATTTTATACATGGAAAGATACAAATTCGTCCACTTTTCGGTCATAAAATTCAACATAACAAGATACTAAAGCTCGATCATTCTAACCAGAGTTCATCTGGAGGGCACATATAAACCTAAAATCTCAGACTAATTTGCCACAATCCGAAGCGAAATTCGAAAATCCAGCTCAAAAAACAGCAAGATTCCATATTAATGCAAAATTTCAAATCAGATTACTCAAATTGTTATTGTTTTACATACATTCATCAATAATTTCAGAAACCAAAAACCTGAGATCACTCAAGGGCATTTGAGGCATTTTCGGGGAGCTGCTGCTGCTGCTGGTTTTGCTGTAAAGCCATGGACTTGCGCTGCATCTCGCGCCACTTGTTGATTCCAACCGTGCAAATAACTACACATAAAAAAAAAAAAAAAAGGGCCAAAATTCAAATAAGAACACTTTCTCTCTCTAAAACAGGAAGAAGAACACTTTCTCTCTCTAGAAACCAAAGGTTTGTTTAACTTTGAAATCTGAAAGATTGTGACTTACAGCCGGCGCCGACGAAATAGAGGAGACGGAGGACCTTCGGAGCTGGTGGGCCCGCTATTTCTTCTCCACCCATTTCTCTCCTTCGTCTTACAAACTCTCTCTCTTCCGTTCTGTGTTAGAGAAACAGAGAAAGACGACTGCTTTGGCCCGAAACTGTAACCGCGTCGGATCCTATCGAACCAACCCAGGTGCTTTTGCGAAAGCCCACTTCATAATTACACATTTTGGGCCAGACCCGGCCCGTTTCGGCCCAATATTAGCAGAAAAGCTTCTCCTTTGAGACTTCGAATATAGACTGCAGATAATTGGGGAGAAAGAAGGAGCTGAAAGAAATGGCGGAGAAGAAAGGAGGCTCCAAGTTGAACGTTGCAATCATCCATCCCGATCTGGGCATCGGTAACTTCCTCTTCTTCTCTTTTCTTTCTGTTGTTTTTGAAAACTGTGAAGGAGTTTTTGTTGTGGTGAATGTGATGGGTAGGTGGAGCTGAAAGACTGATCGTCGACGCGGCTGTCGAACTTGCATCACATGGCCACAAAGTTCATGTTTTCACTTCCCACCACGATAAAAATCGATGCTTTGAGGAGACCGTTTCTGGTGTGTGTGGCTTTCTCTACTTCAATTTATGCTTTGATCAAATTGATAAGTACCAAATTTGGAATATCATATCATCAATAAATCAATTTTTCTTCAATAGCACGGACTAGTCAGTAGTACGAGAAATGAAAGGTCATGGTTGAATTGAGGAAACTTTATTTTTCTTACTTGCCAATCTATTTGATAAAAATCCGGACTATCCAGTAGTCGAAAATAGCGAAGACAAACCTTAAATAAATAAATAAAGGAAGTTGTAGAAAGGAGATTGTAATTTCTGTTTGTGAGTGTTAGTGGAAGATTTAGATGATGGCCCAATTTACGTATAAGAGAAGAAAATAGTATGCATTGTTTTTAGGGAGAAATAATGGTACACCAGGTAGTCTTGGTGTGTCTACTCTATGAGAAACATGGTTAAAAATACAGACCTTCCTGTTTGAGGGTGTGAATCCGACGTTGGTGAACTAAAGCCCTGCACAAGTGTTTTATCATCTCGGGCCTCTCCACCTATCGCCAATTGATTTACAACTTTACACATTTCACTTCCTTTAGGCCCTTTGGGAATGTATAGAAGTTGGAACAACATAACATGTTTTCCTTCCTTTTGTTTTTATTTTTCTCAGTTTCATGTTGATCATATGTCATTCAAGATCGCTGTGTAGTTTGATGTTTTACTGTCATTTGGTTTTACAGGCATCTTTCCTGTTACTGTATATGGATCTTTCCTTCCCCGACATATATTCTATCGACTCCATGCTTTGTGTGCATATATACGGTGCCTTTTTGTTGCTCTCTGCATGCTGGTCATGTGGCCATCGTTTGATGTAATACTAGCAGATCAGGTTTCTGTTGTCATCCCACTACTGAAGCTTAAGAAGGCAACAAAGGTGTTTGCACCTATTTCGTATGAATTGTTATCTGGTAGCATCCAGTAGTATAGTTGTTTAATACTTTACGTCTTTCTGTCCAGGTTTTGTTTTACTGTCATTTTCCGGATTTATTGCTGGCTCAACACACGACTCTTTTGAGGAGGATATATAGAAAACCCATAGACTTCATAGAAGAAATGACAACTGGTCTGATTCCGTATCTCGGCTTTATGACATTCCTCTATTTTTTCTTGTGTATATTTTTCAGTGTTATTTTGTTGTGGATATACTACTATTTTTTTACTAGATTTCCTTTTTTCTTTTTGATAAATAATGCTGCAGGAATGGCACATAAGATTCTTGTTAACAGCAAATTTACAGCATCTATGTTTGCAAAGACATTTAAGCATCTTGCCGCTCGAGGGATTCAGCCAGCTGTTCTTTATCCAGCTGTCAATGTGAATCAGTTTAATGAACCCGCCAATTCTTACAAGTAACGAACATGTTTGTATATTTGCTGGTGCCCTTTGGTTTTACTTTTAGGGTGCCTGTATGAGTCTATATCTAACCATAACTTTGAAGATTTTCTTCTCTGAATTTCATCTGGTAGTTTACTGTTGTTTTTCCTGCTTTGGTTTTTTCATTCCAGGCTAAATTTTCTGTCTATCAATCGTTTCGAGAGGAAAAAGAATATAGACTTGGCAATTTCAGCTTTTGCTTTGCTTCGTACCCTTGAAGGGGATGTCCTTCAAGGTCCTGATCTGGCTGAAGCTTCCTTGACAATTGCAGGCATGTTCCGACTTGTTATCTCCCTACTAATCTTAATGATTCTATAGGATATGCGTGTTCCTTCATTACCTTATGTTGCTGTTGAAAGACTCTTTCCATTTTTGTTTGGCTCTCAATAACCAAGTAGAAGCATGCAGTAATCACCTGGTTGTGTGGTTAAGCTTTCCCTTAGTTCATTTGCGTGTTGAGAGCTTTACAGTATCATATGCCTTTTATGAGCAGTTTTGTAAGCTTGTCTGACGGACAGCCAATTCAGAACCCTGTATTGGGTGTTCAAATTTTCCTTTGTTAATTGCGAAATATTTGCGCATCATTTTGCATGATATATATGAAAAGTGTATAAAGATGTCAAAATTTAAATAACACTGGCCATGATGACGTATAACTTGTAGATACTGAGAGAACATCAAGTCCAAAGAAATAGGGTGATAACTGTGTAAAAGACTGCAGTGACTTGGTATTTGGTGAGGTGAAATGAATTTGGATTGATTGGAGGATTACATACTCGTTTGACCTCTCACAAGTTATTCCGCAGGGTTCCAAACAATGCAGATGTTGTAAGAAACGTGTCATAGTTTTAGCAATTCTATGTTTAACTTAACCAATAGTTTCTGACGGTGTTAGTCTAAACATTTTAAATATTAATTATTGTCTTAAATTAAAAGTTAGGTCATATTGGGGACTTGTATGTGTTCGTCAGTCGAGGTTTGTATGGGGTTGCCTTTTACCTATTGTGGATGCTAGGTAAACAACCATATGTACATTGGATTTCTATATGAGCTAGCAGGACAAGTTATGCTGGGTCCTTAGGTTCAGTTTACCCTGGTCAACCCTTGCCTGGGCCATGTTCCAAGAGGAATCAATTCTGCTTCAATGCTTTACTGGTTGACTTTAATTTGACATTGATATACTCATGTATCATTCCTTAATTGATTGGTAGTGCTGCATAACTTCTGCACATATGGGAATGATAAATGTAATACATGTCTGATGTTTTAGGTGGCTTCGATAATCGTCTGAGAGAAAATGTTGAGTACTTAGAGGAGCTCAGAAGCCTAGCAGAAAGGGAAGGAGTGTCCAGTCAAGTTAACTTCATCACCTCTTGCTCGACAGCAGAAAGAAATGCACTTCTCTCCCAATGCCTATGCGTCCTCTATACGCCAAAGGTAAAAATTACATAATTTTGTTCCATTGATCGGATAATGGGGAAAATGAAATTAATATGAGAGATTCAAAAATGCAGGATGAACACTTTGGCATTGTACCTCTGGAGGCAATGGCTGCTCATAAACCTGTTATTGCGTGCAACAGTGGGGGCCCTGTAGAGACAGTTAAGAATGGTGAAACGGGATTTCTGTGTGACTGTAACCCAAGAGAGTTCTCCTTGGCTATGGCTAAACTCGTAAAAGACCCGCAGATGGCTCAGAGAATGGGTATAGAAGCACGACGGCACGTCACAGAGTCATTCTCTACGAAAATATTTGGTCAGCACTTGAATCAATACATTGCTGATGTTGCTCGGACGAAAAGAGACTGAAGAGGGAATTAACATAGTACGATACGGAAGACTGCATGATTAAGTAGCGTTAATGACTCATCGAGCTTTAATTATTCATCGTTTTCGAGCCTTTAGAAAGTTACAGAAGAGAAACTTTAGATTTTGTATGCTTAGTTCCTCTACATATATATTGTCGTACTCTCTCCAGTAGGGATATTCTTAAATGACAATACAATCAGTGGCAGTATAGCTTCCGATATCGCATCATTGTTAATAATGTCTGGCGGGCATCGATCTTCTTTGGGGCACTTTGCTAATCGCTCTTTTCTTTCGTTATGCTTGCCTAATCCTTCATTACCCGCGTCGTTTTCGTTTAAATAAGAAAACTCGTGAAAATGACAGATTTGGCCAAAATCATGAATAAAATCCCATGTACCTCGACTTCAACAATCAAACGTTGATACTAACAGGTTCAGACGTATTACTTTGATACAAGAAAGCCTAAGATATTACATCACCTGATCAAATCCCAGGCAAATCCCAGGCACTGGGGTATCTATTGCACATAAAATACAACACGCATACAAGACTAAACGCGTTCATCAAACGTAATTAGGCCTAGAAATTCAGTTCTGGAGTCCACACCACGACGGCTATCATCTACTAAAGCCAAGCTTAACATTTCGGTGCAGAACTGATCGTCTGGTTTTAGCCATAGAGCCTGCACGGACACAACAAAAGAAACGTAATCATACCTCTGTCGTAATCATACCATCTTCCTGCCATTACAAGCAATCTCATGCTAACACTATGAGCATCTAAAAAGATATTCCAGGTGCATCGAAAGTGTGTTTGGGCACGAAGGCATCCTTCGGAAATTTTAATGGATCCATGTACGACAAAGAATTTAAACTTTTTCATCACAGTCATGCAATACAACATAAAGAATCATCAGCCTCGCAGTCAGTAGAGAGAGAGAGAGAGAGAGAGAGAGAGAGAGAGAGAGAGAGAGAGAGAGAACAGTTACTCACCTTATGATAGAATGAAATTGCTGCATTAAGATTATCCTGCATAGCAGCGAAAACGAGAGCATAAAAAACAATAACACTAAGTACTGTCATCATACTGGAAGGGGATGAAAGACACATGCACTCAATTTTTAGAAGTTTCGGTGTCTGGACACAAGATTCTAAGTGATACTAACATTTTCCAGGCAAAAATAGATCAATTTCATTGTTTTAGAGTTGAATAACGTGTTTATTTACCCATCCAAGTTTCTACGTTTCCAGCATACCTCACTAAACATTTGAGAACCATTTCAAAACAAGAGAATGCAACAAGCATATTATCTGCCGACTAATTTTAAAATTTTCTTCTCTACTTCAAACGTGAAGCTTCTCTATCCACATATGACAGGGAGATATTGAAACTGATCACACATCCAGAACATCATGCATCTAACTATAAAAATGAGTGTTTATTGGTAGAGTAGTCTGCATTAAGTACACAACTAAAGAAAGTTGAGGTTCCACCATAAAACCAACAGAGTATATGGTGAGTAGCCCAACTCCTTATAAGCCCTTGCATTGTTTGATCCCTCACCGATGTGGGACTTTGTTCTCACATTATTACACGCCCCTCACGTGTGGCGAATTTTCAAGCCTAACACGTGGACAACACAAACAGGGTGACGTGGAGCATGTGTGGCCGTTGAGCTTCACACGTGAGACAACCTGAGAAAGTTGGGGTTCCACCATAAAACCAATTGGCTAAATTATATGGGGAGTAGCCCAACTCCTTATAAGCCCTTGCAGGGTTTGATCCTTCACCGATGTGGGAATTTGCCCTCACATTCTCACAACAACCTTTTATCAGTGGAAATTATTCATTATATCAACTCGGAAGCCCTTGTTAATATTTATCCATTCACAGATTCCAAGTTTTTAACACATTTCAAGAACAAGAAGCAATGCCCAGCAAAACGAGCAATAAATACAATTCTTCTCTTAAAAATTAAAATACATAAAGTAATTTATAACTTTAGATACCTGCAAATGGTAAGCATATGCAAGACCTGCATAAGTACTCACACTTCTTGTCGACAATGCAAGCGCTTTCTCATAGTATTTAATAGCTTCATCATACATCCTGAGACAGAGTAGAATTATCTAGTTAGACTAGAGGAAATATTAGTTTTACATATAAAGACTAAGCCATAGGCATCAGTAAGAAGAGAGAAACTGAAGAGGAAAACAAATTCCGCTATATCAAAAAACTACAAAGAAAAAAAACTTCCAGAGAACATTCTCTCATCCCCACAAATCAAGAGTACCAAAGTCTCCTATAAAAAAATAAAAAATTCAGGATGGAAGAAGTACAGACACTGCTAACAAACAAAATGCTAGAAATTCTGATCAAATAAATAACGTACTTCAGTTTTCTGTACGCATGTGCAAGATTAACCACAGTTGGTTCCCACATTTCACCCAAAGGGGAAGGAATTTGAGCCAAAGTTTTCTCAAACCACCACACAGCTTTAGTATACCTGTATGAAAAGAGAGAAGTTCATAAAAATCACATAGTACAAATCGGAGAGGTGTGGCTGAAAAGAAAATTTGTGACAAATGGCCAGCAATTAGAACAGACTAAAAAGGAAATAAAACATGCAAATGATTTGATTATACGACCTAATAGTCCACATAAATTACAGAATACAAATACAATTTCCATAATCTTAATGCAGTAGCAACTTCATATGAGCCAATCAATAATCATACAGCATGAGGACCCCAAATGTTAAATTTCTCAAGTTATATGACACTGTGATTCAACACTATTTCCCTCTCTTCAAATTATTACCAACTACTTCCCTTCTGATAACTTGTTTGGGAAAATTAGAGTCAATTATCAAGCAGATTTAATTAGCATCCTTCGTTTAGTTGTCAATCCATCATAAGACCACTTTGAAATTGATTAAAGGATTCGACCCCAACAAAAAAACAGTGTAGATATGATAAAACAAAAAAAATAAAATAAAACCCTACTAACTATAATCATTCTGCACTCTGCAATTTAAGAGAACAAATATGGATGTGAGAAAAACGAAGCACTAGTCCACCAGATAAATATACCACATTGGGCCAGTTAAATACTTATACATGTAAAGTTGCCCAAACCGACTGTTATAGAATGGTAGAGTTAATATTTTGCGATTCAATATACATATCATTTGAGAAAATTGTGCATGTACGATCCTTACTTATAAACCACTAGAAATAAATGGTCAGCCTTTTCGAATGTCATTACAAACTTATCTTATATTCATTATTTAAGGTTGCATTTCTCATGATACAGTAACAGTACTTACTCCTTCAAATGATAAGCAACAACACCAAGTTCATTGTATACTAGTGGATCTGATGGGCAAGTAGTCTTCGCCTGCATAAGAAACTACAGAAGCAAAGAGGCTTATATCAGTATTTTTATTGTAAGATAAAGAGTTACAAATGAAACTACCCGGTCACAGAATCCGTTATTGTCAGGTGGGAACGTACATGGGAAATGTATCAAGGGCTACAAATCGATGGAGAGGATACTTCTATTCTCGTATCAATCTAACACATCTGGGCAACAATGTTATACTTTTTCATTCTAATCAATTTTTTGACAAGTGGACTGGACATCAATTCAAAGAAGGAACACAGTTTGTTGTCATCGTTCCAAAGTGTAAAGCCAGTGACATCAGAATAATGCAACAAATACGTAAAATATATATTAGAAGCTGAAAGTTTAGATTAAAATTTAAATTTTTAAAGACTAAACTGAAAGTTCAAGGAAGCTACAAACAATAATTAATTAAGAACAGTAGTCCTTTCACACATCCTTCACATGTAAAGTTCTCCTTTCTTTACAATTTCATTTTTTCTTCAAGTGCAGGTGCTTATGACAAAGCAAACCCCTCTTGGAGTTATCCACTTCTCATACTGCCCATCATGCTCTCAAACTTTTATAGATTAATCTTTTAATGTAAAGAGTTGTTTGTGACTTAAGAAAACGTAGGAAGTCATGAGGTAAATATGCCATTCAGGGTTTTCCTTTGTATGATTGGTATAGATGAGGAGTATTTCACATTTCTGAACACCAAGATCACAAACAGCAATCTGTAAGTAGTTTACAGAACTCTATTTTACCTGCTCGGCAAGCTTAAAGCTATGGGTTCGCATGTACTCCATCCCAATGTATAAAGTTGGTAAATGACACCTGGAATAAGAGAATATCAAGACCTGTAAAACACAATTCATGTATAATAAGAGAAATTAAACTACGGACTATTGGACATAAGAGACAAACTAATGATAATACTCCAAGTATCATTAGAAATTCATTTTGAAGTTTTCCAATTCTCAAGACCTAAGATTTTGCTCTGTTCTTGACTTTTTCTTATTATACCTTTTTACTCTGACACCATTAACCACTGCACACAGGTAGGTGATGGTTCTTACCATAATTTTATTCTTTCTACTAGGAGAAAAAAACAGAAGCTTTATGTGCCCTACCATATCACCTCCAATCAAACTAATGGAAAATATCAAGCAGAAAAATTGAAGGTTCTACCAAATTTGTGTTTTGTTTCAGTTAAATGACTTTAGTTCCAATTAATTATACTAATCTCTAAAATTTTCCTAAATAACATGATCATATCTTCTTCCTGGTATTCCCAAGTGGCAGAAGGAAAACAAAATTCAAGGTAATGGTAAGATACTGAGAGAGATATATAATTACCCTGGAAACAAACGAGCAGCAGTGCGGTAAGCCGACATGGCCTGATCACCCTCTTCTTTAGCAGCATATGCGTTCCCATATCCAATCCAAGCAGGTGGAAAGGTCCCATCTAGACTGGTAGCCTTGCTACAGTGTAGAACAAACCCAAAAGAAATCGGTAAGGATTCAAGATATTGAATCATACAAAGCAACAATAACCCCTCCTTTTCAACTGCTATCACTTCAAATGATTTTATTTATTTATTTATTTATTTTTTGGTATATTAGGGACGGATTGTTGTTCCAAATGCTTGTCACCAAATGAGGGAGGAAGCAGGGGGCATGTTCAAGCAAGACTAAATCAAATCCAAACCAGGACTGGTCCAAACTTTCAACCTAAAAAGGATCTATTAATATATGAGTAATACAAAGCAATGTAACATAAGTACATTTAAAATTATCAATGTGGTAACAACTGATGCAAGGTTGAATAAGGTTATGAGCCTAACTACAGCACAATCCCTATATAATCCAGCAGAATTCACATTAAATAATCTAAAGCATCCAGTATGATGTGAAGGCCATTTATCAGGCAACAAGGACATTCACCTCAAACAAAACAGAAATATCAGGGAAGCTGAGGAAAAAGAATGCTCATAACCTATTTTCTCATATACACAGCATAACTGCAGAATAAAGTTCAAAGCATAAACACAAAATAACTGTCATAATCAAAAGGATCTCAAACCAATAATGCAGAAATTGAAAGCTCTAAATGAATCACAAGTCAACATGGGGCAAATAAGGCAACTCAAAATAAATTACATGTATACACTTCATTTAACAGCATTACCAATTGTGATGGAGTTACCTGAAATAACGGTGCGACTCAACATACTTTTTGATACAATAATAGTAACAACCAACAGCAAACCATGATAAAGCCCTGCAAAGAGAATACACCTGATAAAGTACTGAACTAAATGAATCACAAAAGCGACAAAACACAAGAAAATTCAAAGTTCGTCTTTCTTTTGGCATCTCAAATCATAGTTACAAGATCCCCCAAAACCCCTGGAAACCGCAATCCATATTCCATGTTCGTCTCATGGGTATTCCCAGTAACGGTAGTATATGCATAAGTATTTATGGATGTACTTTCAATTTTCAAATTGTACAGTAGTGACTTGAGTAATATGGTTTTCAACCACTCTCACTTTTGAGGATAGTCCTTCACTAGATTGCATGCCATAAGATAGAGCTCATTCGAATGCCCAAGCTCCATAGCAGCTGCTAGATGCACCAACGTACTTTTCAGATGGAAAGGATCTTTTTCGAGTAGTCTGTTGAATCACGAATAAAACACAGATAAATTTTTGGGGGGGGGAAATAAAATCTCAAATGTAGGTATTATCGTATTTTGCTTCCAAACCAGTTCCCAACTTACACGGAAGTTAGCTCAAAGCATTTTTGATATTCACCGCACTGATGATAGTATTCAGCTTTGCAGGCTAGAAGGTCGGTGTTGGTTTTCAGAGTACAAATGAAGGATTGCTCAGTGTTACTACTACAACTTTCTTCCTCAAGTTCTCTGAATTTGGCTTCTACAACATTTTCTTTGTCATACTGGAAAACACAAAAAGGAGGACTGATGAGAACACAGCAAAAGATATTGTTATATGATGTTTTGTACAGTAATATTTATTAAAAGGGTAAAAATTGTTTGGATGTAAGACGTCTTCTCTATGTTCGACACTTAAAGGGTGACATATTGAAATGCATTTCGATTTACCTTTTTAATTAAACATGAGTAGAATGACGAGAGCCATCCATCTTCAGGACCAAATTGTAATGATGAAAGTAGGCTCGCCTCTGAACTCAGCAGCAAATAAAAAGGTATAAGTAGGGGACCATGGAATCCATAGTTAAATGATTGATGAAATAAATGCAGAGGAAACAATCCAATGCAATCTATGGATCAACAAAGATAAAAGTGCCAGATGGCTAAAACATATTTAATTAATTAACTTGAAAAGGCAGTATCAAAATGCATGATATTACTTCCTTGAATAACAATCGAACTTGATTAAATGAAAAGTTTATTTAAATGACCCTAACCTTCCTCGCATGTAAGCATGTGATTCTCAATAAGACATTCCAAAGCCTGAAAGAAAATTAAAAAGGTCAGTAGAAAAAGTTTGAAGGATGAAACTGAAGATGCTATAAAGCTCAACTTTTTGTCTAACACTCTCAAATGGGTCCCACCCCATGTAATAGAGTTGGATTGAATAGTATTTTCCAGATGGTATTTATTTCTTCATGAGAAAGTGATTCTACCTACCTTCTGATTAATGATTCCATGTATTTTGAAGCATGTTTGAAAGGATAAAACAATTTATCAAGTTGATACTTTAGTAATTTCAATTCTTTTGTAGGGAATGCTATTTCCCCTCCCTGCTTTTGGTGGCCATAAAATGTTAGAAAAGGCAAGAAAGAATAAGTTTGGGCTTTTAACAAATAAACCCTTGATAAGATTAAAATTCGGAGAAAAACACTTCAAACCAAATACTTTAGAAAAATTCTTTTCTTACCTAGCAATGGGGAGAAGGATACCAAATGAATTTTGCAACTAAGAATCAATTAGAATGTGATAAGTGGATAGTCGAGGAGTTTTTTTTTTTCTCCAATTGGGCCCTTGAAGTGTTTTTCTATAAAACTTACAGGTGTTAGGGTGTTTTACCAAACTATCTCTGGTAAGTTAAAATCCCATATATCCAACGGAATATTCCAAACGTACCTCATAACATAAGGGATCAGCTTTGATAGCAGCTTTGTACCTTTAAATTACAAAAAAAAAATTAGTTAAAGGATCCCTTCAATCAACCTTTCTCAGCAGATACCACACCTATAGAAATCATTTATTCTCTATCCACAGGATCAACTTTAAGCTTAAGTCTCATACTCCTACAAGTTAAAAACTACAGAGGGTATCATTTCTTTTACCCAAAAACACGTTCAAACACACGCACACCTGTTAAACATTATATGATAAAGCCAGGTCCCAGAGAAAAACTTACCACTGCCGGGCCTGGACACGGTTTTCCAATGCTTCATATGCCTTACCTCGTAAAAAGCATATTGCAGAAGATATCTGTTGCAAGATATGAATAAAACATTTCATGTGATAAAGATAGTAGTATATACAGACAGAACATCGGAAACGGTTGCCAAATTTTCATATAACAATGTTTACTAGGAGGTGAGGTAGTCAGATAATCTTACATTGATCTCATGATCTTCGCCATCTTTATCCAAGTACATGATATTGGAATCCTTTGTGTCATACAGATTCCCCTGTTCATCCACTTTCGCATCGCCAAGCATTAATATGCATTGATCCCACTCCTTCAGCTCCTCCTGATTAAACACAGACACAAAAAAAAAAGAAAAAAAAAGAAAAAAAGAGAACTAGTCAGTCTATTAACACAGAACACAACTGCATCGACCCCAAATTAAAGCTGAAAGACCGGCAATTTTTAATCATCATAACATCTATCTATGTTACTGAATTTGAAAATCCGACAACACGAAAAAAATGTCGCCTTTATAATCCGAGTAAGAAAGAAGTAAAACCCATTTTCTCCTTTTTCTACAATCACATATCAAAGTGAATCAAAACCCAAAATCCACAAATGGAAAACCCAATTTCAAGCAAAAACATTGAACCAACTCAGCAAACAAAGAGAACCCATATCCTAATTTCAGCAGCAAGAGAGACTTGCCAGGCACTTGGCAGCGAGGTAACGAAATCGGAGGTCGCGGAGGACGATCTGGGAGGCATTGAGGAGGTGGTAGGCGCGTCGGTAATGGCGGCCGAGAAATAGAGCCTGGGCTTGCATGTAGATATCGGCAGGGTCATTGGTAAAGGCAGCGACTTTGTCAGCGAAGAAGATGGCGGAGGAGTAGAGGTGCTTCGTCACGCAGTCCCGAACTACCCCACGAAGCTTTTCAATCTCTTCTTCTCTCATTGTCGCCGAAAGGGGGTTTTGCTCTGGTTGCTTCAGTTCGAATTGGGTTATAGAGAGAGAGAGAGTCAGTGAGGGATTTTGGGAATTGGGCGGGAGCTGTGGAGGTTTTAGAGTGATGGGCTTTGGGTTAAGATCTTGTTTAGGCTTCGTAATTTAAAATTTTAAACCCCTTTTGATTAAAGAACTTGATATTTTTAGATACAAATAAAAAAACTAAAAGTTTAATATTCAAATTAGAACGTTTAAAATTATTATACGAAAAAATCTTCAATGCAACTGAGTATATATAACTTTGCGCTTATCTATTTCGTCATGTGATGTGAGGAAAGAAACAAATACAATGTGTTATCCGTCCAATTACACCTACGATTTTAGCATCTTGAATCTGTGACCTCATGTCAAGCTCTTGAAATCGTGTCGTGTCAAATTCTTTAATTTTGAACTCAAGTCCAATGAAGGTTATAAAAAAATAAAATAAAATAAATCGATGACGTGGCACTACATTGTACGCAATGATCAGGGTGTTTTTTTACCCCTTAAAAGCTTATAATAATTTTGGACTGTTGGATGAAATTTCAAAGATCCGGATTACTTGATCCAGTAGCCTTGATGGAAGAGATCCGGAGAGAATCTCTTCTCCGAAAAGAAGGGCGATGCTGATATTGAATTTGAACAAATATATCATTGCTAACAACAAATTTAAAGGCATAGATGGAGCTGAAGTGCGGATTAAATGTGCTAATCAGCATCCACTGAAATTGTTTACCAATTGAGGATAACATAAGCTAGCTTACTCAGAGTAAAAATTTCGTGTTCCGGTATTCTCTAGTTTGTGTCCCTCTGCAAAATATTACACAGTTCATGGAAGCCATATTCATTCAATCAAGTTTTGTTTACCAGGCCTAGCTTGAGCAGCACCCAACTCTCTTCAACGCGGACACGTCATCTTTCATGTTTATTTTCTCTCCTTGTGCTGGGACAGATGAAGTTCCATTTTCTCCCCCTTCAACCGCCTTCTTGCTCACAGTATGGTATATTTGAGTCAGAACTTCAGCAAAGGAGTTTTCTACATTCTTTGATTCCAGTGCAGATGTTTCCATGAAGTAGAGTGACTCCTTCTCAGCATAGGACTTCCCGTCTTCAGTTGAGACAGCTACAAGGTGGCGGAGATCTGATTTGTTCCCCACGAGCATCACAACAATGTTGGAATCGGTGTGGTTCCTCAATTCCTTCAGCCATCTGTCGACATTCTCAAATGTCGCATGGCGAGTGACATCGTACACAAGGAGTGCACCCACAGCCCCGCGATAGTAAGCACTAGTGATGGCGCGGTACCTACGAAACCAAGAGGGAAAACTTAAGCATAAAAAATATGTAGAAGGGCATCACAAAGAGAAACGGTCATAAGCAGACTTCAAAAGCAAGGGGGAAAGTCCTTTGCCAAAATGGATTATGAGCCGCAATTCACTATTAGAAATCATAATCCTGAATCGTAGTGAAACATTCTGGCCAATGTATAAGCCATATACTAGCAACAGTAGTTTGATTAATATAATGATGCTCTAAGTTTCCAAAAGATAAAATTTGGCCTTAATAAGTTGCACCAACTGAATGCCAAGAAACAAGAAAAAGCAATATTATCAGCTAAAACCGACCAGAAAGCAGCAATATTCATCAGCTTATAGTATTCCTTTTCAGATATATCCTATAAGCTGAGCCTCCATAACCGCCAAATGAAATGTGCACAAAGTGAAACGCATAACAAGAAGAAAATAAGCATAATTAGCAATAGCCCTTGCACTGCATCAAATTTCAGTCATGTAATAAGCTCTCGTTCATATTTGTATTTACTACAAAAAGGGAACTGCTTATGTTTTTGATAATGGATTCCCTATGAGTCTCAAACATAAACACTAGTCCTTTCAACTAGTTAACAACAACGACCATGCTTAAAGGATCAAGTGGAAAATCTCAACAGAAAACAACACTCTACAACCACTAGTTTTCTTAGCATCTGTTTTCAGTCCTTAGATTCCAACTGTCAGAATATAGGAGGACACGACAGATGCTAATTTGACTCGGTCCTGTTCCTTCTGTTCTGCCATTCTTTGTCAACCCTTAAAGCCCACCCTGTTAATGCAAAGTAAGTTCTAACTACCAGCACAAACTCCTATCCAGCATTTAAAGGGAGAGAAGCTAATCTTTGGCAAGTAAGTTGTAACTAAAGGGGAAGCTACTAGTACGATGCTGCGCCACTATTATCTGTAAAGGAAAGAGGCGGGGTCATTTTCGAATGTTCTATACGTCCTTGGTTCTCTTTTTCTTTCTTATTTTTACTGACGGCCTTCTGTAAAAACTTACACCGATTTCCTAGGCAATGTTTTTCGCTTAAATGCTAGGCAATGTTTAAATACTATGCTAGCTAATCCCTATTTAAAGGCATGCCAGAAGCTTCACGGCAAATCATTCTTTTGTATTAGTAATTAAGGAATGTACGTACTCACTAAATTTAAGATCTGAGTCCTCAATCATAAGGAATTTAAGATCTACCTCATCCCGGTACGTGCCTCGAGAAGAAGGCAAGCATATTACCACAGTTAGCTTATCTTTTTCCTTGATAATGCATGGATCTCAACCAACCAAGATCTAAGTCCCACCTACTATTCAAAGATCAAGAAAACCAGAAACAAATCCTAATATCAATGAGTCTCTGCAACAAGAGAAACCCCAAATCTTCCTAAACGCGCAAACTTCAAATGAAAAAAAAAACACAAACAAACAAAATTCAACAAATCTGAGCTAAAAAAAAAACTACATGCATCAATAATCACCCAAATCTGCTCCAAAATTTCACCAAAACCCACAAATTAAACTTCACCAAAACACAAAATCTACCAATCCAGCATAAAAAATAAAATAAAAAAATTCACAAACCCAAAAAATAAAATCGAAAACTAGCAAGACCCAGATGGGGAAATCCATGGAGGAAGAAGAAAAGAGAGGACCTTTCTTGGCCAGCAGTGTCCCAAATCTGAGCCTTGATGACTTTGCCATCAACGGTCAAGGTCCTGGTGGCAAACTCAACGCCAATGGTGGATTTGGACTCGAGGTTGAACTCGTTCTTGGTGAACCTAGAGAGCAGATTCGACTTCCCCACGCCGGAGTCCCCAATCAAGACCAACTTGAAGAGGTAGTCATAGTCATCGTCGGCTCTGTATCCAGCCATTTCTGCAGTTCTCTAACTTTTGGTGTTCGAATTAAGAGAGAGGGGAGAGAGAGAGAGAGAGAGAGAGACAGTTGCAGAGATGTGCAGCTTTCGGTGGGGATACTGAAGTGGGACTGGGAAGTGTGAAAGCGTTTTTAATTAAAAAAAGCGCCAGAAACTTGATGTCAAAGGAATTTGCACATTGAGGAAACGTCCATGTAAATACCATCAGTACTTTTTTTTATAGATGGAATGATTCTCTTCTTATTTTTTTACGCTTTTCTTGGTAGTAAGTATTTTATATCTGTGTAACCTAAATTATTTAAGTTGATAATTTAATTTATCGTAAAATTAATCTAATGACTTGTGTAAAAAAAACATCACAAGAAGACATTAAAAGAGCAGCTCTGCACAGTTAAAAGCCTCAGTTTCCTTTCTTTTCTTTTCTTTTTTTAACAAGCCACACGTTTTATATAAACCTTAATGATTGAATCAAAAGATGAAACAATTCTTAGGTTCTTTAATTGTTTCTCTAAAAGATGTAAGTTTTTATTTTATTTTATACAAGTGTGGTTGCAAAGAGAATAAACGGCTCCATATTTCTAAAGATGAGAAATTTATAGTTTTATTGCATAGAAGTTTTGAATCAAGGGGCATCAAAGCCCTAAATTCGAAAAGATGACGATAGTTAATGGTTCTAACTCTCTTGGCCAATGCAAAAGTTTAGGAGAGGAACTCTTTATTGTTGTATCTCTCTTTGTGACCTTCACTCTCTTACATAGTCGATACGAGTTCGTTTTTCTTTTGCGGATCCTTCTTCTTGTAGTTGTGAGCAAATCATCATAATCCTCCAGCTTGAACAATATCAACGATATCCAAATCATATTGTTGACAATATATAGATACATACACACATACATCATTATGAATTTCGTATCAACAATAGGTACACACAATGGCAAATATAATATTTACACTATCTCAACATTTCGATATGGTAACAATAGTATCTAAGTATAATACTATGATGCTATATGTGCTATATATAGGGGTAATTTAGACATTTCATCGTATCAAGCTGTTGTAGATGTTGTGATTAGTGTCTATTTCTAGTTAGCTAAACACTTTTTTTTTCCTTTCAGAACTTCGGATTTCAATCTGATTCACGTGAACTTTGGAAATTTTAGGATGGGAATCAGATTTTCCAGTATAACACTTGCCCCTAAGCACAATTAATGGGGACTTTGGTAAAGTGCATACGAGGTTGGACCCAATGAGACATGAACCTAAAGATGCTTTAAAAAACCTAAATAAATCAAATATGACTTTAGCCCCTGAAACTTAATTTCTCTATATAAAATTTGACATAGGTTTTTACTTCAATAAAGCCCATTGATAAGATTTCACATCAGCAAATTCATTAATTATATTTGACTTTACACTTTTAAAAAAATTAATGCCTAAAATACCCCTATTTGAATGTTTGATGTACACAATTAATTCTGTACGGATTGTAAGGAAGATTTAATGATTTTACAAAAATAAAAAAATAATAAATTTATTGCCCAAAATATAATAACAATAAAACATGTCTAATATATGTAATAATACATGCTTAGTTTAGTCAATCAAATTATATTTTACATATGTAGGTAAATTATTTCACACACACATATATAACAAAAAAAAAAAATTGCCTGAATCGTAAAAATTCATGCAAAATAATTTACCTACAAAAAAAAATGTTATTTGATTCAGTGCACCTACAAAAAAAAAAATTAATTTGGTGGATATGGACAAAACGTAATGCAATGTTGTGGAATGGAAAGGCTCTGGAGCCTTCGGAAATGCACTGTACAGTGCAAACATGGCTACCTAAATTCCATAAATGAAATGGGCCAAGGAAGAACACCAATGTGGTCACTGGGTAGCCATGGAAGCCCCCAGAAAATGGATGGATTAAAAGTAATTTTAATGCGGCATGGGATGAACAGTTAGAGATTAGACGAGTGGGGGTAGTGATATGGAACGACAAAGGGGAATTCATGGCTACGGTAGCAATGAGAGTTGAGGGAATTGGTTCTCCATTGTTGGCAGAGATTATGGCAACAAGGGAAGCAGTGATTTTTTCACAACACTAGCAGACTACACACATGGAAGTTAAAGGGGATGCTCTGATGGTGACCACGACACTTCAACATGAGGGCCTAAAGGATTCATCTCCTTTTGGGCACATTATTGCAGATACTAGGCAGATTTTAAATGGTTTTCCTTAGTGCAAGGTTACATTTGACCAACGCTCGACGAACAAGGTGGCACATAGGTTGGCTAGATTGGGTTTAGACCTTGATACTTCGGTAGCTTGGTTCGAGGAACCTCTTGATACAATAATAGACCTATTAATTCAGGATAGTAATCATATGTAATCTCTCATGGTGTGGGACGCTCTTTTTTCCTTCATCCTTGACAAGGTTTTTATCAAGGCCCACTGTATGCACCCTATCTTGTTTGTACGTATTAAATTCCTATGAATGAATATCGTACATTCGCTAAAAAAAAAAGCAAAATAATTTACCTACAACATAAAGCAAACGCAATAGATGCAAAATAATGTACCAACATAAAAAGTATTATTTTTTTTATTCAATACTAGTTTACCTATTATTTGTACATATAATAATAAAATATGCCCAATATATACATACAAAATAAAATACCTACATAATGAAGAATGCTATTTGATTCAAAATTAAGTGTGATTGTGTAAATCCTAGATTAGATTTGATTCTAGTTATTCTTTCCAATATGGACTTGTATTCCTTGTGGATGAAGGATTTCTTCTTCATCTTATTACTATAAATAAAGGCAATGCTTAAGGGGAATAACACATCCTCTACACAATTCTACAAACACATCTTTCTTTCTTTCTTTCTTTTTCTCTCTCTCTCTCTCTCTCTCTCTCTCTCTCTCTCTCTCTCTCTCTCTCTCTCTCTCTCTTTTCTCTCTTTGCCGCCGGCCCCTTTCCTCTTGTTAGATAAAATGGCCACAACACGTTATTAGCACGCTCCTACCGCTGCACTTAGGAATCTAACGTGGAAGCTTTCTGCATCAAACCAGTTCATCCATATCATCATGCAATCAAGTTCTTCCAAAACAACGGTTTTTATCTCGATATTTTTGCAGCCCTGATAGCATGAACATTCACCATAATGCATGACCCAACTTTACGTTTTTCGAATTTTAGATTTTACATAAATTGTGTATGCATTATATTCATAATTGTTGAATTATGTGAATTTGATATTGCGATGAATTGCATCAAATATCTGCTCATGCATTGAATTACATCTTGTTAATAAAGCTTCAGAGAGATTTAAGAGAGATAGGAAGTAGAGAGGAAAAAAGCTAGAGAGAGAAATTGTTTCTGATATCTCATTTCATTAACCATTCACTTATTACATCTCTTGTTTATATATATAAATAGTTCTCCACACATAACTAACCCACCTAATACACTTGTGACAAATGGCACACATCTAATACATAACACTTGGCATAACTATATGCTAATCTCTATAGTCTAACATTCCCCCTCAAGCTTATGGAGGTGAAAACCGAGCATAAGATTGGAACAATGCACATTAAACTGTGAAGAACACAACCTTTTAGTAAGAACATCTGCACACTATTCTGCAGAAGATACAAACTGCAACAAAATGGTGCCTTGTTGAACCCGTTCTCTTACAAAATGACAATCAATTTCAATATGCTTTGCTTTGGAATGTAAAACTGGATTAGTAGCTAGTGCCATTGCAGAAATATTATCACAATGTAGAAGTGGAATAGACGAACTAGGAATGTGAAGATCCTTGAGAAGTTGTTGAAGCCACACAACCTCGGCAGTAGTAGTAGCCATTGCTCGATATTCAGCTTTAGTAGACGATCGACTCACTGTATGTTGCTTCTTAGAACTCCATGATATGGGATTAGAGCCTAAAAACACAACAAAACCAGTAGTTGAACGCCGATCATTAGGATCATCAGCCCAATCTGCATTTGTGTATGCCTTAATATCCATGAAACCAGGTCTAAAACAAATACCAAGCCTAATTGTCCCTCTAAGGTACCTCAAGATCCTTTTAACAGCAACAAAATGATCTTCAAGAGGTGAATGCATGAATTGACACACTTGATTGACTGAATACGCAATATCAGGCCTTGTGAAGGTTGAAGGAAAAAATTTGTCCTAGCTAAGAACATGTGAGAATATTTGAACACATATGCAAACTATTAACACATTAAAGTAGGCATGCATTCAAAAACAATTCTAAAACCCATGACTTTCAAAGCCTAGTGAATGGTGAACCATAAGACTCTTTAACAACATTAAAGAGAAGGTAAGATTTTAGAGATTCATTACCCTTGAAGCTCATCCTTGTTTACACAAGGGATTCACCCAAGTGGAGGGCCTTCAAGTCACCTCCTAGCTCCTTGGATCTTCCTTGTGATTTCCTTCCTTTTTGTGCTCCTTTGCTCCTTGAGGATGTGAGGAAAGGATCTCCAAAAAATCAAAGGTTTGGTGTCTCTAAGTCTCCACACCAAGGATGAAGTGTGAAGATGAAATTGATGACTTAGAGAAGAAAAGATTGCTAGCTAAATCCCCTCTAAGTGGCCGGCCTCTTTAGAGAAAAAAGAGAGAATAGGTTTCACCTCTTTTCATCAAGAAAACCCCTAAAATGAAAATAAAGCTATAAAGTTGAATTTATACTTCATCACATGTGAGTGGCAAACTTGTAATTAATCCAAGTTTGCATCCACTCACCCTATGGCCGGCCATGTTGATGTTATTGGGCTAATTGCCCATTTTGTTTTAGTTGTCATTCAACTTAAACATAATGGGCCTTGTGGACCAAAACGCTTTTGGGCCCCGAAGCCCAAAACCAACTTAAAAGTCCAATACGAACATTTCGTATAATTAATTAACTAATTAATTAACTTTGACCATTCTTCAATTAAACCATTTAATTGCATATCCATTTCATTTAATTTCTTCACTTTCATCTTTACTCGGTGTACGATCCATTAGGTTCCATTTAGCGAGGTAGTGGGCGATTGTTACTCTTAACGATCGATTGTGAATTGAAACCACATTTCAATTCTCCCTTAAACTTAGTGTTTGCTAATCATTAGGGCTTCCACAAACCATGAGTGACACCTAGCAGCATGTCATGGTTACCCAAGGTAAGTAGAATTGGTTGGAGAACCTATCCAGTTACAACTACAATGCAATACGGTCATTCTCTAATACAATACTCTTAATCACATTGTTTAAGTGATAGTTTGTTTCATGTCTACTATCCAATGTGATACTTCTCCATATGATTCTATTGAATAAGATTTGGAACAAACTTCCTAAGTCATATTCATATGCTTTGGCCAAAGACTCTCGAATCATATCTTAGAGTATTCTCCTTCCACCATGGAAGGTTAGAGATCCCTTGTTGTGCATTCATATGCCTACATGACTAGATAGCTTAACCCCAACAATGCCGTGGACACTCCAATTGAATGCCTTTGACATGATCAAAGGTCAAGGACCTAACCATTAGACATCTATGATGCCTCAGGTCAAATGGCTACTTTGCATATTGCAACTATCGAGTTCTTACATGACATGTATGTTCGAACTCTCTTTTGATCGTAGTTCAGTGTACTCGATTACTCTTTCGAGCACCTATGTGTTTGTCTTAGTGTCCAACACCAAATGACTTGAGACACGCATGAGTCGACATAACACATACTAACCTTAGCGGATTGTCAATGCCCAATTGGCAATCCTATGGCTAGGAACGTTTTAGGAATGAACATAAGAGAAAGGTCTCGTTAATCTAACTTACTTAAATCACTTGTCTCTTAGATCAAATACATTCCTTGGATTCCCTTATTGCTTAAACACATGATACAATAAATAGTGATTAACAATAAGCTTTGCCCTTCATTAAACATATAAAAGTTTAATACAATAAGTATTCCAAAAGCTATTACATCAAATGATTGCCTTTGTGGGCATACTTCCAACAAAGGTGAGATACTGTAAAGCCTCAACAATACTTCTATAGATACTGGAATCCGCAACAGAAGAACTACCATGATTCAACAGTTTTCTATTGGGATGACATGGAGTGATGCAAGGATTGCACTGAAACATATCAGTTTTATGAAGAAGATCTGTAATATACTTAGATTGATGCACAAAAATACATTGAGACTGATATTCAATTTGTAGTGTAACAATCCAAGATCCTTCATATCAAATTCTTTGGTCAATTGATTGATCACATCTTGAACATGACTCGCAACACTTCCAGTAAGAATAATATCATCAACATATAATATGAGAACTACAATAGAGTGACCAGTTGATTTCACAAACAAGGAGGGATTACCATAAGATGAAGTAAATCCTAAAGTTAAGAGAACCTGGTAAACCGCTCATTACAAGCTCTCAGAGCTTGTTTTAAACCATAGCTCCCTTTAAAGTTTGCAGACATACTCAGGGTGATGAGCATCTACAAACCCTTGTGATTGAGCCATAAAAACCTCTTCTACGAGAAACCCATGCAAGAAAGCGTTTTTGGCATCTAATTGTTTCAATTTCCACCCTTGTGAAGCGGCTAGAGATAACAGAAGCCTCACAGTAGTAGGTTTAACGACCGGGCTAAATGTCTCATAGTAATCAAGAGAATCCCTTAGCCACTAATCTGGCTTTGTAATGAGCAACAGAACCATCAGGGTTCTTCTTTATTTTATATATCCATTTACACCCTACCACATTTTTATTGGGAGGTAGAGGAACTAAACTCCAAGTTTTCTGTTGAATTAAAGCATCAATCTCCTCTTGCATAGCTGTTTGCCAGTGAGTAATTTTGGAAGCTGCTGAGTAGGACTAAGGTTCCTTGACAGAAGAATCTTCTTGAATAAAAGCACTAAAGACTTACTTTTTCTTGACAATGCCAGACTTTGACCTAGTCTGCATGGGATGAATATTAATGGAAGACAAAGACGCTGGTTGCAATTCTGTAGCTTGTGACACATGAACATTGGGATGCAATTATGTAGCTTGTGACTCAGCTTGATCCACTTGTGCAAAGATAAGATCTGGAACTGACAGTGAAGATCTATCAGTGTTTGATGGATTGCATGACTGAGAAACATATGGTGAAGTAGAGGATGGTGAAAAAACTTGTGGAAAAGGAATAAGAACCAGTGGTGGATGATGAAATGTATTTGGATGCATCACCAAGGGTATGGAAGGCTTAGGTCTAGATGACTTAGAAAAAAAGATTGTATGAAGTCGAGGGAACACATTTTCATCAAATAAAACATGCCTAGACACAATGAGTTTATGATCCTTAAGAGCATAACAAATAAACCCCTTGTATTATGCTGCATACCCCAAAAAAATGCAGGTGGTGGTTTTTGGATCAAGTTTATTATTTCGATATGGTTGCAAAGATGGATAACAAACACAACCAAACACCCTCAAGTGCTCCAACTTGGGTGCTGAATGATATAATACCTCAAAAGGAGACTTCATCGACAATACTGAGGTTGACATCCTATTTATGAGATATATAGAGGTGGCACAAACATGATACCAAAACTAAGAGGATAGACTGGCATGTTGAAGTAAAGTTATGGCAGTTTCAACAATATGCCTATTTTTTCTTTCAGCGAGTCCATTCTGTGCAGGAGCGTAGGGACAAGATCTTTGATGTTGAATACCCTTATCCCTAAGAAAAGCTTGAAACTAAGCACTCACATATTCTCCACCACCATCACTCTATAAAACTTTGATATTTGCAGTAAAAGAAGTCTGAACAAAAGCTTGAAACTGAACAAATGTTCCAAAAACAGCTACTTTATTCATTAATGGGAATATCCATGTGTATCTTGTACATTCATCAATATATGACACATAGTATCTATAACCCTCAATAGACATACTAGGAGCTAGACCCCATACATCAGAATGAATGACTTCAAAGGGAACAACAGACTTGGAAGCCATTACAGGAAATGGTAGTCTAGTAAACTTGCCTTGCAAGCAAGCAATACAAGTATGAGGAGTGTCATTACAAGAAAGAGGAATGGCTTCTTTACTAAGAGCTATCTTAGTAACTGAATTTGCAGGATGACCCAATTTGCAATGCCAAAGCTTAGATTTTATTTTCTGTCCAATATATGCTGCTGGATGAACTTTGGAAGGCTTGAACACGGGGAGGGGATAAACTGCATTATGGCTCAGTCCTTGATAAAGTATTTTCTGAGTGACCTTGTCCTGTATGCACACAGAGAATTCATCAACAATACACTTGTAATTATTATCTTTGCATAATTGATGCATAGATAACAGATGTTGAGACAACTGTAAAACATGTAAAAGGGACTTTAGTTGGAAATTATGTGACTGAAGTGAAAGATTTGACTTGCCAATATGAGCAATATGCAAACCTTCACCATTAGCCCATGTGACTATGTCGGATGATGGTTATGAAGTAGCCATTTGCAGGTTGGACAAATCCAAAGTCATGTGATTTGTTACACCTGAGTCCAACAACCAATACTCATGTGAAAGAGCAGAAGGAGAAACACTTATTCTGGCAGTCATTGCAACATATGGCACAGATTGAGACATCATTATAGCAGGATTATAAGAAGAAGCCATCATGTGAGGATGCTGAGTAGATGAGGTCATAACAGAGTTCTGTGCATTGAAAAATGTGTTAAGAGATGGATACTGAAATTGGTGAAACTGCTGAGAATAAGGTGGCATAGACATAGGTTGAATGGAAGAATTAGTTCTGTCAAAACATGTTGCAGCAGTATGCCCAACTCTATGACATATCTCAGATTATTTTTGAAAACAGGTAAGAGCAGTATGACCTTTTCGGTTGCATATTTGACAAAATTGGAAAGGTTCATACACTTGTCCTGAAAAAGACTGATTTTGCAAAGGTTGCAGTGATGACTAAGAACTGGTGACCAAAGGTTGCTGAAAGGATGATTGAGAACCAGAATAAAATTTCTTCCCTTTTCCTTTTAGTTTGAAATTAGGACCCCTGAAGTTGTTATATGTCCCTGAACCATTATGAGCTACACATGCATATGGTCCACTCATCTGTGAAACATGCATTGATTGAAACATAGACAGTTGCTGAAATGGTGGCATTGGTTGAGATGAAAAAGCCTGCTGAGCACTAACTTCAGGAGAGTACTTCAAACCAGATGAATTACCACTTTCAAATCCAGAACTAGGAGAATTGGCAAACATGGCAGTCATCACATGAGCTTGTTGAACCACCTCTTCCAATGTGGACTCTTCAGCTTTGAGTTGAGACCGAAGTTCTTTAAGAGAAACAAGATTTTCTCTGCCCTTAATAACAGCTTTGATAGTATTATACTCAGAGGGAAGACCCCGAAGAGCCACAATCACTATATCTTCATCTGAAATTATCACTCCCACAACAGCAAGTTGATCTCTACAATCTTTAATGCGCTGTAAATACACATCAATAGATTCTAGTCCCTTCTTGATATTCTGTAAGTCAATCTTCATTTGAACAATACTAGTTCTTGTCATATTAGAAAACCTTTACTAGTTCTTGTCATATTAGAAAACCTTTCCTTGAGATTAATCCACATTTCACGAGAACTTTGATAGCCAATGACACAAGATAAAGCAGCAGTGGATAATGTAGCAATTATAAGAGTCATTAAAGCTTTGTCATGAATTCTCCACACGGTATATGCATCATTAATCACTAGTGGATTTTTAACAGTTTCATCTTCAGATTCATAATCGACATATTTGTTTGGACAAGAAATAGAACCATTAACAAACCCAAGAATCCCATTTCCATCGAGCAATAGTTCCATTTGAAAATTCCAAGTAACATAGTTGGAATCATCAAGCTTTACAGTCATAGTGTTCCCAACACTAGGAATCAACGAAGAAATTGGTGACTGAGTGAGAGCTAACTGAGCAACTGTAACCATTGTATAACAGCACAACAAATCAATCAGAGGCTTTGCTTCGAATGACAAATTAAAGTAGATTCCACAGAAGAATTACCACAGACAAGAGAACAACCCATAGAGATATGAAATATAAAGAGATTTCCAAAGCACAAAGATAAGCAAATGTGCCGAAATCAAGAACACACCGACAATCGAATTTGATCGAATCAAGAAACAACAACAATCACAACACAAATTCTTCAAATAACAACACGATCTTCTCCAAAGAAAGCAAGAATCAATGGAGGAAACAGTGACTTACAGAAAAAACCCAAAGAAACTAGGGTTTCAATCACTGACTCAGCGCACCGACTTAACACCGACTGTGCAACGACATAGCTTCAATGAGCAAATACCAATCGATAGAGAAGTATACAGCGACACCACCAACTATCAATACGAGTGAAAGCAAAGGTACATCGATCGTCGTCAACCGAAGGAGTTACCCGTCGTCGGCGAAGATACCATGTTAATAAAGCTTCAGAGAGATTTAAGAGAGAGATGAAGTAGAGAGGAAAAAAGCTAGAGAAAGAAATTGTTTCTGATATCTCATTTCATTAACCATTCACTTATTACATCTCTTGTTTATATATATAAATAGTTCTCCACACATAACTAACTCACCTAATACACTTGTGACAAATGGCACACATCTAATACATAACACTTGGCATAACTCTATGCGAATCTCTATAGTCTAACACATCTTACATATACTTGCAATTGAAATTAAATTAATATTATGTAATTAAATTTAAAAAAAAAAGGGTTTCGTGGGGAACCCCGAGGGCGACGACTAAAAGCCATGTCGTTGGGCTTCTCGCACCAAGCCGAGAAACACAAAGCCACGAAGCCAAAAGCTCTAGGCTTTCCAACCCAAAAAAACCTGATGCCATTCATGGCGTCCTTGTCCACGACCACCATGGGCTTAGCCTTCAGCCACAACCCTGAGCATTTGGTCATTGTCACAGACGATTAGAAGTCGTTTTTTATGGAAATTGGACCGAGATTCACTTGAATCTCATCATAACTTTTTGAAAATCCGATTCAAAATTTTCTAGGGTTTGTTGTTGAAACGTTGAGATTAAACCATCTCCGTTCACCACCATGGTCGTTAACGATAACCATGACTCCCCTCGAGTCCTAACAACCTAGACACGGTTGCCAGAAGCATCAGCGTCGGGCATCTTCTCCGATGTGCACACCTAGCATGGTTGGGTTTTGTGTTTAGTCTGACCCATGGACCTTTGGGCCTGAACCCTTCTCGGCCTATCAACAAATATTTTTGAAACTAGCCTAGTTGCTAATTCCCCTTGACCCACTCGCGACAACAGCCTAATTAGGCTTGAGTGTCCCCGTGTCCCCACTGCATCTAATATGTGCCCTTCACGGGTCTTCTTGGACCTCGCCCAAAACGTTGGGCCTGCTCCTACAGCCTAGAAAAGCCTGCAGCATTTTCTGATGGCTCGACCCACTTTATACTCAGCCTAATTTTTGGGGTTGGGCCGCACGGTATCAACCTACTTAGCCCATCTGTGGGCTTTGGCCCTTTATTTTGGGCCCCGAGTTTAATTGCCTAATTATTTTAGGCCCAATGGGTTTTATAATTTTTCACCCACACTTCAATTTGGCCCGAAGTCCAAATAATCAATTCAATTATAATTATAAACCTGAAGTTCTATTTGTCTGCAGGAACATATGAACCTGAAGTTCATAATTCTTTCCAAACCTGAAGTTTCTAAAAACATGCCTAGTTTGAATACCTCAAGTTTTCCTTAAAAACATCATGCATGAAAACCCGAAGTTTTTCATGCAAATTTAAACCAATACATGTCTATCAAAACCTGAATGTTCTACTCTTATGTGAATGGATTGATTTTTTCTCCATTAGACTAATCACATATTGTCCATCTATTTTGTGATAGGAACATGTCGAATTTGAACAAACTCGATTTCACTGCTTTGGAGGTCTCTGGAAGGAACTACCTCAAGTGGGTCCAAGATGTGAAGCTCCACCTCACTGCAAAGAATTTACGTCTCGCTATTGAAGATGAGACGGACAAATCGATTGGCGAAGTTGAGAAAGCCACTGCTATGATCTTCGTTTGAATACATATTCATGACACCCTGCAAACCGAGTACCTTGCTGAGAATGACCCACGAGCACTATGGGTCTCTTTGGTTGATTGCTTTGATCACCAAAATGACATTTTCTTGCCTGAAGTAAGACATGACTAGTAGCATTTGCGCTTTCAAGACTTTAAGTCAGTGAATGAATATAATTCTGAAGTTTGTCGAATCCGATCACTTCTCAAGTTTTGTAATGAGACTTTGACCGAAGAGGATCTAAGAATGCACCTCTAACAACTCTCTCAGACCCATCCAACCTGATCGAATGATACAGTAAGACACGTATAATGTTGTTTAATGACACAATTTTGACCATTGATGAGACACTTTATTCTCCATGCTCCGGAAGAACGTTGTTAAGTTTTAAGGACATTAGAGATAATAATTACTACACTGAAACCTATGTAGAAAATGGAGTTAAATTTCTATGCATAACTTCCTATGAATATGGCCAGAAGCGTATTCTAGAGAAGATGGAGCGTATCCCAAGTGGTCTGTATACTACGAGAACCACTATGTGGCTGGCCCTACATCTGGGACTGTGCATAAAATTACACTTTGGCATAATCATTTAGGACATCCTAGATGAATAATGATGCGCTGTCTTCTCAAATCATCACACATGCATCCACTAACTAGAAGTTTAGGTTCGATTCAAGGAATCACATGTCAGACTTATTCTATGGGAAAACTTATTACTAAGCCTTCTTATGACAAGATCGTTCGAATCCTCCCATTTTTCTATAAAGGATTCAGAGGGGTATTTGTGGACTGATTCACCCTCCATGAAGACCATTTAGATATTTTATGGTTTTGGTTGATGCTTCTACATGTTGGTCACTTATGTGCTTGTTGTCCATAAGGAACACTGCATTCTCCAAACTGTTGGCTCAGGTTATTAAGCTCAGGGCTCACCACCCTAATTATCTGATCAAATCTATTCAATTGGATAATGTTAGAGAATTCACATCTAAAACTTTTGATGACTATTGCATGTCGATTAGGGTTGAAGTTGAACATCTTGTACCCCATGTTCACACCCAAAATGGCCTGGCAGAGGCATTCATTAAGGGCTTACAAATGATTGTTCGATCATTGGTCATACGTACCAAGCTCCCAATCACTGCTTGGGGCCATGCAATATTGCACGTAGCGATGTGGGTCCGCTTAAGGCTTATTGTGAGGTGATCTGTTTACCACTCATTTTGTGGATTGTCACTTCTATGATACGGTATTCTCGTCGTTAGGGAAAGATAAGAAAATCAACTTTCCTGAATAACGACGTGAATTATCATGGACGACTTTCATTTTGTCTCATTTAGATACTCGCACTACTCAGTCTGAAACTAAAACGCAACATATTAGATATCCAGAGCATAGTTCAGAGTATGCCAGATGTTTTCACAGATCTAAAGCGAGTGACAAGATCACATATTCCAGCTGCGAATGTGCCTGCAAAGATGGATGTACCAAATGTATGACGAACTTCCCCCCTGGAGGCCCGGGACGCCAAATTTGGTGATCCACGCACATTAGCGGCTAGCCAATCATTTTCCCCTACACAAAAGCGTGGCAGACCCATTGGTTCAAAGGATTCACACCCCAAGAAGAGGAAACCTATGGCACAGGTACCTGAAGAGCCTACCATAAATCCGACTATCGCTTACTCATTCTATTCAACTTATGAGGAAATTCTAGATTACGAAAGCGTCCTTGAATAGACGAATCCACCTCCCAAGAATCTTGAGATTTCGGTTTATTATGCTAGCTTATATGATGTGTGGTGTAGAAATGAGATGATCGTCGACGATGCATTAACATATGTAGTAGCTATTGGGATCATGTTGAGCGATGACATTGAACCCCGTTCTGTTGATGAATGTCGATGTAGAACCCCAATTGGTCAAACTGGAAACAAGTAATTCAAGTCGAACTCGATTCACTTGTGAAACGTAAGGTGTTTGGACCTGTAGCTCATACTCTTTCACATGTGAAGCCCGTTGGCTACAAGTGAGTTTTCGTTCGGAAGCGTAATGAGAAGAACGAAATTGTGTGTTATAAAGCTCGTCTTGTTGCACAAGGCTTCTCACAACGCCCCGGGATTGACTATAACAAAACTTATTCACTCGTTACAGATGTGATTACTTTTCGCTACCTTATCAGTTTGGTAGTTTCCGAAAAACTGAGTATGCAATTGATGGACGTAGTAACTGGGTATCTTTATGGGGATCTTGACATGAAATTTATATGAAAGTTTCCAAATAACTTACATTGACTAGATCAAATATTTTCAAACCCCGGAACATACTCTCAATTTGGCTAAGGCGTTCACTCTAGTTTGAAGCAATCCAGAAGAATGTGGTACAACCGTCTGAGTGAGTATTTGACTAGTCAGGAATATGTGAACAATGAACCATGCCCTTGTGTGTTCATTAAGAAGTCACATTCCGATTTTGTGATAGTTGCAGTATATGTTGATGACATGAATCTTATCGGAACTCCTGAAGAGCTTGCGAGAACTGCCGCGCATCTGAAATCGGAATTTAGGAAAGACTCAATACTGTCTCGGTTTAGAGATAAAGCACCGTTTAGATGAAATCTTAGTACATCAATCGAACTACACCCAGAAGGTGTTGTGCCACTTTAATGAGGATAAAGCGAAGCATTCGAGTACTCATATGGTCGTTTGATCGCTAGATGCAAAACGAGATCCCTTCCGTCTGAAAGAGGATGATGAAGAGATTTTGGAGCCTAAAGTTCTTTAATTAAGTGTGATAGGCGCTTTATTGTACTTAACTCAATGCACTAAACCCGACATCTCCTTTGCTGTTAATCTTTTGGCAAGATACAGTAATGCACTAACACGCAGACATTAGACTGGCGTTAAAGAAATATTCCTTTACCATAAGGGTACTATGGATTTGGCATTGTTCTATCCATATGGATCCTCGAGTGATGTCGCATCCCCCGCTTCTCGAGTTGATTCTCGCCTTGTTGGTTATGCCGACGCAAGATACTTATCTGATCCGCGTAATGCACGTTCTCAAACGGGTTATGTCTTTACCGTTGGAAGCACCGCAATCTCTTAGAGGTTAACTAAACAGACCTTAGTTGCCACTTCGTCTAACTATTTTGAAATTATTGCCTTACATGAAGCAACTCAGGAATACTTTTGGTTGAGAGCAGTTGTGGGCCATGTTCGAAGCTCTTGCGATCTTTACCCCGTCGTTGATGTCCATATAACGATCTGTGAAGACAACGCAACATACATCGAAAAGCTCAAGAATGGTTGCATCAAAGGAGACAACACCAAGCACATTGCGTCAAAGTTCTTTTTCTCACATCAACAACAAGAGTATCAAAAGATTGAAGTCACGCAAATCCATTCACAAGACAATCTAGCTGACCTATTCACCAAACCACTACCGAAGACGACGTTTTAGAAGCTTGTTCAAGGAATTGGTATGCATAAACTTTCTGAATTGTAACATTGCTAGTTCTCTTTAGAATTGTGTCAAATTCAGAGGGAGTATCCTAAAGTATACTTATTTGATCTTAATGTACTATTTTTCCCTACGATTAAGAGCATTTTTTCCCACTGCATTTTTGCTACCTAACTAGGTTTTAACGAGGAACCCACCTTGGGTTGATCATATCCCTGATGACGTCATGTAGACGTTTCATTTAACTTTGCATTTCTCACGCATTTTTCCTTAGACTGCCATAGCCTTAGGGTTTTTTTAGTGAGACTTACTTCTTTATGCAAGTTCCTACCTTATTGAGAATAGCATTGTTCCCATAATCAGTGCCGATGAGTTGACTTCCTCAACTTATACATGATGCCGAATCTACCTTGAGTATTTACACACTTAAGGGGGAGTGTTATAAACTTTCCTAGATTTGATTCTAGTTATTCTTTCCTATATGGACTTGTATTCCTTGGGGATGAAGGATTTCTTCTCTCTCTTATTATTATAAGTAAAGGCACTGCGTAGGGGGAATAACACTTCCTCTACACATATACATCTCTCTCTCTTTTCTCTCTTTGCCGCCGGCCCTCTTCCCCTTGTCAGAGCCACAACATTACCTACTAAATAAAAGAATGTTATTTGATTCAACATTAATTTACCTACAAAATATATGTTAGTTGCTCATGATAAATTTACATATAGGTAGATTAATTAGAATAATATGTTTGAACATATATGTGGTACTGTGCATATATATATATATATATGTGTGTGTGTGTGTGTGTGTGTTGAGCTTAAGGTAGTACTATATACATTTGAACGTGTGTGTGAGGTATATATATATATATGTTAGGGGAAATAATATGTGTAATAACTATTTGTTCATTATAATTAAGGTGAGTAATTACATTTGTTGATTTATTTTGAATATTGTGGTACACATTGTAAATATCTTGTAATAATAGGTCAATTATTTTTCTACTTAGTAGTCATTTTCAAATTTGGGTTTTATTTAGAAGTTTATAATTCTAGAAAATAACACTATGTTTGGATGAAGAAATTGAAGATTAATACGGAATTTTAAAATGACTGGATTTTATTTTATAGAATTTGTGAATTTTCTTGTTTGGTTAACCTAAAAGAAAAATGGAATTGAATATGAAATTTGTTATTTTTAAACTCTCAATCATAGAAATTGGGAAAAGACACATATTTACATGAAATTTAAACTTGGGAATTGGAGGTCCCAAATTCCAAGTTTTTTTTTCCACGCGGAAATTCTAAATTTCTATGTTTATGAATCCAAACAAAGGAATTGGTGCATGTCAATTTATAAATTCTGACTTTTATCCAAATTTCAAGTTTATTTCTCTCATCCAAACATAGTGTAAGAGTTGCAAGGGTCTACATCTAAAAGAACTCAATAAAAAGACCCTCAAATCATAGTACTCGATAACGTCCCCACCATATATAATTGCATGTCCCCCTAACCTCAATCCCCAATCCCCCAACCAATGTTTTTCCATCTCAGAAACTTCTAAAAGCCTAGACGATACGGTCATATATAGCTCGCTCGCTCTCTCTCTCTCTCTCTCTCTCTCTCTCTCTCTCAATATGTCCACATCTGATCCTTCTTCACCTGCCTCATCGAAGTCGGAAAGTACTACTGCAGGCTCTTCAAGTTGTACAAGTACTACTCCAAGTATTCAAATGGTTTCCAAGTCGGTATCTGAGAGGCTTCTGGGGAAGTTTTTTGATGCTTCCCAATACGACTTCGATTACGAGCAGAGTGGTCTGTGGTCTCCTCCATTACGCCGGAGGGTGTTTCTGGACTCACCCGGGAATATTATCATATCGTGTTGTGATGAAGATGAAGAAATATACTGCTGCAAACTTAAGAATGCCAAGATGGCTTGGCCCAGACGCTTCTTCTCTTTGATCGCTGTAAGTGTTTGCTTTCTTACTTTGTGGGAATTCCCCGTTTACTGTGGTGCATGAGTGAAATACTTTGCTTTTCTTAAATATTTGATTTTCTTTTATCTTTTTTTTTTATTAAGGGAAATGTTTTCTCTTTGGGAGTAACATTGTCTGACGATATAAGATGTTTGTGTGGATACATAATGGATTTGGATTGTTAATTAGATTTATTTCAAGCCGAATGAATGGTTTGGTGAACAATCTAGCAACATAAGCGTTTTAATTATGACAAAATAATTACAAGTCTGGCATGAAAACATTCCCCTCAACTTTTTCTCAATATAACGAAATTATATATAATATATGTATAATATTGAGTTCATCTTTGTGAAAATTTTGGCAATCACATATAGTACTGCGCCTCTTGCGGAGGAACAATTGAATGTACGGATGGGGTTATTTTATGTGAAGCGAATACTATGCATGTTGAACTAGCATTGAAAATGGTGATGCTATGTTGTTTTATTTCTTGTTGCAGGCCTTATGGTGCTCTCCAAGGCAATAGCAGTTGGTGCTCTCCGTTTCATAGAGCTAATTCAAACACCCCCTTTAATCGCTTCCCAAAGAGAAAAAAGTACTAATTAGCTGTTAATTAGAAAAGGTTCAAAGAGGAAAAGAAGGTGTCTTGTACAACTTTAGTTATATATGAGTTATGGATAAATCTTGTTAAGTATATTTTATTTCTAGCTTATAATATAATGAACTTTTGTCATTTTATGTTTGTAGATCGATATATAAAACAACTAGACTGTTTGAGCAAATAGTTTGTAGCTTAAGTAGTTAAAACTATATTTACCTCCGCTCTCATGGCATGTTCGATTTCCCACCCCCGATATCGCTTGTATCAGAGTGTAAAAAAATGTATACGACTTGACCGTTCGAATGTTTTTTCTTTAGGTATTATAATTATAGGCACAGTAGTGAAGTAAGCTTTCAAATTTCTTAATTGATAAAGTCATAGATGTTGGTGGCTGGATTTGAATGATACAGTGACCCATCAAGCAGAAATGGTCTGCATGCTAGCAAAAGGAATTTTCAGACCTGCATGTGTCTTCTGCGGAGGCCACAGGTTTGCTTTTTGAGACTTTGAGGACACAGCAGCACAAACTAACGGCTCTTTCTTTCTTTATAAACTTGAAATAATAGATTCCCTTCCCCTACCTTTGGAGTTGTTCAAAGTTGGGTGCGCACAGATCGTCTGCTTAATTTGCCTTTTCTTGTTGTTGTTGTTGTTGTTTTCCTTTTGCTTTTTGCTTGTGTTTATTAATATACTTTAATCTTTTTGAAACTTTTTGTGCACTTCTTATATATGTTTCCCTGACTGGAAAGATATGTTGAGAAACCATTTTAAACACATAAATGAAGTAAATTGTAATAGAAGTTGAATTTTCTATAAAATCATGGAGGCTCACTGCAATGGAATTTAGGCCTCTTTTTCTTGTCTACAATTGACTTGGATATGATAACTCACTAGAAGTATTGATTGATGAATTGAATTGCATTTTCAGTAAGTGAAGGTAGAAGATGAATTAGCCATGGCAAAACTTATCGCTCGCAATCCTACCATTTTTGTGACACTTAGAAGGGGATTAGTTTTCTTCATAGCTAATTCATCTACTACCTTTACTTGGACAAAATAATACGTTAATTAACTTCCATTGAATCTAGCGCCCAAGGCCTTAATTATGGTTTTATATGAAGTCATATAGGAAGGCGGTCAGGTAGGGGTGCTAAAGAGATTGTGATCTTTGTGGCCTGAGGGCAGCACCATATATCCAGGAGCAAATTAAGATGAAAAATTAAGGCCTAATCGAACTTCAAGCAATCAGAACGAAATTAGGAATTGCTTAACATTGTCAATTTTAAGCGGAACAAGTTCTGTATAGTTAAACCAGAAAACATTTTGAATTTGGAGTCATGCTTGACTAAGTTAGATGACTTTCATCGGTTTTCTAGTTCAAGTTAAACCAGCTCTTTATTCGGTTTTGCAGCAGCTTGGAGGCTCTTGATGCCTGCTCCTCGACTCCGCCTAACTTTTGGTTTGCAGTTGCAGCAAACTTAGGTGTTCAATTTGAAAATGATCATGAGTTATAGTTTTCAAAAATTATGAATATAACTAAATTACTTGAGCGTTCATTAGTTTCAAAAACAAAAAAAGTTGAATTCGAGGATGCAAAACGAGGCCTTGGTTTTTTCTCTAGTACTGTTCAGTTGGTTTGCATGTGGCATCACTCTAGTAGCCTCACAGAGTCTGTAATACTTTATCCGGTAAAAAGTAAAATGTAAAGGGGAAATCAACAAAGATTGATAACCGACCCAAATTTCAAAAGATGCAACCCGATTGTGAATCAGGTCAATCCACCTCTCGCATGGGTCTGTCATCGAGAGAAGGCCGATGAGTGCAAGGGAAGGATGTGAATGTAAAATAGTTCTACATCGGTTTGTAAGGACTTATAAGACGTTGAATTACTTTCTATATAGCCAATTGGTTTTATGGTAAAACCTCAAATGTGTATATGAGTAGGAATTTGAGAGAATTTCCAAATATATTTTCTTTTGTGCTTCTTTAATTTTTGAGAAAAGTAAAATAATTAATAAAAAATACTACTTTGAGAGAATTTCCAAATATATTTTCTTTTGTGCTTCTTTAATTTTTGAGAAAAGTAAAATAATTAATAAAAAATACTCTTACTCCGTTTTTCATATTACATTTGCATCAATGAAGAATAATTAAAATTCTGGCCGACCACCTATCTCTCATGCCTCATCCCTCTGTTCTTCCTCTGCCCTCTTGTCGTCTCTTCAACTTCCGCCTGGGCAGCAGCAGCCATCAGCCATGCCATGCATCTCAATTTCTCTTATTTTATTTATAAAGAAAATAATATAATTCGTAAGAAAATAATTTTACAGTAAGATTACATGCATGATGTATATGGATGTAGGAGGAAGAGGTAGAATTGGAGATGGATTTTGAGGCCAAATTTACTCAGCCATGGAGAAGTATTCCCCGTATCATTTTTTTTCTTGATAATTCCATTGTTATCATTATTCTGCTTGGAAATCCTACTCATTGATGGTTAAGTAATTAGTATATTAACGTACTATTTATTCAATCACAAAACAAAAACCTAAACCCTACCCCCTATTTAACAATAAAAAAAAATCCTACCCTATCCCTAGCTAGGTTTCTCGTTCACTCACATACTTCTCAGTTTTCAGGTTGAATTTCATTAATGAATCTTCCTGCAGGCTATAGGTTTTGCCCCACGGATGAGGAACTTATTCTGTACTACCTTCAGCCCAAAGTGAACGGAAAGGAGGTACCCGGCCAAGGTAACTCCCCAGTCTTTGATTTCGATCTCTACGGCGTCATGGAACCTTGGGATATATGGGAGAAATTCAAAACAAAAAGAGAAAACGACTTGAAGTTGAGTAATGACCTCTACTTTTTCACTACGCTCAAGTTGAAGACCACAGAGGGAACACGTATCTGTAGAACCCTTCCGTCCGGCAGCAAGTGGAATGGCGAAAACCGCCCTTCTGAAATTAAAAATTCTGGCAGTGAAGATGTTATTGGCCATAAAAAAAGATTTAGCTACAGCAAGAACGCGTCTGATGATCAGCAAGATCGCTGGATCATGTATGAGTTCGACATTGATCAAAAGCTGGTACTTGAGCCTAAACAAGTGAGTACATATACTTCTTTGTGTTTTATTTTGCATGTGTTTTCTATGTCAGTTAGTCTTTCTTTGTGTGCATATATACCTTTCGGTTCCTTTGTTTTTTTGTGTGTTCTATCTTTTAATTAAGAGTTCGTTGAGAATATGATTACGAGATTTAAAAAAAAAGCTTAATTTTCAGATTTCTTTTTTTTTGGGGAAAATTCGGAAAAAAAAGAAAACAAAGTAGCCTTAATATATACAAACCCTAATCTTAAATTGGCTCAAAAACAAAAACTCCGGCACGTTCTCGACTGAAGCGTCTCCTCACCTGCTTGCTCATGCTCATGCCTATAGACTATAGCTCTTCCTCCTCCTCCTACTCTTTGAGCTTCCTTGGACGGCTTGAATTCTCCAATCTCTATTTCCATCTTCTAAATATAAAAACAAAAATGTATAGCAGGTTCGGGTGGGTTGGAATTCAAATCCCATGATAGATCAGATCATTCTTATTCTGAACAAAAAAGAAGAAACAAATCAGAGTTTTAGGGTTTGTCATATGTTGGCTTGAGTTTTATTTAATTTCTTTTTCTCATCCAACGTGTTGGTTTATATTGAAAAATACAGAGAAAAGACACACACATAAAAAAAAAAAAAAAAAAAAGGAGAAGTTCAGATATTGGTAGGAGGGTTGCCTTGGGGTGTTTGCGTGTGCGGTGTTGGTGTTTGAGGGTATTTTTTGAAACAAATGTGGTCAAGTTAAAAAAAAGTTTAAATTTATATTTTAATGGAGTGCAGATAGAAATTGGGTGGTATTCACTTTATGTTTGATTTTATTAAAGAACTAATTTTTTTTTTTTTTTATGAAACGCAGGAGAATAAGATTGTTCTGTGCATGCTTAGAAAAAAGGTCAACGGATCCGAGAAGAAAAGGAAACATGGAGATCTAGAAGAGGAGGAGATGCTTGGAGACAATAATATGGATATCTCCAATGGAGATAGTAACTACGGAGACTTGGATAGAAAGCAAGTAGTGCCGCTTGAGACACAAGAAAAGCAGCAATGCTTCTTACCAAGCAGCGCGGGATATCTTATACCACAAGTACAACGGCCAGAAGTTTATGATCCTTTGCAACAGTTCCACCCTCAATCCATTGTTTACAATGTTGTCCATCCGCAAACACCATTACAACTTGAACAAGTTGATTTTCATGGCAAGCGAAATTGGGAACTGCAACACCTACATCAAGGGGAAGAAACTTGGAAGCATAAACTCTTAAAAACATTCATCAGTAACAATATACAAGGACGTGCATCTGGTTCTGAACAAAAAGCCCTACAAAGAGAAGAAAGTAGGGAGTATCAAAGCTTCATGTCATGTGTTGACAATGTACAAGCATTAGGAGCTGATCCTGAGCAGAGTGCCCTGCCGAAGGAAGTAAATTGGAGCCAACAATGCTCCATGCCGTGCCTCGATAGTGCCTTGCATCAAGCGGGAGAAAATCATCAGGTGCAGCAATCCTCACAAGATAATGTTGCAAATGGAAGCTTGATAAACAACAACATACCTCACTGTACAAAACCAGTGCCACCATATGGTTTAACAATTGATCAAGTTGATCATGCAGGAAGCGGCAATGTGTATGGAGGATTCGGTGCAGCTAATAATGATGATTTCGCATATACTCCGTGGATCAAGTCTTTTGCAAACGAACTCCTGAGGACTAATTGTTCCTCGAAGTTCAATTGATTGATCCTATATTATTCTAATTTAAAAGTTGTAGGGAATTTATTTTAATAACTTTTATTTTCCAGACGTCTCGCGCACTGAGGTTTGTTGTTGTTCTCTCTTTCACCTCCCCTTGTCCACTAGGGTATTTCCAATTACATGTATGTACATGCTCCTTTATTGCACTTGGTTGCTCCTTAATAATTCGATTTACTTTCATATTTATGGTTCCCATGTATCATTCAAAAGGATACATAACTTGTTTTGTTTGTTGATGATTTCTCTTCGGGTAATGCTAGGGAGATTAAATTTGGAGACTAAATTTGCAAACTAGATGATGTGTCACTAATAAAAATAAGCACGTTTATCAACGTTTAAGTAATAAATCAATCATCAACTTTCATGTCTCTTAGTTTCCAAAATTTTATCTACAAATTTAGTCATCCCTTTTTATGGGTGAGCATGATGATCACCGTGCAGTGCCAAGCAAATTTAATACTGAAAAGCTATTCAAGATGACTAAGGGTTCGTTTGGATGTGCTTTTAAAATGACTGAAAGCGCTTTTAGATAAATTTTTTTTTGGTTCCAAAAGCACTTAAAGTGCTTTCTACAAGAAGCACCAGTTATGTGCTTCTTCCAGGAAGCACTTTAAGTGTTTTTCCAGAATATACTTGCAATTTTACTAAGAATTAGTTTAAAAAACATTTTCAACAAAAGCGCTTTCAATCATTTTAAAAGCACATCCAAACGAGCTCTAACTCTTCATCAACTTCATTTTTTAACGTTCATCGGATTTTGAAGTCAGTCCCCCGGGAGTGGGTCCTGTATGTGATTAATTGTACAGTTTGTACTCCATTGCCAATTACGTAACTTGGGAAATCTCAGCTTTGACTTGTTTGCTAAAAAAACTAGCTGGTACTTGCTAGCATTCACTCATGAACTAGAGATCATGTAGTTTATATTTCCCTTTGTCCAACATTGCTTGTAAAAATCGTATATAAAAAAATATGGCTTGTATAATAAATATCGATTCCATAAATTAAAACTAGAAACTAGCTTTAGTGGATTAATCATATTTAATGCATCTATATTGCAGGGAACGAATTCAACAAAAGCATGGAACTATATTCTCGTGTTCGTGCAACCTGAATTAATCATATTTCATGTCATATATTGACACTGTACATGCATTAGCAGCTAGTCCTAAGCGGAATGCCCAGCAGTAGGGGGAAGAAAATTGGGGGCAGCAATTATCCTCATCATGCGGCAACAATTAATGTAAGACAATTAGCAACTCAATATGGTGATGAAGTGACTGTCTTGCAGCAAGGGGGAGAAAATCATCACGTGCAACAATGCCTTGTGTCACAAGTTAATGATGCAAATGGAAGCATGCCTCGTTGTCCAACGTCCGTCTTGCAGGAAGCCGTGATGTGTATGGAGGACATGGTTCAGCTAATGATGGTTTCGTATATTCCTGTGGGTGGACCAATCATTTGCATTCGACCTCTTGATGATTAATTGTGTGTCCCAAAGTCATAGAAAATAATGATCCAGATGAAGTCATAATCAATTTATGGACATAAAGTTAGATTATCAAAAGTTAAAATGTAATCAATCTTCAGATTTCCATGAGACATGACAACATAATATCTTTTGTGTTTAATTTTTTCTATATACTTGTTCATAGATGAATTTCCGCCAGTAGTAATGCAATAGTTTTATTCAAAAAAAAAAAACAAATTAATCTGACCGATTCTAATAGAGGTGAGCCCTGTTATTGTATGTACGATCCACTTATAATAGAGAGTGTAAGTTTTGTGTCTAAATAACATACTTTTTTTTCTTTTCCAAAATGGACTATCACCGATGTAAAATCCAACTATTTATTCTTGCACGCAAACAACTCCCAGATAATACGACGCTGTAGATTTGTCATCAAACATTAGATTTGATGAATTTCAACTTTGAGTTTGAGCCATTGAACTAAGACGATTTTACTCCAAAAGAATTTAACAACTTGGTGCCTTCACGCAGTGCTGACACTTCCCAAGAAAGAAGGACGTCTTAATCTCAAACATTGTTGGAGTGCTGGAACCAACGAAGACAAACATGGAATGTCATGATGGTGAGTTGAAGACTTGGAGTCTTTGATTTGAGTGGAAAATTCATAGAAACTAATTGTCACTAATGAAGGCCAACGCGATTGTGTGTCATAGCAAAATAACTCAGATGTAATTTGGATGTTAAAGTGGCAAAATCTCGAGCCTATCATGCTCCACAATGTATTTTAATTTACTAACATGACGAGGCATGATATAGGTTAGCAATACATCACTGTGGTGCTTGAATTTGCTATTATAGCATAAATTAATCTGAATTCTCTTCCGTAATTATACATAATATTAAATATTAGTGTAATTAATTTAGGATTCCTACCATGAGGGTTTTTCTCAAACTCTACATATATTGTAATCTTTGTACATGATTAATTCAAATAAAAATTAGTATTTGGTCCTTAGTTACTAATGTTTTTTTATTGAAACCTTATTAATTTTCAGATTTTGATCAAGGTCCCTAGCATTAATGCAATAATGAATTTACATGTCAGTTACATAATTTTTAAAATAAAAATTAATAATTGATTTAGGATTTTAATACTCACACCTTTATTAAACTCCTAACTAATTTTCAATTCAAAACATTTCCAAAAAAAAAAAATTAGAATAAGTTTGTACCCCTTAATTTTTTATAAAAAGGTTTCCAATTTTTTAATCTTATATGTATCCCATTCATGTAATTTTTCAATTTTTTTTATCTTAAAATGTACCCATTCTTAAATATACTAATTTGTTGTAGTAAAATGTACCCTTTTTTTTATATAAAATATATTCAATTTTTTTTTCTAATCCATTTTTGTACTTATATGGGTACATTCTTTTTCTTGATTTGAGAATGTATCCATATCAAGTTTAATCAAAGAAATTTACTAATGTTACTAAGTCTAATATCTATTATTTTTTGTGTGGTTTTGAAGAATGTACCCATATTTTGGTACAATAATTTTTTTGTTAATTTTGATGAATGTACCCATGTTTATACACACACACACACACACACACATAATATATTGGAGAGTATAATTTATATTTTAATCATTTTAATCCACAAATTATGGGTTTTTTTATTTTAAATCTCATTAATACAAACAACTATAAATTTCAAATTTTAATTTAAAAAATATAGTAACCTACATAAAAATACATTATCACATTAATTTCATCGACTTCAATCAAAAATTGAAAACCAACAAGTTTTCAGTCAAAAAATATTGATAGCTAGGGACCACATCCAAAGTGTCCCTTAATTCAATGAGTCATATTTTTACATGATATATCATGGTGCTTTAAAAAGCAACCAACGGTGTCTCTGTCAAGTGCTAAATCTGAATACCGATCACTTGCTCATGCGCATGCAGAGACTACATAGATCTGTTTCTTCTAAGAGAGCTCGGGATTCAGCTATCCTTTCCTGTTTTATTATTTCATTGTGATAATATCAGTGCTACTTATCTTGTTGCTAATCATGTTCAGCATGCTCGCACAGTCGCACTCAACACGTACGTTAAACTCAATTATCACTTTGTCTGTAAGAAAGGTGGCCCTCGTAGTCATAGGGTTTGTTATATTTCTCCTGCTAAATTGCTGATCTTCTTACTAAAGCTCTCCATCAGCCTCGTCACGATCTTTTTTCTCCAAACTCGTTCGATTAGGAACGTCTAGTTTGCGGGGGTAGGGGTGGGGATGGGTGGGTGTTAGAATTAATAGATAAATTATTCCGGATTCTCCTATGTAATTAATGGAATGTATATTTAATTGTAATTAGTTTAGGATTTCAACTGCGTATGAGTTTTCCTCAAACCCTATATATATTGTAACCTTTTTACATAAGTAATTTAAGGAGTCACATTTCTACATAACTGCATGTGAGCTTCTTATAGTTGAAGTGTACCTAACTTCCAATGACCATTCTCTCTACTTTTTCAAAATCAATATGGACCACCGAAAATGCATGTCCCAAACTATTCCATCTAATTGTCATCACTTTCAATTAGCCAGTTATAACTTGACCCCCACGCATCTCCCTCAGCACTCATATATATACTTTAAACCCCTCTTCAAAATTACTTGATCAACTAGCTAGCTAACAAATTTGTTATGCAAATGGCTCGTTCATATAAGCCATTCTTTCTTATCCTCCTCTTTGGTTTTGCCTTCTGCATGCCCACTTTTGGAGCCGGAAGGCTGCTGAGGGTTGAAAACAATGGAAAGGGTGGCGAGCTTTCTTCGGAGGACAGCTTGATGGCGGGTACGGAAACTGATCCGGACTACAGGTCACTACCTTCTTTGGGTAAGCATGAAGGTCATCATGCAGTGCCAAGCAATGTTAGCGATGGAAAGCAGTTCATCACTACTCTTCATGATCAGCTTCGTTCTGTCAAAGCGCAATCAGTACCGAGCCCTGGAGCCGGTCACATTAACTTATAATTACGTGCTACTAAGGTTGTGATGTTAGAGAAGAATCATTTGGATAAGATACATCACAAGCCGTCTAAAACCTCAATAGGTTTGTTCTATATATGTAGCTAGCTATAACTCAGCTGGTTAAAAATAATCACTCTTGTAGTCTTTATCTTATGTGTAACTCCCTCTTCACTAAGTATCATTTGTATTAATAAGTACATGATACTTGTTTGTGTAAACGCGAATTTCTTGTAACAAAGGCACAAGAACATGTGTAAAAAATAAAGAATTTGTATTAATGTAGGGTTTAGGGTTAAAATCTCTAATTACAATTTTAATCCTTTGATTTGATGTCCACAAAGTGTGTATGTGTATTGTCGTTGATCCAAAGGTCGCAATGACTTGATCTTGGATGAACAGATGCCACAAGGGTTTGGCTTGTGGCGATGGAAGAATCGGCATGTGTAGTGGTGCTTGATGATTCTTCACGAGTTTGACGAAGAACGCAGAGAGTTTTCTGAGTCTTCTTTAATGTTTGAGTGTTTGTGAATTTGGGGGCCTGAGAACTTTAGCATCTGGGTGTGAGAATAATTTTCAGGCATTTTCCTTTTTTTTTTAGCCTCATATTTATAGATTATCCAAGTCTTGCCTACGGATGATTTGGCCTTGATTGTGGGCTTGTTTCATTAATGAAAGAATCAATACTTGATTTGTGGCTTAGTTCGTGATTTGACATTTGGAATAATTCCTTAATTACTTTCTGCCAAATGTCGACACGTGTCACTCTTGATGACTCGTCCAGTTTTCATGAGTTACATGCCATATGTACAATTTATGAGACACATAGTGTATGCCACCTAAGTCCTGATATGTCAAACTTTAATGTGTAGGTACATTTACTTTTTACCAAAACTTCGATATATACAGTTGGATTATTCACATTTGATGTAGAAATTATATAACAAGAGATTTGTAACCCAAAAAAGTAATTAAGAACAAGGTTGTACGTTGAACTCTCTATTCCAACACTATCTTGTATAGAATAAAAAAAATGTTGCAATAGTATAGTTATCTCTCTTTCAATTTATGGATTATCACTGAAGGTTCATTTTATTTGTCTTTTTGCTGCTTTGGTCACACTGGTACAATGTAACTAGAGGTTATGGTACGTGGCATCTTGTTAATAATATAATGCGTGTAGAGGATGACTTACATGTGAAAATTAATTATTGGAACAATCTCATGCTTGCGATGTACCATTTTCATGTAAGCCTTTCTCCGTATTACTGGTTTCGAAAAATTTGGGTCTATCCATGAAATTCAGAAACAAGCATGCAATTAAATATGCAAATGTAATGTATGTACATAAGCAAATAATGTTTGGGAATACATGACAATTCTTTTGGTAAAAAGGAATATGCAATTCGATATCACGAACTCATACCATGGTCCATGGATGGCACCTGATTGATTCAAGTTTAGGGCTGATTAACTATTGAACCCTTATTTTGGGCAAAAAGTTTTGAACTCTTCAGTCCAAATAATAACTCGAGGTAAGATTTTGAAACTAGCCCTCTCGATATTTTAATGTTAAATTACAAAAACAATTGAGAAATATGCACAAGCATTTCACTCTCTTTAGATTTGAGATGATTTTCAAAAGAGTGATTTTTTGTATACACCCAAAATTTTTCTCTCGACATCCAATTCCTTTGACCACCCGTTATTTAAATTTCAAAGTTGTACACTTCCTACAGTTAGGAATATCCCAAAAATAACCTAATGTTAAAGGATATTTTTGACCACCCATTATTTAAATTTCAACTTTCAAAGTTGTACACTAATCAGTTAAAAGTTGTACACCTTTTTTTACAATGTGCACGCCCCATGTTGGTCTTGACAGTTGATTTTACTTTAAATGTTCAATCTAACGGTTACAAAACGAGAGGGGTGTGTATAAGGTGAGAAATAGTGTGTTAAAAGCATATGAGGTGAGAAAAAGTGTGTTAAAAGCACTACTCAGTCCATTAAATAACAACTAATTGTATGGGGAGTAAAAGGTTTAATTAAACTTGAAATGTTGTCACCTAGGGATTTGGTTAAGTCTTCTTTGGAGGTTGTAAGAGTCCCATAGAAATTAAGAAGAGGTCTATTAAATATTGTAAGTCTTTTTAATAGTGTATTAGAATGCCTAGAATGGCAGACTTATTAATTAAGAAACATATAATTAAGAAGAGGTCTATTAAATATTGTAAGCCTTTTTAATAGTGTATTAGAATGCCTAGAATGGCAGACTTATTAATTAAGAAACATACATTTGTCTTGTGCAATTGAAGGGAGTGATTTCTTCTTTTCAAAACAAGCATGTGACTTGGTCGTGTGAGTAAATCCAAGAAAAAGCTCTGTTATCCCTAGTTGAGCGAATCCCAGATCACCTATCCTTCGCCCCCAAGACTCCTCGGTCCACCCTACATCAACTACCAAAATAAAAAGGAAAACTAGTGAAAGAATGGAGGTTACAACCACCATTGTGGCCGGCTACACGCCAACAACTCCAGATTCCTGCCAAAACAACTTGCAGTCACCTCGCCTCTCTCCGCTCTACAATCTCATATCAACAATCGGCCTTGCAACTTGCAAGCAGTCATATGAGGCGAATTGAACTCCCTAAGTTTATCCAATATTGTCGGTTCATTCACTCATTGACTCATTCTCTCCATGATCTACAGGACCCACATCTTATATAAGCTCAACACATGCCCAAATCGAAAGTGCCATCAAATTTGGGTTAACGCGGGCCGGAGCTGGCAGATGCACATAGAGGAGGTGCCAATTGTTGGACACCACGACTCCTCTCCTTATGTTAATTAATTGAGATTTTAAGATATTTTAATTGATTTATAAATTCATAGATTTTACTAGAATTTTATTTGATTTTTAGAGATTCTATGCAAAATAATCCGCGTACATATTTTTCACATATTATACCTGTTTTGTATTTTACTAACTATATTGGTGCATCTTGGATTTCTTTGTTAGAGATTCAGGGCAATGTGTCTACTGCCATGGATATATGCTTCTCCTTAATTAGGTTTCATATACCCAATATCAGTACACTATATATAATTAAGCAAATACTCTCCACCATATGTTTGATATGGTGAATGCATGCATGTTGAAGATATGTTGTTCAAAGTTAAAGCCAAATATCTCGCCAGTATATTAGTCCTCCAAATGTTAAAGAAGCTAAACAGAGAAGAAAATTGAAAATAAGTCCAGATAAATTCATGTTTTTCAGCAAAACAAAGTCAAAAGGACACATTTAAAAAGGGAATCCATATAGAACCTAGATATCATTTCTCCAGGAATTCAATTTGACAAGTCGTCGAACCCTTTGAAAACATTGAAATTTCCTGACATAGTTTCACCTTGTCTTCTACGCGGAAGTCGCACGTATAAATCGTGACCTTATTCAGGACTTCGCCATGCTTCAACAAGTACTTTGTCACTTCTGTCTCATCAGGCCGGCCCTGGATTCCTCGAAGGCAAATAGTCTTGAGGTGCGACAACAAACAAATAGACACAAACTCAGGTGGAACCCATTCACATACTAAGAGATCACGATAATTTTCCAACGTACATTCCTTGTTCTGAAGATAGTTCAAAAATAAAAGAGTAAAATTAAGGTCTCCGAAATCTACTCCCCTATTTACCATATGCATTTAGATTTTAGAGTGAAAAGTAGATCCACATACTTACATTATAAACATCAAGATGTTCCAGATGGGGCGATATCTTGAGCAAATCTATGAGTGATTTCCAATTGCAGCAAGTAAAAAGAAGTAGCTCCAAATGGTTCAAACGATTCAGTTCAGGCAGATGAAAACCATCTTCAGTGTGACATTCAGGATCCTCCAGAATCATAAAGTATTAAATGTCACTCCAAGATTCATGAAAACTTAAATACTTCCTCACCAGTGCATATATATTATATATAACTAATTCCACCGATAAATTTCAGCATCTTAAAAAGACTAGGTATCAATAATCATTTTTGTCAAATTTTTATTTTTCACTATAGATAGGGAAAAATATGTGGAAGATCTATGAGGAATGAAGAATCGTGTTGGAAGGATTACAGAAGGAATGTAAAAGAAATTTATACATGATAACACATAAATGAAAACTAAAAAAATCAAATCTGCAAACATTTTTTTTTTAGTACAACAATATATTTTACACTAAGAGAAGAGGGAAGTTAAGCTAAGCCACACAATAGGTAACCTAATTTGGTATCAAATTCTTCATCCACGATATTCGAACCTAGGACCTCTCACTTACAAGTAAAGAGGAATATCATCAGATCATAGTACTGAATGACAATTGCGAACACTTTTAAGTTGTTTTTAGTTTCACGGTTTTGTTTTCGGTTATTCTCCATCATCTCTACCTCTTCCGTCTCACTGCCTCCCTTCATCTATCTTCATTCCTCATTTCTCTAATATATTTTCTCCACCGTAGAAAATGAAAACTCAAACACAAAAACAAAATGATTATCAAACGAGTGACAAGGAAACGAGTTTAAGTTACAGAAAACTTACCCCGAAAAGTGGAGCTGAAAGTGACAGATATTTCACATTGAGAAGTCCTGCAAAAAGCCTTTCCAGACGATCAACACAACCAAGTTCATAGTCAATGTACCCAGACGTGTGCACATATTCGAGATCAATCTTGGCTTCGCTGAGTGAATTTGCATTCAAAATATAGTTTGCTACAAAATCCGCCTCGAGATCAAACTAGCTACAATATCTCCTCCTATGATCAATTCTTCAAGTGCAGGGCAAGAAGAAAAGAGCTTCTCCATTGAGTCAGCATCAGGATCATAGACTTTAGCATGGAAGAACTTAAGACTTGGGAAACAATCTGAGGTAGGAGTGAAGGTAATATTTGATTCCAGCAAAAGCTTCAAAACGACCAGCGTTTTGCACGTGAAAAGATTTCTAGCCAACTCAAAAGGGCGGCCAAAAGAATACAGAACAAGTTCGAGTTCAACAACATTAAGCCTAATGGCAGTCCTTATCCAAGCATCAATAAGAGGATAATTCTTCACCCCAGAGCAACAAAGACGGAGTCTGTGAATTTTGGACGAGCCACGAATGGAGAGTGCACGATCCACAAACTCAGCAAAAGCACTAGAGAGACGGAATTCATGATTGTTGAACGGGCTATGAATGCAGAGTGCACGATCGACAAACTCAGAAAAACCAACTGGGTTAAATTCTCCTTGATAATGCTTATCACAAAGGTCTAGAGTGGGAACATGAGCCCACACATTCCTCCATCTCGGTGATATAATACTGGTCCTTACAGCTTCTTTAGTTGACAGGGTGGAAAGAATGTTGCAGATAATTTCATCTGGTAATGCACTGATTCTATCTTTGTTGCATGCATTGGCATACTTTAACTTTGAGTTCGAACCCATTTATAGAAAGATACGCTTCCTGAAAAAACAGAACATGTTTCTACACTTAAAACGCAGGAAAACTTTCCCATTCCTTCAAGTAAAATACCTTTAGGAATCTTTTTCCTCTTCGAAAACCCAACTGATTGTGGTCAATTACAAGTGAAAAAAAAAAAAAAAAAAATCATCTTCATTGCGTTTGGGCTTCTAATGAACAAAAGATACTATAAGTATACGATTTGGCACTTTGTTTTTCTTTAAGTTATGTTTGGGTGAGAGAATGTGGAAATATCTTCTTTGCAAAGTAAGGGTAAAACTGCGTACAATAAATATTTTTCCTATGACGCTCACAAAGCGAGGAGCATTGTTGACTTGGGATCGCCCTTATGTTTGGGTGAGAGACCTTGAAGGCAAATTCATCTTCAATGCATGTTTAGGCAAAATGAAGATGAACTGGATCACAAAAGGTTAGATGAGAGGAATAAAAAAAATGCACCACATGAATGTTAGAAAGATATATGTAAGAGGGATTATTAAAAGTATGGTAGAGGTTATTTCTAATCCCTAGAAAATGCACTAAATGACTACTTGAATGAATCATTTGCAAAATCATCTCGTATGCGTATTATAATGCTCATGTAATGTATTTCTAATCCCTCCTACCAAACTTTATATGATCTATTTTATTATACACCTAAATCCCTTGCAATATGAAATTTCTTCCCCCAAACATACCCTTAGTTTCTGCAGGCATCTGAACAGAGAATGATGTAAGATATGATTAAATTTGTAGAACATGGAGATTGTATAGAGAAAACATAAATTTAAACAAATAAAGGTTCAAAGACAAATCTAATGGGAGAGGAAAGGGTTATTCTCTTGTGGGTTCCAACTTTGAGCTATTGACGATTTTAGCCCTACATTTTGTATCAATATTTTAGCCTACATTGAATCACATTAGAAACTGATTTTCGTCGTTTGGGAAAAGTTAGCCCGAGTTGGTTTGCATGTTGTAGACTGCTCTTAGTTCCCCAACAAAGATATTCAAAAACGAAAAATGTATGACATTGCTCTTGAGAGAACATAAAGTAAAATAAAGAAAAGATAAAAATAGATCTGGAATATAAAAACACTTTAGGCCATTCCACTTATGTTCCTCATTAGAGAATATATAATCGAATAAAGAATTATATGATAAATTGATATTTAAATAGGGGAAAATACATGATATGGTTACAGATCTAATTTTATAACAAAAAACATCTATAATTTATTTCCAAAAGAAATGTTGAAAACTAAATTAGCTAGACTACGTGGGATTCAATTTGAAATTGAAATTTGTCATTTGGGGCAAGATAACAATCTAGCTGCTTGGGCTGGTTTGTATATTCAATAAGGATCAATACATGAAATCACTCTAGAGAGAGCATAAACTAAAACAAACTTCAAGACAAAGATAGATCTAGAACATAACAAACTTCAAGACCTATTTTACTTCGATTCCTCATCAGAGAGTACATAATATATAAAGAATCATAGGATAATAGAGAAGATATTAGAAAGGAAAAATACCTGATATCGCTCTAGATCTAGATTTGTTGTGCCCGTCTCTATATGGTTTGCTGAGAATAGCTAGAAGACACAGAAAGATGAAAAATTGGAGAACTTTTGGATTTTCTCCTCGTAATGTTGATTAGTGACACGCCCTAGCCGGAATATCTACATGGATACTGAAATCAAGGTAGGCTGGCCGATACTTGAATTGAGACGAAGCCATAAGATGAAGGTGATGTGAAAAAGTACTAAAATTAAAATTGAAATGAAAACAAGAGTACGTTGGGGGATGAATCCTTATTAAAATGCGTGTCAGAGCATAGATAACAGTGCATCAAAAAGAATATTCCAATCTTGAAAATGCCTGAAAAAGGAGGGACATTTATAGAAAATAACGGAAATTAATTTTCTATATTATCGGAATTGAATTTAGTGAGTGTCATAAATCATTGTCTCCACCACAGTACAACTACTAAATCCTGGAAAATAGAAAACGTGAGTGAGCAAAAATAGGAGTTTTCTATAACCATTTGTTTTTCCGAACATAGTAACCCCTCACTGTAAAATCATGTGTAGTCTCTAAAATCATACTATGTGTAACATCCCACATCGCCCAGGGGAGTGATCCTTAAATGTATATTCTCATCCATACCTAGCACGAGGCATTTTGGGAGCTCACTGACTTCGGGTTCCGTCGGAACTCCGAAGTTAAGCGAGAAGGTGACCAGAGCACTGCCATGATGGGTGACCCACTAGGAAGTTGCTCATGAGTCCCCAAAAACAAAACCGTGAGGGAATGGTAAGCCTAAAGCGGACAATATCGTGCTACGGTGGTGGAGCGGGCCCGGGATGTGGTGGACCCCGGGCCGGGATGTGACAATTGGTATCATAGCCTAACCCTGGTCGTGGTGTGCCGACGAGGACGTCGGGCCCCTAAGGGGGGTGGATTGTAACATCCCACATCGCCCAGGGGAGTGATCCTTAAATGTATATTCTCATCCATACCTAGTACGAGGCCTTTTGGGAGCTCACTGGCTTCGGGTTCCGTCGGAACTCCGAAGTTAAGCGAGAAGGTGACCAAAGCACTCCCATGATGGGTGACCCACTGGGAAGTTGCTCGTGAGTCCCCAAATACAAAACCGTGAGGGAATGGTAAGCCCAAAGCGGACAATATAGTGCTACGGTGGTGGAGCGGGCCCGAGAGATGGTGGACCCCGGGCCGGGATGTTAGTAGGTACAAAACCCAAGGTACCAGAATAAAACAACAATAATCTCAATGATACAAGTACATCGCAATATAATATAAAATAATATGATATGCTCATAAAAAAAAACGCAAGCACACGAGTTCATGCATAAAGTATTTACATGAATAGGTTGGGTGTAAAAGTTTACATTATAGTAAAACATATACATGAAGCTGGCGCTGAGCACGTCACGTGCAAGTCCTAGTTGCCTAATGTAAAACTAATACAGGCTAACACCTACAATAAATCAATTGTGAACGTAACAATGCATGTAAACATACACATGAAGTTGGTCTTGGCCCCAGACAATATTATAGTTATTGTGTACTATAGATACCGTGTGAACATACATGATGAGCAGATAAAGTATGTATATTATCATATCATATTTGGATCCATAACATTCATAAATCACAATAATAAAAATGTATAAAACTTTTTGTATTTTTCTAAGTAAAAGTTATAGCATGATATGTGAGTGTTCATAAAATAGTTATGGAAAATATAAAAAATAGTATAGTTGGAAACAAAAGCCAACTCAATACGTGGTGTGTGGTATCCCGTCCCTAATTTCACGGTTTTATAAATTTTAAAGAGTGATTTTACGAAAATGCTCTTAGAGGCAAGGATGTTTGACTTTCGTTGGCCATCTTTCGTGACATGTATAAGCTACTCTTTTTGCGAATTCTCGAAGTACTCGACAATACGAACGCGTGAGCGCAAACAGAACACAATTTGGAGTTATAAACGAACGAAGGTGAGGGCAAAATAGTCATTTTTCTATGAATCTGGAAGGCTCTAGATTTATGGGAGCCTAGTCTTGGTGGAAGGAAGCCATGTGTGTGGCTGGGGAGAAAAGAAAAGAAAAGAGAGAGAAGGAAGAAAAGGGGGATGGTTTGCCCAATCAGAAACAAGATAAGGGACACCATGAGGGAAAAAGGAAAGGGTTGGTCGAATCGGGAGAGAGGAAAGGAAAGAGGTTGACTAATGGAGAAAAAAAGAATGGAGAGGAAAGGAAATGGGAGAGAAGCATGGGATCATGGATCCCTTACCGGTTATTTACGACCCAACCCACGGAACTGTGGAACCCGATGGATTCCGACGGTTTCTCCAGCCAAATTCTAGATATTTAAGCCAAGCCACCACTTAGGAATCACTCCACGACCTTCCCTCTACCCATTCAAGCCCAAAATTTATGAAATTTGGCCTTGAAATTGTGAAACCCGCAAGGTGGGTGCGACGGGGTTCGTGACAGCGATCCACCAATCCTAAAGCTAACTCCATTAACCACCGCCACCTATAGACTCTCCTCAACCTCATGAACAATGCCCAAGCAGTAGAGGATTCGTCAGAGCTAGTATGAAGGTTGAATCGAGGACACCCAAATTCTAGGGTTTCGACGGATTCGAGGCAATTCCGAGCACTTCCCAGCCAAATTGGACTTCGGCCTAGGTATGAAAATTACTTCCCTCACTGTGCTATTTTTTAGAGTAGGTGAAATTTTCCAGTGAGTCAGTGTTGTCGACCACCATGTACGGCGGCAAGTGGGTAGAGACACCACTTGACCTTCCTAAGCTAAAATTGGTGCCCTGATTTCATATTAGACATCCGATTGACGAAATTCCGTTGTTTGGTTATATTTCCGTTAAGGGCCGCCACTTGGTTATTATATGATTCGATGATTCGATCATTGGATCGTTACCAAACTTTAATACGTAATAGTACATAATATTTAAGGACATTAGGAACTGACGGATCAGAAATATGACGTACGGATCTTCCTAGATGGGTTTTCTAAGTTTGTAAATCTAAACGTCGGCTGCCACTTAATTTTAGCGATTGGTAGAGATCCTACCGTTGGATCGTTCCAAAACTTTAGGATGTTGTTCTAGAAGCTTATTGAAACTATTAGAAACTTACGGATTTGAAATCTGATATGCGGTTCTTCCGAATCGAGTTACGTAGTGTTGTAGACCCTACGATCGACTTTTGACTGACGGTTGACTTTTGGTCAATGGGTTACAAGTCATTCTAGAACATCCTTGGGGATTTGTTTTATGTAAGTTACGTGTTCTATCGATAAGAATTCTAAGACATGATTTAATATTTGTTTTAGGCAACGATCGTTCGTGACGTCTCGATATTCGTGCTAAGGAGTTGTAGCGCGGACTTCAAGTGAGTGGGTCTTTTCTTTTAGGGTTTTTATCACAAATGGTCCCTGAAATTGACCCACCCAATCAAGATGGTCCCTGAAATTGAAAATCGATCAATGTAGTCCTTGAAATTGGGTGTCGCAAATCAATGTAGTCATTCCGTCACAACTCCGTACTTGTAGGTGGCTAATGTCTATGAAAAAAAATCAATTAAGAGTTTAGGGAACTCAATTTTTGACAAATGGTCAAACTCCTCCTCCATGGATCATCCCACTAACTTATGGGTAGACTTGGTGCTTAGCTTAGGAGCAAAGCAGGTGCCACCGGCGAACAACATCGATATGCACCTCCCCTACGGCTTGCACCTCCAGGTCGAGCAATATCGAGGAAGTTTCATTTTGAATTACTGTCACCGGCGAACACGAGGACTGCGGGAAAAGGGTGCGACGGTGCCGTTTCAAGGGGAGGAGAATGGTGGGTCGCTGGGTAGGAGGGGAAGAAAATGATGAACAGTCATCATCTTATTCTTTTTCTCTTTTTTTTGTTTTTAATTATATAAAATAGTTTTTAAATTATTATTTAAATACTTTTAATCCACATGGCAATATTTTATTATATTGTGGAACCCAATTATGTGCCACATCAGCACATAACAGAATTTTTAACGGAGTTGTAACGAAATGACTACATTGATTTGCGACACTCAATTTCAGGGACTACATTGATCAATTTTCAATTTCAAGGACCATCTTGATTGGATGGGTCAATTTCAGAGACCATTTGTGATTAAAAAAAAAAAAAAAAAAAAAACCCTTTCTTTTGTATAGTATATACATATTTGTTAGTTTCCATTTATACATTGGAAAAAGAATTTACTATGTATGCCTAGCTTAGACTAATGCTTATAAGAATTAGTGAAATAACGGAAAATTACGAAGTTATCATAAATCCTACAGGATGCACAGGTATGCGTACCTTTATGAGATTCTAATTACGACCATGTTTAATATTTTATCTATTACTTTTATGTCGATGTGAATTATAGAATCACTGTGGCATGGCTATATTTGGCTATGTTTAAGTTATTTGCTCATCGTTTGATGCACTGGTGTTGGTACTTGCCAAGGGCCAAGGCCAGTCTTTCACGTGTATGTGCACAGTGCACCGTACACTCACTTTGGATCCATTGTAGGTGCCAGTCCTGTCGTACAGGTTGCAATAGGCAACTCCGACTCATATGTGATGCTCATAGCGCCAGTCTTCACGTCATTGTAGTACTAGAGCATATACTATTATTACACCCAATCATGTTCATGTCAGAATATCTCTGCATGAAATCGTGTGTCAGCGTGTGTCGATGAGCACCCAATATGATATGTTGCTTATGTGAGATTTTGTGATTATGGATGTCATGCCCTTATTTACGAGATATTGTGCCGTAATGAATTCTTGAGATTTTGCAGGCTACGGTAAGTATTTTCTTACTATACATAGTATGTATATTTTGGAAACTATACTTATTTTACAGCGAGGGGTTATTATGTTTTCGAAAAGGTTTTTACAAAGATTTGTTTCTAGGCCCACTCACCCTTATTTTTCGCCCCTCTAGGTTTTAGTAGCTGAGCTTTCTTATTGACGATGATTCTTGGCAAATCTTGGTGTAGACGATTACCTTCAATGGTATAATTCTCACCATATCTTACTGTACTGTACTTATGCTCTGACATCACATGAAATGGGTTCATTCCCGCTCACAACGCACTCTTATATTTAGGCACTTTTAGGTTTAAATTTATTCACATATTCCACCACACTACACTTTATGGCTTCGTCACCTTCCAAGTGTCGGCCAGCACAACTCGATTCAAGGTCCAAGTGGACATTCCGGGTTGGGGTGTGTCATAGTGGGATTGTAGCCGCCTTAACTAGTTTTCCCTCTAAAGTCCTCGGGATAAGTCTCTCCTATATGAGAAACCACTATAGTAAGCAACAACTAAGGAAAAACTTGAAATCTCCCTTTGTTTGCTCCTTTTGGGAGTTAAAAATGTTTGAAAAGGGAAAAATACATGATACGAATGGATCTTTATCTAGAATTATTGTGACTCTCAACTCTGTTTTGGTGTTGAGAAACAACATGAAATGAGAAGTTGGGGAGCTTCTAGATTTTCTCCTTGTAGTTTTGATTAGTAACTAGCAGATGTATAGCAGTTTTAACAAACATATTGAGAAAGAAAAAATATAAATGTATGAAAAATATCTAAACTTATTGAGCCAATGTTAAATCAGGACAATTATGAGCCCATCATTCTTTTAGCCTAGGTTGGTTTGGTTCCCTCTAGAAAAAAAAAAAATTGGTCATTGGGAATATGAATATTACTCCTCATTTTTTAATATTATACTCTCTTATATTTAAGGCTAAATTGGATTGTTCATCCCTGTGGTTATAGGACACTTGCATGATGACCCCCGTGGTGAAAAAAACTAGGAATTAAACCCCTGTGGTCTAGAATGTTAGCAAATTTAGTCCAAAAGTAAGATTTCTGTTAAATGACTGTTAAAAGTTGGGGTAAAACTGTATTTTCAGTTCCAATTGACATTGAATTTGGGCTTTTTTTTTATTTAAAAAATTAAGCATTATTTTTTTTGTTAATTGTTATAAAAAATATTTATTTTAAATGTCAATTGTAACTGAAAATACAGTTTTACCTATACTTTTAACATTCATTTAACAGAAATCTTACTTTTGGACTAAATTTACTAACATTCTTGACCACAGGGGTTTAATTCCTAGTTTTTTCACCACGGGGGTCATCATGCAAGTTTTCTATGACTACGGGGATGAATAATCCAATTTGGCCTATATTTAATGTACAAATCTACCCAAGTAGTGTACACCAACTTTAGGGTTTAGAAGTGACCTTTAAACAGTTCAAGGAGAAAATTTGGAATTCGCCCAACTAGTTTCTCATTCCCCGTCCCACTCCGAGAGTATGAATTCCACATCTAGATCTCGTGTGGCTCGTTAGACATTCACATGTTCAGTCTTTATTATGAGATATTTGAGAACTTTTCTTGTTTTGATGCTTGGATTGGAGAAATAAAGCACACAAGATATTCGATTGGAAAACTTGCGATCATTTTCCAATGTAACTGTGTAAGTGTGTACCTATTTAAATATAATATTGTACCATTAATACTAATCTATTAATTATTTTATTACTTAATAAAGCCACTTATTTTTCTCATATTTTTTTCTCCTATCTATTTCCTAAACCATTGAAAGCATTCAAGCATTTTTATTTTTTTGAACAAACTATATTATCTAACACTAAGGGGGTGGAAATTGGGCTAAGCATCACAATGGTCATGCAATAATATGATTCAAACTCGTCTTTGACGAGAATCGAACCTAAGACCTCTCACTTACTTGTGAAGAGGAACACCACTAGATTGTAGTACTAAGTGTCCACAAAAATAAAAAGTTAAAAGCAAAAGATGTGTCGCAAAACTATTATAAGCAAATGCTTTCTCACAACTGAGGTAGCTTTTGTGCCGGACCATCTACTTTCTAGCAAACCTTGAAATTTGGGAGTTTTTTTTGTCCAGGTGCATGATATCTGGTGCACTGCCCCACATCAAAGCAGTCCAACTTGGCAACATTCTATTCTTTTCAAATGGGAGGTCCTTATGAACAGTTATAGACCAGAATACTAAAATTAACTCCAATGGTTGGGGTTAAAATATAAATTTTTAGCCTAGAAAATTTGGGTCCTAAACCAAAAACATTTTTTCTCTTCCAATGGTTTTGGCTTAAAAATTTAGTCTGAGATTATTAAATAATGAATTTAGGCTAAAGTTACGGTAAATAATGAAAAATCATTAAGCCTAGCTCATTCTTATACATATGCACCACATGAAAGAATATGGAAAACCACACAACCTACCATGTTTTTAAACACAAATACATAGGTAGGTAGGTAGAAAAAAAAAAGGAAGAATTGTTTGACGAAAGTGAATTCGTGTTATGCTTGAACAAATATATAGGTATTTATAGAGTTTTTTTTTTTGTGAATTGTGATTTAAATCATGTTTTTAATTGTTTTAGCCGTTGAATTTAATTTTGAGTTGTTAGATCTTCTTATTACCATTAAATTTGTTCATATTAGATCTCAAATGTTAGATTTAATGTATTTATAAATTTGATTTTAAAAAAATGAATTTGGGTCGTTGGTTGAATAAGCAGCCCAACGACGTGGGTTGTCCGATAAAAGTCGTTGGTCTTTCCACAAGTGGCTGACAATATTAATAACTAAGTGTCAACCACTAACCTTGACTCATTTTCTAGACTAAATTTGGCTCAAAAAATAAGTTTTCACCCAAAACTTTTGTTTAGCCCAATGATTAAAGAAGCTTTGAGTCAGTTTAAAACTGAAATTTTGAATTTTAACCCAACCATTGGAGTTGGTCTAAGCAGGTTAAAAATGTCTCGCACTCCAGCGCTTTAGCCTTGGAATTTTTTTGTTCAAAATAGGCTACATTGGGTTCTTTGGTACTCCATTCGAGATGGGCTAAGGTGGGTGGAAAATAGAAAAAGTTGGTGAGCGTAGTAGCACTAATTTTTAATTATTTTTCAGCATTTTTTTTAGAAATGAATTACAGATATCCCATCTATATCTTTGTGTTTTTATACCCTCGGTATTTCCGTCATAAATGATATATAATACGTTGCTAGTCATTATCAACACTTCAAGGAGAAAATAAGTGCCCAACTTTTCATCTTCCTTTCTCTTCAAGTTGTTTCTCAGCAACCAAACAAGGTTTATCAACTGTCCGACGCCATAAAACTAGATGTAGAGCCATATCAGGTATTTTTTTCCTCTTTGAATAACTTCTCTACTTTTACTCAAACAAAATCTTCTCCATTTACCCTTTATCTAAGGAACATAAGTTGAATTCTTCTCTAGAGATATATCTGGTATTTTTCCCTTTTCAAATATCTTTTCAATTAACATTTTGTTCTTGAATTCTTTGTTCTATTATATATTTTTCATGATGAAGCTAAATGGAAGTGGCCTGAAAGTTGTTATATGTTTTCGATCTATCCTTGTACTTTTGTTTGTCTTAATTTTGTTCTACCTATTTAGTGATATCCTACATCATTCTCAATTTGGATACTTCAAAAAACTTAAGGAAAGCTTAGATTTGAATTTGTGAGATGAATTCTTAGTCAAAAGTGGACCAAATAACATACGGGCAAGAGTCCAAATTCTCAGCCGTTTTTGGTTTAATGCAGAATTTTGAATATAATGAGGGTGTTGTCACCGATGTTAGGCAAGGTTGCTATACTGATGTTGGTGGGTTGGTATGTCATATGTTTTTTTTTTTTTTGAAATGTCGTATATTGGGTGGAAAAATAGGAACAGTTGGTGGGCATAATAGCACTTAGTTTTACTATTTTAGTATTTTCTTTAAGAAATGAATTGCAGATATTTCTGTCTATATCTTCATGTTTTCAGATCCTCTGTATTTTCGCCATAACTGACATGCATGTATAATACCTTGCTATTGGGGATCAACACTTTAAGGAAAAAATAAGTGACATAAAAGATATATAATATCATTCATGCTGACACGCCCCGACCCCGATGTCCTCAGGACATCGGGATGGTCACGTGTTGGCCGACACCCGAATTGTGACGAAAGCCATTTAATTTAAGTAAAAGCTGAGAAAATATGCTAAAACAGGCAATAGGAACTAATAACACAAAACTAAAGTTCAACTGCTAATTAATAAAATTATGGTCATACACATAAGTTCAGAGCATAAGTCTATTACAGAGTACAAGTGGAACTTAAGATAGAGAAGTGCTATAAGAGAAGATATAGCACTAAATCACTAGTAGGGAAATGCCCCGTAGCTCAGGTCATAATCCTCGTTCATAGGTCCTGAAGGGGGCGCAAAACAAACGTGAGTGAACCAATTTGATATATATATATATATAACAGTTATTAACATACTAACCCCCAGATTTTATGAAAACACATATATAATAATAAACATAGGTTTTTCTGAAACCTAACATGTTGTGCAGTGTCTCAAATTCATAACTTGTATATATAATAAACACTAGTGATTTGTCCGATAACCCCCAGGCCCCATGCCGGCTCCCCATCCCTGTGCTAAATAGCCAGAGGAAACACACTCCAGGCCCTATGCCAACACCAAACCGTCGCCCGAGACGGACCAGAATCTATCCCTACATCCCGTAGCGGAAACGACCACTAGGTAAGTACAAAACCATTTAATATAAGGAAAACTAATGAAAAGGGCTTGAAAACTTTGAGTTTTAATGATAAGGACAAAATAAAGGGTAAAGTGAATAGTACCAGGTTTGACTTTTTAGTGTAAAAATATGGTTTTTCGTTAAAGTGAACAGTACCGTGTGCTTTTCGTTAAAACTCCCTTTAATATATCTATATTGAAAAGCAACTTCATAGTATAAAATCATCCATCATCTATACTATAAAGAGGTGTTCTAAACATGTTCTAAATATCATATCGTCATCCATCAGATATTCTATACGAACATGGGTTATAGGAAAAATAGTAATAATTCAATATAGCCTCAGTAAGCATGTTATCTCACAAAACATTTCATAAAACATAATCATTAAATCATGATGTTCATGTATGCATTTCTACTATTAAAACATGCTTTTGAAGGGGTCCACTCACCATACACCAATGGTGCAAAGCTGTACCAAAAAGAAATAACGGAATCACCGTTAATAATTACAACTATTCACATAAAGGAGTACCTTTAGTCAAACTCTATTCAAACGATTGAATTTGGAAAAACGGACTTCAAAAACGGGTCCAAGACATCGAAATTAGCCTAAGAGAGGTCCCGGACGAAACTCCGAAAGTCAACTCTAAAATTCAATGTTGACCATTGACCAGTCAAAGTCAACCATGACCGTTGACCGAGTCAACGATCAATTGGGTCAAACGGGTCAAAGGTTAGACTGGGCTTGGATTTGGGTTGGGCCGATTGGGTCCTAAGGGTTTTGGGTCTAAAGGGTAAACAAGCCAAAGGCCCTAATCCTCACAAGGCCTAAAGACCTGCCTGAAAGGGTTTAGGGGAATTGGGCTCAAGCCCCTTAACAGAAAATGGCCCAAAAGGCCCTATTTAAATAAAACAAAAATTAAACAAAACCTAAATAGGTTTTGGGTTGGGTCAACGGGCCACATGCCCTAAATGACACGGCCCGAAGGCCTTTGGGTCTGAAAACAATTAAATAAAAATAAAAAGAAACTGGGTTAGGGTTTTGGGCTGAGTTCACCATGGGCCTAAGGCCCGAGTGCCTTGGAAACGGCCTGAAAGGCCTGGTGCACCGGAGAAGAACACCGGAGCTTCTACAGCTCCGGCCGACTGCAAACATAGCCTTTAGGGTCCGATCTAGGTATCAAAATGAAGCACAAGACGAGAAGAGTAATTTTATACCTTCCTTTTGCCATAGAACAGCCGGAGGTGACCGGAAAATCCCTCGACTCATACAGGTTGCCGGAGATGGGTGTGCCTTCACCCAAGTCGATCTCGTTCTGAAACTTCGAAAATAACAAGGTACAACCCATTAAAACGCATTCACACTTTAATCTAGGACGAAAAAGAGGGAACGCGAGGCTTACCTAACCGGAGAAACAAGAAAATCTCGCCGGAGTTCGTTTTCTGGGTTTTGTCCTCGCAGCACGGGAAAGAGAGAGAAAGCTGATGAGGGATTGATGATGGTGGTGACTTCTTCGAGCACGAGCGTGCCTCTGCGTGTGAGTGTGTGCGCGATCTCGGTGAAGAGAGGGAGAGAGATGAGGGTTTCGGGAGGGAGAGAAAGGAGGGTGAGTGCAGAAACAGAAAAAGAGAAAGGAAATGGGGGTCACGGGGTAAGGGACAGAAAGAGAAAAGTGAGGGTGGTTGGGGTGCTGCCACGTGGCAGCTTGAGAATGAAAAGGATCTAACTATTTAGATCCTGATTGGGTAATAAAATTAGGACTAAATTGATAGATTTAATAACATTTTGAGGATAATTACATAATTATATTTTTATAAATGGGGGTGGGTGTAACACATGATGTTTCTCAACAACCAAACAAATTTAATCGACGCCATAAAACTAGATCTGGAGTCATAGCTTGTCTTTCTTTACTAAAAAAATCTAATATTAATCTTTATCCTAGGAACCTAAGCTTAAGCAACCTGAATGTTTGTTGTATATTATGAATCTATCTTTATCTTTTGTTTGTTTTAAATAATGTTGTCTCTTTACAGATATATATCTAGTCTTTTATTTTCCGGTTTCCAAGTATCTTTATAGTTAACTTTTTGTTGTAAGATTCTTTATCCTATTATGTATTATTGTATGAGAATTCTACAAAAAGGCGGTCTAAAAGTTGCTATATGTTTTAGATCTATCTTTTTTTATACAAGTGAATTTACAAGAGGCAAGATTTAAATGCCAAACCTTAGGTGTAACATTTTGAGCACTTAAGCTAATAGCCCCATGTATCTATCTTTTATCATTTTACTTGTTTTAGTTTCTATTTTCTGTTCACAATATGCCTTGTTTACCTATTAAATTACATCCTAGATTTTCAGTTCGGATGCTAGAAAAACTAAAAAGCATAGCGCCAAGTCTTATATAGTGTCTTCTATTCAACGTATTATGTATGTTTTTTTAGCAAACGTATCATTTTGTAAATGGGTACCAACTCAAAGTCAAGGCTTCCAAATGCATGCAATGGAGATAGGATCGGTAGTTTACCAAATGAAATTCTTTGCTGCATCCTTTCCCTCCTTCCAACAAAAGAAGTTGTAAAGACCAGTGTTTTATCACCGAGATGGAGGTATGTGTGGGCTCCTATTCCCACTCTAGACCTTTGTGATAAGAGCTCGCAAAGAGCATTGAATTCAGTTAGCCCCGGTTTCGCTGAGTTTGTGGGTCGTCGCCTATTCACTCATAGATTCCACCGAGATCGTGGTTTTGCGGAGTTTGTGGATCGTGCACTCGTCATTCGTGGCTCATCTGACATTCATACATTCCGTCTCTCTTGTACTGGAGTGGAGAATTATCCTAGTGTTGAAGCTTGGATTTGCACTGCCATTAGGCTTAAGGTTGTTGAACTCGAACTTGTTCTTCATTCTTTAAGCTACCCGTTTGAGTTGCCCGATAACCTTTTCACGTGCAAGACATTGGTGGTTTTGACGCTTTGGCTGGAATCAAATGTTACCTTTACTCCTACTTCAGGTTGTTTCCCAAATCTGAAGTTCTTCCATGCCAGAATCCGCAAACCTGATGCTGACTCAATGGAGACGCTCTTTTATTCTTGCCCCGCACTCGAAGATTTAATCATAGATGGACTTGTTGCAGTTCGTAAAATTTTGAATTTTAATATTTCTGCACCTATACTGAAAAGACTCAAAATATATTTGGTCAAAGACGAACCGTGGGAAGAAACTGGGTCCAATATTTCTTTCGAAGTCAATGCTCCAAATCTTGAAACTTTTGATCTCGAGGAAGACTTTTTTGCAAACTATTACCTCAATGCAAATCAACTGAGCAAAGCAAACATTAATCTCGAAGATGTGCACAAGTCTGGGCACGATGACTATGAACTTGGTTGGGATTATCGTCTGCAGAAGCTTTTTGCCGGAATTATCAATGTGAAATTTCTGTCACTTTCAGCTCCAATTTTTGGGGTAATTTTTCTGTAACTTCAACTTATTCCCTTATTAGTGTTTGATAGCCTTTTAACTTGCTGGAATTTAAATTTTCATGAAATATTGGATTGCCCTGTTAGAGTTCTATGGAACAGCAGAGCACAAAACCAAGAAGAAATCAATAAGATTTTGATTTCAATCAAGAACGAAAACGAAAATGGAGATTCGAAGAAGATGAAGAGCTCTGTGCATATTCTGAATTTTTGTTCAGCTATGACTGAAAATGATTAATTAGCTACAAACGTAGAGTGGGGGAAGATATAGCCGTTTGAAGGCGCACTACATCTCCCATTACACAAACTCACGTGTATCTCACATGCTCACATATGAGTGAGATGTTATACCATGAGACACACATACATTTAGCCTATTAGCTTTGATTTAATCTCAGCCTTACATTTCAAAACTAAGAGAAAAGAGACTTTGAATTACAATGAAACAGAACACAACAAACACAAGGCAGCTGCAAGGCTTAAACATCAACACTCTCCTCTAAGCTGGCAGCTGACTTTACTCCAAGCATTTCTCTGAAATAGTTGAACTTCTCCTTTGGTAGTGCCTTTGTCAGGATATCTGCCATTTGTTCTTCAGATTTGCAATAAACAAGTTCAATCTCATTCTCTTGTATTGCATCTCTGATGAAATGAAATTTCCTGCTAATGTGTCTTGTTTTCTGATGAAACACAGGATTCTTGGCAATAGCTATTGCTGAAGTGTTATCACACATTAGCACAGTAGGTTCAACTTGTTCTTCTCCGAAGTCTTCCAACACAAATCTTAACCATTTGGCCTGAGATGTTGCTTCAGCAGCACTTACATATTCTGCTTCTGCAGTGGATAATGCCACTGTGTTTTGTTTAATTGATGCCCAAGAGAACACACCTGAGCCAAGATTGAAAGCATACCCTGATGTACTTTTCATGTCATCAATACTCCCAGCCCAGTCACTGTCACAATATCCAATAAGAACTGTTGACTTTCCTTTTACATATTCAATGCCGAAATCCATAGTACCTTGAATGTATCTCAGTACTCTTCTTGCTGTTCCCATATGTTTCTTAGTTGGACCATGCATGAATCTTGCCAAGAGACTAGTACCAAACATTATATCTGGTCTAGTGGCAGTAAGATACAGAAGACTTCCCACCAATTTCCTGTATTCAGACTCATCTGCAGCTTCACTCCCATCATTCTTGCATAACCTTTCATTTGCTGCCAGTGGTGTTACCACAGACTTACAACCTTGTAGTCCAAATTTCTCCAGCAGTTTCATTGCATATTTCATCTGATGTATGAAGATGCTTTTCTTGGTTTGAACAATTCCCATACCAAGAAAATGATGTAGCAATCCCAAATCAGTCATCTCATAATGCTGCATCATGTCGTTTTTAAATCTGTCAAGCATTGTGTCACTACTTCCAGTGTACACAATATCATCAACATAGACAGAAACTATGAGAATCCCTGACTTTTCAACCTTAGTATATAAGGTGGCTTCATTAGGACTTCTTTTAAAACCTGCCTTGGTGAAGTAAGAATCAATTTCATCATACCAAGCTCTTGGAGCTTGTTTAAGGCCATATAATGCCTTACTTAACTTATACACTTTATCCTCCTTGCCTTGTATGACAAATCCTTGAGGCTGATCAACATAAACTTCCTCTTTGAGTACACCATTAAGGAATGCAGATTTTACATCTAATTGGAATAGTTGCCATTCTTTCTGAGCTGCAAGTGCAATCAAAGTCCTTATGGTGTCAAGCCTAGCAACTGGTGCAAATGTCTCATTAAAGTCAATGCCTGGCTTCTGTGAATAACCTTTTGCGACCAGTCTAGCTTTGTTTTTCTGAATGCTTCCATCAAGGTTCAGTTTTGTTTTGTATACCCACTTCACACCTATCACAGGTTTGCTAGATGGTCTATCTACCAGCATCCATGTATTATTCCTCTCAATCATGTCTAGCTCAGCTTGCATAGCTTTCATCCAAGACAAATCTAGGGCAGCCTCTTCATAATTCTCGGGTTCCATAATGCATACATTACACTGTGCAATGACTTCATTTAAGGATCTCCATTTCTTTGGAGTAGAATCATAGCTATGTGATAGATCAATGTTTGAGCTTGGATCATCAGCATTAGTGTTCAAATCATCTAGTGAAGTATCAGAAATAACCTCAGGGAATACACTGCCATCTTGAACATTTGACCCTTGAGTTAGATCAGATTCTGCCATATCAGTAGTGATCGATACACTGGACTGTTTTCCAGAGCTGTCATCCCAATCCCATCTAGCATTCTCATCAAATACTACATCTCTAGACAATATAATCTTACTAGTGATAGGATCAAATAATCTGTATCCTTTCTCACTGGTTCCATAACCCACAAACACACATTTGTGACTGTTGCACTCAAGTTTGTGTCTTAGATTCATGGGAACATGAACATAGCATACTGACCCAAAAATCTTCAAGTGTGCAATTCCAGGTTTTCTTCCACTATAGGATTCAAAAGGAGTCTTTTTATCCAAAGCCTTAGTGGGACATCTGTTGAGGAGATACACTGCAGTGTGCACAGCTTCTGCCCAAAACTGGTATGGCATGCCCTTTTCATGTAACATAGTTTTTGCCATCTCCACCACAGTTCTATTCTTTCTTTCTGACACACCATTCTGTTGTGGTGTGTATGACATGGTTAATTGCCTTTGAATCCCAGAAACATTGCAATAGTCACTGAATTCAGAAGACAAGAACTCACCACCTCTATCACTTCTTAGATACTTGATTTTGTACCCACACTGCAATTCTGTCATTGCTTTGAACCTTTTGAAATACTCCAATGCCTCAGATTTGTGCCTCAGAAAGTAGACCCATGTCATTCTCGTACAATCATCAGTGAACAGAATGAAGTACTTGTTTCCAGCATTTGAGGCAATTTGCATTGGACCACAGATATCAGTATGTATCAATTCAAGTGGGAATTTAGCTCTCCAAGCAGATTCTCTTGGAAACTTATCTCTATGTTGCTTGCCAAGCATACATCCTTCACAGACATTCTTGGAATTTTCCAAGTGAGGTAGCCCATGAACCATTTCTTGCTCCCTGAGTTGCAGCAAACTCCTTGTGTTTAAGTGCCCTAACCTTTTGTGCCAAATCTGAATGCAATGAGATACACTAGCTTTTAATGCTAGTGATGTGGCATGCATCATTGTTAAAGGAAAGCATCTGTTGCTAGTCATTTGAACCTTAGCAACCAGTCCATTCAAGTTCCAGCTATCAAAAATACAAACTGCATTATCACCAAATAGCAGATAGTAACCATGTTCCAACATTTGCCCCACACTTAGAAGATTTTCGTCCAAACCAGGCACTAGCATTACTTCTTGTATGTGCTTTCTTCCCATCTTGGTTTCAATGACTAGTGTGCCTATTCCTGCTACACTCACAACTTCACCAGTTCCCATTTTTACTTTTGCATTCAGATTTCTACTCACATTTACCAGCAAGCTTTCATTTCCTGTCATGTGGTTGCTACAACCACTGTCAATATACCAAGTGTTATTGACCTTCACCTGAGACACAGAGTTGCAAGCAAAAAATAATGTTCCCATATCATCAACCTGATTTGCATAGTTAGCCTTCTGCACCACTTTGTTCCCATTACAGTTTCTGACTTCATGACTAAATTTATTGCAATTTGTGCATTTAGGTTTTCCTTCAAACCAGCACTTTCCATAGTGCAGTTTATCACAATGTTTGCAAGTTGTTTTGTTCGAATCATGAGAATTATTCTGCTTAGAGATAAAATTAGGCTTAGTATCCCACTTTTTCCCTTTGTTCTTCCAATTTTTCCCTGATTTCTGTGTACCAGAGAACCCACTGGGTTTTTGAAACTTGGACCCAACATTTAGACTAGCAAATGCCTTTTCAGTAGAGTGATCAGTATGCATATCAAGCCTTTGTTCATAACCCTTCAGAGAAGCAACCACTTCTTGGATTTCAAGTGTTTCAATATCCTTTGAGTGTTCAATCACAGCACAGATAGAGTCATAACTTCTAGGCAAGCTTATAAGTAATTTTTGAACAACCCTCTCCCTAGATAGTTCTTCACCATAACTCCTCATTTGATTCATGATGTCAAACAGTTTAGTAAGATATGCAGACAAAGATTCATCATCCCTCATCCTAGTATACTCAAACTCTCTACGTAAACCTTGTAATTTCACATTTCTAACCTGTTTATCACCTCTGAATTCTTGCTGTAGGATATCCCAAGCTCCTTTGGAGGTTTCTTCATTAGAAATCCTGGGAAAAATCTGATCAGACACAGCTCCTTGAATCAACCCAAGGGCCTTAGCATCCTTCATTATGATCTCCGCAACGTTTGTTGACATTTGAGTAGTTGCATCCTTCTCCTTCTTTTCATCGGCTATCTCAACCACAGTAGATGACTCTGGGATAGTAAACCCAGTCTCTACAAGATCCCAAAGTCCATGAGACCTGAGAATGGTTCGCATTCTGATATTCCAGAATTCATAGTTCTCGCCATTGAAAATGGGAGTACGAAGTTCAGAACTCATTGATCCAGCCATGTTAGACACAGATCTTTGATTTGAAGATTTAAGAAACTCGATTCTTCAGCGATTCACTGAAGAACCCAGAAAACACAGATTCACGCCCAGATTAAAGCGATGAACCTGGCTCTGAGGCCATGTTAGAGTTCTATGGAACAGCAGAGCACAAAACCAAGAAGAAATCAATAAGATTTTGATTTCAATCAAGAACGAAAACGAAAATGGAGATTCGAAGAAGATGAAGAGCTCTGTGCATATTCTGAATTTTTGTTCAGCTATGACTGAAAATGATTAATTAGCTACAAACGTAGAGTGGGGGAAGATATAGCCGTTTGAAGGCGCACTACATCTCCCATTACACAAACTCACGTGTATCTCACATGCTCACATATGAGTGAGATGTTATACCATGAGACACACATACATTTAGCCTATTAGCTTTGATTTAATCTCAGCCTTACATTTCAAAACTAAGAGAAAAGAGACTTTGAATTACAATGAAACAGAACACAACAAACACAAGGCAGCTGCAAGGCTTAAACATCAACATGCCCTCTAATACTTCATGATTACTGTAGGATCCTGGCTGTTACACTGAAGATAATTTCCCCTTCCCTAAACTGAATCGTTTGAACCACTTGGAGTTGCTTGTTGACACTTGCTGCAGTTGGAAAGCTCTCATAGATCTGCTCAATATGTCGCCCCATCTGGAATATCTTGATTTCACAACTGTAAGTATTTGTGGATTTACCTTTGCTCTAGAATCTAAATGAATGGTAAATAAGGGTGTTGAATTTTTCGAACATTTCAACTTCACTCATTATTTTTTGTAATATTCTTTAGAACAAGAAATGTAAGGCGGATCATCCGTTGGAGGACTCGGCACGTGAATGGGTTCCACCTGAGTTTGTGCCTGTTTGCTTGTCGTCATACTTGAAGACTATATCCATACAGGGAATCGAGGGGCGGCATGATGAGATGGAAGTGACAAAGTACTTGTTGAAGCACGGTGAAGTCCTGGATAAGGTGACATTTTATACGAGTGTCGTTCGTGCAGATCACAAGATGAAGCTGTGTCAAGATATTTCAATGTTCTCAAAGGGTTCGATGACTTGTCAAATTGATTTCCTGCAGAAATGACATCTAGGTTTTTATATGATTCCATTTTCGAGGAATGGGTCCTTTGCCTTTCTTTGTTGTAAAACATGAATTTATCTGCACCTGTTTTTAACTTTCTTTATGTTTTCTGTTTAGCATCGTTAATTTTGGAGGACTAATATTTTGGGAACATATTTGCCTTTAACTTAGGAGACAATATCTATTTTCGTCATGCACTTATGCGATGCTTCGCCAGTTGATAACCTTGTATCTCAATTGTTGAATGGTGTATGCTATTCACACATTCCATTTTACTTCTCACACACCCTCTTAATTTCCGATCGTCGAATCAAATGAATTGAAGAAGATCAAATGACATAAATTAATAAGGGGTGTGTGAGAAGTAAAAAAAAAATATGCGGATATCACAACCCTTGTTAAATTTGTTAGAAATGGATGCATTATTTTCTATTAAAGTTATATATACTTGAGTTTCTTCCTCCTCTTCTATTTTCTTTTTTTGGTGTACATGAATTATTTTCAAATAGCCAATGTACTCCTTCTCCTTAGATCCCATCAACTTTCCTGTTGGCCTGTGTAAATTAATAGAAGCATGTGGACTTAACTTAGTCTAGTTGATTAAAACAATATACTACACTTCATATACTCAAGTTGGAATCCTTCTCCGAACAATTTAATGAATCAAAGTAGAACATTGCTTGTAAAAAAACAATGAGAAATTAGGTTTTCATCCCTCATTTTTCAACTCCATTGATTGAAATCTTATTCATTTTCAATTTTTTATCAAGGATCCCTTGGTTTTAATACACGTCATTAATTCTTCAAAAAAAAAAATGCATGTCATTAATTATTTCAATAATAAAATATTTTACATGACAAGATAATTAAATCTTATTTCTAAATATATTCATTTAGTGTTAGAAATGTTACATTTGATATATTTATGGCTAAATTTTGTATTATATATTTTTATTTTTAGTTTGTACACATTTTAATGTGCAACCTTTTGTTTTTCAAATTGTACCAATTTTCTTTTCAATTTTAGTTTGTACTATATTTATTTCTTTTCGTGTCCATATTTTTCAAACTTTTATTTGTACTCATATTTTTTAACCTTTTATTTGTACCCATAATTTATGCAAGATGTACCTTTTTTTTTTGTAAGTACAATTTTTTACATAAAATGTACGCATTTTTTAATGTAAGACCTATATACCCATTGTTTATATATATATATATATATAATGTACCCATTTTTTTTTATATAAAACGTGTAACTTCCCACATCGACCAACGGAGAGGGGATGATGTGCCTTATATGTACATGTTTCCCTCCCTATAGCACGAGACATTTTGGGATCTCACTAGCTTCGAGTTCCATTGGAACTCCGAAGTTAAGCGAGTTCGGGCGAGAGCAATCCCAAGATGGGTGACCCACTGGGAAGTTCTCGCGTGAGTTTCCATAAACTAAACCTTGAGGGAATGGTAAGCCCAAAGCGGACAATATCGTGCTACGGCGGAGTCGAGTCTGGTATGTGACAAAACGTACCACCTTTTTGTATAAAATGTACCCACTTTTTGAATGTAAAATGTACTAAATCACCAGTTTTTTGTATGTAAAATGTCATTAATATAAGTAATGACAAATCATGGGTTTTGTTTGAGTATAATTTCTCATTAAGATAAATTATACTTTTTTATATAAGATAATTTATTTTTTAATATTTTCAATCCCACGAATCATGAATTTTATTTAAAATCTCATTAATATAAGTAACTACAAATACCAAATTTTAATTTAAAAATTATAATAATCTATATAGAAATGCAGTATTGCATTAATTTCAGGGACTTCAATAAAAAACTGAAAATCAATAAGGTTTCAGTCAAAAAACGTTGACAAATAGGGACCGCATCCAAAGTCACCCAAAACACAATATAAAAATATGGGAACATGTTCCACCATTCTTGAATAATGTATATTTCACCATATAAATTTTCATAATTGGAATTATTTAATATTTATTTGAAGATCATCTCTAAAAAATTATTTGAATCAAAGATCGTTTAGTCATCCAAATTTATAGAACAAATTGACAGTGTGAGTACCAAGTAACATATTCATGATGAACGATCTTTGATTGATTAATTTTTTTATATGAATGATCTTCAAATGAAGATTTATAAATTAAATGATTTTGTTTATGAAGTTTATATGGTGAAGATGTAACGACCCGTCCTCAAATATTACGAATTTTATAATTTTTAAAATGTGAAATTACGAAAATGCTCTTCGAGGGAAATGCGTTGACTTTTGTTGACCGTCTTGTCGTGTCACGTAAGATCCATTTCCTTAGCGTATTCTTGTAGTACTTAGCGTTACAAACGCGTGGGCACAAGGGAAGTCGAATTTGGAGTTATAACGAAAGAGTTATTAACGAACGAAGATGAGGGCAAAATGGTCATTTGACCATAAATCTGGAAGGCTCCAGATTTTGTTGGAACATCAATTTGGTGCCACGTGTGAGACCAGGATGAAGGGTAGTGAGAGATGGATGGAGAAAAGAAAGAAGAAATGAAGGAAATGAGGGAGTGATGGACTAATCATAAGAGAGAGTAAATAGGGGAAATGAGGGAGAGAAAAACCACCCAAACCGGATTCCACCTTCTAACCGTTTCAGACTCGGCAACCCGGTATCTGACTCTTTTCCCTACAACTGTTCCGACAGGTTTTCCGTCAATTTTTCCAGCTTTCTTCAACCCCCTATCACCACCAAACATCACCACGACATCCCATCATCCAATTATAGCCAGAATCGACAAGATTTCGTCATAATTCCACGAAAAACACCTTTATTGGTGCCGTGAAACCCTAGCTGGCGATCCATCATTTTTAAAATGATCACCTTCGATTACCACCACCATTAGACACATCTTGAGCCAATGAACAAACCCCAAACAAGTTTGGGGGCGGCGGATCACCAGAGTGGACGAATCGAGGTTCACCATTTTTCTGGGTTCCGACGGTTCGTGGTGGTTTTCAGGATACTTCCTGGCCGAATTGGTTTTCGTCCCAGGTATGAAAGTTGGTCCTCTCATTGAGATTTTCATTCCTATAAAATTTGGGAATTTTTGGAGTTGTTGAATTTTCCGACGAGTCGGGGCTGCCGGCCGCCACCATATGGCGGCTCGTGCAAAAGCGCGTAGGGGGAACCCAAGGTCCCTCCTTAGGTTTTTCGACGTGCCGAATCTGAATCCGCCATCCGTTTTCTCAAATTCTAATGTTTTTGTAGAGTTTTACTAAATGGTCCCTAATTGTGTTTAGGTGCGTTGGCAGGAAGCGACGTCATCCTTGCTAGCTCGAGCGGTTCCCAGGCAATAAAACATCTGTGAGTGGACCCCTTCTAAACTTACATATTTTTATAAAATATTAGCCTAGCATGCATTACATATTTCATGATTTGAGTACGTTTTATATTATGCTTTATGAATTTCTATATTTACGGTTTACAAGATATTTATGTTTTATCGTCTTACGTTTTACGAAAGGTTATGAATTATTAGATTTTCCCATATGAAACTCTATGCATTATGAATATGACTTATATTACGATTTTCGAATATGAGTTATAAATTATGGGATTTTCGTTTATGAAATTCTATGGATTCACGAATATGATTTATTTTACGGATTTTATGAATATGTGCTATCATGGATTGATGAGATAAGGTTTTAAGCTTTTGAGCTTCGGATTTGGATATGAGTTTTGAGGTATGTTTCTTGGTGCTTATCTAGCGGGTTATCATACAGCACATCCACACAACGTGGGTATGTAGATGTCTATGGCCATAGGACACAGTTGAGGATATTTGTGATGTTATATATTTCTTCTCCAGCGTAACCCGGAGTCGTACAGCTTCACCTTCGGGTGATGGGGCCTACCATGTTTCTTCACTAGCGTAACCCAGTGTCGTACAACTTCACCTTTGGAGATGGACAGGTACTGCTTTTAGGCGAATGAGGAGTTGATGATATTGATGATATACCCCAGCTTCACTAGCCCGGGGCTAGTGTCGGTGTATGTGATGTTATGCATTTCTTCTCCGGCGTAACCTGGAGTCATACAGATTCACCTTCGGGTGATGGGGCCTACCATGTTTATTCACTGGCGTAACCCAGTGTCGTACAGCTTCACATTCAAGTGATGGACAAGTACTGCCTTCAGGCGACTATGATACCCCTAGAGAGTACAGTATTGATGAGATTTATGGATTTTCCTTCTGGCGATGATTGCACCATTATTGAGCATGGTATTACACGTACAAATTTTACGAACATTTTCCATTGCATGCTAGGGTTTTCATAAAACCTATTATGTAGTATTATATGTGTTTTCAAAACAAGGGGTTAGTATGTTCATAAAGAAAATGGTTTTCTTATTATTAGTATTATTAATATAAACTTTGGTCCACTCACCTTTTTGGTTTTGTGCCCCCTCAAGAGTTTGAATCGAGGCATACAGTCCCGGCGTTAGGGCAATTTCGCGTAGGGATCTTCAAGTCTTCTTAGGGTAGGACCCATTCCGCAGTTCGTACCTTTTATATATTAATTCTTTCACATTATTCTTGATTAGTCGTATGCTCTGAACACGATTATGCATTAGTGTAACTCTTTCTAATTACATGTTTTAGTTATATGTGTTTTTAAAATGGCTTCGTCACCCTCGGGTGTCAGCTAGCACGTGCCTACCCTGATGTTTGGGGATATCGGAGTTGGGGCGTATCAGAAGATACATTATTCACAAATGGTGGAATATGTGCATTCCTGGATTCCCCTATATGGAGAACACAAGTGTTATCCATAAGTATGTAAGTTATGAACTTAAATCAATAGACTAATAAAAATAAAAGTTAATCTTAACAAAAATAAAAAATAAAAAAAATAAGCACAACGGAAGCTCACCACCTCACCAGTATGAAGTTTAGTGACGAATTAAGAATGAACAATATTTGGCTACTCAAAGGATGAGTAGGAGTAGTTTTTACTCAAAACTGCTCGTTGTCGACTCATAGAACTTCACGTTTATGATTAAAACCGCTCATATTATAAATCACTCTATAAAGATTATCTCTGCAAATAATCAATTAAAACTAAGATCGTTTAATCATCGAACTGTATAAAAACAGATGAACGAAATTGGTACAAGCATTACGAACAACCTATGTATTTGTTATTATAGATTGACTAAACGACCTTATGTTTAATTCATTTATTTTTAATTCATTTTTTAGAGAGATGACCTTTATAATGTGTTTCATAATATAAACAGTTCTGATATAAGTACAAAACTATGTGATTTGAATACGAAGAAGTTTGAGTAAGAGGTCATGCTCATCATTAAGTAGCTAAGTATTGTTCATTAAGAATGGACCAAGATTAAGAATCTCTTTCATCCCACGACCGAGATTGAGAATCTCCTTAATCCGAGTAACTATTCCAATTGGATATTTGTAGAATATTTTTTTTATTTTATGAATGCCTACACAAAGAGTTCTAAATTTGACGCCAAAAATGCTTTTCTTATTAACTACTTGTACCATCATTTGTATCATATCTCTAATAGAGTTGGGACCTACATGCGTTGGCGGGCCCTACCTCTATTAGAGAGATTGTACAAGTGATGGTACAAATAAATAGTAAGTGTTGCATTACTCATTTGACACAGGATAATGGTGCTAATCATATGATCTTTTCTCCCTCGAGAAGTTCTGCACTTCCCCTCTATTTTCTCTAAAACTCATCAAATTAGACCTAGTCCAGTAAAAAGACGAGAGTGGCCTTGAAAAGCAAGTGAAAGTTGACCCAGTCAAATTGTAATTAATATAACCACGAGCTGGTGGCCCAGTGATAAAGGATGGATTGCGAGGCTTCCTTCAAATTAAAAACTGGAGGTCTTGGGTTCTAAACCCGATGTTGGTGTGGAAGCCAGACTTGTGGTCAAAGGGAGATACCTCTGTGAGTCTTCCCGGCTCCCGGAATTGGTGGATAACCATGATTTACCACCAATTGCCCCCCTTTAAAAAAAAATATTGTAATGTAATATGAAGTTGCATAATGCTAGGTAGACCAATTTATTAGACCAAATTTAACTCTAATCTAATCATCAACAACTACGTCATATGATTTAAATAATTAATTATCTCCTCAGCATTACCTGATAATATTTGATTAATTGTAAAAAAAATTGGTTTTGTTGCAGTCCTAATTTTTAAGAGTGTGATTGTGTAAATCTTAATAGATTGTGTAGAATTCGACAATATCTTTTAAATAGTTTCCTAATTATAAATGTATTGGAGAACAAAGATTCTTTATGCATATTTTTTTCAACCAACAAAACATGGTAATTTCGATATAAAAAAAAACAAAAAAACAAAATAAAACATGGTAATTTCGATATAAAAAAAACAAAACAAAACAAAACAAAACATGGTAATCATATCAGATATCATTAAACTCGTGGTTTTCTATTCTCTGTGGTGTTCCTCAAATATCATTTAAATAGTTTATTTGGTTCTTCATTTGATTACTACAAAATTTCTACCCTTTGGTAGATCACAAGCTAAATCTGATGGGGCATCAAACCCTATGATATTAGGGAATTTGAAGAACACAAAACCATCAAACCCCTTAAAAAAATCGATTGGTTATACCATGGATATGGTGCAGACTGGTAGTGCGATCTGCGGCAATGAGAGACGCAGCTGCCTAATTGTGTTTAGGGCTGTAGATTTTCATTAGGTTTAAAGTTCTATCCGGTTTGCTCCTTATACTTTCAGTTTATTCTAAGACCCACGATCTGATTTGTATTCAATTCTTTCATACTCTCTCAGCTGGCAAACAAATTAGGGCACAAAAGCTAAAATCATATTGGGTATTGGGTCCACAAATCGAGAACAATATCCAGGTATTTTTTCTACACTCTGAACTTTTTATTCCTTTCTACATCCTGATCTGTTTGGATAACAGTTTAACGAAACGCATAAACGAAAAGAAAACATGGGTGCATACTGCCACTTATAATTCTCCTGTTTAATCGAAAGCTAATTAAACATGCTGAAAATCCTTTGGGATATTGCCTTTTAATTTCTAGAGTAGCTAGATTGTTAAATATTGACTAAGAAGGTTTCGATCAATAACCTAACATTTTATATTTTTCAGGAAATATATATATATATATATATATATATATATATATATATATATATATATATATCTAGCACATCTTAAATGAGTACGAACTCAATGCCTTGTCAAACGTGCAGTGAAGATAGGATCAGTAGATTACCAGATGGCATTCTTTGTCACATTCTTTCCTTCCTTGATATAACTGAGACTGTAAAGACCAGCGGTTTATCACACAGATGGAAGGATGTGTGGGTTTCTTTTCCCAATCTTAAGTTCAATGTACAAAACCCGGAATTTGACAAAGGCCGTAGTGCAGGATTTGTGGATCAAGTACTTTCCCATAGTGGATCGTCAAGCATTCAGCGGTTCGAACTTGTATGTTACGGGGTGGATGATTATTTTTCTCGTGTTCATGATTGGGTTTGCACTGCCCTTAGGCGTAATGTTGTTGAGCTCCTTCTTTATTTGCTTCCAAATCCAGGGAAGCTTTATGAGTTTCCTCAAAGCCTTTTCATGTGCAAGACTTTGTCGGTTTTGAAGCTGAGGCTGCAATTCGATCTTATTGCTATTCCCTCAAACTCTGATTGTTTTCCGCATCTCAAAATCCTCCATGTTACAGTCTGTTGCCCGAATGCTGACTCAATGAAGAAACTTTTTTCATGTTGTCCAGCACTTGAAGATTTGGTTATAGATGGACTTATTTCGAAAATCGCCAGAGAAGAACGTCTCGTCTTGAGCTTCACTGTCTCTGCACCTAAACTCAGAAGACTACGAATATGTTTGCGGGGTGGTGCTAAGAACTACGTTTCTATTAATATTAATGCTCCACATCTTGAAAAGTTGGATCTCTTTGACAATTTTTTGGTGGACTATGCGTTGAAGAACGAAAAATCCCTAAGCACGGCCAAGATTGCTGTCCAAATTCATAAGAGATGTCAGAATGATCACCTCGACAATGATTATGCTGCTCGCATGCATAGGCTTTTCGCAGGAATTATCAATGTTAAGTATCTCTCTCTTTCAGCTCCAATTTTGAGAGTAAGTATTCTCTAAGTTGTTTCTCTTCGTCCCCAATAACCTTCTTGTTTACATGCTGAAATTAATCAATGGCAATGCTGCATTTTTTTGAGGAAATCTGAAAATTGTGATCAAGTCTTTGATACATCTATTTTCTTTGTCATTCTTGTAGGATTCTGATCCTAAATTTCAACATCTTTTGCCAACATTTTATAATTTGAACCACTTGGAAGTACTTCTTAAAACGTGCTGCTCCTGGAAATCATTGATAAAGTTGCTCGAGATCTCACCCAATCTGGAGAATCTTGTCTTTGAAAATGTAAGCATATAGAAAAGATTACGCTCATAGTATATGCATGGTTACTTATATACAGTTTTCGAAGAATATCTTTAACTCATTAATGTTTCTTTTAATATGCTTAGAACGTCGAATGTTATACTGCTGATGACAAGAATGAGCTCCATGAATGGTGTCCACCGAACATTGTGCCTATTTGTTTGTTGTCAAGCCTGAAGTTTATTTCCGTACGAGGATATAAATGGCGGGCAGATGAGATGGAAGTGGCAAAGTACATGCTGGAGCATGGTGTAGTTTTGAAGAAAGTGACAGTTTATTATACTAAAAGTATCCCTATGGAAAAACAAATGGAGTTGGAGCAGGAGTTTTCAAAGTTCCCAAGGGCATCAAAAACTTGCCAAATTGAACTTATGGAACTCAAAGCAAAAGGTTAGACCATTACCAAAAGTTGTGAACGGAATCCTTTCTGTTCTGAGGGAACATGAGTGACATAACTTTGTATTGTTTTTGGCTCTCGTTAAATAACCATGGCGAAGAAATTCGACACAAGTTCATGCAAAACTATGTGAGTCTACCTTTCCCATTTATGCGGATGTGCGCAAGTTGTAGTCACTAATCAGTTTGGACGAAGGAATTTAAGATGGGAGGGCCAACAACTTTCTTATTTCAGGTTTTTCACTTTTCTTCTCAGATGTACTCCACTAGCACTCAAAACTAAGTGAGAAGGTTGCTAACATTTTTTCATTTAGTATTACTAAGAAATTTCAAAATGATGGAATTTGAAACAATGAAATTTAATTTCCTAGAATTTGTAAAACTTCTTGTTTGTTTGCCTAATCCAAAAGATGAATCGGTTTTTGTATGATTAAACTGTCAAACCCCACTCACCAATGCACTACAAGCTCTTTATTGTTAAAACCAGTAGTCAATAAATATAACATAAACTTCAGAACGGGCCTCAGCCTATAGTGGCATCCATGTGGCTCCGCCCTTGCATCAAACCTCAAATTAAAGGGTTAGATGAAGACGAGAAAGTTATATGAATTGTTTCCTTAAGTATCACTCATAGATTTCGCGTTGCATTGAACACACCGTAGTATCGTATTGTACATTTTTCCGTTATAATGATTCTCTCTAGAATATTACTTCACCATATACACTGAACAGTGTAATGCGAGTGCTTACCAGAAGTTGCGAAATGTCATTAGCTAAGGATGAGATTGTTTATACTTACCTTTAGCTTTTTAGAGGTTGTTTCTTATTTAATTTGAAAAGATATATAGTTTTTAAAAATAACAATTTAACTAGATTAGTTAATACTCGTTAAAGTGCCATGTATAGTTTTCGATCCCACCGACTCTGTTGGTGACTCATGTAAAATTATTAGCTGCACATAAAGCACCTGTTCAAGTGAGCGTCACAAGGTCCTTAAGCTCTGGACACTAAGGTCCGAAACGGATTCAATTCCAAAAATTTTAGTGTAATATCAGGACATAATAATAAAAATTATTATTATTATTCCTGTCGTCAACCTCCTCTGCAGCTGCTTGTATACACATATGCACTCGGTAAAGATGGTGAAAGGATAAGTACATAAGTAACTTTTGACTATTGATGCAGATTTATGTGTCTCAACGATTTAGATTTAGGCCATAAGGACATTGACAACATGCATGCGCGACTGTTTCCAGTGAAATCCAAGGAATATAGGCATCGATAGTTGCAAGTCACTCACGACAAAAATTTACATAGAACTAGAATTTTAAGATGATAGTATCTCAAACTTATCTTAAATCTTAAATTTTTTTTTTCATTTTTAGAAACCACTTTAAATGTTTTTTTTCATTAAGCACTTGCATTTTTATTAAAATTATAATATACTTATAATCAAAACGATTTTACTAAAGTGCGTATAGAGAGAAGTGTTACTAAAAAAAAAAAGCAGTTTCAAATGAGTAAAAAACCACTCCGTTGATTTACTTGTTATATTATCTACAATTGTCTGAATCTCAAAAGTTATGCGATAGGGTTAGAAATTTCACTGTCGAAAGGGTATATGGCATGTCAATGTGTCTCCTATAGTTAATGCCACAACTGCCGAAATCTAATTAATTCCATCATTTTCCACAACCAAATAATGTGACCCTTCCTGCCCTTCCTGCAAAAATGTCTAGCCATAGCAAAATCAAGTATTTTTGCGTAGGGGGAGGGGAACACACCGCGTGATCAAAGACTCTACGCAAGTGCCACATACACCCTTCCACAGAGGAATAAGACAAATTTGCCAATAAAATGGCCCTCCATATCCACCGACCAGCCACATAAAATTAAATAGCAAGTAGGCGTACTATGTGGGACCCCCTCAAGTGGTGCATTATTTTTTTTTTATTGTTTGTTTTATATACCAATGTGTCTCATGCATCAATTGGTCATGAATGCATATTGCAGAGTGCAGAGAAATAAAATCAGCTTTTGCTCAGTTCAATGAAGGTGACATTGATTTTCAACATTACTGGTAGATATATTGTTATCATTTACGAGTAGACTAATGATACTTGTAACGTGACACAATTGTGAACTGTTGATCAATAAAAATTGACACATTTTGAACTTTATAAACATGTCACCGTTTACAAGTAAACTCATGTCATTTACAATTATGGATGACTGTGAACTGTTAATTAATATGAGTTAGACTGAAAGTCGTAGATTGATGCCACTGTCCACTCATAGATTGAAATTCGTAGATTGATGGCCGCCGTCCACTCATAGATTGATGTCACGTGTAGTGTTAAACGACTAGTGAATCGCTAATTGATTAATGTAAATTCCACAATTTTTCAAGAGATTGTGCGATGAATACTCTTTGATATATGTTTATCATCTACGAGTAGACTAAATGCCACTTGTAACATAGAATGGCTGTAAACTGTTGATCAATAAGAATTTACATATTTGAACTTTGTAAACGAATGTCATTGTCCACTCGTAGACTAATGTTATCTATGTAGACATGTGTCATCGTTTACAAGTAAACTCATGTCACCTTTATTGTTGAACAACTGTGAACGGTTGATTAATATGAATCAAACTGAAAGTCGTAGATCGATGCCACTATCCACTCGTAGATTGATTTTACGTGTAATGATAAACAACTGTGAATCGCTAAATGACTAATTTGAATTTCACAACACGAGCGTCACAGTTAATTGTTGATTAAAGTGAATCTCACAGTCAGCGATGGGCCAACCCAAATTGACCATGCAGCATGTACGACATACCAATCCATTGCAACCATTGGTGCAAATGAAAAGCAGGGAGACAAGTAAAAGAAATAGGAACATAAAAAATTCCGACTATATATTGTTATTTACATAATTAAGAAACCTGCCCATGTCCGGTTAACAATGATGCAAAACAGCTAGACAATCCCTCTGTCACTTGACCTAATATTAACAAAATTTTGGAATGTCCTTGGAAGAAAATTTAAAAAACTAGGACATGATGCAAAAAAATAAAAAATAAAGATTCAAAAGGTAGCTTCCAACACAACGGTCCAACGCGCTTTCCCTTTTTCAAAGTATGGAGGATGAAATTACCAAAAGTGACCAAGTTGGAAGTGCCCCGCAACATCGTCCCGAGATCCAAACAGGCCGCTTTCCTGTTTGGTAAACCCGATGTTGTGGGGCCCGAGTTTCGCCGACGATCAATCACGGTTTACCTTTGCTTTGTCGGAGCGGATTGCAACCGAGTGAGGTAAACTTGGCACTGAATGACAGATTTACCGAGTCTGAATCCCGGAACAACTGTGAATCCCACCTGCGGTTCAGATGTTGTTGAGAGGAACGCTTCGTCAGCTAAGCTTTCCATGTACACTTCTGAAAATCGGCATCCCTTGCTTACTTGGAAGATTGCGGCTTCAGGATCGAAGGAGAAGGCCAAGCAATGCAGGAGCCAGACACGTTTCGCCATTTCAGCAAACGAAGTAAAGAAATTAGAGCTCGGAAACTCACCTGCATTGATGAGGTTTCTTTGATTCAGATTGCCGAAAAATGATGTTTCCATCTTGGGATGCACCAGTCGTAAGTACTTGACACGGCAGAACTTGGCAAATGCTGATCTGGGATTCTGGGCAAGGTACTCCTTCGGCTTCATTGATTTGAGCTCCGTAAATCTCACAAAAAAGAGCTGCTGCTGTTGTTTCTTTTTCTCTGGCAAGGACTCATTTGGGAGTAAGAAGTTGGGGTGCTGGAAAGCTTCGAACATTTCCTTGCAAACAAAGTGTTCGAATGCAAAACACTTGTGGTCTTCTTTCCAATAAACCACATTGCGGTCAATCGCTTTAGCTGCTGCATGAATGTCCCAACCGGTAGATTTCATATCATCCATCATCATCCTAACATAGCTCCGAATGGACTTTACTGTGTGTCGGAGAACTGTAATGAAATGGTTAGGACTTAAACCAGATAACTGAAGATTGTCGAACACATGTAGCTGCCCACTCTGGTTTAATCTTCTCTCAAGCAACTTATTCTGATTCTTGGCCTCCTCTAACCTTTCTCCGAGAAACACAATTTCAGAGTCCTTAAGCCTCACCTGAGATTCCAACTTTTTCCCCATGATTTCATAGGTTTTTAGAACACTCTTCTGCTCCTCGATCTCAGCCAAAACCAGTGTAGTCTCAGGTTTAGGATCAAACTGCTTTTTTAAGAAACACCGCTTCAACTCAGACAAGTTCTTCAACTCGGAGACTACCTCCTTGTCAGCAGCTTGGATTCCTTCACCATCATAGGGAGACTGAGCATACTGTAGTTGTGCATACGCAGCTTTAACAGATGAAACGCTTGCAAACAGTTTTGCTAGAAGAGCCTCAAGGGCGATTCTTTCCTGAAGCTCCTCATCATTCTTGTCAAATGACTCAGACCGACCAACCATAACCTTACCACCATTCCGGTCACCCTTGACCTTTTCTTGGGACTTGACTTTCTGAATTCCAATTTCTTGAGACTTCCCCTTCTGTACTCCATTTTCTTGGTAGTTTACCTTATGATCTCCAAATTCTTGGGACTTAACCTTCTGAACTTTGAATTCTTGGGACTTTACTTTCTGAACTCCGAACTCCTGGGACTTAACCTTCTGAACTCCGAACTCCTGGGACTTAACCTTCTGAACTCCGAACTCCTGGGACTTAAACTTCTGAACTCCGAACTCCTGGGACTTAACCTCCGGAATTCTGAATTCTTGGGACTTAACCTTCGGAATTCCGAATTCTTGGGACTTGACTTTCTGAACCCCATCGACTGGGGCAATACCTGTTGCAGCCCGAAGATGAAGAACTTTAGCAATAGTACGTGCCAATCTACTCTTATTCGGGGTCACAGATGACGGTCTCACCGAATCCATCTGCAAAACAAAGATCACAAATGATGGAGAGGGGATAGATAGAGTGATGAAGATCTAAGAGATTCTATCCACAAAATAAAGAAATTTAAAGAAACAAAGGAATAAAGATACGGGGATGCTAATGATGACAATGATGAGAGTGTTGAAGGAAAGCTAAAAAAGCAATATGCTTTAACACTTAGACCACGGCCATTGATTGAGGAGTGAATGTTTCTTTTAGTTTTGCTCTTTCAACTTTTAAGAGTTTTCCGATTTGCCTTCTTTCGAAAGTGTAACAAAAGTAGATTTGAAAACGCGGGAAAAAGCGAAAGCAATGCAGAGTGAAGAACACGAAGAGGGAGAAGCTATGGAAGAGATATTCAGCAGACAGGATCAAAAGACGCGTATAAATCAAAATTCTAAGTGCAAATCAATGGAACACTGGGAACCTCGGTTACAATGACACATGCATTACAGACCAAAGATCAAAGATTAAACAATAATACACTTTTTAATAACTTAATTAGAATTTGGAGGGCATGGTTAGTGGTGATTCCTGCTCTTAACATTCTTTATCATTCTCTTCCCAGCTCTACCGTCCGGTCATTCCTACTATTCAAGTCAACAAAATTTAGGTAAGTGCATTGCACCCTTCATCTTAGAAAATAAAAAGGAGCTTATTTCCAAACCCCTTTTTGTGTTTGTGGGCCCCGCCGTCGGACCCACGCCACACACATCAATGGTTGCCTAAGTTTTTATCCAAGTCAAAATTGGCTTTCTCAAGTAAGTTCCAAGTGTTAGATGAGTAAACAAGTAGATTATAAGAATTAGAAATGTAATTGCAGGACACAAAAAACCTTGTCTAACCAAACACAAAGGGTTAGTAGCTCGGTTGGTCAAGAACATTCCACCCTTGCATCCGAGGTCCGGAGCTTGATATACAAAATAAAATAAAGGGCATCAACCCTAGGATTCCCTGAGGCACCCCACTTAGAACAACAGTGAGGTCCTAAAGCGTAATCTCCGCAAAACCAGAAAATCTGAAATTCGTGGGACCCATCATAGTGATAATCTGATTAAGAATTTTGGATCATCTACACCACAATCATGGTTTTTTAGTACAACCAAAGGCGGTGGATCACACCATCACCATATAAGAACATGAAATTACACAATCACCCCCCCCCTGGATAACACTTCATGGCACAGAAAAAACTCATAGAGATCTGAGCCAGATTTTACATGACGTGCAGACTATTATTGTAATCCAACGGGCAAACATTTGATTCCCACTGCCACATTTTTCCTGCTCCCCGTATACTGACAAACCTCGTCTCCCTCCATTTTTTTGCATTCCTACCCCACACGTCTAGGGTTTCTGACTCATTGCATTAACCCATTAGAAAGTTGATAAGAAGCTAGATTACAAAGATTATATAAATAGGGATGTGATATCCCCACTTTTTTTTACTTCTCTCATACATTTTTAATTTTCAACCGATTCAATCGGATCGGATGAATTGAAAAAGAATTAATAAGGGTGTGGGAGAAGTAAAAAGAGATATGTGAATAGCACACCCCTATAAATATAGGTTAAGTTAGATTATACATATATAGGTTTCTCAATGCCACACTTAACCATGTTTCTAATTTAATTCACTGAGTTCAAATAACAAGTGTCGATGTCACACTTTCACATTTACTGATTACATTGCCAAAGTGGGTTTCGCGGAAACCCCACTTAACGAAAAACAATAGTTAGTAGGTGGATCAGCAAATGTGGTAACAAATGGCACTACCAAATATTGACATGCTAATCTTAACATGAACTCTAAAAGACCTCGAATGAGTGTTAAACAAAAGATTACAGATCTTGCATTGAACCCCACAAGCTGGACACCACAAATCTCTTACTATTCTGAGCAATAAGATTTGCAAAAGCAAAAGGGTGGGTGTCCCACTGAGATATAACAAAGCAAAGTCATTGGCAAACACACAAACCATATCACAAATGCAAAGTATGGAACCAGGGGGCGGGGGGGTCCACGACCACTATTCTGGTCCAGCAAACACTTTAGCAGAACATAACCCTATAATCATGGGCAAAAAAAGACCCAAACCGGTAATTAATCATGCCATTAATCATAAACCAAGCCTTGCTTTGACCACTAACTGGTCAACTAAACAATATCTCGCGTAAAATACAATTCAACGGACCTTAGAAATATCACGAGAAAATGCGATCAGTTTCAGTTTCTCTTCATTGTAACGTAAATCTCAAGCGAACAGAACGACGACGTCGACAAGACAACCTGCCGGAGGAAGAAATGATGTCTTTCCTACCTTGCAAAACAAACCCAGAAATCAGAAACACTGAAAAAAAAAATTAAATAAATAATTGATATTTTCTGAAAAATAAATTAAAAAAGCAACTTACTTTGTGTTTTTTCTTTCCAATGAGAAAACAACAAGTGTTCTTAGAAACCCAGAAGCAAAAATCGAAGAAATGAACAGAAAAACTTCACAAAAGGCGTTTGGATATTGAGGAATATATATAAAAATAAAAATAAAATCACCGACCTTAGCTCTAATTAAAAGCTAAAAAGAGAAAAATAATGAAGAAAAAACCGTTTCACAAACCCCCAAAATATGAATTAAATGCATAAATTAAATAAACGAAAATAACAAAAATGGCCATCTAAAAACCCAGCAGGAAAGATTAAAAAACAGCGCAGTTCTTACCTTCTGAGGAAAACACTGGGATTTCTGAAGGGTTTTTGTATCTGTTTCCGAATCGAACTCTTCAAATACTTCAATGCCTCCAGGGTTTTGGGTTTTGTTTTCCGACCGTTTTCAGAAACGAAAAACTGGGTTTTGGAGACGGAAACGGAGTTTGAAAAGGGTCTTTGGAAATGCGTTTTCGGAGAACGAAAGGCCAGAGATTTTCAAAGAAAAACACAGAGAGGGAGAGGGAGGAACGAGCGTGGTGTGAAATGCCGAAAGAGGGCACGGTTTTGGGGGAAGGGTGCTACAGCGGGGGCATTGGGAATTAAAAAGGGCTCGCAGGGTCGGGTCGCTTTCGGAATTTTATTACACCGGATATGCCCTTTTAATTGTAGGGGTATTTACTGGTCCGTTGTGGTTGGAGACGTTGAGGTGGGGTAGGGGTATTTTGGGGTTTTAAAGGTGAAATCTGATCGTGTAGACTGGTAGATCTGACGTACGTCGCAGGTGGAGAAGTTTGGAAAAATGCACGGTGTGTGTTGATTGTTGGAAACGGTGTCGTGTGTGGGTACTGAGTCGGAGGTTTAGGTGTGAGTGGGTGCGCATGTCAACATTTGTCACCTCCTCTTTCCCAACTAAGCAAATATTCATATTCTTTGTTAATGGAAAATATGAATTATTTGATTCGAGAATATCGATATGTTTGTGGACAATATTTTTTTTAAGAAAGGAAGAAAATTCAGACAATATGCATTTATGATTTTTTTCGGACCAAATTCATATGGAAGGGAGTGTGAACGAGAATAAAGATCTAATGCAATTTTTTAACAAAAAAAAATCCAAGTGCAATTTTGTAAAGTTAAAAAGTTTAAAGCAAAAGTTGTGTTATCTACATATTTTTTTTTTTGACTTTTTATATTAGCATCTCACAAAATATTAAATGCATCCCATATTAAAATTTAATATTAAATAACTTATTTACCCTATTATGCAATGTCAATTTTGATCTTATTAGATTTAAAAAAATAAATAAAAAATTTCTAAATAAACCCAAAATCACTTTTAGCGTATTATTTCTCTTATTCAACTATCAAAACCCCTTCCGCCTTTCATTGTTGAACAAAACCCTAACCAATAAAACTACAGACATGTTGATTGAGAAAAATTATTTTTGAAAGTCTAATGGAATCATTTGGTGCCAATCCCCATCAAATTTGTTGGTTCTTTTATGTTATTTGTATTAGAAAGATGAAGACCTAGTTCTTCAATATATGAATGACAGCATATGTCTGGGACAACCCGCCTTGTCATCCCAAATAGAAAAGTATAGCGATTAAGAAAGGCAACATTTTCTGTGGCCACCCTTGAGAAAAAGGGTAGCAATTATAGGAATCTATTTCAATTGAATGTTAGACAGTGTCAAAGAATGTGAAATGCAGTTAAAAGACACATAACCCTCTAGCCAAGAGAAATCGAAGAAAATGTTCACATTCAACAAGAAATGGCATTCTTTAAGTCATTAGAAACCGAGACCCAAAACAATTCCCAATATTTATCCTTTATTTTTTAATTCAGTCTTCAAATTTATGCTTAAACATCCTGGTATTTCTTTCTAGACAAACCATCCAGAACATTACCATTGCACCAGTCCCATAAAACTCTTACCTTTTTTCTCTAATCTAAACATTTTTCGAATTATTCTGCAAACTAAACGTTCAAATGTTTAGATTCAGTCCTTGAAAATTAAAAATGAGTGTCATAAGATTTGAGAAATGTGGGGTGTATGTAGAAAATATAAGGTGTATATTGAGAATGTGGGGTGTGGGGGTATTATGGGGAAATATGTGGGATGTATTAAGATAATTTTTAAGTTAAAAAACAAATGTGGGGTGTATTAAGTATGTGAAGTTTATTCAACAATTTGCGAGGTGTTAATATAATAAGCCTTTTTTTTTTTTACTTTTTACATTCTTGTTAACTTTTGTCATTTAATATTTTTCAATTTATGATGGTCGGAAATTAAGAAGAATATGTAAAAGGTAAAAAAAAATTGTGGACAGCACAACCTTAAATCAAATATCCATATCAAACAAAAAAAAAGTGCGTGAAAAATAAAAAAATATAATAGTTGACACCGTGGTTTATTCAAACCAAAATACTACTACAATTCATCTTAAATTTCTATATCCGGCCCTCAAAATCTCACAACCATTCTTATGGATGCTGAGCCACAATTTGTTCATTTTGCTAGAATAAGTTCTGTGTTCAAATCGACAAATTTCTCGCTGAAATATCAATTCAATGACCCTCTTCCATTCCGTTAATACAAAAGCATAAGACATATTTAGCAAACTATGTCTTTGTTTAAACACCAAAATTAATAGAAAACAAATAAACTAATAATTAACAATTGGATTTGAGTTTTGGGTGATTAGTCTAAATCAAAATCGTCCCACGTCTTAGATTGAAATTAATGGCCGTTTTGGATAATGCGTTGGAACAAAATAATTATCAAATAATGATTCCTACAAAATCTCAGATAATTGAAATTTGGCCAATCCAAGACCACAAAAGTGGCTTGTGGTTCAAGTCTTGAATGGAAATTAGCGGTCTGGGGTCCCACAAAATTCTATTAAAAAAATTAATTACTAACTTTAGTCTTTTTTTAGAAAAATTCTTCTGAAGGTGACAGGTTAATAAATCAAGGAAAATAGAGGATTTATCAGCTTTGTTTTTAGTCTTGTTTTTTCCATACGTTTATGTAATTTGTCATGGCTCATTTGTTCTAGTGACTAATGGGTAGTGACAGATCGAAATTAAAATATGTTTGGGCAAATGAAAGTCTAACGTTGAAATAATTTCTTTATTCAACTAATTGATTTTATAAGGACAATATTTGACTCTTTGACAACTTGATAGTATTTCACCATATAAACGTTATAAATAAAATTATCATTTATTTTAGAAAATTTCATTCAAATTATATACTGTTTAGTCAATTTATGATAATAAGTAACATCTTAAGGACAAACGTTCATTTTGTAAGATTCAATGAATGAATAAACCTTTTTTCCAAATCAAATGAATTTTTTTTTAAAACGATTTTTTTTTTTTTAAATGGACTAGCTGGTAGTTTCGCCACGGCAGTTTACATTTTCGAGGGCCAAAAAGACTCAAAGAGGTATAGGGTTTAGGGTCATATGATTCATCAGCGTCAGGAATCAAACCTAGAATGAGCTGTCTAGAATTCGTCCCCAGCCACTGAGTCATCATGTAATAATTCTAAAGCTATTTTAATTGTATCATTTGTACTAGAAAATAATTTTACCTCGTCATTAAGAGAGTAAAATAATGTCATACGGTTGTTAAGAATTTAAGAGCAAGAGATATATGACTCCTTTCTTTGTGTGGCCGTCCAACTTCAGTGAGCGCCTCCGGCGTTCCCACCACCATCAACGCCTTAATTTGTGACCAAATGCATCCCATTCCCTCTTAGTAACGGAGATAACTCCCGACAGCAATAGGTTACCGCTCTTCTGCAAGGTTGGTGGTTAACGATTTTGCAATTGTGATAAAATAGTGTGGTATTTAAAAACCTCACCTAATAATTATATTATTTTACTTGTGTTTAGTATTTAACTTAAATGACACAGACAAATAAAACTTATATCTTAAGCTATGATGTCCGCTATCACAATTGGAGTTTAAGTGATTACGTTTTATTAACGACAATAATATTTATATATGGTTGATGATGTACAAAGAACGAACGTCCGTCCATAACTAGACTATATATTTACACATGCACGTGCTTAATTCCTTGTTCCGAAACCCGCTTGGCTCCTGTGAAAAAATTAACACATCCTTACCCTCCATCTTCTGAGCATGGTTTGGCTCTTAGAATAACTATGATGTCTTCCCACTTCAGACAACGGATCCTACACTTAATTTTGTGACAATCTCAAGCAATGTGCTGAATTAGTGATGGGCTTTGGGCAAAAGTGGCTGGGTATCGACTTCCCATGTCCATTAAGCACAAAACATTGCTGGCCCATAAAATAACGATGCCCACATATTAGCAAGGCATTAAATAAATGTATCTGATAACCGAATACAACTATTATTTACACTTTAAATATCTCATTGCACTCTTCACAATGTATTTTTATTTTCAAATATAGAGAATTTGGGAATGTCAATAACAATTTCTTAGCCGAAAATTGCTTTTGATATATCTATATACTGAGTTGTTGATAATCGAAAACATGAAGCTTATTGTTATTGCCACGAAATGTTAGATTTATTATTTTTAAATATTTGAAGCTTATTGTTCGTGGGAATTGTTATTAGCACTTCAAAAATCTCATTCTACACTCCTCACAAGTGTATTTTTCTGTCTAATTATAGAAAATTTGGAGTGCTAAATGAGATTTTAGGAGTGCTAATAACAATTTCCTTGTTTGTTTAGGAAGATCAATATTACAAGCTTGCAGGCTGTAATGGTGCTGGGTTGTGTGTAGTGTACGCTAACCGAACGGAGAGGCCTGCACCATGTGTTGGTTTTACCTAGGGGTGGTTCGGTATGGGATCGATCCCATACCGAAACTCTTGTCCCGATTCCCAAACCGAAATTTTCGAGAATCCCAATTTTCGGGAATCCCGAAATAGTTTCGGGATTTCAGGACAAATCCGGATTCCCGAAATGGTTTTAGGCTTTTGGACTAAAATTTGACATATCTGCTTTTGGGCTAAAATTCAACCTTTTATATCTTTTCACACGAACAATTTCAATGCAAAGATTTCTACAAGGACTTGAAAGTAGAAACACAAACAAAATATAACATTTGGATTTGGTTTACAAAACAGAAATATTTCCCAGAACCTCATTCAAGATTAAAGCTTCATCCCAAAACTCAATTTTAAAATGATTATCCTAACAATTTCGATACACATATTTCGCACCAAAGTTGGAAATTAGCAATGGAATCATAACATTTAGTAAATAACAAGTTCATACATATAGAGCTACAACAGTGAAAAAAGTAATTAAAGAGGGAAAACAATAACCTTTCTCCTTGTATTTGTTGTAAAGCTCAGTCGATCGGGTATAATTCGTATCAGTAAACCCACAGAAGAACAAAAATACAAGAATTAATCAATTGAAATTAAACCAAAAAATAAAAACAAAAGAAAAGGAAAAGGAAAAGGAAAAAGGGAAGAAGAAGAACCATTTGGAAGCAACATTGACAACGAGGACAACCTTCCCTTTGTAAACGCTGAGTGACAGAGTGACAGAGTGAGTAGTTAGTTTCTATTCTTCAGTGGATTTGATAAGATTCAACGGTTGAGATTAAATCTCACTGAATCCGACGGCTATTAAAATTCTAAATATATATATATTTCGGTTCGGTTTGGGATTACCGAAATCCCGAAAACTTGAGACCGATTCCCGTACCAAAATTTCGGGATTGATTCGGTATTGGGTACCGAAATTTTCGGAATTTTCGGTTTGGGATTTTTTCGGTTCGGTTTGGGAATTTTGGTATTTTTTTCCAGCCCAAGTTTTACCGACTTCCAAATGACTGATTCCATCGGTCGGACGGGTTTAAGCGGTCCAAGCTTGAGAATTACGGTGAAAATGAACGTTTCTGCGCGAGCCTTGTTCGGTGCGGATGTTTCAATGGTCGAAGCTTGAAAAATACGGCGAAAATCTCAACGGGTGAGTTCAAATTCAATGGTCGAAGCTTGAGAAAAATGGTTTACATGTCAACGGATCGTTGTTTTTTTGTTGATAAATTCCAGCGCCGGTGACCAGAGGCTCCATTGACAAAATCAACAGCAGAATAACACCAATTCAAGATTGAATTTTAAACGCAGAGCAAACCAGATAACAAACTCAATTTCTTGTAACGACAGAAACAGTGAAATTCAGATTTTCGGGCAAATTCACTTGTGTAAACAGAGAGTCAAATACACCCTAACAAAGTGAACTTCTACAACTAATTAGCAAGAACAAAATCCTGGCAGTAGCTTCTCAAAGGTGTGTCCTTAAAGACTTCAGGCGGTAAATTATAAAGATCCACAGGAACCGATACAACGATACTTGACATATAACACTGTTTTTTCAGAGGATTGCATTGCTTTTGTATTTCTCATGAAACGGAGTGATAAGAGACTAGCCTAATATCTTGAACTTCTCTGTTAAAAACCTACTTACATCTCTCAGCACACCAAAATTGTCAAGGCGAGACCATTACTTGGCAATACGCGTGCCTAGAAACCAAAGAAACCGAGCTCACTGGCTCTCTCCTTCTCAAATGTCTCGAAGTACTGATAGATGATTGTCACTGCAAGTAAGATTCCTGTTCCTGAACCAATTGCCCCCATGAAATCTGCTAACACTGTGAGTGCACCGATGCACATACCTCCGAAAGCAGCAGCTGTGGGAATGTAGCGGTTCAACTCCTTCTGCAAGTTTGACTCACGGTGACCAGGCATGACCATTTGTTGTTCCTGCAAATTGGAAAGGGATATAGTTAGCATGACGCTTAGCGTGTATTGAATAGGTAACATTATGTTAACAAAAAGCCGGATCTAATTGTTCAGGTACATATTTATGGTTTAAATAGCGCAATAGGTAAGAACATCAATAGAGGAGTAGGTTGGGTCTGATCTGGCCACTTAAGTTGTCAAAAAGTGGGAAGAATGTCAGGGTAGATTGGGTCAGACCTACCTACACTAACCCCTCATTTGCAACAACTTAAACAATTTGTTTAAATCATTAAAATTAATACCTTGAGCTGCTTGGCGACATCTTTGGCAGATGATCCAGAAACTTCAATCCATGTTTTTGAGAAAAGTGCACAGGCAGACAACATAAATATGAGATAGAACAGTGCATGGAAGGGATTGGCTGCCATATCAGCCAAGCTGCAAAATATAACCGCAGCATATCAATTGACGTGGGGATCAGCAGGAATAGAGAGGAAGCACAAAATCATCAGGTTTACCAACAAAACTCAAGCTTTATCAAGCATAAAACAAAATATCTTCAAGAGGAAAATATTCCCAAGTACCTAGAAGGTGCAGTGATATAATATGCTAGACCACCAACAGGAACGAATTGCCCTCCTGAATATTCAGATTCCTTCCATTTGCCCAAAAGATTCACAAGGAAATTTCCGCTGTACCTCCTGTAGAGCAACTGTACACACACAAAAACTGGTCACAATAATGTGGTAAAAGAAACAGTCCCCAAACTGACCATACGAGCATAAAATCTCCCGTACCTGGGAGATGAAGTAAAGGTTGGACACAAGTGCAGACTGCAAAATGATGGGCATGTTGGAGGTATAGAACAGCTTGATAGGATAGGAACCCTGCTGTCCACGAGCATTCTTTGATCTCACAGGCAGAACCACGCGGAACCCTTGGAAATAAATTACTATAAGGAAGATCAACACTGTGGCTAGCAGATTTGTCACGTTCGGTAGATTCTGCCGGTAGAAGGCCTCCCGGAGAGCTCGAACCTTATCCGTTCGAGTAATCAGAAGATGGAACAGGGCAATAACAGCACCTTCAAATTCAGCTCCTCGCCCACTGTTGATAGTGGTAGGGCTAAATGCTTTCCAGATAATGTTTTCACTGAAAAAGAATAATATAACCTTTAAGTGCTCAAAATTTGGAATAGCATATTAGAAAATTTCCCCAAAAAATTGAACATGCTGACTCATAAACTATTCCCACTTCTGGACATATTAAGGCAGAAGAAAGGATAAAGAACTCACCAGATATTGGTGGCAATGAAAAGTGAAATTCCAGAGCCTAGACCATATCCCTTCTGAAGAAGTTCATCCAAACATATCACAATGATACCGGCAAAGCAGAGCTGAATGATAATTAAAATGGCATTTCCAACTCCAAGTTGGCCAACACTACCATACATGCCAGAGAGAACATACGCAACTGCCTCACCAATAGCTATCAGGATACCCAATAACTTCTGTGCTCCATTTCTGTGAAGAAAAACATAAATCAGGACATGCAATACATATAGCAAGACATGTATACAAGTTACGAATAAAAGAGAATACTAAAACTCAAGACAAACATAACAGCAGATTTGAAACCGCAGCAACAGAGATTTCCAGAAAAATTAAGTAACTAGAGACAGGTGACCACGATTGACATGCATAATTTACTAAACAGTGGCACTTTACTTTGGATTAGTTTCCAAAATGTATTCAAATAAAGTTTTTGAAAAGCAGCAGAAAACAAAGGTATTGAAGTTTCGGAACCAAAAACATAATTTAATGTCTTGAGCTTTCAAGCCTGTATTTTGAAAATTCTTTCTGAAAAACACTTTTCGCTTCATATATCATCAAGAACTGGAGACCGTTTACGCAAACAACCACATCAAAAAAGATTAACCACTTAAAAATTTCAAAGGCCTAAGGTATACTTACAAAAGAGCACGATCTTCGCGTACATTGTTGTCAACTTCAATAATCTTAGACCCAGCAAGGAGTTGCATCACCAGCCCAGATGTGACAATTGGGGTGATCCCAAGCTCCATGACAGTCCCGCGGTTGGAAGCGAGGATAACACGCATCCAATAGAAGGGATCTGCCCCCGTGGTAGAGTGTATACCATACAGAGGGAGCTGGCTGCACACCAAGAAAATGAACAGCGAGATAACGGTGTATATCACCTTCTCTCTGAATGGAACTTTCCGGTCAGCGCTCTGAACTTCGGGCAGAAATGACAGAAACGGTCTGACCAAGTGAAGAACTCGAAATCCTCCTCCCATCTTGCTTCGTCTAATCTAATAACCTAATCCAAAAAAAAATCAACATTTAAAACCCATTTAACACCAAGCCGAAAGCTTTTGCATTGAAAACACTAAATTGGTACAAAAATTTGACATTTTTGATAAGGGGCATTCCGATCCAGCTTAATCTTATGAAATTAAGAAACCGAAACACATTCATAGTTTCACACGCATGCATAGCATCTAGATTCACAGAAATATACAATTCCGATCCATCACATATCACATGCATACATAATGCCATGCATAAATACATACAACATTCTTCAATAAGCATACATATATGAATCTATACATGCATGCATATATACATAAGTGGATCGCGGAGATCGAAATCGAGGACTAATCATAACAGATCTGAGAATTCCGAAACAATATAAAAAAGAAATTGAGATCGATTCGAGGTTGGGAAACTGACCTCGCAAACCACGATTTGGGATCTCCAAACCCTAGAAATGGGTTTTCTCCGATGGGGGAAAAATCGATCCGAGAGAGAAATTTCGGATCTGGACAGGAGCTGAAAAATGAGAAATGGGCTTGAAGGGCTTCGGCGTTGTAAATAAAGGGCGTGCGTGTGAGTGCCGGACTCGAAGGCCACGAGGTCAAAGCGAATGGGTATTTGACACGTGTACTGATAAATACGTGGAATAGGACACGATATGTGTCAATTTTAATTGACTCCCTTTTTGGTTTAAAATTTTAATTTGACTCCAATTTCGAAATTAAACTGGATGGGGCAGATGGGCGACATTTTCAATTTTGCAACTTTGGTCGTTTTTGTTATTTTATATTTTGGATGTTGCACATTTCATTTATTTATATATATTTCAATATTTCTTTCTAATTTTGTACAATAGTCTAGATTCAAGGCTTCCAAAGTTCAAGATTTTGGAATTTGATGTGGGGACTAAAGTTCGAAAGTGTTTACGGTTTAAGAAATAAATTCCAATGTTTGAAATCTTACATTTGAAGTTCATGTATGAATTGTAAGATTTGGAAAAATCTCAGTTAGTCGAACCTCAATTTAGGGTTAGAATCATGATTGTGCCAAAGTCTTTGATTGTTTAGTGGACTGGATGAGATAAGTTATAGCAAAATAAAATGGATATCAATCCAAGCCTCATGTTTGATGGTGTTAGATGTATGTTGGATGAGATTAGACAAAATGGTCTACGAATTCAAACTCGGGCTGATTATGTACCTCACACACGGGTTACAACCTCACATGTGTGAGGCTAGCATGTCATGTTTTAAACGATATTATCTACACTAAATGGGAGAAGATGGGCTGAGCCTTACAATGAGCTAGCAATATTGTGATTCAAATTCGTCTTTGGAGAGAATCGAACCTAAGACCTCTCACTTACAAGTGAAGAAGAATACTACTAGACCGTAGTACTAAGTGTCTAGTTTTTATTATGTTGTAGCCAATATTCTAAAGGAAGAGAGAGGGTGCGTCAAGAGAGATTGAAGCGAAAATAAGCGTATAGAAATTGTAGAATGTTTATGGATATTATTTCTTCTACATTAGTGACTTTATTTATAGCAAATCATGAAAGAAAGAAAAACTTTTCATCTAAATAAATACAAAGTCTAATAAAAAAAATCGTCATACCAATGAAAAATCTTAAATCTAATTTACTTAAAATTTACACAATAACACATGTGCTAATAATGTTCGCAACATGTTATACTTTTTCCTCCTAAAAAACAAATCACCTTGCGGCAAAAGTGAAAAAGGAAATAAGAAAAGGCAAGATATAAAAAACAAATCAAGAGAGAAAAAGAGTGAAAGAAAAGCACAGGGTATGTCAGTACACTGCACAAATCACAGCTCCCACTCTCAAAAGTACACAGCAAAAGCACAGCACCACCTCGTACTTGCTAAACCAAAATTCAAAATCCCCAAAACCAGTTTCCTCTGCACCTCAAAGGCCATGATTTTCCGTAAACCTTCTTGTGCTTGAAAATTCAAAGCCAAGCAATTGCCTTTTGGGTTTTGTAAATCAGTGCAATGAGAAATTCCCATCTCTTCCTCACTCTCCTAACACTCACAGTCACTTACTCCTTCCGATTCCAAGCTCATGCTGCTCCTGCAGGTAAACTTTCAGTCACCATCTTCCTCTAGCTTTCTCTGATGGTTCAGATTGTATGTTTGATCTGTTTGGCAACTGGGTTTGCTTTGTTTCTTCGTTTACTTCTCTTATTTTGCTTGAAATATTTTATCATATTGTTAAAAAATAAAAACCCACTTTGGAATATTGCTTTGCGTACATAATTAGATACCCAATTCTTCATTTTTCTTGGTTCTGCCTACTGGGATCTGTTTGTTCTGATATTCCCAAATAACCCTCTTTCTCTCTCATTCATTTAGTAATGATAGTATGTTGGGTTTCTGTGATCTGTTTACATAATGGGGATTTCAGATACTTGTTGTTACTTCACTTGTAATATTGTTTTGAGTTAAATTTTGTTTGCTCAGGGCCATTGATAAAGCACTTGTCTTCTCTTCTCAAGTGGACTAGGGAAATATCCTCCAAAACACCCCAATCAGGTAATTTCAAGTGACCTTTTCAGTTTATTTGTTTTGGTTTTCGTGAACGTTATGCTTACTCTGATAATTTTTCTGCAAGTATTATATGGTTTGTCACTTTGTTTTATTACAGAAAAGAATGTTCTTCAATTTGAGAATGGGTACTTAGTTGAGACTGTTTTGGAAGGAAATGACATTGGAGTTATTCCTCACAAAATCCGCATCTCAGAGGATGGGGAGCTCTTTGCTGTGGACTCCGTTAATAGCAACATTATGCGCATTACTTCACCATTGTCCCAATGTATGCAACAATACTTTTACTGTTTCACCTTACTTGAGATTTGTTCCCGGCTTCTCCCTAACTTAGTATTTGTATTTGTTGGTTAAATCTTTTGACATTTAAAGGTTTTGTGTTCCTCTTTTTTTGTCAGATAAAATTTCTGTATATCAATTACTCGATGCTAATAATTTTCTTATAAAGAAAGTAACAAGATGGTGCTTACAGTCCTGTAGTGTAGGTTAACTGTGGAATTCAATAATCAATATTGATGAGTTGCAGTGTTATATGAACTATTATCTTTTTCATAATACATTTCTTGATTTCCAATTTTCATTTCTGAACATTTCATTGCTGCAGATAGTAGGGGAAGATTGGTTGCTGGGTCATTTCAGGGTTATGCTGGACATGTTGATGGGAAGCCAAGTGATGCTCGTTTCAATCATCCCAAAGGTGTAACCATGGATGATAAAGGGAACGTGTATGTTGCTGATACCTTGAATCACGCCATACGAAAGATTGGAGACGCTGGTATGTACATGTCATTTTCATAGTTATTTTGAAGCTTATACAGGTGAAAGCTGGCAACAAGTGAAAGTAAATATGAGGGAAAATATCAAATTTCTTTATGTATGTATGCATGTATTTATGTTGAATTAGCGAAACTAGAGTATAGAAACGTAACTTGTACATGGGACTGTAAACTGTTAAATTTCAAAATTTTGTTAACTTTTTTGTTTTATCTGAAAACCATTTTTGCAAATCCCTTTGTAGAGAGGAGCATATTTCAATTTCTGAAATTCTAATGCAAACTGTTTGCAGGAGTAACAACCATTGCGGGTGGGAAATCAAATGTTGCAGGCTATAGGGATGGGCCCAGTGAGGATGCCATGTTCTCAAATGATTTCGATATCGTATATGTTCAGCCTACTTGTTCGTTGCTAGTTGTTGATAGAGGAAATGCTGCTCTCCGGCAGATCTCTCTCAACCAGGAGGATTGTGATTATCAGTACAGTTCAATTTCTGCCACAGGTTTGATCCCATGCTCTTTATGCTCAGTTTCCATTCATTAGGCATAATTACGATGGTTGATGGTATGAAAGCTCTACAACGGATGTTGTGGCTGTTATATTAGCTTGACCATGCTAGTTGTTTAAGCAGGCATACTCGTCGGTCTTCATGTACATAATGTTTTACCCCTACAATTTGCATAGGTTACTATAACTGATTCTCCTTTTAGTTTATGTAAGTATGGTTTCACATACTGTATATGAACATTCGAAATGATCTGTATCAGTTAGCTCTGCAGACAAAGGGTTGCCTATGTGTTTTATTAAGTCTATTACTAAAGATGTCATATTGAAGGTTTATGTCTTGAAGGATCCAAAGAAATAGCAGGGTTTTATTGTCAAACTATTATATGCAGATGTGAGAAATAAGGACCAACTGGACACCAAATTGAGGCCACTGCATTTTGCTTCCAGTATAAAGAATATGATTATGTGGACATTCTGCCTTATATACAGCATCTCCAGTTTCTTTAAACGTTACAGATTCTGTTAATGATTTGCTCCGTCCTTTTTACAATTACATATTGTGTTTCAAAATACCATTTAGTTGCTTTATATTATTAACCTTCTCTTCGAAGGTTTTTCTTAAGCTTGGGATAATTCTTGGTTATGTGCTGCATTAAAATATATGGTATATATGATGTTTCACAATGATGAGGCCATCAAATTCTGCTTAAGATTGTGAAGCATCGTTCTGACTGACATTTGTGGGTCTTTTGCAGATATCCTTATGGTTGTTGGTGCTGTCTTGGTAGGGTATACTACATGCATACTGCAGCAGGGATATGGACCTTCTTTCTTATTGAAAACGGTATGCTTCTTATGATCTACTAATGCGAAATATAAAATAAATGCTCGTCCCTGTTCCAGTCTTGAACCTTTGTTTTCCAAAATTTGATTCATTTTTCATCCCATCTCAGTTGAAAATGCATCTCAAGTGAAACATTTTATTAAGGAAAAGATTTATTTCTGCCCTTATTATTTTCATTACTGCTTGTGCATGCTTTTATATTCACTATTCTCATCTGTTTTGCGTTCAAAGTATTCATTAATGTCTGAAGTTTTCTCATGGAAAGCAAAAAGTTTGGGCTTTAATGCCCCTTTTGTGGTTTTACCGTTCTGAGAGTTTTTCTTTGGGCTAGCGAAGTCAATCCATTTCTTTCTTTATGCGTTACAATGGAGCTGTGTAGGTTTCCCACATTGGTAAATTTTATTTATGCAAGTTGTGTTCTTTGCTTAATCTAATGCATAACTGGTGCAGCAGCCACTTTCAAAGAGTGAAATGAAAGAACATCCAAGCAATGGGAAATCCACGCTACTTGTGAAAAGCAAGAAAGAGGAACCGGGATGGCCATCTTTTGGACAGCTTGTCAGTGATCTATCAAAGCTAGGACTTGCAGCATTGGCTGGCATATTCGTTCACTTCCTTCCGTCGCGTTTTATGCCTGGTGGCTCCCAGAAAGGCCTAACACCATTAAAAGATTCTCTTAGGATGCCTGAAGACGAAGCCGAGGCTCCAGTAGTTCAGAGACAAAGTGCTCCTGCTCCTCTGTCTGAAACTCGACAGGCCTATACTCCCAATGCAAGTGAGAAGTATTCAGATATGAAGCCACCAAAAATGAAGTCAACTAGTTTCAAAGATCCCTCTTTGTCAAGCAAGCACCGGTCTTCAAAACGACAGAACTCTGCAGAATTCTATGGATCTGGTGAGGTTTCTTCTCATAGCAGGTCTAAGAGCCAGAAAGAAAGAACAAGGCATCGCCAGCGAGAGAAGAGTGGAGAGGTGGTTTATGGCACAGTTGGGGCAGAACCAAAACCGGTGGACATGAAGACAGCGGGTTATGACAATCTGAAGTTTGAAAATTACAACATGAGGAGCAGGTATGGGGCTGATAGTTCATACCGCTTTTGATCAAACTGTGACCAAATGACCACCCTTTGCCACGCTGCAAATTTCAGCTAGTTTTTGCCTGATTTTGAATGTGTATCCCATGAGTCTGCAAGTTTGTTACTAAAGATGTGTTTTGAAGAGGAAAAAAAAAATACAGATGGCTGACGATTCTACAAGTATTATCTAACATAGGACTGTTTAGTCCAGGCACCATACACCGCTGTCATTTTGTGAGGAAGTTAATGAGAAACTGAGAAATGCAGAAGTGGACTTGCATATTTTCTTGTTTCTTCTTTTGTTTGCATAGTAGACAACGACTTTCGTGACATAAGGATGTTGTATGTCGCGGTGGTATTCCTTGCCAGACATGCATTACTATGTGGGAAAGTTAAAACGCATGACAAGCAGCATCTTTGACTTAGAATACCACCATGAGATACTACAATTACATTTACGTTGTAGGTGAGTTCCTCTCGTGTAATAGGGTTAGTAGTTTTGCTCAACGCGGTTTTTTAGACTACTGTAATTTACGGAGAGAAAATTTGAACTCAAGTACAAGGGAGCAGGGAGCAGATATATTTCCTTGACCAACTGACTTAACTTACATCTATAAAGAAGTAAGTAGTTGGAAATTCATACAAATCAACTTGATATTGTTGGAAAGATCACATAATAGTATAATACCAAGACCTTTATCTTAAAAGTGAACTTGAATATGCAAGTATTTCCAAAAATAAAAATTTAATAGTCATAATCATAAGGTGGATATAGGTAGATGACTCTTCCAAAAGAAGCTGCTTTGATTTGGACAGAGATTTGGCTTTAGATAATGAGTAAACTGTCATTTAACCTCCTAAACTATCACGTGAGTTTCAATTTCCCCCTGAACTATTTTTTCAGCCAATTGACCCCCTAAACTATATTAAAGTGGCCAATTAACCCCCTACCGTTAAATATCTTTAACTCCATCCAATTTTCTGTTAGAAAGTGTCATGTGCTTGGCACATGACCACCTTTTTACATTTTATGTCTAAATCTTTAGAAAGAAAACATATAAAATAAATATTAAAAAAAAAACATACAAACCCTAAACTTAATCATTCAAAATAATAGAAAAGGTAAGGCTTTTTATATTAACACCCCACAAAATGTTGAATACACCCCATATTAAAATTTAATATTAAATGACTTATTTACTCTACTATGCAATGACAATTTTGACCTTATTAGGTTTTAAAAAAAAAAATTATAAATACACCTCAAATCACTTTTAGCGTATTATTTATCTTCTCAACTATCAAAACCCTTTCATCCTCCATTGTTGAACAAAATCCTAACCAATGAAACTATAAACATGTTGATTAAGAAAAATTATTTTTTATGAATGACACACGAAATCGATGTTTCTGAAGCTTTACATGAGGTAAGACTTCACATTTTTCATTGTTTTAGTGATTTCGATGACATCGATAATTATTTAATCTTGCGTTTGCTGCATTATTTTTCAATATGAACCCTAAAAGATGAATATGAATATATAAGTTTAAATAATGCAACAAACGCAAGATTAAATAATTATCGATGTCATCGAAATCACTAAAACAATGAAAAATGTGAAGTCTTACCTCATGTGAAGCTTCAGAAACATCGATTTCGTGTTTCATTCGTCAAAAACAATTTTTCTCAATCAACATGTTTGTAGTTTCATTGGTTAGGGTTTTGTTCAACAATGAAGGATGAGAGGGTTTTGATAGTTGAGAAGATAAATAATACGCTAAAAGTGATTTGGGGTGTATTTATAATTTTTTTTTTAAACCTAATAAGGTCAAAATTGTCATTGCATAGTGGAGTAAATAAGTCATTTAATATTAAATTTTAATATGAGGTGCATTCAACATTTTATGGGGTGTTAATATAAAAAGTCTTACCTTTTCTATTTTTTTGAATGATTAAGTTTAGGGTTTGTATGTTTTTTTTTTAATATTTATTTTATATGTTTTCTTTCTAAAGATTTAGACATAAAATGTAAAAAGGTGGTCATGTGCCAAGCACATGACACTTTCTAACAGAAAATTGGATGGAGTTAAAGATATTTAACGGTAGGGGGTTAATTGGCAACTTTAATATAGTTTAGGGGGTCAATTGGCTGAAAAAATAGTTCAGGGGGGAAATTGAAACTCACGTGATAGTTTAGGGGGTTAAATGACAGTTTACTCTTAGATAATTATCCATTATTTTCTAACTTTAGGAGGACCCGAAAATTAAAAATTAAAAAAGGTTGATGACATATGGTCCGTATTGAAGGGAAACAGCCACCAAAATCTATATTATTGAAACAATTAGCGATAGGAAGAATATGTAGACCTATAAATTATTATTGCATATGGGAAGAATGGATTGAGATCCTCTCTGGACCAGTCCCGTGGGGATCTTGCGGATCCATTGATCATTGATCATAGTCGTTGATACAAATCCAACGGCAAAAAATTTTCTTCTCCTGCAATCACGTCGTCCGCTTCTTCCTTCTCCATTCCTGAAAGTTCCTCCCTTCACGGCCATGTCAGTTTCCTCTCGTCTCCAAAGGTATAATCTTCGTTCCATTTCCCTGTTATGCTTCGTTTCATTGCCAATTAATCAATGAAATTTCCAAAGTTTTGAAATTTTATGGGTGGTTTGAGATTCTGAGTTTACTTGGATTTTTCCGGCAACCAAGGTTCTCTGTCTTCCCCCTCTTGATCAATTGGGCTGCAGAAATTTGAGTATGTGGAGCAAGAATTTGCAGACATGTGAAGAGAGAATTCTTGCAGACATGAGAAGGAGAAGGGGAAGAAGCAGCAGAAAAGAGAGAGGAGACGACCTCGTTTTGCATGAAACAAATTAAAACAAAAATAAATTTTGACTGTTGGATTTATATCGTGCGGTTGTGATCAATGGATCCGCAAGATCCCTATTGGACTGATCCGGAGATGATCTCTGTCCAGGAAAAATAAGGGTGTGAAACCTTATGAACTCTTCAATTCGACTAAATTAAGGCCATATCCAACCGAAGGCTGGCCAGATGACTCGTTTTAGCCCTCAGGTCCTCCAAGAAATTAATATTTTGATGAACAGTGCATGACCATATTTCTTACCATCTCCAACCGAGGGCCAAAAGGTCATAATGCTCGTTTTAGCCCTGTCTGACACACCCCGACCTAAATCAGGGCATGCTGGCCGTCACGTGAGAGTGACGTAACCATGTGCACAGTACAGAAGCAAAAATTGATTTAGAGAAATATGAGTAAATAAAAATCCAACTACTAGCAGTACTAATTAAGGTAAGGTGCAACATTAAGTGTGAAATACACTATCAGAGCATAAATAGCCTAAGTGCAGTCGGACTGGACAAGTACTAGATATATAACACCCAAATGTGATCCTACATTTGTGATGCTCTGTCAGAACCACCGTCGAAATCCCCGTGAGCCACCAAAGCACTTCTACCTAAAACCTGGAGGGGCGCAAAACAGAAAGTGTGAGTGGACAAAAACAAAGCTTTTCAAAATCATTTCATTTCTCAAAAGTTCTAATCCCTCGCCGTAAAACCTGTATAATTTCCCATAAATTAATATATGTTATATCAGAAATCATGCTCAGGATGAAAATCCATAGAAATATACCATGCCAAAGTATCTCAATGAAATGCCATAAGTAATCCAATTAAAATATATCAATGCCAGACATCATATCAACCGGATCCACCTAACGTTACCTGCACGGCTGAGTATATGGCTCATAACCAATCTCAACCATATCAAATCTTGCACACGAGTCGGAACCACCTAAAGTGGTCTGTACGACAAGACTAGTGTAAAATAAATATGCTCTAATGCTACGATCACGTGAAAGCTGTGCGAATGATCGCGGGTCACCTACGAGTCGGAACCACCTAACGTGGTCTGTACGACAAGCATGTGCACCTAACTTGGATCCAAGGTGAGCATATGGTGCGGGAGGTGAACATCACATGAAGGAATGTGCCCTAACTCTGAGCGGGAGCACTAACACCGGGGTGCAGGTTTATGAGCTCTTAATACATCACATCATATCTCGCATAACTAAAGTAATCTCATATCTTTAATTTATGAACTTACCTGGCACTTACATGTGCGTCTGTAGCACCAATCATAAATATATGCAACTACTAATGCATAAATAAAAGAGGCAGATACTTTGCATGGCATTTCAAAACATATAATTATTCAAATTCATTTTCTGGGAAAAATCTCAAGTATATAAGTATATACGGAAAACCAAAAACCCACTCACTGATATGTCGAAGGGTCGTAGCCCTTGAGCCTCGTTTAATGGCGCTCGTCCTCCGGATAGGTCTCACCTATATGCGAAATAACTAAATAAACGTTATTTAAAGCACATACACAAAACTAGAAAATAACTTCTCATACAATGCTCAAATAGGGTGTTTGAATATACCAACGTGATCTACTCAACACCACGAACATCCCCATATTTTTAGAAAAAAATTTCGACCACCCACGCGCCGGCCAAAGCACGGCCAGACGCGCCCCCACAAACGGCAAACCCTGACGGAAACTTAAATGCCGTTAGGAATATTCCGTTAAAACCTTAACAGAAATTAACGGCGTTACCTGACGCCGTTAGAATATTCCGTCAAACTTGATGGAATATTCCCCTTTGTCTTCCTTGGTTCGCCGGAGGCCGTCGCTGGCGCCGCTGCGATCGCCGGTTTCTGGAAAATATTGAAACCTTCATATCTTCTTCATTTCTGAACCAAAATTCATGAAATTTGTCTCAAAATGAAGCTTAGAGTGAGTAGAACACATTCTTACCACTTTCAAGCCTTTAAACCCATGGAATCTCGTTGGAGAAACCTCGATAATCCTGCCAAAACTTGAAATTCGCGAACTGGGACTTCCCGACGTCCAAAACACTCCAACTTTCTTCCCCGAGCTTTGCGAAGACGTCCTAAAGCTTCCTAGAACCTTAAAATTCACTGAAACTTCCACGATCATGACTGCATGAACAGTAATCCAAAACTAGGTTCTCTGGTTCCCGGAAAAATGAGGTCTTCACGTCCAACCAATGCTAAAGATCAACTCCTGATGTTGCAAGGAGCAAGAAAACAACTTCCAAAACCCCGATCCGTGAATGGATGGCTAGGGTAGGAGTTGTCCGTACGGTCGTACGGAAAATGGAGAAAAACCGAGAGAGAATGAGAGAGAAAGGTCAACGGGAGTTTGGGTGTGTGTGTGTGTGTGGTCCAGTTTGGGCTACCAATCAACACAAACAATAATCTCATTTTAATTGGGTCCAAACACTTAGGAAAATTTTAATTGGTCCACAACCAAAACCTAAACCACACAACGCCACAAACGTCTAAGGGTACTTTAGTCTTTTCACACCACCGATAAAAATAATCCGGGACGGGCTGTCACAACCTACCCTCTTTAAGAAAATTTCATCCCTGAAATTCACATACAATAATTACAATCCACTAATAATCATAAAACAACCTTGGGTACATATCTCTCATTCGGTAATTTGTCTCCCAGGTGGCTTCTTCCACCGACTGATTTCTCCACAAAACCTTCACTAGGCACACTGTCTTATTTCTCAGAACCTTGTCTTTCCAATCCAAAATAGTCATTGGCTCCTCATCATAAGACAAGTCTGGATTAATTTCCAATGGTTGAGGAGGTATCACATGCGACAGATCAGAAATATAATGACGAAGCATAGAGACTTGAAAAACATCGTGCACTTTGGACAACTCTGGAGGCAACTCAAGCCTGTAAGCAACCTCACAGACTCGGTTGGTGATCATATACGGTCCAATGTACCTAGGACTCAGCTTGCCATTTTTTCCAAACCGTACTACACCTCTCCATGGTGATAGTTTCAGAAATACCCAATCACCTACATTATACACCCGGTCAATGGCATGTCTGTCAGCTAGACTCTTTTGTCGATCCTGGGCCGCTTTCAGGTTAGATTTAATCACCTGAACATTCTGCGTAGTCTCATCTATGATCTCAGGGCCCACCAAAACTCTTTCACCAACCTTCGACCAACATAAGGGTGTACAACAAGATTTACCATAAAGTGCCTCAAATGGTGACATACCAATACTTGAATGAAAGTTGTTGTAGGCAAATTCCATTAAATCCAACCGCTTATGCCAGGCGTCACCAAACTGCAATACTGAAGATTTCAGCATATCTTCCAACGTCTAAATAGTCCTATCTGATAGTCCATCTGTTTGAGGATGATATGATGTACTATAAAGTAATCTCGAACCAAGAGCTTCCTGGAATGCTATCCAGAATTTAGAAGTAAATCTAGGATCACGATCCGAGATAATACTAACTGGAATCTCATGGTACTTCACAATCTTTGATACGAATAATTCAGCTAATCGGCTTAAAGAATACTTCTCCCTCACATGAATAAAATGTGCTGACTTAGTGAGCCAATCAACTATCACCCAAATGCCATCATAACCATTATGTGTACGAGGAAGCTTGTACACAAAATCCATAGGAATATTTTCTCATTTCCACTATGGAAGGGGAAGTGGCTGCATCAATCCAAAATGCTTCTTTCTTTCTGCTTTGACTTGCTGACAAATGACACACTTACTCACATATTCAACAATTTCTCTTTTCATACCTGGCCAATAATAAAATGGTTGAATGGTATTATACATTTTTGTACCTCATGGATGCATTGCATAAGCTGAAATATGTGTTTCATCAAGAATTGCTTTCTTTAATTCCATATTATTTGGCACATACATCCTACTCTCCTGCATAAGCATGCCATTAGTTTCTCGAATTCTGAAGTCTTTCTTCTTCCCCCAATTCCTTGCTTGAATTATTTCCTGGGTCTCTTCATCATCCATATGGGCTTCAAGTATACGATCAATTAAAATTGGCCTGACTTGAAAATTAGCAAGTAAGGCTTCCTCTCGATCTTCCACTCCTAACATCACTCTAGTGGACCTCAAATCCTCAAGAAGAGGAACATGACAATCATAAATGGCATTAAGTCTAACTGGAGTTTTCCTACTAAGTGCACCAGCCACTACATTTGCACGACCATGGTGATACTCAATCGTGCAATCATAATCACTAAGCAACTCAATCCACCTTCGTTGTCGAAGATTAAGATCCCTCTGAGTAAAAAGATACTGAAGACTCTTATGATCTGTGAAGATCTTACATTTCTCACCATAGAGATAATGTCTCCAAATCTTTAAAGCAAAGATGATAGCTGCTAACTCCAGATCATGAGTAGGATAATTCATCTCATGAGGCTTCAATTGTCGTGAAGCATAAGCAATCACCCTACCATGTTGCATCAACACACAACCCAGACCATTTAAGGAAGCATCACGGTAGACCTCAAAATTACCACTATCATATGGGAGTGCCAAAACAGGTGCATGAGTGAGATAATACTTCAATTGCTGAAAACTTCGCTCACAATTATCATCCCACTCAAACTTAACTTATTTTCTAGTCAACCTTGTTAACGGCAAAGCAATGACTGAAAAAATCCTTAACAAACCGTCTATAATAGCCTGCTAGGCCAAGAAAACTCTGTACCTTGGTGACGGTTCATGGTTGTTCCCAATTCTCCACAACTGCCACTTTCTGAGAATCCACATGAATACCTTGAGCAAAAATGACATGTCCCAAAAATGCCACTTGATTAAACCAAAATTGACATTTGCTAAATTTAGCATACAACTGATGTTCCCTTAATTTCTTTAACACCAAAGTAAGATGTCGAACATGCTCTGATTTAGACTTAGAGTATACTAGAATGTCATCAATAAAAACAATGACAAACTTGTCTATATATGGTTGGAATACTCAATTCATCAAATTCATGAAAGCTGCTGTCGCATTCGTTAATCTGAATGGCATCACAAGAAACTCATAATGACTATAACGAGTCATGAAAGCAGTCTTAGGGACATCTTCACTGCTGATCTTCAACTAGTAATAACCAGACCTCAAATCAATCTTAGCAAAACACACAGGCACCTCGAAGCTGATCAAATAAATCATCTATACGCGGCAACGGATAACGGTTTTTAATTGTTACCCGATTCAATTGCCTATAATCAATACATAGCCTCAAAGTCCCGTTTTTCTTCCTTACAAACAAAACTGGAGCTCCCTAGGGTGAAGTACTAGGCTGAATGAAACCTCTATCGATTAATTCCTACTATTTGACTTTTAATTCCTTCAATTTAGCAAGAGCCATTCTATATGGAGTCAAAGATATAGGATCCGTACATGGAAGCAAATCAATAGTGAACTCCACGTCTCGGTCTGGTGGCAATCCCGGTAAATCATCAAGGAATACATCAAGAAAATGCCTGACTACTAGAACATCCTCCACACTACTAGAAGCAACATCATTCAGCACTACATGAGCTAAATATCCATGGCAACCTTTCGATAACAACCTTTTCGCTCTTACAGCAGAAATAACACCATACCTCACCCCACTACGATCACCCACAAAGGTAACTTCAGGTAATCCCGGACGATGGAAAGTAACTGTTTTCCCGTAGCAATTAATATTGACACGATTATAACGCAACCAATCTGTGCCTAAACTCACATCAAAATCAACAATATCTACGGGATAAGATTAGCTGGCATAACTACATCCTCCACCATCACTGGACATCCTGGATATACACAATCAACATAACATCTCTCCCTTCTAGGCATAGCAAACTCTAAATCATACCCTAGAGGTGTAGGATGAGGTTGTATCACTTAAGCAAATGTATGAGAAATGACAGAATGCGTAGCACCACAATCAATTAAAACTCTAGCAAAGTGACCAAGAATGTTTAACGTACCCATGATCAAGTCTGGATGATTCTGAGCATCATGCAGAGAGATATTGTTAATACGTCCCTAGGCTTGTTGTCGCCCCCCACGACCTTTATTAGCTTGATTACCTCGCCCCTGCACACTTCGCCCCTGACTTGGCTGACCATATTGCCTTGAAGATCCTGCACTACTGGAAGCAATCTCTACTTGATGGGGTTGTCCTCCCTGATACCACTGAGATCCACTAGCTAGAATTGGAGGATACGGCGTATACCCTCCAGGATATTGATAATACCCACTCTGGTAATAAGGATCATGCGAATACTGATATGGTCCTAGAGCATAAGGAGTGACATCGCCCTGATAATGGTAAGCACCACCTCGACCCATCTGACTATAACTACCAGACCCTGGAACTTGCTGGATCGGCGCTGGTGGTGGCATAGAAGGCTACTAGGGCCTCTGTTGATTATGGGGACAATTTATAGCTCTATGTCCCATCTGCCCACAAGTAAAACATCCACTGCTGCCCTGCCTATACTCTTCAAAATGCCTATTATTACACCTACGACACAAATGAACACTTCATCTTCCAGCATCTCCCTGCCTCTGAAATCTAGGACCTCCTGAAAATCTACCACCTATCATCTGACCAGTGGCACTAAAACATCCGCTAGAAGAACTGGAACTAGTTCCACTCTTAAAGTTCTAAGTCTTACGAGGTCTTTGAGAAGATCGACCTTTACCTTTATCATCTATCATATGATTCCCATCTTTTTCCTTTTCCTTACTATCGTTGGGCATATTATCTGAATCTTCAATTCGCATCAAAACCTCATAAAACTCTTGGTAAGTAGCACATGAAGATGTGGTCGCCATAGAACGCCACTTCTTTTTAGTACCCAATCTGAAGCGACGAAACATCTCAACCGGATTAGCAGCAACCTCCGGATGATAGCGAGATAAATCAGTAAACCTCCTGTAGTACTCATTAGCCGTCATCTTCCCCTGCTTCAGATATACTCTGGATAAATGAATCTCTTATGAAATAACTACTTGAAAACTTCCCAATCAGCAGCTTCCTCGAGTAACAACTGATAAGACTCCTGTCTCCACCAGGATGTAGGCTGCTCCCCTAAAAACCAGGTGGTCGTCTCAACCCACCTATCCTCCGGAAGATTTCCCTGTTTATTCATCAAACGGAAAGTCTTCTCAAGATGATTTATCCATTTCTCTGCTCTTTCAGGCCGTTCATTACCCATGAAATGACTCAACTTCAAATTATGAACAGTCTCAAGAGGTGTCATTTGGGGAGGACGAAGCGAAGACTGAATATCATAAGCAATAACTTTCCCTAACTGAGCGATATCAGGGAAACTAGGCTCAACAGAAGGACGTAGATCTCTACGAGGCGACATAGTTATGACAGGAGACATCAAAATAATTAGAAAATTCACAAGATATGCAGGACTGCAAACCTAGGCTCTGATACGAAACTGACATACCCCGACCTAAATCAGGGCATGCTGGCCATCACATGAGAGTGACGTAACCATGTGCACAGTGCGGAAGCAAAAATTGATATAAAGAAATATGAGTAAATAAAAATCCAACTACTAGTAGTACTAATTAAGGTAAGGTGCAAGTGCGAGATTAAGTGTGAAATACATCATCAGAGCATAAATAGCCTAAGTGTAGTCCGACTGGACAAGTACTAGATATACAACACCCAAAGGTGATCCTACATTTGTGATGCTCTGTCAGAACCACCGTCGAAATCCCCGTGAGCCACCAAAGCACTTCTACCTAAAACCTGGAGGGGCACAAAACAGAAAGTGTGAGTGGGCAAAAACAAAGCTTTTCAAAATCATTTCATTTCTCAAAAGTTCTAACCCTTCGCCGTAAAACCTGTACAATTTCCCAGAAATTAATATATGCTATATCAGAAATCATGCTCATAATGAAAATCCATAGAAATATACCATGCCAAAGTATCTCAATGAAATGCCATAAGTAATCCAGTTAAAATATATCAATGCCAGACATCATATCAGCTAGATCCACCTAACGTTACTTGCACAGTTGAGTATATAGCTCATAACCAATCTCAACCATATCAAATCATGCACACGAGTCGGAACCACCTAAAGTGGTCTGTACGACAAGACTAGGTGTAAAATAAATATGCTCTAGTGCTACGATCACGTGAAGGTTGTGCGAATGATCGCGGGTCACCTACAAGTCGGAACCACCTAACGTGGTCTGTACGACAAGCCTGTGCACCTAACTTGGATCCAAGGTGAGCATATGGTGCGGGACGTGAACATCACGTGAAGGACTATGCCCTAACTCTGGGCGGGAGTACTAACATCAGGGTGCAGGTTTATGAGCTCTCAATACATCACATCATTTCTTGCATAACTAAAGTAATCTCATATCTTTAATTTATGAACTTACCTGGCACTTACATGTGCGTCTGCAACACCAATCATAAATATATGCAACTACTAATGCATAAATAAAAGAGGCAGATACTTTGCATGACATTTCAAAACGTATAATTATTCAAATTCATTTTCTGGGAAAAATCTCAAGTATATAGGTATATACGGAAAACCAAAGGCCCACTCACTGATATGTCGAAGGGTTGTAGCTCCCGAGCCTCGATTGATGGCGCTCGTCCTCCAGATACGTCTCACCTATATGCGAAATAACTAAATAAACATTATTTAAATCACATACACAAAACTAGGAAATAACTTCTCATACAATGCTCAAATGGGGTGTTTGAATATACCAACGTGATCTACTCAACACCACGAACATCCCCATATTTTTTGAAAAATTTTCCGACCATCCACGTGCTGGCCAAGGCACGGCCAGACGCGCCCCCATGCGCGGCCAACCCTGACGGAAACTTAACTGCAGTTAGGAATATTCCGTTAAAACCTTAACAGAAATTAACGGCGTTACCTGATGCCGTCAGAATATTCCGTCAAACTTGACAGAATATTCCAATTCGTCTTCCTTGGTTTGCCAGAGACCGTCGTCGGCGCCGCTGCGATCGCCGGTTTCTAGAAAATATTGAAACCTTCATATCTTCTTCATTTCTTAACCAAAATTCATGAAATTTGTCTCAAAATGAAGCTTAGAGTGAGTAGAACACATTCTTACCACTTTCAAGCCTTGAAACCCATGGAATCTCACTGGAGAAACCTCGATAATCCGGTCAAAATTTGAAACTCACGAACTGGGACTTCCCGACGTCCAAAACACTCCAACTTTCTTCCCCGAGCTTCGTGAAGACGTCCTAAAGCTTCCTAGAACCTTAAAATTCACTGAAACTTCCACGATCACGACTGCATGAACAGTAACCCAAAACTGGGTTCTCTAGTTCTTGGGAAAATGAGGTCTTCACGTCCAACCAATGCTAAAGATCAATTCCTGAGGTTGCAAGGAGCAAGAAAACAAATTCCAAAACCTCGATCCGTGAATGGATGGCTAGGGTAGGAGTTGTCCGTACTGTTGTATGGAAAATGGAGAAAAACCGAGAGGGAATGAGAGAGAAAGGTCAACGGGAGTTTGAGTGTGTGTGTGTGTGTGGTCCAGTTTGGGCAACCAATCAACACAAACAAAAATCTCATTTCTAATTGGATCAAAACACTTAGGAAAATTTTAATTGGTCCACAACCAAAACCAACCACACAACGCCACAAACATCTAAGGGTAGTTTAGTCTTTTCACACCACCGATAAAAATAATCCGGGACGGGCTATCACACTGTCACTAAAAACCATCTCTAACCGAGAGCTATAGGACCAAACATAATTTATTATTTAAATTTAAAAACTATAACAACTTAAAATTAAAAATTACAACTAAAATTTTAAAAATACAAATTAAATTAAAAAACTATAACTAAATTTTAAAAATACAACTTATATATTTCAAGTCAAATGTGAGAGGTTTTATTTAGAGTGTATATATATGTATATATAAAGGGAAGTGGGTGGGAGAGTGCCACATTGGTTGTGGGAGAGGAAGTAGAAAAAAAAAAAGAAAAAAAAAGGAAGTGGGTGGGAGTCCCACATCGGCTGTGGGATGGATTTGAGCAAGCTTTAAACCTTATAAAAAGAACACCCAAACATTCAACCAAACATACTTTCTGGGCTTATTATTAAACAAATTTTGTAAAAAAAAAAAAATCGTAAAAATAAAAATTTCGAAAATAACAGCTAGTTAAACGTTGCTTTTTGAATTCCAACTCGGCGTGGGGCCGGCTGGGCTGGCTCATTTGGGCCGCCCTGTTGGCCCTTTGGCACTTTTTTGTCCAGTGGGCCCCACAAGCCCTTTGCCCTGTCCCTCGGTTGGAGACGGTTTTAGGACTATTTTCGGCCATCTGGACCCTTCGGTTGGAGATGACCTAAACCACTATGAATACTTTCAAGTCAATTACTTGGCGCAAGCGAACTTTAAAGTTTTATGGCACGTAAGCTAAATTTATTAGGAATGGTTTAAAAATCAGTTAAATTAATGAACTTAAAAATGTCAAGAAGCAACGTATTATTTAGAAATTTTAAATGACAATGTGTCATTTGAAAAATTGTGTGTAGTGTCTTTGTCGAATACTTAATAGTGTTTTAGTACTATTTTGGTAGTACTTGAGCAATTCTGAATCTTCTTCTAATACATTTTTAATAACTGAGTCTAAAATTTCTCGAAACGTTAAAGTTTATTTGTCATTGACATAAGAGTAAAGACATAAACGCGACTTCATTATTTGAAAACAAGTAAATAAGTACCGATTCTACCATTTTTACTTCAATTTTAAAATAAAAATAAGATTTCTTGGAATATTACAATAAAGATTAGTGAGTAACTAGACATTTCATACACCCAACACAAAAGCAAATGGCTAGTTGCCATACTTGGCCCACTCCCCATAAGGGAGAAAAATGAAGACGTGACTAACAGCCAACTCATTTCTCACTAACCTCAGGTCCTCAGTCCTTCACTTTCTACAAAGAAACAATTTGTTTAAAATAAGTTCATCGTGTATAATTTTTTTAATTAAATAATATAATTAAATTTTCTACATGTAATATAATATAATGTTCTGATTGAATAATATAATTATATATATAATATTATATTATTAATATAAAAATCACTATAACGAAATATATATATATATATATAAATATATATTATAAATAAATAAATAAAAAAGTAGAAGATGTTTCCTGTCATCCGTATATAATTGAGGAATGATTAATTAAATCATTAAAAAATAAAAAGTTCTTAAAAAAATCTAATAAAGCTCCCTTCTTTTACTATTACAACTCCCAATTTCTCACCGGAAAACCCGCAGGGTCTCTCGCCGGAATCGGAATCGGGTCGGGTTGGCCGGGTTGCTCCACTTTTGACTTGCGTCTTCACGAAGCTGAACCTCGAAGCTCAAAGCTGCTCGCTTGCTTGCTTGATTCTTCTTCTTCTCCTCCTCTGCTCGGAGCTCTCAATCTCTTGGGTTCCCATTTTTGACCGTCTCTCTGTATAATGGGTTGTGCTGGATCGTCACAGAGCAAAGGAGACGGTGAGGGTACTCTATCATTCTCTCTGCCTCTGTTGCTTTTGTTTATCTTTTGGCTTCGGTGCTTTAGCTTCTGTTTGGCTGCTGGGAAAACGCAGGAAAAGGAAATTTGAAAAATCTTTGAAGAAATTGAAAATAATTGTGATTTCTGGAAATGGGTTGAGCTTAGCTGAGCTCAGCTGAGTCAGGCTCCTGAATTCTTTGATTTTCTTGAAAAATTTGATTAACATGTGATTGGGGTTTATGAATTGTTGTTATTTTAGTTTCAAGAATTAGTTTTTGATATAGTTTGGATTTCGCAAGATTCATATGCTTTTTTGTATTGACAAATAATGCTGAAGAAGATGATTAGTTGCATTTTGGTAAGATAGAATTAAGAAGATAATGAGGCAATGGCATTGGGTTTAGCCGAGGAATCGACCGTCTGAAACTTGCGGTTCTAGAGATGGATTTAGGCCTTTAAATGTGTTTTCGACCATCAATCTGCACATTGACAAGCCGGAGTTAGTTTTTTATGCCGAAGATGGTATTTTTGTGCCGAAGATGGTATAGGAAATTGTTTGATTCGGACAATTTTGTTGGTGTTATTTTGTTTCTGATTTTGACATTCGCGTGTGATTCCTGCATGTATCTGTGTTATCTCTGCAATTGATATTGCGAATCACAAGCTGGAAGGTCTGCAAATGATATGCATGAGATAGGATTTTAGCTTAGTATCCCATCATCATATTGTGAAGAATAGGCTGCTGGAAAGAGATCTTAGGTCCTATGGAACTTATGAATGTCAGTTCTTGAAGGCATTGTGCATAATCTTGAAACATCGCTAATTTCCCTTTCAGGCTAGTTATACCACAAGTATTTCTTTTTTAGTTCGCAATAGTAAATTAAATAGGGGAAAGGAAACAAGTAGTTTCTTGTATTACATGCTTCAGTTGATGGAATATAGTTCTCACAGTTTTCTTTTGATTAGGATATCCTTGATTATAATTTGATTTTCAATTTGCGCTGAAGAAATTTGATAATTTGAGTTTTAAAAGCACTGGAAGTTAAGAGGCAATACTTAGAACTTTCTGTTTAACAGGGACTTTGAAGAAGATTAGGAAGCCAAAACCGTGGAAGCATCCTCAGCCGTTAACAAAGTCTCAACTCTTGCAGATGCGTGAAGAGTTTTGGGACACTGCTCCTCACTATGGAGGAAGGAAAGGTAATATTTCCTCTGGATGTATATATATTGACAAGTACAGAAGATTTTTTGGGGTCCACTGAAGGTTCTTAATTCAAATAGTCGTATCATTTTTTACTTTTACTTGTTTCTAAGTTCCTATTGGGGCACAATATTTGTATTTAACAAAACAACTCGCATGCTGTGAAATGATAACAAAACAAAGGGTGGCAACTTACAAAGGACTATAGAATGAGTTTATATATGAACACGCAGTCGAGGGAAAATTAGGGAACATCTCTGGAATCTGGTGCAGTATAGAGTTAGAGTGAGCTGATTGTATAGAAGGGTGATAGAAGCTCTTATCATGTGAATATTAACTAGAAAGCAACAGGATGAAATACTTAATTGCTTTTCTAGTCATGTTAAAAATGTCAACATTAGCAGTTGGTCTGAGAATTGTTTCCTTTGAGTCGTTTGAGTTCAATTCAACAAACTTATGTACTCATTCGAGACTGAATGACCATTGAGGTCCATAAGTGTTAAGAAGAACGTGAGTATGAGATATTAAATTATATATGTTTTGGTAAATTTGCTTTCATCCTGAATAATTCATGATTTCTCTACAAACCCGAATTTCAGTATCGAGTGAACATTCTTAGTAGTGTAGGGGAATATGATTTTCTTATATTGTTGTATGCTCTCTGGTGCAGCGCGCCAAGATGGCTGTTGCATTATCTGTCTTTAGTCTTGTGCTAGTTGTGCTTCCCTTTTCGGATTGATGAGTGTGGGGTGGGGTGGTGGTGTTGGTGGAGTTGAAAGGGTTGTTCATTACATTTCATTGTTGTTATCACCATCTAAAAATTTACCTTTTACTTTAGTTTGGAGATCCTATTAGAGCTCAATCTGTATTATTTGAAACTACTATGATATACTGAGTAACCCAGGAACTTATCTATAGAAAGTCTTGTAGCTGACAAGTGAGCATTTTTTGTTAAATGAAGGCAAACCAGAGGTAAGAATAAGGGAGAACCAAAGCTAACTAGATAAGAGAATAAAGATTTTCACGTCAGGTGAATGCAATGACAGCTAATGGCTGACCCAAAAAAAAAAAAAAAAAATAGAGAACGAGGATTAGCTTCTTGTCCAAGTCTCTAAGGATATGATTGTAATTTTGTATTTAGTTGAACAAGTCCTTCACTAGTGGTCACCACTAACCTCAGGATTAATGAGAACAATTGAAAATTGTTGCAATATTACCAATGTTCACACATTTTTTTCCGTACATTTTGATGCGGTTGTTTTTAGTTCTTGGGAGTGATGTTGTAGGTTTATGCTTCTGATACAAAATTAAATAAAGATCTTTTCAACATGATATTGGTTCAGAATCCTATAAGCACAAAAAAGTGATTATTGTGGTCATTTTCTTGTTTGATTTTGAATTGCTACTGTGGTTTTTGTTTTCCTTTTCTAAGTTGCATTCTTCACACATGTTATATCTGAAACAAAAATTTCGCTTGTACTGTACATTAGAGATTTGGGATGCACTTCGAGCTGTTTCTGAGGCAGATCTAAGCCTTGCACAAGCGATTGTGGACAGTGCTGGGGTCATTGTTCAAAGTGCTGATTTGACAATTTGCTATGACGAAAGAGGTAGTTAACCATTTTGCACTTTTCTTCATAACTATTTCCTGCCCCCAATACACTCAAATGCTATGCAGGTTTTTTTTTCCTGTCTCTGTAGAAATGGCCGATTGCCCTTCATATTTTAGTGCCTTCATTTTCAAATCCTCTTAGCGTGCCCTTACATTACCCCCTTGCAGGTGCAAAATATGAACTACCCAAGTATGTTTTGAGCGAGCCAACCAACTTAATTCAAGAGAGTTGACTCGAGAGACGATATGACAAACTTTGTTCACAAGTTTGATTGTAAATCATGTACATTTTTCTCTCGTCTCTTCCATATCTTAAATAGAGATGGTCACTTTTACGCCTTTCCTTTCACGTTCACTTGAATTCTTCTTAGTTTATTGCAAGTTTCTTCGGTCAATTGAACAGTAACGCAAGTGTTTGAATTTTATCTCTCCTTCTCTCTCTCTATCTCCCTCACTCACCCGAATTGTAGCTTTTACTGATCGTTTTCACTCTTTGTTTCGAGCTGATGTCCGAGTAGAATCATATAGTTCTGATAGAAAAGAAAATTTTGGATTCTGATAAATTTTACAGAGTAAATCTCAATTACATTTACCAAAGTTTTTGCATGATGTGATTCAATGCTTGTGCAGTATGTCAACAAGTTTTAGAATTGCCATATAGAAAAACAAAAGTAAGAGAAAATTGGTCGAAATCTCGACCACAAGATGCTAAAATGTAACCTTCAACGACCGTCGATAACATTGCTCAAAATGTTAAAACTCACAAAAACCGCACAACAATAATGCACTTGACTAAGTCATCACTGATTCATCTACATTGCTTTGATTCGAATCTTTAAAATACTCCACCATGTCATCGGTCCAGTTCTGAGCTCGAAGTTCAGCGTCTTCCCAATCCTTCAAGCAAAAACTGCAGTCCAACATTTTTGGAGACTGCATGCTTCTCCTCTGGTCCAAGACCTGCTTACCTGCACTACTGAAAACAAACTCCGGCGCAATTGCAACCACCGAAGGTGTTAGTAGGTCGCGTGCCATAACAGCAAGCGCAGGGAACCAACCCTCGCGCGATTTCCACCATTCTAGAACATCAAGATTGACATACTCCTGATTGCTCATGGTGCCACAGTGATTCATCCCCAAGTATCTATGAAGTTCAGTAGGCCCGTACTTCTGTTCTTCTTTTTTCCTCAGTTTTGCATGAAACCGAGCCATCAATCTCTTCGTGTAGTCATTGCTGTGAAATTCGGCTTCTTCATCTTCACCTTCTGTTTTTCTCTTTGCAAATTCTGATTCGTAAACCTTGTAAAGGTTATGCAACAATGTCTCGACAGATTTCGCATCAGCTTTCAGCGGCACGGTTAAGTTCTGGGAAATTTCATTTAACCTCAGCTCTACGCCGTGTAACTGCATTCGAGGGTCCATTGCAGCAGCTAAACATATACCAGGCAACATTTCCTCACAGTAATTTCTGAGTTTTGATTCCATTATTTCGTAAACTGGTTTAAACCCGGAATGATCTCTGTGTTCCGAAAATGTAGAACTAATGAAGCAAAAATGCTCGAGAATGAAACAAGAACTGCGAGAATAAACGTTTGAACTCAATGTGGTTGCAGCTTCATAAAAAACCTTCAAAAACTCCATAAAAACAAAGCAAAGCTCCCAATCTTTTTCAAGTAAACAACCGGTATCGGGTTTATTATTGTAAAAATCATAGATTGCATCCTTGTAATCCACCAAAGATCTTAGCATCAGATAAGTAGTGTTCCAGTGACTCCTGCTATCTGGTTTAAACTTTCGGCGTTTTAAACCGCGAAGTAAACAGAAAGTATTCCAATCATATTGCCTAGAAGAAGAAGAAACATAAACCACAACTGCCCTAAGTGTTTCCATTCGAATTTCCATGAATTTCAACCCTTCTTGTACGATCGAATTAATCACGTGTCCTAAACATTTCATGTCCGAAAAACGAACTCCATTAGGATGATGCAGAGCATTTCGAAACATATCAACGATAGCATCGTTGCGAATATTATTATCAAAGGTGATAGCGGAAACTTTGTCATCAATTGAATACTCCCTAAATATATCCATCATGCATTGAAATATGACACAATCACTATGAGGGTATTCGAGCATACGAAAACCGATAATTCTCTTCTGCAACATCCAAGAAGAATCAATAAAATGCGCAGTCACGCAAACAAAACCAAGCCGATCATCGCTGCAACTCCAAAAACTAGAACTCAGAGAAATTGTACCCGTGAAACTAGCAAATTCTGATATCAATTTGTTCTTCTTTTCACTAAAAAGTTTCAAGCAGTCGCTTTTAATAAGGAATGGGGGAAGAGTAACATACTTGGGTTGAATACAGCCTTTGATGAACGTCTCGAATCTGACATTTTCGGCAGGAGTGGAAAGTTGGCCGGTTGAAGTAATGTATTTGGCCATACCTTCTCTGGTATTGTAGTGAAAGTACTCAAAAGTTGGTATAGAATTGCTTCCAGAACTATCACTATCAGCAGCTTCATTGATTTCGACATCATCCATGTCCAGAAGAAACTTCGAAAAGATGAATTACGCGGAAAAGATGTGAAGAGATGATTGAATACTTGTAGCCGTTGAGGACTCGGAGGAGTTGCTAGAATTGTGAGAAAAAGAAGGAAGGAGAAAGCTTTAGGGTATTTATAGAGAAATTTTAGTGCTTAAATGACACTATTATCCCCAGAACTAGCCGTTGTATATGCCTTTGACCAGGGATGTTACATTCTCGAATGAATAATTCGACAAATATTCCTGCCTAATGTCAAGGCTGTCAAGCTTTGGGGCGTTTTAGAAATACCGTACTTAATATCTTTTTCAACAACAAACACATTAAGAAAGAAGGACATTCTTAACGTCTTCAGTTCAGGTGAAGAGACTTCAAAATTTGGAACTGTATCAACTGCAACAGTTGCATTTATAGATAAATTTTCAAGTACAGGGCAGCATGAGAAAAGCTTTTCCATTGAGTTGTCCTCAGGATGTTCAACTTTGACATCAAGGAACTTGAGTTTTAGGAAACAGCCTGATGTAGGAGAATATAGGTAATACAATCTGACTTAACCTTCAAAGCACCAGTGTTTTGCACATGAAAACACATTGAGGCAACTCCAAAGTCAAAAAACTTCATCAATATGAATGCTTTAACATGAAGATCAAGTTCAACAACATTCTGCCTAATGGTGGTGCGGATCCAACCATCAATCTGAGAGAAATCCTCAACAAGCGAGCAACAATGAAGTCGGAAGTTTTAATATCTGATGTGTCACGAGAGGGAAGTACCCAATTGACAGAGTTCAAACAACAAACATGGTCAGAAAGATATTCATTCTTCCACATAACAGACATGCGTTCGAATTCCAAGTCCAAAGTGGGAACAAAAGCCCATATGTTATTCCATCTAGTAGACAGAATGCTGCTTCTCACAGCAAACTTTGTTGGAATGAAGGAAAGAATGTGACAAAGAATTGCATCTGTTAATCCGCTAATCCTATCTTCACTCTTGCTTGATGCTCCAACATCTCCTAATCCACTAATCCTAACTTCAACTCTTGCATCTGCCTACATTTTGATGAAAAATGTAAAAAAAATAAAATAAATTAAATTAAAACTAGAAACTAGAAACTCTAAATTTATGCTCCATTCAATTAGTTTATAAACTTTAGACTGTTCAAATATCTTAACATGTGAAATTCTTCTTTCTAGAGAAAAGCTTTTTGATGAAAACAAAACAGACCTAAAAAATTAATCTGGAAGTAGCTGCTAATCATCACAAATAAACAACGGAAAGGGAAAGACTAGAATTTTCTATCGATCATATATGAATATTTTCTGGGTAACCAAACACATGGTATTTAAGCCCTATAATCATTTTGCAGTATTAAATTTAACTTGTTAACAGAATCCATCTAAAACAAAACACTGGACTTACATAATAAAAACGTCAAAGAAGCTAAAACTTTTCCACTCTCTTACAGAATAAAGACTGGACTTACAGAATTTAACTTGGCATTTCCTAGAATCCTTTTGCAGCATCAAATCTCTGAATACCTCATCATGAATAGTAACCTTTTTCAAAATTTTACCACTCTCTAACAGATACTTTGCAACTTTCTGCTCATTCGGATACCAAACAAGCAGGCACAGACTCCGGTGTACTCCATCACTGATCTGAGTATAAGACATCTTGTAAGTACTGATGGTCATCATAATCGGCAACACAATCCGACTACTGAAAAGTGTGAATGAAATGAAAATAGTAAAGAGCTGCATGATGGTATGACTTACATGAGGGGAAATACAACTTACATCATCATGTTCAACGACAAGAGATTCCAGACAAGGTGATCTCTTGAGCAACTCTGTTAGCAAATCCCAGTAATAGCAGTCATTAATAATGAGCTTCAATTTGCTCAAATAATCAAGTGCAGGAAGACAATGAACCTTCATGAAGATAAAATATTGATCAAACATAAACTCATGCATAAATTAAACATTTACTTATGCATAACGTACTGTTTCCGTCTTTCCTTCCTATATAGTCCTCTCTACCAAACACAGTGTAAAAGAAATAGGTTAAAGCAATTTACCATCAAAAGATGCTCAAGAAGCGCAGTCACATGGTTAAAGAAGTTGGGTTGTAGATTCTCGGCAATATGGAGCTCTCATCGTTTCGAACAATCTAATTCCCACCTCCGGTCTATTTTCCAGACAGAACAAAGGTACTGTGTAGGAATAAAAACTCAAATCAGGATGGCAACCAAGATCAAGCATTCCATTCCAGAATCCAAACAATAACAGTCTTGTTCAATCGGTCTTTTGCAATAAGGGAATTTTACGAGAATCTCAAAGGTTCTGCTACAGGAATATACACCTTTATTCTTCATCCTCCTATACTCATCCAGAGCAGACTCAACGTGGCCGGCCTTAAACAATGCCTCTAACAAAAGACTGGATATTCTGCTCAAGGTCAGATGAATTTGTAAGAGTTCATTAAACAGACCTTACTATTTTCTCCAGTAAAATGTAAAAATTTGCAAATAGGTAAAGGAGAAATGAAGAAAGAATGATCACTGACCTGAGGGGAAAGAGCGACATGAAGAAGATTGACAACTTAGGATTTAGGAGACGCCTGTGAAGCAGAGATTGTGTCAAATTCGGATGTCTGTCTGGGTATTGCAGAGTGGTTTCTTTCTCTGTCTCTCTTCATTCACTTGCTGATCACCGTTGGATTAAATTGGATGTCGAGATTAGATTGAGACTACGAGGGGTCGTACGTAGAAACGGGTCGAAAAGAAAACCCAAATTTGAATGTCTGTCTGGGTTCTTCGTGAAGAAATGCAATTGCAGATAGGTTGGGTTTGGGTTTAGGGTTTAGGGTTTAGGGTTTTTGGGTTTTAGGGTTTTAGGGTTTAGGGTTTAGGGTTTAGGGTTTAGGGTTTAGGGTTTAGGGTTTAGGGTTTATGGGTTTATGGGTTTTAGGGTTTGGGGTTTGGGGTTTGGGGTTTAGGGTTTGAGGTTTAGGGTTTTAGGGTTTTAGGGTTTGGGGTTTGGGGTTTGGGGTTTGGGGTTTGGGGTTTAGGGTTTAGGGTTTTAGGGTTTAGGGTTTAGGGTTTGGGGTTTGGGGTTTGGGGTTTGGGGTTTAGGGTTTAGGGTTTAGGGTTTTAGGGTTTAGGGTTTAGGGTTTGGGGTTTAGGGTTTAGGGTTTAGGGTTTTAGATTTCGGGGTTTCGGATTTCGGATTTCGGTTTCGGATTTTGGATTTCGGTATCGGATTTCGGGTTTCAAATTTCGGATTTCGGGTTTCTTGGGGCTTCGGATTTCGGGTTTAGGGTGAGTATTTTCAGGTTTCGTCGTATCCCTTTTAACGAATTTAAACCGAGTTTATGGAACGCTGTCCCTTTCCCCATTTTCCGTCCCCCGTTCCTCTCAGATATGCAAATTCCGGTTACCATCCACCGCGAAATGTACAGCCCAACCCCGATTACCATGCATTTTCTGGAAACACACTTAATTCAATAAAAAAAAAAATCCGAAATAAACGAAAAGGGCAAGACTTTAAGCTTCTGTTCATCATTTTGATCATTTTCTCGGTAACCAAACACATGATATGGAATTTATAAGGGTGAAGCAAAGTACCTGAAACGCTGTAATTGGTTACTGGGAAACAGCGGGAAGAACTGAGCAACTTTGGACTTGCAAAGCTGTTTGGTTAGTGTCCCAACTTCTACTTATTGGGAAAGTTGATGCTTTCAAGTTTCAACCATGGATATTGGATGCTTCTGCTCTGCTGCGACCGTGAAGTGTGAAGCTTCCAGGCTTCCTCCACTCCCTTTTCGCACCATTCCTTTGGGCTTTTCTACTCTGGGCTTTGCCACTTTGGGCTTCAAAATGGAGCTGTTTCAAACCACAATTAAAAAGGGCGCTAAAAAGATAAAAAAAAGGCTAAAAAATTGTGCATATGTCACAGGGACATGTTACAATTCTGTCAACTTTCGTTTGAAATTCGTCAAAACAATTCACGGTCTATACACATAGCCGCTTTTCACGGCTACTTCTGTTTCTTAGGGACAATTTGTTCATTACTACTTTCTCCATTTCAACAACTTTAGAAGACAAGAAGATGTGGTATGAATTACATTGACCATAACCAGCAATGAGCTTCAAGGAAGAAAATTGTATGTTTTCACGACCACCTCCCTAACACTTAATGGTTACCTACGATGCCGAATGTATCATTCCCCACTTGGTTTAGATACTGAGCTATTCCGGCAACGGAAAAGAGTACTCCGCTATCAATATATAGTACTTAATACATTGTCAATGGATTGTTCCGATATTACACTGATGTTTGGTTGATATTTTGTAACACCGATAAGTATTGACAATATACAATGTATGAACGTTGTGAATCACTTTACAACTAGTTCAATCGATGCTGTAGCATTGATTCCTCAAAAACATTGCTCAAAATCTCATAAATTACAAAGACTGCAATATAAAACTTCTGGCTAAGGCCATCATTGATCATTCATCACCATCGCTTTGATCAGAATCTACAAAGTACTCAACCATGTCATCCTTCGATTTTCGGATCCATTTTTTTTATCCCCAATCCTTCAAGACCTGCTTCCCTGCGCTAGTGAGAACAGACTCTGGTGCTGTTGCAGACACCAAAGGAGTTCGTAGATTGCGTGCCATAACAGAAAGCACAGGAAACGTCCCTTCATGCGATTTCCACCAAGCTAGAACATTGAGGTTGTCATGTTATTGAGCAGCTCGGTTGGTCGGTAGTGCTTTATATCTTCTTGCCTCAAACTTCTCTCCGGCTAGCATGAACATTGAATCGTCTTTTCCCACGACTGAAGTACTACTGGGTTCTGTAACCTCTGCAAACTTGGGTTCATAAACCTTATAAAGGTTATACATACAAACAAAGGGTCAAGAGCTTTTGCATCAAATATCAGTCGCATGCTTAAATATTCCAAAATGTCATTCACAATGTGTTTTATGTCCATTGCTTTAGCTAAACAGAAACTAGGCAACATGAACTCGCAAGAGCTTCTGAATTCCAGTTCTATTATGTCATAAATCGCTCTGCAGAACAAATGATAGAGCCCATACAAGAAGTTCGAGAATAAACCTTTGAACTATATGAGATTGCAACTTCATAAAAACCATTCAAAAACTCCATGAACAAAAACCAAGCTATCAATCTGTTTTACATAGAAGTTCGAGAAATTCTAACGTACGGACCCATACCAGCTGGCTTGTCCAGCCAACACACAAAAACATCCCCAATCCCACCCCACCCCCTGATTTTTCACTTTCACACGACCCACATTTAGTACCTCCTTCCCACAAAGAACAGAAGAATTTCTCCTTCAAAAGAGACTCATGCACTTTGACAAGATTTCTCGCGAAAATTGATAGAGGTGGTTTATTCACACAAAAAGAGGAGTATGAGTGGTTTTATCTGTGACTCTGCTGATGCTGCATTGCATCTGTCTGCACAGTTTATTCCCAAATATTTATGACCTCAGTTGGCCGGTAGCGCTTTATAGCTTCTTGCCTCATATATTCTCTCCAGCTAGCATGAACATCTTTTTTTTTTCTGTAGAAAACTTTGACGAGGAGAATTGATTGATATCGAAAAAAAAGGTACACCTAGTCAGAGGGGACATAAACCTAACCCTCAAAATACAAGAAAAAATAATAAAAAATACATGAAAAGAAAGAGGGACATAAACATTACCTTTCTAGAAACAAAAACAATAAAGAGGCACCTAGTCAAATGGGACATAAACCTAACCCCTCAAAATACAAAAAAAATTAATAAAAAATACATGAAAAGAAAGAGGGACATAAACCTTACATTTCTAGAAATAAAAACAATAAAGATACAAAGAAGAGAGGGGGGGGGAATGAAACCTTACCCCTCTAAAGCCGAATCTAAAGGTCTAAACCTGCAAAACAAAACAAACATCACAAGGTTAAGAAAAAAAAAGATAAGAAAGTGAGACAAACCTGTATGCCGAAATGCACATTAATTTGAGAAGCAGAAGCCAGACAAGCTAACATAGTCTAAAAACAAAGCAACACGAACCGACATTGGAGGGGAATCATGTCATACCAAACTTGGAGAAGACAAGCCCATATTAGCAAAATTGTCCGCAACTGCATTTCCTTCACGATATATGTGAGAAGCATAGAAGTCATCTTTCGAATGCGGTCCAAACAAATAGACCATTGCATATGAAGAGGCCAAGGATGATCAAAATCAGTCGATTGGAGGGCAGAAATAACACTAGAAGAGTCACTTTCCAGCCAAAGACAATGTCAACCCTATTGATATGCAAACTCTATACCGATAATAACTGCTGATAATTCTGCAAAAAAAAAAAAAAAAAAAAAGAATTGCAATGACCAATCCCTTGGCATAAACCACCAAGAAACTAACCATGACAATCTCGAAAAACTCCCCCACAAGCAGCAGGTCTAGGATTTTCTTTAGACAAACCATCTGTATTAAGTTTAATCTAAGGAAACCAAGGACAAGACCAAATCACATGAATAATAGTTAGCACCTTGCGAAGGATAGGTGGGATCCCCAGAGAAGAAATGATACGAGCGTCAAAACCCTGAGAATAACCAGGAATAAACTTCCCACCATGAATGATCCCAGAATTGATAGATATGCAAAGACGATGAAAATAGATCGGGCGACCCTTGATTTCGAGCTTTCCAAAGCCGAAATAGTAGAAAGACTTGCAAAAATCCAGAGATTGTGCAACTGCTGGGAAAAGGGCTTACGTACATAGGCATCCCAGAAAACAACCAAGGAATCTGAAAATGGCAAAGAGGTACCAAAATGACATGCTAACCACCTCCAAAGCTGCCTAGATATCTGGCACCCGAAGAAAAGATGAAAAGTAGATTCATCAGAGCTATGACATAACAACAAATGGATGCCAGAGGAATACAACGTCGTTGTAGTGCACCTTTGGTAGGAAGTTCGTCATGAAAAAGCCGCCAAATCAAAATTGACAATTGAGACGGAATAAAATGTTGCCAAATAACCTTGATCCAAGCACAATCGCATGTTTTTTCCGAATAAGATGATAACTAGAAGAAAAAGAAAATTTCCCAGTCGACGAACTGGTCTGGGAGCTAGCACGAACATCGACTCTTCTTCTCATACTGTTATAAGTAGTACAAGGTTCTGTAACTTCTGTAACCTCGGCAAATTTGGATTCATAATCCTGGTTATGCAACAGTGTCAAGTGCTTTTACATCGAATTTCAATGGCCCGCTTAAAAATTCGGAAATGCCATTCACCATGTGTTCTACGCCGCATAGTTTCATCGTGGGGACCTTTGGTTTAGCTAAACAGAAACTAGGCAACATGAACTCATAATAGCTTCTGAATTCCGATTCCATAATGTCATAAATCGCTTTGAACCCTGAATGAGATTTGTGTTCGGAAAATGTAAAGCTAATGCAGAACAAATGATAGTGTGCCATACAAGAACTGGGAGAATAAACCTTTGAACCCAATGAGATTGCAACTCCATAAAAAACACTCAAAAACTCCATGAACACAAAACTTTGCATAAAAGATCAGCATCATGCTTACCGTTATAATAATCGGTGATTGCAGCATTGTAATTCACACATGATTGTAACATGAGCAAAGTAGAACTCCAATGAGTCTTCTGCAACTTCATAGCACAAGATCAATTTGATAAGAGTCCCATACTCGAGCTTACGATAAGCGTTATGATCATACTCGAGCATGCAAAAGCGATAATTCTCTTCTGCAACTTCCAAGCAGAATCAATAAAATGTGCAGTCACACAAACAAAATCAATTTGATCATCGCTACTAGTACAAAAACTACAAGCACAAGAGAACATACCGGCGAAACCACAAAGTTTGGATATCAACAAGTTCTTTTCGTTGAAAAGTCTCAAACAATCGCCTCTGACGAGGTTTAGGGGAAGACTGCAGCACTCAGGCCAGACATGATTTTGTAAATATTACTCCCTGATAAAAAAAAAGTGAATTTTTTTTAACCATGTAACGTAATTAGGCTCGAGGAAGAGAGGGTTGGGATCTTTAAACCGGAAATCTTGCTGCCAAGAAACTTTATAGTGTGCAAGATCAGATTTTACTGCAACAGATATTTTCGAAATCTTTCAAATGGTGGTCGTATTCGACCAAAATGGTAGACTTGAATGGCTAGTGACCACAACGTAGAATTCGTCCGGTCCCTAAATACGTGATGCAAAGGTAGGATATGAAGACATGCACATTCGAATTCAGAGTAGTTTAATCAGGTTATCCGATCAAAATGGCCCAGCGTCTGCACTCTGCTACTACAAAAATAAATTGCGACAGTACATTTAATATGCTGAATCAAGTGCAAGTCTGAGAGACGATAATATACACATCCGAGCCTATAATTAGCAGCAGTGAAGGAAAACAAGCACCCTCCCTTCCGTCGGCTTTAAAAATAGAACAAGATGCGAGAGCAATGCACCCCCACCCCAATCCCGTTAGCCCCCCCAGACCGCAAAGAAAGGTGAGATCTAGCCGACTCAAAACCTCTATTACCCAAAGGGACCACATAATCAAACACTCCTGCAGGGTACTTGAGCTTTTAAAAAGGCCTCTAGGCCTTCTTGAAGAATGAAAGAATATTTCCTTGCTTAGGATCCTTGTTTACTCCTTTCTTGTTACCTGCTTTCCCAGTTGCATTTGTTGGAGTTCCCACTGACTTCTTAGCTGCAGGAAGCCTGGATTCACATATCCAAAATTAGAGTTCAGTAATCAGGCACAAGCTAAAACATCAGCAAGAAAGATCGATAAAAAAATTGGCACAAAATAACTAACACAAGACCGTATTCCTGCCCAAGCTAGGCAATCAAATAAACCACATAAATGATTCAAATGCTAGTACAAGTATACGGGAACAAAAGTGAAGCACTGAAATTAGAAACTAAGATATACAGCATCTGATCTACGGGTTTTTCTGGCATTTTTATGGTCTACCTGATATTTGACATCCGGAACAGAATTATTCAATATTCTAGCAGTTTAAGCCTGCTACCTGGTTGCAAACTTGCAACTTCAAATACAATCACCTGTTTCTAACACGAGCCATTGATCTTTGTAACATTTGTTTCAACCCACAAACTACAAAAAGAGTTGGAATTGGCAGAATTTACTGAGGTGTGAACAATTCAGCATGTTCGTAATCCAACTGATCAAGAATTTGCATGATGTGAAAAAGAATAAAGACTGAAATCAAACAAGATGAACTGTTTTTCTTGTGTTACAAGCATCCTTTATCAAGTAGGTTATAATACCCAATTAGATATCATCTCAGATAGAAACCACCAAAGCAAATAAAAAAAGAAATTAATTTACCTGTTAACAGCACTGGGAGCTTTATTATCAGATTTCTTGATTATATCACTGTCGTCTTTCTTGATTATATCACTGCCGGCTTTCTTGATTACACCACTGTCGGCTTTCTTTGCTTCTGTCTCCTCACCCTCCCAGATTACTTCAGTCACTACAAAAATTTGATTAAAAGAACAAATTAATATACATAGTCAAAGATAAAATTACTAACAAGTCCAACTTAATTATATTTGGTTGAATAAGGGGAAGGTGTTAAATTTTAAAGCAGAAGCAGAAACAGGAACAGCCCTGCCAACTTGCCAAGCAACATCTTGCTAATGGGACGATTTAGAAACTAAAACACGGCGTACCTTCTCTTCCTCGTTCATCAATCACCGTCTTCATAACTTTTCTTCTTTTAGGTGAACTTGAAGCAGCGTTGGTGGGTTTATCCATTTTGTTCACATTTTGTTCGGGAATAGGCTTCTCTTTAAGGATAATCCCAGCATCTATCACTTTTCTGACAACTGAAGAATCTTCTCTGGAAGGTTCATTAGATTCCCCATCAACAGATATTTCTTCCTTAACCTTGGGGTTATCTTCTACTTGCTCGTCAAAATTCAAATTGGTTCTCTCTGGAACCATAACTTTTCTGCTTTCTTTCAGATCTAGACATGATTGCCCTTTTGGATTCTCCGGTGATGCTAAATTAACTGCATCTTCCTCATCATCTGAGAAATCAAAGACAACCCTTCTTTTCCTAGTGCCTTCGCCATTGGATGATCTCTTAAAATTGACTTGTTGACCATCATCGTCACTGCTGACACCCGCTACTGCTTCTTGAGCACAAGTTTGAGGCTCTGCACTAGCTCCTGAAACGGGAAAAAGGATACATAGAGATATTTGAGCCAGATACATTCTTGAGCACAAAAACAAAGAACCTATTTGCATTTAAAATGCTTCTCAGAGAATAAATTCCCAACATATCCATCACTTCCAGAAGGTAGAATTAAATTTTTATAAGCTGCTTAAGATAACGATAAATGGAAACCAACCAGTATGATCAGGAATGCAAGTATTATTTTTCTCTGGAGCATCCGACTTCGACTTCACAGATGCCCGGCCCCAGAAATTTGCCAATGAACCTCCAGAAGCAGAAGAGCTTTTCTCATTCTGGAGTTTCGTTTTGTTCATAGGCATAGGAGGAACTTTTTCTTTGGCTGCAGGAGGTTTGTTAGCCTGATCAAAAACTCTTGTTCCATTACTTTCAGTTTTGACATCTTTTACCACATTGGTAGCCTGTAAACCAACTTTTGGGCTAGATTGCTGTCCTTTATTCTGGACATCTCTGACCACATTGGTAGCCTGTAAATTAATTTCTGATCGCCCTATTACTGCTTTAGATTTAAGTTGCGGAGATTCAGTGCTTAATGGCGCTCCATCCACATTACGCTTAACAAAGGAATTGGAAATCCCACCAAACCTGAAGAAGACAACAAAGAAGAGCATTGAAAATCAAGCGAACGAAGCTAAAATATCACATAAACAGGTGTATAAGTAGAAATGCTTTTATATAACTTAAAAGTAATAGATCATACGTATGAACGGAACAATGACCACTGGGATGAATATATTTTGACCATGCATGAGCGCGAAAGCAGAAACTCCAAAACATTAAGTAATTAACTCTTGGTATTTGTAAAGTATAAAAGCCAAATACCATCTTATAAAATTTTCTGAATTTTGAAATATCTAATGAGCTAAGAATGCAAATTTTATAATCACCCACCAGAAAAAGAAAAAAGAAAAAATCAATTGATTAAGTGCTTTCTGTTACATAACTTAAGTTAGAATTAAAATACACACTTCACAAGTCAATGTTTAACTACCAATGTACTCCTACGATAATTAACAGGAGAAATTCTTCATAAACCAAAAATCAACCAAATAAATTTAAGTGGTTACAGTGACAAATCACTTTCATTTACTTTTTTTTTTTTTTTTTGTGCTGTATGGAAAAGATTCCAATGAATACAAGGCCAACTATTATGTAATCCTTACAGAGCAGAAATCAGCATCTGTTAGATTTCCCAGACTTGCGAAGTTGCAATACAGCAGACACACTAAACTTTATAAACTCTTGATATTTAGGGACCAATTCTATCTATTTCAAATCTCAAGGACCAAAGTGAGGAGTTATGTAAATCTCAGGGACCATTTTGGCTAAAAAGCCTACCTTTTATTTATAGGAGTAGGATAGAAATAAATATACCTGTTATCTCTCAAGCAATTGTCAACCGTAGGAGCCTGCTTAAAGAGCTCCTCTGCTTGCACAAATTCAGCATTCCACAGTGCAGCTGGATCCTTTGGGATGCAAGCTTGCACACTATAAACCTCGACTGAGCAGTTGCCATCAAACTCTTCTTTTGCTTCTGCATATAATTTGACAGACATGAGTTCCATAATATTTCCACTTATGATGTATAATGATTAGACTAAATCTGAATGTTTGACAAAAGGATGATGAGACGGACCAAGAAAAAGCATGAACAATTATCTTAGATTTCAACTAGCGCACAAAAAATTTTAAAGATGTAGAAATCATTGTTAAATAGCTCATGAAAGGATGATTAAACTCAAAAGAAATAACAGCATCTATTACATTCCAAATTGTGTCAACCATCACTCAAGTCCATGTATGCACAACATGTCTAATTCTATGTATGCATGCATGTTCTATTGGGAATCTAACCCTCCAAACTACTGCTCTCACTCTTTTAACATGTTCTATTGCATCTAATATAACCAGGAAGAATGCCATTGATTTAAAATCAGTGTTCTTTTTAAAAGGAATATAATTGGATGCTCCCCTACTAGATTTTACTTGAAAATATATCAGCACAAGTAAACATACATACTAGTCTACAATTATATGTCACCTGTAAGCTTAGGCCCAGAAACAAGCCTTATATGGTAGCTTGAAGGATCGCTCTTCAACCAGCCAGCCAAAACATACACCACTTCGAACCCATTTTCATGCTTTTCAACAAACTCCTGGAGTAACCTATATAAAACAACTTTTAATCACTTGTAAACAAGAAATGCAACCCACAAGCTTTGAGACAGTTCCTATACCTCTTTGCAGCGTTCGAAGACACCAAATAATTTCGACTCAGCCACTTGTAGGAAACCTATAACATAATTCAGCACCGAAAGTAACTAAATTTAGACCATCTTATACGAAGTTAAACACATCTTAACTCAAATTCCAATCAAGAACTTTCTTTGTCACGAAACACACAAGTAACAGTTCGATATCCACGCTAAATTGAAAGTGGTTCCCAAGCTTATTGCATTTTTGAACCTAACCCAATAACAAATCCCTAAAAATCAATTTGTTGAAACAATTAGAAATTCACCAAAACCCTAGTAACAGCTAGCTCCAAAATCACAGAGCAATACGCAGCAAAAACACTAAATCGAACAAAAATAACAAAAATTAAACTGAAAATTTGATGGGTCTTGCCAAAATTACAGAAATAATATAGTAACTGTAAAATTCGAAAAAATAAAACGAAAATCGAGAGATTGAGAGAGAGAGAGAGAGAGGGATTGGTACCACTTGAAGTTGATCGGAGACAAGGGTTTCGATGTCTTGGATGATTCCTAGGGTTTCGGTTTGGGCCATTTTTTGTAAAAGGAAAATTTTTGGGTCGCCGATTCTCCCTTAGAATAACAGTAAAAGGCGTGAAAGTGAAAGATTAGATCTTTCAATGAGTTTCCCTCCCAAGGCTCTCTTCTTTTCCCGCCATATTCTCTGCGTTTTGCCCTTTATTCAGTGGTTACAAGTGAAATATATGTAGGGATTCACATCACCACGTGCCCTGCAAATAGTCACGTGATCATTTGGGAAGAAGGCTTTTTGTGGTGGTTTGTGAATACCATAAGCATTTATCTCATCTACACTTCTTTTGTGTCATCATAGTTTTCCATACACTCCGTTCCTTTTTTTCTTATTTTTTAAAAAATTACATCAAATTCATCAAAACAAAGGGATGGAGTTGAACTTAGGGTGCAAGAGAGCATGGTCGGCCTGTATTAGCCTATGCTTTATTACAGGTAGTCATTCTTTCGGTTCTTTTAGTTTTTTCAATGGTATTTGAATCTTAAATCATGGTCATATCTTGCTCTCTAGTATAGTGATCGGTTCCGTGTTTTCTCTCGGATTACATCAGTTCCAGGCTTAAGTTATCTTCATACCAAACTTAAGCACCTATAACTACTATGGTTTATAGTCAATAGTTCATAACCAACTTTTCTCGCTGAGCTTTATAAAGATTTAAGAGAGAATATGGAGTAAGGGTGCGAAATCCCATTCCTGGATTTCACTGTTATAATTTTCATATTTGTATTATTGAGATTTTAGATTGTTTTTCGAGAATTTATTTTAATTTGTTTGAAATTAGATTTTAATTAAATTAGTTTCGAAGTTTGAAGTTTGGAAAATTAATTGTTTAAAATGAGTAGACCATTCGAGGTCACAAGTTATATTTTCGAATAGAGATCGATCTCATAAACGCGTAGGCGAAAACCGTTCATGAAATGAAGTTATAATGAAGAAATTAGAAACGTTTTAGTGGTTGGGAAATAAATAAATAAATGCTTAGAAGCTGACATGTGGCAGCAAGGGAGAGGGGAGAAAGGAGAGAGTGCGGGAGAGAAAAGGTGAGGAGGAGACCAATCAGAAAAAAAAAACAAGGAGGGGTAAGGAGAGAGACCCGAAATGGGTCATTTTTGACCCGCGAATGATCGGTTTTGACCTGGCCGTATCTCCTTCATACGAGCTCCGTTTTGGGTGATCTTGGTGTCCATGGAAAGCCCTTGAAGAGCCCTACATCCTGGTAGTGTTAGATTTCCCAACTTCTTTCCCATTTTTCTAGTTCGAAGCCACAAACCCACGGGCGTTCCGGCGACTTTATCCTTTTTCCTGATGGCTCCGGCAAGTTTCACCGTCCATTACCACCACCAAAAGAATTCCCTCAACCCCAGGAACAAATCCCAAGCAGTGTTGGAGGCGTCGGAGTTCGATTAGAAGGCGAATCAAAGCACACCATTTTCTAGGGTTTCAGCGGGTTTGAGTGAAATTGAAGTGTTTTCCGGCCAAATTGAACTTGGCCACATGTATAAAATTTATTCTACTCTTTGAGATCTTCATTTTTGTAATTTTTGGTAATTTTTAAAAATAGTTGAATCTTCTGGCAAGTCGGGGCGGCCGACCGCCACCCGCGGAGGCCTGGCCAGTGGGTCGACGATGTCCTTTTAAGTTCAATTAGATGCTCTGATTTCATAATTGATATCTTATGATATGGTTTGATTGTTTGAACCTAATTTCATTACGATATGTGGTTAGGTAAAAAAAATATGAATCAACGATCCGACTGTTGGATCGTCACCAAACCTTAATGCGTGATAGAACATAATATTTGTGGATCATATAAACTTACGGATCGAGAATCTGACTTACGGATCTTCCCTAATTGGATTTCTAAGTTTGTAAAATTAAATGTCGACCGCCACTTGAATTTTGAAATTGGCAGAGATCCGACCATCGGATTGTGTTGAGATTTTAGTATGTTGTTATTTGAGCATAATGTGGACTTTGGAAAGTTACGGATCCGAAATTCAATGTGTGGATCTTCCAGATCGAATTGTGTAGAATTGTGGACCCTACCTTTGACTGAAAGTTGACTTTTGATCAACATGTCTCGAAACGTCCTAATTACTAAAACTAGTACTACGGGGGACTAAGTGAAGTCTAGTGGGCCTACATTGGTTAGATAGCTACTTGAATATATGAAATATGATTATTATCTTAATTTCTTATATTAGTATCATTTATGAATATGAATTGGTCTTATAAATATGATTTCTATTGAAATGTGAATTTTATATATTTAGCCATAGACCTATGCTAATTAAATATGATTTGGCTTGTGTATTGATGATGTTTGTGATATACAAGTGTTTATTTAACTTTTAATAATGTGACTGATAATTATGAAGAATGTTATGACAATTATGGGATCTAAATATTGTTTGATAATTATTTGGATATGATTGCCAACTGAATACTTATTTGAACTTGGCACTGTTACCTAGCATGAGATGGAGATGAAAGTCAGGAGATGAGTTAGGTACTTTATTAGATTTTTAGTAGAATTAGTAATTGAGGGAATTCCTTGTGTTGTGCTCCATATGACTAGATGTTGGTTGATATGCGGAGTCGATATCATGTATGCGTATAATTATGTATAAGGTGTGATGATGAGACTGCACCATGTAGACGTGGTGCATGGCTGGTCCTGCTTGGCTAATCCGTGTTGGGGAGTCACTATCTACTTGGTTATCTTGACCCTGTTTGGTTAACCCGCGTTGGGGGGGTCACTAATGGTCCTGCTTGGTATATCTGCGTTGGGGGACCATATGCATTCTAGAAGTGAGGCGGATTAGTTGTACTTGGTACATTTGATGGGGGAATCATATGCTTGTTTGGATTCCGTTGAGTGATGGTCCAGAATCCCTTCTATTATGCGATTCCGTTGAGTGATGGTCTGGAATCGTATTCACTCGGATTTCGTTGAGTGATGGTCAGGAATCCCTTATATTCTGCGATTCCGTTGAGTGATGGTTCGGAATCGTATCCACTCGGATTCCATTGAGAGATGGTCCGAAATCCCTCATACTTCGCGATTCCGTTGAGTGATGGTCCGGAATCGTATCCATTCGGATTCCGTTGAGAGATGGTCCGAAATCCCTCATACTCCGCTATTCCGTTTAGTGATGGTCCGGAATCGTATCTTGATTTGGATTACGTTGAGTGGTCCGTTATCCCTACTCTTGCTCATTTCCATAAGTTAGACTTGTTCCCTGGATTCGAGTGAATGAGATGTACCCACAATAGATCTTGTGAATATAAATTAGATTTATCAAGTTTTTACTTGAAATCCAGGCAGGGAACTATGTAGAAGTCCTTTATTAATTTTGTGCATTGAGGTGTGATCTGATTGACTGATTAACATAATTAAATGTTAATATCGTGCCTCCTTGATATCATGGAATGGGTTACTTGAGATGATTGTGGAAGGATGTTGAATATGATTGTTATTACTATGATCAGATCAGTGATTAATGCGACTAGAGGATACTATTGTACTGTGTTGATTCTTTGATATATTACATGATATGAATAGCGATTTTATGTTGAAACATAATGATTTATATAATGGATGAAATAGAAACCTTGATTGTCATACAGGTTGTTATGTAGTTTGAATCGAATAATTCATGCTTGTCAAGTCCAAATGTTTGATTGAGGAATGTATGCATTTTGGCTTGAACAGACTGTGTTATATGTCGAGTTATAGCGAAGTTGAACTACGAATGGCTTGATCCCTATTGAGGGTACATAGGCAGTCTAACGAGGAGGTTAGATGCAGCCATAAAGTATAAGAAAAATTATCACGAAATTCGAATCTTGAGTTGTGCATTGTCCATATCCCGGAGGCGGGGTATGTGAGTGATACGGGTATTTTGTAACGTAACGTGTCGATCCTGGACGTATGTCGGGATCTGGGCGTGACAAAGGGGGATGTTCGGTTCATTAGAAAATTAACCCTCTTCCTTCTCCTGCGAAACCGTGAGAAAATAACTGGTGTAAAGCACACTACCCTAACAACTTAAGTAAGCTCAAGTCTACCTCATTCTTGTCTTTAATTTTAGATATATGAAGGGGAAGATGGTCCGAACACAAGACTTCTAGCACGCATGTAAATGTCAGTTAAGCACCTAAGCCTCTAGCTCAATTCATGCAAATAAGTAGTCAAAGATATTATTTTTTTTCTGTAGCAATTACACCTTTAATATAATGATAACTAATTTATTTTCTTGATATCGGAAGAGATCTTAACTTCAAATCATCGTTTCTCATTGTAAGAGTAAAGAGTTACTATGATAAATGGGGTAAAGGAACAACTCCGAACAACCCATGTTATTGCTGTGTAAGAATGCTCTAATGGTAAATCGTGGAATTCACATTTATGGGCAAGAATCCCTTGTCCCCCAAAAAGGTTTAGAGAATGCATATTATATCTTGAATTATAATATTCTCCTTAAAACAAACTTAAAAAAAAAAAACCGCGAGAATATAAGTTCAAGTAACACTTCTTTTGTTTTTGTCATAAGGAATCGAATAATAAAATTCTAATTCATTACCCCCCCTCTTACAAAGGCGGATCTGGGTCAGCTGACTTCCCAAACTCAGAAATTTCTACGGAAGAACTGGATACTATTCTTTGAAAATCTAAGAGCATCTCCAAATGAGATGCCAAAATTTACACATCAGCTATAACAGTAAAAAAAGACCACACTAATATTCTCCAACCGAAGTGCCAAATCCTATGTGGCAATGACATGGATTGGCAGCAAAAGAGGTTGCTGTCAAATTTGACAGCAGCTTCAAATATTTTTTTATTAATTATTAAATGTATTTTATTAATTTTTAATCACTTTAATCATTTATTATAATTAATGTTGAGTTGACTGATGCAATTATCCTACTTTTTTCTTCTTTTTAATCAAGGAAGGTAAACAGATTACTGATTACACTTTAAATGTCCTTTATTAAAGAACAAAATTTTAAAAGATATCAAAGTACCACATAAGCTGTCAAAATTTGACATCTCCTTTAGAGATGGTCTAAGATGCTCTTGAAAGTTGTCATCCAACTGTTCAACATATTATTACCTCAAAGGATACTGGGTAAGGTAGCTGATAGTCTCATGCCTTTGTATGCTTGCTATAGGCATCTTTCGATCGGCATGCTTTATCAAAAGCTATTGACATCAGTCAACATACTCGTTTGAAAGTTGTTGGCATATGCCGACAGACATGCAATATAACTTGGCAAATGACCTCAAGCCTACCAAGACTTGATGAAATGTCAATTTTCATATTATACAATCCAAAAAATTTTGGGCGCTACAAACCCTATTCTTATTGAAGCCTCCAATAATATTTCTTAGATCCGCCACTATTCTCTCACTACATGGGCTAACAAGGCGGTAATTTCAGGTATTCCCTTGCCTTGCAAAGAAAATGTTTCACTTAAAAACTTAGTATGGCAATGGATCTATATATTAGGGTAGAACAACCTAGAGCTATCTTGCTCAGTCACACAACCATGCCTCGAACGACATAATGAAACTAGTCATAGCTAGTAAACTCACAACTGCATATCAGAGATGAACCTAATTCATGTGAAAAGGGCTGTAAATCTAATGTTATGTAATATAATCCGATTCTGAAAAACCCTCGGAAACTGTTGAACTTCTTTCCATATCTCGGCATTCCAATGTCTAGCTCTAGTACAGAGTACCATGTTATCCAAAACCTCACCGTGCTTCAGAAAGTACTCTTGCCACTTTACAGTTGTGATCCTTTCTCTGTAAGTAAAATGTCTTAAGTTCAAATCTTTTAGATGATAAGTTCAATACTAATTTAGAGGTCTTAAGTTCGATTATGGATACAGGCGAATTTGAATCACATTATTACTAGCTCATTGTCACCACCACCTCTCACACCATTACCATTACATGCCCCACCATCAATGCTGCTACTAACACACTCAAAACCACCGCTATTCCTGCCACCAATGTCCCACTAATACCCTCATAATCTCCGGCTTTGTCACCACCGCGGTCACCTCAATAGCCTACACCACCATTGTCATTACCAGCCCCACCACCAATGCTGCCACCAACTCCCTCAAAACCACTGCAATTGACGCCATCTCCACCCCACCACTGGTCCACTACCACCACCATTGCTCTCTATGTAACCCGCCATCACACCCAACCATTCCCGCCGCCACCATATCACCTTAACAATGAGCCCCGTCACCATCTTCACCACTAGCGTTGCCATTACAACTGCCATGCACTACCATTGTCACTTCCACCACTTCCTACCATCATTGTGCCCTCCACCATCATAAATGCTAGTCAATACTTTTTTTCACTAAACTGCTTTATCACTCACATTACTTTATATCCCTATTCAAAGTGATACAAAAGACTAGTACGGTGCGTTTGTTTTACGCTCGTCCTCCTGCTCCTCGTCTGGTAAATTTTGAATCCGACGGTCTATTTCTTCGATTTTGTTTTGCAAATAGTGAAATTATCACTTGCTTTTGATCGATTTCGTTGTTTTGGGTTCAACGGTTCAAAATCTCTGAAAATTTTGAATTTTTCGCACAAAGATTGTAATTTTTTGTGGATGATTTTAGTTTTCTTGAATTTTATGGTTTTGTGTTCATATCCTCTCTCGATTTTGGATGGCTAACTTAGCATTAAAGTTCTATTTGGATGGGTAAGATTGTATGAAAAAGATTAGCTGGTTTGGGTTGAACATAATCTGTGTCTTTGCCTGAAGCTTACTTCTTTTGATCCAGTTCTACAGTGCAACACCGAAATGTATTCCACCATGGCTTCTTCATCAAGCTCCACCCCGACACGTCCAATCAACGATCTGCTCTCAAATATACACAATCTTATGCCTATGAAGTTGAAGGAAGATTCCAACTTTGATGTCTGGAAATATCAGATGACCGCCATACTCGGAGCTTACGATCTCATGGGTTACGTCAATGGCTCGCTCTTACGCTCCAACATGTTTCAGGCTGCAGACGAGGCAATATGGCGCAGGGAGGATCAAGCAGTGATGGCGGCGATCAATTCTACACTCTCGCCTTGGGCACTCGAGCAGGTCTGCTACTGCACTACATCCACGCGACTGTGGCTTGAACTGCATGGTTTGTGTTTTTCAAACTAATTATAGTTGGAAGGAAAATCTTCATGGTTTGTTTCAAGTGCATTTGCTTCGTTTTTCCTTTTCCTTTTCTTTTGATGCAAGCGATATTCTAGTTGCTACTTCTTATGTACACCGGACTGCGGAGGAGTGATTATTTCATAAATAATCTGATGGCATGAATATCACAAATAGGTTTTAGACTCCTTAAGAGTGCTAATGTCCTGTAATTACAACGTTTACACTTCTCTTAGTCTTTAAATATTTCCATTTCCATTGTCCATTACAAGTTCGATTACACGTTTGAATTACAAATGAGCGAGTGAAGGTTGTGTAAAGATGTAAACTTCGTCGTATCCCTTCCTGCGGTCACAAAGCAAAAGCATAGGCAACCAAGTTTATAAATTCATGCACAAATCCAAAATACAAGTGCAGTTTGAAGAGCAATTTTTGGCTTACCCAGCCTTCCCACAGAAAGTCGGACTGTAATTGTAGATGAGATTGTCAAGGACTTGCCCAACAGGCGGTCTGTTTAATGACTTCCTTGCCTCGCTGCATCACAAATTCACGATTGGCATAAGTTTAGGGTCTGATACCATTCCAGTTGAATAAACTTGGGGGAGTTTTAAAGTTCTAGATGCATAATAAACAAACAATGTGATTATCCGAAGATTCTGAACCTTAAATTTTCCATTTTTTTTTCCTACTCATGCCCTCCCGAATAGAGTGCCACTCGACATTCCAGACAACGTTCCGAAATGCAACGGTTCACTTAGAACTAAAAGACAGATACAGAAGGATAAAAGCATAAACCCTAACCTGACCAAGAAGTTTGCGACGTGCTGGGTCACTTGAATAGCATCCTCTGAGTGCGGAATCATTGGTAAGCCCCATTCAAAAGCATTTTTCTGCAACTCAATTAGTTGGTCTTCTAAAACTTGAAACAGATCCGTTGGAATAATCTATTAAGTCCAGATATCCTCAAAAGTATTTAATATTTTAGATGCAAACTTTAGTCTTTTGATTTTCATAAACAGTAATAATTATTGAAAATCTTCTTTTATGCATTGTTGATCACACCAATCAATCGATTTCTGCTTTGGTCTAAAAGACTACAAATATAGCAATATTGCAAATGTCTCAAGTGGAAATAGTTAATGTTTTTGTGCAATCTTTCATGCAAAGATGGTAAGAAAAGCAAAATTTGATAATTCCACAATAATAGCTTCTCCTTCTCAAGGTTGTGAATGCATCTTAGTAGAGATCCTTGCAGACACCTATTCAAATAAAAGGCACCTCGAGATGATTCCATATTTAAACACTGTTATTGTGCTGTTGCTTATATTGCTAAATTTAGAGTAGTAATAAAGATGACGAAAAAAATATTATGGTAATACCTCTGGATGATATTGGAAGGCGGTCACAGGATAGTTGTATGCGTGTGCTGTGGACACATAGACCTGGTAATAGTGTTACTGCAACAGTTAGAATCTTAAGGGGAATAAAATAAATCCAGAGAGATTGCGAGAGAGTGAAACGCATAACCAACAACAACAACAACAACAAAGCCTTTTCCCACCAAGTGGGAAAGAGGTGGGGGGGATGCAACACGAGGACTTCCCAGGAGGTCACCCATCCTAGTACTACTCTCGCCCAAACTCGCTTAACTTCGGAGTTCTGATGGGATCCGGTGCATGTGAGTTGGTATGATCGCATCCTGTGAAACGCATAACCAAACAAGATAATTACATTCGGTACCTTATCATCTTCATCAGTACAAGTTGTCAAGATCTTAAAGAAACTTGACAGATTCTCGTTCTCCATAAGCCTCTCTGGTGAAATACCATACTGTTGAATTGAATCGTTAAAAACTTGGTTAGGAAACCAATACCATGCTTGGTAAGCATAAGAATAACCATATGGATAAGAGTAGCAGAAAAACCAAAATGCATTAGTACAAGAAGCATAAATCAAACAGTAAACAGAAAGAACGAAACTCATAATACAAGATATATTCTCAAAACCGACATTTGTCTCACCAATCTAGTTAGTGATTGGACAAACTCAGAATCGTAATGAAACATGATCGAAACTTTCTCAACCAAAGCTCATGATATATGTTTCGAAGTGGGTTGCCTTGGGAAAGTAAACAGACTGAGCAAGTATAAGATTTGACCAAGTAAATGGTTTTGAATTTGATTATTCAGGATCATTACATGCGTGATTATAAGCATAAATGCTATCTTTGATAACTACGTCTAACTTCAATGGATGAGCCTTTAGATTAGAACTCACTTTATGGTTTTGCATTACAAGACAATCTGTACTCAACTTCCTAAGCAAGTCTGGAGGAAATCTGCAAAAAAAATTAAATTAGTGGCTGAAGAAATTAAATCACCCTGGATTCAGTAACGTGAAAAAACTTCCATACTAACTCATAGAACATCAACCATCCTCCGCTTAATTATTAGAACAGAGGTAAAAAAAGATCAGACAAAGATGACGGATAGAAATACATGTCTAGCATGCTCTATTGACCTCTACTCTGCTTAATCCTATTGATTGGGGTGCAGTACATAAATTTCTCTCGTTTCAATCCTATTTGAGGCAAAAATCTTTGATAAGCATGCTTTTGAAGGGAAGCTACCTCAAATGATGGTTGAACTTTTCACATAAGAATCAAACAAAAAATTAAAGAAGACAGATTAGAAGGCCCACCATGAGTTTAAGGTAACTTCTAGAGGTGAACAAACAATTAACACACTTCTGTTATAGCCATATATCAATAGTTTTCCATGAATTCACACACTCAGCGTCCTCACAGTTCATTTTGACTTAAGGATCTAAGATCAGTCATAAATGCAAAACACGTTTGAGGAAAAAAGATTCAAAATAAAATTCTTTGGCATAACAATAGGACAATGACGTCTAAACTGAGTCAGGAAAACCTCAATCCAAGATTTATACCTTTGAAATACGGTTCCTTCAATAATGGTGTTCTCGGTAAATTGTAAAGTTGACGCCACATCTACTGCACTGAATGACTCAAGAATTTTCTTGTTCTAGAAGAAAGAAAGAGAGTTGTGTAAATCTTAAAATCGAGACAAATATATTAAGAGTTGATGAAGCATCGATAAGGATAAAAAATTCAAGTTAAAAGCAGAGGATCACTAACTGACATTACTAAGGTGATTCAGATTGAAAGGACTACTGTGACAATTCTAATAAAAGAAACTGAACTATTATTCCATAATTTCAATATTGAATGTGTTGTAAAGTTATCCGCAAGCTCATTAAATGGTAATTTTCTAGTAGTCTCAAGTTGAATGCCAACTAAAGAAACCAAGAAAGGCCATTCGCAAAAGAAGGACCATGACAAGTGGCCAAATAGTTTAGAATTGCATAACCAGACGTCCTGGTTTTATCTCTTTTAGCAATTGATAATTTAAAGCACCACTGAAACTTACAAAATTGACTGCTTTGATGATTTAAAGTGGCTAATTACACATTTATGCATTCAAAAAGGTGAAAGACGTGCAGTTTGAATGACAAGACTGAATTCTTAAGGAAAAACAGTGAATTTTGAGAAGGATAGTTTACCTTGCTGATGATCATTGTTAGAAGTTCAAAACCTAAGCAGATGGCGTATAATGGGAAATGATCTCCAGCGTCATTCTTCTCTATAATTTTCTGTAGAAAACAGATACGAGCATAGCTAATAAGTAATAAACATGGAATGTAATATTGAAGAATTTTGTCAGAAAAGCACTGAAACTATCCTAAGAGATTACAATTTATGTGAATTCTTTATCCTTGAAGCATTTGATGTTAGCCAGCCATGACACAGTGACATGGTTGCAATGCACAAACTCGAACTCTGACCTGTAAAAACCCTATGTAGCGGTTATGTCGACCACTCTATTTAACCAGTATCTATCAAAATTTTCTTTTGCCTAGTGCTTGCTGGAGTACGGAGAATGATCCTTCATGCTAATGATCATGGGGAATGAGATGATATTGGACTCGGTATGATTTCAATTTCGACCTCTAAAATCCTATTAAGAATTATGATACTTTTGCTGCCAAGCCTTGCCCATACAAAACCGATCTAGCTACAATTTAGATCAAATCTATTTTGCAGTCGGAATAATTTTCATGATACCTATACAATCTTCTGTTTGTTTAGCAGAAAACTGGCCCCAGAATGTATGGAAGAATAGATATAATTGTTCTGCCTGGTAAGCCAGGACTATAATGCTAGTGTACATCATGCACTGGTTATAATATCAAGCACTAAATTACCTGAAATATTCTCTCAACAACATCATAGTACAACCCACGTTTAGCCCATCCTCCGGTGAAAAGTACGCCGTTAACGAGATCGAGCTTCTGCAATGCAGCATTTATAGTGAGCAACATAACAAAATCACTGGGAGAGGACAGTATAGTTTACCTCATAGCGCTTACGCCTCATAGTAAACAAACGGTTGCAATACTAATGTACGTACACACAGACATATCGAACAAAATTTTTATAAATGCGCAGCCTTTTACTGGGAAAGAGGGGAAAAACAATGAATAATCACAGACCAACTTCAACTTTGATTGTTTGCCCAAAAGACAAACGAAAGTAGAAAGCTTTCGATTAGAAAGGCCAATACAAATACTGGGTCGTTTCTATAACTGGTTTCTCCAGCTAACAAAAGAACCTATACAAAAGCACTTCTCGAAAAAGCAGTTTTAACTGAACGCATAACGTGCATCTTTGAAAAGCAGTATTAACGTAAGAACACAGAAGCAACTTCTCCATAAAGTTCAATTTCTTCTCGACCAATAACATAACAGATAAAATCAAATTTTCAAATTTAAAATTTTATCGTGGTCACCTGGAAAAGAATATCACGCGGCTCGTTATAGATGAGAGGAATAACACGAGCCCCAGCCGATTCGACGAACTTGACATATGAAGCTGCGATATACGACGCCGTGGAGGCGTTGCTGAGCCGGCCGGAGGCGCCGTCTCCGGGGTGGCTCAGGATGCCGATCACGGGCCGGTAATTGAGCTTGGGGTCGGGCGCCGCACATTTGGTCGAGGACGAGTCGGATGTTCCGAGTTGACTTGGTAAGACAATCGTAGACTGGGCTTTGGCCAAGCTCAGCTCCTTGGACAGGGAAATTAGGAAAGGAATCCAGAGGTAGCTCCACATCTCTGCGGGTGTCGTCTTTGGGGACGCTGCGGCGGACTGAGCGTCGGAGGATGAGGAGGCGGAATCGGAGGGGTCGGGTGTTGGGGTGGACGTGGAATTAGTGAGGAAGTTGGAGGGCATGTTGGGAAAGAGGAAATGGGGACCGACGAGTTGGATTTGGCATGGAGGAAGAGGAGGAGGGGACGAATGGTGTGCCTAGGACGCGTTTGTTGAAATGCGTGTGTTGTTTGTTGCGTGCAGCTGAGCTCACGGTGTTTTAGTACGGCGGGCAATTTGGAAACGAGGAGGAGGAGGACGGTGGTGATATGACTATTTATTGAGTGTTGAGAGGTGATGGTCACGTGGAAGGAAGCCAACAAAAACGTTGAGTCAGAAAATAGTCAGATTTATTAATTAAGTGTCAGATAGGAGACAGATTTCACAAATTTGCAATGTGATTGAAAACATGGTTTATTAATTATGTGACTGGACGACGATATTTTTTGAGAATTTTTTTTACGTGTTTTTAACCTGTTACATATTTTAGTTGTTAATTTCATTTAATTTATTTAATTTGATGATCACAAATAAAAAAAATGAATGTGAGAATTTAAAAAAAGTGTATGCAAATTACTTCTCTATTTTATTTTAAAGTTAAAATTAATATAAATTATATAAAGAATATTAAACTCGAGTACATAAGAATAATGCCTTCATTTTATTTAATATTTATGGTTAAACATGCCCTTTAACAAGAGGGATCTCATTTTTCTAAAAAAATAGGAACCCCTTCTTGACCGTTGGATTGACTTTAATGAAATTATGTGGTTGAGATTAAACCATTTTTATTAATAAGTTTTGTCAAAATCAAACCAATATGAATCCCAATTGCATTCTAATTGGTTTTATTATAATTTTGAGGTGAAACCGTTCCAATCTGAATCGCGCCAACCCCTAATAAGATTGCTAGTTTAATATAATGAACTTAAACACGGAAAATAATATAACTATATGCAATTATAAATCCAAAGAATATAACATTGTAAAACTAACTATTGCGAGGGAGAATAGAGTAAAATACTATTTACAACAATTAGGCAATTATAAATTCATTATTTTCTTTATTGACGAGAACACCTATGAAACACCCCAACCCGGAAGTTTGAGGTAAATTTTTCTTCTTCCCAAAATTTTGCTTACTTTTCACTTTTACCCCTTATCCTAACGAAATCCTAGCCGTTCATCTAAATTGTCTTTCTCTCGTAAACTGCCAAGTGGCAGCACCCTAACTCTCTCCCTTTCCTTTTCCCGAAAACCCGTTAGACCTAATTTGACCGTTGACCCCCGGTCAACGTTGACTTTAGGGTTGACTTTTTGGGTTTTCGTCCGGGATCCTTCTTAGGGTAATTCGACGTTCTGAATCCGTTTCCAATGTCCGTTTTCCCAAATTCAATTTCTATTATATAGTTTTATTTATTGGACTCTTTATGTGCTTAGGGGCAATTATTGTGACGTTTTCGTCTTTGCTAGTGGCGCAGCTTTTGGCAACTAAGTACTGTGAGTGGACCCCTTCTAAAATTACATGATTTGATAATTTAATTGCATAAATGATTAGCATGCCTACGAATTTATGAAGTGATTTATGTGAAGCATGTTTATTGAATATATTGATTTTCGTCTCGTGTTTTTGTGAGGAATAAATTGTTAGCCTATATTGAACTATATTTTAATATATCGTATTTTCTATAAAAATCATGAACTGGTAGACTATCTGACAGATGACGATAGGATGCTAGAACATGTTTTTGAACCCCTCTTTATAGTGTAGACGATGATCGGTAACCTATGCTATGAAGTGGTTATTTATGAGAGGCATAAATATTTGTGCGTACCTAGTAGACACTATGCCGCCTGGGGCGAGGATCTGGTGTTGGCATGTAGGCCGGGAGAAATAATCCCTAGCGAAAGGCTGAGGGACACGGAGACAGGCAATGGGCCGGGAGGGAGTTATCTCTGGCTACGGGCGCATAGACTGAGGTGCAGGCACTGGGCCGGGAGTTATATTTATTCAGTGATTTTTCTAGCAGCACACCGCGCTTACGAGACGATTTATGATGCGTTTACTGTTTTGATTTCCGCGATGAGTTTCCGCGATATGATTTTTGAGATATTTGGCATGCTAGGATTTTTATTAAATCCATCACTTATTATGCTAGTAGGTTTCATTATATAAACTTTGGGGGTTAGTACGTTGATAACTGTTTTATTATTATTATATATATAAACTTGGTCCACTCACCTTTGTTTTGCGCCCCCATTCAGGACTTAGAATCAAGGCACATAATCCCGGCGTCAAGATACTTCCGCGGCAGCATCTTCGGAACTTCTCGAATGTAGGACTTACTCCTTTATTCATTAAATTTTATCTTAATTCTTCTTAGTGATTATGTTTAGTTGTATGCTCTGAGCACGTTCCTAAAATTATTAATTCATGGTATTTCAAATTTCTAACCCTTATTTATTTCTTATTCTTAGCTTTTGTATCAATTAATGGCTTTCGTCACCCTCGGGTGTCGGCCAGCACGTGTCTATCCTGATATTCGGGGAATATCAGGGTCGGGGCGTGTCAACCTAAATGTAGTTTGTCTTTTGGCAACCGACCAAATATAAACAACAAATATCCTTGCATATTAAAAAAACAGGAATCGCATCATTTTAATCACAGCACGAGGTATAATTTATGTAAAGTGTAACGTCACTGCATCAGTGTATTAAATATATTCAAGATTTTCCATACTGCAATTTTATAAGTTCACTCCGACTAAAAAAAATGCAGAATTTCAGAGTATTACAAGCTTTTTAGAGGGTACAGTCAAGGCGTGTCGTTTTTGTCAAAATATGTACACAAAATAACTAGTTCGCAAAGTGTAAGATATATCTGTTTTGTAGGTGCCGATTATAAAATATAAACCACGTGAAAAGCAGTTTATTAATAAAATTGCCCAAATAACTTTTATGTTTAGGGTTTATGAGCTGCCTAAGTTTGACCAGCTAACACACACTCAATATTTAGCTTATAAATTGAACCACGGACTCTAATTACTCACAACTCATAAGTGGCTATTAAGCTTTGGTTTATTGAGCAGATTAAGCTGTTAAACATACACAAATTTCTTCTTTTTGGTCATATCATGGCTCTAGTTAATAGCTTCATGCCAAAAACCATGCTCCAAATGCCCATCGATTCCAAGCCCTACAGCCTGCTGAATAATAAGAGTGTGATAATGTGAGCTAAACTTCCTCTCCTATATATACTCATTCTCATTTTTCAATCTTTAATTATGTACATATTAAAGTTGCATTAAGTTAATTTTAATTATTTATTAACAGTATTAATTCTTTGGTTGATCAGAAGATGTGCTGCAGCGTCTAGACGACAGATCAGTAGAGGGAAACCTCCGCAAATCAACCGGGTAAGCAGAAGAAGTAACAGGAGCTTGAGAAGTGATCAGGTCAGCCTCAGCAACAGTTTGAGTGGAGAAGATGGGAAAACAAACGGAGGAAATGTTGTTGCTGATGAAGTTAACAATACAACCAACACTGCTGATGCCACTGATTAACTAATAATGCAGGACCATTAGTTTGTTAATTAATCCAGCTACGTCGATTAATCCCTGTAGTTGTCATATGGTGGCTCGTTGTCTAGCAAAGCATGTCTGAATGGATTTGTTAGCAGCTTAATTATATATGTACTTGATCATAATTTCGTCTTGAACAAATAATTATCATTTTAATTCGTTAACCGAAAAAACTTTGCTTCTTCTTATAACATATATGGTAGAATATGATTTAATTACACGATCTTATACCATGTCAAAACATGTTAACATCAAATCGCAAACAAATTTGGCAACTGATGAGGCCAAAGTATGCATGGTTAGGGAATATTTGAGGGGACTAGAGAAGGAGAGAATGGAAGAATAAGGAAAAAGACATTTGCATGTTTGGTTTCGAAATAACAAATTAAATTGTTTTAGTAAAAGAAAAATAATTAGATTTTAACAAATGACGTTTTTATAAAATTAATTTTAACATTATGTTTTAATTCTTTCTCCTACAAATATATCAATTAAAAAACAAAATTTAAGGCTCCTGACAGTCACACTAACTCATGGCACCCTTGTTCATAAACGTTTCTAACTGAGGGACACAAAATTCAAATAAAATATCTTGAGTGCGTAGAAGATAAATGCTCATAAGTTCATAACCATCAATTAATTTAGGGCAAAACAAGATGCTATTCATTCTATACTCTGTAAAGACGGTCTAACATAATATTATTTCATCCAGTTTGCTATGAGAATAAGAAATAAACAACGAGCAACATGCATGTCATAATCAGTATTAATGTATATATATAGTCCCCTTTTTGTTTTATTCTTCCCACTAACTAGTGCTAGCTTGAATTCCTTTTGGCTTATTAATTAGTTTATACTGCTGCAGAAATCTTAACCATCCAACTTGGATCATGAGAAACGCTTACATGTTCTTTACTTCTGGAAAGAAGGAAGATATATGAATTTCATAACATCCCACGTGAACCATGCATTCCTTTGGATGTTAAATATCCACAAAACAAAGAAAAGCAAACCAACCGAAAGGGAGAGTACTAATATGTTTATAATTTTTTCAATAAAGAGCCTTAGATGCGATTTCAGAAATTGAAAACAAATAATAAGCGAGAAAACCACCTCTTTGATAGAAAATTTAATATTTATTATTATGATATTATATTTGCAATTGAAAAAGAGTGTTTCTCGGCAAAGATACGTGTCTGTCCAAGCATAAATTCAAGAAACTTTTGACTTTTCAAAGTAATCACATTCATTTCAAAGAGCATCTCAACTTTTATAGATAGTCATTTTGAACAATTGTTAAAGGAAGAAGGTTATATCTTTCTCAAAGTTGATATGTGAGTTTTTACATTAATCAAGTTTATAGTTTAAGTGAGTTCAACACAATCTTAGTTCACTAAAATCTTATGATTTGGCATGCTACTATCAGATAGTGCGGTCATTTGTACTAGGAGACAACAACCAATTTAGTGGGGCGTAAATTTGGCTAAATACCACGTTTTTGTCTCCACCAATCTTTAGATGTTTCTATCCTAATTTTCATATTCATTTGTATTGTGCTTTATGATTATTTTCAAATTGTGCATGATTTAATATAGCAATTAAATCCTTTATTTTCCCCATGTATTTTAGAGCAATCATGTAGGGACAATAATTCAGTCAGGCCATCTCCACCCGATGGCTGGCCAGAGGGCTCGTTTTAGCCCTCTGGCCCTCCAAGATCCTTCAAGATATTAATATTTTAATGAACAGTACATGACCATATTTGCCTCCGTCTCCAACCGAGGGCCAGAGGGCCAGATGGCTCGTTTTAGCCCTGTCACAAAAAACCGTCTCCAACCGAGGGCCAAAACGCCATAAGGCCAAACATAATTTATTATTTAAAAACTACAACTTAAATTCATATTGTTTAATGTTGTTTCATGTTACTTAATTTAATTTAATGTTGTATAATGGCTTAGGAAGTTATAGGAAAAAAATATAATTTAAAAAAATATGAAACAAATTTTGTGAAATAGAAGTTATAGGAAAAAAAAAAGAATTTAAAATAAAATGAAACAAATTTTTTGAAATAGAAGTTATAGGAAAAAAAAAAGAATTTAAAATAAAATGAAACAAATTTTTTGAAATAGAAGTTATAGGAAAAAAAAAAGAATTTAAAATAAAATGAAACAAATTTTGTGAAATAGAAGTTATAGGAAAAAAATGGAATTTTAAAAAAATATGAAACAAATTTTGTAAAATAAAAGTTATAGGAAAAAATAGAAGTTATAAGAAAATTTTTGTAAATAAAAAATAATAATAAAAATGTAAAAAAAAAAAATATATATATATATATTCAAATGCAACGGCTAGTCAGCTAGCCGTTGCATTTGAATTTTTTCTTAAGAATTCATGTCGGTTATAACCGACAGGAAATCCGACACATTCAAAAAAAATTTGGCCAGCCCGGGGCTGGCTGGAAGTGGCCAGCCCTCTAGCCCTTTCCAATTCCGTGGGGCCCTATCAGATTCCATAGCTCTCTGGCCTAGCCCTCGGTTGGAGACGGTTTTCGGGCTATTTTCGGCTCTCTGGCCCTTTAGACCCTTCGACTGGAGATGGCCTTAGAAAAACCTGAAATATCGTGTTAACAATTTTTTCCCCCGCTGGGGGGGGGGTGATTTTTGTGTGTAATAAGTTAGGGAAATGACACATTTTTTTTTTGTGTGTAATAAAATGACATGTGTTTTTTCAAGAAGTGAAAATGTTTTTTTTTTTAACAAAGATATTATCTACACTAAAGGCGGGATGCACGTAGCCTCACAATGTGCTATCAATAATGTGGTTCAAATTCGCCTTTGACAAAAATCGAATCTAAGACCTTACACTTATAAGTGAAGAGGAATACCACTAGACCATAATTCTAAGTGGCAAGAAATGAAAAAGTTTAAATACAAAGATTGCTAGCACTTCAAAATGTAAACTATGCACGAACCCTAGAAAAAGGTCGGGAAAGGCATAGACTAAGGGGTGGTTTGGGAGTGAGGTGCTTAAAAAAAAAGTACCCATGAAAAAAAGCTGTGAGGGTTTTAGGTGTTTGGTAAACTGAAAAAATGGCTTATTTTGGAAGCTGCTGTGAGAATAAGCTGAAATCAAAGGAAAAAGCTGAAGCTGCTATTTGCAGCTTTGGAAAACTGGTTTTTTTTCAAAGCACATGGAGCTACAGTGCTCCTTTAATGAAAATACCCACTATCAGACTGCTTTTTTTTTTTTTTTTTTTTTCCAAAAGCACTTTTACAAAAAAGTTTACCAAACACTCTGCTGATTTATTTCACAGCCGCTTATTCTCATAGCACAATCGCTTATTCTCACAACAACTTTTTTTTCAAAGTACAACAATACCAAACCAGCCCTAAGTCATCCCATCCGTATATTGAACGGGTTGATCTAATAATTGTGTGACCATATATTCTCTACTCAAATAAAGAATGCCTATACAAGCCTGTGATTGAGGACCCAACTCAATTATGGACAGACTATATAAGCCTTTATCTTTACCTCCATGACCTATAGCCTATATAGGGATAAGAGGGAGAAAAAGGGGCAAAAATAAAGCAGAATCAAAGTTGTACTAATAGTACAAGTTGCATTATATATTGTGCCATGCATGCTCAATCTTTATAAACTTCAGACTTTTGGTCTCACTCAGAAACCCACACACAGTTAGTAAACTAATCTCTCTAAATTACTAAGACCATGGCTCTAACCGTGCGTGGTTTCATCGTCATGCCAAAGACCAACATCGTCCAAATTCCCAGTTGCGAGTCCTACCGACATCGACCTGTGAATACGTAAGCGACAATACAATTTAACTTCTTTTGTAAGCACATAATTTGTTTGTTTAATTATCAATATATATTTGCAAGAAATAGAAATCATCATTTATTTGTGAATTATGTTACCAATTATAAGTATGATTGTATTGGATTATATATGTGCAGGCTGCAGATCATGCATCACGACCGTATGTACGCCCGCAGGAATATTAGTCACTCCATAAAGTATGCTGGTTTCATTATAATTTGCATGTACAAGATTGGTAATTACATTTTTGTATTCGATGGAAGTGATTTCCACTCATCCGTTTTCTTTATTTAAACATTCACGGTTATTTCTAGTCTTTTGATGAAACAAATCAAAGGATTGCTAAGAGGCGGAAATAATCAAGAGTGTGCACAAAAATGAAACCTTGTGCGGCAGTCAATTCCCTCGTGAGAATTTTTTTTTCTTTGTTTGGTGTACGTTTATATAATTATGAAGTACTATTCGTTAAAAAATCTACTATAATATTATAGAGAAATTAACGTTTTACTATTTATTTGTTATTGATCTTAAGATGTGGAGGTAAAAGCAGGCCACCGATCAGCAAAGGGGGCGGTGGGAAAATTAATGGGACGACGAAGTTGAGGGAGCGGAATGTTTCTGATCAAATCAGCAGCTCAGAGACTGATCAGAACGATGGCAAGCAAACTAACGGAGATGCCAAGGCTACAACAAGAAAGACTGGGTCTACTGGTTGAGTACTATTCATATAAGTTACTCTTTTTAATTAAGTGATGAGCTGTATGGAGTCTGTGATGGATTTAAGTCTTCTGTCCCTCATAGCTTAGATGTTTGTGTGTTGTGTGTTGTGTTTGTGTTTGTGTTTGTAAGTGTAATTTGGTTAGTGTAAGTGTTTTAGCTTGCAGACATGTTTTATAAATAATGATCAAGCATGTTAAGTGCTTTATGCAGTGGTGGAACTAGAAGTATTTCATTCGTATACACAAATATGAATTTTTTTTTTTCAGTTTAATATTATAACAAAATATTATATATTGATTGATGATACACAAACTAATATGAGGGCGTACGCCACAAGCTACATGATCTAGTTTACCCTTAACAAGACCAACCGTATTCACATCCATGGATACGAAGGAAGATGCTAGAGCAATAGAAGAAGCTTTACACAACTCAATCAAGATTTAAGAGAGATTTAATTTGTTTATCCAAAACATCTCGGAAATGACCAGGAGAGAAAAATCTAGCTTGACTGAGTTTAATGGAAACAACCTATTAGCTAGTTAGTTTCAAAGTCGTAGACATTCTTGGTGTAATTAAACCTCAGTCAATGCAAAACAAATTAAAAGGGGATAAGTATGTCCAAATCTTAACCTTTGAGAAATTATTTAGTAAACAAATTTAGCGGCTGGAATTTTATTGTATTGCAGTTCGGAATAGCTATCAATTATCATCTCTAGCTAAAGAAAATGCCAAAAGCTGGAACGTACAGCTTAATTGTGATATTTTTTTTTTCGAGTGTGAACATGTGGCTTGACTGAATCATGCATTCATACAACCTGTGGGAGACTAGTTTTTTTATTACTAGTGGGCTCAAGAGGGTTAGAGCAGTTCCACTCCTAAACAAATGCGTCAGCACCAGCTTATTTAATCAATTCAGTGAACAATGATAAACCCCAATGAACAGTAATAGGTCAAATGCATCTCCACTCCTAAAAAAATACGCTGGCACAAAGTCTAAAAAATGCGTTGGCACAAACGATCTACACCGCTACAAAATGCGCTGACACCTAGCCCATTTAAAATATTTTATATTTTTTATAAAAGAATAAATATAAATAAAATTGTTTTAATATCAGATAGGATTTTTAATCAATCTCGTCACGCCACGTGTCATTATATGAACGTACTATTTTGTGAATAGATTTCCGCTAAAATTTTCAATCAATCCCGACGTGCCAAGTGTCACTATCTGTTTACAATAATTTAGCCAAGATTACGATAAGATTTTCAACCAATCTTGTCACGCCACGTGTCATTATCCGAACGTATTATTTTGTGGATAAATTTCCGATCAGATTTTCAACCAATCCGACGCGCCACGTGTCACTTATTGTTTACAATAATTTAGCCAAGATTTCGATAAGATTTTCAACCAATCACGTAGTGCCACGTGACATTGTCCAGAACTTCATCATTTCTTTTTTTGTCCATATAAACCCTACATCCCTACATCCATCCTCACACCAAACTCAATCCTTCTTTTTAGCTTAGAATCCTTCTTCATCGTTTTCAAATCTTGAGTTCTTATAATGTCTTCATCAAGAAGAGTGTATAAACAATTTGAGGAGCAACATAAAAAATTGTTGGCACAACATGAAGAATTAGTTAATCTCGACGAAGGTGGAGGTGGAGATGAGGCTTTCGCAATGGAGGAGGATGAGGATAATGACCATAGAAGGTAGATGGCCTCACATTCCCGCATTGTCATGGAAGCTGTGGGTTAGATAGCCAAACCCAGACATGCCGCAAACTTCGATAGAAAAAGGGAAAGATGAGGTAAAGATCTCTTGGAAGATTATTTTATTCCCAACAGCGTATTCCCTGATCATGTTTTTAGACATCGTTTTAGAATGCAACAAAGTTTGTTCGACAAAATCATGAGTGCTATTTGCAACCATGATCCATACTTTGTGCAAAAAGATGATGCTTTTCATGTTCTAGGTCTTCTTCCTGAATAAAAAATTACGGCTGACTTGCGAATGCTTGCATATAGAGCATCTGCAGATCAAGTGGATGAGATCGCGAGGATGAGAAAAACAATTGTTCTGGAGTCCCTGATGCGGTTTTGCTCTGCAATTGAAGCCCTCTACACCAATGAGTACCCCCAGAAACCCACGCCAAGGGACATGTGAAGGCTTCTAAGGAAGGGTGAGATGCGAGGCTTCCCTAACATGATTGGAAGCATCGATTGCATGAACTGGACTTGGAAAAACTGTCTAAGTGCGTGGCAAGGAGCTTATGGCGACAGAAAATGAGCCAAAAGTATAATTTTGAAAGAGGCGGCTTCATTTGATACATGGATTTGGCATGCTTTTTTTGGTGTTCCAGGAGCTCAGAATGACCTAAATGTCCTTACCCAATCTCTAGTGTTTGACGAACTGCTGCAAGGAAAATCGCTGAGATGCACATATTGGGTTAATGGTCATAAATACGACGGACCATACTACATTGCAGACGACATTTACCCGATGAACAACTCAAGAACACGTATCTATTGTGCTCATGACCGGACCAAAGATCCCGTGCAACACGAGTCGTTGGAATGGGATGGACGTTACAATGAATTGATTGTTGAGCGGTACACTTCAGTGTAAGAGCCATACTGGCACATAATCCGCCAGAATGACTTGATGGAACACCAATGGGGATTGCAAAAAGGTGAAGATAATTAAAATGAGCTTGTGGTTGAAGAATAAAGTGTTTTTTTTTAAGTTTATGTAATTTTATTTAGTGTGTTTTTTTTTAAGTTTATTTGGTGAGGTTATGTAAATTTAATTGGTGTTTTTTATTTTTAAGTTTATTTGGTGAGTTTATGTAATCTTATTTAGTGTGTTTTTTTTAAGTTTATTTGGTGAGGTTATGTAAATTTAATTGGTGTTTTTTATTTTTAAGTTTATTTGGTGAGTTTATGTAATATTATTTAGTGTGTTTTTTTTAAGTTTATTTGGTGAGGTTATGTAATTTTATTTGTTGTTTTTTTTTTAAGTTTATTTGGTGAGTTTATGTAATCTTATTTAGTGTGTTTTTTTTTTAAGTTTATTTGGTGAGGTTATGTAATTTTATTTGGTGTTTTTTTTTAAAGTTTATTTGGCGAGTTTATGTAATCTTATTTGATGTGTTTAAATAAAGTACAAAAAATAAATTTGAAATTGCATAAAGTTCTAAAAATAAATAAAAAATTAATTAAAGTACTAATAATAAATAAGAAATTACACAAAGTAGTAATAATAAATAAGAAATTACATCTATTAATAATTTTAAATTAATTTTAACAATTTTTAACAATTTTTTCTGTATGTTTTAACAATTTTTAATTAGTTTTTTTTAATCAATTTTAATTTAGGTAATTAATATGGACCGTTGGATTTGAAAAATATTCAAATCCATCAACCTATACCTTGACACGTGGCCAACGGTCATAATTCTGACCGTTGTGCCTTTTTTTTTTTAAATTTATGGCGGAAAAATGTGGATCGTTGATCTCTGGATCGAACAGTCCAGATCAATTTCAAATTCAAAATTTTTTTACTGTTGGAAATCCAACGGTCTAGAAAACTAGCCATTGGAAATCCAACGGCCTAGAAACGAACATGTGGCCTCCCATCAGATCATCTTAGTGAACCTGCGCTGGTGGGCCACCCCCACTTTTTGCTGTTGGGATGCGCGGCGGCACGCACGTGCACACGCGCCTGGTGCAAAAAAAAATTCAACGCCCTCTGACGCCACGCTGGCGTTAGATGGGCCGGTCCATGCCTCTGTCGATTCTGGGCTAGCATGGAGACCAGCTTGGGCTGGAGTGGGTTGGCTGAGTGCGGGCCTAATGGTTCCCCCGTAGAACTGCTCTAAGGGTTAGGTTGGAAATGAAGCTGTAAAAAAAATTGCCTAGTCAATTTTATTAAAATATTATTATTTTTTATTATAAATATTTTCTTCTTCTTCCTCCTTCAACTCATCTGACTGTCTTTGGTCCCCACGATGCGCCAATTCCTTCACTCCACATCGCCATCGCCCGCAGCTAGTCCTCAGCCTCAACCCCACGTCAGCATCCGCTTCCCCCACCCTTTCGCCGCCGCCTCCACCACCACCGCCTTCTCTCTCCTCCTCTTCCTCCTGGTCGGCTCCGGGTCCGTGTTCTTCGGCACAATCCCACACACCCGCCAAGACGTCGCCGTCAAGCTCATGGACTCCGGGTCGCTCCAGCGCGAGCTCCAGAGTGATTCACCGCTCGTTGTCTCGGTGCTCGAATTCTCCTCCGACGCCATGCTGACGTCAGATAGGCCAGTCCCAAGGTCTGTCGATTTTAGGCCAACCTGTGGACTGGCTTGGGCTGGGTGCCAGTCGATTTCACGGGATGGAGTGAATTGACAGGGTGCCAGCCTGGTTTTTTGACTGGGTGCTGGGCTATTCCACCTCCGGTGGAACTGCTCTTATATAGCTGAAAGTCCAAGAGTTTTCACGCACGTGCTCCTGCATGTGCAAGGCTCAGCGCCTCAAGCTGTTCCAGCAGGTCACGGGTTCAAGTCTAGCACGCAGCACTTTGGGGTTTTTTTTTTCAGCGCTTTCTTTGATACTCTCGTGTCCCAGGTTCGAACCCAGGCGTGTCCACTTCCATTCCCTTTATTTTATTTTTCATTTTATATCATTTTATAGTTTGTTCTGCTTTGTCTTTTGTTTTATTTTCTAGTTTTATTTTTCGTCTTTCTATTTCTAGTCATTTAAGGTGGTTGTTTATTTTTATTTTGTTGTTTTAGTTTATTTTTTATTTTTCACACATTGAGGACAATGTGTGATTTAAGTTTGGGGGTGGGAAATAAGAAATTTTAGGTTTTTAGCTTTTGTGTCAGTTAAAAAATTTCATTATTTTAAGTTAATATCCATGAATTATTTTAAACGTTAGAACAAATAGACATGGTGAAGGTTGATCCCATAATCAAGTCTTTTATATTTATCGTTGCTTAGACACTAATTCATGAGTTATACTTTGAAAATTGCACATTCACACCAACCTGGTTTATGGGGAGTGAGATTGAAACACTTACTTTTAGTCTAAGTGTATTTTAATTTTTGTTCTTAGTAAAGTAAAGTTTAGTATGTGTTACAAATAAAGTAATAATTGTTCCACCCGGGACTTTGCTTAGTAACTGGGTCAATCCTGCCTGATCAACAATGATTCTCGCGTCAAACGATAGAGTCTTGGCATGGGGCATGGTGGTTAGTTAGTTTCGTAGCCTTTTCAGCTCGAGTTAATAAGTCCTTAGAGGTGTTCTGCACCTAGTGCCCTAAAGCCTTTGTGGTTTGAGAGTCATTGACCTAAGGCTCAAATAGAAAGCTTAAGGGAACTAACATTGCACGACCACCACTGTTATTAGAAAAAGAAAAAAAAATCGAAAAAAAATCGAAAAGAGAAATTATATATATATATATATATATATATATATATATATATAATTAGTACATGTGGAATAAAGAGAACGAAATGTAGGGATTTTAGTCGAGTCTCCTTAACCGTGTTGGTTCACTTTTACACCAAGGGAAGTTCATGAATTCTTTTCTAATTGATTCTAAATGGCTTAAACTCTGTGGTCGGATTGGTTGGAACTTTTGGAAAGATGTTCTAAACTTTAACGTTTTCTATGGATTGCAACTTGAAGATGAAAATTTTGTCTTAGTTGAGTTTTAATATAGTTTCTAGTTTGTTAGTTTTTAATTTGTTTTTTTTAGTATTGTTTTGCTTGAGGACAAGCAAAAAGCTAAGTTTGGGGGTATTTGATGAGTTGATTTTATACTATATATTATTCCCTATTCTTGGTATATTTTGGTGAGATTTGATGCTTTGCTATGTGTTTTTAATGTAGGACATGCGAACTTGTTTTGAGCAAAAAGAAATCAAACGGTGAAATTTTTGAGTGATTCCAATTGGAGTGGGTTCATGAATCTGTCAAGAAGATTGTATCAAAATTTCATAATTTTATCCCGAAGAATCTGATCGTGGAAGATTAATTTATGCCCAGCGTGCAGTACTGGCAGATTGGGCTGCAGAGCTTATTTGTGACTTTTGGGCTGGAAGATGATGGATTTTGGACTTGGGGTCTTCTCGGAACTTGAAGAGGAGGTTCTAATCTTTAATTCAAGTCATTTTAGGCCTGTTTTGGAGCCCTGAAGGTCCATAAACGTGACTATTTCTGTGCTAGGCAGATTTCCTAGTCAGAATAGGAATGTAATTCCTAGTTATCCTTTTATTATTTTATTTCCTAATTTTTAGAAAACCTTTTCTATGAGGGTTTTAAGTTGGAGTAGTATAAATAAGGCTTTTTAACCATTAGGGTTTGGGGACACAACCTTAGGAGAGACGCATTATTTTGGAGAACTTCAGACTTTTTACCTACAAGGTGTTTTCAATCCTTTTTCTAGTTAATATATATTTTTTAGTTTTTATTATGATTGTTCGTAACTAGTCCTTTTGCTAGCCGAAGCCACGAGCCTTAGCATGAATATGTAATTTTATTAATTTGCTTATGAATGGATGCATGCTTGCTTTGAATTATTAATCACCGCGATTAAACTATCTAATTGTCTTAATGATTCACGACCATTAGGGTTTTTAGACAAGTAATTTGATACAATTTCTGTTGGAACATCACCCTAAAATTGAAGAGGGCTTTTTGTGATTAGTAATTATAAGTTTACTTAAGGCGAACATCAAGCTCTTAAGGGTTGCATGGTTTTTCAAAATGTTTTTTATTATTTTAAATTCCAAAATCAACATTTTCGAAACTTTGTTATAAATAATTAGCTAAGAATTAGTTTAAATACAAATTATTCAATCCTTGTGGAAAACGACCCAGGTTAAGCTGCTATACTACGATAACTTTGTACTCTTGCAAGTATTTTTAAGTGTTTTTATCCATACTTTTGCAGGTGGTAAAAATCTCTATCAGTAAGTGTAATTTGGTTAGTGCAAGTGTTTTAACTTGCAGACATGTTTTATAAATAATGATCAAGCATGTTAAGTGTTTTATGCAGCAGTACTATAAGTATTTTATTCGTATGCACAAATATAAGGGTTTTTTATTTTTATTTTTTTCATTCAATATTATAGCAAAATCTTATATACTGATTGATGATGCGATGCAAACTTATAAGTGGGCTTGGAGCTTGTGTGCCTTGTATATATTGAAACCCCAGATTAATATACCCAGAGTAATGAATAAGAAAGAGAATAATAACATGACTCATAACTTACTTCTTGACACAACAAATTAACAAAGAATGAGTAACTTACCTAAAAATTAAAACAAAGCAATTAATATATGTCAGCAACTGCATTTCATTCTCGAAATATATGAGAAAAAGAGCCAGAATTAAAACAAGAGATCATATTAGAAGAGTTATCCTCAAGCCATATATTTTGCTCACCCTGCCCGTGAGCCAAATCCATAAAAAAGATAAATACATGAACCGCCACATAAAATAAGTATGATGCGCAAAGCTATGGAAGAAAGCGCTGAGAAAATAACCCGCACAATCTTGAAAAACCCCGCCACAAGCTGGAAGACCTGTGTTACCCTTAGCAAGCCCAACTGTATTCACACCTATGGATACGAAGGAAGAGGTGAAAGAACTAGAGCAATAGAGAAAACTTTACACAACTCAATCGAGATCTAAGAGAGACTAAAATTTGTTTATACAAAACATCGCGGGCATGCCCAAGAGAGAAAAATCTAGCTTGACTGATCCAAGCCAAACTAGGACAACAAGGGCGTGGAAAAGGAGGCACATTCTCAAATTTCACTTTATTATCCATTTTTAGGTAACTGTGAATAAGAAAAATCCAACAGCCATCTAAACAGTATGAAGTTGTGGAGAAAACAACTTCGCTTGACACAAAAGCAAGTCAGAAATTTGATATGTAGAATTTAACAGTGTGTAGTTTGTAGTTCCTACAACGGTTTTATTTTGCAAGTCAAATTTTGGGTTGTATAAGGAGTCCAACTTATCCAAGATGCAATTTTTAGCTTTGAGTAAATTGTAGCTATAGTCCATTTACTTTAACTCAATTGGAGCAATGCTACCTCAACTAAAAATCAATTACCATTGATCCCTCAACTCATCAAAACGTGCAGCTATGGTCCCTCAACTAAAAATTCATTACCATTGGTCCCTTAACTTTAATTCAACTGGAGAAATGGTCCCTTAATTTTAACCCAATTGTAGCAATGGTTCTTCCAACATAACTCGTTTTGACAAAATTTTTGACGTAGTTGACAAAAATGACCATAATTACACACTTTGATGAGTTGATGGACCCTAATTATATAAATGGTTATTCCAACATAACTTATTTTGACAAAATTTTGACCAAATTGATGAAAATGACTATAGCTACACATTTTGATAAGTTGAGGGACCAATAGTAATGGATTTTTAGTTGAGGGATCATTGCTCCAATTTGATTAAAGTTGAGGAACCATTGCTATTAGGTTTACATGTTTGCGACGACAAAGTGAACAAGTCGAGTACGGATTGAGCATAATCTCACACGATTGTCGTGTAACATGATATATATATATGATCATCTAACAAGCTGTAAAACACAAACTATGTTTTGTATTCACATGTTAGTCCTCCCTTAATGTTTTTTCCCTGTTAATTTGATGCTTGAGGACCTTGAACATCCTAACTTTTAATCTTTCAAGATTTTCTTGTTTTGTGCCTTTTTATTGATTCATTTGTTCTATGTGGTCAAAATGGTGTTTATCTAAAGAGTGATTAGTTCTCCTCCTTTTATTTTGGCTAGACCTTCATTTACCTCCTAAACTAGCACACCGTTGTTCACTCACCAATCAAACTATTTCTTCTATCAATTTTTTCTCGAACTAGCATGATTTAGCCAATATACCACTAACGTTTTTTTTTTTTGAGAGAAACGATAAAATTTCATTAACGTTAGATGACCTGAGAGTCATGCGACTCACTTTTGAGGTATGAAGTCTACACTAAAACGGTGCCCCTTAGGTTTTGCCTCTCCAACTCTTTACAATGGTCTAAAAGAATGTTTTTTCTTCAATGTTCCATTGTGAAGAGATTGAAGGACGAGTTCACCCTCAAAAGTAATTCATGCTAGTTCATCGATTTTATTGACAGTAAAAATAACTCGTGGATTAAATTGGTTATATCATGCTAGTCTATAAGGATAAATCAGTTCACTCTTTTCTTTTAATGCGTTGACGTGTTTTTTAAAAGTGAGTTATTAATGATATGCTTAGCGAACTGCATAAATTTTCAATGTTTGGTTTATATTTTTTATGTGACCAAATAGATTAAATTAAAGTAAAAATTTAAAGAGTAAAAAAATAACAAGAAAACTGAAAATATAACAAATCAAAACTTGAAAAAGAGTCTGATAGAACGACTCCCCATCCCCTCTGATACACGAGCAAAGAAACCCCAATTACTAAATTGTCCATGTAATTTAGTTGGATTTTCACTTTCATTATTATTTTTTTTTTTTTTTTTTTTTTTTGCATTTCTATCATTGCAGTTTACTAGTTTGGTAGTGTTTTAATTTGAGTGGTGATATTCCCACCCCGGTGTCTTATTTCCCCACCCACCATTTAATGAAAATGTTAATAACATATTTATCCTTTTAAAAGAAGACTCTTAAACCCATATTTAATTCAGTATTAAAATAATAAATAAATAATGGTGGGTGGGGTGTGATATCTTTGGTGGAAAGAGGTTGGGAAAGATTTGGGTTAGAATCGACGGAAAGGTTGGAGGAAGGAATGGGCGTGTGCTAGATGAAGGCGAGAAACTTCAATAGAGAAAAAAGAGAATTGGGTGTGAGATCTGCGGTTTTGACAAAAAAAGGAGGAAGAAGAGTGGTTTGGGGATCCGGGGTTTTTGCGGCATTAGGTGTGAAGGAGATGATGAATGTCTAGGTCTTAGGGCTTGCATTTTCTTTCATTTTTTATATTTTTATTTATTTATTTATAATATTATTTAAAGATATATCAGAGTTATTTAAAAAAATATATATTATGGTTATTTTGGGAATAATGGTGGGTGGGGAAATAACATTTTACTTTTTTAATTTTCTATGGTGGGTGAGATTATCATGTGGGTGGGAAAATAGGACACTGTGGTGGGTCTAGTAGCACTCTTTAATTTAATTCAATATGTTATTTTTCAGTCCAACTTGAAAGGCGGAATTTAATTTGCCACATTTGACCGATTGGACTAATTAAAATGAAGGGGTTTTTTTTTATCACAAATGATCCATGACATTGACCAAACTCATCATTTTGGTGCCTCACTTTTAAAATCAATCAATGTTGTCCCTGACATTCATCACTGCACATCAATTGGTCATTCCGTTTAGATTCCGTCAACTACTTTTGTTAGTTTACATGTGGGACTCACAAATCCAATAAAATGGTGACACGTGAATTACACAAAAGAAGGGTTTTTATCACAAATGGTCCCTGACATTGATCAAACTCTTCGTTTTGGTCTCTGAGTTTCAAAAATCAATAAATTTAGTCACTGACTTTCACTACTGCACATCAATTTAGTCATTCTGTCAATATTTTTTGTTAGTGTGATAATATGGTCCCACTGGTCCAATCATATGGCGCCACATGGATTAATTATTAAAAAAAAATTAAGATTTAAAACTAAAAGTACTATAAGAAATTAAAAACTAAAACTAAAAGAAAAAAAAAGACATCATCGTCTTCATTTAGGTATGCTCAAAAGAAAAGGAACGCACCATGACACCACTAAAGCTCTTGTCCTCCATGAACTCACTTATCGTTCTCTCTAGTTGGTAATAATCCTATCAAATTTGAATTGAAATTAGATTCGATTTTATCGAATTTAGATTGAATCTTATTTTCCAATCGGGATTATGGGATGCGAGAGAAATGTCAGCGCGGAATACTAGCCAGTTGGTTCACTCTAAAAAAAAATTAGTTTCTTATAGTTAATCCACTTGGCACCATATGATTGGACTAGTGGGACCACATCAGCACACTAACAAAAAAATATTGACGAAATTTTAATGGAAAGACTCTATTGATGTGCGATAGTGAAAGTCAGGGACCAAATTTATTGATTTTTTGAAACTCAGGGACCATAATGAAGAGTTTGATCAATGTCAGGGACCATTTGCGATAAAAACCATTCTTTTGTATAATCCACGTGTCACCATTTTATTGGATTTATGGATCCCACATACAAACTAACAGAATAATTGACAGAATCTAAACGGAATGACCAAATTGATGTGTGGTAGTGAATGTCAGGGACAACATTGATTGATTTTGAAAGTGAGGGACCAAAATGATAAGTTTGGTCAATCTCATGGACTATTTGTGATAAAAACTCAAAATGAAATTACATGTACGAATGCGCAACATATAAAACCATAAGAACTGAAATAAAAATTCTAGTGAAGTTCGGGGACTATTGGGGGAATTTAGAGAGTAATAAAATCGGCGTCTTTTTTTCCCCTAAAGGCAAAGTGGAAAGGCGGGATGTGCAGGGCCTCAGAAGTGAGAACTAGGGGTGGGTTCAAAAAACCGAAAACCGAAAAAAACCGAAACCGAATCGGACCGAAGCCGAAAAAAACCGAACCGAAACTCTCAAACCGAACCGAACCGAATCTGCCCAGTTCGGTTTCGATTTTTGAGGTTCGAAAACCGAACCGAACCGATATATATATTTAATTTTTTTTTTCAATGTTTATAAATAGTTTAGTCATACAATTATAACAAAACAGAACTTGTTGTGAAGTTGGTTTTAGTGAAACTTTCCAAGCTGGTGGAGCGCATGGGTTCGAAACCTCTTCATGCCCCCCGGATTTTGGAGATTTTTTTTAATTTTTATAACCAAATCAACAAAACCCTAGCAGCCACACTTTTTCTATTTGTAATTGTCATTCCCCTCATCTCTCTCTCTCTCTCGTTCCCTAGCGCAGCCACACCTCCAGACTTCTTCCATGCCTCCAATTTCTCCCTCTTCTCTCTCTCGTCCCCTCTTCTCTCTCAGTCCTCCCTCTGGCTCCAACACCGATCCCCATGGCTGCGAGCGTGCAGACCCTGCAGCAACCCTTCTTCTCTCTCAGTCCTCCCTCTGCCTCCAGCACACCCATCCCCATGGCTGCGAGCGTGGTAACCCTGCAGCAACCCCTTTTCTCTCTCAGTCCTCCCTCTGGCTCCAGCACCCATCCCCATGGCTACGAGCGTTCTGACCATGTGGCATCCCCTATTCTCTCACAATCAAAAGGTATTCAATTTTAGGGATTTAGGAAGAGTAACTTAGGGTTTTCTAGATTTAGGGATTTTGGGTTATTGATTTGCTGTTAGTGTATGCGATTCAATATTTAGATTTTGTGCTATTCGTGAAGATGTCGTAAATGGTTTGTGATTGATTTCTTTAATTTTTGTTGTGTTGTGTTGTGTTTGTCTTTTCGATATGTCCCTTCCATCGGGGTTTCAAATTTTGATGGAGTCAATTGTAAGTCGATTATTTTGTGTTCAAGTGCTTGCATGTTGTGTTCATGTTTTGTCAGGGAGTCATGTCTACAGATGCTACGGGTCTGTTGCTTGCTCGTGAGCCTCGTGGGAGACTGGTTCTATGCGAGCTGTAATTGCTTAAGTTTCACCTTAGCAACCTTTCAGCATTATGACTTTCTAAGGACACACTTGAATTCAAAGGTCACTTCCTAATCCACCATAGTGCAAACTCACTCTTGGTTATGTGTAGCCACTTCAAACTTGAGTATGTAACTCAGTGAGAAGTGAGAACTAAAATGATCTTCAAGCAACCAGCACATACTTGAATATGTACTTGACCATCTCAAATCATTCATCTCATATGCAGGACTATGAAGTGCCTGTAAAAGTATCATGTTTCGTTGTTTGATTCAAACAACACGACAATGTGGAAGCCTAGTACCTCACACACGTCAAGCACACAGCTAAAGCCCTAGGAAGGTTTAACTAGATGCTATGTTGCACGCCTTTACATCATGTTCTTTTTTTTTTTTTTATTTGTATGTAGAAATGGCAAGTGGAAGCTCAAAGAAAGGTGCTATGTTGCCTCCTAGGCCGCCTATGCGTTGAGCTTGAGCTTGAAGACTTGGAAGATTTTATTTGTGCAAGACATGAAGTGATGAAACCTTGAAGGTTTATTTGACTTGTGTGATGTTTAAATTTGGACTTTTTGAAGACTTAAACTTTGATGTTTAATTTGGACTTTTTGAAGACTTCAACTTGATTGATGATTGATTTTATTTCTAGTTGGACTTTAAATGTTTATTTTCATTTTTTGAAGACTTTTAGTTTTATGAGACTTTATGTTTTTAGATTAATTAGTAAGTAGTAACTTCCCTCATGAATATTGAAAAACCGTCCTGGAGAGATGGAAACATGTCATATTTTCTATTTCTATCTTATGTTGTGGTTGTTTTGCATGTTTTGGAGAAAAAAAAAAAAAAAAAAACCGAAAAAAACCGAAACCGAACCGGAAAAATCGAACCGAAAAAAACCGAAAAAAATTTGGGCCGAACCGAAATTTCGGTTCGGTTTCGGTTTTGGCAAAAAACCGAACCGATAAGAACCGAACCCAGCCCTAGTGAGAACCCAAACCAAAGCTTCTTGAAAGAGTGTGAGTTTGTAGCACAAGTGGTGGAAATGCAGTCGTTTTGGATGCAATTGAGCTTCGCAATTTCTTGATTTCCGAAGATTTGAGGTACCTTTCTTCTTCATAAGCCTTTCTTTTTACTTCCTTATCGTCTGTTTGGTTACCGAGAAAAAAAAAGAAAAATGAGAAATGGTTAAAAGAAAATTCCCAAATTGAATTCAGTTCCTAGGTTTGTTGCGTCGATTATATTACTTTTGGGTTCTTTCGCTTTTGGGTCTGTTTATTTCAATTAGGAAGTAGAATTTCATGGGTTGATTGCTAGAAAAATTCATTTTTTGAAGAAATTTACAGGGAAATAAAACCGGGTTCCATGTTAAAGGTCGAAGGCATGGTTACAGATAGGATTAGCAAGTTGCCAGATTCACTTCTTTCTCACATACTCTCCTTTGTTCCCACAAAATATGCTATGAGGACCTAAATGATGGAAGATGATATGGGCTTCTGTCCCTAATCTTGATTTCTTATTCGAAGAAATGTCTAGTGTCTAGTACCTGGAAAGACAAGTATTACTCCTTCATCGTGTACTTCTCCATAATTGCAGGTGCTCGGTTAAAAACGCAATCCTCGTCTTCCCCAAAATGACGACAGATATCAAAACTGCCTTTAACCAGCGATTGTACATTTTCTAACGAATAGTTTGGCAAATAGTCATGCTTGTAGTTAGGACCATCACCAACAAAGTCATCATCACAAATCAAGTTCATTCTTAACTTCTTAAGTTTAGGTGCAGCAATCTTAAAAGTGAAAGCCATATCACCTGAAATTGTATCTGAAATAATTCCATCAATGGATAAATCTTCTTGTATTGCTCCATTCGCATTGCCACTAGCAATAATGTTGTTGAGCTCAATCTTTGTGTTAAAGCGCTTTATACTGATGATGATAATTTCCCCAAGTTGGAGTTGCCTCAATGTGTTTTCATAAGCGAAACGCTGGTGGGTTTGAAGGTGAAGTCAAATTGTATTACCTATGTTCCTCCGACATCAGGCTGTTTTTCAAGTCTCAAGTTCCTTGATGTCAAAGTTGTATGTCTTCATGGCGGTGTTAGCGTTTGATAAAGTAAATTCTATGGAAGAAGAGAAGATGAAAATGCTTAGAGAGAAGAACAGGGAGAGAAGAACGTGGGTGTTGCTTCTTCTACAAAGTCACAGAGGAATAACTTTGTTTTCATTAATTGTCTCACACTCTCTCACTTGCACACAACGTGCAAAGAGAGATATATGGCTTTTACAAAACTGAGCTGGATTAGAAAGGATCTCAGCCACACATTTAGCCAATAGCTAAGATCATCACATATGGCACTCATGGCCTTTTATATCTATATACCCTCTCACTTAGTATTTAACATAAGTGTATACACATATTAACATCACAACTTATTTCTAATCAGCTTTTAGACTTATACTTCAACACTCCCCTTTAAGTCTAAAGCTGATATGACTCCTAGCTTGTCTCTGAGATAGTTAAACCTTTCTTTTGGTAAAGCTTTGGTAAAGATGTCTGCTACTTGCTATTTGGTAGGACAATAGATCAAATCGACTATTCCTTGCTGCAGAGCATCTTTGATGAAATGGTATCTCCTATTGATGTGTTTTGTCCGCTGATGGAACACTGGATTCTTAGTGATTGAGATTGCAGATGTATTGTCACACTGCAGAGGAGTTGCTTCTGTTTGTAGTTCTCCAAAATCCTCCAAAACAAATCTGAGCCAAATAGCCTGAGCTGTGGCTTCCGAGGCACTTATGTACTCTGCTTCTGCAGTGGAAAGAGCAACACAGCTTTGCTTCACAGAGGCCCATGAGAACACTCCACTTCCAAAAGAAAAAGCATATCCTGAGGTGCTTTTGCTGTCTTCAATTGATCCTCCCCAATCACTATCACAAAATCCAACCAAAACTGCCTTCTTACCTTTCACATACTTCAAACCATAATCCAGTGTCCCTTTGACATATCTGAGCACTCTCTTGGCTGTTCCATAGTGCTTATTTGTAGGACAATGCATATATCTAGCTAGTAAACTAGCTGCATACATCACATCTGGCCTTGTAGCAGTAAGATACAACAAACTCCCCACAATCTTTCTATATTGCTCTTCATTTGCTGCACCACTTCCATCATCTCTGCTTAGCTTTTCAGTAGCAACTAGAGGTATAGAGACAGATTTACATTCCCTCAATCCAAACTTATCCAACAGGGAATAGGCATACTTCTTTTGATGAATGAAGATGCTAGATTCTGTTTGAATCACCCCCATCCCCAGGAAATGGTGAAGAAGGCCCAAGTCAGACATCTCATACTTCTCCTTCATATCTTCTTTGAACTCATCCAGCATATATTGATTGTTTCCAGTATACACAATATCATCCACATATATGGAGACTATTAGTATATCTTTTTCTCCCCTTGTCTTAGTGTAGAGAGTTGCTTCACTTAAGCTTTTCTCAAACCCACACTTAGCAAAATAACTGTCAATCTCTCCATACCAGGCCCTAGGCGCCTGTTTCAAGCCATAAAGAGCCTTGTGCAATTTGTACACCTTATCTTCCTTGCCATTAATCACAAACCCTTCAGGTTGATCAACATATACTTCTTCCTGCAATATTCCATTTAAGAAAGCAGACTTAACATCTAATTGAAATAGCTTCCAGCTTCTGTGTGCAGCAAGTGCAATCAGTGTTCTGATGGTGTCCAATCTGGCAACTGGAGCAAAAGTCTCATTGTAATCGAGTCCTAGTTTCTGCACATATCCTTTAGCAACCAGCCTTGCCTTGTTCTTTTGTACTGAGCCATCCAAATTCAATTTGGTTTTGAACACCCATTTCACACAAATAACCTGTTTATCACTTGGTCTGTCTACAAGCTTCCAAGTCTCATTTTTCTCAATCATGGATAATTCTTCTTCCATAGCTTTTATCCAAGCTTTATCTTGTGCAGCTTCCTCATACTTTTCTGGCTCCACAATACAAAGATTGCATTGTGCCATAATGTCACTTATGTTTCTCCATTTCACTGGAGTATGATCATAAGGCTGAGAGATCTTTACAGATTCATGAGTGCTGCTATCTTGTTCTTCAGTATGAGAGGAAATAGAAGAACTGGAGGCACTACCTTCAAACTCACTCAATTCATGTGAATTCTGAATGTAGGTTACAGCAATAGGATTCTCTGAATTTTCGTTCCAATTCCAGATTATAGTTTCATCAAACAGCACATCTCTTGACAAGATTAGCTTCTTAGTGCATGGATCAAACACTCTGTATCCCTTCTCACATGTAGCATATCCAACAAACACACATTTGACACTCTTAGCATCTAGCTTCTGTCTCATCTCAGATGGTATATGCACATAACAGATTGATCCAAACACTTTTAGATGACCAATTCCTGGTTTTCTGCCACTGTAGGCCTCAAATGGTGTTTGATTATCAAGTGCTCTTGTAGGTGATCTGTTTAGAATGTACACTGCCGTGTGTACTGCTTCTGCCCATAGAAAGTATGGCAAGCTTTTATCATGAAGCATTGCTTTGGCCATTTCTACAACTGTTCTATTCTTCCTCTCCACTACTCCATTTTGCTGTGGAGTATAAGCAATAGACATTTGTCTTTGTATTCCTTCAGTCTCTAAGAATTGATTGAATTCATTTGATACAAACTCACCTCCTTTGTCACTTCTTAAACACTTTACTTTGAAACCACTCTGTAATTCTACCATTGCTCTAAACTTCTTGAAACAAGTTAGAGCCTCAGATTTCTGTCTTAGGAAATAAACCCATGACATTCTTGTACAATCATCAACTAGAAGCATGAAATACTTATTCCCAGCAATTGATTCATTTTGCATAGGACCACACAGATCAGTGTGCACAAGCTCCAGTGGACTACTTGCTCTCCAAGCTTTCTCTTTTGGAAACTAATCACGATGTTGTTTCCCAAACTGGCATCCATCACATACACCATCAACATTGTCAATATGTGGAAGACCATGTACCATTTCATTCTCTCTGAGTTGTTTAAGACTTCTGAGATTTAGATGTCCTAATCTCTTGTGCCAAATCCAAGTAGAACTTGAATCAATGCTAGCTTTCAGAGCAAGTTGACTGTTTTTCCACAAAGAAAGAGGATAACATCTGTTTTCCTTCTTCTTAACTTTGATGACAAGATTATCAAGAGAGGGTCCATCAAATATACTACACATGCCTCATCCAAACAAGAGATAGTATCCATGCTCATCCATTTGTCCCACACTGAGCAGATTTTCTTTCAATCCTGGCAAGTGCATAACCTCCCTAATGTACTTCTTCCCTCTGTTAGTGTCAATTTCCAAAGAACCCATTCCAGCAACATTTACTAATGCCCCAGTAGGCATTTGAACCTTTCCAGCAACATTAGTTCTTATATTGACAAGAAGATCTGCATTCCCTGTCATATGGTTGCTGCACCCGCTATCAATATACCAGTCTCCATTTATTTTGTTTTCAGAAATTGCACTATTGGCATAGAACAGATTTCCAGTGACTTCTGTTTGATTGGCACAGTTTGCCTTTTGAATGACCTTGCTTGATGTGCATTCCCTGGCCCAATGACCAAACTTATCACAATTATAGCATTTGACCTTCCCCTTATATCTACACTCACCAAAATGGAACTTAGAGCATACTCTACACTGTGGTTTAGTACCCTCCTGACCCATTGACTGTGACTGATAAGAGTTTGATGCAGGACTATTGAAAGATTTCTGTTGAAACCGAGGCTTTGAATCCCATTTCTTTTCCTTAGAACTCCAATTCTTCTTAAATTTAGATGGACCAGATTTAGTCTCACTCCTATTTTGCCCTTTTGGACTCACTGAGAATGATGCAAATGCCTTCTCAGTGATATCAACATTATGTAGATCGAACCGTTGCTCTTGACTCTTCAAGATTGCAACTACTTCCTGCAATTCTACAGTCTCTAGACACTTTGTGTTTTCTATAACCAAGCAAATAGAATCATACGGTTTACTCAGACTAATTAGAACCTTCTGCACAAGTCTCTCATTAGAAAGAGATTCACCAAATGTTCTCATCTGATTAATTAGTTCATTCAGTCTTGTAAGATAACTAGATAGGGACTCATCATCTCGCATTCTAGCATACTCAAATTCCCGTCTAAGATTCTGAAGTTTTACAGATCTAACCTGATCAGCACCATGGTATTCGCCGAATAAGAGATCCCATGCCATCTTAGCTGAATCAGCATTAGCAATCCGAGGGAAAATCTGATCAGATACTGCATTTTGAATGATTCCTAGAGCCTTTGCATCCTTCATGAACACAGCAGTCATTTCTTCATCGACTGCATCGTCCGATGACCCTTCAGCTTCCTTCTTCTTCTTCGAGGCAGGGGTTGTAATCCCTTTGTCCACCAGATTCCATAACCCAAGCGATTTAAAGATTGTTACCATCTTAATCCGCCAGAACTCGTAGTTCTCACCGGAGAAAATTGGAGTTCTCACCTCCGAGCTTCCAGATCCAGACATCTTGGTCCGACTATTGCTTTCTTTCCTCAAATGAAACTTCGGCGACCTTCACCGAGCTTTGACTTAGCCCAGTGACTTCACAGCTTCACGCCCAGATTTAGTTGATCGAAAACGGCTCTGAGGCCATGTTAGCGTTTGATAAAGTAAATTCTATGGAAGAAGAGAAGATGAAAATGCTTAGAGAGAAGAACAGGGAGAGAAGAACGTGGGTGTTGCTTCTTCTACAAAGTCACAGAGGAATAACTTTGTTTTCATTAATTGTCTCACACTCTCTCACTTGCACACAACGTGCAAAGAGAGATATATGGCTTTTACAAAACTGAGCTGGATTAGAAAGGATCTCAGCCACACATTTAGCCAATAGCTAAGATCATCACATATGGCACTCATGGCCTTTTATATCTATATACCCTCTCACTTAGTATTTAACATAAGTGCATACACATATTAACATCACAACTTATTTCTAATCAGCTTTTAGACTTATACTTCAACAGGCGGCTCAATGGAAAAGCTTTTTACATGTTGCCCTATACTAGAAGATTTATCCATTGATGGAATTATTTCAGATACAATTTCAGGTGATATGGCTTTCACTTTTAAGATTGTTGCGCCTAAACTTAAGAAGTTAAGAATGAACTTGATTTGTGATGATGACTTTGTTGGTGATGGTCCTAACTACAATATTTTTATTAACGGCCCAAAGCTTGAAAACCTTGACATCAAGCATGATTATTTGCCAAACTATTCATTTGAAAATGTATAATCGCTAGTCAAAGACAATCTTGATATTTGTCGTCATTTTGGGGAAGATGAGGATTACGTTTTTAACCGAGCACCTGCACTTCTGGAGCCATTTTCCAAAGTTAAATATCTGTCTATTTCAGTTCATTCTCTTAAGGTAAGAATCTGCCTTAACTCGTTTGTTTTACTGTTTGTTCTCTTCATTTGTAAAGTGTGTGCTTGTTTCCCCCATTAAATTCTAAACTGCACGAGGGAAAGAATTAAAGTATTTCTTCCATTTTGCCAATTTATGATATGAAATAGCATATAATGCATCATGAGTTTATACTCGGATCACATTCATAAATTTCAGGACCAAGATTGTGTTGATGAATACAAGACGCATCAAAGTTACTTAGAAGATTTCTTATACTCGGAGGAGCGATGGAGTACACCAGATGTTGTGCCTATATGTCTGATATCACACCTCCAGACTATCACTTTCAGGGGATTCAACCGGCACGAGAGGAAAGTTGCAGCATATTTGTCAGAGAACGGTGAAGCTTTGAAGAAGATGACTATTCAAAATAAGTTTTACACAGAGATGAAGTAGAAAAAGGGTTCCAGGGATTGTTGAGTTGAATTGATCTAAAATGAAATGTTTAACTTTTACAAAGTTGGTATTTTGTAAGTCAAATATCGGGTTTTAATATGGATTCTGTTAACAAAGTTTAGATGGATTTTGTTCATTTTGATGGATTGCACATTTCTTAATCTCTATGATTCTTTGTAGTGTGTGTTTGTTTCTGTAAATGCGCTGCTATTGGATGTCTAAAGGGAGCGATCAACTGGCATGCCTTGCAAACTATAGGCATTATACATTGGTGATATCTGGTCGATATTTTGTCGTAAGTGTTAAGAAATGTTGAAGAAATATCAGTTTTGACAGTATCAACTTCCCAAACATTCAAGGGGTGTTTTATTTTGCGAAAATTGGAGTCATCACATAGACTATTGTCTACGTGCAAATACCATCTAAGGAATTTTATTCCGCTATTTATCGCTCATACTCCTCTTTTAGTGTGAATAAATCATCTTCGTCAATTTCAATTAGAAACAGACCATAGCAAGCGTGTTTATTTATTTATTTTTATTTGCAAGTACTTTCTCAAAATTCTGAAAAGCTAACACCGGAGCGGTACAAAGTTTTTCTTTGTTCAGGGCAAAGCTTTGTTCTTGTTCCTTTCCCCAATGGAACTTGCCTTTCTTCAAACACTTTGTGAAGGTGCGATGATGGTGCTGAAATGCTGCACAAATATCCAATAAAGAAGTAGCTAGTCCATAGAAACTTCTTCCGTCAGAGATGGACTTCAGAATTGGCGAATTTCGGATGGCCTTGATCTTCTCATCATCCATCTGAGTGGCATTCTTACCAACAACAAATTCCAGAAATAGCAATTTATTTGTACAAATATGCATTTCTTAAGATTCGTATACAATTGATTTTCTTTCGACACGCTCAAAACTTGTCTCAAATGCATCACGTGTTCTTCTTTGGTCTTTGTATAGATTAAAATGTTATCAAAATAAACCACAACAAAGAGACCGATAAAGGGATGAAGAACTTGATTCATAAGCCTCGTGAAAGAACTCAACGCATTAGACAGTCTAAACAGTATCATTAGCCACGCAAACAATCCATCCTTACTCTTGAACGCCGTTTTCCACTAAACTTTCATTCACCACCTCCTTTTATTTTGGCTAGACTTTCATTTACCCCTAAACTAGCACACTATTGTTAATTCACCAATCGAAATGTCTCCTGTCAATTATTTTCCCGCACTAGCACGAGATTTAGCCAATTTACCACTAATGTCAAATCATTTGAGTGTCATGCCACTCGATTTTGAGGGCATGACATCTACACTAAAACGGTGCTCCATATTTTTTGCCTCTTCAACTCTTCACAATGGTCTAAAACATATTTTCTTCTTCAATGTTTCATTGTGAAGAGGTTGAAATACGAATTCACCCCTCAAAAGTAATTACATACTTTCACATGCATGATCTAAAGGGCGGAAATTAGCTAATTAATGCTAAGTTCATCGAGTAAATCGGCAGAAAAAAATCTTTCATAGATTAAATTGATCATATCGTGCCTTTTTATTTTTTATTTTTTTTAACATTGTCAACATCTCCAAGAAAACTCAATTCTACAGCTTAACAGTCTAAAACCCAATCCATTTTTCAGAAATGGAATCATAATCCCTTTTCGAAACCCAAAAAAGAAGAAAATCTAGCCGATTACAAAATGATTCAACACAATGTGGTGACCAAAATTTCCTTATTCCCAGCCGGTAGGAGCGGGAACTCCACCTTCAACAATGAGGGCAGTAGCCAGAGCCTGTGGTGGTGGAACCGCCGAATCCCATCCATCTGCTACTATTGGTGCTGCTTCTACGGTCCAGCCAGGAGCTGCAGGGATGGGTGCAGATGCATCCGTTGGCCACTGAGCATCAGATATTTGGGCAGACCAATCACCGCCTACAGGTGCAGAGAAATCGTTTCCGTACTCGATCGCTGCAGTTTCTTCTTCCTTTTCCTTGGCCTCCTCAGGCTCTCTATAGAAGAATAGATCAACCATAACATCCCACTTGTGACTGGGCAGGAGTGAACCACGCATTTGCAAGACCATCCTTGTTGGAGCCAGAAAAGACATCCTATGCTGTGCTTGCCCTTGTTATTGGCTGGGATGCCAATATCAACATAACGCATAGGAGAATCGGTGTCACAGAAAGCAATGGTGGGAATGTTTCCGAGAGCAGCTTCCTTAATAGGCTGGCTGTCAGTTCGTGGATCGGTCAAAATGAGAAGACGGGGTTCATTAAATGATGTCTGAAGCTGATTGGTAAAAGTACCAGGAGTGTGCCTGCCAGCAATTGCATTGGCACCAGTGTGCTGAGCAAATTTCAGTACAACCCTCTGACCGTATGGCCTTGCGGATTGCACAATGATATCCTTTGGGTTTTCAATCGCAACAATCACTCTGGCTGCCAGCTACAGCTTGTCCCATGTTTTCCCAAGATTAATGATATAGATTCCATCGTTGCGTCTCTTGAAGACGTATCTTTCCATCTGAAAGTCGCAGATTTTGGTGCCCACATGGACTTCGGCGGCCAACATCATCTGAATGCCAGCCTCCTTCTGAGAGAGCTGACGCGGTGCTGCGGCGGTGGTAGCCATCATTGAGACTTCAACAGATAGAGGGGGAAGATGAGCCTCAGGCCGGTTTTCTATGCGAGAGTGAGACGAGGCTGCCTGATCATATCATGTTAGTCTAGAAGAATAAATGATAATTAACTCTTTTCTTTTAAAGTGTTGATTTGGTTTTCTAAATTGAGTAACTAGTGGTATGCTTAGCGATCTGCTTTAAGTTCTCGATGTTTGGTCGATATTTTACTGATGTGATATTTTATTTACGTGGTTTTTATTTCAATTATTGTCTAATACGTGTTTATAAACTTAACTTTTCTTAATTTTATTTTCTTTAACTTAATATGTGTTGGACAATGATTGATATGCAATAGACAAGCCACACTTATTTTGAGTGCAGAATATTTAGTCTCGTATATCAGAGGGGATGGGAGGTCATTCTTTCGGTATGGAGCCTCGCCTAATCTTTAATAGCAGTCTTGTAATCATTCTTATTCAGTATTTATAATAGGGTAAGGGCATGGTCTAAAATGTCGATATTATCTGCGAAATATCGCCGATAATATCGTTTTTGTGAGAGAGCGATATTTTGACACTTATCCACCTAATTATCGTCAAATATCGCGACATTATCGATAGTATCGTGATATTATCTATAATATCGCGATATTGTCTATAATATCGCGATATTATCTATAATATCGATAATATCGCTCCACCTTCATAACAGGCCTAAGGCCCGAGGGTTATGGGAAACGGCCTGAAAGGCCTGCGCTCGTCAGGAACCAACAAGGAAGAACAGAGAAGAACGTCAGAGCTTCTACAGCTCCGGCCGACTGCAACCTACCACCCTAGACCCCGATCTAGGTACCAAACGAAATCACAAGGCGAGAGGGTTTGGGTTTGATTTATCAAACTTGAGGTTGATGGGTTTGATCTTTTGGTTTCGAGTTATGGCAGCAGAATGGAGGGTGGGGTTTGATTATTGGATTTGAGAGAGCAAGGCTGGGCTCGGTGTGGTTTGATGTGAGGAAGAGATGAGTTATTCTCGAAGATTTGAGATGAGAGAAGCTGGAATGAGGATCAGCTATAAGAGAAGTGGAGACTAGGGTTGTGCTTTTTTTGCACTGGAAGGAAAGGTTCTGGAGGCTGCGAGAGGAAAAGATGGTAGAAAGTGAGAGTGATAAAAGTGAGAGTTTTAATGGGGAGAGGAAAAAATGGTATGGAGAAAGAAAGAAAAGTAAATAAAAATATAAAATGGATGACAAGATCAAGGCACATGAATTAAGAGTATAAAATTAAATAAAATATTAAAATGATTGATAGAAAAACTTTACAAAAGAGAGAGAGGGAGAGAGAGATGGAGTGTTTGAGTCTGATGACTACACGGGGAAGAGGAACCGAGAGAGTGGGTCACGTGGGTTGGTCCCACGGACCAACGTCCAAAACAGAGAAAGAATATTAAAATAAAATTACTAAATATTTTCTACCCTCACAATGTTTGTCAGCTTGCTATATAATCAATTTAAATCAGTTAAATCCATCATGCAATGCATTTCCTTCCAATTTTTTGTGATAAACTAATAGATAATTGACTAAATAAACATCCTGCAAAGTTTCAATAAAAATTTCCAAGTTTTTCTTACAATTTCAGTGGTTTCCATATTATTTTTATCGATATCGATATTATCCCGATATTTCTATCGATATTTCCGTGTTTTCGGACTACCGATATTTCCGATATAATCGATATTTAATACATTGGGTAAGGGTAATACTTGGGAGACTAAATATGTAAACAAAATTTTGAAAACTAAAGGACATGGAAGTTGATAATTGGTTTATTATTTAAGCGTTGATAAAAGTGATCATTCCTATTTGTGACACATCATTTATTTCAATAAAATATCATATCTTCTAAAAAATAAGAAGAGCTCATTCCTATTTGTGACACATCATTTAATTTGTAAATTTTGGTCTATAAGTAGGAATGAGTACGTTTATCAACACTTAAATAATAAACCAATCATCAACTTCCATGTCATTTAGTTTTTAAAATTTTGTCTACAAATTAAGTCTCTCTAACGTAATCCTTTATAAACCATTGAGTAGGCTTCAACTAGACAAGTTTCCTTAATTTACTTGATAACTCGAATTATGTATTGTTTCTCTTCCAAGAAAACCCCAATTACTAAATAGTCCATGCAATTTAATTTTTTTGCTGCATTTCTACCATTGTAGTTTGGTCACGTTATTACATTAATTCAAGGCAAAGTGGAAAGGCGGTTAGATGCAGAGTCCTGAGAAGTGAGAACAAACCCCGCCCAAACCAAAGCTTCTTGAAAGAGTGAGTTTGCCGGAAAAGCAGTCGTTTTGGATGCAATTGAGGTTCACAGTTTCTTGATTTCAGAAGATTTGAGGTACTTTTCTTCTTCATAAACCTTTCTTTTTTACTTCCTTATCATCTGTTTGGTTACCAAGAAAAAAGAAAACTCAGAAATGATTAATAGAAATGATTAACGGCAAAGGTCGGAGCGCAGTCGTTCTGAATGCAATTGATCTTATCAATTTCTTAATTTCAGAACGTTTGAGGTACTCTTCTTGTTTACAAGAATCACAACCCTTCTCTCCACTTCCTTACTATCATCTGTTTGGTCACTGAGAAAATGGAGAAGTGATTTCCTGGGTTCTGGTGAGTTGATTATTTTCTTGTTGGGTGCGTTTGTTTTCAAATAGAAAGTAGAATTTCATGGATTTATATCATATCTGGAAAGTAGAGTTTCATTTTTCCTTTAAAATTTACAGGCACATATAAATCAATGGGTTCCACATCAAAACTTCAAGGGATGATTACAGATAGGATTAGTGAACTGCCACATGAATTACTAAGTCAAATACTCTCATCCCTTCCAAGAAAATATGCTTTTAGGACCACTATTTTGTCTAAAAGATGGAAGAAATATTGGTCTTCTGTCCCCGAACTAGATTTTGTGTTCGAAGAACTGTCTGCTGTTTGGGCTATAAATACGACTTTAACACCACCAACCGGTATGTGGAAAAACGAATATCTGTCTAACCATGTTGATCTTTTGAGGTTTGTTCATGGTGTGCTTTCTCTTCGTGACTCGTCCGATATTTGGAGGTTGCGTCTTCATTGTTATTGTCGTGCTCAGGATGTCTCACTTGTTGCTAGTTGGATTCGCACTGCTATTAGGCATAATGTTGTTGAACTTGATCTTCGTATTAAAGCAATTTATAAGGTTCACGAAGATGGCCCGATTTTGGAGTTGCCTAAATGCGTTTTCTTGTGCACAACACTCGTGGATTTCAAGGTGATGTCAAATTGTATAACATATGCTCCTCCTACATCTGGCTGTTTCCCAAGTCTCAAGTCCCTTGATGTCAAAGTTGAATATCCTCGAGACGACTCAATGGAAAAGCTTTTTTCATGCTGCCCTGTACTTCAAGTTTTATCTATAACTGGAATTGTTTCGGATGTTGTTTCACAAACTATAGCTTTGAAGTTTAAGGTCTCTGCGCCCGAACTGAAGATGTTAAAAATGATCTTATTTCGTGATTACGGGAAAGGTGATGGTCCAAGTTACAGTATTTCTATTAATGCCCCAAAGCTTGAAAACATTGACATCAAGCATGACTCTTTGCCAATGTATTCGTTTGAGAATGTACATTCCCTGGTCAAGGGCAGTGTTGATCTCTGTGTTCATTATGGTTCATACCATAATTACGTGTCCGAACATGCACCTGCGCTTCTGGAGCCATTTTATAATGTTAAACATCTCTCTATTGCAGTTCATTCTCTTAAGGTACGTGTATATTCCCTAACTTGTATGTTTTATAGTGTATTCCCTCCATTCGCAAACTACATGCACATTTCCTTGTATGAAATTCTAAATTGCATACGGGAATGAATTTAAGCATTTCTTCCATTTCGGCAATTTATGAGATGAAATAACATATAATGCATCATGAGTTTCTGTTTGATTGATATTTTATTCTTCACGAAGGAGGGTTGTCTGCCTGCATTTGATAAACTGAGGGAATTGAAGCTGGTTATTCGTGATTGCTATTACTGGGATTTGCTAACAGAGTTTCTCAACAAATCACCCAATCTGGAATCTCTAGTCATAGAACATGAAGATGTAAGATGTATTCCCACTCATGCTAATTCATACCGACATGCAGTTTTCTTTACTATTCTCACTTACTTCATGCTTTTCAGGACCAGGATTGCGTTGATGACTACGAGGAATGGTACTTCGAATGTGTCTTACACTCGGAGGATCAATGGAGAAGACCAGAATCTGTCCCAATTTGTCTCACATCACACCTCGAGAGTATCATGATCAGGGGATTCAAGGGATACCCTCACGAGGTGAAAGTGGCAAGGTACCTGCTAGACAATGGTAGAGTTTTGAAAAAGATGACAGTGGAGAATGAGTTTCACAAACAATTGAAGCAGCGAAAGGGTTCTAAGGATTGCGAACTTGAATTTGTGTAAAACATAATCTGTAGCTTTTAGGACATTTTGACGTTGTAATTCCAAACTCAAATGTCGGGGTTTCGATGGATTTTATTCTCAAATTTTTGAATTTGAAATTCCTTTGGAATTCAGTTCCTCCTTTAGCCACTCGAAGCAACTACTCTGTGATAATTCGGAAGAGGAAAGAATGTCAAAGTTTGTTCCTCTTTTCCTTCGTTCTGGGGGTTTCAAATTGAAAATTTTAGATTTTCAAAATTAAGAACCAAAACGGTAAGTGCAAACATGTACAAAAAATTTCACATTTCCCTCTTTAGAATTATCATGGCCGACCATTTGTTCCTCAAATGTACTCTTTCCACACAATATAAGTGATTTATGACTGATTGTACACTTGGGAGAGATTTCGAAGTCCCCATAACGCGGGATAGTCCACCACATGTCACTATACAAGTGGTGTGATACTTGTGTTAAATAATTAACTACATATAAAATAAAATTTCCTTTCACTTATATAATGATGCATGGTGTACCACCAGTGTTTCGATCGCAATGAAAAATTTCTCATTACTTAGGGATTTGGAGTTAGAGAAGTCGATGAGTGGGGATAAAAAACAGAAATAGGTGAAATTAGAGCATGAGAGACTAAGGTTTAATTCCAAAAATTGATATATTTTTTAGATAAAACTAGATAAATCACACTTTGGATAAACGTAGGCATCAGCAATGTTGTACTTTTACAATTGACGATGATTCTTATTCTGCTAAAGAGAAATTGATGAGCATTCAAAGATAAAAATTGAGTGTCACTTAGTATTACGGTAAGAGGGGGTGTTAGAAGGAAGCGAAAGATGCAGTCGCACATGGTCCCAAATTTGAAGGGGTCCCCAAATTTTTGCCATCTAATATTATGTAATAGTGTTTTATGTTTAAAAATTGCTTTTGTTAGCACTTTTAAGATCTTATTGTGTATTCTTTATAAAAGTACTTTTTTTTTCTTTCTAAATATAAAAATATGGAGTACAATGAGATATTTTGAGTGTCAATATTTTTTTTGTTAAACGATAGATTTGTTAGATTAGGTATTAGATTAGAAGGCCAACGAATTTTGAACTTACGCCGTGGTACAAGGTAACACTCATCTTCACCACTGTGGTAATGGACCACTTGCTTTTGAGTGTTAATAGCACTCTAAAAACTATATTTTTTTTTTCAATTTTATTATATAATAATGGGTTATATTCAAGTGAAACTTTAAAGTTTTAGAGTTTTGATTTTTTTTTTTAATGTTTGGTTATTTCATATTGAACTTCTTTTGCTTATTTAGTAAATGTTATGTTTATAACTCTTTTTACTTATAATGAATGACATTTATAAACTTGCAAACTGTGAGTGCTAAAGTTTGTTTTGATTTAAGTGATTATTTTCTAGCATCAATATATTGTTATATTTTTTAAAAATATCTTAAGGAGGGCGCCTTTTATAAATTTCACACAGGACCCCCGAAATCTCAGAGACGGCCTACAGTCTGATAGTATTCATGTTCACTTGTAAGTGAGAGGTCTTAGGTTCGATTCTCGCCAAAGGCGAAGTTGAACCATATTATTGCTAGCCCATTGTCAGGCTTAACTCACTCCCCCGTCCACTTAGTGTAGATAATATCGTTTGTTCGAAAAAAAATGAAAATTGAGTATAAACATCAATTCTTATATAAATACCATTTTGGCATGTACTGTGGTGCGGGTTGATCCCCTAGGCCGGTTCTGAAAACTTGGGATTATAGGTGAGCCTTTTAAGTGGGACTCTAAAGTTATTTCTGACCCTGATCCTTTATACATTGATATGTATAAAAACAAATTTCACTAAATACATGAAAAAATCTATTTATATATAAATATCATTAAAAATTTGGGTGATGCTATCGACACTTCCCTCTTTACTTCCCACATATATCTCTCTCAATTTTCGGCCATTGGATCAAATGAATGATAGAATATCAAAGAAACAAATTAACAAAATGTGTATGGTAGGTAAAAATGGGTGTCTGGATAACACCACCAAAAAACTAATATCAAAACAAGAAAAATATACAAACAATACTTAAATATTACAGGTCTCGTGTTTTTAGACGTAAATGTACTAATAAAGTTTACACGGTCTAATTTTTCAACCAATTCTTTTTCAATTAATAAAATAGCTAACCCATTTAGTTTTTCTTGTCACATATAATTGATCGAAGATAAGATTTTATCAACTTTAATTTTGAAAAACCTCTTTCTGCAAGGTAACTGTAACTGGTATGGTTAGCAAAATTCTATAAACAACAAAAAAGTGAGCTATTTTCTCAAGTAAAAAAAGTACGATAACTGAAAACCAAAAAGTAAACTATTTTCTCAAGTTTTTAAAATATGGATTTCCATTTTTAGTTTTGGTTCTCAATTTTCTTATTTTGAACTGAAAAATAAAAATTAAAAACTGAGAATAATGTGGTGCAAATGAAGCTCCCACTTTAGCCCATATAAGATCTTAGGCTCACCGTATCATCAGTTTAATGATAATCAAATTATTCGTCGAGAAGTATAAAGTGATACAATTTTCAATGTTATGGTGCAAAATGAAAAAAATTTAAAATTAAACTTTCACGCAGTAGTAAAGGGTATGAAATGTAGTTGCAGTTTTAAACTTATCGTTTCCTAGTTGCTTTGAGATTTATGTCTCATGAATCATGCATGCATTGTGATACTTACCCCTTATTTATGATTATTAGTTTTTTTTCCTTGTTATTGTAGGGTTTCTTTATGATGTCAATACCACGGAAAATATAAAGAGAATAAAATGTTTTAAATTCTGTAAAAGAAAAATTTAAGTTGAAAAATATTGCATTCAATCGATATGACGACAGAAAAGGCAACAAATAATATTTTGGTGACAAAATTGGACGCATAATATATCGATTTTGAAGAGAATCGTGGAAATAACTTCAAATTATGGATAAAGGTACCACTGAAATATCATGAGAAAGTATAAGGAAAGCTCGTCAACAAGAATGCAAATCAGATGTCAACACATGGAGGAAGATGAAACGGCTATTGGTGGAACAATTGTTTCCTTATGAATACGATTTTTATATCAAAGCCAATTGTCAAAGCAAAGATTGAGGAAGACGAGATCTTGCAGGTTGATATCCCACAACAATACATCCATGAAAATCAAGGTAGTCTTCAATATGAAAATATTATGATTGCAGAGCCGGCCCTGAGGCTAGCCGAGGTAGGCGGCCGCCTAGAGCCCCCAAGTTCGGGGGGGGGAGGGGGGCAAGTTCGGGGGGTTCCCCAAATTTATTTTTTTATACATCATTATATAAAAATATAAATAAAGAAAACGCAAGAAGCATCACAATTAGTTCGTTGGTGCAGTGGAAATGGTTTCACTCCATTTTTATTGGGGTGGGCAGTTCGAAACACCTTGTAGGCATTAGTTTTTGTTTTTTTCAAATCTATGAAATTAAAGATTAAAATTAAAGATAAATTGCTCTTTAAAAATTTTAAAATTACGAGAATCAAAAGGAGTTAAAATAATTCAACAAATATTAATTTTGAATGAATTTAAAATTTTCAACTTTAGAAAAAAAAAAATAAAACAAAACCTCATGTTAGTGGGTGGTTTATGTTTAAATTCTTATTTATTTTCAAAAATATTTTAAATAAAAATTGTATAAATAGAAAAACTTGAGTTTCTTAAATAAAAAACATACAAAGGCCAATTGTCACACGCCTACGTGTGTGAAAAGAGGCTAGTGAAATTAATGGCCTCAATCTGTCCAAATGCATATTTTTTTTCTTTTGCTTTTGAAAATAACCTTAAAAAATAACAAAAAACTAGAATAATCATAACTTTGTAATCTTTTTTTCTTTCAACTTCCCAGTCTTTCTATTTCTATTGAATGTTTAAGCAACTATCACTTGGTCCTGAAGATTGTAATTTGAGGTAACCATAACTTTGAATTTAAATTTTCTTTTTCAATAATTTATTGTTAAACTAGGTTATTCTAAAATTTGATTCGCTAGTGTGTGTTGTTTTGAGAAAGAACACAAGAGAACCACTTGGAGTTGTTGAATTATTATATTCGTCAATCAAGTTTTATTATTATTTTTTCTCTTGATCATCAAGTTTTATTGCTCTTCACTCTCAATCTTGACTGCAAACACTTAGTGCATTTGCGTCTAAAGACATGTGACATCCATATTAAGTAATGTTAGTATATCTTTTTTCTTTTGATATTAATTTTTAATGATATTCAATGAAGAAATAGACTTTTTATGTAATTAGCGAATTCTTTTTACTACATACCAATATATAAAGAGTCGGAGGTTCGAGAACTTTAGGACCCCACTTTGAAGACTCGCCTAGGGCCCCTAAATGATTGACATGGTTGGAGGTGATAAAATTAATGCGGTTTTAAATTGCAAGATTGGGAAAACAAGTAAATATGAAGTACAAGAAGGTTCAACAAGAAGATGTTAGATTATCAAGTTGCATGTTCTAATCTTTTGTATGATATTAGTTCATTGGTGATTTCAATTAAATATCAGGAATATGGGTCCTCGGATTGAAGGATTTATTTACTCATCAAGATTCATATCAAGCCCAGTTCTTTTCAAGATCAACTCAAGGGTGAGGTGCTTTCAAGTGGAGGAGACTGGTAATATAAAGAAAATAAGATGTTTTAAATTATGGCAGAGAATAATTAAACTTGAAAAATATTGCATTCAAATCGATCTGGTGACAGAAAAGGCAGCAACCAATATTGTGGTGTCAAAATTGGGCGCATAATATGTCGATTTTGAAGAGAATTGCGAGCCGAACAAGACTCATGATATACCAAGAGCCCGTCAGCTTTAAAGCCAAAATCGATCGTTTTGGTTTTCAAAATGGTATTTTAATTTATGTAATAAAAATCGGACCTTTTAGTTTTGAGTCCGATTAATGTCATTTATTTTCATTTTAATTTCCTAAGCCTTTTGAGTTGTCCAAAGAGGTTGTAAATGGTTTATTAAAGCCATGTTTGTTATCCATTGTAATCATCTATCAATCTTTTAATCAATTAATCAAATTATCCTTTGGGATTTCTACCAAACTGGTGGACTCCAAAGTTGTATCCTTCAAGGATTTACACTTGTAACCCTTACTAGCTTCGTGTTGCGTCACTTTATAATGGAGGAAGTTGGACATCATAATCAACTAATTTGATGATCAAAGTGATAAAACGAAACGACAACTATGCATTAAAATGGAGGAGTTGATGAATTTAAGTTACCGTTTGGTACGCAGACGGGACGGAACGGGACGAGACGGGACGGGACGGGACGGAACAGGATAGGACGGGACGGGACGGAACAGGACGGAACAGATGATGTAAATATTGAAAAAGATAAGGAGAAATTTTGTCATAAAATGTTATAAATTTGTGTTCCACGGATGTGGAACGGGTCGTTCCAGGGGGAAGAGGTGGAACGAAAAATCAGCCAAATTTCGTCCCATAGGACAACCCGTTCCACAGTTTTTAGGCGCACGTAGGACGGAACGGCTCGTCCCGTTCCGTCCCGTCCCGTCCCACGTACTAAACGGTAACCAGTTACAAATATTAAAACGACAACTATGCATTACAATTGAGGAGCCGAGTTGAATCGTCTAAAACGCAGTCTTTTAACTTTTAAATTGCAAGTCCATTGTTGATCTTGAGCTGGATCTATTTTGCAAATGCGTTGATGTGGGTTTTCTAATCGATGTGATTAGCTGTTATGCATCGATATACGTTCTTAGTACACTATCTATATCTAGTTGATAATTTTAAGGGAGATAATAGTAACACACTATTTCCATCCTTCATCATGTAGCTCCGATACTACTTGAGGCAACAACGTATTTTTGGTTCTTGGGTGGAACGGTTCATTAAAGTAAACCCGACGAAGAACCGATGATCCTAAAGAATATGCATCCGTAGAATTTTAGACTTGGGTTGGGTCTTCGTTCGCTTTTCACTAGGCAAGGGGTTATGAGATTAATTAGTAACTAGCATATGGGCACACATGAAGTGTGTGAGAAATTTTTTTATTTTTGTTTTTGAAATAGGAGAGAGGAAGAGAGTGATAGAGAATGTGGGAGTGAGATTTTTTATTTTTTATTTTTTTTTATTTTAGAAAATTAGAGATATGTTAGGATTACATGTAGGTGGGACTTTGAAAAAAAAAAGCAAAATTTAGTTGTGTGAAATTACATTTCTGCCCCATATTTCTTATTTACGTTCTGTTTTAATTAGAGAGTTGAACTGATAATTTCATAGGATTTTGGTTGACAATGAGTGTTTTATTAATTATTAATCCATAGTTTTTCTACTAATCCAAATTCTTACGTGGTAAAGAAGACAAATAGTTTTATTTCAAAATTCCAAATGCCAAATTTGACAAAAATAAAATGGCAAAGCCCAAGAAGAAAACCCCAATGAAAAGGCAAGAGAGGCCCAAACCAGAGCTAGCATGGAAACATAAGGTCGCAGAAAACGGGTTTCAGATTTTTTCAGAGGAAAGCTTGGAAGGTTCATCCTTTAAACTTTAAATTTGGAAGGTTGATTTTCTTGGATTTTGCCACCGTTTCTCAGCAACCAAACACCATCTTTCACTACTCGTTGCCACTAGCGTTTCACTGGTTCCATCCCTGAACGTTTCAGGTATGCTTTTGCTTCGTGAACTTGTTGATTTCCTTACCATTTGTTTGGTTACCGAGAAAACTGAGAAAGATTGATAGTATAGCAAATTCAAGTCTTGCATGCTCTTTGAGTTGTTTATCTGCTATAAAAATGCAACTAGTTATGGCTTCAATATTGTTTCCGGAAATTGCTACATTCAGTTCATGATCTATGTCTAAGGCAGATTGTCTAGGGTTTATGTTTCCACCGAAATAATTATCTCTAGAAATTTGTTGCATTCATCTCTCTTAATGTATCAATTGATCAGATTTAGAAATTAGAATTTCAATTTTCGTTGAAAATTTCAGGCCCATACTCTCCATGGGTAGAGATAAGATTAGTGAATTGCCGGATGAAGTTCTTTGTCACATACTCTCCTTCGTTCCAGCAAAATATGTTGTGAGGACCCGTGTTCTGTCTACTAGATGGAAGAGCATATGGGCTTTTGTCCCCAATCTTGACTTCGAATTCGAAAACATACCTATTGTATGGAGAGACGAAAATCAGCCTGACGCCGATGGTTTCAGATGGGAAGCCGAAGATCTGTCTGACCATGTTGGATTTTTGACGTTTGTTGATCGTGTTCTCTACTTTCGTGGCTTATCAGATATTAAAAAATTACGTCTTCATTGTTACTGTCGTGTTGAGGATGCCTCTCGTATTGATGGCTGGATTCGCTCTGCCTTTAGCCATAATGTTGTTGAACTTGATCTCTGTGTTCAAGCACATTATGATGAGTATATTGAGGAACCGCCTTTGGAGTTGCCTCGATGCGTATTCACTTGCAAAACGCTAGTGGTTTTGAAACTGATGTCAAATTTTATTACCTATGCTCCTCCTACATCAGGCTGTTGTTTCCCAAGTCTGAAGTCCCTTGATGTCAGAGTTGATTATCCTGAAGATGACTCAATGGAAAAGCTTTTTTCATGCTGCCCTGTACTTGAAGATTTATCTATAAAGGCAACTGTTCCAGATCATAATCGTCAGAATTTTAAGGTCTCAGCGCCTGAGCTCAAGAGATTAAGAATGACTTTCTTCAGTTTTATCAATGGTGCTGAAGATTTTGAGTACAATATATCTGTGAATGCTCCAAAGCTTGAATACCTTGACATTAAGCAGGACTATTTGTCACATTATACATTTGAGAATCTAAAATCCCTGGCCAAAGGCAGTGTCGATCTCTATTGCCATATTGGGAAAACCCAGGTTGGCTTCTCTGAACGAGCAACTGCTCTTCTGGAGGCATTTTCCAACGTTAAATATCTGTTGATTTCAGCTCATTATGTCGAGGTTAGTCTACACCATAACTCGTTTCTTTTACACTATGTTTGGTAAAGAGGAAAAATAGGAAGGAGGGCAGGGGATCTTTAAATGAAGAAGGAAGTATATTGTTTTCCTTCATTTGTAAAACATATAGTATTTTGGTTTTGTGTTAAGAAAAGAAATAATAAAATTCTCGTCTTGTTCCTATTCTTTATTTTATTTTATTTTATTTTATTTTATTTTTTCTGAATCAGATCTTTATGTACGAAACAAATGAGGAAAAGTTTATGCACATATTTCCTTGCCCTATCCTTAACTAAATGAAGCAAATACACGCCGCCTTTTCCCATTCCTTTTTCCCTATACATCATTCTTTCATTATACCACAAGTAGTGTTTGTAACTGAAACCTTGTTACATTTTGACAATTTATAATTTGAAACAATATACGCATTAGTAAATGTTTCATTTATGCATGGTTTATGGAATGTTTGATGATTTGAGCAAAATAAATGAGCAATTAAGTTATGCATTGTTTGATCAACTTTTTTGTATTTTGTGAAGGATGGTTGTCTGCCTGCTTTCAATCATTTGACTGAATTGAAGTTGGTTCTTTATGATTGCTATCACTGGGATTTGCTAACAGAGTTGCTCAAGAAATCACCAAATTTGCAATCTCTTGTCGTCAAACATAAAGAAGTAAGAAGTATTTCCACTCATACTAAGTCTTAACAACATGCTGCTCTTTACCATTCTCATCATTCGTACTTTTCAGGACAAGGAATGCGTTGAGGAGCGTGGAGATGTCTTAAATTCGGCAGATAGATGGCGTACACCAGAGTCTGTGCCCATTTGTCTGATATCGCACCTGAAGACCATCACTATAAGGGGCTTAAAGATATACCCGCATGTGCAGAAAGTGCTAAAATATTTTATGAAGAACGGTAAAGTTTTGGACAAGATGACTATCTATGCTAAGAATGGGGCTTACAAAGATTTCATACCTAGAAGGGCTCCTAGGACTTGACCAGTTGAAGGTTAGCTTGTACATCGTTATAATTTTGGATTGCTGATTTAGATGGATTCTGCTATCAAAGCTGGAAATGAGACAAGCACCTTTGTTAATCTTAAGATGGAAAGATTTGCAGATGTTTGTTTTGTATTGTATACATTTCTTATCAACAAGTTACGGACAGCAGCTATACTATTCGTATTTTGTTTATAGTTTTAAAATTATCAGCAGGATACAGATGTGCTCAGATGATGAAGAATTGGATGAAGAATCCTCAGAGTATTAAAAAAAATGGAATACCCCCGAGTTTCTGCCTATTTATTTGTCGTCACAACTCAAAATGTTCTCCATGAGATGGAAGCGGCAAAGTGCTTGTTAGAGAACAGTCAAGTTTTGTGTATGATGATCATCTGCAAGGGGGTTCTATTTTGTAAGTCTACTTTCGGGGTTTAGGAGTCAAATTTATCTAATTAAGATGCAATTTTTAGCGTTTACAAAGATGTTATTCTGGTACTTTAATTCTGGGTTTTAGAAGGATTCTGGTATGGAAGTTGACGATTCAAGCAACTTCTTTTTTATATTAAGATGATTGTCTTTGCCGTTTCTTTCCTTTATCTTTAATCACTATCTTATGATGAATCTGTTTGAAGTGTCATTTGCTGACCCTGGGTTTGTTCGAACGAGGGAGTTTGAAGTTCCAAGGAATTTAGGCTAACTTTGTGTAATTTCTTATGTACTATTAAGTTAATTGCTACTCATTTGGTTCAGTTTGTACTTACATATGAATGTTATTGGTGTCACGTGGATTCACGGTTTATCAATGAAAATCTTAAAGGTTGAAATATATAAATTGTAAAAATTGGCTCATATTCCACAAATAAAACGTTTTTTAGGCAAGAAATACAAATGTTTATGTAAGCAAAAACGCGATGAGGTCATCTCCAAATCTCTGCCCTCGGAGCAGCTAGACTTGAAATCTAGGCCATTCGAGAGAGAGGGTGGCTTTGTTTGTGAGGTGAACTAGTGAGATAGGCGAATGGAAGCTGCATGATTTAAATTGAATGATCCAAGTTTCAAGTTCTGTCTACTTCAGAACCAGAGATATGAGACGATCTCATTCCAGCAAAAACAACCTCACTGATTGACTTCATTATTGTTAGGTTTGTCTAAGGGCTAACACTATAACATTTTGTAACTATTGATTCTTGTTCCTCAAGAAACTTTTGCCCGCCACGTCTTAACTCAAAAAAAATAGTAGTTAAGTGGACTGAAGGGCTAACACTAAAACATTTTGTAACTTAATGGATATTTTTGGACAATTTAAAAAAGTAATGCAATGTGTAATTAACCGGAATTTATATTTGGCCATTGGATTGATAGAAAATAAACGGTAAAATGTGAAACACGACAAATTTACAAATGAGTTACAGTTTGCATATTTGGAACGATGCGTTAGTGGGTCAAGTTAGACTAAAGAGTAATTTCACACTGACACAAAAGATGACCCTACAGTTGTAAAACGTGACAAGGTCACGCAGCAATTGCTTACAAGTCTCTCAACACATAAGCTTAAAAAGGGAAAAGGATTCTCTCCTGAGCATATGCTCAGGATCCTGCTGAGCAGGGCACGAGGACCGTTGGATGAAAATCCAACGGCTATAAAAAGGTGGAGCTCTTTAAAGTTATAATAATTGTAGCCGTTGGATTTTCATCCAACGATCCTCGTGCCCTGCTCAGCAGGATCCTGAGCATATGCTCAGGAGAGAATCCTTTTCCCTTAAAAAGGACCAAAACTCTTCTTTTTGTCAGACTCAAATTTTATAAATATTCCCTGGGGAGCATGGACTGTTCAAGCCTCAAATCGAAGTTCCTACTTGCAGCAAAGACAGCAAATGCTTGCTGATTCAGGTACACTTTTCTTCACATCCCTTTTACTTCCTTTACCATTTGTTTGGTTACTGAGAAAATTGAGAAATGTAGAATGACAAAAGGAAAAAAAGAATTTAGAAATGATTAATAAAAATTCAAGAAATGATTAATAAAAAATTCAAATTTTTCCCTTTTAGTTTGTCTATCTGTGAAGAAAATGCAATCTTTCCATTCAGTTGCTTACTCTAAGTAGATCTAAATAGAATAACTTTCACCCAAAGTTTTTTCATTGTTTTCTTTCTTCTTTGGGCTGTTTGTTTCCTGAGAAAATAACTTCTACAGAAAGTAGAATTTCATGATGTTTGTTTCCTGAGGACAACTTATCTCTAGAAAATAGAATTGCATAATACCTGTGAAGATAATGAGAAGAATTTTGCATACATTAAGAGTTTGTTTTATTTACTTTCATTTTTCCATCACAATTTACAGAGACAAAAATGGGTTCTCAGTCAAAATCTCTCATGCTAAACAAGAAGCCAATGCCGCAATCAATAGTTAAAGATAGGATCAGTCAATTGCCTGATCCAGTCCTTTGTCGCATGCTTTCCTCAATTCCAACAAAATATGCTGTGAGGACGAGCGTTCTGTCTAAAAGATGGAAGAACGTGTGGGCTTTTGTTCCCAATATAGACTTAGACGACGAGAATGAGCATTTTTATAGGAGAAACAGAGACACAAATGACTATGTGCGTTTCTCTATGTTTGTAGATCGTGTACTTTTCTTACATGAAACGGACATTCATAAGTTTCGACTTCATTGTTCAAATGTTGAGGATTTCGCTCCTATTGAAGGTTGGATTCGCTCTGCCATTGCTCGTAATGCTGTTGAATTTGATCTTCTTGTTGAATCTTTCACCAATCAAAATTTTAAGTTGCCTCAAAGTATTTTCATGTACAAAAAACTGGTGGTTTTGAAGGTGAATTCAAATTGTCTTAGCTATGTTCCACCTAAGTCAGGATGTTTCCGAAGCCTCAAGTTCCTCCATGTTACCTTCTGTTTTCTTGATAATGAGTCAGCGGGAAATCTTTTTTCTTGCTGCCCTGTACTTGAAGATTTGACGATACATGGAGATGTTGGACCTCGTGTTTTGAATTTTAAAATCTCTGCACCCGAGTTGAAGAAGTTAAGAATAAGATTAATAGATGTGGCACTTATCGGTGTTGTCAACAATTTCTCCGTTAGTGCTCCGAAGCTTGAAACACTTGATGTGACCGAGGATGTTCTGTCAAACTATAATTTGGAGAGTTCAAAGTCCCTTGTCAAAGCCAGTGTTAATCTCTATCACCATGTTGCATGTTTACACCGCGAATTCTCTAACCTTTCAGCTAAGTTGCTGGCAGGAATTTCCAAGGTTAAATGTCTGTACCTTTCAGCTCATTCATTGAAGGTAAGCAAGTGCTAACTTGTTCCTTTGATAATGTTTGGTAGAGAGTACTCTATTATCCATTATTTCACTCTATGCACCGGTCTTATTAGTCTTTAGTTCTTTGTACCAGACATAGTCCGTAAGATATAACTGAAAGCATGTTTTTTTCGGTTTGGAAACTTATGATTTGAAGTAGTGTTATGCATGAGCAATGCTAATTTTATGCACAAGTTTACGTTTAATACTTTGTCTTTCACAAAGGTTTGTTGTCTGCCTGCTTTTGATAATTTGAGCGAGCTGAAGTTAGTTCTTCATAATTGCTACAACTGGGAATTGCTAACCGAGCTGCTCAAAAGATCTCCTAAACTGGAACATCTTGTCGTAGAATATGAAGGAGTAAGATGTGTATTTTTGCATTTATCCTAGGTAATACCGACATGAAGTTCTTTACCGTTCTCATTTCATTCATTCTTTTTAAATAACTTTCAGGAGGAATGCACTACATACTCTGACAATGAAGAAGAAGAATACTCAGACATATTCTTAGGGCCTGAATGGAATACACCGGACACGGTGCCTATCTGTGTGTCAACACACCTCAAGACTATCACTGTGATGGGATTCAAGGGATACTATGATGAGATGGCAGTGACAAAGTATTTGTTAGAGAATGGCAAAGTTCTCAATAAGGTGATCATTTATGCCGGGAATTTGTTTCGTTTAGAGAAATTAGACAAGGAATTCATGATGTTTCAAATGGGTTCGAGGACTTGTCAAGTCAAATTTTTCTGAGATGCAAATTTAGCTGTTAAAACATGTGTATTGGTGAAAGTCAATTCTGGCTGCAAGAAGGATGTCTCAAAGTTGTAAACTGCAAACATTCATGCACAAAACCCCTTTGATTTAATGAAGTTTAATTGATGATTGATGGACCAATTTGGTGTGTGAAGTTAACATATCGAATGTGAAGTCTTACGATTTTGGTAGGTAAGAAAAAATCTGGAAACTCTGGACATGGTGAACTAGTTGACACTCGTTCGAAGTGGATACCTACGTATGTATGGTTAATCCAACATATAAAGCATTGTCATCAGCATGCTGATCTCTATAACATTCTAGCAGCGTTGCAAGTGGTAAATTGTGTGGGATTCATGAATTGACCACCGAAACTTTGATGTCTACAATTGCGCACTAAATTAACAAATAATTTAAGGGGTGTATTTAATCGAAATTTTAATATATTTATAAATCAATGGATATCAATGTATTAAAATGAGTGTAGTATCTAATGTTCATGACACAACCAATGAACTCAATGGATCTTTTCATTTTTAATATGTCTCGATAAGCTTCAATCTGAACACGTGTTGTTTCTGTGCAATAGTGTGTTGCGTATGACTCTTTCAAAAATTATCAAAAAATAACCATTACACTTTCTGTTTTCGCAGTCAAATATACCATTAAATATATCTTAAATCTAGCGTCTTACAGTAGATTTGTTTTCATAGCACTAAAATATTCTTAGTTTGCACTCCAAACTCTTTATAAATAAAAAGAAAAATACACTAGTGAGGAGTGCATAATGAGATTTTTTTAAGTACGAATAAGTGTAGTCTATCTTAATTATAATCATTCATTTGCTCAGGGTTCATGTGTTCATAATAATTCGTCCCAAAACGCGTATAGGGAACCCCGTTGTTTGTGTGTCCATTTGCTCGGAGTGTAGAATGTGTATTGTTCAAAGAGCTAATAAGTGCATAATGAGATTTTTAAAGTGCTAATAAGTGAATGAACGCAGAATGACTATTCTATAGTAGAGTGTTACTAGCAAACTCCACACATGATGATATGCATGAGCTTAGAAGGTTCAGACTCTTATCAAATCATTCGCTGCCACTATTGTTGTGTTGCTTCATATGTTGTTGATTTCTTTACCATCTGTTTGGTTGCCGAGAAAATGGGAAACGATGAATAGGAAATTCAAACCTACCCCTTTGCATTATCTGCTATAAGTGTAATCTTTCATTTCAGTTGCTAATTCTCGATAACGTTAGGTTGAAAAGATTTTCTCTAAAGAGTAGAATATCATGTCAGTAATTAGCTCATATATAAATTATAAACGTTTCAAGTTTCCAAGTAACCGAGCGGATTGTAAATTAGAAGTCTTTACTTTTAATTATTGGTTTTTCATTTGACCTAATTCCAAGCCTTGTTGTGCACCTGCGTTTGATAATTTGAGAAAATTGAATTCGGTTCTTCAAAATTACTACATCTGGGAACTGCTAACGGAGTTTCTCAAAAGATCACAGAATATGGAATCTCTCGTCTTAAAACACAAAAACACAAAGATGCAAGATGTATTTTCTCTTATGTTATGTGATACCAATATCACCTCAATAATATTGTGTATTCCCATTCAATTTGTTCTTTTAAAATTACCGACAGAACGAAGAAAATATTTGCTGAGAGCCAGAATACGGAAAGGATGAAGAGGTCCCGGAGCATAACATTGGAACACCCCAAAATTTGTGCCTACTTGTTTGTTGTCATACCTCAAGGCTGCTTCATAAAGCCATTCTGGGGACAAAAGAGGCTATAATAATTTATCGAACTTCCAATTCGGAGCAACGAAGCCCAGCAGGATTTACTCGCAGTAGGAGGTCTTTCAGAAGCTAGATGGGATTTATTTTCTACCAATCCATCCCGGCCCCTCCCCTAAATTACTATAGCATTTGTAGGTTTTTTTTCTTTCAGTTTCTAAAAGATATGGACCAAAATGTACTGTAGTACTAGATCACAGAGACGCGAAGCATATTTAGACTTGATTATATTTTGGTGTTCGATTGACAAAAAAATAAATGAAAAAAAATTTGAAACATGACAAGTTTTGCCAATGAGCTTCCATTTGCATATTTGGACGGATACATTGATGAGTTTGGTCCGACCAAAGCATTGCATTTTACACTCACACAAAGATGATATGACATTAACACGTTTTAAAACATGACAAAGTCTAAAGTGTCATATTTTACACTAACACAAAAATGACACGGCATTTAACTCGTAGAACATGACTAAGCCACAACACATATACCCAAAACCCTTAAAAAGGATTGCCAGAGATGCAAAGTATACTTAGCCTTAATTATATTTTGGTGTTCGATTAACAAAAAAAAAAAAAAATGGAAACGATACAACACGACAAATTTGCCAATGAGCTTCCATATGCATATTTGGACGGATACATTAATGGGTTTGGACCGACTATAGCATTATTTTACACTGACATAAAGATAACACGACACTAACACATTGTAAAACACGACAAAGTCTGAAACGTTATATTTTACACGGTCACAAAAATGACACTACACTAACACGTTGTACAACATGACAAATTCACATAGCAATGGCTTACAAGTCACAACACATATACCTTAAAAAGGATTGTCATTGTCAAATTTTATCAACGTTGCCCTTGGGAGCCTAGAGGGCTCAAGCCTCATATCTCAATTCTTACTTTGCAGCAAAGACAGCAAGTTTTTTCTGGGTCATCTCAGAACGTTTCAGGTAATTTTCTGCACAACCCTTTTACTTCCTCTACCATCTATTTGGCTACTGAGAAAAGTTTTCTCAGAAAACTGAGAAATGGTTAATTGAAGATTCAAGCCTTTCTCCTATGGGTTGTTTGTTGTCAATAAAATTTCAATTGCTAATACATAGAACAATGTTTCCCCAAGAGTTTCCATTGAATTTTTTTTTTCTTCCATCTTTTAGACAGCATTGCATGATATCTGTGAAGATGATGAATAGAGTTTCATTTATTTATTTTCAAATTTATCATAATTTACAGAGACAAAAATGGGTTCTCAGTCAAAGCCACGAGCAATAATTAAAGATAGGATCAGTCAATTGCCGGAACCAGTTCTTTGTCACATACTTTCCTTAATTCCAACAAAATATGCTGTGAGGACCAGCGTTCTCTCTAAAAGATGGAGGAAATTATGGGCTTTTGTTCCCAATATAGACTTAGACGACAAGCATGAGCATTTTTCTGAGAGAAACAGGGACAGAAATGACTATGTGCATTTCGCGATGTTTGTTGATCGTGTACTTTCCTTACATGAAACGGACATTCATATGTTCCGACTCCATTGTTCAATTGTTGAAGATTTCGCTCCTATTGAAGGCTGGATTCGCTCTGCCATTGGTTGTAATGCAGTTGTATTTGATCTTCGTATTGAATCATTCAGAAATAAGATATTTCAGTTGCCTCATAGTGTTTTCAAGTACAAAAAACTGGTGGTTTTGAAGCTGAATTCAAATTGTCTAAGCTATGTTCCTCCTGAGTCAGGGTGTTTCCCAAGTCTGAAGTTCCTTCATGTAACCGTCTGTTTTCCTAATAACGAGTTAGCGGAAAAGCTTTTTCATGCTGCCCTGTACTTGAAGATTTGACGATAGATGGATTTGTTGGATATGATGTTTTGAATTTTAAAATCTCTGCGCCTGAGCTGAAGACGCTAAGAATAAGGTTAAGACTGGGGGCACTTGGCATTGATGGTAACAATTTCTCTGTTAATGCTCCGAAGCTTGAAACACTTGATGTGACGGAGGTTATTTTTTCAAACTATAATTTGGAGAGTTCAAAGTCTATAGTTAATCTCTATCTCATTCAGTGGCGAAGCCAGGATTTGCCAAGGGGAGGGGCGAAATTCAAAAGAGTGCAAGGTTCAATCGAAGTGGTTGCTTTCACATTGGAGAGTGCAAAGTTTTGAGTTAATATTCATAACAGAAAACTGTCTCTTCACCAAAGCGGTTGTAAGCTGTAATATCAAAGCTATGTAAGAAGCTTAAATTGGTTAGGATTAGATTCTAAAAAACTCGTAGCCCTTCATCGATCCCATCGCAGCCTTCTCCTCCAAGTTGTGACGGATCCATGATTTTAATATTAGGTGGTTCTAATATTCAAGCTATAAAAAAAAATAGATGAAAATACCATTGAAATATTAACCAATAAATTACAACTTTTTATTCATAATCTTTATACAAACAACAATTTAGTGTAACCCTTTTCCATCAGTTTTTAATAAGATCATTAATTCCTTGCAATTAAGAAAAGTTATTTCTCAAACACATAGAATAAATATAAATATCAAATTGATCATGAAATGCCCAATTAAGTTGATCTTGAAGTGTAGATAGGTACGTGAAGTTTGAGGAAGAAATTGGTGGTGTGCTGATGATGGTGGACTTCGGTTGGGTGGAGTGGGATTTAGGAAATGGAGGATTAGGGAGTTAATGGGTGGGGTGGTTCTTAGAAAGTCGAGCCTTTTTGTTTTTTAAATAAAAAATGGTGAGGCTATTTGCCTCCCACGTGATCTAAGTGGTGTACAACACATCAATGCTTATTATTTTACTTAAAAACATAGCACGTGACTTAGGATGCTTTTTTAATAGAAATTATCGTCTTCTTCTCTCCTTCTGGTTTGTAGAAAGCCAGAACATTGCAGCTACTGAAAATCCGACGCCCTCGTTCCCTCCACCCAACCTTCTCCCTCATCACCCTTCCTCTGAAAATCCGACTCCTTCATCTGCAAATCCCGACCGAACCAGTACCTGACCCTTGATTTCGACGAGAGCGGAGGGGCTGAACTAGCGCTCCTAGGCATGTTTTCCGGCGAAGGGAGTGGCGGCCGCCACTCCTCGCCCTCACGTAGCTTCGCCACTGATCTCATTGGTGATGTTCACATCACGGCTTCCCTAAACTTTCATCTCCGCTTCTGGCCCGAATTTCCAAGGTTAAAAATATGTATCTTTCAGCTTTTTTGTTGAAGGTAAGCATGCCCTAACTTGTTCCATTCATGCTGTTTCGTAGAAATGACTATAGGAAGTAAATTTGTTTTTGTTTTGGAATGATAGTAAAGAAAGAGAACTGTAAGTATAAAAGAACCCTTTTACTTGCAAAATGACTTAGAAATAGTTTGTGCACTTCTCCTTTCTTGATATTTCAAACTACATGAGGGATAAACCATCCGTTTCATCCTGCATTATGCCAGTCTTAATTTATACCCCATATATGCATAATCTTTCTTTGTACCAGACGGTGTTTGTACTGAAAGAATGCTTTTCAGTTTGCAATTTTATGGTGATCTGAAATAGTTTGTTATGTATGAACAATGCTAAACTTCTTCATGGGCCGGTTTATGTTTGATTAACACTTTCGTCTTACACGAAGGGTTGTAGTCTGCCTGCTTTTGGTAACTTGAAAGAACTGAAGTTGGTTGTTCGTAATCGCTACCATTGGGAATTGCTAACAGAGCTGCTGAAGAGATCCCCTAATGTTACAACCACCCCAAATAATTGCATTATTTGATATTACCACCCCCCAACTGCCACGTGGCAGTCATCTAACCCTCTTACTTTTCCCTCTCTCTGCCCCTCACCCCCGTGACCTTCTTCTTCTCTGTCCCTCACAACTCTCCCGTAACTCTCTCGGCTCTCTCTATCTCAACCCCTCCGAGAGTTTTTCTTACCAACAAACATCACCATCGTTTTTATCTCGTCGCTACGAACTCAACCATAGTCTTGGCATCTTGGAAGTCGAACCTGGAAGTCCCGTACACGAGCTCCGGCAAGCACCGCCCCTTTCGAGGCCATTTCCGGCCAAACCACGGCGAGTTGGCCGGCGTGCAAGGTATCCATCTCTTCGTCTCCCTGAGTACTACAACTTTCCTTTTTATTTCACTCAATTTCGTTGAGTATTGAAGAAGTTATACTCATTTGAATCTTACCCAGTTTCCGGCGACCTCCGAGGCTTTCGAGGCATTTTCCGGTCAAACCATAGCGAATTAGACGTCGTGTGAGGTACCATTCTCTTCGTCTCTTCAAGGGCTACAACTTTCGTTTTTGTCTCGCTTGATTTTGTTGAGTAGTGACAAAGGTATAGCCGTTTAAAGTTGAGTGGTTTTCCGGCCGAATCTCCGGCCTTCTTCTTCGGCAAAACCAGGCCTCTCAGGCCCTTTAGAAAACCCCACGGGCCTTAAGCCCGTTATACCTTAGCCCATTTGGTTTTTCTTTTTAATTATTTTGTTTTTTTTAAAACCCAAAGGCCTCGGGCCTTATTTTGTAGGGCTTTGGGCCAGTTTAGTTTAAAGGGCTTAAAGCCCTATCCTGGAATGAGGCCTAGGGCCGGCAAGGGTGTGTGTGTGTGTTGTGAGGGCCTTTGTGCCCGTGTGTGTGAGTGTGTGTGTTAGGCGTGTGTGTGTGTGTGTTTATGCATGCACATGCATGCCGTGCATGTGTGTGTGTTGGTAGTGTGTGTGTGTTTGGGCTAAAGCCCAAACCCTAATTTTCCTCCCTAAAACCATTTTAACCAAAAAACCCTAGGTTTCTAAAACCTAATAAATCCTAATCCTATTTAACCTAAACCCTAATCCGGATTTCAAGCCTAAAACCCGTTAGACCTAATTTGACCGTTGACCCCCGGTCAACGTTGACTTTTCGGGTTTTCGTCCTTGACCCTTCTTAGGGTAATTCGACGTTCTGAATCCGTTTCCAATGTCCGTTTCCCCAAATTCAATTGCTATTATATAGTTTTATTTATTGTACTCTTTATATGCTTAGGGGCAATTATTGTGACGTTTCCGTCTTCGCTAGTGGCGCAGCTTTTGGCGGCTAAGTATTGTGAGTGGACCCTTTCTAAAATTACATGATTTTATAGTAATTGCATAAATGATTAGCATGCCTACGAGTTTATGATTTGATTTATGTGAAGCCTGTTTATTGAATATATTGATTTTCGTCTCGTGTTTTGGTGAGGAAATAAATTGTTAGCCTAGTTTGAGCTATATTTTATATATCTTATTTCTATAAAAACCATGAACTGGTAGACTATCCGATGGATGACGATAGGATGCTAGAACATGTTTTCGAAACCCCTCCTTATAGTATAGACGATGGATGACTTTATACTATGAAGTGGTTATTTATGAGAGACGTAACTATTTGTGCGTACCTAGTAGACATTATGCCGCCTGGGGCGAGGATCTGGTGTTGGCAATTAGGCCGGGAGAAATAATCCCTAGCGAAAGGCTGAGGGACACAGAGACAGGCATTGGGCCGGGAGGGAGTTATCTCTGGCTACGGGCACAGAGACTGAGGTGCATGCATTGGGCCAGGAGTTATATTTATTCAGTGATCTTTCTAGCAGCACACCGCGTTTACGAGACGATTTATGATGCGTTTACTGTTTTGATTTCCGCGATGCGTTTCCGCGATGTGACTTTTGAGATATTTTGGGCATGCTAGGATTTTGATTTAAATCCATCACTTACTATGCTAGTAGTTTTCACTATTAAACTTTGGGAGTTAGTATGTTGATAATTGTTTTATTATTATTATATATATAAACTTGGTCCACTCACCTTTGTTTTGCGCCCTCATTCAGGACTTAGAATCAAGGCAACTAATCCCGGCGTGAAGACACTTCCGCAGCAGCATCTTCGGATCCTCTCGAATGTAGGACTCACTCCTTTATTCATTAAATTTTATCTTAATTCTTCTTAGTGATTAGGTTTAGTTGTATGCTCTGAGCACGTTCCTAAATTATTAATTCATTGTATTTTAAATTCATAACCCTTATTTATTTCTTATTCTTAGCTTTTGTATCAATTAATGGCTTTCGTCACCCTCGGGTGTCGGCCATCACGTGTCTATCCTGGTATTCGGGGAATATCAGGGTCGGGACGTGTCACCTAAACTAAAAACATCTTGTCATAGAACATGAACACGTAAGATGTGTATTTCCGTATGTGCTATGTGATACCAACATGTAGCTCTTTATATATGGTTCTCATTTCATCGTTCTTTTTAAATAACCTTCAGGAGCTGTGCTGCACTACATTCTCTGACGATGAAGAAGAGGTTGAAGAATACTCAACGGTATACCTAGGACCTCAGTGGAATACACCAGAGACGGTGCCTATTTGTGTGTCATCACACCTCAAGACTATCACGATAAGGGGATTCGGTGGAGGCTATGATGAGATGGAAGTGACAAAGTATTTGTTAGAGAACGGCAAAGTTCTGAAGAAGATGGTTATTTATAGTTTCGTTTTCTTTTGTGGAAGTGAGAAGCTAGACAAGGAACTCGTGATGTTCCAAAGTGGTTCAAGGACTTGCCAAGTCGAATTTTTCTGAGATGCGATTTTTAGCTGTTACAACATGTGTAATTCTGGTTGTAAGAAGGATTAATCAAAGTTGTAAATTAAAGCACCATCCTTGTTAATCTGAAGATGAATAGATTTTCAATCAATTATTTTCCATTGCAAATGTTTCTTATCCACTTTGTTTAGCTTCTTAAAGTCTCGGAATTTTGATTTAGTGGCATGCTAATATATATCTGAAAAATGCAAAAACTTACATGTGTGTGTAGGACATGGTGAAGGCGTTTAAGGTAGCAGACTGTAGTTTAGAACATGATCAAGTAAAGTTAATCTGCTCACAGTTTTCATGCTCTCTAGATTCTTTTAGGAATCATGCTTTCTCTTCAAAACACTTCATGGCTGATTTACAGAAATATGTGCTTGTAATCTAAATTGTTCATATTATTAATCACTTTGTAAAGATCAATTATGCAAAAAGTCAATTAAAACTAAGGTCGTTTAGTCAATCAATTGTAGTAAATAAATAGACCGTCTGTTTTTTTTATACAATTTTGTGACTAATTGATCTCATGTTTCGTTGATTTTCAAAATGATTTAAATATTAACGGTTCCGATCTTAAACATGAAGTTTCAATCTATTTGTTGAAGAATGGTGAAGTTTTGCATAAGATGACTATTTTTATAGGTAATGTTAAGGGTACGAAGGAGGGTACGAAAGATGACTATTTGTGTTGGATTATTGTGAAGTTAGGCTAAATGAACATCAAGATATTTTGAGTTGCAATAAGTTGACATGTTGGACATCAAAGGAATACTTTTCCTTTTATGGCTAGGGTGGTGATACCAGGGTGATGGTTTCTTTTAATATCATTTCTTAAGCAAGCGGAAATGGAGTGATGCATCAAGTGAATTTATTTTCACACTAAAAACTTTGTTGTCTATATCAAAAAAACTATGATTCTGCTTGAACGGTCCAATCCTATTGTTCCCTAGCAATAAAAAGATTGAGGATCACTTTTCTTTTTAGGTTTAAGGAAGCCAAGGCACTCACCGCATTGGATGATTCTTTGGCCGGGTGATCACGTGGTCCGGTTGCCCATGCCAAATAATCTCTGGAATTGGTCATCCTTATGAGTTTACAACTTTCAAGTGCCAATCTAATCAATCTAATAAAACAATTGCTGAAAAAAGAATAAATTCCCACGCAAAAAGACTTATCTAACATTCTTATACAAATGTAGCTATAAATAGGAGGAGTGCAAGGGGGAGTGTGGAAAGCATTTCTTATTGACTGTATGAGTGAACTTCATTTATAACAAAAAAAAATTACACCTAATCGGGTTGGAACAACGAGGCTTACTGCTCAAAATGCATCTAATACGCATAGATAGAAACTAAACATAAAAAGACAAATAATAAATAAACATGCAATGCACATACAAACCCGTATTTAATAAGTAGCTCCCTTCAAGTCATTATAAGAGTTGAAACCCTTAATTATCTATACTGTTATAAAACCCTCCTCCATCTTAATCTGAAGTTGAAATCGTTCTCTTCTTTTGCTCTCGACTCTCGCTGGGTTTACATGGAGTGGATATCTAAGGAGAATGAAGATAAATAGATTGTTTAAGTTTCTGAGTAGGAAAATAGAGCGGAATAATAGTAGTTTTTTAATTATTAGCTTTGTTTTCATCTTCATCAAAATGTTCAGATATACAAAAGTCAAGAAATTATCATGTAGTATTCTCCTCTCCTTCAGTTGATAACAAACTAAAACACATAAATGCTGTACGTTTTCTTTGAAATTTTGAAGTGTAAACGTCCTTAAGAACCAAATTTACAAAAGTGATTGAATTGAATATACTTTTTGTTGTGAAAAAAAGCATCAGGGTGCAAATCAGTAAAGCAAGAGTTAAAGACAGGATCAATGGATTACCGGACCAGTTCTTTGCCACATGCTTTTCTTCCTTCCAACAAAATACGCGATGAGGTGCACCATTCTGTCTACAAGATGGAAAAACATATGGGCTTCTGTTTCCAATCTAGACTTCGAAAACAAAGATAAGTCTCACACTGTTGGTTGTATGAGTTTTGTTGGCCGTGTACTTTACTTTCCCGGCTCAACAGACATTCAGAAAATTTGTCTTCATTGTTCCTATGTTAGGGATTACACTGGTATTGATGGTTGGATTCGCACTGCCATTACGCGTAATGCTAATGAACTTGATGTTATATGCCTTCGATTGGATGTTACCTTCAATTAATTAACCCTATGGTCCCCACCCCAAGATATTGCGTCCCCAGTACAGCCCCCTTGGGTGAGTCACGCGGTCGGTTGCCCAAGCCAACAAATACACACACACACACACACACACACACACACACACACACACACACACACACACACACACACACACACACACCAACTTAACAAGGTAAAAGGGATAAAACCCTTCAATTTATTCAGTTTACTACCTAACATACTAAATTGTTAACAATTGAAACCACACTAGTTCAAAGTTCAAATATTAGTACATTCCGTTAACTGAGGACATAGCAGGGGAATAAATTGATCTGATTAAGTTAAAATGTTTGAAAGGTTGGGTCATGTTTTGAATGAGACCCAAACCTCATGGTGTATTTTATAATTAGCTAAAAGATTATAAAAGGGAACGAGCAAACGGTGAGTTTAGTAAAAGAGTGTGTTAGTGTATTTTATATACTCACGTTGCTCTCATATTCTCGCCGATTCTCACCAACCAAACACGGTCTACCGTTCGCAGCCATTAGGGTTTTACTGGGGCAGCTATCTTGGACTGTTTCAGGTACCTTTCTTTTCGTAACCCTGTAAATTCTCTATCATCTGTTTGGTTAACGAGAAATTGTAATCCTTTTTTCTTCTTTTAGTTCCTACAATAGGGTGCAGTTTTGCTCGCCGGAGTAATTGTAATGCCACCACCCTATTTACTATCGCAAATAAGTTTAAATTTTGAGATTTGTGTCTATCCACCACAAGATTTCGAAATTTAAACGCATCTAATGTTGGTAAATATGGTTGTGAGCATTACCATTACTTGAATGTGGTGAGCAAAAATATTCCCCTTACAATAAGGTTCCATTCAATATTTTCTTCTTGGGTCTGCTTGTTTCGGTAGAATTTGTTTGGATCAAAACTTGAACTTTGGGCTCAGAAAGGAGTTGGCCCAAAGGGAAGCCTAGAAGGAGAGATGGCCGAAGCCCAGCCAAAGCCCAGCAAGCAGAAAAGGCCTTGGCTGACTTGGTGCAGCTCATGAGAACCACTTGCTCACCTACCCAAAGGCCAAGTGGTATAGACTGACCAGCTAATCAGCCCATAAAGTACTTTATAGTGGCAGTACAAGTAAAATAGCTGATGAGTCACTACCCTTCAAGCTGCATTCGGGCAAGGTTGCTGCTACAGGAGGCCAAGTCGAGTTGTCTATAAAAGAAGAAAGAGAAACCAGGAATAAAGACACTCAACCAAACAAACAAATGCAAGCACAAACTCTGCTCAAAAGCCAGATTTTCCTTCAAACGAAGCTGTAGTCAGCCCAAGCCTTCATCCCTCTCGGGATAAACCTTCATTCAAGCCTTTGTAATAGCTCTGCTATCCTGTTCAACTCTTGCTGTAGTATCGATTTCTCTCTGTAAACTCATCTCCTTACCCCATTTTCTAAGCTTTCAAACCCCTTGATAAAACCCACAAAGATAGGAAGTTGCAAGACGATCAGCCTTGCCTGACAAGGTTAAACCTTGCCCGACCCTCTTTGTTTTTGTCTTTTCATTCATTAGCCTAGCAATATGTTGTATACTTCCAGTTGTATTCAAGTTATTTCTAGTAAGATGACTATTAAAAGACTCTCTCAGTACTTGAATCCGATTTGAATATGTCTCATAGTTCAAACCAGATCTAAGTTCTAAGCTCTCGGCCATGTAAGATTGATCATTTAAAAGTCCTTGACCTCAAGGCATAAAAAAGAACCTTATGTGGACTTAACCCATCCACGACAGTCTTTGATAAACAAGAAGTCCGAAGTTACTTGAGGCGCAAGTAATCGACCTATCCCTCAGTTTTACTCTTATTATATTATGATTGTCATAGAACGTTTGAGTATAGAATGAATTCTGATAGGAAGCCTCAAGGCCTACATCTAAGGCCCCACAAAGGCACCTATTTGGATTCATTCTGCTCTTCGGGCTAGAACGTTTGAGTATAGAATTAATTCTGATAGGAAGCCTCAAGGCCTACATCTAAGGCCCCACAAAGGCACCTATTTGGATTCATTCTGTTCCTCGAGCTTGGGTGATCAGAAGTATAATAGGTATAAGACTCCTGAAATCAATAAAACAAACGTTATATGTTCGAGTATTGGTTTAGTTATTGACTGGAAGCCTCCAGGCCTACACCTAAGGCCCCACAAAGGCACCTGTCATAAACTAACACGGTCTCTCGGGCATATATGTATACAACTAAAACTCGACATTCGTTTTACATCTGCCATGCTGAAGATGGCAGTGGCACGCCTGAGCATTTAAAATTAATCTTGATTGTGAGCATCAAGGCCTACACCTAAGGCCCCACAAAGACACATTTCAAAGTTAACTATGTCCTTCTCTTTCAGCCTTGCCCGACAATCCTTGCCCGACAAGCCTTGCCTGATAAACCCGCCAGTAAAGCAGAAGCCCGATAGAAAACATCAACAGACGCCAACCTCTCGGGGAGCTGTGTGCTCGTCGGCCAGGAAACATCCCCAACGGAAATTCCCGCCACGAACAGAATTTATTTTCCTTACCTCCCTAAAATGGGGCATTTCACGAGTTCAGAGTTGGGATCTCAAAGTTTGTTGGGCGGGATTTACTTTACGAAATAATTTTCCAAAGATACCATGTTAAGAAGAAGGTAGAAGGGAAATGATTTTCAAACTCCTTATTTGTCCTCATGTGCTTCCCTCCTTGTTTATGTCCTTTAATTCACTCTTGATTTATTCAATCTTACGGTTATAAATAGATGGGGGTGGGGGTGACGTAACGAGCATTGCATCTCAAAATGTGCCTAGCACATATAGATAGAAACTAACAGTAAAAAATTAAAGACAATCATTAATAAACATGTAACACAAATACAAAATAACAGTATTTGAGTAGCACCCTTCGAGTCTTTAATTCCAAGAGTTAAAATCTTTAATTATCAACACTATTAATCGTCCTCCATCTCATCTTGAAGTCGATTTTTGACAATCAGCGAGTAATTGTTCTCTCATGTACAAGGGGTCGGGTAGTTTTAGCTGCGTTGTGAGATACTCAACATAGGTTTTCTTTCTTTCCAAAGTTCAGTATGGACAACCCTTAATGTACGTAGCTTCATCCATGGAATAGTTAGACTGTTTAAGTTTCTGAGTAGCTAGACGGAGCGTACATTAATAAAGTTCTTAATTTTAGTTTAGTTTTCATTTTTATCAAATATATCGTTTGTTGGGGAAAAAAAATTAGAGTACACAACTCTAACACAAGTGTTGGAGAGACAACACAAGTAAACAAATTACTTGTATTACACACGTAAAATATTACAACACACAAACTCTCAAGGACACTCTTTAGAAGCTATGACACTCACTCTAGACCACTCACACTACTCACAAGACTACTCCTACTTCTCACTCTCACTTAGTCTTCTTAATTGATTAGTTGTTTGGTTGATTGTTTGATTACAAATGGTGTGGATGCCTTCTCCTTTTATAGGCATGGATGGAACCTTGGAGAAGCATGGAAGCATCATGCTAGAGATATCTAGATAATTCCACTACCTTCCTAAGTTAGAATTATCTACACTAATCTTGTATGTTGGTGGAATCCTCACCATTTTTCTAGACTCTTCCACCAACTTGAACTTTGCTAGAATTCTCTAGCATGTGTATGAATCTTTCTTTGTCCATGTGCTGGATCCATCTTGGGCCAATGCAAGATTACACTTCAACACAAACACCAATTGGGCTGGTGTTGATCTTCAACACTCCCCCTCAACACCAGCTCATTCTTTCCTCCATGCCGAGTTGACGACAAAGCTTTTTCTTGCACACCCATTTGCATGATATGGGTTTCACATCTCTTGGCTTTGGCATTAGATTCCAAGCTTGATTTAGCTCCACTACAATGATCTCTTCTCCCAACTTTGAGCCACTCAGGTTCATCTACTTCTTCTTCTATGGCTGCGTTGGCGTATTTAGGATTTTTCTTCCAGATTCTTGTTGACCTCCTTAGTTGTGATTGTGGAGTTGATACTTCCACTTCACTAGGTCTATCTTCTTCTGGTTGTTGATATACGCTAGCTTGCCAAGGGTTTTAGGGCACTACTTGCTCAACACCATCACCATCAAGTGAATCCTCAGACTCATCTGGTCTCGATTGGATTCGAACAGTTTGCTCCCCCATATTTTATTGTAGCATATCTTCAATCTCTCTCGAATTAGGCAATGCCTATTTTTCTAAAGACCACCAAGAAGATGCTTCATCAAACACCACATCTCTTGATTTGTAACACCTTCCAATCGTAGGATCACAACATTTCTACCCTTTTCTTTGGTTGTCGTATCCCACAAAGATACATCGGATTGCCTTCTTGTCAAACTTGCTACGTAGGTGACTTGGAACAAATACGTAGCATACACAGCCAAATACTCTAAAGTAACTAACTGTAGGTTTCATATCCCACAATTTTTCAAAGGGTGAGACAAATTCTAACCTTGGTTGAGGAAGCCTGTTGATCACATGAGCTGCAGTTCTCATAGCTTCGACCCAAAACCTTCATGGTACATTCTTGGCATGGAGCATGCTTCGACATATTTCTGCAAGATGTCAATTCTTTCTTTCCGCTACACCATTCTGTTGTGGTGTATTGGCACAGGTGAACTGGTGACGTATTCTACATTTTCGTAGATACTGGGAAAACTCATTCGAGGTATATTCTCCTCCATTATCCGTGCGTATGCAACAGATCTTCTTTCCCACTTCTCCTTCAACGGCCTCCTTAAACTCTTTAAATTTTGAAAATGTTTCAGATTTTTCCTTCATAAAGAAAATCCATACATACTTGGAGAAGTCATCACTGAACGTCACCATGTATCGCATCCCACTTATCGATGGTTGCTTGACGGGCCTGAACACATCGGAATGAACCAACTCTAATGGTTCTTTTGCTTTAAACTTCGACTTTTCTTATGGTAGTTGATGTGCTTTACCATACTGGCATCTTGCACAAACCGTGTCTGTTCTCATGTCAAGCTGAGGTAGCCCCTTCAACATTGACTTTTTCATCATCACATTTAACTAGTGATAGCTAACGTGACCTAATCTCATGTGCCATAAATCTGTTGTCTCATTTCCTTGTCTTGTCTACGTATGTAGTTTCTGCTGACATTACATAGACTGATTGCAGTCGCCGTCCCTCCATTGTTGGCGTCCCTAAGATCTTGAGGTGTCGATACACTTTCACATCTCGTGGACCAAACAAGACATAATTTCCTAATGACGTCAGTTGCAGCAATGAAAGCATATTTTTCTTCATACCTAGAACATGGTAGACATCTTGAAGCAACACATGATTGGTGTTGTATCGAGGCACAATTATTGCCTTACCGATGTGAGCAATCGGTAGCCTCGAGTCGTTGGCCGTTACCACCAAGCGGCCTCTTTTGTATTCAGTCAGTCTTTGTAACTTTTTCTCACCACCTGTCATGTGATTTGAGCAGCCCGAATCCACGATCCAATCATTTTGGTAATTAATCGACTCCGAACTTGCTGCCGTGAGAGCCGACTCTTACTTCTCCATAGCAACGGATGCTTCAGCGTTCCACTCTTCCTCCAAGGCTAGAGATCCAATGACGTCCCAATCATCTTCACTTTTCTCTTCTGAGTTGACGACATTACTCTCTGTAGGCTTTCTGAACCAGCACTTCTTCACCACGTGACCCTTCTTACCACAGTTGTAACATTTTCCCTCAAACCTTTTATTGTTCTGAGACTGACCACGGTTTCCGTGATACGTTGAAGCTCCCCCTCACCGAGAACTCCCCTCATTCTGGTGACCTTTCTCTTTGTCACCATTTCTTTTCGATCCTTCACCAGCATGTTGCTTAAAGCTGCCTTTACTTTCGGTGTAGAGCGCTTCCTCCTCACCTTTTAACGAGACCCCTCCCATTTGCTTTGCCAAAGCTTCTTAATCGGCAAGCAAATTCTCAAACTCAACAAGTGATGGTTGGGTTAGCCATCCTTGTACAATGGCAACGAAGCCTCAATATTCAGATCTCAATCCATGGATAATTATTCTTTTTATCTTGGATTCTACAATGGTAGCACTAGGATCTAATTCAGAAATTTCACGGCAAATAGACTTTACTTTATGGAAATATTCGGCAATCGTCATGTCTCGTTAGGCCACCGATAACAGCTCATTCTCGAGAAGTTACACTTTTGTATCGTTCATCTTTGAAAAGAGTGTGACGAAGGTGTCCCGCGCTTCTTTTGGTGTTTTGGCCTTCCGTATGTGCTCCAACATGTCATCTTCAACTGTAGTTTTTAAGGCAAACATGACCTTACCTGCCTTGATCTTCCACTTCCGCAAAGTGTCGCTGGTGTCTTCTTCCGGCTACGTAACTTCATTACCGCTGACGACATCCCAAAGATCTTGGCCTTGTAGGTAAGACTCCATACACGTCGCCCATGTGTTGTAATTTTTGTTGTTCAACTTTTTGATTCCTCCAACAGCTTGAAGATCTCCCATCGTGTTGGCAGAACTTTGATAAGCCGAACAAGATTAGTCAACTATATTGCGAAGTACTAAACATCTCACGATTCTCGGAAGCTTCAGTAGAGACGGTCCCTGATCATACCGCTCTGATACCAATTGTTGGGGAAAAAATTAGAGTACACAACTCTAACATAAGTGTTGGAGAGACAATACAAGTAAACAAATTACTTGTATTACACACGCAAAATATTACAACACACAAACTCTCAAGGACACTCTTTAGAAGCTATGACACTCACTCTTTCTAAAGACACACTCTAGACCGCTCACACTCCTCACAAGACTACTTCTACTTCTCACTCTCACTTAGTCTTCTTAATTGATCGGTTGTTTGGTTGATTGGTTGATTACAAATGGTGTGGATGCCTTCTCCTTTTATAGGCATGGATGGAACCTTAGAGAAGCATGGAAGCATCATGCTAGAGATATCTAGATAATTCCACTACTTTCCTAAGCTAGAATTATCTACACTAATCTTGTATGTTGGTGGAATCCTCACCATTCTTCTAGACTCTTCCACCAACTTGAACTTTGCTAGAATTCTCTAGCATGTGTATGGATCTTTCATTGTCAATGGGCTGGATCCATCTTGGGCCAAGGCAAGATTACACTTCAACACAAACACCAATTGGGCTAGTGTTGATCTTCAACATCGTTCAGATATATAAAAGTTTAGGAATTATCATGTATTCTCTTCTGCTTCAGTTGCCAACGAACTAAAACACAAAAACGAGTTGTTTATGTTTTCTTTGAAATTTTGAAGTGTGAACTTCCCTAAACACCATATCTGCAAAAGTTTTTATTTTTTAATTTTTATTTTTTTGAGCAAATGATATTATCTATACTAAAGGGGGAGAGGGTGAGCTTAGCCTCACAATGGGCTAGCAATAATATGGTCCAAACTCGGCTTTGGCGAGAATCGAATCTAAGACCTCTCACTTACAAGTGAAGATGAATATTACTAAACTGTAGTACTAAGTGGCTTATCTGAAAAGTTATTGAATTGATCATTTTCTTTGTTGTGAAAAAACACCAGGATACAAATGAGTAAAGCAAGAGTTAAAGATACGATCAGTGGGTTGCCCGATCCAGTTCTTTGCCATATGCTTTCCTTCCTGCCAACAAAATGTGCGATGAGGTGCAGCATTCTGTCTATAAGATGGAAGAACATATGGGATTCCATTTCGAATCTAGACTTCGAAAACAAAGATAAGTCTGACTCTATTGCTTTTATGAATTTTGTTGACCATATACTTTAACTTTCCTGGCTCAGTAGACATTCAGAAATTTCGTCTTTATTGTTCCTGTGTTGGGGATTACACTCGTATTGATCGTTGGATTCGCACTGCCATTAGGCGTAAGGCTGTTGAACTTGATCTTGGTGTATCTAATACGGGCAAGACTTTGGAGCTACCCAAAAGCGTTTTCATGTGCAAAACACTGGTGGTCTTAAAGGTGAAGTCAAATGTTATTACCTACAATCCACCCACATCTGGGTGTTTCCCAAGTCTCAAATTTCTCCATATCACAGCTGAAGGTCCATACTGTGACTCAGTGGAAAATCTCTTATCCTGTTGCCCGGTACTTGAAGATTTGATAATAGATATAACGCTTGGTGTTCGAGGTTGCAATTTCAAGATCTCTGCTTCTAAATTAAAGAGGCTAATTATAACATTCCACCATTTATTGATTCAATTAGGTGGAGAGAAAGTCTTTATTAATGCCCCGAAGCTTGAAAACTTTGACGTTAAGGAGGATATTTTGGCCAATTATTGTTTGGAGAATGCAAAGTCCCTTGTCAAGGCCAATGTCGATCTCTGTTGCTATTGTGTACATCGAGATGTAGAATTTGTAACAAATGCAACTGCACTCCTGGCAGGGATATCCAATGTCAAATATCTATGTCTTTCGGCTTGTGTTTTGCGGGTGAGTATGCCCCAACTTTTTAATACTGTTTGGTAGAGAAGAGTATAGGAAGAAATGGGTGGTTGGAAAAGGGGAAGGAAAACTCTATTTGTTTGTAAAGAGGAAATAAGCCCTGCAGGCCTATCATTCAGTCCCTTCAACAATCTTACTTATTACTTTTACCCTGAGGTTCCCAGCTTTTCCTCATAGAATTACAAACGTGGAAAGTTTCATGCACAGCTCTTTCCATGATATTTGGAAAAGACATATTCCTGGCTTGCATTCTTCCTGTTATCGTCGACATTAAAAGTTTATTTTCCATGCAAGATCATTGTCTCCCGGTTTTTGATAATTTGAGTGAGTTGAAGCTGGTTCTATATGATTCCTATAACTGGGATTTGCTCATTAAGTTGCTCGATAAATCACCTAATTTGGAACATCTTGTCTTAGGACACAAAGAAGTAAGATTTTCTTTCCACCCATGTGTCGTACTAACATGCAGCTCTTTACTATTCTCATTTCATTTATGTTTTCAGGACAAGAACTGTGTTCAACACTACTCGTTTGGACAATAATCAAATTTTAAACGTAACCCACCCTCAAAGCTTCGATGGCATATACCGGAGTATGTGCCTGCTTGTTTGACATCACACCTCAAGACTATCACCATAAGAGGCTTCAAGGGATATCCACATGAGAAGAAAGTGGCAAGGTTTTTGTTCGAGAATGGTAATTGTTTGGAGAAGATGGCTATTTATAATGATTTAGGTGAGGAATTTACAATGTTTCAGAGGGGTTCGGGGACTTGTCTAGCTATTTGAATTAGGTGTAAAATGCAATCATCATTCCATGGGGTTATGGATTGATCATTCTCTCATCGATGTTGTACACTAGAGAAACATCTTTGTTGGTCTTTCGATGGATTATGAAGATATTTATGGAATTCCCAACTTTATATTTTTCGTTATTTCTTGTTGATGAGTAACCTTTGTCTGACTATGAAATTCAACTAATCTACAGAGCACGGATACGAATATGGTGATACGATACGGTACAGTACAGTACAGTGATACATTAGAACATGGATACACCAGTTAAAGCAACATCTTTATTGATCTTAAGATGGAATTCATTTGCATAGTTTTTGTTTTGCATGCTATATGTTTCTTATTGATTTATTTAGCTTCTTTGTCAGACCAATTGTTTCTAGTCAGAGTAATAGTCTCAAACCAGATTACCTTGTTCGTTTTCTTTCCCATTATGACCGTACGATTGATCTGAAGGTGCCATGAATCATTACTTTTCTTTAAGTCAGAGGAGAGCAAAACTTTTACAACCAAAACTTCGGAGAAAGACCTACATGAACATATGTACCGTAATGATATGAGCATATTTATGCAACTTAGTTAGCATGTTTTCTTGCATTTACTTAGTTAGTTTATGCTTATTATAGTGTTTTAAGCTATTTTCGTGTGTTTGTAGGTCCTAATGGCAAAGTTGGCAAGAAAGTGCATTTTGGTGCAGTTTTTGGCTGAAATGGATTGCATGCATATGGAGCAAGTTGGATGGACGTTTTTAGTGCTTAAATAAGGCTAGGAATGTGCTACAAATCTGGAGAAATTATTTCAAGACAAGGAATCAGCAAGAAAGAAGGAACATTATCCAAACCTTATCCAAACTACCTTATCTTATTCTATCATATCCTAATCTTTTCCTAACTTAATTCCTGCTGCAAGGGGGAGTTAATTTCTGATTTAAATCACCTAGAAACCTTTCTAGAAGGCCTTATCTGTTTCTACATTGGTGCTGCATGTTTTTAGGCCTTGTTTTTTTAAAAATCAGCCACATAACATTGTTTCTAGAATTCCCTACAAAAGTGGCGCCTCTACCCTTCTAGAAGGCTTTTTCCTTGCCTTGCAATCCACTCCCTTTTCCCTCCAAGTTTGCCGCAACTTCCTATCCCTTTTCCCCTTTGGATTTTGATTGTGTTAGCATTTTTCTTATTGGATTTGGATTGTGCAAAGCCTTTTCAGAAATTAATTAGGCTTTGACCCTTCTCTTGAGGCCCAAGCAATATGTGCCGCACCCTTTAAACCCTAGACCTAATTCTGAGGGTTTTCAGCCATGCAATATATATATATATATATATATATATATATATATATATATATATACACACACATATATATATATTTATATGTGCCGCACCACTTACCCCCATATATTCTACAACCACACTAGAATTCGTTCTACACCACCACCCATTCAGAAATACATATTTTGCCACAGAGGAGAGAAGACAAGACCTGGCCGTGACTTCCATTGGAGAATGAGGAGTGTGCCGCAAGCCTACCTGCATCCTTTGGAGTTTCTAGAGTTTTTTCTTCCCTTATTTTGTTTCCATGTTTATTTCAGATTGCTTTTCAATTGTTATGAACATGTGTAACTAATTTTCTTATTAGTTAGAGGTGAATTCGAAGCCATGAACTTATGCTTTATATGAATTGATTACCTTCAGTTATTGTTTCGTTAAACATGAATGTGATTTACTTATCTGGTTGATTGAGAACTTATTTATGTATGTTGATTAGGGGTGCACACTTAATTTGCATGCATGAATCTGATGCTAAAATATAAGGGGGTTTCACCTAGTCGTTATGAACTTATATTTATAAGTAGTGGAGGTTGCTAGTCACAATCGCGTTAAGTAAATCCAAGGCAAGAGTATCATGTAGTTCATAGTTACAAATGCCTTGTCATTGCTTATGATTTTCATAGAATTTATTGATCTTTGATTGTATCTTTATCATGCTGTTCATATAGGGAACTTGAGAAGAATAATTTGGTTGCCGATGCGTATTCCATCCAATTCAATGAACTTAGGAAAATCTGAAAGTTAATTTGTGCTTTTCACGATTAATTTGGGGCATTGTCATTCATGGTTTAAAGAAACAATACTAGAAATCAATTTATGTTGCATATGTTTCATGTGTGGAGAAGAATCCTCTAGCTAGCTTTTCACCATTCAATTCACTCAATTTCGTTTTTAATTTGCTTTGTTTCTGCAAGTTCTGTGTTTTAGTTTTAATTTCGTCAAATCAATCCCCCCCTTTAATTAAGTGTGTTAGTTTAGTTAGAAACTTGTTTAAATCTGTCCAAATTAGTGTTTTGAGTCAAGTCTTAAATTCTTCCAAATAACTCTTTAGAGTCAGTTTTGAGTCTTTTTGATTGTTTTGTACTGTTTTGAGTTAGTTTAGTTTGTTTTGAGTCATATAAGTCTAGTTAAGAGTCTTAGAGTCTAGTTTTCTGTTTTTAAGTTTAATTTTGTGTTTTTAAGTCAGTTTTTAGTAGATTAGCATCCCTAGTTAATCCCCGGTTTAGAACGATCCATACTTGTATCTTTACTACAATTGTCAACAATAGGGTTTAATTTGTGTGTTGGATTATTTCACATCACGCAACGTGGCGTCTCGTTCTAATAATTCATTGTTATGCGTAAATTTGTTTTTACATGACAATGTCTTATTGAATCGAGATGTGTATGATGGTGCTGACCTTGTTCTGTGTAAGTTGCTCTCCAGAACTTGATGAAACTTAAAACTGGTTTTTTCATGACTACTGTTGTCGAATATCTTGTTTTGGTAAATATAGTTGTGAATGTTTCTGGAACGTGATATTAGCATGCAACTTCGTACTTATTTCATTATTTCTTATGATCGATCAATTTCTTTTTCGCCCTATCTCGAGATTGGTTTGGTTTGGTTTGATCGGTTTTGCAATTTCCGTCGAAGCCTAATGTTTTTCTCATATTTAGGTCCTTTTAAGTGACTTAGCTCAATTACGTTACAAACTATATTACTTGCGTTTTTAAGATACATTCCAATTTCATTCCACAAGTTTTAAATTTCGAATTCAACTTGCACTCCTACTACGACCACTTAGTACTATGGTTTGTGGTATTCTTCTTCACTTGTAAGTAATGGGTCTTAGGTTCAATACTCGCCAAATGCAAATTTGAACCCCGTTATTGCTAGCCTATTGTGAGGCTAAACCCACCTCATTTTCTTTAGTGTAGATAATATTTGTTCAAAAAAACTTGTAGCCCTACCAGTGGCGAAGCCAGGATTTGCCAATGGGAGGGGCGAAATTCAAAAGAGTGCAAGGTTCAATCGAAGTGGTTGCTTTCACATTGGAGAGTGCAAAGTTTTGAGTCAATATTCATAACAGAAAACTGTCTCTTCACCAAAGCGGTTGTAAGCTGTAATATCAAAGCTATGTAAGAAGCTTAAATTGGTTAGGATTAGATTCTAAAAAACTCGTAGCCCTTCATCGATCCCATCGCAGCCTTCTCCTCTAAGTTGTGACGGATCCATGATTTTAATATTAGGTTGTTCTAATATTCAAGCTATAAAAAAAAATAGATGAAAATACCATTGAAATATTAACCAATAAATTACAACTTTTTATTCATAATCTTTATACAAACAACAATTTAGTGTAACCCTTTTCCATCATTTTTTAATAAGATCATTAATTCCTTGCAATTAAGAAAAGTTATTTCTCAAACACATAGAATAAATATAAATATCAAATTGATCATGAAATGCCCAATTAAGTTGATCTTGAAGTGTAGATAGGTACGTGAAGTTTGAGGAAGAAATTGGTGGTGTGCTGATGATGGTGGACTTCGGTTGGGTGGAGTGGGATTTAGGAAATGGAGGATTAGGGAGTTAATGGGTGGGGTGGTTCTTAGAAAGTCGAGCCTTTTTGTTTTTTAAATAAAAAATGGTGAGGCTATTTGCCTCCCACGTGATCTAAGTGGTGTACAACACATCAATGCTTATTATTTTACTTAAAAACATAGCACGTGACTTAGGATGCTTTTTTAATAGAAATTATAGTCTTCTTCTCTCCTTCTGGTTTGTAGAAAGCCAGAACATTGCAGCTACTGAAAATCCGACGCCCTCGTTCCCTCCACCCAATCTTCTCCCTCATCACCCTTCCTCTGAAAATCCGACTCCTTCATCTGCAAATCCCGACCGAACCAGTACCTGACCCTTGATTTCGACGAGAGCTGAGGGGCTGAACTAGCGCTCTTAGGCATGTTTTCCGGCGAAGGGAGTGGCGGCCGCCACTCCTCGCCCTCACGTAGCTTCGCCACTGAGCCCTACTACGAACCAAGCCTAAAAGATAAAAGGTTAGGTTGGGCCCCAACCCTCTTTCATCAACCAAAGAAGGGAGCAATTTTGCTCACCATCCTAAATTATGGTGTATACTCATCATCCTATTTATCACCGTTGGATGACCAGCATACACTATAGTTTAGGATGGTAAGCAAAAATGCACCTATCAAAGAAAAGAAAAATGTCAGGAGCAAAACGGTGCGTTTTGGCGAAGTGTGGTTACCCTTTAACACTTCCATAGTTGCAGCAGATAGGCCAGAACGCTGCGACTCGTTTTCTCACATTTCCCCGCCGTTTCTTAGCAACCAAACACCGCGCTGGGTTTACAATTCGCTGCTCCAAGTGGGACGTCTCGGAACTTTTCAGGTACATTTCTCTTCGCAACCCTTTCGCATTCCTTACCATCTGTTTGGTTACCGAGAATAACTCAGAAATAATTAGCCAAATATTCAAGTTTTGCCCTATCTGTTGTTCATCTCTGGATAAAAATTAATAATTTTTTTTGCCATAAGATTGCATTGATTATTTTCTTTTTGGGACAAAGTATGAGTTTCTAACTAATCATAGTGCTAAGTCATAAAATTTGTGAAGTTAATTATGGTTTTGTAGCAGTAAATACAATCTGTGAACCCTAGATTTTCCCAATTCTTCTATGTTCGTTGTGAAGAATTGATTGATTCGATCACTAAGAACGCGTAAATTAATTGTTTACATTCTCTATGAAATTTGTAGTTTAAATGCCTTTAAGCTACCACATTTGCAAAACTGATGTAAATATTCACTCCCTTATTTTTTTTGTAGTTGTGAAAAAGGAATCAGGTACAAATGAGTGAAGTGGGAGTTAAAGATAGGATCAGTGGGTTACCGGATTCCGTTCTTTGTCACATCCTTTCCTTCCTTCCCACAAAATATGCGGTGAGTTGCAGCGTTCTGTCTACTAGATGGAACAACATATGGGCTTCTGTTCCCAATCTAGACTTTGAAAACAAAGATAGTTCTGACTCTGCTGGTTTTATGACTTTTGTTGAGCGTGTACTTTTCATGCGTGACTCATCAGACATTCACAGATTTCGTATTCATTGTTCCTCTGTTGGGGATTTCACTCGTATTTATGGTTGGGTTCGCACTGCCATTGTGCGTAATGTTGTTGAACTTGATCTTGGCATATTTAAAAATGGCCAGACTTTGGAGTTGCCCAAAAGCCTTTTCATGTGCAAAACACTGGTGGTCTTCAAGGTGAAGTCAAATTGTATTACCTACAAACCTCCCACATCTGGGTGTTTCCCAAGTCTCAAATTCCTCCATGTTATATTTGAACGTCCGGATAGTGAATCAATGGAAAAGATTTTTACTTGTTGCCCTGTACTTGAAGATTTGACTATAGATGTAAGATATGCATGCACTCAAGGTTGGAAGCTCAAGATCTCTGCTCCTGAACTAAAGACGTTGCAAATAGCCCTTCACTTCTCAAACGCTAATAGTTACTGTGAGACTTTTGTTAATGCCCCGAAGCTGGAAAACCTTGACCTTAAGCAGGATATTCTGTCCAGTTATTATTGGGAGAATATAAAATCCCTCGTCAAAGCAAGTGTTAATCTCTATAGCCATGGTGCTTGGCACTATGGCACCTTTATCAGTAATGCAACAGCACTTCTAGCGGGAATTTCCAATGTTAAATATCTATCTCTTTCAGCTCATTCTTTGAATGTAAGTTTGACCTAGCTTCATCTTTTATACACTGTTCGGTAGAGAGGATTATAGGAAAGAAGGGGTGGTTCAAAGAGGGGAAATAAAGATATTTGTTCCCTTCGTTTGCGAAGATCTTTACTATTTTTTTGTACCAAGTAGTGTTTATAACCGAGAGCCTATTTATGTTTCGGAAATTTATAACTGAGAGCCTATTTATGTTTCGGAAATTTATGATTTGAAGTAATATGCAGGCTTGTTGTCTGCCTACTTTTGATAATTTGAGCGAGTTGAAACTGGTTCTTCATGACTGCTATCACTGGGAATTGCTTACAGACTTGCTTAGTAGGTCACCAAATCTGCAGTCTCTCATCGTAGAACATAAAAAAGTAAGATTTATTTTCATTCATGCTAAGTCATGTCAACTTGCAGGCTTTACTATTTACATTTTGTTCATTTCTTGTCAGGACGAGGTGTGTGCTGCAGATTACACAATTCAATACTACTTAACAAATATCTTATACTCAGAGCAACGATGGAGTACACCAAAGTCTCTGCCTATTTGTTTGATATCACACCTCAAGACTATCACTATAAGAGGATTCAAGGGATACCCGCATGAGAAGAAAGCGGCAATGTTTTTGTTCGAGAACGGGAAAGTTTTGGATAAGATGACCATTGATACTGGTTTATGCAAGGACTTTTCACCTTCTCAGAGCGTTTCAAGGGCTTGTCAATTTGAATTAATGTGACATGCAAAGTTGATAACTAAAACAACATCGATCTTTATTGCTCTTAAGATGGAATCTATGTGCAGACGTTTTGTTTTGCATCCTATACAGTTCTTATCGAATTTATTTAGCTTCTTCCGAGTTGTCAGAGGAGCTGAACTTTCACAGCCATAACTTGATGAGACTGGAAGTGTTGTGTAAATGTAATTGTGTATGTTTCTGCTTTCAACCATTATGTGTTGTGATGATTGGTTCATCTTTTTCTCCAGCCCAAGCTCTATTATCTTCTCTTTCTTTCTCCCTCCCTCTCTCGTTCTCTCTCGTTCTCCAGTCTCAATCTATCCTTTTTTTAGCAGATTAGAATCTTTTCTTCTTTGTTTTGTGCCTTCAATCTAGTTAATAGTATTATGCTTTCTCAGATTTGTTTAATTGATTGTATAATTTAAGTCTGAATTTAAATTAGGTTTACTATTTGCTGCGATTTTCTCAATTAGCCTTTGGACTGTGGAGTCTAGTTTTTGTTGTGACTTCTCCCCTGTTATCAGCAACCTTGCTTTTTGTTGCTGTGTGGGTTTTATGATTTCTCGCCTTTATGATAAGTTTGTGGAATGAAATTTTGAATTTGGAAAAAAGAAAAGAACAAATTGGTGGTTGTTGGATTGGCTTGCTGCTTGTCGGTTTATAATTTCCAACCAGTTTTTTTCCCAAATGTTGGATTGGTTTGGCCATTTGTTATCATTCAACTAAATAATATCGACATTAATTTTCATAAACAAAAAATAACAACAATTCGAAAAACTTCTTATCCGGTACGGTAGCAACACAGTATTAAATAGTCAGTCTTTAGTCTGGTACTGCATCAAACGATCGATTAATTTAGTCAATACGATCTGATAACAAATTATCCTATCTGATGACAAATTAATTTAGTCGAGAGTAAATTGTAGTTATGGTCCCTGAACTTTACTCAAATTGAAGCAATGGTCTTTCAACTAAAAATTCATTACCATTGGTCCTTCAACTCATTAAAACGTGCAGCTATGGTCCCTCAACTAAAAATCCATTACCTTTGGTCCCTCAATTTTAATTCAACTGGAGAAATTGTCCCTTAACTTTATCCCAATTGTAGCTATGGTCCTTCAAACATAACTCGTTTTGACAAATTTTTTTACGTAGTTGACGAAAATGACCATAATTACACACTTTGATGAGTTGAGGGACCCTAATCAACATAACATATTTTGACAAAATTTTGAAGAAATTAATGAAAAGGACTATAGCTACACATTTTGATAAGTTGAGGGACCAATGGTAATGGATTTTTAGTTGAGGGACCATTGCTTCAATTTGAGTAAAGTTCAGGGACCATTACTACAATTTACTCATTTAGTCGATATATGACACAAAAGATCGCACTACAGTTGTAAAACATGACAAGGTCACGCAGCAATTGCTTACAAGTCTCTCAACACTTAAGCTTAAAAAGGACCAAAACTCTTCTTTTTGTCAGACTCAAATTTTATAAATATTCCCTGGGGAGCATGGACTGTTCAAGCCTCAAATCGAAGTTCCTACTTGCAGCAAAGACAGCAAATGCTTGCTGATTCAGGTACACTTTTCTTCACATCCCTTTTACTTCCTTTACCATTTGTTTGGTTACTGAGAAAATTGAGATATGTTGACTGAAAAAAGGAAAAAAAGAATTTAGAAATGATTAATAAAAAATTCAAACTTTTGCCTTTTAGGTTGTTTATCTGTGAAGAGAATGCAATCTTTCTATTCAGTTGCTTACTCTAAATAGAACTAAATAAAATAACTTTCACCAAAGGTTTTTCACTGTTTTCTTTCTTCTTGGGGCTGTTTGTTTCCTGAGAAAATAACTTCTCCAGAAAGTAGAATTTGATGATGTTTGTTTCCTTAGAACAACTTATCTCTAGAAAATAGAATTGCATAATACCTGTGAGGATAGTGAGAAGAATTTTTCATACATTAAGAGTTCATTTTATTTACTTTCATACTTCCATCACAATTTACAGAGACAAAAATGGGTTCTCAGAAAAAATCTCTCATGCTAAACAAGAAGCCAATGCTGCAATCGATAGTCAAAGATAGGATCAGTCAATTGCCGGATCCAGTCCTTTGTCGCATGCTTTCCTCAATTCCAACAAAATATGCTGTGAGGACCAGCGTTCTGTCTAAAAGATGGAAGAACGTGTGGGCTTTTGTTCCCAATATAGACTTAGACGACGAGAATGAGCATTTTTATAGGAGAAACAGAGACACAAATGACTATGTGCGTTTCTCTATGTTTGTAGATCGTGTACTTTTCTTACATGAAACGGACATTCATAAGTTCCGACTTCATTGTTCAAATGTTGAGGATTTCGCTCCTATTGAAGGTTGGATTCGCTCTGCCATTGGTCGTAATGCTGTTGAATTTGATCTTCTTGTTGAATCTTTCACCAATCAAAATTTTAAGTTGCCCCAAAGTATTTTCATGTACAAAAAACTGGTGGTTTTGAAGGTGAATTCAAATTGTCTTAGCTATGTTCCACCTAAGTCAGGATGTTTCCGAAGCCTCAAGTTCCTCCATGTTACCTTCTGTTTTCTTGATAATGAGTCAGCGGGGAATCTTTTTTCTTGCTGCCCTGTACTTGAAGATTTGACGATACATGGAGATGTTGGACCTCGTGTTTTGAATTTTAAAATCTCTGCACCCGAGTTGAAGAAGTTAAGAATAAGATTAATAGATGTGGCACTTATCGGTGTTGTCAACAATTTCTCTGTTAGTGCTCCGAAGCTTGAAACACTTGATGTGACCGAGGATGTTCTGTCAAACTATAATTTGGAGAGTTCAAAGTCCCTTGTCAAAGCCAGTGTTAATCTCTATCACCATGTTGCATGTTTACACCGCGAATTCTCTAACCTTTCAGCTAAGTTGCTGGCAGGAATTTCCAAGGTTAAATGTCTGTACCTTTCAGCTCATTCATTGAAGGTAAGCAAGAGCTAACTTGTTCCTTTGATAATGTTTGGTAGAGAGTACTCTATTATCCATTATTTCACTCTATGCACCGGTCTTATTAGTCTTTAGTTCTTTGTACCAGACATAGTCCGTAAGATATAACTGAAAGCATGTTTTTTTCGGTTTGGAAACTTATGATTTGAAGTAGTGTTATGCATGAGCAATGCTAATTTTATGCACAAGTTTACGTTTAATACTTTGTCTTTCACAAAGGTTTGTTGTCTGCCTGCTTTTGATAATTTGAGCGAGCTGAAGTTAGTTCTTCATAATTGCTACAACTGGGAATTGCTAACCGAGCTGCTCAAAAGATCTCCTAAACTGGAACATCTTGTCCTAGAATATGAAGGAGTAAGATGTGTATTTCCATTTATCCTAGGTAATACCGACATGAAGTTCTTTACTGTTCTCATTTCATTCATTTTTTTTAAATAACTTTCAGGAGGAATGCACTACATACTCTGACAATGAAGAAGAAGAATACTCAGACATATTCTTAGGGCCTGAATGGAATACACCGAAGACGGTGCCTATCTGTGTGTCAACACACCTCAAGACTATCACTGTGATGGGATTCAAGGGATACTATGATGAGATGGCAGTGACAAAGTATTTGTTAGAGAATGGCAAAGTTCTCAATAAGGTGATCATTTATACCGGGAATTTGTTTCGTTTAAAGAAATTAGACAAGGAATTCATGATGTTTCAAATGGGTTCGAGGACTTGTCAAGTCGAATTTTTCTGAGATGCAAATTTAGTTGTTAAAACATTTGTAATGCTGAAAGTCAGTTCTGGCTGCAAGAGGGTGTCTCAAAGTTGTAAACTGCAAACATTCATGCACCTACCCCTTTGATTTAATGAAGTTTAATTGATGATTGATGGACCAATTTGGTGTGTGAAGTTAACATATCGAATGTGAAGTCTTACGATTTTGGTAGGTAAGAAAAAAATCTGGAAACTCTGGACATGGTGAACCAGTTGACACTAGTTCGAAGCGGATACCTACATATGTATGGTTAATCCAACATATAAAGCATTGTCATCAGCATGCTAATCTCTAACATTCTAGCAGCGTTGCAAGTGGTAGATTGTGTGGGATTCATGACTTGACCACCGAAACTTTGATGTCTACAATTGCACACTAAATTAACAAAGAATTTAAGGGGTGTATTTAATCGAAATTTTAATATATTTATAAATCAATGGATATCAACGTATTAAAATGAGTGTAGTATCTAATGTTCACGATACAACCAATGAACTCAACGTATCTATTCATTTTTAATATGTCTCGATAAGCTTCAATCTGAACACGTGTTGTTTCTGTGCAATAGCATGTTGCGTATGACTCTTTCAAAAATTATAAAAAATAACCGTTACACTTTCTGTTTTCATTATAACGCATTCAAATATACCATTAAATATATCTTAAATCTAGCGTCTTACAGTAGATTTGTTTTCATAGCACTAAAATATTCTTTGTTTGCACTCCAAATTCTCTATAAATAAAATGAAAAATACAGTAGTGAGGAGTGCATAATGAGATTTTTAAAGTACTAATAAGTGTAATCTATCTTAATTATAATCATTCATTTGCTCGGGGTTCGTGTGTTCATAATAATTCGTCCCAAAACGTGTATAGGGAACCCCGTTGTTTGTGTGTCCGTTTGCTCGGAGTGCAGAATGTGTATTGTTCAAAATGCTAATAAGTGCATAATGAGATTTTTAAAATGCTCATAAGTGAATGAACGTAGAATGACTATTCTATAGCAGAGTGTTACTAGCAAACTCCACACATGATGATATGGATGAGCTTAGAAGGTTCAGACTCTTATCAAATCATTCGCTGCCACTATTGTTGTACTGCTTTATATGTTGTTGATTTCTTTACCATCTGTTTGGTTACTGAAAAATTGGGAAACGATGAATAGGAAATTCAAACCTAGCCCTTTGCATTATCTGCTATAAGTGTAATCTTTCATTTCAGTTGCTAATTCTCGGTAATGTTAGGTTGAAAAGATTTTCTCTAAAGAGTAGAATATCATATCAGTAATCAGTTCATATATAAATTAGGGAATTGTTACTAGCACTCCAAATTCCTCATTCTACACTCCAAACTTTCTATATTTAGAAACAAAAATACTCTTGTGAGGAGTGTAGAATGAGATTTTTGGAGTGCTAATAACACTTCCCTAAATTATAAACGTTTCAAGTTTCCAAGTAACCGAGCGGATTGTAAATTAGAAGTCTTTACTTTTAATTATTGGTTTTGCATTTGACCTAATTCCAAGCCTAGTTGTGCGCCTGCTTTTGATAATTTGACAAAATTGAATTCGGTTCTTCAAAATTACTACATCTGGGAACTGCTAACAGAGTTTCTCAAAAGATCACAGAATATGGAATCTCTTGTCTTAAAACACAAAGATGTAAGATATATTTTCTCTTATGTTATGTAATACCAATATCACCTCTATAATATTATGTATTCCCATTCAATTTGTTCTTTTAAAATTACCGGAAAGGATGAAGAGGTCTCGGAGCATAACATTGGAACACCCCAAAATTTGTGCCTACTTGTTTGTTGTCATACCTCAAGGCTGCTTCATAAAGCCATTCTGGGGACAAAAGAGGCTATAATTATTTATTGAACTTCCAATTCGGAGCAACGAAGCCCAACAGGATTTACTCGCAGTAGAGGTCCTTAGTACGATGTCTTTCAGAAACTCATCCTAACTATCATTGTACTATAAAAGCTAGATGGGATTTATTTTCTACCAATCCATCCCGGCCCCTCCCCTAAATTACTATAGCATTTGTAGGTTTTTTTTCTTTCTGTTTCTAAAAGATATGGACCATAATGTACTATAGTACTAGATCACAGAGACGCGAAGCATATTTAGACTTGATTATATTTTGGAGTTCGATTGACAAAAAAAATAAATGAAAAAAATTTGAAACATGACAAGTTTTGCCAATGAGCTTCAATTTGCATATTTGGACGGATACATTGATGGGTTTGGTCTGACCAAAGCATTACATTTTACACTCACACAAAAATGACATGACATTAACACGTTGTAAAACATGACAAAGTCTAAAGCGGCATATTTTACACTAATACAAAGATGACACGACATTTAACTCGTAGAACATGACAAAGCCACAACACATATACCCTGAACCCTTAAAAAGGATTGCCAGAGATGCGAAGTATACTTAGCCTTAATTATATTTTGGTGTTTGATTGACAAAAAAAAATATGGAAACGATACAACAAGACAAATTTTGCCAATGAGCTTCCATTTGCATATTTGGACGGATACATTAATGGGTTTGGACCGACTATAGCATTATTTTACACTGACACAAAAATAACACGACACTAACACGATGTAAAACACGACAAAGTCTGAAGCGTTATATTTTACACGGTCACAAAAATGATACTACATTAACACGTTGTACAACATGACAAAGTCAAGTAGCAATGGCTTACAAGTCACAACACATACCTTCAAAAGGATTGTCAGAGTCAAATTTTATCAACCTTGCCCTTGGGAGCCTAGAGGGTTCAAGCCTCATATCTCACTTCTTACTTTGCAGCAAAGACAGCAAGTCTTTTCTGGGTCATCTCAGAACGTTTCAGGTAATTTTCTGCACAACCCCTTTACTACCTCTACCATCTATTTGGCTACTCAGAAAACTGAGAAATGTTTCCCCACGAGTTTCCATTGAATTTTTTTTTTGCTTCCATCTTTTAGACAGCATTGCATGATATCTGTGACGATAATGAATAGAGTTTCATTTATTTATTTTCAAATTTATCCCAATTTACAGAGACAAAAATGGGTTCTCAGTCAAAGCCTCTCATGCTAGCAAAGAAGCCAACGCCACAAGTAATAGTTAAGGATAGGATCAGTCAATTGCCGGAACCAGTTCTTTGTCACATACTTTCCTTAATTCCAACAAAATATGCTGTGAGGACCAGCGTTCTCTCTAAAAGATGGAAGAAATTATGTTACCTTCAATCCCCCATTGGGTGAGTCACGCGGTCGGGTTGCCCAAACCAACAAATATATATACCAACTTAACAAAGTAAAAGGGATAAAACCCTTCAATTTATTCAGTTTACTACCTAACATACTAGATTGTTAACAATTGAAACCACACTACTTCAAAGTTCAAACTATTAGTACATTCCATTAACTGAGGACATAGCGGGGGAAAAAATTGATCTGATTAAGTTAAAATTTTTGAAAGGTTGGGTCATGTTTTGAATGAGACCCAAACCTCAGGGTGTACTTTATAATTAGCTAAAAGATTATAAAGGGAAGGAGCAAAACGGTAAGTTTAGTAAAAGAGTGTTGGTGTATTTTATATACTCACGTTGCTCTCACATTCTCGCCAATTCTCACCAACCAAACACAGTCTACCTTTCGCAGCCATTAGGGTTTTACTGGGGCAGCTATCTTGGACCGTTTCAGGTACCTTTCTTTTCGTAACCCTGTAAATTCTCTATCATCTGTTTGGTTAACGAGAAATTGTAATCGTTTGTTTTTCTTCTTTTAGTTCTTACAATAGGGTGCAGTTTTGCTCGCCGGAGTAATGGTAATGCCACCACCCTATTTACTATCGTGAATAAGTTTAAATTTTGAGATTTGTGTCTATCTACCATACAGATTTCGAAATTTAAACTCATCTAATGTTGGTAAATATGGTTGTGAGCATTACCATTACTTGAATGCGGTAAGCAAAAATATTCCCCTTACAATAAGGTTCCATTCAATATTTTGTTCTTGGGTCTGCTTGTTTCCGTAGAATTTATTTTCCTTACCTCTCTAAAAGGCGGCATTTCACGAGTACAGAGTCGGGATCTCAAAGTTTGTTGGGCGGGATTTACTTTACGAAATAATTTTCCAAAGATACCATATGTTAAGAAGAAGGTAGAAGGGAAATGATTTTCAAACTCCTTATTTGTTCTCCTGTGCTTCCCTCCTTGTTTATGTCAATTAATTCACTCTTGATTTATTCAATCTTACAGTTATAAATAGATGGGGGTGGGGGTGACTTAACGAGCATTGCCGCTCAAAATGTACCTAACACATATAGATAGAAACTAACAGTAAAAAATTAAAGACAATCATTAATAAACATGTAACGCAAATACAAAATAACAGTATTTGAGTAGCACCCTTCGAGTCTTTAATTCCAAGAGTTAAAATCATTAATTATCGATACTATTAATCGTCCTCCATCTCATCTTGAAGTCGATTTTTGACAATCAGCGAGTAATTGTTCTCTCATGTACAAGGGGTCGGGTAGTTTTAGCTGCGTTGTGAGATACTCAACGTAGGTTTTTCTTTCTTTCCAAAGTTCAGTATGGACAGCCCTTAATGTACGTAGCTTCATCCATGGAGTAGTTATCTGAGAATAATGAAAATAAATAAACTGTCTAAGTTTCTGATCAGTAGCTAGACGGAGCGTACATTAATTAATAAAGTTCTTAATTTTAGTTTTGTTTTCATTTTTATCAAATATATCGTTCAGATATATAAAAGTTTAGGAATTATCATGTATACTCTTCTGCTTCAGTTGCCAACGAACTAAAACACAAAAACGACTTGCTTATGTTTTCTTTCATATTTTGAAGTGTGAACTTCCTTTAGCACCATATCTGCAAAAGTTTTTTTTTTTTAACGATATTATCTATACTAAAGGGAGAGATGTGAGCTTAGCCTCACAATAGGCTAGCAATAATATGATTCAAACTCGTCTTTGGCGAGAATCGAACCTAAGACCTCTCACTTACAAATGAAGATGAATGTCACTAGACCGTAATACTAAGTGGCTTATTTGCAAAAGTTATTAAATTGACCATTTTCTTTGTTGTGAAAAAAAACACCAGGGTACAAATGAGTAAAGCAAGAGTTAAAGATAGGATCAGTGGGTTGCCTGATCCAGTTCTTTGCCATCTGCTTTCCTTCCTGCCAACAAAATGTGCGATGAGGTGCAGCATTCTGTCTACAAGATGGAAGAACATTTGGAATTCCGTTCCGAATCTAGACTTCGAAAACAAAGATAAGTCTGAAACTGTTGGTTTTATGAATTTTGTTGACCGTATACTTAAATTTCCCGGCTCAATAGACATTCAGAAATTTCGTCTTCATTGTTCCTATGTTGGGGATTACACTCGTATCGATGGTTGGATTCGCACTGCCATTAGGCGTAAGGCTGTTGAACTTGATCTTGGTGTATCTAATACGGGCAAGACTTTGGAGTTACCCAAAAGCGTTTTCATGTGCAAAACACTGGTGGTCTTAAAAGTGAAGTCAAATGTTATTACCTACAATCCACCCACATCTGGGTGTTTCCCAAGTCTCAAGTTTCTCCATATCACAGCTGAAGGTCCCTACTGTGACTCAGTGGAAAATCTCTTATCCTGTTGCCCGGTACTTGAAGATTTGATAATAGATATAACGCTTGGTGTTCGAGGTTGCAATTTCAAGATCTCTGCTTCTGAACTAAAGAGGCTAATTATAACATTCCACCATTTATTGATTCAATTAGGTGGGGAGAAAGTCTTTATTAATGCCCCGAAGCTTGAAAACTTTGACGTTAAGGAGGATATTTTGGCCAATTATTGTTTGGAGAATGCGAAGTCCCTTGTCAAAGCCAATGTCGATCTCTATTGCTATTGTGTACATAGAGATGTAGAATTTGTAACAAATGCAACTGCACTCCTTGAAGGGATATCCAATGTCAAATATCTATGTCTTTCGGCTCGTGTTTTGTGGGTGAGTATGCCCCAACTTTTAATACTGTTTGGTAGAGAGGAGTATAGGAAGAAAGGGGTGGTTCGAAAAGGGGAAGGAAAGATAGCTCTCTTTGTTTGTAAAGAGGAAATAAGCCATGCAGGCCTATCATTCAGTCCCTTCAACAATCTTACTTATTACTTTTACCCTGAGGTTTCCAGCTTTTCCTCATAGAATTACAAATGTGGAAAGTTTACTGCACAGCTCTTTCCATGATATTTGGAAAAGACATATTCCTGGCTTGCCGTCTTCCTGTTATCCTAGCCATTCTCTTGAAATAGTAAGCGTTTAATTATGCATCAGTTTATGTATTTATCAAAAGTTTATTTTCCATGCAGGATCATTGTCTGCCGGCTTTTGATAATTTGAGCGAGTTGAAGCTGGTTCTATATGATTGCTATAACTGGGATTTGCTCATGAAGTTGCTCGATAAATCACCTAATTTGGAACATCTTGTCTTAGAACACAAAGAAGTAAGATTTTCTTTCCACCCATGTGTCGTACTAACACGCAACTCTTTACTATTCTCATTTAATTTATGTTTTCAGGACAAGGACTGTGTTCAACACTACTCGTTTGGACAATACTCAAATTTTAAATGTAACCTACCCTCAGAGTTTCAATGGCATACACCGGAGTATGTGCCTGCTTGTTTGACATCACACCTCAAGACTATCACCATAAGAGGATTCAAGGGATATCCGCATGAGAAGAAAGGGGCAAGGTTTTTGTTCGAGAATGGTATTGTTTTGGATAAGATGGCTATCTATAATGATTTAGGTGAGGAATTTACATTGTTCCAGAGGGGTTCGGGGACTTGTCTAGCTATTTGAATTTAGGTGTGAAACGCAATCATCGTTCCATGGGGTTTGGATTGATCATTCTCTCATCGATGTTGTAAACTAGAGAAACATCTTTGTTGGTCTTTCGATGGATTACGAAGATATTTATGGAATTCCCAACTTTATACTTTTCGTTATTTCTCGTTGATGAGCAACCTTTGTCTGACTATGAAATTCAACTAATCTATAACACAGATACATATCTAGTGATACGATACGGTACAGTAATACGGTAAAGCTTAAAAACTAGGACACGATAGAACATGGATACACCAGTTATAGCAACATTTATTGATCTTAAGATGGAATCCATTTGCATAGGTTTTTAATTTTTTTTTGGTGAATATTTGCATAGTTTTTGTTTTGCATGCTATATGTTTCTTATCGATTTTATTGAGCCTCTTCAGACCAATTGTTTCTAGTCAGAGTAATAGTATCAAACCAGTTTGCCTTGTTCATTACTTTCCCATCATGACCGTACGATTGATATGAAGATGCCATGAATCATTACTTTTCTTTAAGTCAGAGGAGAGCAGAATTATACAACCAAAACTTGGAGAATGACCTACATGAACAGGTTTATTGCAACGTGGTGTTTCGGTCCAATAATTCATTGTTACGCGTAAGCTTGTTTCTACATGACAATGCATTATTGAATCCAGACGCGCACTATTGAATCGGGATTTCAATTCTCGTTTGATACAAAGTATACGTGTAAAGAGAAATTGACTTAAGGACCTCGAATGCAACAATGACGGCGTTTTACCAACTACTTGGAAGCAAATTTCATTTTTAACCTTTACCAAGTTACCAACGCTGCAAAGCCCCAACAAAACCCCTCACAGACTTCAACCCCCAAACACCCTTAAACCCATCGCCCATGTCTCCCTTCAGAACCCTCCACCTCCTTAAACCCCAACCCTCTGTTCATTTTCCTAACAACCCACAAACCCTTCTCACGCTTCTCCATCGCCTACAGATTCTTCACCTCCTCACACCAAACCGAAAACCAAACCAGACCCAGAACGCCTCCGGACCTCCTCTTCAAAGAGGCCGTCGAACTCTCCCCAAAACCCGAAAACTCTGACAGCGAAGCTGAAACCAAAGACAACCAGTTGAAGAAGAGCTTGAGGGATTTGGAGGAGGAGGTCAGGAGCTTGAGAGCCGAAAACAAAACGAAGAAGAGAGAACCCAATTCGGATTCTGAGGGTGAGGTCAGTTTATACGCAGTGTTCACGAATAAGAAGCCGGCGGATGGCGGCAGTAGGAAGCGGAAAGCGGTTACGAGAGAGAGGTCGAATGTGTTGAAGGATTTGTCGCAGGATATGGAAGTGGTGGCGAGCCATTTGTTCAAAGAAGGGTACTTTAAAGATGCCAATTTCTTGTTTGTGAATGGTGATAGGTTGGATATTAGCTGCTTCAACAACAGCTATGGCTGCAGTTTCATAAGGTTTGCGGTCGAAAGTTTTGCCAGAGACAACCAGGTGAATGCAAAGTAAGCATTTTTCCCTTATATTTTTCAAATTTGTTTTTGTTAGCTCCATTTGCTTCTGTATATTTGTTTACTTGGATGTTTTTCTTTTTATGATTCGTGTCGATGGAGGAAGAAAAAGGTGAATTAGGTCTACATGTTATAGTTCTTGTCCAACGTATGAAGTGTGCTCAATGCTGAAAGTATGCTGGGATCACTGTGGAGCTAAAGTCGTTTGACATGTTGTCTGGGAGAAACCATAAGCTGTCTGTGGTTTCACTGGGTGAAAATCAGACATGACTGAGAAATCGGTATGTAAATGTACTACAGCCATGTCTGATTTTCACCAAAGAGGATTAAACCGTTCTTTAGTGAGAGTAATGTCATGTTGCTTGACTGTTGAGTTGAGAAGCCGTACCGTGAGAAGATTGAAGATGATTTTAAATTTCATAACAATCTTTTCATTGCATCCGTGCACCATTCCTGGCTTTATACACCAAGCTATGTATTAGAGTTTTAGGAAATCGTGTTTATGAGTTAATGATTTCATCAAGTTGCTCCAACTACTTTATGCGCAATATTGCCATTTATTGCTAGTAATTTCTGTTAGTTAGATAGTTTCTAATCAGTAATCTCCATATCTATGCTCTTGAAATTTGGTCTTCCAGATGGTTGTCAGGCTCGGACTTGAAAAAGGTGGCCCTCCTTGGTTGCCCTTCCCTTGCCAGAAAGAGTGTTTTTGGGCTAAAAGAATGCGCAAATTTTTTGACATTCCAGAAGACAAAGTGAGCAATTTTAATTGTTGTTTTGTGTTTTTTGTCACTTTCAGGTTTGCAGTAAATGTGTCTTGAAACAGTCGTGCAAGTTTTGCAAATCAGAATGTGTGGAACGGAGGCACCAAGAATTTGGATCTTAGAGATGTTATGAATACTATCACACTATATGCTCTGGATACTGTGCCTCCAGAGCTGGTTGTCCCCGACGAAGTTCAGTCTTCTGTTAGTCGACTGCTAAAGGAGGTTTTGAAGCTAAGTCAAGCTACTTTGTGAGGCTATTTAGGATGTGCGCATGATGTTCCCGGTAAAATGAGGCTCATTGTCTTTGGTTGTTGCTTTCTTCTGGTGCCATTTTGATTACTTTCAGTCTGAACCCTTTTCTTTTTATATAGCAAGGATTGAGGTGCGATGCTTTCGAAAGAATCCAACCCTCCCTGGAATTCGATATGCTATGCTCGCTGTTCTATTTGCTTGTCCTGATCAATGCTCAACCCGATGCCAAGGATTTCAAGCGATGTTCAAGAATAATGCACATGTCCAACTCTAAGTATTGACTTGCAACATTCTGTTGAAAGCGTAATTTAACTCATGCTTAAGTCCATTAACATATTCTGTGTATAAAGAGTCACATTCTACGCATTTTTACTCGTTTTTCGATTTTGTTTTGTTCATCCAAGTTCCATCGGTGATGTGGATTGGACAAGGTTATCGACTTGTTTCTATCTTGGGCATCCAAAGATCTTCTTGATTGCTTCATTTGGTCCTCACCATGTGCTGATATCTGCTATCCAACCGACCATACCATATATTCTGTTCAGGAACAACGGTTGAGTTGTAGGCAGGCAAAACATAATGCATATATCTAAACAGAAACATAGAATGTTATTGAGGGGGAATCTAACTCGACACCTTTAGTGCCGAATACACAATACACACGATGTTGTCATGTGTATTTTAATTTAATCTTAAGCCCTTTGACAATTTAAGAGAATAATATCAAAGTATTCTGATATTCTAAATCTTTGTGATGTTGTCATTAATAAAATATAATTACGTTAATTAACCTTTAATAATTTAATTATTTATTAACAATCACATATTTTAATTTAAAAAATTTACTTTAAAATTTAATCTTCCGAATATCATTATCGTACGTGGAATGAAAACAGATTTTGCAAAAGCTTTTGTTCTTTGATTTTTTGCCGCGCTCGGCGTTGGCGAGATGTGGGCCCGGAGGGTGGTGCTGCTGGCGTGGGGTCACGTGAAACTCCTGCCACGCATGACGCATGCATCGCGATGGGGATGGAGCAAACACCTGGTCCCAGAGCAGTCCGACACGTGCGTGATTATTTTCTTTTTCCTCCGAAAACAAAAAATAATTGCTACAAAAACGACGAATCGTTTGGGCTGTTTGTACTTGCAGACGGAGACGGTTTGCGTGCACCAATGAGCACCAATGAGCACCAATGGCAGAGTCGTAAAATAACGATTAAATAAGACCGAATACGTATCCTCTCCTAAAATCTGTCTCGTTTTACAAATCCCAGCATTCATGCTGTTGCTTTTACTTCTCATTTTCCCGGGGTTTCATCAAAACCGCACTCCCTTCCGATTCCGACACCGCTCTCCCATCAGCCCCTCAACCCGACCCGATTTCAAACCTCTCACATAGATCCGATCCAATTCATCGATCCTCCGCAAAATTCAAGTCCCCGGTCGACTTCAGCTCAATCCAATTCTTCCGTTCAACGCCGCTGTCTCGCCGGAGCTTCTTCCCTCGGCTTCCGAAGACTCAATTCTCACGCTGCTCCTTAGTTCTCAGCTCAGAATTTCTCTGCGTGGCGGCGTCTTTTCGGTTCCAGCTATCAACGAAGGGCTGCTCGATCGGAGATGACGTCGGGGACGCGAATGCCGACGTGGAAGGAGAGAGAGAACAACAAGAGAAGAGAGAGGAGGCGGAGGGCCATAGCGGCGAAGATCTTTGCCGGCCTGAGAATGTACGGCAACTACAAGCTCCCCAAGCACTGCGACAACAATGAGGTCCTCAAGGCTCTCTGCGACGAGGCCGGTTGGACCGTCGAATTGGACGGCACCACTTACCGCAAGGTAAAAAAAAATAATTCAATTCTTTTCAACGGCTGTTCAATTGTTTATTACGAGTATTTGATAAGTTTTTACCGCGATGATTGATTGATTGATTCTTAATTTCGTTGACAATCTCAACCAAATTGTTAACTTTGAACTGTAGTTATCGTTAAGCTTTTAGCTCCGTCTACCGTGCATGGTAGCGATGTGCTAGCGTGCGCGCGACGGAGCGGGAATTGGTTGGCCATGTTGATCATCTGCAACATGAAGTGGCGCATGTTAGCAAAGTAGCTAACTTGCGCCGGGTGCAGCGGTTGCCGGGAAAGTGTCCGGAATCAAGGCAGGCGGATAAATGGTAGGTTTTTGCTAACATGAGCTGGTGTTACCGGCACACGTTAGCCGAGGGGTAACAATTCAGAGAGTGGGGATAGATTCCGTCACCGGCGTACGTTAGATCTAGTCAGCCCTGTTATTTTTGTTTGTTGGCTTTAAACCTTTAGCTCCTCTCTTTTTTTTTGCTTTTTCTTTTTCGTGAGATCGCTTTTGCGCGTGGGAGCACTACGTACACAGTCTCTCTCTCTCTCTCTGCTTTTCTGCGGAAGGAGATTCTGTTGTCTGAAACCCCAGGGTAGCTACGTAGATCTCGAGGCGACGAAGATGCCCTTTTACCAATTATTTTCAAACTTTACTGCCCAAAATGCCCGCTTGCTTTGTGGAAGTTTTGATCTTTTTTGTGTGCTCACTGCTTTGGTTAGTGCTAAACCTTTTACTTTGTCAAGGGAAACAGAGGCAGAGCCTTTTCTGGGTTGTGCTCGGTTTCTGTTTTAGAGATTTCGTTTATCGATAACTCGCAGTTATTAAGTTTAATAACCCTTAATTAATTGTCACTTGTCTACAACTCTTTTTTGTTTTTTTAACAAACGATATTATCTACGCTAAAGGGGAGAGGGCGGGCTTAGCCTTACAATGGGTTAGCAATAATGTGGTTCAAATTCGCTTTTGGCGAGAATCGAACCTTAAGACCTCTCACTTACAAGTGAAGAGGAATACCACTAGACCGTTGTACTAAGTGATATCCTTAATTAAATTGCTTATTAGACAAGGTACCTCTTTTGTTCCACTTTTGTGGGGATAGCAAGATTTACTAAGGAATTCTCTGATTATATAGAGTCGACAAGCCAATGTAGAGTAATTTTGTGAGTACTTAGAAGCACGCCTTATAAGTGCAATTGAGTTAAGTTACCGTACTTTAAGAACAATGTAGTCGTGTTGAAAGTTTTCCCAATATGGCTTTGGTTCAAGTCAGCTGGTAGTGTTGTTGTTATATGAAATTAGTAAAAGAGAGGGTTAATTGAAACTGGGGTCAAATTTTCCCCTTTGATTAATTCAGTTTCGCATTCATGTTTCCACATCTGCCTCTTGTGTGCACCATAGCTAGTAAACTGTTTCTAAAAGGGACCATGGTTCCTTTGGATCTTACATTGCTTGGGAATTGAAGTTAAGTTTGGTTGGCAGCTTAGATTGCCCTGGTAATGCCATGGTTGACGGTTATAACTGAAATTTTGGGGCACCATTTTTATAGGTGTGCTCACAGTATTCCAGTGAAATTTAGAGGTTGTCACCAACTGGGAATGTGTCATAGCCTCTTATCGCTGCTAATGACATCATTACTTGAACTAGTGATAAATTCTCTTCCCTCTTCCTTCCCTCTCTCTAAAAGAGAAGTGACATGGAATCAAACAGCTATGCTAGCTAGCTCTTTTGCAATAATTTTATCTACATAATATCACACCATTGAATGATTAAATTACGATTACCAACCAGAGGACTGTAGTTGCTAGTAACCAATCATAGGACTGTAGTTGCTAGTAACCAATCATAGGGCTGTAGTTGCTAGTAACCAACCTGGCACCTCAATACACATGACCCTTAGAATTGACAAAATAACTGTGTGAAGGGCAATTTATCGTTATTTAGGCGAGTGCACTCACACACATGCATTTTAAAAATGGACTTAGATTGAAGGCTAAAACAGATGAGGGTTCTTCCATATTTGCTTTATTATCAGCCTAATTTTCTCTTAATGAAACTTTGACCGTAGCTCTCTGCAAGTTCCATTCAAATTTGTTTATACTTGAACTTTGTTTTTTTGTTTTTTGGTATGTGCCACTAATCATCTTTAATTATATGCAGGGATGCAAGCCGGTCGAACACATGGACGTGATGGGTGGATCCACATTAGCTAGCCCAAGCTCGTCTTTCCTCCCAAGTAATTGTGCTTCCTACAATCCAAGCCCAGGCTCTTCCTCCTTCCCTAGCCCAACATCATCTTCCTATGCTGCTAACCAGAATGCTGATGGCATATCCCTTATCCCATGGCTCAAAAATCTCTCCTCTGCATCCTCTTCGGTCTCCTCTTCCAAACTACCGAACCTCTACATCCATGGCGGCTCTATCAGTGCCCCTGTTACCCCTCCATTAAGCTCCCCAACTGCCAGGACACCGAGAATGAGAATTGACTGGGATGACCAGTGTGCTCCGCCAGGCTGGGCTAGGCAGCAATTCCCCTTCATGCCATCTTCTACTCCACCAAGCCCTGGACGGCAGATTGTTCCTGATCCAGAATGGTTTGCTGGGATTCCGGTTCCCCGTGGACCAAATTCTCCAACATTCAGCCTTGTCTCTTCAAACCCATTTGGGTTTAAGGACGAGGTTTTAGCTGGTGGTGGATCCCGCATGTGGACTCCCGGGCAAAGCGGGACATGCTCTCCTGCCATTGCAGCTGGCTCTGATCACACTGCTGACATCCCCATGTCTGAGGTGATTTCAGATGAGTTTGCATTTGGATGCAATACAACAGGGCTGGTTAAGGCATGGGAAGGAGAGAAGATTCACGAAGAGTGTGGATCAGACGATCTGGAGCTCACTCTTGGGAGCTCAAGAACAAGGTGTGTTAGCATAAACATTAAACATTTGATTTGCAACATTGAGTGAATTGTTCAGAATTGTTCGTTTGCTCACTCAAACAATGTTATTTACAGGTAAAGGACTGCACAAAGCAAATTTGTATCATGTTGCGTCGCATCTAAAGGACTGCGCAAAGTGAACGAACGTTGATTCCTTGTCTGTGCGATTCCAGATAAAGGGAAGAGAAAAAGGAACCAAGGTGAGTTTAACTGGTCACTCTTTTCTATTTATATTTTAATTCTTCGTTTCCTAATTTTTACTTCCTCCCGAGTCAGATTTAGTTAGTTATTTTGAGGTGCGGAATGGTTATACAACCCTTTGGTCATTGTTTCTTAGAACAACCTAAGTTTGATTGGAAGGAATCCATGTGCATGTATGAATTGGCTGCTGCCTGTGGTTTGCCATTGAGATTACTGTTGAATGACCAAAGGGGACTTAGGGTATAGCTCAATTGTCAAACCTTTTCCAAGAGTGAATAGATTTTGTAGTGTTCTCTTCCATTGGCTTTTGTACATACTTCGACATTATACTTGTGTGTTTGGCATGCTAATTATCCGGTCCGTTGGTCTTTTCTATATTATTTGAAAAACATTGCTCGGCTCCTAACACGTAATGAACATTTTCTCAATATGACACGTACAAAATATCTCATTGTTTAGCATGTCAAGTTTTGATGAGGAATAGCTCCTTACATGTAAGAAGCTAAGTATTTTCGTGGTGATTGATATACGCTAGACAAATTTATTTTTTCTATTAGAATTTATTGATATACAAAGAATTAATCACTTTATCTATAAAGTCTTCTGGTGTGGACCAAACCACCACTAGTGCAGCATATTGCGACTGAAAACATATCGGAGCGACCACAAAGGGTATGTCGCTTTGAATCTTCATATTTTAACCATCTTTTAACCAAAAGAAAAGCCGTTGGGAACATAAGACTTTATTTGTCATTGCAAGTAGTGGAATGCCTTGGTGTTTAAGGCATTTCTCTTTAATCCTTTATGTCCCGAGTACAAATCATCCTCCTTCTCTTAGCGTAGATTAATGTAGAATATTGCTTGTATTTGAAGAAAGAATAGAAAGAAATTGACTTCATAAAATATTCTAGGTCTGGCCAATTCCCGTGTACATAAACATTTTTGTTGATTATTAATTAACACACGACGTTCATGAGATCTGAATTCAGGACCTCTTCCAACGCACCCAGAATGAAATGAACTTTTAAAGTTTTTTACCGCACGGTACAAATAATCAGGATTCCGAAATAGCTCTGGGATCGTTAAGTAACAAAAGACTCGAAATATTCCATGAAGTAGTAGTACCTAACGGTTCAAAAATCTTCAACTTGTTAATCTTAGGGTTCACCAACACAAGCTGTTCGACGTAAGTTCTGAGCACTACTTCGCCGCTACTCCTAAACCCGATCCTATGTTCTTATGGTCCTAGTAGCCAATGCAGACAACCACTGACAAAAACATGTCGCTTATCAGTTATCGCGCCGATCAGCTGTTACCCCTTGGCATAAAATCATTGGGAACATTGTTAACAACACTGAAACTCTTCCAGCAGCCCTTTGCTAACCACTTAACCCAAACCTCACATTGAGTTTGGGTTTTGTAAGCATGTATTTTCATGACCTTATAGTCATTGGTACGCGAATCATAACCGAAGCCAATCCAGAAAGGTTTGGCTTTCCTCCCACACTTCATTGATGACTTGAATAGTCGAAGGTATGTACCAATCTCAGTGTTGAAAAAAGTTTGTGATCTCAAACAAATGACTCTCGGGGTAACAATATAAAACAAAGGGTAAAACAACATTGACTGAAATTTAACCACCGCGGGGTGGCCTTGTGATTAGGACGAACTTCAGGCCATACCCCATATGGCACGTCTTGAGTTCAATTTCTGGCGCTCGTGAATCACACGATGATGGTCAAGAAGAGGCTGAAATGTTTTTGTGAGCCTTCTAGCCCCTTGGAGGATGAATTACATATGATTTTGTTTGTCATTAATCCGACGATATTCTTATTTGATCGGATTCCGGAAATTCATAACTGTATTTAAGTTGCACATGAGCATGAATCATAATTAATTAAAAAAATTGCATGTTTGGATATATATAACAAAACAAAGCAAAAGTGAAGAAATCTAATGAAGTTCAAGATCTCATCAACCTGTTTGCTAATAAGAAATGGCATCGGGGTGGCCAAACAAGGCAATGCTCTCTACAAAATGATCCATGAAGGAGCAATTATCGTCAATATCTAAATCTTCAACTTGGTGGGTGTTAGGGTTCAATGATACCAGCTTCAACCCCAAACAATAATCCGAATACGTTTTAAGTATCACTTCACCACTCTTTCTAAAACAAAATGGGACGATTAGCATGACTGCAGGAAGGCGTATAGTAAATAATTTAGTCCACGATTCCACGACGCCATACTCTTTCATCACCCATACACAAAAACTACGTTTTCTTCTTCTTCTTCTGCCCCTCTTCAAAAGGACCGTCATTCTTAAACAAGGCGAGGGAGTCCCCGTATCTTGAAATGCAAAATTCAGAATCTGCCCTGATTCTCAAAGATCCAGGCATCGCTATCTCACCAAATAATTCTCTGTTCATATCAAACCATGTAATGAAATGATATCTAACTCCCTCTTTTTTACGAATTTGAAGCCAATGCAAAACGCCATTGACAAAAGCTTTCGCTCCTTGATAATTTAATGGCTCAAAAACTTCAGGAATATTACTAACAGCGACAGTAAGAGTATTCCAGGAGCCCCTTGCTAAAGACCAGACCTCAACCCTACTTGGGGTTAGGGTTTCATAACTCAACGTTCTCAAAACCTTATAGTCTTTCGTACGCGAATCATAGCCAAAGGCATAATAACTTTGTCTTCCCACTCTAGGTCCCTCGTCGTCCCGTGTAACACTAGGTGCAGGCAAATTCAAAAACTTTCTAATACAAGGGTTCCAAATTATTGGAGTACCCCTACCCCTACGATAATAATCAAGGCATATGAGCCCGTTGCAAATTCCGACCACTTCAAATGCCCGATAATATGGGTCCTTGCGATCATCTATGAAAGGATATATAAGCTTGGAATACTCACCCAATTTAGGGTTATCCCAATGCAAGGAGCAAACCGTACTCTTTTCGATCCTGCTTTCAGCCAGCCGGAGTAGTAGGTGAGTGTTGTTTTGATCGTTGGATTGGATTGTGCGGCTAAGGCGTAAGTCAATGAAGCTAGGGCTTTTGATCATAGCGTTCCACGACTTGCAGACTCCGCTGAACCGGATTAAAGGTTTGATTGGCAACCTCAGCAGAATTTCGTGTATGATTTCTTCAGGAAAATAGTCCACTGACATTGCATTCATCAATCTAATCCCCAGTGACAAGATTCTGCTATAAGTTTGAAGGGAAGAAATAACAGTACTACGATCAAGAAAGACTTAATTAGAGCAGAACTTGTGGGGTTTACATATATTTTCTATATAGCTTCTGTGATTTGGGATTGGGGAGATGCTTTCCGATGTCTATATTTTATTCTCCTAAACCTAATCAAACTAGGATATTAGAAGACTTCCTTTTTTCGCAAGAAAAAGGACTTCCTTTTCCCAAAAAATATAATAGATTTGTTGCAGTCGTAAATCATTTAGGAGTGTGATTATGTGTAGGATTCTATAATATTTTTTAGATAGTTTTCTTGTACATATCTTTTATTACTTAAAGAGCAAGATTCTTTCTTCTTTATCGAGGGTAAACTAATGAAAAAGGCTTCAATATTTTGAATTTTAACCAAAAACCAGGTAATAGTTTTATTTAAAAGGAAACAGGCGAGAAGTCACACACAATCTCTCTTCTCTATCTATCTGCCGTCGGCCCTCTCCCTCTCTTTTCCATTAGTAAAATAAGCCTATAACATAATTTACCAAATAATTCCGTTTTTAGGCACTTTTATGAATCTCCCCCTATATCTATGGTTATTTATTTGGACTTGTATCCCTTCTCAACTAATAATCAATAAACATGGAAAAGTAATTTCAAAAGTGCGCTTTCATGCAATCTGGTGGGGGAATTTTTATTTGGGATTGTATTGGTCCCGATTTTTTTTTTAATATTCTTACTGAGGGCGTGAACGTAGCAATTAGACTTGATTGAATAAAATCTATCGTTTGACAAAAGTGCATGAGTCGTGAAACATACAAAACTGAAGCAAGTGGGAAACAATAATTCAAAATTTAAATATTTTTTTACTTGGTTCAGAAGAGCAAGTGGTAAACAGTAAATTTGACACGCCCCGACCCTGATATTCTTCGAATATCAGGATAGACACGTGCTGGCCGACACTCAAGGTGACGAAAGCCATTAATTGATTTTAAGAGTAATGATTAGAAGAAAATATTCATGAATAACATCAGAATTTAAGAGTAATTAACAATATTCAAGGAAGTGTCTAGAATGAACCAGACACAGTCTAAAACCAGATTTACAAAAAAGAAAGAACATTACAAGATATCACACAAGTGGGTGATAGAGTGCTACTGGTAGGGAAATGCCTCGTACGTCCAGTCGTGGTCCTCGTTACTATGACCTGAATGGGGGCGCAAAACAAAGGTGAGTGGACCAAGTTCATATGTACGATAATAGTGAAACAGTTATCAAGATACTAACCCCCAAAGTTTATATAAATGAAAACTACTAGCATAATAAGTGATGGATTTAATAAAACTCCTAGCATGCCAAATATCTCAAAGATCATATGGCGGAAACTCATCGCGGAAATCAAAACAGTAAACGTATCATAAATCGTCTCGTATAACGCGGTGTGCTGCTAGAAAGATCACTGAATAAATATAACTCCCGGCCCATTGCCTGCACCTAAGTCTCTGTGCCCGTAGCCAGAGATAACTCCCTCCCGGCCCAGTGCATGTCTCCGTGTCCCTCAGCCTTTCGCTAGGGATTATTTCTCCCGGCCCACATGCCAACACCAGATCCTCGCCCCAGGCGGCATACTGTTTACTAGGTACGCACAAATATTTACGTCTCTCTTAAATAACCACTTCATAGCATAGGTTACCGATCATCGTCTACACTATAAAGAGGGGTTCAAAAACATGTTCTAGCATCCTATCGTCACCTATCAGATAGTCTACCAGTTCATGGTTTTTATAGAAAATACGATATATTAAAATATAGCTCAATATAGGCTAACAATTATTTCTCACTAAAACACGAGACGATAATCAATACATTTAATCAAAAGGCTTCACATAAATCAAATTATAAATCCGTAGGCATGCTAATCATTTATGCAATTTAAATTATTAAATCATGTAATTTTAGAAGGGGTCCACTCACAAATATTCCTTAGCAGAAGAGTCGTGCGAATAGGGATATAGAATTTCTCCACTAGCAATAATACCTAAGGACAAGAATGTAATAATTAAATAAAAGGATTTTCTAAAAGATTAGGCTAAACTAATAAAATAAGGGAATTGGGTTTGGATGGTTTTAGTGACACGCCCCGACCCTGATATTCCCCGAATACCAGGACCGATACGTGCTGGCCGACACCCGAGGGTGACGAAAGCCATTAATTGATACAAAAGCTAAGAATAAGAAATAAATGAGGGTTAGAAATTTAAAATACCATGAATTAATAATTTTAGGAACGTGCTCAGAGCATACAACTAAACCTAATCACTAAGAAGAATTAAGATAAAATTTAATGAATAAAGGAGTGAGTCCTACATTCAAGAGGATCCGAAGATGCTGCTGCGGAAGTGTCTTGACGCCGGGATTAGGTGCCTTGATTCTAAGTCCTGAATGGGGGCGCAAAACAAAGGTGAGTGGACCAAGTTTATATATATAATAATAATAATAAAACAGTTATCAACATACTAACCCCCAAAGTTTAATAGTGAAAACTACTAGCATAGTAAGTGATGGATTTAACAAAATCCTAGCATGCCAAATATATCTCAAAAGCCATATCGCGGAATATCATCGTGGAAATTGAAATATCAAACGTCTCATAAATCGTCTCGTAAGCGCGGTGTGCTGCTAGATAGATCACCGAATAAATATAACTCCCGGCCCAATGCCTGCACCTCAGTCTCTGTGCCCGTAGCCAGAGATAACTCCCTCCCGGCCCAATGCCTGTCTCCGTGTCCCTCAGCCTTTCGCTAGGGATTATTTCTCCCGGCCTACATGCCAACACCAGATCCTCGCCCTAGGCGGCATAGTGTCTACTAGGTACGCACAAATAGTTACGCATCTCATAAATAACCACTTCATAGCATAGGTTACCGATCATCGTCTACACTATAAAGAGGGGTTCAAAAACATGTTCTAGCATCCTATCGTCATCTATCAGATAGTCTACCAGTTCATGGTTTTTATAGAAAATATGATATATATTAAAATATAGCTCAATATAAGCTAACAATTATTTCCTCACCAAAACACGAGACGAAATCAATAAATTCAGTAAACAGGATTAATATAAATCAATTCACAAAATTCGTAGGCATGCTAATCATTTATGCAATTACTATTAAATCATGTAATTTTAGAAGGGGTCCACTCACAGTACTTAGTTGCCAAAAGCTCCGCCACTAGCGAAGACGGAAACGTCACAATAATTGCCCCTAAGCACATTAAATAGTCCAATAAATAAAACTATATAATAGCAATTGAATATGGGAAAACGGACGTTGGAAACGGATTCAGGACGTCGAATTACCCTAAGAAGGGTCCCGGACGAAAACCCGAAAAGTCAACCCTAAAGTCAACGTTGACCGGGGGTCAACGGTCAAATTAGGTCAAACGGGTTTTAAGCTTGAATTCCGAATTAGGGCTTAGGTTAAATAGGATTAGGATTTATTGGGTTTTAGAATTATAGGGTTTTGGGTTAAAAGGGTTTAGGGTGAAAATGGGTGGTTTGGGCTACACAACCAACACACACATACACTACACAAACACACACACACGGGGCCTGCACACACCCACTGTGCAGCCCAAAACACACCTCACACACATACATAACATACATACATGCACATCATGCATATATATACAACACGCACACACACTAAACGCACGCACACACACACACACACCAATTAACACACACACACACACACGGGCTACATGCCCACATACACCACAAAGGCTCTAAGGCCTCATAAAAAGGCTGGGCTTGGCAGGAAAGGCCCAAAGGGCTTGGTGGGTCGCCGGACCCAATGGGATAGGAAGCCGGAATTCGGCCGGAAAATGCACAATCTTTAAATGGCCATAACTTTGTCAAAACTCAACGAAATCAAGCGAGACAAAAACGAAAGTTGTAGCCCTTGAAGGGATGAAGAGAATGATACCTCACAAGACATCTAACTCGCCGTGGTTTGGCCGGAAAATGCCTCGAAAGCCGTCGGACTCGCCGGAAACTGGGTAAGATTCAAATGAGTATAACTTCTTCAATACTCAACGAAATGGAGTGAAACAAAAAGGAAAGTTATAGTACTCGACGAGACGAAGAGATTGATACCTTGCACGCCGGCCAACTCGCCATGGTTTGGCCGGAAATGGCCTCGAAAGGGGCGGTGCTCGCCGGAGCTTACTCCGTGTCGTCGAACTTGCAGGGCAGGGTCCGGGGTTCGTTGCGAGCCTCTCTTCGATGGTGACTCGGTCCTAGTGAGTCCAGGGGAAGAGAGAGATGCGAGAGGTTGAGGGAGAGAGGTACGGGATAGCTGAGAGGGAGAGAGCTAGGGGAGAGTTACGGGGGAGAGAGACGAAGAAGAAGGAAGAGATATATGGGAGGCTGGGGACAGAAATCAAGGGTGGGCCCCTTGGGCTCACCAATTAAGACCAAAAATATTTAAAAAAATGGGCTGGGGTGTTTCATTTAGGATTTTTAAGGGATTTTAGGAACCTAGGTTTTGGGTTAAAATAGTTTAGGGTTAGGAAAAAGGGTTTGGGCATTAAGCCCAAACATATACTACAACACACACACACACACCTAACAGCACACACACACACACGAGCTGCTTAAAGCAGCCCACCCAAAAACACCCACACAAGCCCAAGGCCTTAAGGCCTCCCTAACTGAAACAGGGCTTTAAGCCCTTGATTAAAAATCGGCCCAAGGCCGAATTAAAACTAGGGCCCGAGCCCTTTGGGCTTTAAAAACTAAATAACTAAAAATAAAAAAAAAGGGTTAGGGTACTGGGCTTAGGCAAAACGGGCCTAAGGCCCGAGGAGGAAATGGGAGAGGCCGGATGGCCTGGCTTGCCGAGAGAGAAGGCCGGAGCTGCTACAGCTCCGGTCACCTGAAAACTGGAGCTTCAAGCTCCGATCTAGGTACGATCATGAAGAACAAAGAGAGAGGAAGAGATTTATACCTTCCAAATACCGTAACTCGGTCGGAGGTGACCGGGAAAGCCCTCGGAGTGCACGGGTTCACCGGAAAAGTGGGTGTACTCACCCCAAAACGATCCCGAGGTAAAACCCCAACTGAAACAAGGAGGAAACTCGTTGGAGCTTTGCTCCGAGCCGTCTATTTTGCTGGGCAGGGATCCCGGCTTCGTAGAAAGCCTCTCTTGGTGGTGCTGGGGTCCTCGCTAGTCCAGGGGGAGGGATATACGAGAGTTTGAGGGAGAGGTATGCACGGGAGAGTGAGAGAGAGAGAGTTACGGGAGAGTTGAGAGGGATAGAGGTGAAGAAGAAGAAGGAGTTACGGGGTGGGGGTCAGAGAAACAAAGAAAAAGAAATGGGTTGATGATTGACACGTGGCGGCTTAGGGGTGAAAATAACAACTTTCCAATATTTTGGGGGGTGGTTGTAACAATCTACCCCCCTTACAAAAAATTTCGTCATCGAAATTACAAATTACACGAAAAGAAAGGGATACTGGTTCTGCATTGATTCCTCTGTCTCCCAAGTAGCTTCTTCGATTGCATGGTTCATCCACAGTACCTTTACTAAATGAATAACCTTGTTCCGTAACACCTTATCCTGCCTGTCAATGATAGCCACTGGTTCTTCTACATAGCTAACATCCGGATTTACTTCCAATGGCTCTGCCTGGATGATATGAGAAGGATCCGGTACATATTTCCGAAGCATGGAAACATGGAAAACGTTATGGATCTGTGACAACTCTGGTGGTAGCTCCAGTCTATAAGCAACTGCACCAATCCTCTCAATAATCTGATAAGGACCAACATATCGAGGACTCAGGTTTCCTCGCTTACCGAAACGAACAACACCTTTCCAAGGAGATAACTTCAAGAACACATAGTCGCCCACTGAATACTCACGATCCTTGGAGTGTTTGTCCGCAATACTCTTCTATCGATCCTGAGCGGCTTTCAAATTCGCCTTAATCAAACGGATATTAGCGTTGGTGGTATCCACAATCTCTGGTCCCACCAACGGCCTTTCTCCTGCCTCTGTCCAACATAATGGCGTCCTACACGCCTTCCCGTAAAGTGCTTCAAAAGGCGCCATACCAATACTCGAGTGATAACTATTATTATAAGCAAACTCCACCAGCGGCAAAAAGTTATCCCAACTACCTTTCCACTGCAATACAGACACTCTCAACATGTCTTCCAAAGTCTGAATCGTCCGCTCGGACTGGCCATCTGTTTGCGGATGATAAGCAGTGCTGAATAGTAACTGAGTACCCATATCGGCATTAAAGGCTTTCCAGAACCTTGAAGTAAATCTGGGATCTCTGTCTGACACAATGGAGATGGGTACACCATGCAGACGAACAATATTATCCACAAATAATTTCGCCAATTTCTCCAGTGAGTAGGTCTGTCGAACTGGTAAGAAATGAGCGGTCTTGGTAAGCCGATCAACAATTACCCAAATACCATCATACCTTGATGGTGTTCTAGGAAACCCGTATACAAAGTCCATAGTAATATCCTCCCACTTCCAAACTGGTATCAGAAGGTTCTGCATCAATCCCCCAGGTCTCTGCCTGTCTGCTTTAACCTGCTGACAAATTAAACATCTGCTCACATACTCTGCTACGTCCCGTTTCATCCCTTCCCAGTAGTAGAAAGGATAAATGGTACGATACAATTTAGTACTCCCTGGATGCATAGCATAAGCTGAAGTATGAGCCTCATCAAGAATTTCCCTCTTGACTGCTTCATTATCCTTAGGCACGAACAAACGATTCCCTTTCAATAACGCTCCGTCCTCACGGATGATGAACATATCATTATCCCCTTTCAACACTTGTGCCTTTATTGCATCGCATTCAGGATCAAGTTCCTGAGCTTCTATGACCATATCAACAAAAATAGGTCTAACCTGGAAATGTGCTAGCCAAGCTCCATGCTTACCCGGTTCCAAATTAACACCCATTTCTCGAAGAGAAAATAGTAATGGAACGTGCATAGTCTGAAGTGATGCAAGCTGCTCATGATGTTTCCGACTAAGAGCATCAGCCACGGCATTAGCATGCCCAGGGTGGTACTCGATCGAACAGTCATAATCACTGATAAGCTTCATCCATCTTCTCTGTCTCAAATTCAGTTCCTTCTTGGTGAATACATACTTAAGACTCTTATGATCCGTAAAAATACGGCATTTCTCTCCATACAAGTAGTGCCTCCAAATCTTCAAAGCGAAAATCACTGCTCCTAACTCCAAATCATGAGTGGGATAATTTCTTTCATGAGTTTTGAGTTGTCTGGAAGCGTAGGCAATAACCTTTCCATGCTGCATCAATACACACCCAAAACCTGATAGAAAAGCATCAGTGTACACCTCAAATTCACCACTGTCATCAGGAAGAGCGAGAACATGGGCTTGAGTGAGGCGTCACTTAAGCTCCTGAAAACTTTGCTCACAATTTTCATCCCACACAAACTTAACACCCTTACGAGTCAACTTAGTAAGAGGTAGAGCAATTGCAGAATTTTTTTGAATAAATCTTCGATAATACCCTGCCAAACCCAGAAAACTTCTTATTTCAGTGACACTTTTCGGTTGTTCCCAGTTAGATACTGCTGACACCTTTTGGGGATCCACACTAATTCCTTCAGCAGAAACTATGTGGCCAAGAAAACCAACATGAGTCAACCAAAACTGGCACTTACTGAATTTGGCATAAAGCTGATCATCTCTCAAACGTTCCAGCACTAGTCTCAAATGCTTTCTGTGCTCCCTCGCACTTTTAGAGTAAATTAAAATGTCATCAATGAACACAATCACAAACCGATCCAAATACGGTCTAAAAACTCTGTTCATCAAATCCATAAATGCTGCAGGCGCATTTGTCAATCCGAAAGGCATGACACAAAATTCATAATGTCCATACCTCGTACGGAAAGCAGTTTTCAGGACATCATCCTCACGAATCCTCAACTGATGGTAACCCGATCGAAGATCAATTTTGGAAAATACCTGAGCACCTTTCAACTGATCAAATAAATCATCGATCCGAGGCAGAGGGTAACGATTCTTCACTGTCGCCTGATTCAGTTGCCTATAATCGATACAGAGTCTCATCGATCCATCCTTCTTTCTCACAAAAAGAACAGGAGCTCCCCACGGGGAAGTACTCGGCTGGATGTAACCCTTGTCCACCAATTCCTGGAGTTGAATCTTCAATTCTCTCAACTCCGCTGGTGCCATACGATAAGGTGCCAAGGAAATAGGATTAGTACCTGGGAGTAAATCGATAGTGAACTCAATTTCTCTCGCAGGTGGCAATCCCGGTAAATCATCAGGAAATACATCAACGAAATCCCTTACAACTGGCACATCTTCAGGACGCAAAGAAGGTTCATCCTTCACCACTACGTGGGCTAAAAATCCCACATAACCCTTATTCAGCAACCTTGTTGCTTGAATAGCAGAAATAATACTATTGGGGAGGACACGTCGCTCACCCATTATTGTCACTGCTGGAAGTCCTGGCCGATTGAACGTCACAGTTTTCTCCCAACATGCGACATTCGCTCGGTGCTTAGATAACCAATCCATTCCCAGAATGACATCAAACTCCGCCAGTTTGAAAGGAATTAAATCAACCTCTAAGTTTTCCCCTTCCACAATCACTGGACAATTCCGATATTGCCATTGAGCACAAAATAATTCACCCCTTGGCATTTGAATCAGCATATCAAAACCTAGGGGCTGAGGTTCAGAAGGCATAACCCGAGCAAAAGATGAAGAAACAAAAGACTGTGTAGCACCCGGATCAATTAAAACTCTAGCCCAAGTATTACAAACAGGTAACGTACCGGTAATAACTCGAGGATCCTGATCAGCCTCCTGCTGAGTCATGGCATTTATACGCCCATGAGCCTGATACCCCGCATTATTGTTGCGACCACCACGACCTCTGGAATTACGTCCTGCTCTATTCCCCTGACTACTGCTACCAGAAGATGTTCCTGCCTGATGCTGAGTCGAAAACTGAGTACTTCGGTTGTCACTTCCTCTGAAACTCTGACTACCTCTACCACCAAACTGCGGACCTCTATTTCCCCCGAAGTTCTGATTAGTACTGCTACCATAGCTCTGACTACTACTGCCACTGCCATCATAGCTCTGACGAGCGCCAACATTCTGAACTGGCCGATATCCACTGTAGTTCTGCCCAGAGGTAAAATTACCAGGAGGTGCTGAATGACAATCACGAACAAAATGTCCGGTACCACCGCACCTGTGACAAACTACAGTAGTCATCCCACAACTCCCTCGATGACGTAACCCACACTGATTACAAACCGGATAAGTCGGAGTGAAATGACTGAAAGATCGCCTCGCTGACTCGCTGCCTGAGCCTTCACTGGAAGACCCGGAACCCCGACCTGGTCGCTTAAAGGAAAAAGAATGTCTGGGGCCTACAGAACTAGAAGGGCCCGCGGATTCTCTGGTACTCCGCGATCGGAAATTCTGATTCCTCTGGTTCTGACTCCGCTGTCTGTTCTGTCTCGGGGTCTGAATCCAAGTCTGTGGCTGATCCTGCATCTCTGTATCCCACTTAGACTGTTCTATGCTCAGACTTATTTCGATTACATCCTTATAGGTTCTAGGTCTCTGAGCAGCCACCAGTGTGCGGTACTCCTGATTCAGTGCAATTATCGCCTGCTCCATTTGTGCCTGAGGGTTATCATACGTCTCATCATGGTGTCTAGACAAACGTCTGAAAGTGCTGTCGAACTCTGTAATACTGAGATCACCCTGTCGGAACTCTAAGTATTCCTGCCTCTTCCTCAGTCTGTAGCTGGGGCTCAGAAAATAAGCAATAAAACGTTTTCTGAAAGCAGCCCAAGTCATCCAAGAACCAGGTGGACGAGAATCCTTCGCTGTTTTCCACCAACTTCTAGTATCACCCTGGATAAAGAATCCTGCAGTACTCGCCCACTCATTTAGAGGACACTTCATAGCCTCTAAAGTATCCTCCATTTTCTCCAGCCACTGCTCAGCCTCCTGACCATCCCCCACAGTTGTCAAATCAACAACTCCATGGCTTCTGGCAATCTCTAGGTACGACCGATTCGGTCTATGACCCGGAAGAGCATTCATTAAGGCATTAGTAAACTGCTGAAGCCCCCCCATAATAGATGAACGAGGTCGTCGATGCACATTCCCACCAGGATTAGCCATGATTCTGATAAGGACAACAACAAAATTTAGAAAGACAGAAATTTACCAAATTGGTGGAAGGAATTCCTAACCATGCTCTGATACCAATCTGACACGCCCCGACCCTGATATTATTCGAATATCAGGATAGACACGTGCTGGCCGACACTCAAGGTGACGAAAGCCATTAATTGATTTTAAGAGTAATGATTAGAAGAAAATATTCATGAATAACATCAGAATTTAAGAGTAATTAACAATATTCAAGGAAGGGTCTAGAATGAACCAGACACAGTCTAAAACCAGATTTACAAAAAAGAAAGAACATTACAAGATATCACACAAGTGGGTGATAGAGTGCTACTGGTAGGGAAATGCCTCGTACGTCCAGTCGTGGTCCTCGTTACTATGACCTGAATGGGGGCGCAAAACAAAGGTGAGTGGACCAAGTTCATATGTACGATAATAGTGAAACAGTTATCAAGATACTAACCCCCAAAGTTTATATAAATGAAAACTATGTTGGAAGTATGCCCACAAAGCCACTCATTTGATGTAATAGCTTTTTGGAATACTTAATATGTTAAACTTTTATATGTTTAACGGAAGGGCAATACTTATTGTTAATCACTATTTATTGAATCATGTGTTTAATCAATAAGAGAATCCAAGGGATGTATTTGACATAAGAGATAAGTGATCTAATGAGTTAGATTAAGGAGACCTTTCTCTTATGTTCATTCCTAAAACGTTCCTAGCCATAGGATTGCCAATTGGGCATTGACAATCCGCTAAGGTTAGTATGTGTTATGTTGACTCAAACGTGAGTATGAACTAGTCTCAAGTCATTTGGTGTTGGACACTAAGACAAACACATAGGTGCTCGAAAGAGTGATCGAGTACACTGAACTGCGATTAATGAGAGTTCAAACATACATGTCATGTACGAACTCTAAGGTTACAATATGCAAATTAGTCCTTAGACCTGAGGCATCATAGATGTCTAATGGTTAGGTCCTTGATCTTTGATCATGACAAAGGCATTCCCTCGGATTGTCCACGGCATTGTTGGGGTCATGTGATCTAGTCATGTAGGCATATGAATGCACAACAAGGGATCTCTAACTTTCCATGGTGGAAGGAGTATACTCTAAAATATGATTCTAAAGTCTTTGGCCAAAGCAAATGAATATGACTAAGGAAGATGTTCCAAATCATATTCAAGGGAATCATATAAGAAAGTATCACATTGGATAGTAGACATGAAACAAACTATCACTTAAAACAATGTGGTTAAGAGTATTGTATTAGAGAAGGACCGTATTGCATTGTAATTGTAACTGGATAGGTTATCCAACCAATTCTACTTAGCTTGGGTAACCATGACATACTGCTAGGTGTCACTCATGGTTTGTGGAAGCCCTATTGATTAGCAAACACTAATCATCAAAAAGGGAGAATTGAAATGTGGTTTCAATTCACAATCGATAGTTAAGAGTAACATCGCCCACTGCCTCGCTAATTGGAACCTAATGGATCGCACACCAAATAAGGATATATGTGAAGCAATTAAATGAAATGGATAAGCAATTAAATGGTTTAATTGAAGAATGGTCAAGATTAATTAATTAGTTAATTAATTATACGAAATGTTCGTATTGGGCTTTTAAGTTGGTTTTAGGGCTTCGGGGCCCAAAAGTGTTTTGGTCCACAAGGCCCATTATGTTTAAGTTGTATGACAACTAAAACAAAATGGGCAATAAGCCCAATAACCATATAGGCCAACCATTTAGGGTGAGGGTATGCAAGTTTGCTTAATTGCAAGTTTGCCACTCATCTAAGAAATGAAGTATAAATTCATCTTTATAGCTTTGTTTTCAATTAGGGTTTTCTAAGCTACTTGGGGATAGTTATCTAGCAAATTTACTTCCCTAAGTGATCCATTTTCATTCTCACAAATTACATCCTTGGTGAAGAGACATAGAGACATCAAACTTTTGGTGTTTTGGAGAACTAATCCTCAAATCCTCAAAGAAGCAAAGGAGCACTAAAAGGAGGGAAATCACAAGGAAGATCCAAGGAGCAAGGAGGTGACTTGAAGGCCCTCCACTTGGGTGAATCCCTTGTGTAATCAAGGATGAGCTTCAAGGGTAAAGAATCTCTAAATTCTTCATATTCTTTAATGTTGTTAAAGAGTCTTTTGATTCACCATATACTAGGCTTTGAAAGTCATGGGTTTCATGAATTGTTTTTGGATGCATGCCTACTTTAAAGAGTTAATTGTTAGCATATGTATTCAAATGTTCATACATGTTCTTAGCTAGGACAAAATTTTTCCTTCAAACTACTAGCATAATAAGTGATGGATTTAATAAAACTCCTAGCATGCCAAATATCTCAAAGATCATATGGCGGAAACTCATCGCGGAAATCAAAACAGTAAACGTATCATAAATCGTCTCGTATAACGCGGTGTGCTGCTAGAAAGATCACTGAATAAATATAACTCCCGGCCCATTGCCTGCACCTAAGTCTCTGTGCCCGTAGCCAGAGATAACTCCCTCCCGGCCCAGTGCATGTCTCCGTGTCCCTCAGCCTTTCGCTAGGGATTATTTCTCCCGGCCCACATGCCAACACCAGATCCTCGCCCCAGGCGGCATAGTGTCTACTAGGTACGCACAAATATTTACGTCTCTCTTAAATAACCACTTCATAGCATAGGTTACCGATCATCGTCTACACTATAAAGAGGGGTTCAAAAACATGTTCTAGCATCCTATCGTCACCTATCAGATAGTCTACCAGTTCATGGTTTTTATAGAAAATACGATATATTAAAATATAGCTCAATATAGGCTAACAATTATTTCTCACTAAAATACGAGACGATAATCAATACATTTAATCAAAAGGCTTCACATAAATCAAATTATAAATCCGTAGGCATGCTAATCATTTATGCAATTTAAATTATTAAATCATGTAATTTTAGAAGGGGTCCACTCATAAATATTCCTTAGCAGAATAGTCGTGCGAATAAGGATATAGAATTTCTCCACTAGCAATAATACCTAAGGACAAGAATGTAATAATTAAATAAAAGGATTTTCTAAAAGATTAGGCTAAACTAATAAAATAAGGGAATTGGGTTTGGATGGTTTTAGGATTTTTAAGGGATTTTAGGAACCTAGGTTTTGGGTTAAAATAGTTTAGGGTTAGGAAAAAGGGTTTGGGCATTAAGCCCAAACATATACTACAACACACACACACACACCTAACAACACACACACACACACACACGGGCTGCTTAAAGCAACCCACCCAAAAACACCCACACAAGCCCAAGGCCTTAAGGCCTCCCTAACTGAAACAGGGCTTTAAGCCCTTGATTAAAAACCGGCCCAAGGCTGAATTAAAACTAGGGCCCGAGCCCTTTGGGCTTTAAAAACTAAATAACTAAAAATAAAAAAAAGAAGGGTTAGGGTACTGGGCTTAGGCAAAACGGGCCTAAGGCCCGAGGAGGAAATGGGAGAGGCCGGATGGCCTGGCTTGCCGAGAGAGAAGGCCGGAGCTGCTATAGCTCCGGTCACCTGAAAACTGGAGCTTCAAGCTCCGATCTAGGTACGATCATGAAGAACAAAGAGAGAGGAAGAGATTTATACCTTCCAAATACCGTAACTCGGTCGGAGGTGACCGGGAAAGCCCTCGGAGTGCACGGGTTCACCAGAAAAGTGGGTGTACTCACCCCAAAACGATCCCGAGGTAAAACCCCAACTGAAACAAGGAGGAAACTCGTCGGAGCTTTGCTCCGAGCTGTCTATTTTGTTGGGCAGGGATCCCGGCTTCGTAGAAAGCCTCTCCTGGTGGTGCTGGGGTCCTCGCTAGTCCAGGGGGAGGGATATACGAGAGTTTGAGGGAGAGGTATGCACGGGAGAGTGAGAGAGAGAGTTACGGGAGAGTTGAGAGGGAGAGAGGTGAAGAAGAAGGAGTTACGGGGTGGGGGTCAGAGAAACAAAGAAAAAGAAATGGGTTGATGATTGACACGTGGCGGCTTAGGGGTGAAAATAACAACTTTCCAATATTTTGGGGGGTGGTTGTAACAAAATTTACAAGGCTCTCTACAAAATAATCTATAAAACAGTAAAGCATATCACTCTAAGCATAACTTAACCACTCTTTCTGAAACAAGATGGCTCAATCTGTAACCCATGCATGGATACAGTTAATAATTTTGTCCACGATTCCGTCACACCATACTCTTTCATCACCCATGGAGAAACACTGCTATCTTCCACTAAATTTTCGTGAATCTTGAACCAGGCAAGGGACTCCATGCATGTACCTCGAAATAAAACAACGATTCTCTTTTCGCAGATCTTCGGGCAAAAATATATCACCAAATAATTCATGGGCGATATCAAACCACAAAATAAAGGTATATATCCCCGTCTGTCTTACGATTTTGAACCCTATGCACGACACCACAGACAAAATCATTTTGTGCATGACGATCCTCCGGAGGCCAAAAGTCAACTTCACATGGATTTGTTGCCTTTGTAACAAATGAATCACGAGTCACAGTTCATAACCGTGTAGTCATTGGTAAGCGAATCGTAACAAATATACCATCAGCCTCACGCGTAGGTAAAACCATCACTTTTCTAATGCTAGGGTTTCAAATTATTGCAGCATAGCTATAACTCGAGTCAGCAGCAAGGCATAGGAGCCCGTTGCAAGTTCCAATCACATCGACAGCAGATAGAAATGGACTATTAAGCTTGGTATGCTCATCCAATCCGGGGTTGTCGAAGTGCAATATGAAAGATTGGTTCTTTCTTGCTCGTGGGCAGCATTTAGTAGGAGGTGGTTTTTGGATTTGATTGTGTGGCTGAGCGATAATACTGTGCAGATAATTAAGGAGTTTGAATTTTTAACTAGGCGGTATATATATTATGAGTATTTATCAAGTATAGCAAAAAATTAACCCTTAATTTCAAAAATGTCACTTTTTACAAAAACTTTCAAATATATCCAAAATTTCACTTAATAGACACAAATACCCTCAAATTTAACAATTAAATAAATTAAAGACTTTTTAGCTACTGTCGCCTCAAGCTTCGGTCCAATTTCACCTTTGGTTCTACACTCCACCTCAACAACCCTATCCCCTTCGACCCCATCATCATCGACATTGAGCGCCGCTATGGTTACCGTAAGTGGGAGTAGCAGAATTTCAATCATGCCTTCAACGCCTTTTTTCTTACTAATATCATTTTTAGTTTTAAATATAAAAAATAGTTTTTAAAGTTAATCCACATGTCGTTATATGATTGTATTTGTGAAACTCACGTGGTGCCACATCATCACACTAACAGAGCAATTGATATATTTTTCACGAAAAAATTAAAATGATCATGATGAACAACAAAGAAAGACTCAAATGATTCATGATAACAAATTCAAGAACACCACTATTGATTATCATTAATTGTTAAGAACCAAATTAAGGAGTTATATCAATGTCACGAATCATTTTGACTAAAAAGCCTTTAATTTATTTGATTGTTAAATTTGAGGATATTTGTGTCTATTTAAATAGAATTTTGGATACATTTGAAAGATTTTATAAAAATTGACATTTGTGAAATTAAGAGTTAATTTTTTACTATTTTTTATAAATAAATAAATATATATATATATATATATTATTCCATTTAATATATTCATTTGATTGTACTTTCTTTGGATTATGACATATACATTATATGCCAATTCAAATTGTATGCTCCATTTACAGTAGATGAACACCTCGCCAGTGGGAGAGCTGCAGAGAGCTCTCCACCAAAGTGGGCTAATTTGATGAATATATATATATATATATATATATATGGGCATGTACTCACATGCGACCATATGTAACAAATGTTTTGACACAATCCAACGATAGGAGCACCGCTAATGAAGAGAGATTCTCTTATGTAATCCCTATAAGAAAAAAAAGAAGGAATAATTACGGAACAAACGTGACTATTGCTGGAGTAGCTATTGTTAAAAGCGGTTAGTTATAAATTATAAAGTTTAAAACCCTTTAATCCAAAAAAACCCTACCACTAGCACTATGATCTAGTAATAAACCTTATGCTAAATCTTATGAATTATTACTTTTCAATGTATTCGCATTATTTAATAGAAATGGAATAAGGAGGGAATGGGAGAACTTAGGAACATGGGAAAGTAAGGAAAGAGAATGGGATCAACTAACCCTCCTAGGTGATCTGATTCATGCTGTTTAGATATTTGATTATGGGATCAACATGGAAGTTTTTTTAAGGTGAGTTGGTTCTATTTTTATATTCTACTAAACGCATGCAACGCAAGATCAAAATGAGTCATATTCTCATTCATTGTAAGTAAACATGCCCTTAATAAAGCCTAAAGCCTCGTGAATCCTAATGCGCTTGCAAGGTGAATCGATGATACAATCCATGTAGCTACTGACTATACTGAAAATATAAAAGTAAGATTCTTTTGCAAGTGGTGGACTATCTTGATGGTTATAACTTTCTTTTTCAATTCACTACGACTCTCGTAGTTCAAACTCATCCTTTCCTTTGTCTAGTTTAGAATAATGATATCACTTATATTTTCTTTAATACAATAATCTCGCTTATATTAAAATTGAAAAAATAAAAAAAAGACCTCTTCAAACCACTACCTCGCTTAGTCTAGCTTAGCATAGAAATGTTGCTTGTATTATTTTTTTTTATTTTTTTTGAACAAAATGTTGCTTTTAAAAAAAAACAAACGATATTATTTACATTAAGGGGATTGGTGGACTTGGCCTCACAATGTGCTAGCCATAATGTAGTTCAAATTCACCTTTGGCGATAATCGAATCTAAGATGTCTCATTTACAAATTACAAGTGAAGAGGAATACCACTAAACCGTAGTATTGAGTGGCAATATTGCTTGTATTTTACATTCTTAAAATCTCTCTAAAATTTGTAATTGGCCTGTGATGGCCTCTACATCCACTTACTGTGTAAGTGGAGTCCAACGTTCTCCCCTATCCACACACGTCCTCACAAGTTACACGTCCTCACCCCGTTCGCGTTGCGTTAACGGAAACTAAGTGCGCCCTTTCTTTTTGTCTTTCAGTTGCTTCTTTGGAGCTCACCGAAGAATCAAATCTTTAATTTCCCCTTTCTCAATTTTCGATTTCTCTTTTGAAATTTGGGATTTGTTTTGTTTGCGAATTTTGACTGAAAAACCCTAGAAGCTCGACAACTTCCGTTTCCAAGCTCCAAATACATTTCACTGTTTTCGGTTTTTTCCTTTTCGAATTTGATCTGAAAACTCTAAGTTTGAAAGCTTAAATTTCAAGCTTGGGATTGTAATTTCACTGTTTTAGGTTTGTTGGACCTAATCAGTAGCTAAAATTCCCAAATTTCATTGTTTTTGGTAACGATAATTCGTCCCGTTGATTTGTGCTATGAAGAAGCTGTGATTGTTTCAGAGGAATAGCACAAAAAGCATTCAAATTTCGTCGAAATGTCGGTCGAGAGCCCCTTCGAAGCATGGGAGGAGGTACAGCGCCATGGGCAGGACTTGGCGGACCGCCTCACGCAGGGCTTCACGGGTTTGATTCAGTCCCACATCACTCCGCCGTCGTTTCATTGGCCAAACCCTAACACATCGAAGCTCTTCGACCTCGAATTCCCGAACCAGAGTTTTGGCAAGAGGGATTTTGTTGGGTTGGTGGCTGAGAACCCGGGCATTAACGGGGTTTCTGCGATTCTTGATATCGGTAACAGGATTGGGCAAGCGGGGGCGGATTTTGGGGCGTGCTTGAATGGGATGCTTCAGCAGTTCTTTAGGGCCTTACCCGTGCCGTTTAGGCATGATGAGAATGTTGATTTGGCGGCAATTCGGATTGATTCGGGTAAGGCTAAGCACAGAGCTGATATGATTTTGAGTGGCAAGGAGGATTTGGGGCCATTGAAGGAACGGTTGAAGGATTTCAGGGTTGTGGAGAGTGATGGTGGTTCTGATGGTGTCGTGGATGAGGAACTTGGTGGCTTGAATCTAAGGTCTGCTGGTCTTCTGGGTAGACCACTGGTAAGTTTTTTTCAACCTATTGTAGTATGTAATTTATGGTCTTAATGTATGAACTAGTTCACCTTTCATTTCTAATTGGAGCACCAAGTTACATTTTTAACTTGTTACAGAACCACACATAAGAATTATGATAGAGCATGATTGTGTTTCATAGATAATCACTTAGTGCTGATAGAAGTGGAAATTTGCTCAAGTTGTTTTTTGAAAGGAAAATATGTCATGTGATAAGTCCTAGATTAAAGTTTACCACTTTATTGTAATTAGTAAGGTGCTCAATAATTTCATGCAATGTTAGAATTCGTGATAGAATGTTATAGTCACTTTTTCATATACGCGGTGCAGTAAGTTCAGGATAAGTTGTAGGATTTTTTGTTCTGAGGATAGGTTGTATGCTAAACTAGAACTCATGATGAGGGGAATTGTTGAAACGGATGCTATTTCGTTTTTCTTCTGGGAAGTTTTGTAGTGTTGTGATTGGTGGTAGAGTAAACTATAACCATTTGCCTATAATCTACAGGGTGTTTAATATTTTCATGAAATTCTAGGACTTCTAATGCACATTGTGTTTATGATTGGTAGAAGTTTGATTGATATGGGAAATTTATTCATGAAGTGTATTTGGAATGCCATTTACAGTTTACTGGTCAGTGGAACTAGTTGTGATCATTACCAATATCCTGTTAGCAGCATCAATTTGTTGTTATCATTCTCATCACTTTGTCGTTATTACTAATCACCCATACCATTAGTTGCAATCCTTTGGAATTTTAGATGGTTGGTCTTGGTAGTATAGTGGTAAGTATTCCTGCCTGTCACGTGGGTGACCCGGGTTCGATCCCCGGCAACGGCGCATCTTTTGTCGTCCCCACTTAGTGGGAAAATGCTTTGTTGTTGTTGTTGTTGTTGTTGGTCGTGGTAGTGCAATTACTGACTGCATTTATTTTTTTTTTTTTTTGTGTGGGGTGCTGGAGTGCAGGGGACTGTAAATACCACAACAAGTTATGATACTAGAACCCGTAAGCTGGAAAGTTCTTTCCTTGCAAAGGGAGACTTATGGAGAGTAGAGGCTTCTAGTGGCAGTTCCACATCTAGAAATGACAATTCATCACTTTTCCTTGTCCAGCTTGGGCCGTTACTCTTTGTTCGTGATGCAACTCTTCTTCTTCCTGTGCATTTGTCAAAGCAACACCTGCTTTGGTATGGCTATGATAGGAAGGTATGAATAAATTCTGTTGGCCAATTGTATTTTGTTACTTCAAGTGTAAAAGTAATTGTTTATCAAACCTGAATAGTTATACTTTATCTAGAGATAAAATGATAAATAGAATATGAGTCTCATTTATGTTTGAGTTGTGCTCTACTTCTCTCTTGTCCCCCATCATCCAAAATTGACTATTTGGAATAGATTTTCGACCTAGCATTTTATTTGAAGATCTTGTCAATGCATCACTAATATCATAAGAAAGGAATAATCTTGTGCGTGACTGTTTCTGTAACAAGTGAAAGTCTCATTAGAAGTCACCAGTAGAGCATCCAATGCACCAAAAGTATGGAAGAAGAAAAGAAAAACCTGAAACTTAAATATGTGAATCAATTGCAAGGTGTACAAGAGTAAAACTAATTGGGTGGACTATTGAGGCATTATATCATGTATAGAAGCTTGATGCTTCTCCACATTTTCCAGTTTCCTTGCCATGTTCTCATATGCTTGTTTCATTTATCAGAATAGGGTGCATTCTCTTTGTCCGGCTGTGTGGTCAAAACACAGAAGATGGCTTTTAATGTCAATGGTCTGCCTGAAACCATTAACTTGTGTAAGTTGATTCTTTAGAATACATATTTCTGTGCTTTCATATATATATATATATTTTTTTTTTTTTCAGTGTCGGCACTATTATTGGGTCTATGGCGTTGGTTCTCATGATCACTCTCTCTGTGCCCAGTCATTTGTTGATTTACAGTTTCCAAACGGGCAGTTTACATATATATCTGGTGAAGGACTTAGTACAAGTGCTTTCTTACCTCTTTGTGGAGGCCTTCTACAAGCTCAAGGTCAATATCCTGGAGAAATGATATTCAGTTTCTCTCGCAAGGTTAGATTGCAAACTAGTAAAATGCTTTTTACAAAGAATTGTAGTAGTTTTATTCACAATTTGTACCAGAATAGACTTATATAGATTATTTTACGCTTAGTCTTCTTGTTTGATTATAGTTAAGATTGTTTAAATCTTTTTTGTTTCAGAATAAATGGGGAACACGCATCACACCCATGATACAATGGCCAGATAAGTCTTTTACACTGGGTCTTTCGCAAGCCTTGGCTTGGCAGCGATCTGGTCTTATGGTGAAGCCCACAATTCAGTTCAGGTTTGGTTATGCTGTCTCTCTATTATTTTAGCTGTACATTATTGTCTTTCCATTCTAAAGGTTCTTCTCTTATGTGCTATGTTGAGGGTTTACAAGAAAAGAGGTATATCAGTTGTTGATACTGGTCTCTATAATAATTAACCACCCAGAAAAACTCAAATGAATTTACTTATGCTGTTCTGAATCTGATGATAATATGACGTTGAAGTGGTATTACCGTTCCCTTCTGGTCTCTGCACCTGTCTTGACGAAAAATTATGCCAAAAAAAAAGAAGAGCATTAAAATATTTTTACCCTAAAAGGGCTAGGTCCGAAGGACGCCTTTGAGGCCACTGATTTGTTCCAGCAGGACTTTCGCATCCCAATCTTAATTCTTTCTCAGCTTTTTATGATTCTATGGGTTGAGTTGGGCAAAAGGTATGTTCTCAAGTTGAACCGGGGCTTAACAAGAGTAATTTTGTTGTGATATTTCATAGTTACACAAGGTGATCATCATATGACGCATGCATGTACCTGTAGGAAATCGTTGGAAATTTTGGAATCTTTGACTTGCGCATGTTTATGTGGCCTAAGATGTGATATTAATCATTAGAGGTTAATTCACATCTGGTTTATTTTGCTGAGGGAAAATTGGTACCCAGCATGTTTTAAACTACTTTCTTCTATCCCTGTTAAGCCTGTGCACATCAGTAATATTGACATCTTTTAACTACGTCAAGTAACACATGCAAATTCATCTTTCATCTTCATGTGCGCTTTTAAAATTCATTAGTTGGTGTTGATATGTTTCATGGAATTTTACAATGGTCAGTTTATGTCCCACTATTGGTGGAAGCAATCCTGGTTTGCAGGCAGAGCTCATTCACTCAGTGAAGGAGCAGCTGAATCTTATATGTGGTGGTGCATTTACAGCACATCCTTCTGCTTTTGCTTCAATATCGGTATGTTATTGCTGATACCGGTGCTTATTCTATCATTTTTAGCCTTTAGTTCTCTGGGATCTCACTTATTTTCTTATGCAGCACAAACTTTGTCACCTTTATCCTTACTTAAGCTTTTAATTTCATGAAAACATCTCAAGAAAATTTTGTTTCACTCTGCTCTTTTCATGATTTCCAAGTAAAATCAAAAGTTATTGAAGACCCTATTCGTCGGAAAACTGTTTGTTTGATTGTGAAGTATGTACCATCTGATTTTTTCTTGTATTGATATTTTGGCAAACTTGGCTATGTTTGGGTGAGGTGTTACCAAATCCCAGGGAATTGTGGTCAAGTTAGCAAGGAATAGATCACAAAAAGTTAGGAGGGATTAGAAATGCATCGTATGAGCATAACCAAGGAATGTGGGAGGGATTTGCAAAAAAATCCCCAACTTGGAGGGAGTCATTTACAAATCCCGCCTATATGCTTGTTGATGCTCATATGATGTACATCTAAACCCTCCTATCTAATATTTTGTGATCCATTCCTTACTAACTTGGCAGTAAACCCTTGGGACTTGGAAATCCCTCACCTAAACATATCTTATAAGTTTTATAATGCTGAGGTGATTTGCGAAGCTTTTTCATTCAACTTCATTGTATATGTATAAATCATGAAACACACATTTACTAACAACGTTCCTACACGTTCACTAACAGCATTCCTTTATATGTTTATCCCGTGTACGACTACTTTATATGATACGGTTCATTTCCATTAGCATTAAGTTGTATTAGGTATTTGACCTTGCAATTCCGTTACTATATACAACTTATATAACATATTTGTTCGGGCTCTTGGGTATTTACTTTTTTGCTATAAGTTGTGTTTGAAATAACTTACGCACAAGTTACTTTTTTGCTATAAGTTGTACTTTGCCGTACTCGCTTGTCTCTTACTATCGTCTTCTTTGTTCGGTCTTGCATCGTCAGGTTGGCAGATCCAAGTGGAATGGAAATGTTGGGGACTCGGGGATCGTTTTAAGAGTGGATACTCCTCTTTCCAATGTTGGTCGACCATACTTCTCGATTCAGTTAAATAACGTTCTTGAATTTTGATGGCTTAGGTCCCAACAGAGTGCAAAATGCAAGTGTATATAGTCAGTCTCAAGCTCAAAAACACCCACCACATGTGAATATGTGAATCATGTTCTACTGCTAATTATACCAATGTTACCTGTTTTTGCTCCACTGAGACCTTTTTTGTTTTCTTTTAATTATTTATTTAATTTTTTAAAATTTTTTTTGCTTGTAATGTTCACTAATTAAATTTTTTGCCCTTCTGGAGAGAAAAGTCTTTTCACAATGTGCGGCGCCTTCAGATATTCCCTTGTACATAAAGCTAAATTGAAGTACGCAGTAAGATTTATTGCACAGGATATACAAAATCATCCCATTTCGTTTTTAGTTTTCATTTTTTGTGCTCCGACGATAAGTTCCTGTCCGGCGGCAACTGTTACGTCACTACCAAGTCCAACCCGGCGTATGCTGAATGGGTTCATACGGACCAGCTTGTCCTTTCTTGGATAAATGGCTACTCTGGGTCATCAGGCTCTTGCCGCGACTGCCTGATATACGATAGCCCGTGGAGTTTGGCTCGCTCTCCAACAGCGCTATGCCTCGAAAACGAAAGCCGCATTCTTCAACTTTGTGTCACTTTTCTTCCAGACCAGGAAGAAAAGTTATCATTCCAATCCTTCAAAAAATGAGAGGATTAGAATGGAGAAGTATGTTCACGTCTAATTCTCTTCTAATCCGCTCAGAATGAAAAATCACTCTCCTCTTCCTTCAATCTACCTTGAATTTCGAGAATTTTCCACTCCAGTTCAATCATAGACCAAACAAGGCCTAATGGAAGGATTTCGGGATAGGAAAAACCAAACTTCACATCATTCAGAATGACAGAAAGAGTATTCAGCTCTACAAAAAAATTGAAAAATAAAAAACGAGACACAAAATTGAGAAAAACCTTAATCATGCTTGCAATTCAATGGCTGTTGAACAATTAAAATTGGTATTTGCTACAGTTCATCAGCTCAAAGACTTATTTAGTGTTCCTTGGAAGCACTTAACTGCTTTTCTGCCAGAAAAATAATGTTTTGAGTGATCAAATTTCTTAGTACTGTAACCGATTTTCGGTCTTCCTCTTGGGACAATAATAGGTCTGAAAAATGCTAGGATGAACATCAACTCTGCCAAAAATGAAACAAGACCTGTCCACACAAATATTGTTCTCCTCCACTTCCTAACAAACCTTTTTGGCCGAGAAAGCTCAGATTCGAGCACTAGTGATGCAGCGTAAATTTGAGGTAAGCCGGCATCATTTTGGAACTCGGCTCTTTGCTCCAGTATCACCTTCAAGTAGGCAGTCGGCTCGAGTCCTTCAATGTGTCCGCTCATTTTTATGTTCAGAACTTGGGTTTCTGACTGTAAACCGGCAATGAGAGGAGCGGTTTTGAGAAATGTTTCGATGAAGTGAATTGGCCCTCTTTTGTATCGCAGCATGCACGGATGGCTTGAGCTAGCTTTGACACTGCCGTTTGCTGACAAGAACTCGACCCTTACCTTGGGGCACAAGAAACGGTAAATGGTAAGTCACAAAAATGCTATTTCAATTAGGCATATAGAATTTACTTGGCTAAAAATGTGGTGCATACTAACAATCTGTGATCAGATGTCATACCTGAAAAACACCAAGGATTGAAATATCGGCTGATACATCGATATATCGATATTTTCAACTGTCTATACCGATACTGGGGGGTAAGGCCATATCTTCCCCTATATCGACGATATATCCCCGATAAGTGCGATATCTCCGATATTTTGCCGATATTCTCGATATTTCCCGATACCTATAACAAAACCCAAAAAAATTCAAAAGTTTTGAAGCAAATTGAAACCCAAAAGATTTTTTGGAGGTATGTGGGCAGTGATTAGATATGTGTGAAGGCTTTTGGCAACATCCAATTCAAAAGATTTTTGGGAGTATCCATTAATTCTTACTATAAAGAATCTATGCACAATGAATTGAGGGGACATACGTGTCTTATCTGAAGAGAAAGAAATACACAAATCCAAATATTAAATTTCTGGTCAAATATATATTTAATACCCGTAAGAAAATGATGCACATGTGTCTGAGCTTCTTGTGGAACTCTTTATCATTTAATATTTGTTTTGTTTTTTGGTTGTTTCTTCTTTCACTTTTTGAAGTCAGGCAATTGGCAATATGCAATGCACTACCCATATACCTCCAAAAAAATCTGACTACCTTTATGTCCATCAAAGCCAGAGAATCATCCAAATGGAATTCATAAATTAAAGTCTGCAAAGCCCATATACCATTGTCCCCCAACCTCCAAAACTTCCCATTGTTATCATGAGAGAAGCCCTTTTTAAATCAGAGGTTGTTTTACTTTTTTTGGGGCACCAAATCTTTACTTCTCTTCTTTCTCTGCGAGCTTTTCAATTTTTATTTAGTATGTGAGCTTCTTTCCTTGTTTGGAAGTTCTTTTTTACTACTGTTTCAGGTATGTGGCTCTCCCTCATGGTTTGTATTATTTTTGTGATAGATTTGATATTGTAAGTTAATTTAATATATTTAAGTGTGATAGATTAAAAATGGCAAGTAGTAGTAGACCGAGTGGAGCTAGTGTGCCTGGTGGTCTTGATGTGGCATGGAAATATGCTCGTCCAATAGAAGGCAATAAGCATGGCACAATATGCACATTTTGTGAATCCACATTTCAAAGTGGTGGAATTACACGGTTAAAGTATCATTTGGCCGGATTTGATCCACATGAGAGTGTAAGAAGTGCAAAGAAGTACCACCATATATTAAGAATGAGGTAATTGCATGGATAAAGGATAAAGAGTCTAGCAAACAACATAAGAAATCTGTTGAAGAAAACATAAGATCTACAACAAGAGGGGGATACATGGGCAATAAAAGTAGCAATCATATTGATGATGATGAAGATGAGGATAGATATGCATATCCTCCAGACATGCACCCTGCGGAGAAAGAAGATTACCTTGCTGCCATTAGAGCGTCGAAGGAAGAAGAATGGTTTAGACAAGGAGGAGTTTACGGAATGGGAAGCAAACGATTTGCAAGGGGAGCAAGTGGTAGTAGTCAACCGCAATATTGTCGCACTCTAAGCCTTCGAGACCCACTTCGATCTCCTCCGGTACCAATGCCACATAAGAACACTAGAGCAAAACAGAGAACAATCAAAGGCATGATTAGAAACTCCGCAGAGGTACTTGGAAGATACTGTAGCAAATTCTTCATACTTAAGAATGTGGCTCCTCAAAAAGCAAGTTCCCCTCATTTCAAGAACATGATTGTTGCAGCCCAACAAGCAGGTTTTGCTTTATTCCTTATGACTTTCCTTTCTTGAACTTAAATATTCTAAAACACACCAATTGCTAATATGAGTTCGATTATATTAGGTCAAGGCGTAGCCACACCATCGCCATATGAAATAAAGCATAAGCACTTAGATATGGAACACACAGACATGCAAGCCTATGTGGAAAAGGTAAAGGAAGATTGGGGTGTGTATGGATGCACCATCATGAGTGATGGATGGACTGGCCCGACAAGGTTGTCCATAATAAATTTCATGGTCTACTCAAACGGGAAAACAATTTTTTTGAAATCAATGGATGCTTCAAATAAAACCAAGGATGCAAAGTACATCGCCAAATTGTTGAAGGATGTCATAAAAGAGGTTGGGCCGTCTAATGTTGTTCATATTGTCACCGACAATGGTTCAGCCTTTGTTAAGGCTGGAGAGATAATGATGGAGTGGTATCCTATTTATTGGACTCCTTGTGCTGCACATTGCATTGATCTAATATTTGAAGATATTGGGAAGCAAGAGTCGGTGGCTAATGTCATAAATAAAGCTAGGAAATTAACCAACTACATTTACAATCATGGTTGGCTATTGGCTCAGATGAGGATCTTCTGTCAAGAAGATTTGGTCCGACCCGGTGCAACTCGGTTTACGACAAACTACATCACCATCAATAGCATCTTAAATAAGAAAGCTAGGCTGAGGCAACTTTTTACAAGTGAGGAATGGTATAATAGTCAATTCAATGAATCAGAAGAAGGGAAGAGAATTGAAAGTTGAGTCCTTGATCATAACTTCTGGGATGCCATGGAAGGAGTGCAATCCATCTATGAGCCTTTGTATAGCATCCTGCGAATTGTTGACAAAGAGGTAGTTCCTACAATGCCTATCTTATATGATATGTTTCACATAATGAAAGAGAAGATTTCTAAGTTGAAGGGAAAAAAATGGATTCTCAAAATCATCAATCACATATGGGATGTCACATTATCACATTATCTTGTCCATTACATCAAGCTGGTATGTTTTAATCTCTTAGTAAAAACGTGCATCAATTTTTAAATTTATACAATGGGCATTAACTAATCTTCATATTTGTAGCCCACTACTTGAACCCTAGATATCAATATGAAACAGGGGTTGGCCACAATAAAGAGTTACTATCAGGACTCCAACGCATATTTGAAAGGTTGAATCCAACTGGGGATAGAGTTTGCAAGCATTTGGGGCCAAGGTAAGTGAACACAAAACAATGTCTTCCTCATTAAGTTTAGTTTTATGCATACTGAACACAAAACATTGTGAATCCAAGTGATAAATTTTAGAGACTGTAGAAAGACACTTCGCACTGAGATGGCCGTCAAATCAAGAAAATCGATCCCCCCAGCAGAATGGTGGAATCTTCATGATGATTCTGCCCCGAACTTGCAAAAAATTGCTATGCGTATATTGTCACAAACAACATCATCATCGGCATGTGAGCGAAATTGGAGTACATTTGCTCTTATTCACACGAAACAAAGGAACCGTCTCGCATATACTAGGCTGGAAAAGATTGTCTTTTGCTATTATAATATGAAACTTAAGCTACGTGATGAAGAGGCCGAAATGAACAAGGTTGCAGAAAATGACTACATAGACCTTCTTGACATTGCAGGGCAACCATCTGATAATGATGATAATCCAATTCAACAATGGATTATGACAGCTCACTTGGATGATGAACAAGGCAACCCTGATGCCGTTATAGCACAACATGCTGCCCAAGAAGGAGTTGATGTTTATAGAGTCATATCCGAAGATGGTAGGAGTGGAGATACTTCATCGTTTGAAAGGGATATGCTTGGCACTCATCAAGGTCAAAGATGTCCCTTGAGAGACGATGCCAGTACTAGTAGAAAGGAAAGTTCATCCAATTCGTCAGATAATGATGGAGGAAGTACTACTGGATCAGGAGGTAATGAAGAAGGAAGACAATATAGCCCATTTACTATCGAGGCTGATTTTACTCATGCCACCCAAGATGAGGATCATGGATGCAGAGATGCTGGACCAGGAATTGGCGCAATTGGGAAGCAATACTCAGGGAAAAGAAGCCAACCAATCAATCCATATGAAGATGACATGGCGATCATTTTTGGATTTATGAGCATAGGAACTAAACCTAATACTAACTCAAATGAATCTTATGATGGCTATGGGTATGTCATGTCTGATTATAGTGGAACTAGTTATGGAGCTCAAGATGATGAAACAGACTATGGACATACTAGTTGGGTTAATCCTAACTATCCCATGTATGGGAGGACAGTAAGGAGCTCAAGAGAGACATACGTGCACCATGTTCAAACATGGCTCACAAACTGCTCAGGTTACATGACTTGGTATGACTATTGTATGAATCTAGATGGTTGTTCCTCATTGTTTGAACCTCATAGGAGCTCTTCATTTATGTAGTTGGACACTTATATAAATTGTAATCTAATGTTTAAACAAACTATGGATTTATGCATGGTTTATTCATTCTAATAAACATTTTATTAGAAAACTTTTCGTTAACGCACATTACATACCACTTATATTTCATCATATGTATATCTTATTATTAGTAAATTTTGAGTTTTATTTGCTCAATACATTCATTGATAATGTACATAACATCTAAGAAAGTTTTAGACCAAAATTATGTGTTTCAATGCCTATATCTGTCATTTTTGTTGATTTGTTCCCGATACCTAAAACAATAACGATATATCCCCCGAAATATCAGTAAATTGGAGGCCCGATATTATCTGCACGGCCAATATTTTAATCCTTGAAAAACACCCAGCTTGTGGTTATATTCGGATTCAGGTGCAGTTAACGAAACAGCGAGCTGCAATTTGTGGTTATAAGGTATCGCACGGTCGCTACTGCCACGAGAAGATGACATGAGTGGCACAAAAGCAACTGGACTTGATTTGGTATAATCAAAGTTGAGGGCTTCTGTTGTCTGAATTGGATTCTCAACCAAGTGTCTCATAATAAATCGACTTAGTACGAACCCGGATGCCAGAATTCCAAGAAGCATGGAACACACATAGAGTGACCTGAAGAAAGCAAACCCTACATTCACTGCCCACTGACTTTTGAGCTTGCACGCGGCGGGATACCTCTGAAGTAACATTTTTAGATATGACACTGCACATTCTTGGTACATTTTTGAGGGTTTGAAATGGAAACAAGAAGAGCATGAACGAGAAATAGGATAATCGAATTGGAAGCGTGAAAAATGCGACCACTGGACTAAGTTGAAAACCTATGATTTTCATCAGTAATGCCACAACGAATGCCAAAGTTTTCAAAAGAAATGGATTGTAGCTTCGTAATGGAGAATGTACCATTTCGGCCAAATTGATAAAATCTCTTCTTTCTTCAACCTCATTTTTCACACTCCAATCCGAACTAGGCCTCCGGAGCGAGATTTGCATGCAGCAAAGCTAGGTTTCAGCGTCCTTCAGTCCATGATCACCTTGTCAGCTCCATCTAGAGCTAGTTTCAGCACAGAACATTTCAGGACATTGAACAATTTGTGTGAATTCACGTCACATTTGGTATCGAAACTCCATAAACCATTCTGGGTTTTTAAGAAACGATGATCGCCAGGAAGACCGGTATCAAGAATTTCTGGCTCATCCATGGTGATGAATTAGAACAAAAAAGTGGCACTTGGAACTGGATACAGTTAGACTAGGGAGTGAAAGGGTTGCAATTTGCAACTATAATAACTGTATGGAGGACCATTTATAGGCGGGAAAGAGATGACGTGGCAATAACTTAGGCGGTTCAGATTGGATGGCGCATCATGACACACAATTCAACACTGGACTTGTTCATGTCTTAATCTAAGAAATCTTCAAAAACCTTGAGCGATGGTGGGAGTGTTATCTGTCTGTTGGCTAGTGGCACACCTGCCCAGGTGAATTCCCGGCTAGCTCAATTAGGAATTTCCAGATTGTTTTCTTTCACCAACTTGATTGGAGTAATGGATGATACATCAAAACAAATCTTGAACGTTGAATCTCGAAACTAAACTCGTATTTTGTCTACTGGTAGTTGTTTCTGCTTAGTTGGAGGATATCCCCGATTCACTCACATAAATGTGAGGATGATACATATTTATGATGAGTTTGATTTGATACATAACTTTTCTGTGGAGGTTTATCCCATTGTAAATTCTATCGTTCGTAAAAAATGTTGGATTTTGATGTATTATGTACAACAATGTCATGTCATTTGGCGATTGAAATGTATGAAAATGAATACTTGAACACTATTTTCTAGGGAGCTGTAGTCACACCCAGCATTTATCTCTTAACACCAGTCCACTGAACACTTGCAGAGATGTTCGGGGGAATGTGGCCAAACAATTTCACGACGAGCAGCACCAAATTTCACACAGCATGCCACAATTTGATTGTGAGGGTGAAGAAAGAAAATGCAGGTTTCTTTGCACCAAATGTGGGAGAAATATAATATTGACATTAACTGGAAAAATAAAATCAAGAAACCAATTATTCTTCAATAACTTCAAAACATATTTGTCTCATAATCTCCTTATAAAAAAAATATGGACCAATTGAATTTGAGAAAAATAATTTCAAAACCTTCATTTCTTCAGCTTTTCATCACTGTAAATTATTAAGTAGCTTGCTTGTTGAGGAATGTTCCATGTTCTCATCCTTACTAGGAAGAGAAACCGAGGAATCAACCCACGGACCCTCCATTGATGCGCCTCGTACATGACTATCTTGTGAGAACATGGAAACGTTTGTTTGACTGTCTTGTGATAGCCTCTCAAAGGCCTTAAACCTTGCATCTTGTTCCACTGGACCGCGCTTCATTGGTGCTTGAACTGGAGTTTTGCCTTCGAGCATGCTTACTACAGAAGACATGGTTGGTCTGAGAGTGGGAGATGGATTTGTGCATAAGAGCGCCAGGTTCAGCATTGTCATTGCCTCCGTTTTAGAGTAGTTTGAACCAAGATCAGGATCCACGAGTTCTATCATGTTTCCTTGCTCTTGTAGAACATAGGCCTTCACAAACATTTAGCACCTCTTAGAACATAAAAATTTTGTTTATTTTAAGGACATTTTGAATGTTCATAACATGAAGAGTGAACCAGGAAGATCTTCTAAGGATTACGGAGTAGAATGGATAATGCTTACCCCATCAAGAAGATACACGAACTCCTCCTTTGGCTTGTAACCCGTGTTGCTCTTTCCACTAACAATTTCTAAGGCAACGATACCAAAACTGTAAACATCTGCCTTGTCAGTTAAGTAACCTCTCATTGCGTATTCAGGAGCCATATAACCTCTGCAGAAATAGCATATAACTCCAGATCAGTGAGTGTGGCGCCATAAATCAACAGCGAACAAAGGCTAAGTGAAGCGTATATAAATTAGAGTATCAATATCTTTGGATGCATAAACCATGCTGTCTTCCTGACGTTCTGTTAACACTGAATGTTGTAAAGCAGTCATACTAATGCATTATAGTGAAGTTCAAATATGTGAAAGATAACACTAACATTGTTCCAGCTATTCGTGTGCTGATATGCGTGTTTTCTTCTTCATCCAGCTTAGCTAAACCGAAGTCAGATATCTTGGCATTTAGATCCTTATCAAGCAGCACATTGGTTGCCTTTATATCCCTATGCACAATTTTCAATACTGATTCTTCGTGAAGGTAAGCTAATCCACGTGCTATCCCCAAGCATATCTTCTTTCTTGTTTTCCAGTCCAAATGTAGACGTTGTTCCTCACGACCTACAAATTTACAGAGAAATCAGACACAAATACCAAATTTGACATTCTGCTCAAGACGTTGCAAGTGTTTACCAAAAAGCGCGCGTGCAAGACTATTGTTTTCCATGTATTCATATATCAGCAACAACTGGTTTCCTTCAATACAGCAACCGAAAAGCCTCACGAGATTTGGGTGCTGCAAAGCTGATATCATGCCTATCTCGTTAACAAATTCACGGTTGCCTTGCTTTGATTTGGCCGAGAGCTGCTTAACAGCAATGATAGAACCATCTGACAGTACACCCTACAAATAGAGGAAGGTTATTTCAAATTCACATCTATATAAAACGTAATCTCTATCAGTCCAACAAGCTCTCTCCGGCAGAAGACGGGTTTTGGAGGGAACTATTTCTTGCGCTAATAAACATTAAATTTCACATTCGTGCTATTACTGCCAACGCCAAATGTGAAAAATAATATTGTTGAAGTAATCATTACCTTGTAAACAGGCCCAAAACCTCCTTCACCAATCTTGTTTGAAGGATCAAAGTTACCAGTGGCTGCTTTAATTTGTCGTAGAGTAAAATAACCAGTTTTTTGTTCCAACCCACGACGCAGTTCTGCCACAAGGAAGAATTTTAGAATATAACATACAATGAGGCATATGAAAAACTTTATATGCAGAGATTATCCTTACCTTCATCTTCATCTTTACCCCCTAAGTAACCAGCCTTTCGGAGGATTACCAAAACCAATACAACAGACACAAATGATGCTACTACAATACCGGCAATAGCACCAGCGGATAGCCCCCAAGTATCAACCTTAAAATCTGAGAAGTAAAAGTTCTGATGAAGTTAAGAGGCATGCGAGTAGGGGAAAAAAAAAAAAGAAATCCTATAACACGGGTGAAACTTACTTGGTGTCACAGTAATTGCAGATATAAGAGGCCCATAGACACCTCTGTTGGGAATGGCAGTAGTTCCTTTCCCTGCCCAGTATAAGTGAATCTCTAGAGTGCTGCCGTGGACAATAACATTATCCAATTCTTTGACGACAACCTTACCAACACCTCCTGCTTCCTCCATAATATTGAAATCCTTCCAAACCAAATTCCCCTGCGCAAGAATCAAACTACAACATTACTTGCTAGCTTCCACCGAATTTACTCAATAGCCAAACCAAATCTTGTAAAACCAGCATATAGACGAAAATTCAACAATAATAAAAATCCACTCGTACTCACTTGAATTGAGATGTCAAATATGCGCTTCCCAAGGCTGCTGAATGTCTGGTCATCAGTATACATTATTTCGGAAAAGTGGAGCTGAACTTTGTAACTACCCTTTAACATGCAAAGGCCATAGTACTTGAGTGAGAGAGGAGAAAGGCGAGCCGTTTGATAAAAGTCTGGACCATCCACATTAAGAGAAAATGTGTTTGTTGCGATGTAATCTGCTTTATCCTTGTTCATGTATACCCCTGTACTACTATAACCCCATTTTTCAGATGTTGAAATGAAGTGTGATTGTCCCACAGTGCTCAAGTCCTCTTCGTATTCATTACCCTCGAACTCCATCTTCCTCCCTCCGCAATTGATAAATATGGAATGGTCTATAGGTGTGACAAGAATCGTTTTAGAAATTTATAAATGACATAAGTTGTTGCACGGTCAAGGAAGAAGAAAATTAAATGAACCTAAACTCACGTTTCGGTTTTGACGAGCAAGGGAGGTCCTTCTTTAAGCACCATCTATGCATTGAAAGAATTAAGGCTTAGTCATACATACATCTTGCAAAGGTTGATGACAAGAGAAGTAAAAGTTTTAGAAAACTTACAAGTTTTCTGAAGACGAATAACTAGAAACTAGATTCCTGTTTAATAATCAAGGGAATTGGCTAGTAAACAATATCCAACGAAGAAAGAGCATGTAATAAGTACATAACGACTTGGGAGAATAACATAGAAAGAATACAGTACTTGGGTTTGGATATTAACAGACTTACACAGTCAACTGTTGGCAACTAACAGAAGGCGATCCTGTAAAATTGTTGTAAGACAAGTCCCTGCAACAGATTTTACATGGGATTGATTACAACTCTAGATTCATAGAGAAGCATAATTGAAATCGAAGTTGGCTAGCATTTTGCACATACAGAAATAAAAACAGATAAACAGAACTTCATAGACTAGTAAAAGATTATAGACTGACAAGCTATTTTTGCTGTTCAATATCCAGGTTGGTACTTCTCCGGTGAGTGAGTTGTTGGTCAAAAACCTGCAAGCTCAAATTCTTAAGATCAGTGGACATAACTAACTCAAGGAATAGATAAAACACGAAGCATTTGCTCGAATAAACGAATGCTTCTTTTATTTGATTGACTTACATATAATTTAGAGTGTCAACACGCTGAATCGTTTGTGGAATTTCACCAGTCAAGTTGTTAAAGCTCAGGTCTCTACAAGTTAGACAGAGGAAAAAGCCATCATACTAGCTTACATCAGTGTGGTGACGATAAATTTATGCATCTATAAGTATACTGATTCTAAGAGCACTCACAATGTTTTTAATTTTCTCAGCTCGCCAAAATAATTTGGGATTGTACCACTAATTGAACAGTTTCTCAGAGTCCTGAGTCATAGATGCAAACATAAATTAGCATAACTGCATTACTAATTACACGGAAGTAGAATTTTTATAGGGCTGTGTTATACTCACACTAGCTTGATATCCTTCATATCTTTCAAATTAGGAAACTGTGAACTTCCGTTTAAATCAGATATTCTCCTGATACAAAGGACACATCAGAAATATTTATTTGTTTTATTGTTGCAGATTTCGAATTAGCAACCAATCATTAGATCAATACCCTAAATATGTAATTACAAGATAAGAGGAGCGGTGATCTCACAATTCAGTTAAGTTTTTTAACGAAGATATGATCGAAGGTATAGGGCCTTCCAAGGATGTGCCTTGCATATCACTGCAGTAGATTTAATATAATTCTTCAGCGGAAACAGTATAAACATTAACCAACATTCAAAAACTTGATTTAAAGAAGTGAATGATGGGAGATGAATATAATGAGGAGCAGCACGCACAGTCTTTCAAGTTTGGTCCAGTTTCCAATAAAATTCGGTATCTTCCCTGATAATCGGCTCCCATCTATCCTACTGCAGGCAGTAAAAGAAGATGAGAAATTGTCTGTTCAAGAATACTACACATCTAAACAATCGAGTAGTGCCACATCACTTACAAATCAGTTAAGTTCTTTAGGTTTCTGTATGATTCTGGTATAGTCCCTGTAAAATTGTTGGCAGAAAGAAGGCTGTGGAAAATGAAGGAGATGGTTATGCATTTATTTCGAAGCTGATAGATTTCTCCGGTATTTACATACATAACAAGGAGCTGACGCTAATCATATGTACATGAAGAGCATAGTCTCATAGAAAATTTCTGATTAATCAACAAAAGTTTTCTGCATTGTTTGGATAATTAATTAATGAAAGATTTCAATGACGAATAAAAATGAGAATTTTGTCTTACAGTCTTTTTAAGTTGGTCAGCTTTCCGATGTTTTGGGGAAGATGCCCTTCAAACTGATTATCTTCCAACACCCTGGAAAATGCAATTTGGCAGTCAAGGTTATGCACATTCCTTCTCTTTTTGTCAATAAGCAAAGAACATTGCAATACTTACAACTCTGTAAGCATAGTAAAGCCATCAATGGGAATTGAACCACTGAGTCGATTTCCCAAAAGATTCCTGCAGCATACCAACAGTTAAATTACATGTTAGGCCTACACATGCTAAAGGTAGCCACACGACCATTACTTAAGGTCTCGGTGATACGAAGGCATCACTTACAGAGCGCGGAAAGGAGCACGGGAGAGGCTTGCAGGGATTGATCCATTGATGTAATTGCGAGTGAGATCACTGTTTAATACGGATAAACAATAGAAATTCATCTCCATAGTCCGTACTCCAGCTAACGTGCATAAACAAATTCAGTAAGCTGAGAGACAAAAAACGTAACAGGTGTATCACTTACATTGCTTCCAGATGTGTAAGATTTCCGAGTTCCTCAGGTATAACTCCAGTTAAATTGAGACCCTTCATCTCACTATAAAACCAACATTTAAGCAAAACTAATAATTAGAAAGGAACAACAGAACTAAGAACAATAGAACTTCAGACCAACAAAGTCATACATGATTGTGACATGGCAAGTGTTGCTTGGAAAGGAACAGTTGCAAGTGACATTGCTCAGAATATCATCAGTGAAGTATTTGTAGAAGCCTGCTCCACCATCTTGGCAAGAACTTTGGCTGATGTTCCAGTGAGTGTTGTGTAACTTTTTGGAAATTGTTTCAAGAATTTTCACTGCAACGTATGCAAATATCGATTAGCGATATTAAGCAAATAGGTTCAGTTAGAGAAACAAAGATTAGAGGTAACTAAAATAACACAATTCTACCACTTCAACAACCAATTATGCTATAGAGTGCTTTTTATTGCTGCCTATAAAACTACTCATCGCACCCAACTTTTGATGAAATTAGTTTACGTCATGTTTACGGCTAATCAAAACTATTTACCGCACCCATGATTTCACAAGTCACACCCAACCCAAGCACAAACCCACACTTAACATCATCTTCAGAATCAACATTACCAACCCAAATCACATTACAACACTTGAGGTTTTATGGGTAATTTGGGACCCATATCGAAGCATCAAACTGCTCCGGCCAGTAGGTCAGGACGGTATGCCCGCTTATAACCAAATTCAAATATCCCGACTCATAGTTTAAGTAATTTAAAATATATACGGTCTTGTCATATAAAAACGGCTATGAGGTTCTTACGATATTAAATAGAGGTTATAAAATTACATTTCCGTGGGATTTATTGACAAATTTGAACAAATATTTCGTAATATATTGACTAGTTTTGGTAGAAGACTTTTCAGCCAAAACCAAAACAATGTAGCAGTCTTGGAAGCAACTTGAAGAACATCGCGTGGTCAAAATTCAATATGCAGAAAAATAATGGTCAATATACGTAGTCGTCCAACTCAACCATAACCTAATTTCGGTCGACCTAAAATTAATTGTGAAACTCTATCCAGGAAAATAATATAATTCATAATTTAATATTTTAAATAGTATATCGGCCAATAATCATTTAGTACTACTGTCTAGTGGTATTCCTCTTAGCTTGTAAGTGAGAGGTATTGCGTTCGATTCTCGCCAAAGAGGAATTTAAACCATATTATTGCTAACTCATTGTGAAGCTTAGTCTGCTTCCTTATCTACTTAGTGTAAATATTATTGTTTATTAAAAAAAATAGTAAATCGTTTGTCATTTTGTTTTGATGGACACATTATGCAATCATTGGTATTAAGAAATTGCCACATTATGTAATTATTGGACACTTGTGAGGCAATCAACCGGACAACATTTTGCTATATGATAGTCAAATATGCTACAAACAAAACAGATAAAGATAATTGAATTAAATTAAATTCAACCATGAAGATAATTAAATTAAAATTATTATTTTTTATTTTATGAAAAAGAAAGAAGATTTTGTAAATTTGGAACAGGTCTATGCCCACATCTCCCTCAAGGTTTCAAGACATGTAACATCAGTGCAGACAGAAGGACCGCCCATTTTGCAACTTGTACTCATGTGAATTATACAAGGACTACTATGTCCCTTATCATCATCTTTTTTTTTCTCTCTAAATTGCAACGGTACAGCAGGGTAAAACTGTAATCTCAGGGACAAATAGCACAGAGCCAACTGGGAAGACCATGCATGTGGCATGAAACAGAATTATTGTCCTCGTAGCATTCTAATTTTATATTACAATGTCATGTGAAAAATAATTTATACGTGATATTATTTTATTTGACAAAAACGTTACGATAATAATATACTCGTTCATAAATCATTCCCTAAGATGAGGATCCTATGTGTAAAACAAGGAAATGGGAATATTTATACAGAAATACGGTTGAAACTGATCTTCTTAAGCCAAAACTAAAAGATGTTTGTTTTAAAATGAAGAAAAGTTGAATAGAAAGATTTTAAATCTCTGATACTAATAGTTGCGGTTCCCTAATTATATTTTGGTTTGCAATTGTTTTATGAAAATTCATGGACCAAAAAGAGAAACGACATTGACAGCGAGCCAGAGAAGCTTGAAACATAGAGCAGTTAGCACAACACAGATGCAAGGGAATTCAATCTCCTTGCTTTTTTGCAATTTTCTTAGCAACCAAACAGAGACGTTGTCACAACTCACAACACAAAACCAACTGCAATGCAATGCCCTCCTCAATGAACGCTAAACCCAAAAACCTAGAAAATATTTGCAGTTAAAATTAAAAAAAAAATTAAAGCGAGAATGAAGGATTATAGCACTTACCTTCTTCCAGAGGCAAAAGTTGAGCATTCGATTCGAACTCAGTGAAGCAATTCAAAGCCAGAAACCCCAGCAGAAGAACGAAAACAATCTCGGAACTCGTAAACATGAATCTCATTTTCCCCCAGGACACAATAACTGCTTTTCTTCGATGTTTACAGCAAAACCAAATTCCAATCTTATTGTCTTTACATTCAACAAACGACAACAAAACGGAAATAGAAAGAAACAGAGGGAGTGGTTGGTTTTTGGTGTGGAGGGAAAGGGACAAAGAGGTGAGTGAGTATGTTTTATGAAGAGAGAGGGAGAGAGAGGGAGATAGAGAGAGAGAGGGAGATTCTGGTTCATATACAATGTAAGGAGTCAAAAGGAAAGAGATGCGAAAGAGAGACAGAGAGAGGGCCGCCGGCCCGCCCACAAGGAGTGAGAGAAAAATTACAGTGTTTTTGCTTTGTGGTTATGGAAAGCGTCAAATGCATTGGACATGGCGGTCAATAAAATAACACGCACAAGTTTTTCAGTTTTCTGCGATATCCCTCCGCCCTCCTTCCTTTAGAGTGATGGAAGAAAAAAAAAGTGTAAAAATCAATCCGGTCTATGATGTATGGTGTGTAAATTTTTGTTCATTTTGATGAAATTTTGTATGTATTGTCTAAAACTATCATTCTTTTATACAAAAATATTATTTTGCTAAGGAGTGAGATATTTTGGCCTAAATCACACAATAAGTCAGTCATAAAAAATTATTGTAATTAGTTTTAAACTCGTCATTCACGAGATTCGAACCTTAAATCTTTTTTTAATAGAAAAAAAATTATCCTGACTGGTAACTACATATTTGACAAAGAAAAATATTTGCATCTTTGTCCAGAAAAGAAATAAAAAATTTTGCATCCACCCCATGGGATTTACCACATTGTCCACCCGTAATAACAAAAATTATTTTACCATACAAATTTCATAATCACAATCACTATTTTCTTAATTATTATCTAGGCATATTTGTCTATTTACCCCCTGAACTTGTATAGAGCTGCCAATTCCCCCCTAAACTTTAATTTTAGTTGATTACTCTCTTGAACTTTTATAATTAGCCAATTTTCCCATTGAATTATAATTTTAGACGTTACCCCCTTGAACTTTTATAAATGGCCAATTTCCCCTGGTGTTAGATTTTAAAAAATTTCATCCAATTTTCCATCCATCTATCTTGATCATAGAAACAACAAATGACAACTATATGAAGGCAAAAAGGATGAAAAATTGAATGAAAGTTTTTTAAAATCTAACGCTAGGGGAGAATTGGCTATTTATAAAAGTTCAAGGGGTAATTGGCTAAAATTCAAGTTCAAGGGGGAAATTGGCTAATTAAAAAAGTTCGAGGGGTAATCGGCTAAAATGAAAGTTCTGGAGGGAAATTGACAGCTGCATACAAATTCAAGTTCAAAGGTCATTTAGGTATCCATATTAATTGGACAAATGATAGTGTTGCTACTAAGTAACATATTCATGATGAACCGTCAATGTATTTGATACATATAAATGACTAACGATCTCCAATTCAAACAAATTTTTAAATGATGATTGAGAAATTAAACAATTTCAATTATAAATTCGTACGACTAAAAAAGGTTAATATTGAGGGCTGGATGAGGTGGTGCACCCCATGAGGTGAATGCAAGCATTGTCTTTTTACAAATACCTTTTTCGTTTTAGCTATCCTTCAATTAAATTTTCATCACTTTTTAATTTTTTTAATCAAGATTTCAACTTCATTACAATAAAGACATACATACAGGGCTTCCTTGACCTTGCTAAAGCAGGGTCTTTTTAACCTTGATAGGCCCAAGGAACATAGGCCCAAGGAAAGTCAAGGCCCAGAGAACCTGGAAAAACTGAGGTCACTCCGAGCACTTCCCCTGGAAGCCATTCTTGAGCGCTGAAGGGTGAAGTCATCTCTGACAACTTTTAGGCACGAGGACCTAGGGGCAGCGGAGACATGCCTATTCAGATGTTAACTTTGAGTCAAATAATAGTTACATAGGAGCCAGAAAGCCTACAAAATGGCATAAATGTTGACATATGGGGCTCTCGAGTACGGACTTCCAACAACTGCATCGCCGAGCAAGGCGCTCGACCGGCTCATTCCAAGGGAGCAGGATTGTCTCCCCTTCTAATCTTTCTCTCACTTCATTCTCAACGGTTGCGATTACGCTACGTTTACATCTTGTTTTGAATTTTTTATATAGAGAATAAGACAAAAAGAAGAATGTAAGTGGAGGGGATGGAAATGGATGATAATAAGAGGGGAGAGAATTATACTCCCATTTCAAGATGAGGAGAGATTTTTAAGTGTGACGAGAATACGAGATGATACACTATGTGTCACTATACAAATGGTAGGATATATGTGTTAAAAAGTTAATAACTTAAAAAAAATAAAAAATTTCATTATTTATATAAAAACACGTGGTGTACCACTCGTATTCTGGTCACAATAAAAAAAATTCTCCAAGACGGACACAAGTGGATCTAGGAAGAAGCCACATCGTTGCCACGTGTTGGCCAAAGAAGAGGATGACAACTTGTTAGGTCAAGTCAATGCATTCGTATTAAATGCATGGAAAGTGAGATGTTCAAAAAGAAAAAGGGACTCAAGAGAATGCCTATAATAGCAACTCCACCATGCTCTTTAGCCCGATGGACCGGCCATTCCACCAACCCAATAGCCAAAGCTAAAAGCTCCAGCCCATGCAAGGCGTGTGGATGAAAGGGGGCCCGAGGGAGAGGCTCGGCAGGAATCGTTGGCCCGAGAACCCGAGGTGGAGATGATGCAAGGCTGACGTCAGGGCGACGTCAGCCATGTTATTAAGGCACCCATAGGCCTTGACGCCACCACTTCCGATCTTCTCACCGACGTTGGCGTCCCTCCATCTCCTATTTCTTTGTCTCCGTTTGCTTCTCCATCCTCCTCTATTTTGTCTCAAACAATCGCTATATCTCCAACTGAAATCGATGACACCGACACTGATTCGAAGGCCTACAAGATTCTGACCACCTGTGCGGTGGATCTAGTGGGAGATGAAGAAACAAACAGGAGAGACAAAAAGGAGGACGAGGAGAGAGAATGGAGGACATAGCGGTAAACAGAGATTGGAATTAAAAATGGCGTCGACAACGGAATATTGGCCAGAATCAGTGGAGACTACGAGTAGGTGGTTGTGGATGGGTGTGGAATCAATATGTATTCTTACCAACGACGATCATGATACCTTATCCGAAATTACAAATAAAATTATTTTGTATTATTTTATAATAAAAAATATTAATATTTTATTGCCTATTGCTATGGCTATTCAGTGTAGGGATGGAGATGCAAAAGGCAATTATTGTTCATTAAGGGCATTTACTGTTCACCGGGTGGATTCAATAGTGAATAACCCTAGGGGGCCTTTGCAACGCTGGAGTTGCTCTAAAATGAGACCAAGAGCCCCTTAAAAATGAGAGATTTTTCAATGTGATCGTCACACAATGTGGTATACCACGTGTCCCTATATAAATGGTGGGTTATGTGTATTAAAAGATTAATAACTTAAAAATTAAAATTTTCCACCACTTACATAAAAACACGTGTGTATTATCTGTGTTCCCGTCACAACTAAAAATTTCTCCTTAGAAGGGGTTGGACGAATTAAGAGACAGATATATTGTTCTATAGCCAAGCGCTACTTGTAATTCAGTTCATGATAAATAAATAAAAATCAGTGGACGTAACCTAACTTTATGGGGTGAACCACTTAATGTCCATTTCCTTAATTGCAAAAGCCAAAATCCACTAAGGGACCAACTCTTATTCAACATTTGTAAGCCTCACTAGTTTTGAGCGTTAACATGCTTATTATGTGAGGAATGATAAACAAAAAATAGATAAAGACAACAAAATTAATATATGAAGGTTTCCGAGCATATAATTGGGATTAATTCAATTATAATAATTAAATATTCAACGCAAAATAAATAATAAACACGATATTTAATCTCAGTAACATCTTATTGATTGTAATCGATAATGCAACAAATAAAGAAGGGGACGGAATTACTTACATGAATCATAGTCGTGTGTGCATTACTTTGTAGATCATCATTGTGCTTGTATTTTTTTCTCTTCATAATTATTCACAAGAAAGTTCCTTAAGTGTTGAGCTTTTAAGAGTATCTATACTGATACACCAGTAACGAAAGATGGAGTGAGGGATTGGATTGTGCTAACAAGATCACTCACTTGGACTAAATCTTTGGCACAATAGGAAAAATGCCTAGGGGATTTTTTTTTTTCTATTCTTGTCTGAGAGGACAAATCTAATCTTTAGGGACATGGCCATTTGGTAGTGTTTTTGAAAAATTAATTTTAGTATTTTAAAAATGATTTGACTCTATGATATTCATTTCCAAAAGACTTTAATGCTAAGAACTGTCACACATGCTATTCTTGTAAGCGGCCAGGTATTACAAGAGAACGAAAACAATCATGGTGAATATTGGTCCCTGGCATCTCCAATTCAAAGGCTACATCATCATTAAGTTAAAATTTTCATATTGTTCTGCATTAGATTGGATAAAAGTTGGCACTGAAAGAAGGAATTTATCTTATTAAAAAAAATAGTTGAAACTAAAAATTCTATTAATATTTATAATTATCTATTAATTCAGTTAAGATAGCCAATAACGGGCTTGAGCCCGAAATGTGTTCATCTATGACTAAACTAGGTCGGCCTAGTCCGCCTACTCTTACGTTGTAACCTTATTTATCAGAAGAAGTGCCTTCAAATTGAATTAATAAAGTTAAATATTGTGTCTTGCACATCACACTACTATTTATATTATACTTATGTGCTCATATTGTACGTAATTTATGCAGTTAAGGTTATGGAAAAAAATGAATTTACACATAACAATTACCATGCTGTAAAACTTATTTAACTCTTCTATTAACACCATGAGCATGCTCACAACTGCATGCATGGTAGGTCTTTCGGCTACTTGATGAGTGATTTGGATCTAAGATGAACTCTTGAATAGTAACCATATATTCAAGCACACGATTGAAGGCATGGTAGGCCTACATTTTGAAATGGCATTACAATAATGGAAAGCCACATATACATACACAATACAATGTAAAAAAAAAAAAAAAATGAATGTACCAAAGTACAATATACCAATTTTTTATATAAAACGTACCAATTATTTATGTACCAATATTTTATGTACAATGTACCAAATTTTTATGTAAAATGTACTAATTTTTATATGTAAAATGTACAATGTACCAAATTTTTTCTGTAAACTGCACCATATATTTCATGTAAAATGTATCTATATTTCTTTTTGTAAGATGTACCAAATCTTTCAACCATAATGATTTTGCATTCTCTGCAAATTCCAACTTAACCCAGTTTGTGTTGGCCTTATCCAAGTCGTTTTAAATGGCATCACGTACACCCCTCTATAGTGAATGTCTCAAAATCCATGGATGTTAACAACTTATAATCTTTTGTAGCTTCAATTGGCGCACAATCCTTGAAGTGAGGCAATAAATCGTTCTTTGTTAGCTCATCGATCAATTCAGCCTTCATTTTCAGTATATAGATGATATTGTCTTTAGCATCCTTTGTCACATCCCGGTCCGGGGCGGATCAATTCCCGGGCCCGCTCCACCACCGTAGCACGATATTGTCCGCTTTGGGCTTACCATTCCCTCACGGTTTTGTTTTTGGGAACTCATGAGCAACTTCCCAGTAGGGATGAGAATATACATTTAAGGATCACTCCCCTGGACGATGTGGGATGTTACAATCCACCCCCTTGGGGCCCGACGTCCTCGTCGGCACACCACGGCCAGGTTTAGGCTCTAATACCAAATTGTCACATCCCGGCCCGGGACGGATCAATTCCCGGGCCCGCTCCACCACCGTAGCACGATATTGTCCGCTTTGGGCTTACCATTCCCTTACGGTTTTGTTTTTGGGAACTCATAAGCAACTTCCCAGTAGGGATGGGAATATATATTTAAGGATCACTCCCCTGGGCGATGTGGGATGTTACATCCTTGATTGCATTTACTGTGCTTATCTCATTCTTAAGCACATATTCAACAAATTTAAGCTTGCACTACAATATCTTTACCTCATCGAACACTTTCAATTGTAATGTTTGCTATATAAATTACAGAGAGAACCAATAAGGTACAAACGTATAAACAAAATATAAACATCAACAATTTTACACTCAAGGTAAAAAATAAACTCACCAATCTCTTCTCGTAAGACATAGGTCATAAAAACTATAAACATTAAAAAAGCTAGGGGTGGGAGGCGAGGTAAGTCTTAAACCATGGTCATTTGGTAGTGTTTTTGAAAATTTGATTTTTAGCATTTTAAAAAGGATTTGTCTCTATGATATTTATTTCCAAAGAACTTTAATACTAGGAACCGTCACAAATGTTATTCTTGTAAACAACTGGTTATTACAAGAGATAAAAATTAACTGTAGTTTGCCCCCAATTATCCTTTCTTTTGAAAAAAATAATAATAATAATAATCATGGTAGTCATTGGTCTATGGCATCTCCAATTCAAAGGCTACAATACATTATTAAGTTACAAATTTACATATCGTTTGCATTAGATTGGATAAGGATGGCACTTGCATTGGGAAAGAACAAATTTATCTTGTCAAAAAAAGTATTTGAAAACACTAAAATATATATATTAACAATTATAATTATCTATTAAGTTAATAAAATAGCCAATGACGAGCTTGAGCCTGAATGTGCTCATCTATGACTAACTTGGATCGGCCCGGGCCACCTATTTTTACGTATTGCTATAATCTTATTTTTTCAGAAGAAGTACCTATAAAATTGAATTAATAAGGTTAAATGATATGTTTTGCACATCAAACTACTATTTATATATATATATATGTGTGTGTGTGTGTCACAGCCCGTCTCGAGATTTTCTTATTAAGGACATGAAAGGACGAAAGTACCCTTGACGTTACTAAGGTAAGTGTGTGTGACATGTTTTGAATATTTCATATTTCCCAAATGATTGGAAATATCATTTAAGTTGGATAAAAATTGGGTTGTAAATTTGTGTGGTTAGGGATTGAAGTGGAATTATTTTGGATGGACCACACCCTCACACACGGACTCACCTTCTCTCTCTCTTCCCCCGTGCTTTCTCTCTCTCTCCTCTATGTTCAGTCTCTCTCTCACCCTCGAACCGTACGGACAAGACCAAAAACCTTCAAAACTTCGCGGATCGAAGAAAATAAGGTATGATTCTTCATCCTTTTGATGTTCTGAGTTGAATGGTACTAGTTTTACGAAGTGAAACCCTAACCCCGAAAATGTGCGTTGTTCATGCACATGTGAAATCTTACATTTCAGGGAATTTCAAGCTCACAGTGAGCTTAAGGAGATCCTCACGAGCTTCGGGGTACTTCGTTGGTAACATTTGGACGTCGGAGGACTGAGAACGGAGTCTTTCAAAATTTGCCGGATTCTCGTGCTTCCTCAGGTAAAATCTAGTGATTTTAGACCTTGAAACTAGTCCATCGTGATTCTACATGTTGAGGGCTTCAAATTGATATAAAATACGAAGAAAATGGTTGAGAAACGAAGGAGAACAAGACGTTTAAAAATTGCCCAGTTTTCCGGCCACCGGAAAATTCAGTCTGGCGAGCTCGCGAGGAAGAAGACGCGCGTGGGCGCGCGTGTACCCGTGCCTGCCCTGGCGCGTGGGGGCGCGTGCCACATCAAAAAAAATTTCTCGACGTCCGTGACGTCGAGTAGGTCGATGTGGTATATTCACATACTCAAATTGAGCACCGTATGAGAAGTTATTTCGAATTATTGGTTATGTGTTTTAATTAACGTTTTTATAGTTATTTCGCATATAGGTGACACTTATCCCGAGGACGAGCGCATCCAGGGACGTCACGGGGGTTACGACCCATCGACTTACCAGTGAGTGGGCAGTTTTGTTTTCGTATTACCCATATACTATTGTTTTTCCCAGAAAATGAATTTATATGAAAATATGTTTTAAAATGCCATGCATGCATATGATGTGATATTTGAATTGATAATTGATGCATATATATATGAATTGACGCTGTGGACGCACATGTGAGTTTTACATTATTCATACGATTTATTTTATGTGAATTGCAGTGAAAGCTCATAACCTGCACCCTAGGTGTTAGTGCTTATATTATTCACCGCACCGCACGCTCGCCTTGGATCCAAGTAGGTGAATGTCGTACAAACCATGTGAGGGTTCCGACATGCTAGTCGTATAGATCGCTAGATGTGATTCCGACTAGTGGGTGACCTTAGTTTATGCGCGCCGATGATTGATGAGAGAAGCACTAAAGCGTATTCTTACACCTTTCATCGTACAGACTACCTTACGTAGTTCCGAGTGACGTGCAGAGTAGGGTCGTATAGGTCAATGTGGTGACTCCGGCTGAGTGGGATATTGAGCTATAGAATCAGCCGTACAGGACCACTGTAGGGTCTCCGGTTGATTTATTATTTCACCTGATTTATATCGATGCATTCATATTATATTTTGGCATGGCATGGCATATTCTTTCTGAAAAGCGTTGAAAGATTGTGAGCTGAGTTTTGATGATATATATATATGTTTATATAATTAATTTCTGGGAAAGTATACAGGTTTTACGGTGAGGGGTTAGAAATGTTTTAAATGAAATGTTTTGGAAAATCTTTGGTTTTACTGACCCACTCATCTTTGTTTTGCGCCCCTCCAGGTTCTAGTTAGCAGTTGGTGGCTCACGAGGTCTTTTTCGGCGTTCTGACAGACGTTCTGCATGTAGGACTCACCTGCGGGTGTTGTACTTTTAATTATAGTCCTACTTGACTGCACTTGATACCTACGCTCTGAATTCGTGTGTTTTACTTTATAACTCACTCTTCTATGCTAGTAGGTTATTACTGCTAGTGGTTGGTTTAAATTCCTTCATATTTCTATTATATCTTGCTTTCGTGTCGCACTTTTGGCTACGTCACGCTCACGTGACGCCCAACACGCCTTGATTCTAGGATTGGGGTGTGTCAGTGTGTGTGTGTGTGTGTGTGTGTGTGTGATAGGATCAAGGGACAAATATTTTGACAAGCATTTTTACACTTCCTTGTAGCCTTTAGATTTTATAACATTTAACGGTCTAAATTAAGAGTGATGTGGAGAGTTTTAAACATTAAATGACTTGAATGATGATGTGGATTATAACTAATGAAGAAAACACTAATATAAATTAAAAATTAATATCTAATAAGATAAAATTGAAAAAAACCAATAATCAAACTTTGAACCTAGTGTAAAAAATAAAAAAAAAATAAGAAAAACAAAAAGATGAAAATATTGTAACCTCCATCTCCCTCCCTGTAATGCCTTGGATGAAATCTCCTCTTTCATTTTATAAAAAAATGAACCCTAATAAATAACAAAAAATGAATGATTTAAAAAAAAAAAAAGGTTTTATCAAGGATAAGATTAATACTCAGCGGAAACGAAACTGCTATAATAAAAAAAATTGAAAGCACAGACGAATGAAATCAAGTTGTTTGTTTGATTCGAAAAGCTAAAAAAAGTAGAAAAATCGTCAATGACCTAAATTGACAAAACTAAAAAGATTTTGCAAAACCTAATTTAATCACCGTACATATATGAACAATTTTGTACGTTTGCTTACATAATGAAGATTCAAGAGACTAATAGCTTGATTCGTTGTAGAATGCATCAAAATTTCATATCAATCCTATGAAAGTTGCATACCTCATTGGCAAAAAGGGAGATGGAGGTTACAGTATTTCGAATCAATGGAGTCCTACCTCCTTTCTTGTTTGCACGCTTAAAACTAGGGTTTCTTCCTTTTTAATTTTATTTTTAATTACCTTCCATATTTTATGCTTTTTTAATTTTAATTTTATGTTTAATATTAGTTAAAATCCACTTAAGCTTCCATGTCATTTAATGAATGAATATGAACCTTTGAATGTTTTGTAATCTAAAGGTTTACAAAAAGTGTAAAAATATTTGTTAAAATGTTTGTCCTTTGATCCTCTCTCTCTCTCTCTCTCTCTCTCTCTCTCTCTCTCTCTCTCTATATATATATATATATATATTCTACTTTATGTGCCCATATTGTACTAAATTATGTGCTCAAGGTTATGGAAAGAAATGATTCACACATAACAATTATCATGCTGAAAAACTTATTTAACTCTTCTATTAACAATATTTCTAAACATAAAATATGTATAGGAAGTAAAACTAACAATTTGTGAGCTTGTACGTTTAAGCGCTAGATTTAACAATGTTGATAATCTATCTAATAATGTGTCATTTTCTTTCTTTTTTGGTGTCCCAACGAATTATATGTGTCATTTTTCTCTCTTTTTTTGGGTCCCAACGAATTATATGAGTCATTTTCTCTCTTTTTTGGTGTCCCAACGAATTATATGAGGATTGACTGGATAGATATCATAAAGAATTATAGATGAAGCAATCGATGACCCTTCAATTAATCTAATTTGTATTTTACTCGCGGCCCGTTATAAATAGGATTGAAAATCAACTTCATCATTGGATCCATCTCATTACTTGATTAGAGATTTGGGTCTAAGACTAACTCTTGAACAGTAACCTTGCCTTCAGGCATGCTCACAACTGAAGGCATGATAGGCTTAAATTTTGAAGTGACATTAGAGTAATGAGAGACATATTGATTGTAACCATAATCTCTTCTTTGTTGAAGTCTGAGCCTAACCTTGGATCCACTGGGTTCATCAAATTCCCGTCCGATTTTAGAACATGTGACTTAAAACATGAAAGGAATAGAAGCAAAAAAAAAATATTTTCTTAAAAAATAACCAGAGAACTTTCAACAAAAAAAAAAAATACAAAAGCAGTATGTGTTTGTCTACTGATGTTAGTTCTTCTTCCACTACTAATGTCCAATACAACAATTCCAAAGTTTAAACATTTTCTTTATCAGTCAAGTAACCTCTAACTGCATATTCCAATTCCATATATCCATTTGCAAAATCATAACATCATGAAATTGATTAGCTGAAGAAAATACAAAGAATACTACTAAGCTTACAAAAACAAGGTATTTTTCTCCTAATTAAAAGCTTCACATCCATACAATAGTTATAGAGATATGCGGTAATACAACTATACTAAAAGCAAAAGTATAACAAGATAAGTTAAAATATAGACCCACAAAGTTCTAGCAACACGGGTACTTATGTGTGTTTTAACCTATTCATCAAGTTTGGCCAATCAAAAGTCAAATATCTTTGGGTTAAGATTTTCATCAAGTAGCACATTAAGTAGCATTGATATCTTTATGAATGGCCTTCAAACTTGATTCCTCATGGAGGTAAGCGAAACCTTTCGCTATACCAACACAGATTTTATGCCTTCATTGGCCAATCTAATAACGGGCTTAACCTTGAAACGTGCTTGCCTATAATTGTTGGGTCAGCTTGGCTCGCCTATTCTCAAGTACAATTGTAATCCTATTTTTGGATGAAGCAACTTCAAAATTGAATATTGAAGTTAATATTGTATCATGATGTACACATGACACTAGTATTTATATTCTATTTTATGTGTTCTTGTTGCGTTAGAAATTAGTTAAGAGAGAGAGACTGAAACGGAATTAACATGCTCATTGAGTGAAAGCTTCACTTCGAGAAAAAGTGAATCTAATAATCACTTCCAGTAAACTTGAATCTAAAAGGGTATAGACAAATATGCATATTTGTGCTCTAAATTTACATCTTGCATTAAACCCATTCTTTATGAATGTTTTCTTTAAAGGTGTTGCATGAGAATAACTATTTAGATCCGAGTCCAAAAAATTGAGCTACTTTCCGATTGAGTCCAGTTCCATGTGCCTTCTCAGTTTAGTTTCAATTAATCATTTTTATGTCCATTTTGCCCTTTTATAATCTAAATGAAAATATATTTAAATTTCTTGATTTATCCAAAATTTGAATCTTTAAAGCCTTTAATCTATTCAATATCCAACGAAACAAATTAAAATTCATGGCACGTTTATCAACAACAAAATATACTGTGATATAAATTCTTGATAAAAGTAGATTACAAAAAGAAAAAACCTATGATATAGGTACATAAATACAAAATATGTGATGAAGATATATGTAAATAATATCTAATTAAACTATGGTGTAGGTAGATAATGCAACTAATCTGGGACGCAGGTAGGCAATGCAATCAATATGTGATGCAAGTAGTTAATTTACAAACAAAAAAATGTACGATGCATAGGCAATTAATCTCTAATGTAGGTAGAGTACTATAAAAAAAACCCTAAACACAATTAATCTTAGATAGATTATCAACAAAACATGTAATATATATATATATATATATTATATATATATATAGGTAGATAAATACAATTATTCATGATACAGGTACAGTAATATTCAAAAAAAAAAGGACAAGTGATTTAGGTAGATAAAAACCAAAAAAAAAAAAAGGGGAAGAAAATTGATATTGAGGGGGGGGGAACACTAGAGAAAATGCTAATTCGATGGAACTTCAAAATAAATAAAATAATAATAAAAAGGAGAAAGAAGTAAAAAAATAAATATAAAAAAAAAGGGACGAAGAACCCAAAGCACAAGATTGACTAATGCAATTTTTATTTTTTTTAAAAAACCAATCAAATGTATATTGATCATCCTTATGGAAGGAGCTAGGAGAAGAGGAATATTATGGAAGAGTATTCCTGGGCAAAATAACACAGGAAGAGAAAGATATTGTGAGGGAGAAACAAGAAAAGAGAAATGAACGGTTTGGGGAATGAGAAGAAAAAAGGAGATTTAAATCCCTAATCCTATAATTAAGGATAAGATTAAAATTAATCACAAATTAAAAAAAAGTAATTACTTAATTAGTCAATTTGAGGGTAAATTTGGCAAGAGAATACAAATAAGCTTATGTGGATAATGAATCACTGGACCTAACCCAAAAATTAAAACAAAATTGGACTATAACTAATAATGGCTCATAAAATTGGACTCATATTAAGTTTCCTCTTGCCCAACCCACTTTAGGGTTTAGGGTTTAGGATTTTTCTTGCCCAGCTCACTTTTTTTTTTTTTAATTTCTAATTTTCCCTACACCATTTCTCACATATTTTTCACCATTTCATACTATCTTATCTTATTTTATTTCAATTATTCACATTTCATACTATAGCCCCTTGACCCTCGGTGGAGATGGTTTTTTGTCATAGGGCTATGTTTGGCATATGGCCCTCTGGCCCTTCGGTTGGAGATGGTAAGAAATATGGTCATGCACTATTCATTAAAATAGTAATTTCTAGGAGGACCAAAGGGCTAAAACGAGCCATCTGGCAAGCCTTCGGTTGGAGATGGCTAGATGGCTCGTTTTAGCCCTCTGACCCTCCAAGAAATTAATATTTTAATGAATAGTGCATGACCATATTTCTTATCATCTCCAACCGAGGGCCATATGGCTCATTTTAGCATTGTCACAAAATTTCATCTCCAACCGAGGGCCAAAGAACCATAGGGCCAAACATATTATTTAAATTTAAAAACTACAACAACTTCAATTAAATGCACATTTACCATCTATGATAGGAAACTTATATTTGGGGCACCCATTATATTTGTCACACATCAAATGTGGGAGAGGTTTGAGCAATCAAACATGCTTATAAAAGCAACATCCCCACATAGAACCAATCATCTTTCTGGACCTTAATTAAATATTTTTTTTTGGCCCAAAAATAAAACTGTAAAAAAAATATAATAATAATGGCTAGCTGACGTTAGCTAGTGACCGTTGGGATTTGAATTCCAGCCCGGCCCGGGGCCGGCTGGTTGGCCCTTTGTTGTCCAGTGGGGCCCAAGAGCCCTTTGGCTTGACCCTAGGTTGGAGATCGTTTTTAGGTTATTTTCGATCATCTGACCATCTAGACCATTCGGTTGAAGATGGCCTAAGGTCATCCTAGTTAACCCGTTTTGCTATTTGGACTAAAGTTTCCCTTTATTTTCTTGCTCTATGATTCCATCCCTGTCATCACTGGAAAGTAATTTTGGCTTTTGGGAATAAAGTTAGAAAATTCACATGTTTAGGGGGATTAATTTAAAATGTGTGAATGAATCAGACGATCACAGGGCTCTTTACGCAAGTTGAATATGATTATATTATTATTATTTGTTGGCAGATGCATGATAATTTACTTGTGATATTTGTTGGATTAATTCCCAGTTATGGCATCCCATAACTACTATCCTAAACCGTCGGCTTGACCTCCTGTTTCAGTTCAAAGTCAAAAACATCCAGCTACAACGCATTGGTTGATTTGGAGACGAAAGATGTTGGGCTAAAAAGTTGTTAATAATGGAAAACAGATGAAAGCTGTGACCTTTTTTGTGGTTTAGGGAAACAACTTTTCGTAGTTACGTGTTTGATGCAGATATGAGAATTAAATAATTAATTGCTGGGGACCGGAAACAGTGTTCTTCCAAAAGTACAGAAAGAGATTCTGAATCAATTCTTACTTGTTCGTGTTCAACTAAAAAAAGTCTTTTAAAATTTAAATTTGATGTGTATTTTACAACAAATTCATTGATTAAATTTAATAAATAAAAATTGTTGTAGACATAATTTACTGAACAATTATAGAGGCCTTAGAGAGAGAGGGGGTGCGGCAATAGAGAGAAGAATAGAGAGATGTGTAATTGTGGGTGTGTGTTATCTCATCCCATTGTGCCTTTATTTATAGTAGTAGGAAGTGTAAAACCTTTCCCTTTAGGATTACAACATTTAATAGATAATCTAATCCTAATAGGAATATAAGATACATTCTCATATTTCCTAGGATTTACACAATCACATTCCTATTCTAAATATGACTGCAACACTCCCTTTGAGTGTGTAAATACTCAAGTAAATGGCGCATCAAATCTTCATTGATGAAGTAAGTACAGTTGATGAAGTCATCGCCACAATGGGCAAATGCGAGTCTCAAATCAACGGAAGAATGCATAAAAAGTAAAACTCACAAAATCTCGCTATGGTAAAACCCAAGGTGGGAGAAAAACCCATAGTCTAAGGAGAAAAGTGAGAAGTTGCATTAAGTCAAAACTATACGTCTTTTGGACGCAAGTAGAAGAGCTCTCAAGGGTATGATCAGCCCAGGATGGGTGCCTCATTAAAACCTAGTTAGGTAGCAAAAACCCAGTGGGAAAAATGCTCCTAATCGTAGGGAAAAAGAGTACATTAAGATGAAGTGAGTACACTTCTGGATACTCCCCCTGAGTTTGACATAACTTCCAAATGAGAACTACAAGCATTGCATATGAGTAGTTAGGCATACCAATTCCTCGGACAAGCTTCTGGAAGGTTGACTTCGGCAGTGACATCGTGTAGAGGTCCACAAGGTTGTCTGGGATCGGTTTGCATGACTTCAATCTCCTAATGCTTTGCTGATGTAGATGTAGACGCAATATGTCTTGGCGTTGACTTCGTTGATGTACCATGGCTTGGTCGGGTTGATACATGTGGCATAATCTTCATGGATCGTCGTTGGGACTCAACGATGGATGAAAATATAGCAAGTACTTCGAATATGCTCAACAAGAACTCCTAACCATGTCTCACTTGTGGCATAGTGAAGTAAGGTGAGTCTTGGAACGATTCAAAGATTTCGCAACTAGGGTCATATCGTGGACCTCCAAGATATTGCGATATCCCTAACGGTAAAGACATAACCATTCGGGGATTTTACCTTGTGCGGGTTTGATAAGTAACCAGCGTCAGCATAACAAACAAGGCAAACATCATTTCGAGGATCAGGGGGTTAGATCCGCTGAGATGCGTTGGGATTTGATTTGCCCAAATTCGTAGTACCTTCAGGGTGCGTCTTTAATACTAATTCAGCGGTTGCGTGTAGGCGCGGTGCTGCATCTTTACCAAGATCAACAGCGAAGGAGATGTCATGTCTAAAGACAATGAGTTAAGTACAACGAAGCGCAAAGTTGAACTTTTAGATATGGAATTTCGGATTCCATAAACTCTTCAAGAGTCTCATTTGCATATAACGTATGGACGATCATGTGTATACTCAAAGGTGACACATTCCTGGTGTAGTTTGACTGGTAGACCAAAATACCGTCAGAACAATGCTTCAACTTCAGGTCAAGGCATAAACGAGTTTTCCCAATATCCTTCATCTCAAATTCCATCTTCAGGTGCGAGGCAGTTTTCTCAAGCTCTTCTAGAGTCTTAGTGAGATTTGTGTTAACGACATAAACTGTAACTCTAGCAATTTGGAATAAGACTTCATAGTTTAACACGCAATGGCATAATTCATATCCTTGACTGATCAAATAATCACTTAGACGGGTATACCACATCCGTCAGATTTTTCAATCCATAAGTGAACACCTCAAAACTAGTTAAGAGGGTGTTCCGTGGTTTGGAACTATTTGAACCAGTCCATGTAATTCTTCAGGAACTTACACGTAAATCTCCGTATTTATATCCCCATGGAGAAATACTAACCACATTTCATAATGCTGCTATCAATCACAGGACGTTTTGAGAGAAACCTTGCGCCGTAAAGGGTGCATCATATCGCATTATTTCATTCATCTCATAACGTTTCCTTTCCCACTTGTAACTCAACAGGGTTACCTTGGGCAGTGTAGGAACGACAGGTCCAATAAACATTTTGGTAAGGAATTTGACCTGGATTGTAACTTTAGTTGTCCAATCAGTTCTACGTTGTCACTTAATCAATGGAACACGGTTCGATATCGTCGCTTTTCATTTATGTCTATAGCGACCATATAGTGAAAACATCATCGATGATAATCTCATTTCAATTCCATTTTCTCATCCAAACTAGTATACTGGACCAAGAACTTCAAGTCTCGGAAGTAATCCGGATTAATCTCATGAGATGGAAATGATTTGAGATAGCGATCGAGTTTAGATTCATTGTTGTGCTGTGTCTTCCTCTTCCAGGGAAGTGAATTCTACGAACCGAATGATATGTCGTGCTCCAGGCTAAGACATATTGATTGGCTATCCGCAAGTGTACCGGACCGTCCAACAGAGGCAGCACACCCTCCAAGGATGTTGACTCGACGTCCGCTAAGTACGTCTATCCTTGCAGGCATGTTTGCAGCTGGTATATGATCTCGTCACTTTAGCTAGATCAGAGGAATGCGTCTGGAGCAACATTCTAAAATCTAGAATTCGTCGCACTTGCTTATCACACTTGTGCGGTATGGGGATCGTGATGAGACATAGTGGGCAACGTCCACGCAACTTCGCGCCGTTCTACATGAACGTTGACTTTCTTATCTCCCCATAACAGCGGGAAGACTGTCTCATTAAAGTGACAACCCGCAAATAAGCGGTAAAATGATCGCATGCAAGGGCTCGAAGAGAGCTAGTGTGAAGGAGAATCATGATTGACAAAAGATACACATCCTTCTTTAAGGACCCATGGTGGTACGTTGCGGCGGCGCAACTTGGCACATGGAATGCGCACCCAAATGCATAAATACAAAAGTCGTCAGGTTCGTACCGAGTAACCAACTGTAACGTCATATAGGTTGGGTGGCAATGGGCCTCAAGGCGGACCAACATAACTACGTACAAGAATTGCATAGCCCTAGGCAGAAACTGAAAACTTGGTACGTTTACCAAAATTCGGGCGATCATTTAAATTGCGCTTTATGATCACTAGGCGAGGCTATTTAGGGTGAACATGGGAATGCGATGTTCAATTAAAAACCCAAAATGACATGCAATACTTTATCGAAAACCGTCGATATAAACTCTCTTGCATTATCCAATCTTCCAGACCTTAAGGGATAAGTAGGGTGGTGAACCCTTAATCGGCCAAGAGGTTTAGCAGTAATGTGTGTGGACAAACATGTGACCAGTTTGTCGATTCATCAACCAAAACCATAAATATTTATATGGTCCGCATTTTGGTTAGATTAGTCCACATATATTCCCTTGAATCCACTGCGAAAATGGAGTCGTGTCGTATCTTTGCAAGAAATGAGATAGAAAATCAATTTCCCTAATGAGCAGGATTGGCAAAGTGTGCTTGTAGGCACAAAATCCTTACTTCAGATAAGGAGATGCGTTGTAGCATCATTGTTCAACCTAAGTGTCCCAAAAGGTCGTGCCAAAACAAGTAAACTGCTCAATCACCAGGCTATAGGCCGGCCACATGTGGTGTATTCCCAGTTGGGAGACAACCCATTGGCCCGAAATCAAAGCTTCAGGCGCATTTTTGGAGGTGGTGCAAAGATATTTCACTCTATTTTCTTCAGTGGTTTCATTTATGATCATTGTCATCTCGAATATCCTTAAAAACTCAACGTCAGGAAGAATTTAAGGTCCCTTAAATGATAATTCAGTATCATTCATACAACGAGGAGCGTGCCAATGTTCTTAATCAGGTTGGATAGACCTGAAGTCGTTGTTAGAGATGTGATTTAGGTGTAAAGTTAGTGTGCATAGTACGCATTCATCCAGATAACTAACTTTCCCACATTCCCACCTAATCATGTGGTTAATTGAATTGGTCACATGTATTAAGAAACATGATTCAATTAACTCATATTCGAGGACAATATCAATAAGATTATCCATAAGTAAAACATACACCAAACTTGAATCCAAGAACATGGAAAAATGTTCACAAAGTAAATGTACTAAGGGGATTCGGCCAATAAGGTCATCCATGTCAAAATTTTGCTCTGCCAACGATGTTCGGTGGAGCAAAATCAATTTCACATATTGACTACTAGAATGGTACTCCTCAACAACATTGGTAGGGGCACGAACATGTGCATAATCAATGATCTATTCCATCAAGACGGGAGTAGATTCTTGCAAGGTTGAGGTTCGAGAATATTATCCCTTATTCTTGAAGTTTTAGGTCTTGGGTGCCAAGGATCAAGCGTCGGGCATGATACCACACCTTGGCAGGCCCTGATTCTACCATATGTTTGTCAAAACAAACTCAAACTTGGATTGTGAGAGACTATGCCATTCAGTGTATCCTTGCCGAAGCAGTGCATCACCATTTGGTAGGCTTTGACCGAACTGGGTCGAGCCATTCGGTAGACTCCAGCCGAACTGGGTCCATACCTTTCTCTCACCTGTGTGGTAGTAATCAGATCCGAGAATTTGGTAAATTTCCACTTTCTACACTGCTACTTCAGGAGCGAGTTAGAAACATGGAATGACGAGAAAAGTATTCTCCAGTCAAGATTCGATCGGATTTATAAACTTCAGAATTGTACTCATTCATGAACGTAATCATGGTTTGCTTCGGGTCATGATTAGACGGTCTATAGAAGCGAGCCAAAAAGCCATGAAATCCTCGTTTGGGAAGTATTTCCAATTGTAATGCTTTGAGCATAAGTCTTCGAATGAGGATTATGGCGGAGACTTATTCAGCTCTTCCTTGCCATGGTTGGCATCAATGGTTTCTCAGCTTCTTGATAGTCAAGTGGAGATTCACGTCTTGTACCCCACCTAAAGTGGTTTCTATTAGAAAACGTCCAAATCAGGAAAATTAAACTTGTGACAGTTCGACAATCCACTGAATTGGAGGGAACACGATTGTGATTAGTGCTATGGGAATGAATCACCCATAAACATCAAAGTTAGAACATTCAAGTTCTAAGACATGGTTTTCATGAAAAACGTCGGGTTTTCATGGGTGTATTGTTTTATGAAATCTTCGGGTTTCAAAGGCACTAAATTTGAAACTACAGGTTCAATTTAGTTTATGAACGTTTAGTTCATAAAGGAGAGGTTCCTGCAAGAAACCCATAATGCAATATACTAACTTAGTGTAGTGGATTTGAGTTTGCTTCAGGAACTCAAGTGTGAGAGCTTCGTTACTACGAAAGTATGTGACGGTTCAAAGTATAAAAATAAATTATTGAATCGTTAATGTCCAAAAGTGATCTTCAGGTCAATAATTTTGGATTCATTATCAGATTAATGGACTGCATGTCACTTTTAATTAATTCAATAGGTCGGGACCATACGGGGTTGATCGTAGAAGCAAAATAATATTAACATATAGGTTAAATTATTTAGAATGCAAAATAATAGCATTTGGGTTGAAAAAAAAATGCCCCAAAAAATAATTTGGGCAAGGGTGGGTGTCTTAAGCATAAGACACGGCCCAAGGGGTTAACGGGTAGGCTGCAGGCCACACGGGGAAGGAACGAAGCCCCAACTGCAGCTGGGTTTTGGGCTGCGGGAAGGGTGCACGGGACAAGGCTAGCTGATGCTAGCTTGTGGGTTAGCACGGGTGGACAAAAGTCCCAGCCTCATGGGCTGACGTGATGACTACGGGCCGCAGGGACAAAAGCCCAAGCAGGTGGGCTTGGCAGCGGGTTTGGCAAGGGGTTGCAGGCCCTAGGCGCATACGGGGCAAGTACCCAGCAAGCGAGGCTTGATGTGGGTTCGGTTTTGGGACCAGGAAAGCTGCAGGCTTTCCACAGAGGAAGAACTAGGGTTGCAGGCCCTTTCTACTCAATCAGGCCGAAGGCCTAGGGATCCTATTAGGTGCAGCAATAGCCCATAGGGCTGCTGCCAAGGTTGTGCCGCATGAGGTGCCAAGCAATGTCCAATTTCCCCTTTTTCTTTTTTTTTTTCAAAATCCATTAGGGTTTAGGAAACCTTAAATATGCTTCTAATTTAATTTAATACTTTGACTCACAAATTCCACATATCAATTATTGCGTAATGCATGAAACAAATATATATATTGATAAATATATGAACATATACAATATATATATATATATCGGAAGGTAAATATAAATGTAGGGGGTTCATGCATCATGGGGAATGTTTTCATGTTTCATGGGTCGTTTCAAATATCTTCCTTTATTTTAAGCGTACCTGAGTAGCAGAAAATGAATAAGCCTTTGAATTTGTAGAAGATCCTTCTCCGAAAGCCGAAATTGCATCTCCAATTCGTTGTATCACGTTCAACATAGAAAAATTAAATTGAATCAATAGCATGTAGATCAATTCAATAAAATAATTAAATTAATCATGAAAAGAATGATTAAAGACGTAATACTTCCCGTATTGAAGATCAAACTCTCTTGTCAGCGCAGCGTCAAGAGCGTACTGATAACGTGTTGTAGGCATAATTTACTCAACAATTATGGAGGCCTTAGAGAGAGAGGGGGTGCAACAATAGAGAGAAGAATAGAGAGATGTGTAATTGTGGGTGTGTGTTATCTCACCCCATTGTGCCTTTATTTATAGTAGTAGGAAGTGTAAAACCTTTCCCTTTAGGATTACAACATTTAATAGGTCATCTAATACTAATAGGAATATAAGATATATTCCCATATTTCCTAGGATTTACATAATCACATTCCTATTCTAAATAGGACTGCAACAAAAATTTATGTTGTTAATGATTTTCTATCAAATGAATTTATTTTTTTGTTCAAATTCTACATGCAATCATGCAGGTTTAGATCCCTATATCACAATATAAAAGCAAACAAAGAAGCAAAATCAAAGTAACAACGTGTAAGCTAATAATTGCAGAAAAATATCCTAAAATCGTGTGGTACATTACAATAAAAAAAAATTGTGACATTTCATTTTTACAGACTTTTCAAATCGACTATTTTTTATATATCGCAATAGACGATTCTAACGTTTATAGTCGAAAAGAATAGCCACAATAGGGTTTTCAAACCAGAAGATGTCTCTTTATAAACCAAAAGGGTAATGCTAAAGCGATCAAATTTACAAACCAAATGATGTATCACCGATAAAAAATAAGCATATTAATTTATGCATAATTAATCAAATCATTTATAACCACATCATTTGATTTGTAAATTTAATTTAAAAAAAAATTGATCTTCTAAGCATTATTCAAACCAAAATATTCCAAGAGTATAATGGATTTGAAAAAACATTAAAAGCACGTCTTTAAAAATATAAATCCATGACAAAATCCATGACATTAAAAGCACGTCTTTAGAAAGAAGACAAATCAATGACAAAATCCAGCGTATCAGAAGGTAGATCCCTATAACCTAGCACAAGCTTTCCACATAAATACGAGAGACAGGCCCTATAGTCCTAGGACTCCCGGTCAAGATTAGGCTTGGGTGAGTGATTTTCAGGAAACTGAATCCTTTCCGGATCCAAAAATCTGAGCCAACTTAGCAATGCATTTGGATCATTGAAATTTGATTCAACATGCTACAAACAGGGGACCCTTCTAAAGTTATAATAATTGTAGCCATTAGATCAAATTTCAATGACCCATATACATTGCTCAGTGGACTCAGATCATTTTGGATCCAGAGAGGATCCAGTTCCCATTTTCAGAAGGGATTGAAGCACAATTGGTCATGAAATTATCATAAACTGTTAAATACATATAATTAGGATGAGTACATTTAGCAAAATTAAAAATAGGTACAAATAAATTAAAAATATGGGTACAATGGGCACAAAAAGAAATTAATATATGGGTACAAATGAAAACTGAAAAGAAAATTGGTACAAATTAAAAAAAAGGTTGCAAATTAAAAATGGGTACCAACTAAAAATAAAAATATACTTTAGCCATAAATATAAATATACCAAAGATAACATTTCTAACACTAAATGAATATTCCTTCAAAAAGTACTAAATGAATATATTTAGAAATAAAAAATATTTTATAATTGAAATAATTAATGACGTTTATTAATACCTAAGTACCTTAATCAAAATTTGAAAATGAATAAGGTTTTAATCAATCGAGTAGCAAAAAGATGAATGAAAATCTAATTTCCTAAAAAAAAAAAAAAAAAAAAACAAACTACTTTGATTAGAACTCATTGACTTATTGTAGGGCAGCATTACAAATTAACATATATAATTCATAAGATTATTAATTCCACCTTTATCTTTAGTAGTTTTGTTGAAAATGTTTTTAGAGAAAAATAAAAACTTGATCACACAAGTTATCCAAATATTGATATTCTATCAACTTGATATAATTGGAGCTCTAAGGCCATCTCCAACCGATCCGACCAGCGTGACACCCCCCGATTCCGATATTTCCCCGAATACCAAGATAGACATGTGCTGGCCGACACCTAAGGGTGACGAAAGCCATTTATTGAGTGCAATTGCTGAAAATAAAGAATAGATAAGGTTGATAAATATAAAAGAATAAAGAATAAGTATTTAAGGAACGTGTTCAGAGCACACAACTAACTATAATACTAAAAGAAATAATATAAAATGGAGTGAATAAAAGAATGGGTCCTACACCGAAAGGACTCGAAGATGTCGATGCAGGAGTGCCTTGACGTCAGGATTGTATGCCTCGATTCTAAGTCCTGAAGGAGGCGCAAAACAAACATGAGTGGACCAATTTGATATATAAATAGTAAAACAGTTATCAACGTACTAACCCCCAGGTTTTATGAAAATACATATATAATGATAAACATAGGCTTTCTGAAACCTAGCATGCCGTGCAATATCTCAAATTATAACTTGTATGTATAATAATCGCTAGTGAATTGTCCGATAACCCCCAGACCCCATGCCAGCTCCCCGTTTCTGAACAGACAGTCAGAGGAAAATACACTTCAGGCCCCATGCCGGCTCCCCGTCCCTGTGCTAATAGCCAAAGGAAACACACTCTAGGCCCTATGCCAACACCAAATCGTCGCCTGGGACGGACCAGAATCTATCTCTACGTCCCGTAGCGGAAATGACCACTAGGTAAGTACAAAACCATTGAACATATATATATATATTGAAAAGCAACTTCATAGTATAAAGTCATCCATCATCTATACTATAAAGATGTGTTCGAAACATGTTCTAAAATCATTTCGTCATCCATCATATATTCTATAAGAACATGGGTTATAGGAAAAATAGTAATAATTCAAACTAGCCTCAATAAGCATGTTATCTCATAAAACATTTCATAAAACGTAATCATTAAAACATGATGTTCATGTGTGCATTTCTACTATCAAAACATGCATTTTTGAAGGGGTCCACTCACAGATACTTAGCCGCCGAAGAGCCACGCAAACTAACAACCACGGCAACGTCACAAATATTGCCCCTAAGCACATAAATGGTCCAATTAATAAAACTATATAATAGAAATTGAATTTGGGAAAACGGACATCGGAAACGGATTCAGGACGTCGAATTACCCTAAGAAGGGTCCCGGTTAAATTTCGTAAAAGCCAAAAGAATATTCCAGAGAATATTCCCTGACGGAATATCCTCTGATGGAACATTCCCTAACAAAATATTCCACAAAAGGATTTGAGTCGGCTAGGGTTTAGGGTTGGAAAGGTTAAAGGGTTTAGGCTTAGAGCTTTAGGGTCTAGGGTTGGACTTAGGGGTTTTGGGTTTTAGATAAGGCCCAAGGGCTTTGGTTTAAATAAATACAAAAAAAACAACAATTTTAAAAGCAGATAAACTCAAACTTAGTGAAAATATAATTTAAATTAGGGTTGGGTGTAACAATCTACCCCCCTTAAAATAATTTCGTCCTCGAAATTTAAAATCACGTACTAAACTGAAATACTCAAAAATAAGAAGAAGAATATATATAAATATGTACATACAAATCAAAGCGGTTGCACAAAAGGGAAAATGTCATCCCGTCATGATCGGGTTGCAATGATTCTATCTTTCGTGCCTCCAGGCTCATACTTTCTTTCCCAGTCAATGTACAAGTAGGAAACGTACTTTATAAAAATATAAAGTCGAAAACGCATATTGACGTAAGCTCAAAAATAGGTACGTAAAATACTATAGCATCAAAATAGATAAGTAATAACATATAAGTCGAAAACTCGTGCTGAACTTAAAACTGAAAACAGAAATACTTCCCCCAAAACATTTGTAAAGACAAAAACAAATAACTAAAGTAAAGGAAGTTAAAATACTTATACTGAAAACCAAAACTGGAAAAATGAGAGTGGGTCTCGCCCAAACATACGAAACGTCACGCACTTCGAGAATAGATGCGTATTTGGGTCGAGTCCCAACAATAACAAATCCGTAACCACTGCTGAAGACGGGTCTTCCCGCCCACTTGCTTAACGAACCCAACGAATAAGTTATTGATACCACAGTCGGTCGCCCGCTATATTGATCACACATTTGTTGTCTTGCTAAGCAAGCAGTAATTTCCTGAGGGTGCACAATTTCACACGTCGTAAATTCGATCATCCAAATACCAGCCCGCACAACTCCTCTGCCAACCAGGGTTGCTTGTAGAAACCGTCATATCATGTCGCAACAGTGCCATACTCAAACCGAACAAAACAGAAATTGTCGTCACTCTATCCAGCACTAAGCATCCTATCCTTCTCAGTTCTTTCAAATGTGACCAACTACTCCAGTGTTTTGCCAATAAATAACCCATTTGAAAATGGTAATTTGGGATTCAAGAGAAATGGCTACCGTGTTAGGAGTAGACCCAAAAGCTCAAAGCAAGCAAACAGAAAACGATGAGTCACTTTCCCCAATAAACCGTATGTCTAAGGAGCTGTTGCAATACTCAATTCACCTCTCCATTTGCTTAGTTGTAGATTTCTAGTCAAACAAGGCCAAGTTTGGTGGAAAGAAGGACTCGCAAATGATCATCCTAACAACCAAAGAGAGCACGCACATTTCGAGAGAAGTGTAAAGATTATCCTATTCTCGCCTCGACCATGTTGTAATGCCATCCCAGAGTGTACCAAAAAGATCTGCTAGAAGTGTTTCGACAACCACGTACTCACAAACAAAAGAGTCTTGGAGTGGAGCAATGAAAATATGCGTTGAGATGAACACATATCGTTGGAAAATAACCAATGTGATGCCTATGAATTATAGTAAGATGATGATACAATCTGCTTACCTTCTGTACTAAAACCTTCAACCAATTCTTACTAAAAGACCGCTCAAACCTCACGCCCATATGCTCACGAACCGAAAGATCCTGGTGCGAGGTAATGGAAAGCTATGTTGAGGCGAACACATCACATCATTGAAAAAGTCTACCATAGTACAATATGATGGTTATGAATTGTAGCAAGATAATGAGTGGTGACCATTCAATTCAGCGTGAAGATAGTGATGCAATCTGCTAATCATCTGCACCACAATCTTCACCAGTCTCTTACCAAAAGACGACTCAAACTTCACACCCACGAGGAACTCTTTCTGGTAAGTCTGGCAAGCTTGCGAAAATGTTATGCTCATATCGTTCCTGTCTGAATCGACACGAACTGGGTGCACACTTCCGCCGAATCGATCGATTGTGAATTCCTCATTAATTGAGCAAGAAACCATGTCGAGAAGGCTGAAAGAACACTCAAGAAATAAGGCCCAAAGGCCTTGGTTTAGGGTCTAGGGTTGGACTTAGTGGTTTAGGGTTTTAGATAAGGCCCAAAGGCCTTGGTTTAAATAAATAAATAAAAAAACAATTTTAAAAGCAAAATAAACTCAAACTTAGTGAAAATATAATTTAAATTAGGGGTGGGTGTAACACAGAGGGTAATAGGGTGGAAATAGCCCGAAATGACACAAAAACCGACTTCAACCGAGGGTTAGGCCAAAGGGCTTGTGGGCCATACCGGGCAAAGCAGCCAATTAAGCCAGCTGGCTGGCCATCTCCAGCCAACTCGGTGAGCCATTTCTCACATATTTTTCACCATTTCATACTATCTTACCTCAATTTATTTCAATTCTTCACATTTCATACTATAGCCCTTTGACCTTCGGTTGGAGATGGTTTTTTGGCATAGGGCTATGTTTGGCATATGGCCCTTTGGCCCTTCGGTTGGAGATGGTAAGAAATATGGCCATGCACTGTTCATTAAAATATTAATATCTTGGAGGACCAGAGGGCTAAAATGAGCCATCTGGCAAGCCTTCAGTTGGAGATGGCCAGATGGCTCGTTTTAGCCCTCTGGCCCTCCAAGAAATTAATATTTTAATGAACAGTGCATGACCATATTTCTTACCATCTCCAACCGAGGGCCAAAAGGTCATAGGGTTCATTTTAGCATTGTCACAAAAATTCATCTCCAACCGAGGGCCAAATGACCATAGGGCCAAACATATTATATAAATTTAAAAACTACAACAACTTAAATTAAATGCAAATTTACCATGTATAAATGCACATTTACCATGTATGATATGAAGCTTATATTTGGGGCACCCATTATATTTGTCCCACATCGGAAAAGAATTGAGCAAGCAAAAGCTTGCATGTGTGGCACCCATTATATTTGTCCCACATCGGATGTGGGAGAGGTTTAAGCAATCAAACATGCTTATAAAGGCAACATCCCCACATAAAACCAATCACTTTTCTCGACCTTAATTAAATATATATATTTTTTGGCCCAAAAATAAATCTGTAAAAAAAAAATAATAATAATGGCTAGCTGACGTTAGTTAGTGACCGTTGGGATTTGAATTCCAGCCCGGCCCGAGACCGGCCAGTTGGCCCTTTGTTGTCCAGTGAGGCTCAAGAGCCCATTGGCTTGACCCTAAGTTGGAGATCGTTTTTAGGTTATTTTTGGTCATATGACCCTCTAAACCCTTCAATTGAAGATGACCTGTTTTGCTCTTTGGACTGAAGTTTCCCTTTATTTTCTTGCTCAATGATTCCATCCCTGTCATCACTGGAAAGTAATTTTGGCTTTTGGGAATAAAGTTAGAAAATTCAGAGGTTTGGGGGGATGAATTTAAAATGTGTGAATGAATCAGACGATCACAGGGCTCTTTACACAAGCTGAATATGATTATATTATTATTATTTCTTGGCATATGCATGATAATTTATTTGTGATGTTTGTCGGATTAATTCCCAGTTATGGCATCCCATAACTCCTACCCAAGCTGTCAGCTTAAAACCGTCGGCTTGACCTCCTGTTTCAATTCAAAGTCAAAAACATCCAGCTTCAACGCATTGACTGGTTGATTTGGAGACGAAAGATGTTGGGCTATAAAGTTGTTAATAATGGAAAACAGATGAAAGCTGTGGCCTTTTATGTGGTTTGGGCAAACAACTTTTCGTAGTTACGTGTTTGCATGCAGATATGAGATTTAAATAATTAATTGCTGGTGACCGGAAACAGTGTTCTTTCAAAAGTACGGAAAGAGATTCAGTTGCCTTGGTGAAAGAGATCCGGATAAGATCTCTTTCGCAGGAGTACCATGGAAAATGAAAGGACAAAGAATTCCATGATGAAAAGTTTTCCTGTCCCTGAGTGGATGGTGACCTGGGATTTTCCACACATAATATTGGTCGGAGAAAACTGCATGCATCCGAGTTATTTCTACATGCAATCATGCAGGTTTAGATCCTATATCACAATATAAAAGCAAACAAAGAAGCAAAATCAAAGTAAAAAAGTGTAAGCGAATAATTGCATAAAAATATCCTAAAATCGTGTGGTACATTACAATAAAAAAATATTGTGACATTTCATTTTTACAGACTTTTCAAATCGACTATTTTTTATATATCGCAACAGACGATTCCAATGTTTATTGTAGAAAAGAATAGCCACACTAGGATTTTCAAACCAGAAGATGTCTCTTTATAAACCAAAAGAGTAATGCTAGAGATATCAAATTTTTAAATCAAATTTACAAACCAAAAGATGTGTCACCGATAAAAAATAAGTATGTTAATTTATACATAATTAATAATCAAATTATATACAACCACATCATTTAATTTACAAATTTAATTGAAAAAAAAATTGATCTTCTAAGCATTATTCAAACCAAAATATTCCAAGAGTATAATGGTATTTGAAAAAACATTAAAAGCACGTCTTTAGAAAGAAGATAAATCAATGACAAAATCCAGCATATCAGAAGGTAGATCCCTATAACCTAGGGAGAAGACAAAACCTTGCAAGAGGCAATAAAGAACTGGCCCGTCTTCTCTGCCCTCCTAGTTTTCATACATTCTCATTCTTTTCTATTTTGTGATGTCACGGTTAAACCACATTAACATTTTATATTAATTTTTTTATAGAGATAATAAGACAAAAAATAATAGTAATATAAAATGTTGACGTAGCTTAATCGTGATCAAACAAATAAGAAAATATGAGAGTGTATGAGAACAGAGATAGAGAAGCCAGGTCTCGTCTACATTAAGTAAATGAATGGCACAGAGTACCAGAAGGCTAAATAAATGGGAGCTGAATTATCAGCCCTCCCATTTCCATACTCTTCTCATCTTCTCTTGTTTGTGTGATCACGGTTAAGCCACGTCAATATTTTATATTTATTTTTTTATAAAAATAATAGAAATATAAAATGTTGACGTGGCTTAATCGTGACCATACAAAACAGAAGGAGATGAAAAAAGTATGGAAATGGGAGGGAAAACAATCCACCTCCAAATAAATGTAGTTCGAAATTAATCTTACAGGACTTGGACTTCTTCACTAACACTCAATCAAAGCAAAGGTTGGTTGGTGTATGAATACGATCAATAGACTATTGAGCTGAGATCAAGAACTATATTCCGTATGTACGGCAACCCCAAGTCAATCAGAAACTTAAAAAATTAAAAATTACGAAGCTCTGTCTCCTTTTGGGAGTAAAAACTTGTAAATTTAGAATTACAGACCAGTTCGTAAATGGTTTCTCAGATGTGTGCTATTTACACACTATTTTTCATTTCAAATAAATTGAAGAAAATAAAAAATAAAAAATAATAAGGGTGTGTGAGAAGTAAAAAAAAGTGTGTAGATAGCACAACCCTTCTTAGATACTACTGAAAATAAAATGTAATTAAAAGAGTAGATATTCATTATAAAATAAAAAACTATAACATATATATTTGGGCCAAATTTGTAACTATTTTTTTACACAATTTTTTACAACTGTTTTGTGGCTTTCACTACGTAAAATACTTTTAACGATCTAAACTGTTTATTTTTGAGAAAATTATTCATATATCATTCTTGCAAAAAATTAACCAAATATAAAACCGTTAAGACATTCAACGGTCATAAGATTTCATATTTAGGTGATTTTTGGTAGACATCGTATTTGAAGGAAAACTTAAAAGATAGACAGTTTAGATCCTTGAAATACATTACAAAATGAGCCTTATAAAACAAGTATCAAAAGTTGTGTAAAAATATGGTGACATGAATCTGGCCCTTATATTACTTTTCGCTATATAGGTATAAGGTGGGAGTTATTGAATTGATTATCATGACCTAATTACCAAAAAGTATTGGATCATACTGTGGAATATTAGCATATGGCCATGCACAAAATGTGTGTGAGAATTTTGTATTTTTGTATTTGAAATGGAAGGAGAGAGGAAGAGAGGGAGAGAGAGCGTGGGATGTGGAGAGAGAGGAGAGAGCTTTATTTTTTATTTTTTTAATAAAAAAATATGTTAGAATCACATATAGGATAGGCTTGGAAGAAAAAAAACAAAATTTTGGTAGTGTGAAATTACATTACTGTCCACATTTATTATATATATTCAATTTTAATTAAAGGGTTAGAATGACAATTTCATGAATGTTTGGTTGACAATGAGAATTTTATTGATATGTAGTTCAGATGATCAGCACGAAAATTTGTATGAACTACTTATTACTAAACAGTGAACGCCTGCCGAGGTCAAGTTTGGGAGCTCTCTCGAACATATTCCATGCAAAATACTAATAAAAAACAAATTATAGTAGAAAAATATCATAAAAAAGATTTTGAAAACCTGTTATTTGACCGATACCGGTGGCCGGCCAGATGCAGCCAAAGATATGCATACACACCCATGTGACACTCTTTCATAAGGATCCAATTTCAAGACTTTAATATATGAGAATTTCCATTTTAGTCAATTTTAACATAAATGGTTGATTGAGACGTAGGTGAAATTTTAGTCATGTGATCATAAATGGATGACTGAGATGTATGTGGAATAAATTTTTTTAAGTAAAACTGCAAATAGTTGAGATGGATGGATTATAATTATCGCAATTGTTTTATTTTGTTGAATAATTATTTCAATTGTTTGATCAAGTGGGAATTCTATAATATTGGAAAGCCGTTTTTTAACAACAAAAACAAAGAGGTTTTTTTTTTAGTTGACAAAGGAAATGAAAATTTTCATAAAAATATTACGAGGTCACAGGACGTGAGCTATATTTGTAACTAACAAGCGACGATAAAAAAATAATTAGTTGTAACTGTTTTGTTGTTGTTGAAGTAACTGGTATTATTTGCTCAATACACCAATTTGTGGCAAAACAGTGTCGGCGCATATTATTTGCAGCTCATAGTCAGCTTAATTAAAAAACCTTTCCAACAGCCAAACTCACGATATTGACAACAGTATATAATAAGCTATTAGTTTTCTATGATTATGAAATTTAAAATAATTAATCAAGCATAATTTAAAGTACACCCACTGGTAATTAATATTGATTATGAAATTTAAAATAATTAAGTAACAGTAATTTAAAATACACTGTTGACTTATCTGCTATTTTCAACTAAGCCAAGCATGGGAAATTTCCTGATCAGGATATGTGGACATGGTAATTGCGCAGCTCTATATACATGCTTTCTTAATCAAGTTGCTGGAGTTTACTACTGAAGCTAATTGCTTGCAAGCAATATACAAATGTTCTGTATTTTTGTTTTCATACCATAAGCCAAGAGTTATGATTCCAAGTGATACTATTTAATTGTACATTGATCAGCATTCCATGACTAAAGTAATACTCAAATGTTTGAGAGAAATACTACATTTTAGAATTAAGCACTCATCACAAGTGGCCTTCTGCCACGTTTTTGTTTTTTTTAGAAAATTTCTCCATGACTAAAGTAATACTCAAATGTTTGAGAGAAATACTACATTTTAGAATTAAGCACTCATCACAAGTGGCCTTCTGCCACGTTTTTGTTTTTTTTAGAAAATTTCAACGTAAGAAGGAAATTTATTGATATGAAAAAAAAAAAAATTATACCTAATGCTACACATCCTTAAATGTGTGTGCGTGTATTTTGACACAATTTTTTGTAGTTTTCATTTCATAACTTTTTTTTTAAATATCTGAACCGTCTATATTTCAATTCATCATTCATAAATCATCACTACAAAAAATTAAAAAAAATTCATTTATAATTAAAAACATATATGGTCCTAAAAAAACAATACTAAAATTACTTGTAAATAATATTAATATTTAGTTCTCCAAGTATAAAGTCATTGATAGGAATTGGATGCTATCATTATCGTCATCTTTTCTAGTTTATCAGTTGGTCGACTGTACAAGTTGGAATGGAACATCATTAATTGTTGGGTAAATAGCCAAAATGGTCCCTGAGATTTGCATAACTTATCACTTTGATCCCTAACATTTCAAATCAATCAAACAGGTCCCTGAGATTGTTCATCATCCATCATTTTGGTCATTCCGTTAAAAACTCCGTTAAGTGTCCCGGAGCTCTTGACCGGAAGTTTGGGCAATTTTCAAAGCTTCGTAACTCAATCGTTTCATAACCAAATTCGACCCATAATATATCAAAATGAAGATAGGAAAGTGTAGAATAATTTATACCCATTTAGAAGCCCAATGGTTGCCGAAGATGGTCAGAAAATAGCCTCAAAGTTGATTGGTCCGAGAGAAAACTGGAAAACTCGCCGAAAACTGGGTAAACTTTAAACGTTCATAACTTCTTCAATACTCAACGAAATCAAGTGATTCAGAAACGAAAATCATAATTCTCGATGAGACGAAGAGAATGGTACCTTTTTAGATGGCTGACTCGCCATGGTTTGGCCGGAAAACGGCTCGAAAGTGGCTGTCTATGGCCACTTTCGAGCCGTTTTTCTGCCAAACCACGGCGATTTAGCCATGTAAAAAGGTACCATTCTCTTCGTCTCATCGAGAAGTATGATTTTCGTTTCTGAATCACTTGATTTCGTTGAGTATTGAAGAAGTTATGAACGTTTAAAGTTTACCCAGTTTTTGGCGAGTTTTCCAATTTTCTCTCGGATCAGTCAACTTTAAGGCTATTTTCCGGCCATCTTTGACAACCATTGGGCTTCTAAATGGGTATATCTTATTCTATACTTTCCTATCTTCATTTTGATATATTATGGGTCGAATTTGATTAAGAAACGATTGAGTTACAAAGCTTTGAACATTGCCCAAACTTCCGGCCAAGAGCTCCGGGACACTTAACGGAGTTTTTAATGGAATGACCAAAATGATAGATGGTGGACAATCTCAGGGATCACTTTGATTGATTTGAAATGTTAGGGACCAAAGTGATGAGTTATGCAAATCCCAAGGACCATTTTGGCTATTTACCCTTAATTGTTTTGTGTGTGTGTGTATTAGAGTTTATACAAATAATTTTAACATAGATCATTTTGGGCTACTTTGTTTCCTGAATTCTTCTAAATTCAATTCATATAAAAAAAAATGAAAAGAGAGTGCAATGAAAAGAAGTATATAGAATTCACTTCTCGTAATTTATCTACATATTAGTATCTACACGAGCGCAAGTGACAATAATTCACTACCACACAACAACTTATGTCAATTGTAGTATTGTTGTCTACTTTATTTGGAGGGTGCGAGTCCTCTGAGCGATGTTTGGGGGAAGGATTCTAGCCCTGTGAACTTAAGACCAATTTAGTAAAAAATGAATTATAAAATACTATATACGAGAGATTATAAAAACACTGTATAAGCATTGTAAAAACATGTAAAAAAGATTTGTAAATGACTTAAACCATATAAACAGTTTATGATAATTTCATGACCAATTGTCCTTCAATCCCTTCTGAAAATCGGAACTGGATCTTCTCCGGATCCAAAATGATATGAGCCCACTGAGCAAAGCATCCGGATCATTGAAATTTGATCCAACGGTTACAATTATTATAACTTTAGAGGGGTTCCTTGTTTATGGCCGTTGAATCAAATTTCAATGGTCTGGATGCATTGCTCAGTTGGCTCAGATCTCTTGGATCTGGAGAGGATCCAGTTCCCTAAAAATCACTCACCCAAGCCTAATCTTGACAGGTAGTCCTAGGACTGTAGGGCCTGTCTCTCGTATTTATGTGGAAAGCTTGTGCTAGGCGTGTTCTTTATGGACATGGTTTCTCTGCCCTCCTAGTTCTCATACACTCACATCCCCTCCTATTTGTGCGGTCACGGTTAAGCCACGTTAACATTTTATATCACTATTGCTTTTTGTCTTATTATCTTTATAAAAAAATCAATATAAAATGTTAATGTAGCTTAACCGTGACCGCACAAAATAGAAGGGGATATAAATGTATGGGAACTGGGAGGGCAGAGAAGCCGGATCCATGTAGACGTGCACTTAGGTAGCGTTTGGTACGCAGACGGGACGGGACGGGACGGGACGGAACGGATGTTCTGTGTTGTGTTTGGTACGCGCAGGACGGAACAGGCCAGTTGTTCCGTTCTGCGTTTGGTAGCGCATGGACGGAACGGAACCAAAAGATTAAAATGACTAAAATACCCATGTTCCGTTCTGCGTTTGGTAACGCATGGACGGAACATGACAGTTTTTTTTTTTTGGTTCAAATTTGAACACTATTATCCATTATTTGTTTTTCTTGGTCCAAATTTTAATAGGTATATGTTGTGTTCCACATGCAAACCCTTTTAAAATTTGTAATTTTTAATCTCCCAGTTTTCGACAACTCCATTCAAATTTTCAGCACAAACCCATCAAATTTTATTATGCAAATTGCAAAACCCACACCCCGATTCAATTTTTAGTCCCTAATTTTGGTCCTTTCAATTGTGGGTTGTTGTTCTGGGAGTTCAGGTTCTGCAAACATTAGAATTGGCCTTGATTCGATGGACACCCCTCTAAATATTCCACATTGCATTGCGTGGCAAACCACACAAGAGCACAGGAGAAAGGTTGAAGTCCATGTTTCATGTTGTTCCGTTTTACGTTGTATTTGTTGTTTCGTGTGGTTTGGTTGGTTGTGGTTGATTATTGGAACCAAACACCGACGTCCGAACAGTAATGTGTTCAAAGGCATACTTTTCGCTTCGCAGGATTTAAATGAACCAGACCCGCATTAAACCACAAGCAAGCAATCTTAAGTCGACTCAAATAGATGGTAATAATATATAAAGCAAATTTCTTTGATCACTTGCATATCGAAACAAAATTTTTGAGATCTAGAACCATATCCAACTACAAATAGAAACTTAAAAACACAGCATTGGTCTGAAAGTAATACTGAAGATGTCAAGTCTTGATACAGGAAACGCACCAAAAGCAAGTCCCTTAGTCGAAAAGGCTGAAACCCATATCCTGCAAAAAAGAAAAAAACGATTTTAGTAGTTATTAAACAATCACAATAAAATTAGAACAGCCCAGCTTGCAAACAAAGCAAACTATATATTATCAACAGCTGCATTTGACATAATATACTTACATCGTCTGATTCTTCCTTTTCTTCCACCTTCTCCTCCTTCTTCTGCTCGGCAGCGGCAGGAGCAGCAGCCCCACCACCACCGGCGGCTGCAGGTGCGGAATAAGCAACTGCACCACCACCAGATGGAACAGATGCCAACTTCTCCCTTCCAGATGCGATTAGCTCGGTGATATCTTTTCCCTTGACTTCGGACAATAGCAACTCAATCTTGTCACTATCAGCCTCGGCTCCAACTGTAACCAAACAAATAATGAAGTTACATTTCAGAGTGCAAAACGTTGATGTACAAATAATAATACACTTTTTTTAAATACTAGTACCAAGGGCAACCTAAGCATCTTCTCCGTGCAAACAGTACCTTGTCACAGATAATTTACTACTAATGATACATCTCACATATGAAGGTATTTTCTAACTTTTCATCATCCCGGATAACATAATGACCGAATTCCAATGACAAAACCACTTCCATTTCAATACAGAAATTCAACCATGCGCATGGATATAGGTTGCAAGACTAATTATCAAAATTCCATGTCAAGTTAAAATTAATAAAAACTAATAGACGAAATGAGCATTACGCAACCGAAATCTCCACAATTTTGTTTTAACATATAAACTAAATGAATAACTCTTTCATCCAAAAGTGGATGGGTGCAGGACTAGAACCCTTGCCAATGGTGTAGGGGTTAAGAGTTCAAAACAAATTCAAGCTAAGAGGACTAACATGACTAGGAAACCTGTATATAAAAGACTACATATACTAATTATCAGCATCCGTATAACAAACCGAAAAAATCCATCAAACATAAATTTAAATAAACCAAGAAAAGCCCACAAACGGAAATCCCAATTTAACACAAACAATACAATGACAATAATAACAATTTTAACTCTAATCGCACGTCGTTGCAGCAACAAAGAATTTTTTTTAATATAAAAGTTACCTGATCCAAGAATGTCCTTCAAGTCAGCAGCTAGCTGAGGGGCTCGCCTTCCCTCCCAAAACAGCGAGCAAGTATGCAGCAACAACCTTCATCTCTGCCCATCCAAACATCACAAGGAATCAGACACACACACACATATAAACATACACATACACACACGCATATACATATGAGAATCGGAAGAGAAATTCAAAGATTTATGCACAAAAAAATCAGATTCAATTTTCTCTATGGTATTACGAAGATGGATGGAGGTATGTTGAGGAGAACTTACCGTATTACGTATAGGGTGAACAAAGAGAGAGCTTCGTAGCAGAGCTTCAATGGCGGCCGGATAGGGAGATGCATATCTGAACAATTGGGTAAACAAAGAACTTACCATATTACGTATAGGGTAAACAAAGAACAAATAAAAAAATATTTGAACAATTGGTTTTCACTGTAATGCCATTAAATTACAAAGAAATTTTTTTACAAAGAAAGAGAGACCGAGAGCTAACAAAAACAGATCGAATCTGGAACAGAGATGCAGATCTGAAGATGCTACACGGAAGAGGATCGCAGAGCTGCTACACGGAAGAGTTGCGAAGGGGAGATGCAGAGCTGCTACACGGAAGAGTTGCGAAGGGGAGATGCGAAGAAGATGAGGAAGGTTGCGAAGAGGGTCAGCGGCTGAGAAGAAGAGAAATAGTTTTTAGGGTTTGTTATATGATTTTGATGCTGTAAATTTTGAAAAGGACAAGGGGCATTTTTGTCCTAAAATGTTAAAAATTTATGTCCCACGGACGTGGAACAACCCGTTCCAGGGGGTAGACGAGGGACACAAAAACACCCAAATTCTGTCCCGTGGAACAGCTCGTTCCACCCTTTTTTGGCATACCAAACGCGGGACGGAACGCTTTTTCCCGTCCCGTCCCGCGTACCAAACGCACCATTAATTTCATGCACGGTTTTTTTTGAAGTTTTTCCTTTTTATTTCTTTTATAACATTATGTAAGTGTCGGATTGTCTAAAGAATATGATTTTTTTTATTTAATTTATTTTGTCGCCGGTTTAAACGCTCCGATCTTCGTAGTGTAACTTAGATTATTAATTTTGACAAAAAAAAAAACTTAGATTATTAATAATAAGACTGATTGTAATAAAAAAATAAATATATATTCTCAAAACGGAAAAAGGTTATTTTTTAGGAAAACTAATGAAAATGTTTTGAAAACTTTGAATTTTAACGATAAGAACAAAATAAATAGTAAAATGAATAGTACCAGTATTGATTTTTTAGTGTAAAAAAGTGATTTTTCATTAAAGTGAACAGTACCATGAGCTTTTCGTTAAAGTTCTCTTATTTTTTTCGTTTTCAAATGGTGTTGGACACAATTTATTTCTTCGAAACATGACATGAACAGCACTGTTAAGCTAATAGATAAAACAAGCAAAGAATGCCCCGCGCGATGCCGCGGGATCGAAAACCGTACTTGATGTGTATTACATACTACTTACATACAAAAGATTTGATAGATAGTCTTACTAAAAATTGTATGAAATCTACAAACAATCAGATTGAGATACATAATTTTAATCTATGCTTACGTCTCTTGACTTTGAACTCGTCTGCATACTTCACAAAAATTACAGATTAAATTAAATAAAACAAAATTTAATCATAAATTTAATCTGGATAATTATCAAAGTCGAAACAAAATTTAACCACGTTGATTGGTTATATCATTTGGTATTAATAATAACTATGTAGAATGACAACATAACAATCTTTGGCTTATAAGTTTTAATTTCAAAACACAAACAATTCTGAATTGTCCAAGACCAAGTATAAGCTCAAAATTGTCATAATTTGCCCTACATATGACCCCAATGCTTTCCCTATTGATGGGTCTCGGGAATGCTGATTAGTATACATGTGATATAGGATTGTAATTATGGTTGTACATATGTGTATTGTTGTACATGTGTCAACACAATCTGCATAAACACAAAAGTTTACGTACAAATTAAACAATAGCTAGTAACAATGTTTGTAAAAGATTTTAGAGTTGGATCAACAACTAATTACTAATCAACACTGATATCGCCTTTAATGTGTAGTGAAGTTTAACAACTTATTGGCATAACATGTGAAATTTCATCACAAAATGTCTCGGTAGTGAAACCACCCACCGCACACTTATATATCGTACATTATTTTGTCAACTTTCCGATGTGGACTTTACATTGTTCAACAATATTTTTACTCTTTATTTTCTACCCTTTGATTAAGATGATTCTTTACCTCGGTAGAAGTTGTAGGAAAATGGAATGTGATGACGAAATCCTTCTTGAAGCACTTTGATTGAAAGAACTCAACAACTTTTTCCAAGGCCTACTCCTCCTCTTCCTCATATTTGTCAGCAGCTGCCAATATATCCCTCACTGCACTCTCAATCTGCACTCCATATTATCACCCTTTGATCTCCTTGATCACCACAAGCCTAATGAATTTCTCAGCAGGGGCTACATGCAACACACAATTTGATCAATGAACTAATTGGGTTAACTTAAATTTCGACTGATATTTTAAACTACTATAGTTTCTCAACAGGAGCTACATGGACACTACCTTGACCATTTGGCCTGACACACGTTTATCAAATTGGCATTAGGCTATTAGCCAAATGAAATATGATATATAAAGATGACAACTTTACCAGAAATAAGAACTCCAAACATAATCCAATGGAAATAACGAACCACCTAAAGCAGGAAGAAAAGGTGAGTGTCATTCCAGCTGTCGAGAGATGGCCAGTGGTAGACTTCAAATAATACAAACTAACTGAGGGCAAAATCGTCAGTGCACTGTGCTTATGAACAGTAAAACAGTTGATTTTCAGCTTTAGTATAGATTGAATTTGAGACACAAATATGGATTTCTTTTCTAAAAAGTTCATCCTTTAGACATTCTGCATAATTAACATTTAAATAGGTGGCCAAATTATATCTTAAAGATATTGATTGTATTAAATATATGTAAATATTGTAGTCAAATTCATATTTTTATCACAGATGGTCCCTGAAATTAACAAACGTATCAAAATGATATATGAAATTGAAAATTGATCAATGTTATCTATAAATATGGAGATTGTTGTTGGTGGCTGAGTTCAAAGAAGAAGGAGAAGATGAGGATTTTTAGTTTGTTGTTTTTCTTCTTTTTACCTTTTTAAATTGAGGTATTCATCAATTCTCCCCCTGAACTTGTGACCATTGGCCAATTTCCCCCCTCAACTTTAATTTTAGCCAATTTCCCCCCTCAACTCTCATAATTAGTCAATTTCCCCCCTCAACTTTAATTTGGCCAATTTTCCCCCTCAACTCTCATAATTAGTCAATTTGCACCCTACTGTTAATTTTTTTTAATTTTCCATCTATTCTTTTTTTTTTCTTTCAATCTTTCTAATAACTTCCAACAAAGCACTCAAATTAACATAAACTCACCTGCATAATATAGGGTAAAATGTACAAAACATAATACAATTAGTATGTGATATGGGTTGATTATAAGAAAAAGTTATGAATCGGGTTTAAAGCATGTAGAAGAAGAAATAATAATCCTAAACTCATGGATCAGACCTATTTCAATAAAATGGGTTATTCTTAATAAGGAGTCGAAAATTATGAATTGACTAGCCATTTTTGCACTAAAGCTCGATTCTCCGCAATTTACTTGAACTTAGCTTTCACTTTTATAAAGAAAATTGTATTCACATACAAAAATGTACACATCAATCCTTTTCGTTATCAATTTTGTATAGTAAAAAATCAAATAAAATTACTCCATACTGATTTATTATGACTAATAATACTATCTATGATAAATTGTAAAATTCTAAATTTTAATCTATTTGTGATAGGATAAAGACATAGGAAAATGATTAACATACATCTTATTTAGTTTCTTACACACACTTGTTTAATTATGATCAAATTAAAAAATTAACAGTAGGGTGCAAATTGACTAATTATGAGAGTTGAGAGGGGAAATTGGCCAAATTAAAGTTGAGGGGGGAAATTGACTAATTATGAGAGTTGAGGGGGAAATTGGCCAAAATTAAAGTTGAGGGGGGAAATTGGCCAATAGTCACAAGTTCAGGGGGGAAATTGATGAATACCTCTTTTAAATTTTTGAAACACTTTATTTAATCCATGTGTCATCATATTATTGGAGTGCAAAGTCTTATGTGTGTCACTTCAACATATAATAGATTTTTTTAACAGAATTTAGCCAGAAGACAACATTGATTTGCAACACTTATATTCATAGACCACTTATAATAAAATTCTAATATAATATAATAACTTAAGTTTAACAAGTCATTACCCGCAAAACCAATCTTTTTAACATATTACTAAGGCGTCTATCCATTGTCAAACAATAAGATAATTATATTAAATTTAACTAAATTACAGTAAGCGGAATTTAAACTTTGTGCAAGATAAAACACAATGACGCAACTAGCTTGGCTAAACTCAAATTATGTAAATGTATCTTTAATTATATAAATAATTAAATAAAAATAAATATAGTAAGTGGTTGGGAATAATATTTTTTTGTCCTTTCTTGTTTGGTCTTTTTTTTTTGTTAAATTTTCTTGTTTGGTCTTTGGTTTTAAGGGGCAAGTAAGGTTAACACAAGTCATTGACTTCCGTTTGTGTCCTTCGAGGTCCACTCCTTCCCTCCCCTCAAGCGAATAAAAAGCTGTAATTCAGTCATTCTCCTCACAAATCTTTCTTTCTTTCTTTCTTTGCCACTCTCACAACTTTTCATACATACAATCCAACAAATTCCATCCAGCTAGCTGCACAAACTGATCCTTTTGTCTCTGGTTTTCTCTTCAAATGTGAAAGACTTTGCCTAGAAAAATGATGAATATGTTCTTCCCTCGACTTCTTCCTCATTCTCTTTTCTTTGTAGCTTGCTTTGTAACTTTTGCCTTTGGAGCTACTCGATTGCCAAATGATGAAAGTACGAGTAATTCACCTCAATATCTTTATGTCAAATATCTTCCTTTGTTTCCTTTGTATCGTTCTATAAATGATGGTTTTAAGTTCGTTTGATAATCTTTTAGTTTTCAATTTTTTTGAGTTTTCAAAATTTGGTTTGGGTTGATTTTGGTTTTCAGTTTACATTTTTCCGAGAAGTGAAAACAGTTACCAATGAACGAAAAATTAAAATAGTTATCAAATGAACCTTAAGTAAACAGATATTTGTGTGAACTCAGTAGATTTTTTTCAATCGTATGATGCTGAGGTGCACTCTGTAGTTTTTGTCTATGCATCAATTTTTTTTTTACTATTTTGTTGAGCACGATGTTAATTTGCTGCCTTTTATTTTGCGTATATGTAGTGCAAACTTTGGAAGACATAGCAAAGAGACTGGGGAAGACGGACTGGAATTTCGGTGGAGACGCAGATCCATGCAGCGGCCAACTTCCATGGACTGATCTAAACGCACTCAAAGGATCTGAGAAGGCCATCAACTGTAATTGCTTCTCCACTGTCTGCCATATTACCGGAATGTAAACCTCTCTCTCTCTCTCTCTCTCTCTCTCTCTCTCTCTCTCTCTCTCTCAAAAACAAACATGCCCAACTCAGAATTAAGTGAGATTTTTTAATTTGCCTGGAATCATTATATAAATTGTAAGTTATTTATATTAAAAAATTAATATAATTTGAAAAATAAAACTTTTCTTTACTTATATAATGACACGTGATCTATGTTCTCAACACAATTTTTCCACATCTCACAAGCTGATACCAAATATTCTTATCGGCTTTTTGTGATTTAAATTGATGTGCATTTATTGGTGCCACCGACAAAGGTTTTTCCGGAATATTATTAGATCGTTGGGGATATTTACTTCGATTAGAATTAAGAAATTAAAATACTACTTGTTTTTTTATTAACGGGGAGACAAATTTGAATTTGGTACATCTTTTAAATCTAATAAGAGAAGTACCATTAGTCCATCAACTAGTTAGTAAAATCAATAAGAGAAGTACCATTAAATCTCATTCTACACTCCTTTTTCTGTTTCACCATAGAGAACATATCGTTAATATATATATATATATATATATATATAAAAGTGTTATTAACATTCCAAAAATCTCATTCTACACTCATAAATGTTTTTTTTTTCCTAATATAGAAAGTTTGGAGTGTAATGAGATTTTTGAGATGCTAATAACAATTATATATATATATATATATCTCTACTAATTAATAAAACACTCATTGTCAACCAAAATCTTATGAAATTACCAGTTTAACCCTCTAATTAAAACAGAACATGAATAAGAAATATGAGGTAGAAATGTAATTTCACACAACCAAATCTTGCTGTTTTTTTTTTTCAAAACATCACTTATATGTAATTCTAACATATCTCTAATTAAAAAAAAATAAATTCCCATGTTCTCTATCACTCCCTTCCTCTCTCTTCTATTTCAAAAACCAAAAAAAAAAAAAAAAAAAATTCCTTACACTTTGTGTGTGCCCATGTGCTAGTGTGTGTGTGTGTGTATATATATATATAAGAATAGTTTTATGTTTGTATAGAACTCTTGTTTGAGACAAGTTGTGAATATAGAATGTTACTTGAGTTGGAAAGAAGTTGTTAATAATAGATTACCGAGATAAATAGGTGATTCTTTGTTTTCAATTTATTTGACACATAATATGCATATAAGATTATTGCGTTAATAAACACCAATTTAAGTACTTAATGTGTCACTTAGTCTCTTTTTACTTGTAAGTGAGATGTTTTAGGTTCGATTCTCACCAAAGACGTATTGGAACCATATTATTACTAACTCATTATGAGGTTTAAACTACTCTCTCATGCCTTAGTGTAGATAATTGTTTATTAAAAAAAAAACTTAATGTGATAAAGAGAACATAAGTTGGAAAATAAACGTTGGGTTATATAGAATTGTCATTGATTGACTTATTTCTTAAGCCATTAAAAATTGCTCATTAAAATTTTCTTTTCTGGATAAATAGTTTGCTCGTTGTGTTTTGAACGAGTTCCATCTCATGATATATAGAACTATTAAGAGAAAAATAAAGAAAGAGTTGAGAAAATAAAGAAAAAGCAACGTATAGATTAGGCGCCTTTTGTTGTGAAAGGTTGAGAAGGATAAGATCAAAGCTTTTCAGTCCTTGTTATAAGAATAACGTTAAAAGAAAAAAAACAATAAAGGTCTACGTCCACGTAACATCCTGTTAGATTGTATAATGTCTACACAAAGACTTTTTTAGGTCAATGAATCTTGATGAGCAGAAAATTTTGTAATTATCAGCGAATAATTTAAGTTATAAAATAGGTGAGGGAATACGAAAAAAATATATCATTTTCTCTACGTATAATATGATATTTAGTGTGCCGCTTGAAAAAATCCCTTCTCAATGAGCGTTTTTTCCTATAAAAAAAAAAAGGGATCTTTAGATATGTGTTAAAAGTAACTAAAAATTGGATCTATTTCAAAAATCAAAAGTCACTAAAAATTGGATCTATTTCAAAAGTAGGCCTATAAAATTGGACCTATTTCAAATTTTCCCAAAAAATTAACTATGCATTTAAGAGAGGAGAATAACTTGTATTAAACAATTTTTTTATTTTTATTAAACAAAGCTTCATATCAAAAGCGCTTTATAAAATTTACGTTGAATCATACATTAATACGTGTAAATTTTTCTTAATGTGACTTATATTATTATATTAAAAATATTGAAAAAAAAAATTCATTTTATGTAATCTGCTCATAATGAGCGAGGAGAAATGTTGATTAGAAGGTTGGAAATCGGTTTTGTGGACCCCACGTCTATTTGCGATAAGTGTCAATCAACTTTTCACTGAATGTCCCCAAACCTATCCCCATGCCCATGAAACCTCCAAAATAAAGTAGGAATTATAAGGCCTAGTGTGGGCCTCTTCGAGTTGTCTATTGCCAACTTGGCACGTCGGGCAAGGTGGCTAGGCCAATTGATTCCATTTGGATTTGAGGGGTGTTAGTTTAAATTAATAGCACAGTCGAGCTCCTTTGTTTCTTTGTGATTTTCTCACGCCCCGACCCTAGCTTCGAAGAGATTTTTTTAGTGCGTTGTGAATACGGTTCGGTACACCAAGTATCGGTTGGATACATGAAAAAAATTTCCAACCACTTACATTCTTGATGTGCAAGTCAAGATTGAAAATTTCGATTTCGACCAATTCAGTTTTTGTTGGAACAAAATTATGAAGAAAATTGGAATATATCTTAAAGTTCCCAAATGGGCCTTGGCCACCTTACACTAGAACGGGCTTAGCCATCCTTACACAGTTATTAATTTTGCAGTCCAACATAATTCTGATATCTATAGACTAGTTGGGTTTCCATTTCCCAATCCTTTACCCCTCCAGATTTTTTTTTTCTTCAACCAGCAACCAATTGGAAGTTTTTGTTGGTCTAATAAGAATTTGTTGTGCCTTGAAATTCAAGAAAATGCAAAAAGAATAATCTATTTTTTATTGAATGAACAATGAAACATTCAACCCTACCATGTATAGCAATTCAACTTAACTTATCTGCAAAATCGAGTTCTAGGATGTGACTAATTTGCTCAATTACTATAACAATGTGTTTATGATCTGGCTATGAGCCAGCATAGATGTTCCATGGCATGCTGTGTTGGTTTTTCTTTATTTTTAATTTTTATTTTTAAATAGGCATGCTGAGTTGTTAGGACTTGGTATTACTGCTGTGCTGTATTTAGGCTTGATTCTTGCATACTTGATCAGCGTACAATTGTTCGTAGTCACCACAATTCTTGCGTACTTATTATACACATACAACTCTGTATCGACATAGTTAGTTACAAAGCTAATGAAAGAATGACTCACAGTGTGCTTGTGACAAATGCACATTTACTGTTTGTGTAATTGCTCCAGTTCTATTCTTTTTAAAGGACATTGGACTTTTTCCTTTGGTTTTCAAGTAAGAAAACCAATTCCTTCTGCCTATTTAACTACTTGACCAAAAGTAAGTATTTTCTGTGATTAATTAGTGTTTTACCTCTTTGGTCTCGCTTTTGAGGCATCTTTTCTTTTTAGTCACAATATAGATGCGTAATAGGTTTCTGTTAATTTGCGACTAACTTTGAAACATGTTTACCGATGAAACACAGAATTCTAAAAGCTCAGGATTTGCAAGGAACACTCCCACCAGAGCTGGTAAATCTCACCTATCTTCAACAAATGTAAGCACATTTTTACCCCTCCAAGTTTACATTATTTAAAGTAAAAAGAAAATAACTTTGTGTCGTGTAATGGTTTATTCTAATTTCATATATAGCTTACCTTTATTTCTGTTGTCAATGATACACTGGTTTCTTTCTTTCTCCTTCAGCGACCTTACCCGCAACTACCTGAGCGGTACCATCCCTCCAGAATGGAGCTCTCTTCCACTTGTGAACATGTACTATCTTCTCTCACACTGCATACATTTTTGTTTTTGATGTTCATGTCATGTTCTTGTTACTTTATTTGGTCACTCCAATGTTCTTCAGCCATTTCTTTCTTAAACTATGAATCTACTACATTGGGTTTTGTTCATGATAATGAACTTCCGTGGCCATGAGGCGTTTGAATCATAAGTATTGAATCGAACACATGGGGTTCATTGCTTTCTTATTGAAGAACATGTTAATGTTATGGAGCCTCTTGCTTGATAAAAGTGATCTTAAAACTATAGTTTTGAATGCAGATCCCTTGTTGGAAATCATTTGACGGGTTCTATCCCCAAAGAGCTCGGAGACATCACCACCCTGAAAAGTTTGTGAGTGTTGATTGCGCATTTGTTTCTGGCTTACCCCATTTGATTTTATGGAGATCCTTAATGATGTTTTTTAAATCAATGGAATTGAATTTTGTTTGTTTTTTTTTTTTTTTTTTTTTTTTTTTGGTATAGGGACATCAGTTTCAATAATTTCTCTGGACCCCTCCCTCAGGAGCTTGGGTCTTTGGCCAACATAGAAAGGATGTAAGAGTCCTTTTCAAATTTTACCGTGTTAAAAAATATTTGCTTTATAGGTATTTTCTTGTAGACAAATTCTGGATACTTTCACCAGTAAATCATCGACTTCTTTATCGTTGATAGAATTGTTATATCTACTTCATTTTTAGGTTGCTTTCCTCAAACAACTTTAATGGGGAGTTGCCAAAAACATTTGCAAAGCTTACCAAAATAAAGGACTTGTAAGCTTTTGTGGTTATTTCTTCTTAAGGGTTTCCTGAGCACTTCAGACATTTGTTTTACTGCTTTCTGATACTAACTGGTACTATTTTCCCTTTTCCAATCATTATGCAGTCGGGTTAGTGACAGTCACTTTTCCGGGCGGATACCTGATTTTATTGAGAACTGGACAAATCTTGAAAAACTGTGAGTGTTTTTCTCTTGTGTGTCATCTTTTCTGTTATTTGATTTGAATATTATCACTAATTCAAATGTTATAACTCGTTAACACAGATTGATTCAGGCTAGCGGTTTGACAGGGCCAATTCCTTCTGGCATTTTTCTTTTGACAAGCTTGACTGACTTGTTAGTATATCTGGTCTCTATTTATAAATACAAAACGATTAGCAAAATCCGTAGTTTATGTTCATGGCTCAATTTTAACATGCAGGAGAATCGCTGACTTGAGTGGACCTGAATCACCCATTCCTTCGCTCGATAAGATGAAAAACATGAAGACACTGTGAGTTAATGGTTCCATGACACACAATTTCTGTCTGTACATAAAGTCTTCTGTAAACTCAAAGCTTTGGTCTGTTGCAGGATGTTGAGGAGTTGCAACTTTACTGGACAACTACCTCTAGATCTTGCACAAATGAACTTGAAAACTTTGTAAGTACAAATGTCTTAGTCCCTATTTTTTCCATCTTCAAATAAAAAATTTCTTCTAGAAGTGATTCTACTAATTCAAGGATTATTGAAGTGACTTTTAGACGATTTTGGGCGGACTTTATATTTCTGTATTTATTAAGAGAACATCTCTTTCAGATGTCATTTCCCTCTCTACAGTGAGCACATCTAAACCGCATTTGCTATTTGTTTGTGCAGAGACCTCAGCTTTAACAAGCTGACCGGAGAAATTCCAAACAGCTTCGCTAGTCTAGCAGATACGAATTATATGTAAGCTATTGGAATGACCAATCTAGTCTTTCTTACATGAAATTGAGGCAGACATTCTTCAATGGTTTTGTTACACCCCAGCCTGACAAGCTGGAAGTATTTCCAATCACGATTACTATAATTATGAGTCACAGGTTATACTACAATGAAAATGAAAACGGCTCTTCTGCTCAGAAATGAAATGTTTAGTTTATTCATTAGAGTCATCACTACTCATGCAATTAACTGACATAAGGTGATCACCCTTAGATGTGTCTTTCAGATGGAAGTACTGATCTAATGCACTCAGAGTTGGCAAACTCAAATTTTCAAATCTTTACAAAGAAATTCCTAAGAACAAACACTATATTCTTTACTGAGTTTTTCTGTATTCATTATTTTTAGATTCTTAACTGGAAACTTGCTGACTGGACCTGTACCTGATTGGCCGAAAAAACACGTGTAAGCTTCTCTTCCAAATGCTTACTCAGGAAATTTATGCTGTTTTTTTTACTACATAGATATACAACTATTATATCAAAAACTTCATTCGAACCATGTTAATGCTTTGTTTCCTTTTGTACTGAAAAACTACAACTGGAAAAGAATTTGTTAATGCTTCTTTGATTCTGGTTTATGAAACCTCAATGAATATGAGGACTGGAGAAGATAATTAATACTGAAAAAGAAAGGATGAAGAAAATCACACAGAGAATGTATGTCCTCGCTGCTCTGCCAAATGTAGCAGAGGAAAATTCTTGTTCATTCAATATCTCTCACTCTCTCTCACACACAAGTCGTGCAAAGAGAATATTACCGTTAGCAAAGCACAGCTGGATCCTTAGACATCACAAAGTGATCTCAGCCACACATCTAACTATATTCTAAGATCATCACACATCTTTGAACCTCACACTTGGCAATATTACAACAGAGTGAATACACAATTAAGCTCATAACTTATTTCACTAATTCTAATCAGCTAGAGACTTACAATTCAACAGAATTTGCATCATAGCTCTTTTTGTGCAGTGATCTTTCATATAACAACCTCACCATAAGGGATGCAAGTTGTCCACGAGTCAGCAGTAGCATGTAAGAAAGTCTCCATTAGCTTGAAGTTAATCTGTTTGTGTTATTTGGAGCAAAGCTTAGCTTAACTTTTCATTTGTGTTAATTTCTGCAGTAACTTGTTTGCAAGCTCGTCAAAAGGCAATAGTTCGTAAGTTCAAATTAACCGTCTCAAAGCATGCACCTATAAATTTACTTCGGTTTCCAATGGTGTATTCTGTACTATTTTTTTTTTCCAACTTCTCATTTATGATTGTTGACATTTTCTGTACCCTGAATTACTCTATCAGGAGATTTGTGACATGTTTAAAAACTTCAGAGTGTCCAAAATGTAAGCCGAGTTTCTACACAAATAATTACCTGTATTTTTTCAGTTCATTCTTTTTTAGTTTTCCTCCTCAATGGCTACTAATCTCCATTTTCTTTTTTCATAGATTTGTACTACTCGCTCCATATAAATTGTGGTGGGAATCAATTTACTGTCCCTGGAAAGAATGGTACACAATATGATGATGACATATTTTCAGCTGGACCATCATTTTCCGAGAGCAAAACAAATTGGGCATTAAGCAGCACCGGTTATTTCCCTGATGATGACCGCACTACGGACTCCTTTATATGGACTAATGAAACTAGACTCTCTATGGCCAATCCTCAACTATACATGAACGCACGCCTTTCTCCCATCTCTCTAACTTATTTTGGGTTTTGTCTGGGAAATGGAAACTACACTGTAAGCCTCCATTTTGCAGAGATAATGTTTAGAAATGGCAAAACATATAGAAGCGTGGGAAGGCGCATATTCGATATTTTCATTCAGGTAACTATCGCATCAACTTCCATGTATACTCACCAGTGATTATTCTAATTTTCAACAAGCATTGTTTATATTTTGGTTGATTTGAATGTTAACTTTCATATTTATGATCATGAAATGTTAAGCAACTAAATTAGCATATATACATATATATTGCAGGGAAAACTAGTGAAGAAGGACTTCAATATCATGGATGAAGCTCGTGTGTTTGGTGATGTAGTCATAAAGAACTTTACTGCTCCTGTAACTAATAATACATTGGAGATTCGTTTATATTGGGCCGGGAAAGGGACGACAGGCATTCCTGTTAGAGGAGTCTATGGTCCTCTTATTTCAGCTATTTCAGTAGTCCCAAGTAAGTTTTCACTGATCTGAGCTTCGTCTAATTACCATGCGTCAACCATATGCATTGATATATCTACTAAATTACGAGATCCGACTTCAGTTCTGCAAGGTTCTTCAATATTTCATTTCCCTTGTATTTTCATAAAAATGCTTCTGCGCTTTTCTCCTGTTTTACTTAGTTTGAGCCAAGACTTGAAGAAATACTCTCTTAAATTTTCTTATCACATAATATGCTGTTTTTTTTTTCTAGGTGACGGTATGCGCTTTTAAATACAACAAAATTCAACTTCGAGGATTTTTAATTATTTACATGAAAACAATCCAGTTCACTTAAGAAAACATGTATATAATATTTACAACCATCCAAAGAAAGTTTGTTCGAGGGATTACTTCATATACTATCTACTATTTAAGGATACCCCAGAGACCGGGTTCAATCTTCTGTTTTTGTGTGCATTAGATAGCTGGTTGAATAATCCACTCTCATATCAATTACATTTACATTTACTCTAATTTAAGCTATATTCTTTCTTCGGACAGACTTTGTTCCCCCGCCAAAACCTGTAAGTGACACATCAACTGGTGGAAGTGGCGGCGTGCCTGTAGGTGCCGTGGTTGGAATTGTAGTTGGAGGAGTCTTCATTGTACTACTGATATTTGGTATTCTTTGGAAGAGAGGCCTCCTAGGACAACAAAAGACATTGGAGGATGGTATTAATTTGCAGTTTATTCTGTTATACTGGTTTTTCCTTTTTTGTTTCTCCATTACTTTTTCTTATCGAACTTTTTTCTTAACTAGGAACAATATTTATGCTATTTTGCATGGTTCTCATGCATATTGACGTGCACACACAAAGATAGTAATTATTTGGATATTGAGCTTTCCGGCACTTTGATGCTGCTATAATATATTTATCGTCCAAACTCATGATGCAGAGTGGCTGCCTATAGATTCAGTTACTAGTTAAATTCAAGAATCAGGAACAAAATATTAAGAACTAAGAATTCTATCCTTCTGAAAGTTTTCTTAGACACAATATCTTATGAGTTTTACTTGTTATACAGATTTGAAGGGTGTGGACCTGCAAACTGGTAAATTTACCTTCAAGCAACTCAAAGATGCCACAAGCAACTTTGACAAAGCCAATAAGATTGGTGAAGGTGGTTTTGGATCTGTTTATAAGGTATTCTTCGGAGCCAATATTTATTAATGTATTACATTTTTTTCTAATTTGATACTGTCCGTTCCTAATGAAAGTTAATTTGCTCCATAGTGATGTAAATTTGACTATCTTTCTCAAATGCAGGGCGTTCTAGCAGATGGCACCGTAATAGCTGTTAAGCAGCTTTCTTCCAAATCAAAGCAAGGGAATCGTGAATTTGTTAATGAGATTGGCATGATTTCTGCTCTGCAACACCCTCATCTTGTCAAGCTCCACGGATGTTGTATTGAAGGAAATCAACTATTGCTTGTCTATGAGTACCTGGAAAATAATAGCGTTGCTCATGCTTTGTTCAGTAAATATCAGTCTCATTTGCCAAAAGTTCATTTCATTCATACAGTGGGCATAAAAGATCTTATGCACTAAAAATATGTCCTTTACAACTAATTTTGTTTATTTTGGCAAATTGAAGGGGAAAAAGAAAGTCATTTGAAGTTGGATTGGCCAACAAGGCACAAGATTTGTATTGGTACAGCAAGAGGTTTGGCTTATCTTCATGAGGAATCAAGATTGAAGGTCGTTCATAGAGACATCAAGGCTACTAATGTTCTGCTTGATAAAAATCTTAACCCGAAAATATCCGACTTTGGATTGGCCAAGCTTGATGAAGAGGATAATACACACATTAGCACTCGTATTGCTGGAACTTAGTGAGTCCCTACACTTTTATTTATCTTCATATTCTCATGTTTTAATCTTCTTCCACTGTGAAAAAAGAAGATAGAGCCAAAGGAAAGTCTCTAACTTAATTTTCAACCCAACCAAATCCTTGTTGTTCAAGAAATTTGAAGGGCAGATTTGTTCTTTGAATATAGTTGTATTACTTATTATCTCTCTAACTATTGGATTAATCTTAAGTATTCAATTAGCAATATTTTTACTAATTATTTTAGCTCAATTTGGGTTAATGATATGATTTCATGATATTGCAGTGGATATATGGCGCCCGAATATGCAATGCGGGGTTATCTGACTGATAAAGCAGATGTTTATAGTTTTGGTATTCTCGTATTGGAAATTGTTAGCGGGAGAAACAACACAACTTACCGGAAAAAGGAAGAAAGCTTTTATCTTCTTGATTGGGTAACATGAATCTACTACTTCCTAATTTAACTTCAAATTTTCTTAATATGCCTTATATGTGTGTAAGTACGTTTGAATCGATGAAGTTTAATCCAAAGACAAAATTTATATTGCTTTTGTTACTTCCATTTTTTTGTAGGCACGACTTCTAAAAGAGCAAGGGAATTTGATGGACCTAGTTGATCCAAGGTTGGGATCAGACTTTAATAAAGAGGAGATGATTGTTGCAATCAATGTGGCTCTCCTTTGTTGCAATGTTACTTCGACAGCTAGGCCTACCATGTCTTCGGTTGTGAGCATGCTTGAAGGAAAGGCTATTATTCATGAGTCGGTCTCGAATCCAAATGCTGAGAGTATTGAGATCGATGCAATGAGGAAACATTTTCAATCTAGTTTTGGTAGGGGCACAAGCGAGAAACAGATAGAAACGGGGTCAACTGAAGGGCCATGGACTGCTTCGTCTGCGTCTGCTCATGATCTGTATCCCGTCAATCCTGATTCAGATTACTGGGAGAACATAAGCGTGAGAACTTGAGCTGCACGGTTATCAGTTTGACTCAACCTTAGCACACTCAAACATATCAGCTAATTAATCATTTGTATTTCCTTTATAACTCTTTGTTGGCGTGAATCAACCATATAGTTTGGGAATGTGATCATGTGATTGATTCCTTGTATAATTGAGATTCTTATTCCCTATTTTATAGGACCTCTTGTACCACGATCATTGGGTGTGGTACTAAGAGGAGAGGGTTATATTATGTGGATGATGTGGTACCGGGCCGAGTCAACCATGTCTGCAGTGGTCACAATAACAAGATCAAGCAAATTCGGCTATGGCATCGTCGACTAGGACATGCATCCTTTGGTTATTTAAAAAAATTACTTATGTCCTTATTTAATGGCATTTCAGACTCTGATTTTCAATGTAATGATTGCATTCTTGCAAAAAGTCATCGTACTTCTTATTATTTGAGTTTCAATAAAAGAACAGTGCCTTTTGAGATAATTCATTCAGATGTTTGGGGCCTTCACCAATAGTAACGCACCATGGAATTCGTTAGTATGTTACGTTTGTCGATGATTGCACCAGAAGGACTTGGCTCTATATTATGAAACAAAAGAGTGATGTTGGGCAAATCTTTCAACAGTTTTATCGCATGATTGGAAGTCAAATTTCTCTTTTGTCCTATCAAAGTTCTTCGAACTGATAATGGTGGAGAATATCTTAATTCGAAGCTACCACAATTTTTCACGACGCACGACATACTTCATGAGACTATTTATCCTCAAACTCCTCAACAAAACGGTGTGGAAGAACACAAGAACAAACATATCTTGGAGACTACACAAGCTATTCTCATTAGAGCTCATGCCCCTCTTGCTTATTGGGCAGATGTAGTTATGTATTCCATTTATCTCTTTAATCGAATGCCTTCTCAAGTTCATGACTTTTGAACTCCCATGGAAATCTTAACAGATCATGTTACTTTACCATCCTCTCTCCAATTATCACCTCGCATATTTGGGTGCGTGGCCTAAGTGTATCTTCACAAGAATCAACGAAGTAAATTGAATCTGTGTGCCGTTCGTTGTGTCTTTTTTGGATTTAATAGCCAACAAAAGGGATACTGGTGCTACCATTCACCCACTAAGCAATTTTATGTCACTATAGATATCACGTTTTTCGAAACAGAGATGTTCTTCATCACTAATCAAACCCACTCTACCCTTATAGGGAAGTTGCATAGTACAACAAATGAAGAATATAGTGGGTTTGATGTCCCACTTGAACGAGACAGCTCAGGTAGCCCATTTGATGGATCTGGGCCCAACAACAGTTCTGGAGAGACCGAGATGGCAGATTGAGACTTCAGCAATAAATCAGGCCGAGTTTCAAGAAGAATGGGCCACGACATCAGTTCATGCAAGCCAGCATACAACCCAGTAATGGACCATAGCACACCGAGCTAAATAAGTCCACAAATGGGCCACGATACCTCTAGTCAAAGAGGGTAAATTCCAATGGCCTCTGACCTTGACTCACGTGACACACCTAAGCAACAATATGCAATGGACCTATACAGTTTTTTTTTTTTGAACAAATTGATATTATCTACACTAAGGGAAGGGGTGTGGGCTTAGCCTCACAATGGGCTAGCATAAATTGGTTCAAAAATCGCCTTTGGCGAGAGTTGAACCTAAGACCTCTCACTAATCAGTGAGGAGGAATACCACTAGACTGTAGTACTAGTGGCATGGACCTATACAGTTAATGTAGGCAGAATAAATTAATTGGTCTTCGAGCGATACCAAGACCATGCAAATGGAAAATAACCCCTCATCCTTTTCCATCGGTACACGCTCATGTGCTCGTGGATATTTAAGAGGTACATTCTCACACTTTGGGTATGGTTGAAAATTCTTATATTTTACCTCTAGGCAAAATTGTGGGAAACCACCTAATAGGTTTTTTCCTGATGGAAAAGTGAGATGTGCGATTGCATAGTACGTGTCCACTTATCAACTATAGCCCAAGTACCAAGCCTTGGTGAATGAAATGGCTAAGATTAAAATTCCAACAAAAGTGGAAGAGGCCTTGTGAGATCATCGTTGGACATAAGCTATGGAAGTAGAAATGGAAGCTTTACAGAAGAATGGAACGTGGAATGTGGTACCACTACCACGAGGGAAGAGACCCGTGGGATGTAAATGGGTATTTACCATAAAGCACAAAGCAGATGGATTGATTGATAGATCAAGGCAAGATTGGTAGCAAAAGGGTACACGTAGACATTTGGGGTTGACTACTAGGAAACATTTACTCTGGTAGAAAAAATGAATACTATTTGAGTTCTTTTGTCCTTAATTGTTAACTTAGATTGGTCATTGAAATAGTTTGATGTGAAAAATGCTTTCTTACATAGAGACTTGGAAGAAGTATACATAGATTTTTCACCAGGACATGAAGTGCCAAATGGAGCAGGAAAAGTATGTAAACTTTGAAAGGCTCTCTATGGACTCAAACAGTCACCTAGAGCGTGGTTTGGAAGATTCATTGAAACAATGAAGAAGTATGGCTATAGACAGGAAAATACAGATCACACCCTGTTTATCAAATGCATGGGAGGTAAAGTTACTTTATTGATAATCTATGCAGATCATATGGTAGTCACCGGTGACGATACAAAATAGATAAAAAGGTTGCAGGAATATCTCTCTTCAGAATTTGAGATGAAAGATCTAGAGGGAGATGTGAAAGATCTATGGGGCTTGAAAGACTTCATGGGCATTGAAGTTGCTCGTTTTTGTGACGGTATTTATTTGTCTCAGTAGAAGTATGTTCTTGATCTTCTTTCTAAAACTGGAATGTTGGCTTGTAAACCAGAGGAAACTCCCATTGTGCAGAACCATCATTTGGCAATCTACCAAGATCAAATTCCTACCAATAAAGTAAGATATCAAAGATTGGTAGGACGGTTGATTTACCTATTGCTTACACGGCGAAATATTGCTTATGCAGTCAGTGTTATTAGCCAATTTATGCATGCTCCTAATGAAGATCACATGACAGTTATGATCCGTATACTGCGTTATCTTAAAAGAGCACCAGGTAGAAGATTACTCTTCAAGAAACATGGACAAATGGAGGTAAATGGGTATACTAATGCTGATTGGGTAGGAAACATTACTGATTGTCGCTCCACATCAGGCTACTTTACATTCGTGATAGGAAATCTAGTAACTTTGAGGAGTAAGAAGCAAAGTGTAGTGGCTAGATCCACGGTAGAAGAGGAGTATAGGGGGATGGTACATGGAAGTTGTGAATTGTTATGGCTCAAGATTCTCCTTAATGAGATTAGGTTTAAACCTCAAGGGGTTATGTTGTTATACTATTACAATCGAGTAACTAGGGAAATAACCAATAATCCAGTGCAACATGACCATACAAAGCATGTGGAGGTAGATAGACACTTCATCAAAGAAAAGTTAGACGTAAAGTTGATTGATATTCCGTACTTGAGGTCTGAAGAACAATTGGCTAATGTGTTAACTCATGCAATGCCAACAAGGATGTTTCAAGACTCACATAGCAAGTTGGGCTTATGAGATATCTACGCACCAACTTGAGGGGGAGTGTTGGCGTGAGTCAACCATATAGTTTAGGAATGTGATCATGTGATTGATTCCTTGTATAATTGAGATTCTTATTTCTTATTTCTTATTTTATAGGACCTCTTGTACAACTATATATTTACCTCCTAGAGAGAAGAATAATACATACAAATAAAATCAATGTGTACATCTTATGAGGAATTGTTAAGAGAATGGACATTGCATGTGCTTATAAGTAAGTTTGGCTACTCTTGTGAGATGGTCTCTGGGCCTGATGTTTGTGGACGTCTTGGATCTCTGCGGAATAGGGCTTGTAAGCCCATAATGTACGACTAATGTACGCAGTCTGTTAAGGGCAGAACAGTTATATTGAGTTTAAAATACATGTGGCTTGCTCTAACAAATCGGGATATTTTACGTCCCAACAGAGATGTGCCTTGATAATCATATGAGGTCAGTTTAATGTAATTATTTAATTGGTCATTAGAGTTGTCAGTTGTGGATAATTACAAAAGAGTATAATAAATGTACACCGAGTTACACATAGTCCTAAATTAGTACTTAGTCTAAAAACGCCAATAAGACAGATACAGAAGATTCAACGTCTCGTCCTCATCATATCAGATCAACCTATTAAGCCACCATTACCAATACCTCCACAATTTGTAGATCGCAATGGATGCTTAAACAAAACAGATCCATCAAGGATCTGTAGAAGAAAAAAGACAAATCAATGACAAAACCCAATATATCAGAAGGTAGATCTGGAAAATTTCTGACCAAACTCGCTTGATTCAAAGCCCTAGAGACCTAGGGAGAAGACAAAACCTTGCAAGAGGCAATGAAGAATAAGCCTAGCACAAGAAGGCTAGGGAGCAAAAGCTCTCCACATAAATACGGGAGAGAGGCCCGATAGTCCTAGGACTCCTTGTGAAGATTAGGCTTGGGTGATTGGTTTTCAGAAGGGATTAAGCAAAGTTAGTCATGAAATTATCATAAACTGTTATGTAGACAAGATTAGAAAATCACTATATGAGCATCTGAAAAGCATGTGAGAGTCAAGAGTGATTTGCAAATCCTTAATTACTTGGTTTCAGTCGTTTATAAATCCTTTTTACATGTCTTTACAATTCTTACACGGTGATTTTGTAATCTCTCATACCTAGCATTTTATAGTCCATTATTTACAAGCTTGGTAATACATAGGACTCTGGAATCCTTCCCCAAACATAGTCCAAAGGACTCACACCCACCAAATAAATTAGACAACAATACTAGCAATTGACATAAGTTTTAGTGAATTATTGGAAGTGAATTCTATATATTTCTTTTTGTTGCACTCACTTTTCATTTTTTATATCTGAATTGAATTCAGAAGAATTCAGGAAACAAAGTAGCCCAAAATGATCTATGTGAAAATTATTTTCATAAACTACATATATGTGTGTGTGTACAAAACAATTAATGTTCCATACCAACTTATACAGTCAACCAGCTGATAAACTGGAAAAGATGATGATAATGATAGCATTGATATTTTTTTTTGTTATCAATAGAACTTTCATTATATTAAAAAACTAATACAACTTACAAGGGCCAAAAGGAACCCGATAAACAAACAACAGATAAGATAAAAGGCCCAAGCAGAATGAGAGTTACAACCCAAGATACAACTGGAGGCCATCACAAACTTAGACCATAAGGCTGCAATAACAAACAACAAAAGAACCCTAATCTCAAGCTGCATAAATCAGACCACTGCCGCAATTACATCGTCGGAGGAAGCTAAACTCCGAACCGAGAAGGTAGACACCAGATCCAAATCCCCTTCACGAACCCCTACAAATATATACGAACAAAGTATCATATGGGTAGAGAGTGAGGCTAAGTGGGTATGTCAAAAGCCTAGCACTTGGCCTCGATGGGAATCTGGCATGTGCATGCTGTTTGGGGGAGGGGAAGTGAGAGAGGGTAGTAGATTTGGTATCCAATTTCTGATTAGAGCCCGTTTATCCGAGTACATGGTGGATGTGGATGGAGTGTCACAGCTAAGGAGGGAGGATAGAAAATTAAAAGACAAAGCAATAAAAGTAGGCAAAAGACACCGGATAAGGAGCATGAAGCCCAAATATGAGACAAGCTTAGGGGATAGTTGAGATCCGGCTCAGGGAAAATTGAGATAAACTTAGGGAGAATCGGGGATGAAATGAAAGAAGGAGATTGGAAATAGGAGAGGAAGAAGAGGTGGATGCATGGAACGTGATGGAGCAGGGGAAGTGAGAGGGCAAGAAAAAGAAGAAAAAGGCAAAAGAGAGAAGGAAGGAAGAAGAAGTAGTGGGCTGCCGCCTATCCCGAGCAAGAGCAAGAGGCGGCGGCTGAAAGTTGAAGCTGGAGAAGAGGCTCTGGATCTGAGCTTCTAAAGAGAGAGAGAGAGAGAGAGAGAGAGAGAGATAGAGAGAGAGAACGCGGTAAGTGCGCATCCAATTCTTATCAATGACTTTATATTTGGAGGCTTAAAGATTAATATTATATACAAATAATTTTAGTATTGTTTTTTAGGACCATATATGTTTTTACTTATAAATGAATATTTTTTAATTTTTTTAATTTTTTGTGATGATGATTATTGAATGATAAATTGAAATATAAACGGAATTCAAATATTAAAAAAAAATTACAAAATAGAAACAAAAAAATTGTGTCAAAATGTGTGTCAAAATATATATATACACACACATTTAAGGATGTGTAGCACTAGGTATAAGTAGCAACGGGCCACTTGTGATGAGTGCTTAATTCTAAAATGTAGTATTTCTCTCAAACATTTGAGTATTACTTTAGTCATGGAATGCTGATCAATGTACAATTAAATAGTATCACTTAGAATCATAACTCTTGGCTTATAGTATGAAAACAAAAATACAGAACATTTGTATATTGCTTGCAAGCAATTAGCTTCAGTTAGTCAACTCCAGCATCTTGATTAAGAAAGCATATATATAGAGCTGCACAATTATCATGTACACATATCCTGATCAGGAAATTTCCCATGCTTGGCTTAGTTGAAAATAGCAGATAAGTCAAGAGTGTATTTTAAATTACTGTTAATTACCTATTTAAAATTTTATAATCAAAATTAATTACCAGTGGGTGTACTTTAAATTATGCTTGATTAATTATTTTAAATTTCATAATCATAGAAAACTAATAGCTTATTATATACTGTTGTCAACTCATAATTATGAATTTTGTGTGTTTATCCAGTGGGTATTTTTCTTAACCCCTCTTTTTGTTTGATTAGTTTTGTGTGTTTATAAAATATGATTAAAGTGGCTGTAAGAATATCGATTATTTGGGAATTTTTTGTCAGTCATTTGAATTAACTGCAGGGAATACTTTTGCCTTTGGGTTGTGTATTTCACCAATGTAAATTTTTAATTTAGGCGAGTTAGTGATGTTAATTTATATTTTGGGTAAATGATTCAGTTCCTTACTTTTGTTGTTTAAATTGGGTCATATGAATATTGATTTTGATTCGACATCGAATTATATCTTGGATAAGCAGCATGTATATATTTGTCAAGAATACTAATTACTTACATACTACTGTTCACTGATTTATTAAATTCATTCAAGCGTTTTTATTTTTTTTTATAATTAAATTCTAAATAAGTATTAATGGCCTTCATTTGGTACCAATCGATTAAGTGAGAGATGAGTTGTATGAATGTTTGATTTTACTTGAATCAGAATCTCCAACGAGGAGAAAGAGAAGGATCTGCATGGGAGCAAGGCACAACATGGAACAAACGAGCGCATGATAATTTTATGTTCAAGGGATTTGGGGAGAGGGTGACCTATTAGAGTAAATGTAGAAATATAGAGAATAATTCGAAAGATAACTTTGAGGGTACGACTTGAATCGTTTTCTTAAAGTGTTACTTGTCCGCATTCGAATGAGTTTGCTAAAGGGTTCTTGGCAAATCACTTTCAGGATACAACAAAATATGGAATATTCGATTAGCAAAACCGAAATATATTCCCTTAGAAATAACTAGAAAGAAATTGTATGACTGTGATGGAGAGAGAGGAGAGCAATGAATGTAGAAACAAATTTCTGAACTTGTGTGTGAAACATTATGCCACAATAGGTATTTATAGACATTAAAGCACTGGTTCATCGAGTCCTTTCATTTTAGTTGAAGATATACAACCATTCTTAATAGTGTTGACCCAAAATACATGTTTTCTATTTATAATTTTTAGAAAATAAATATTGACTAATTACATCTTTTAACTACTTATACAATTTGAGTAAGCATCATATCTTTTAACAAAAAATTACAGTTCAACCAAAAGGTACAAGGTTGAATTAAATCCAACCTTTTTATACATATGTTGCCGCACACATGCTGCGGATCGCAGCAGCACTAAGTCATATATATCCATATATTATATATTCATAAATATTATTTATTAATATATATAATAACTATTGAAATCTCTAACAATACCAATCATCTAAAAAAACTCAGGTTTATGTGGCTGTATATTTATTTATTTTGTGTCAATTATTAGAAAGAATGCACTCATGGACATTCTTTTAGACATAATTAACAGGAACATCAAAATGGTTAAATCTACTTTGCCCTCAGTTATATTGTTCACCTCACAATGTTCCTTACCCTTCTCTTGACATGGTAGTGCATGATAGTAATAGTAATAATTTATATATTTGATTTATCACTTGGAAATCTGGTAATTATTTGGGCAAACAATAGCGAGGTAAGACTAAATTGAGTTCAGTTATGTGTTCATTCAACATAGAGTTCATTTCTTATGTGTCAGTCGATCAGAGCAAATGTTGGGTACATTTGCTCCTGACAAAGAACCATATGTGCACACTTTCAAAGAGGAGGCCACTCCATTTGGGTTGCTTGCAAGGGGCATTTATGCACCAAAACTTAAGGTGCGTGGTAGTTAGTTGGGTGAATAATCGCGAGGTAAGACTCAAATGGGTTCGGTTATGTGTTGATTCAACATAGAGTTCATGCCATTTAGTTTTTCTTTTGCTACTTTTTTAGTTGCTCATCCACTGCATATGAAGTGTTTGAGATAGATCCTTTTCTCTATGCAAGTATTGTATTTCTTTCAATCCAAAATTTCAGTAGTCATATAATCTCGGTCATCGTAGCACTTATTTGTCATTCTCATTTCTTGGTTCAAAATACTTTGGAGAAGGGTCATCACTTTCTTCAAACTATATGCCATCGGATTTAAAATTATAGTGATATGAACAGTAACAGTTTTTGAAGGATTTTTTTCTCATAAGGATGGAAATCCTTTTAAGGTGTGTAATATGTTGTCAAATATTTGCCAAAGTCCCTGCCTTTTTTTTAACTGAGAGCTTAGTATTTCGATTTCAAGCTGGCATTATAATATATGACCGAATAGCATAAGCATTTTCACTATCATTATAATTTTCTCAAAGGAAACCAAATAGAACAATATTTTTGTCATTTTTTGCATATAAATAGGACAATGTTTATTAAATCTTTTGTATGCAAATACCACTATCGATCCAAAGCCACAAGAACTACCTAGGTGGAATGTGTCGATCTAATATTTTCGACAAAAATTGTCCACTTAACGTTTTCATTGTAATTGGGTTAACTGCTGCGATTCTTTTACGTAAAGTATTGGTTTTTTATTGGTTTGTTATTTAATTATGTTATGTGTGTGTAATTTTGTTTTTTGTTTTGGTTTTTAACTAATGTGTGATGGTGGATATGCAGGGAAACTTGGTAGTCCGGTGGACAACTTTTGTCATATTTTATCAATGTAAATGAAACAATATTTCCTTCTTTTTTTTTTTTTTGAGTAATGAGTTTTTTCAGTGGTGATATTTTTGAACAATTTATGATGCCGTTTGTAAAATTTAGTCAAAAACTTTTTTAACAACTATGATATAGCTTGATTTCAATTCATAATAATTTCTTTTGTTAAATTTAAGCTTGAATCTGTTAGTCCAAATACATATATAATAATGTTGTAGAGTTTTTATAATGTTGTTGAGCATTTTCAGTGTGTTTTTTTTGTGCGTAGAGAATGAAAAGTGCACTGTTCACAGAAGCAAAATAGGGGACATCTTCTACTTCATATGGGAAGAAGAGGTTAGTTTGATTATGATTGCTTTTCTGATTTGGTTAAATTCGAAGTTAGTTGGCTTGCATCTAATTTAGTTGTTTGCGTTATTTGCATATGTAGTTGTTTTGTAACTTAGTTGATTTGGGTTAGTACAATTTTTTTCGTCTTGGAGCCACTGGCTTACAGGTTTTCGAGTGTTAAATTGTTTAATCCCTGGTATAATATATTCTACAATAACATGTTAACAGCTGTTTTAAACCAAGATGATCTTATCTCAATTTCGAAGCAAATTAAAAAACTAATGATCAACTCACATGTTAAAAAAATGATAAACTTAAAGAACTTAAATTAACAACCACTGCCTGTTCAGTATAACACAGAAAGAAAATGTTAAAAAACAAAACAACTTAATTTTGGTGCTATTGTTGTGATGGATACTTATTTTCACTAGCTTATTAAGTTTTGGATAACCTAAGAACTTAAGGTCTTCAGTGTTAATATTTAAACAATAATGTGTTTTTTAGGTGCTGTGGTTATAGAAGGGTACTACAGGAAAAGTTATGTTTATTTTTCTAGAAAAGAGTAAGAAAGGTGAGTTGATCATAGGATTTAAGTTTTAACAATTCAACTTTTTAAAATTGGTTAAATGCTGGCATATGATGGTACATTGAAGATGCTATTTCAGTTTTAAGTTTTAACTCTTTACTTTTTTTTTTAATTCAGTTTTTGGCAAGCTATCATACATAATAACATAACTTTAGCATTTACCAAAACAATTAAACATGTAACATAACTTAGCATTTACAGTTTTCATTTACAGTTGGTGGCCACTGATCAACTCACTCTCAACTTTATATCAACATTGGAGCATGCCTTAAAAGTGTAAGATCTTTTTTATTCTATTTTGTAAAATAAATTAAGTTTTGAAGTTTATGTATTCTGAAACTTAGGTATATATATAATACATGCAAATACAAAATTATAATTTTTTTATATCTAGGCTGTATCGATGAAACATTTTTTATGTAAAATTTTTCTAACATTTTAAGTGTAAATAGTATTGATGCCTAAAATCCTGTCATCATTTTTTTTTCCATCAAAATTTTGCAGTCGGTTGAATTGTTTTCAAATATATATAATTTCTTTGTGCAACGTATCTTTTAGTATCTTGGTCAAGCATTTGAAATCATTACTAGTTATTTAGTAAAAGTTAATTTATAGGAACTGCTTGAGCTTCTTGGGATACCTGTTTTATTTTTTTTAAATGGAAAGATTGAAAAACTGTATAAGTTAAATGGCAACAGTCAGCCAGATATTTCATGGAATTCTACAGTGAGTATTAATATCCCTATAACTTTAACTATCCTCAACTTCAACAATATTTTCTGCCTTTTCTTATTTAATTGTTTTTGCATTTGAACGAACATCTGTTCTATATGTAAGTATTACTATATATCAGATATCAAAACAGGTCTTACTGTGAAGAACAACCACTTGAAGTTGGTCTTCATTCTGCTCAAACTTTTAATGAAGATAGCATGTCAAATAGGTATGATATCCACTTCTCTCTCCTTCTTCCCAAACGTTGTAACAAACACATTGGGACATACTGTTTCTGCTTTGAAGGTTATTGATTCATAGACACTATGAGCATCACTTTCTATTCTGTTGGCTTTTTATTGTTCTTCATCATGAAAAATAGAAACTTTGGATATAAAAAGGTGGCTGACGAACACCAAAACATTATAAGTATTATTGATACTCTTAGAAAAATTATTTCCTCTCTTACACTCCCATTAATTTTTGTTTCAATTTCTTATTTTCTGCGTCAAATATTGTAAATCTGAATTAGCCTAATAATGTTAACATACATCTGAAACTTCTTAATTGTGTGCAGAAGGAAGACATCTCATTGCAACCAACTCAATCCAACAAAACTTTTGCCACTCTTAAAAACATTATCCAAACTCTCAGCTCAAGTAACTACTCTTTCCATATGCTTTTCATTTCTTGATACCTAATGTAAATTTTTAACAATCAGATCACATAACTTAACATTTACATTTATATGATTTTTAATTATTTATTAATTAAAATTTATATACTCCTGCTATGTCAGAAACATAATTATCCATCCAATTTATAGTCCCGTAGCAATGTGCGGGCATCACAATCTAGTTGTTCTCCTAGAATTTGTCTTTGATTAGTATTTTGCATGGACTATGTTCGAGAGAGCTCCCAAACTTGACCTTGGCAGACATTCACTATTTAGTAATACAATATATAGTCCATACAAATTTTCATGCTGATTATATTCCACAGTATGATCCAATACTTTTTGGTAATTTGGGTCTTGATAATAAGTAACTCCACCTTATACCTATATAGACAAAAGTAATATAGGGGGCAGATTCGTGTCACCAAATTTTACATAATTTTTTATACTTGTTTTTGTGGGGCTCATTTCGTAATGTATTTTAACAATATGAACTATCTATTTTTTAGGTTTTCCTTCAAATATCATGTCTACAAAAAATCACCTAAATATGAAATCATATGACTGTTGAATGCCTTAACAGTTTTGTATTTGTCTAATTTTTTGCAAGAATGATATATGAATGATTTTCTGAAAAATAGACGGTTCAGATCATTAAAAGTACATTACATAGTGGACCTCACAAAACGTGTGTCAAAAATTGTGTAAAAAAAAATAGTGCCACAATTCGCCATATATATATATATATATGTCTTTCTTTTTATTCATTTACCACAATTGGTTCCATTGTTTGTTAAACCCCAGTTATCCACGTCATTTGGTATCAGAGCCAAGTAATTGGTAATTGAGTAAGTCATTTATACTCATTTCATCCTACCCAGTTTTTGGTCTTTGCAGTAATTTAATAATAAGTTCCGAGGATGTGGCGTGAGCAAACCAGGAGGAGCAGAGAGAGAGTGAAAACCCAGTAAGTCTAGAACCCAATAAGTTAGATAATTTATTTTGTTATATGTAAACCCTAGAAACCAGGAAGAATGAGCCGCCTATTTATGACAAACTCATCTGCTAATACTAGTTCTAGATCTAATTTAAATAGGATCCCAGAGATCGTAAATGAAGAACAAAAGTTAGAATTTCAATCAGACAAACGTATCGACTTTGGAGATTGGAATATCCCCAAAGTATCCAGTAAAGAAATTTATAAGAAAAAATGGTCACTCTCTTCATTTAAAAGTGAACACCAAGTAAGAACAGCCAAGCAAGCTTATGCTCTCAATAAAGAACATGAAACTTGTCAACTTTTCACACCAGAACAAAATAAAATTCATGGAAAAGACGGTCATGATTACATTCACATCGGTCTTGTACAGATCGCAGTAAATCCATTAACAAGAAGATGTCTCAACACCTCTATCTTGTTATGTCTCCAAGTTACAAGATTCACTGACTTTAGTGATAGAATTCTTGGAATGATAGAGTCAAGCCTATACAACAGACCAATCCATTTCGATTGTTTCCCAGACCTCACAGTAAGTCTACCAGACCCACATATATTAAAAGCACTCATATTAAACATAAAAACCTCTAGTTATCAAGTCTTGGAGTGTCCAACCATTAGCTCTAATTTTCAAAGTCTATTATAAGTGCACGGGTACCAACATGAACATCCAAGCCATAGCCAAAATTCCCAGAAAACACACTTTGTTAATCCAAAGTAATCAAGAAAATGCCAATATCAAAATGCGTAAAACCATCAAATGGTCAGACATTAGTTTACCATCAAATTGGTTCCTTATTAATGAAAGTAAACCAGTTGACATTCAAAACAACTTAGTCAATCTAGACAATATAGAACAATACTTTGATGGCACCGTTAAAATCAATTTCAACACTCCTGCTAGAAAGTTGAGTGTCCAACTTCAAGAATTAAGTCAATCAGCTAGGTCCAAAGAACTAGTTAGAAATTCTTTTTCAGGATCTACTTCAACAGATATATTAAATCGTGATCATGAATTAACTAATTATTTAATAAGTATGAGACTCAAATAAGTAAGGAAAAACTCCCAGGTTGCTCACCCTTGCTACGAAAACCAAACCAAGCCAAAACTACCCAAATTCAAGAAGAACCAACGTCAGCAACAACAAATGATTTTGAAGTAAACCAACAATGATTAGTTTTAAGCAAGCCATTTAAAATACATTGATAATCATTAAAAGTTGACATTAAAGCAGAAGAAAATATACCAAGGAGAGAAAGATTTAGACAAAGTTACACCCAAGGTAAAAAATTAGATATTTATGAAAAATAGGAAAACTTTATGAATAATCATAAGATTGATATATTCTTCTTCAATTTTGTTGAAGAATATTATGAATCAGAAAAGGAAATTGAAGTAATCACAAAAGAAAATTGGGTCAAACAAGACAAAACAGTAATTTCCTCGAGTCACCCTCCACAAGAAACAATACTAATCTCCATCTCAAATACACAAGTAATAGCTACACCCTACAAAATTCCTAAAGAAGATGCAAGAATTAAACCAATCATAGAACAAAACAATTTCACAAACCAAAGCCTACATGTCATAGGAAAACAATTAGATAAAATTGAAAGTAAAATAGGCTACCACAACAAAAAATCATACTGAAAGAAAAACTCCTAGTAAACTTCTCAAGTGCCTCATCCAGTAAAACAGCTCTAAAGACAAACTCTACTAGTGAAAAAAAAAATAGATCAAATGTTAAAGGAATTAAAAAGAGAACAAAACACAATTAATGTAGTAAGACACCAAGAATCACAATCAGAAACCACCTCTGAGAGCTCAAAATCAAAAGACAATAACGCAATCGAAAAATTGGAAGAAGCTTTCCAAAATTTTGAACTAAAAAGAATAACAAACAAAGGCAAATAAATCAAACCAGTCTTACCAAGAATCAGTATTTAAGGCCAACACCTCCGGATATTCAATTTGAAGAAAGAAATTTTCAAAGTCAATTTTCAGTGTCAGCAGATAAACTCTATGAATGAAATATAGATGGTTTATCCGAACAAGAAATTTTAAACAAATTACAACATGCATCTATGGTTGCTAACAGTTATGTTACGAATCATAATCTCAGTTAACCATAAATGGTTGATCTCTTAGTCACTGGATTTACAGGAATGTTACATTTCCTGGTGGGAAAAACATATCACTGAGTAATCTAAGATGCCCCCACCTTAAGCGATTTTAAGAGGTACAAAGATGTTTTTCATGTCTAGAGTAATGCTTAGAGAAGACAGTAAAGAATCATTTTGGAAAGAAAATTTCATAAATGAGTTACCAAACTTATTTGCACTCAAAATCAGACAAGTTTTAGTCAACGAAGAAGGTAACATACCATATAATACCCTTACTTATAGAAATATTATTAATATTATCCATAAGGAAGGATTAAAAATGTGTATTGATATAAAAATAACAAAACAATTCAACAAAGATAAATCAGTAGCCAAATATGAGTTAGGAACATTTTGTGAACAATATGGTTTACCCCCTATTACCCTTTCCAGTAACAAGAAAAGAATAGAAAGATATCCCAGTAAATACCCAATTAAAACGTATGACAAGTATGACAAGTACAACAAAAGAAAAAATTTTAACACCAATAAATTCTATGGTAAAAGCAAACCTAACAAAAATTGGAAGAAAAAAATCATTTAATAAAAATTATTCCAAAGATCAAAACAAGGGTAATTGCTATAAATGTAATAAGTTAGGCCACTATGCCAACAAATGCAAAGTCAAAAAGACTGAAGAAGAGAAAACCGAATTAATCCAAGTGCTAGAATTGAAAGACACATATCAGAGTGAAAATGAACAAGAGTTCAATTCTAACTCCTTAGAGTCAAACCACTCAAGTAGCTCTGACTCCCCAGACATAAACATGGGATGCAGAGATAATTGTTGTAAAACAATTTCAGTCTTAAACAAACAAGAAGAACAAGAAGGTTTGTTAATTGAGTTAATTAGTAAAATCGATGATCCAAAATTAAAATCTCATTCCTTGAAAAATTAAAGAAATTAGTAAGTCAAGAAGAAGCCAGCACAAGTCAACAGCCAACTCCTCAAAGTGGAATATGTCTCAGTACAACCTTAGAAAGGTTTAATAAGTCAAAGAAGGAAATTACAGTTAAAGATTTACAATATGAAGTAAAAAAAATTAAGGAAGAAATACAAATCTTTAAAATAGACAATCAAGAAATTAAATCACATCTCAGCTTCATGCAAACACAAAAATTAATTGAACAAGAATTTAAACAAAACAATGAATCAACTTCTTCCTCTTCCGATGAAGAACCAAGAGAAAACAACCATGAAGAAAATGATAAAGGTTCAACCAAAAGTTTAATCTTAAGTTTACTTAACAAAATTAGAATCAGAAAATGATATTCAAAAGTCAAAATAATCATTGAAGATTTCTAGTTAGAAACAATTGCCCTAATCGATTCAGGAACAGATTTGAGTTGTATTCAGGAATGAATAATTTCAACCAAATACTTTCACAAATCAATTGAAATCCTTAGTGCAGCCAATCATTCCCTAATGCAATTAAATTATGAAATACCAAAAGCACACATTTGTCAAGACAATGTTTGTTTTAAAACGTCTCTTGTTTTGATAAAAAAACATATCAGACCATATCATTTTGGGACTTCCTTTTATAGACCTACTGTATCATTTTACAGTACACTATGATGGAATTTCTACCATTGCTATGGGTCAACAAAACTCAAAAATATAAACTAGTTAAAGAAAAACAATATTTCAAAAACAATCAACGTAATTGAAAGAAAAACACAACACATCGGTTATTTAAAAGAAGAAATAAATTACAAAAGAATTGAAGAATAATTAAATAATAGACCCGTACAACAAAGAATTAATTCTTTTCAACAAAAACTTGTTGGAGAAATATGTTCAGACATTCCTAATGCCTTTTGGCATAGGAAACAACATATAGTCAAACTTCCTTACATCAAAGACTTTGATGAAAGGAAAGTACCCACAAACGCTAGACCAATCCAAATGAGTCAATAAACTATGGAATTTTGTAAAAATGAAATTACCAAATTACTCAGTAAAGGAATACTCAGGAAAAGTAAGTCACCTAGGTCATGCCCTACTTTTTATGTCCAGAAAAATGCTGAATTAGAATGAGGTACTCCAAGATTACTCATTAATTATAAACCATTCAATGAAGTCTTAGAATGGATAAGGTATCCAGTCCCCAATAAAAGAGATTTAACAAAAAGATTAAGTCAAGTAGTAATCTTTTCAAAATTTGACATGAAATCGGGCTTCTAGTAAATTCAAATTCATGAAGATGAAAATTACAAAACAACATTTGTCACTCCCTTCGGCCATTATGAATGGAATGTAATGTAATGCCATTCAGCCTGAAAAATGCACCCAGTGAATTCCAAAACATAATGAATGAAATATTCAACCAATACAACCACTTTTTTATTGTCTATATAGATGATGTTCTCATTTATTCAAAGTCAATTGATGAACATTGGAAACATTTAAACATGTTCACCAAAATAATTAAGTCAAACAGATTAATTGTTTCATCCACAAAAATAAAATTGTTCCCTACCAACATAAGGATTTTAGGATACAACATCCATCAGTCAACAATCCAACTCATAGACAGAGTCATCCAGTTTGCAGATAAATTCCTAAACGAAATCACTGACAAAACCTAACTTCAGAGATTTCTAGGATCGTTAAATTATGTTGCAGAATTCTACCCAAAATTGAGAAAACACTGCAAACCATTATTTGATAGGCTCAAGACTAATCCCCCATCTTAGTCTCCTATTGATACTTCCATAGTCAAACAAATCAAATCTCATGTCAAAACATTACCCTGTCTTGGTATTCCTATAGCTAACTCATTCAAACTTGTTGAAATTGATGCCTCTGATATTGGATTCGGGGGTATTCTTAAACAGTCAACTTATCTCAATTATCCTGAACAAATTGTTCGGTTCTATTTAAGAGTCTGGAATCCAGCTCAATGTAATTGTAGTACTATTAAAAAAGAAATATTATCTATAGTACTATACATATAAAAATTTCAAGATGATTTGTCAAACCAAAATTTTTTAGTAAGAGTCGATTGCAAAAGTGCAAAACATGTTTTACAAAAAGATGTTCAAAACATTGCATCAAAACAAATTTTTGCACGATGACAGTTAATATTAAGTATTTTTTATTTCGAAATCGAATACGTAAAAGACAGTCAAAATTGTATTCCTGATTTCCTAAAAAGAGAGTTTTTGTAGGGAAAAAATGTCAACAGAAATCCTGAGGCTTCCTGCCTCTCTCAGCCCAATAAAAAAAGAATCAGTTAAACAAGAGTCGGACATTGTATCTTACTCAGCCAGCAGTTCAGTGAACCGTTTCACTCCCTTAGGTTCTACCGTAGGGAATTTTTGACCAAATTATCAGTTAGCCTTAGTCAAACCTTATGATCCCATCAAAATCTCAATAAAACTATCTCAACCAATGATCAATGACAGTTAAACCTCCCCTTTCATTCGAAAATCATCTAGTGAATATTTGTTCAGTTACCCTCCAGATCTTATTCCAAACCCAACACTAGCAAAGTTAGCCAAGTTCTGGGTTTCTTCTAAATTTCTATTACCAGACGGAAGAGTCATACAAAACCCTTGGATTTTACAAAAGCATTATCTTTAAAACCGAGTCAATGACCATTAAACCCATCACCAGTCACACAGATGAAAAAAACACCTTTATCATAATTTACACATTGGAAAAATCATGTCAGAAAAGGAATGGGGAATCCCCATTTACAAACACAAGTCCATTCACACCCAACCACCCAATATCCAATACAATTATTATGATTACATCAATGCATGGACCAACATTTTCCTCTATCAGAAAGAAGATTTCAGTCACTCATGGTTTATCAATTTTGACAAGAAATTTCAACCAATATTCCCAGCTTAGTTCTCCAAGTGGTGGTCAGTTCATGGCCCAACAGCTAGTCTCATCCCAAAATTGCTCATGCATAGAATCAACCATTTTCAATCAAGGTTCGACATGAGTCAGTTTAACAAGAAAATACCTACTCTTTTAATTTTCATGGCCAAATATAAAGTTCCATGAATTTTCAAATGAGGGTATGAAGTAGATAATGAAGAAGTCCATAAACTCAGATCAATTAAATGATGGAATAAATTTAACCAGCAAAGAATCAATGAACGAGTTCTTAATGAATTTCCCATTGAACACAACCAGTAATCGAAACACAGTTATTATCAGACATCTCTCCATCCTCCTCACTCAAAGGAAAGTCAAAGTCTTTCAAGTCATCAAAATCAAAGCACAAAACTGCAGAAATTGAAGACCTTGGACATAAACTTCTCGCTCAAGTGGCACAGTTACAGTCACAAGTAGCCTAGTTACAATTACAATTAAAATTTGAAGACGAAGAACATGAAACTTCCTCTGAATCTTTAGATGCATCTTAACCAGTAAAGTTAATCACTCAAAGCACCAGGTGGGCCGACTACCAAGATTCTCAAGACCCATTTGCATAAAGCCATGTGAATCATCAAGTCAAGCCATGTGAGCATAGTAAGTCATTATGTCAGTCACCATGTGAAAATTTAGTCATTATTTGAAGTCACCATGTGAAGCATTTAGCCATTATTCGCATGGAAAAGTAAGGATCCAATCAGTCAGCAAGAATCATTCAGCATGTTCTACAGTAAAAGCAATATTCACTATTAATCAACAGTAAAAGCAAGTCATCTTCCATCTCGTGCTTCAACAGTAAAGAACTCAATCATTCAAGTCTCATTTTCCAAGTCTATAAAAGGAAGACTCTAAAGACAAAGAAAGCAAGTTAATTTCCACATCATTTCCTCAATTCAATTTTTCTTTGAGTTCACACTATATTCAAAGAAATCAAATATTGTAAACACTTTCATTCTAGAAAAAAGAAGAAGGATGCCTACGAGCACCATCCAGTTCTTTCAATAAATTTTGTCAGTAAATTGTAAGTCATCAAGTAAGTTTTGCAATAAAACTTATTTTCAAGTTATATCTCCATCATTATTTTAAATTCATTATTTCCATTATGAATATTTTCATAATAACTTATTTCAATTGGCACAGAATCCTCGATCACGATTTAATAAATTGACTGGGAATGAGGATTTTATGCCAATTGAAATAAGTTGTTATGAAAATATTCATAATGGAAATAATGAATTGATTGAGAGTGAGGATAAATTTAACCAAATGGTGGGATAAATTCAACCAGCAAAGAATCATTAAACAAGTTCTTAGTGAATTTTCTATTGAACCACAACCAGTTACCGAAACACAGTCATTATCAGACATCTCTCCATCCTCCTCAATCAAAGGAAAGTCAAAGTCTTCCAAGTCATCAAAATCAAAGCACAAAACTGTAGAAATTGAAGACTTTGGACAGAAACTTCTCGCTCAAACGACACAGTTACAATCATAAGCAGCCTAGTTACAATTAAAGTTAAAATATGAAGACGAATAAGAGGAAACTTCCTCCGAATCTCCAGATGCGTCTTTGCAGCAACTAGTAAAGCCAATCAATCAAAGCACCAGGTGGGCCGACTGCCAAGATTCTCAAGACCCATTTGCATAAAGCCATGTGAATCATCAAGTCAAGCCATGTGAACACACAGTAAGTCACTATGTTAGTCACCATGTGAAAATTCAGTCATCATTTGAAGTCATCATGTGAAGCATTCAGTCATTATTTGCATGGAAAAACAAGGTCCAATCAGTCAGCAAGAATCACTCAGCACATTCTATAGTAAAAGCAGCAATTTTCCTACAAGTTTACTATTCATCAACAGTAAAAGCAAGTCATCTTCCATTATGTGCTTCAACAATAAAGAACTCAATCATTCAAGTCTCATTTTCCAAGTCTATAAAAGGAAGACTTTGAATACAAAGAAAGCAAGTTGATTTCCACATCTTTTCCTCAGTTCAAATTTTCTTTGAGTTCACACCATATTCAAAGAAATCAAATATTGTAAACACTTTCATTCTAAAAAAAAAAAAAAGGATGCCTACGAGCACCACTATCCAATTTTTCAATAAATTTTGTCAGTCAATTGTAAGTCATCAAGTAAGTTTTTATAAAACTAATTATGAAATTATATCTCCATCATTATTTTAAATTCATTATTTCCATTATGAATATTTCCCTAACAACTTATTTCAATTGGCATGGAATCCTCACTCTCAGTCAATTCATTGAATATCTTAAATTCAAAGTAAATACAGATGAAGACTTCGTGTCTTTCGTTTTATTCATTTACCACAATTGGTTCCATTGTTTATGTTATAGTTTTTATTTTATAATGAATATCTACCCTTTTAATTACATTTATTTTCAGTAGTATTTAAGAAATGGTGTGCTATCCATACACTTCTTTATACTTCTCACACACTTTTGTTAATTTATGTTTTTTTATATTCCTCAATTCATCCTGATCCGATGACCGAAAACTAAAATAATGTGTGAGAAGTAAAAAAAAGAGTAAGAAACCATTAGCGGACGGGCATGTAATTCCACATTTACAAGTTTTTACTACCAAAAGGAGACAGAGCTTCTTAATTTTTAATTTTTTAAGTTTCTGATTGACTTGGGGTTGGGGTACGTCCGGAATATAGTGCTTGATCTCAGCTGAATAGACAATTGATCGTATTCATATGCCAACCAACCAACCAAGCTTTGCCTTTGATTGAGTGTTAGTGAAGAAGTCAAAGTCGTGTAAGATTAATTTCGAACTACATTTATTTAGCCTTCTGTCACTCTGTGCTATTCATTTGCTCTAGCTAAAGGTAGACATGCACTTAATTTCGTGCACGACTTTTTTAAAGTTTTTTCTTTTTTTTAATAGTACGAGATAATTTTATTGATACGGAAAAGGAAGTTATACTTAGTCAATGGAGATATAAACCTTATTCCTCATAAAACAACAAAATTAAAATATAAGAAAAGAGGAGGGACATAAACTTTACCCTTCTTGAAAAAAGAAAATACAGGAAAAGAGGGGGATGTAAATCTTACCCTTCTTAGAAAAGAAAATACAAGTAATAGAGGAGGACATAGAGTCAATTCCATCTAAAATAAAGCCTAAAAAGTTACATGCAAGATAAGTTGTAAAACAAAAAGGAAAACCCAAAATGATTAGGAAAAAAACAAAATCACACATCAAAGAAAATGAGATAAACCTGTAAGCCGGCATGCCTAAGAAGTCTGAATGCATAAAATGAAGAATCTCTATAGGAGGAGTTGCATGCCAAACAAAAGAAGATGAGAGAAGTCCTAATTAAATTGACTAATTTTAAGAGTTGGATTGTCTAATGAATATGACTTTTCTCTTTAATCTATTGCGTCTTCAGTTTATACGTTCCGGTCTTCCTAGGGTGGCTTAGATTATTAATAATAACATCGATTGTAATATAAAAAAAAAAATTCTCAAAACGGAAAAAGGGTTATATTTTTCGTTTTCAAATGGTGCTGGACACAATTTATTTCTTAACAACTTGACATGAACACCACCGTTAAGCTAATAGATAAATACGAGACACAAACATGGATTTCTTTTCTAATAAGTTCATCACTTAGACATTCTACATAATTAACATTTAAATAGGCGGCCAAATTATATCCTAAAGATATTGATTGTATTAAATGCAGGTAAGTATTGTAGTCAAATTCATATTTTTATCACAGATAGTCCCTGAAATTGACTAACGCATCAAAATAATACCTGAAATTAAATATTATTTACAAAATTATAGAAGACGATATTGATTTGCAATACCCATATTCAGGGATGATATTATTGAATTGTCAACTTCAAATATCATATTGATGTGGTGGGTCAATTTCAAAAATCACTTATGATAAAAACTCAATATAATATAATAACTTAAGTTTAACAAGTCATTGCCTGCGAAACCAATCTTTTTAACATGTTACTAAGGAGTCTATCCTTTGTCAAGCGATAAGATAATTATATTAAATTTAACTAAATTACAGTGAGCAAAATTCAAACTTGGTGCAGAATAAAACACACTGATGTAACTAGCTTGGCTAAACTCAAATATTCTAATTTAAACTAATTCTTTTAAAAGTAATTTATGTAAATGTATCTTTAATTATATAAATAATTGCCACTAGTACTACGGTCTAGTGGTATTCCTCCTTACTGATTAGTGAGAGGTCTTATGTTCAACTCTCGCCAAAGGCGACTTTTGAACCAATTTATGCTAGCCCATTGTGAGGCTAAGCCCACCCCCCTTCCCTTAGTGTAGATAATATCGATTTGTTCAAAAAAAAAAAATTATATAAATAATTAAATAAAAATAAATAGAGTAAATGGTTGGGTAATAAAAAAGTTTCCCTTCTTGTTTGGTCTTTGGTTTTAAGGGCAAGTAAGGTAACACAAGTCGTTCTCCTCACAAGCGAATAAAAAGCTGTAATTCAGGGTACTCATTCTCGTCACAAATTTTCATACATACAATCCAACAAATTCCAAAATCTCTCAACATATTCCATCCTGCTAGCTGCACAAACTGATCATTTTGTCTCTGGTTTTCTCTTCAAATGTAAAAGACGGTGCATAGAAAAATGATGAATATGTTCTTCCCTCGACTTCTTCCTCATTTTCTTTTCTTTGTAGCTTCCTTTGTAACTTTTGCCTTTGGAGCTGCTCGATTGCCAAATGATGAAGGTACGAGTAATTCACCTCAATATCTCTATGTCAAATATCTTCCTTAGTTTCCTTTGTTTCATTCTATAAATGATGGTTTTAAGTTCGTTTGATAATCTTTTAGTTTTCAATTTTTTTGAGTTTTCAAAATTTGGTTTGGGTTGACTTTGGTTTTCAATTTACATTTTTCCGAGAAGTGAAAACAGTTACCAATGAACTAAAAATTAAAAACTGAAAATTAAAATGATTATCAAATGGACCTTAGGTAAACAGATATTTGTGTGAACTTAGTAGAAAATTTCAATCATATGATGCTGAGGTGCACTCTGTAGTTCTTGTCTATGCATCAATTTTTTTTTTACTATTTTGTTGAGCACGATGTTAATTTGTTGCATTTTATTCTGCGTATATGCAGTGCAAACTTTGAATGACATAGCAAAGACACTGGGGAAGACGGACTGGGATTTCAGTGGAGACGCAGATCCATGCAGCCGCCAACTTCCATGGACTGATCCAAGCCCACCCAAAGGACGTGAGTATGCCATCAGCTGTAATTGCTCATATGAACACTCCACTGTCTGCCATATTACCAGCATGTAAACCTCTCTCTCTATCTCTCGCTCTCAAAAACAAACATGCCCGAATTAGAACTCGATGAGATTTTTCAATGTGTTCGGAATATAAGATGATATACCACCTGTCAGTATATAAATGATGAGTCATTTGTGTTAAAAAATTAACACAATTTGAAAAATAAAACTTTCTTCTACTTATATAACGACATGTGATATACTTCCCGCTCATAGTGAAAAGTTTCGCTACATCTCACAAGCTAATACCAAATAATCTTATAGGGATTTTGTGATTTAAATTGATGTGCATTTATTGGTGCCGCCCCCAACAAAAGTTTTTCCGGAATATTATTAGATCGCTGGGGATATTTTCTTTCGATTAGAATTAAGTAATTAAATGCTACTTGTTTTTCAATTAACAGGAAGGCAAATTCGGATTTGGTACATGTTTTAAATCAAATAAGAGAAGTACCATTAGACTATCAACTCGTTAGTAGAATGCTACTGGTGTTAACTTTTTTTGTCGGAACATTTTGATATAGACGCCTCATTTTTCAATTTCATTGATTAAACGTTTGTTCTTTTTAAAATTTGATTAAACATTTTTATACAATTTTATTAGAAGCACATTTAATTATATAGTATATTTTGTTTTCTGGTACATTTATAATCGAAACGTACCAAATGTCGGTATGTTTGTTTTTAAATGTACCATAACTTTTACAAAGATTTTTATATAACTATACGTAATATTTTAATTAAAAATAATGAAGTTTTTAATGAAAGTATTAATGATTTTTTTAATGAAAGAAGAGACTAATTAAAAAAAAAAGTTATTTTTTTAGTGATAATGATGAATTACTTAAACTAATATTTTTGATAAAGTCACGAATTTAAAATTTTTAAATTGTAAGAAATTAGTTGTTAGATAGATTAAGTGGACATATATATATATATAGTAAATAAATGAAATAAATGTTGAGTTGACAATTAATCAAAGCATATTAATCAAATTTTGTAAAAAAACAGATGCGTAGTCTAAACTAGTTGAAAAAAATTTGAGGAAATTCTAAATTCTTTGTTTTCAATTTATTTGACACATAACATGCGCATGAGATTATTGCGTTAATAAAGACCAATTTAAGTACTTAATGTGATAAAGAGACATAAGTTGGAAAACAAACGTTGGGTTATATAGAATTGTCATGGATTAACTTATTTCTTAAGCCATAGACAACGAGGAGAGATGTTGATTTAGATGGTTGGAATTCGGTTTTGTGGACCCCACGTCTACTTGCTATACGTATCAATTAATTTTTCATTACATGTCCCATAACTAACCCATGCCCATGAAACCTCCAAAATAAAGTAGGAATTATATAAGGCCTAGTGTGGCCTCATCGAGTATTGGCAACTTGGCACGTAGTATTCACATTCAACCTTACGTTGGATTTGAGGGATGTTAGTTTAATAGAACAGTCGAGCACGTTAGTGTCTTTGTGATTTTCTCACTCCCTGACCGAGAGATTTTTTAATGTGCTGAGAATACGATCCGGTACATCAAATATTATAATATAAGCGATTGGATACTTTAAAAAAAAATTTACAACCACTTGTATTATAACACTTAGTGAACCAGATTTATTCTTTGCACACAAAATTTGTCCTAGCTTTGGGGCATAAAAAAATTTAAAGCTCTTTTTGTATATGTAAAACAAGTAAATGTTGCTATTGTTTAGAGCTATGAAAAGTGATTATTGCTCACCTTTTTCTCTTCATGCACACTATTTATTTCTGGCCTTTGACGAATCAAGGGCCATGAATAAAACAAAATTATGCAATAATCATTTTCATAAAGCTATAAGCATTCTTGACATGCAAGTTGAATTGAAAATTTTGAGTTTGACCAACTCTGTTTTGTCGGTTTACGAACAAAAATACGAAGAAAATTAGAATGTATCTTAAAATTAGGCCACCTTTGCTATTCTTAAATAGTTACTAACTAGCAAAAATGTCCACGCTCCGCCGCGGGAACTTCTAGAATGAACTTGTACCATCTGATTGCTTTCGCTATTCCTAGTTCTTTTTGGCATCATGTGCAAAATCAAATTGATAGCTAGGAAGAAAAAATGAAAACACCTGCATAAATTAAATTTTCCATGACCCCTGTATTGTAATTAAATAAAGCAAATACACAATAATCATCTCACAATTACAGAAGTAAGGACTTTCAAATGCCACAATTATTTTACAACTACTATGCATAATTCTTAAAAAATAGTATAAAATTAACCTCTTTTGAAAAACGAAGGAAGAAAGATGAAAGCTTAAGCCAAAAAATATAACTATGTTGAACTCAATTATTTGACATTAATTACACAAATCCAGTTCCATATATATAGCCAGACAAAAGCTTTATCCTAGAGAGAAACCATGCCCAAATGATTATATAATCTCCAGACTGAGTGTGAATTCAGAGCATGAAGGGGAAATGAGTTCCTTGGTTCCCACATTGTAGAGACTAAATCTCAAAACTTTGCCAAGCATTACAGGAAACCATGGAAAGAATAAAAATGACCACAAGGATGGCTAAACAATTACCCTTGCTGAGTGATGATTCACATACTTCCTCATACTTGTTTATGGGTTCCTATCCAACAAAATTTCGCCTTCGTACCCAAAAACTGTATCAGCTCACGAACCCAGAAAGGTTTATCAAATTCAAAGCAAAACCCACATATATTCTGAATAATCTATAAGAGAGGAGCAAGGAGGTTCGGTTACGGAACCCAAAACGCCATTTTAATGAGCAAATGAATATCTAAATTGGGGTTAACAATTTTCAGCAATAAAAAACATGTCTTTCGATCGAAGTTGCATAAATTACAGAACTTTGGGATTAAGAAGGAATAAAAAGCCCAAATTCCAATCAAGAAAAATTAAAAAAAAAATTGTAGGTAAATTTAAGCTCTATCTGTAGATTGGTAGCAGCAAAAGCATACTGGATCCAACGGGAGGCACGTGAGAGAGCTGGATGCCCAGCCCTTGACACGTTATCGAGTGAGTTTAGGGATCTGGGTTTTGTGTTTGCCGTTGAACTTTGGAATGATCTGGAGAAATTTGGGTTTTAGGGTTCTAAGGATTTGAGTGAACCGAATTTGATTTGGATGAGCAACTTTGGGTTTCGATTCGCGGTGGAGCAAGGATGAGGAGGTGGAGGAGGAAGGAATGAAAGGGTGAGCAAATTTGGATTAGGCAGTCTTCGGTTTCGATTCGAAGTAGCGCAAGAATGAAAGCGGTGCGCACCGCAGAGAAACCTCATTAGCACGCCACGCGTGCAAAAGGGTCTTTCGTCTTTTTACTGTACCGACTTGAAATACAGAAAGGAGAGACCAATTGAAGAGGGGTATTTACGTCTTTACACTGTCGCTTATGAACAATATTATTTCAATGCGCTTTAGCATATATAAGTAACTAACAAGGAATATCCCGCGCGATACTGCATGATTGAAAATCATACAAATTTTTTGCATCTAGTACTATTTATATACAAAGGATAATACTTGATGTGTATTACATATTATTAACATACAAAAGATTTGATAGTCTTATTAAAAATCACACAAAATCTACAATCTGACTGAGATACATATTATTTACATACAAAATCTACAATCTGACTAAGATACATACGGTTAATATGTGCGTACCCCTCTCCACTTTGAACTCCCCTACATATTTTACAAAATTTATAGATTAAATTAAATATAAAATCCAACTTATTAATTAATTTCATTTGGATAATTATCAAAATCGGAAAAAATAAAAAAAATTAAAAGGGTCGAAAGGGAGAATAGGAGAAGAGTCAAATACTGATAAATAAAAAGAAAAAAACGAAAATAAAATCAATATTAAGATTACATAAGCACATTCAATTTGATGATTTGGAAATTAAAGCAAAGGCTTTTGACCTTCTAGGCTTCTATGACATATTAAATACCTCATTGAGTACAAAAATAGAAAGAAAAGAGGCATAAAATATAGTAACTCTAGTTTGGGCTAATTCATTTATATACTAAGTGGCAAGTGGCTATTTACCACAGTGGTGGAAATGAGTTGAGTCCTTGCATGATGACGTGAGTTCGAATCCCGTCGTTGGCTAATCTAACAAAATCTATCGTTTGACAAAAAAAAAAAAAAAATTCATATGCTAAGTGTTAAAGAGGTTAATATTTTTATTAGAACTAAGACTTTTGTTTTAAACAAAAGAAGAAAACACGAGGCAGATAGAAAAACATAAAGTGGAGTACTTACATCAGGCCAAGAATCGATAATGAGCTCCGTAATTCATTGGCTATATCTCATTCCTTCCTTCTCAGTTGGCCGTTGAAACCAACCATTCCAAATAAATTATAAGAAATCAATAGGAAGGCTAATAATTTATTGTCAAAGTTCACCGTATGTAGATTTCTTCAGAAATACGATAAAATACAATTACATTAAATCTAAGGGTTGAATTGCACACTCAAGCATTTCCTTGTAAATAATAATAACTCATGACAAAAAATTTACAGAACACATAAAGTAGAAACATTAGTACCTAATTAGACATGAAAATGACAGAATATGCAGGATTATGCCATCTAAAATCAGAATAAGCCACTCAGTACTACAGTATGGTGGTAAGTGAGAGGTCTTAGGTTCGAATCTCGTGGATAACGAATTCGATACCAAATTAGGCTGTCTATTGTGTGGCTTAGCAAAACTCCCCATCCCCTTAGTGTAAAAATACGATGTACTCAAAAACAAAACAAAAAAAAAACAGAAAATTAATACCACCATAGCGAAATACTACAGAATAATCTAATCATTTATGCATTTGGCAAGTTAAAGTAAGAAAACTGATAGGAGCATATTTATGCGTCTTAGCTTGCTTGTTTTCTTGCATTTTGGTAATTATTTAGTATTTATAAAAGTGTTTAAAGCTAAATTCGTGTGTTTGTAGGTTTTATGGGCTAAGGGTGCATTTTGAGCCAATTTGGAGTAGTTTGGAGTGTTTTTGGGCCCAAGATGGATTGCTTATGATCCAAGCTAGATGGATGGACGAATTTGAAGACAAAAGAGGCTATGAACATGCTAAAAATCTGGTGAAACAAATACAAGTTGCAAGAAGGGATAAATTTCTAGAAGGATTGACCAAAACTTCACTCAAAACCAAGAAATTCTTCAATGCCGTGGGCATTGATTCACTTTCACCAAAAATTTGAGTGATGATGCAATGCTTAAATCACCATGACATGTGAGTGGATGATGCAATGCTTAACTCACCATGACATGTGAGTGGATGACTCAAAACCTACCCTCACCAACAATTCTCCACCTTGCCATGCCTTACCTACTTCATTCCACCAGATTTTTGCATTAAACATGTCCATCCTCTTCCTATAAATACCATGGCAGCAACCTCATTCAAATCATCCAGAAATTAACCATTCTCCAAGCCTTCCCTTGCCTCTCCCTACATATCTAAACCCCCTCCCATCCATTCCTCCAAATAACCAACCCTTCAACATCATTCCAACCTTGTTGCGGCAAAGAGAAGGAGAAAAGTCCTTGGACGCGCTTGCTATCCAACATGGATCGTTGGAACGTTTAGGTGCTTTCTTTCCTTTGTTTTTCAATGTTTAAATTTGTTTATCTTTGTTTTGTAATAATGAGGAACTAAACCCTTGGCTAGGGGGGATTCGAAACACATGTCCATGCTTGCAATATGATTTGATTACTTTTAATTGCGTTTCATAAGTTATGAATTCAATTTACTTATCCGTTCGTATAAAAACTGATTTGTGTATGTTGATTGAGGGTCGACACTTAGTTTGCATGCATGAATTTGATGCTAGAATATAAGGGAGTTTCACCTAATCGTCATGAACTTATATTCACAAGTAGTGAAGGTTGCTAGTCACAATCGCGTTAAGTAAATTCTTGGCATAAGTTTCATGCGTATTCCATAGTAACGAGTGCCTCGTCAATGCTTATGATTTTCATTAGGACAAATCACTGCCCTAATGCCCAATCTAGCCGAGAGCAAACCTAGTGAAATTGTTGAAAATGCTGCTACTTTCAAATCCTCATTGCAGCACATTGGTGAGCCACCTCTTCCAATTTCAATTCCCATTTCAATTAATAGCTTGTTACCCTCTTTGGCGCAGGATGTACTTGTGGAGCATGTCGTGGAAGATGTACTTGTGTTCTTGTCGCAACACACAGGTAAGCCACCTCCTCAAATTTCAAGTTTGTTTTATACTAACAAGTTGTTGAGTTCAATGATCCAGGCACCCATTTTAGAATTTAAAGCATTACCGGATCATTTCAAGTATCACGTTCCATTTAAAGATCACCTCCATGCCGTGGGCCCTATTCAAGCTTGATTGGAGGTATCGTCCGGCTGTACGACGTTAAAGCAAGCGCTACTTGGGAGGCAACCCATGCATGCAACAAAGGAAGACCTAGAGAGCGCTCCAACATCAGATTTGCGTTCCTAACCCCTTCTCTTTGCTGCACTTATTTCATTCATGCCATGTTAGATTGTTTAGTTGCTGTTTTGTTGTTTGGTTGTTATTTGTGTTAGTTTATGCTTGAAACATTGAGGACAATGTTTGGTTTAAGTGTGGGGGGGTAAACAAGTGTTTTTGTTGCAAAATTCGTAGGATTTTACCACCTAACATTTCAAAAGTTGTTTTTCACTGTTTTTGAGTGTTTTAGTGTGTTTTGAAGTAAAAATCCGAAAATCACATAAAAATTTGAAAAATTTGTTTTAAAAACCCAACAAGAGTTGTTTTTGTGTGTTTGTTTGTGTCTTAGGGTACCTTCCAACACAATAATGAGGATTCGGTTTGTAATTGCATGACGGTTAAAGAAAGTTATAAATATGGATAAAAGTTTGATTTACTCTTTGGTTTATGCTTTGAGGTTATAACTTATGAATTCACATGCAATCATAAAGGAAAAATCAGTTTTGTAACATGCTTGAAGGAAGAAACTCAACTAACGCTACAACCTTGTGAGACTTGAGCCTAAACGTTTATTTGGAGAGTCAAAATCTGTGCATTCTTTGTTTTCTAAAGTCGTTGCATGATCTCATTATTCTTTGCTTGGTTGCTACTTAGAAGGCGTTTCATCATTTAGTTCCAAACTCTAGAACTCATGCCCATTTCATTCAAAGCATGTTATTGATTTGCATAACACATATTCAAGATGAAGTTGTGTAGTGACCACCACCTTAGCCAAATGCCGTGTGCCCTATGTCATTATGTTTTGTAGGTTTTTAACCCCGTTGAGCCTTGTTAGCCTTCATTATTTGTTAACCCATGTTTTCCTCACCTAGCCTAGTTTAGGACCATCCATACCCTTGTTCTTTAAGCATAGTAAAGCATGATTCGAATTGAATTCCTTTTGATCTATGTTAGCAGAAAACAAGTGTGGGGGAAGTATTTTTCATGAAGAAAAGAAAAAAATTCGTGGAAAAAGGAAAAAAAAAAGTATGAAAAGTATGAAAAAAAGAGTTGAAAAGTTGAGAAAAAGAGTTCCAAAGTATTGTTTGTTGAAGTGAGGGTCCAAAACAATGAATTCGGCCCTAAGGAGTTGTTTAAGTCTCCCCCTTGTGTGTTAAAGTTAATTTCTGCAATCTAAGTGAATTCTAAGTCTCAATTTCATTGCTTTGCTTACTATTGCTTGAAGAACGTTTGTTTTCCCTATCCTTTCTATGTTAACCAATACCCCAAGCCCCGTTGCAACCCTTAACTTCTATCTTGAGTGTTATGTGTTTCAATTTGTGGAGTTTGAATTTGGTATGAGCATATGGTGTCACTGGTTCTCGCATCTAAGTAGTAGCATTCCATTCATGAGATCATATCTAAACATGCTTGTTAACTCCGGAAATTGCGTTCTTTGTGATACATATATGTGAGCATTCGTTTTTATATCTACATCCATTCTCTCACATATAACTAGTATAGGGTGTGTAGTTAGAAAATCTGAGTGAAAATAGAGTGCATATCTTGTAAGGATTGAGGGAATTCTCTAAGGCATGTTACTACATTCAAAACATTGTTTTAATTTGTTAATTGTGAACTAGTATGTAGTGACTATGATTAAGTATGTGCTTAAGTGTTAAATTGACTCAAATATGTGGGAATGATAATCTTTAACTTGTCATGTGCATTGGAAATCCCTGAGGCAAACGTTGGAAGGTTTCTGTTATGTTTGTTGGTTTTGTTTTGTTTTATTTCTTTGTTTTGCTCGAGGACTAGCAAAAGCTAAGTGTGGGGGAATTTGATAGGAGCATATTTATGCGTCTTAGCTTGCTTGTTTTCTTGCATTTTGGTAATTATTTAGTATTTATAAAAGTGTTTAAAGCTAAATTCGTGTGTTTGTAGGTTTTATGGGCTAAGGGTGCATTTTGAGCCAATTTGGAGTAGTTTGGAGTGTTTTTGGGCCCAAGATGGATTGCTTATGATCCAAGCTAGATGGATGGACGAATTTGAAGACAAAAGAGGCTATGAACATGCTAAAAATCTGGTGAAACAAATACAAGTTGCAAGAAGGGATAAATTTCTAGAAGGATTGACCAAAACTTCACTCAAAACCAAGAAATTCTTCAATGCCGTGGGCATTGATTCACTTTCACCAAAAATTTGAGTGATGATGCAATGCTTAAATCACCATGACATGTGAGTGGATGATGCAATGCTTAACTCACCATGACATGTGAGTGGATGACTCAAAACCTACCCTCACCAACAATTCTCCACCTTGCCATGCCTTACCTACTTCATTCCACCAGATTTTTGCATTAAACATGTCCATCATCTTCCTATAAATACCATGGCAGCAACCTCATTCAAATCATCCAGAAATTAACCATTCTCCAAGCCTTCCCTTGCCTCTCCCTACATATCTAAACCCCCTCCCATCCATTCCTCCAAATAACCAACCCTTCAACATCATTCCAACCTTGTTGTTGCGGCAAAGAGAAGGAGAAAAGTCCTTGGACGCGCTTGCTATCCAACATGGATCGTTGGAACGTTTAGGTGCTTTCTTTCCTTTGTTTTTCAATGTTTAAATTTGTTTATCTTTGTTTTGTAATAATGAGGAACTAAACCCTTGGCTAGGGGGGATTCGAAACACATGTCCATGCTTGCAATATGATTTGATTACTTTTAATTGCGTTTCATAAGTTATGAATTCAATTTACTTATCCGTTCGTATAAAAACTGATTTGTGTATGTTGATTGAGGGTCGACACTTAGTTTGCATGCATGAATTTGATGCTAGAATATAAGGGAGTTTCACCTAATCGTCATGAACTTATATTCACAAGTAGTGAAGGTTGCTAGTCACAATCGCGTTAAGTAAATTCTTGGCATAAGTTTCATGCGTATTCCATAGTAACGAGTGCCTCGTTAATGCTTATGATTTTCATAGAACTTAATGATTCTTGCTTGTATCTCTATTATGCAATTCATGTAGGGAACTTGTGAGGAATGCTTTGGGTTGTCGTATGCAATCATCCAACTCAATAAAAGTAGGAAAATCTGAGGGTTAATTTAAGCGTACCTAATTAACTTGGGGCATTGAGAATTAATAAGTTATTGAAATACAATTGGAAATCGTTTTGTATGCAAGCAAGACATGTGTGGAGAAGAACCCTCTAGCTAAAGCCCATCATCCATAGTTTTTAAGTTTTAGTTATTTGTTTTACTTTCACTTCACAAGAACCAAATCCCCCCTTTTACTTTCTTGTCTTAAAAGTCTTTTGTTTAAATTTTTTTTAACTTTGTTTTTATGTTTTTGAGTTAGTTTTGAGAGGTTTTAGCAAGCCCTCCTAATCCCCGGTTTAGAACGATACCCTACTTACATATATACTACAATTGTCACAAGAGGGTTTAATTTGTGTGTCAAGTAATTTTCGCATCAAAAACCATTCGTACATTAATTAAAAAACTTAGACAACAAATTACTTCTGTTATTTGCTAACAAATTACTTCTCATGTTCCATGGTTGGTTTTATATACGCTAGACAACAAAATGAACAAATTACTTCTGTTATTTGCCAACTATCCTCAACCCTCAACCTTGTAACGTAAATCAAGTTGGTTTCACATATACCAAAAGAAAACCAAAATATCAATGTTTGGGAAGTTACTGTATTTGAAATGTCAGGAGTATCTGGTGTAAGTACAGAGTAGAACTTGCATCATACTTTCAAATGCTGCTTTAGCTTCTTCACTCCTTTCTTCAATAGCTTTTCTCCGGGCTTCTCTGGCCTATAAAATACATAATAGGAAAGAGAAAATAAAAGTTGTACACTAAAAAACAGAGTATACTTTTAGACAAACATTGTTCAAACACCCAAATATAATGCATGATATCTGCCAAAAAATAAAATATCTCTCGATTAGATTTCTTTCATTCACGAACTTTCTCCTTGACAAACTCCTGGGATAGAACCAAAAAGGAAAATCTATCACAACTGGGGCAAGTAGAGGGGAAGGAGGCAGAGATGAGTTACTACCATCTTTAGTACAATTTACCTTAAATTCATCCTTCAGGTCTGCAAATAATTCCTCCTGCATTGAACTCCATAATCTTTTGGTAGAACTCCATTACCTTTTGATGGACTATCTCATCAACATATAGGCCGTATCAATTAAACTATTCATAAAGGAATAGAATTGAAGGAGTTCAATATGGGTTGTGTGTTTATACCTCAAACTACTAATCAGCATTCCCAAAAGAAACCCATTTCATCAGTAGAACTCAATTCTTTTAGTTTCCGAGCTTACCCAAGGCCCCAAATACAGCTTAATTAACAAAACACCAAATACTCACACACAGATTCATCAAACCACCGAAGAAATTAAAACCCAAAAACGAATAGCAACAACGCAGAAAACCCAGATCAAAATGACGCCTGAAGACGCCCAAGAAAATAAAATTAGGAAATCATGAGGGCAAGGATCAACGAAGAACTCACCGAAATTGAATAAATGGAGAGAACAAAGAGCAGGGAGAAATAAGGAGGAGCCCTCCGGATGCCCAAAAAAAACGAAATGGTTTCTAGGGTTTGATGGAGTGTGCGGGCTGTCGGTGATTTTTTTGATTCGAATTGAAGTCGAGCGGAACGTAGACGTGGAGGAGGAAATTGAGTTTTCTCGTTGTGCTGCCCAAGAGAGAAAACGACAGCTCAAGAACTCAGCAGACAGAATGGCAGACATATAATAACACAAACTAAGCAAGGACAAAATCGGAAGTACATTGTTCTTATGAACAGTTTTCAATTGTTTTTCAGTTTTAGTATATATTGAATTTGTGATCCACCATTGGGTATAAAACTAAGGGCATCTCCAACCAAGAGCCGGACAGAAAGCTCGTTTTAGCCCTCTGATCCTCCAAGATATTAATATTTTAATGAACAGTACATGACCATAGTTGCATCTGTCTCCAACCGAGAGCCAAAGGGTCATAGAGCTCGTTTTAGCATTGTCACAAAAAAACCGTTTCCAACTGAGGGTCAAAGGGTCATAGGGCCAAACATAATTTATTATTTAAATTTAAAAAGTACAACAACTTAAATTCAAATCCAACAACTACTTAAATTTAACAACAACAACGGTAACTGGCCCAAAAACCAAAAAAATTAGAACTTAAATTTAATGAATGGTTTAGGTATTTATAGGAAGAAAAAAAATAGAATTTTTAAGAATTAAAAAAAAAATTGGCCCAAAAAACCAAAAAAAAAAAAAAATGAATACAACGACTAGCTAACTAGCCGTTGTATTCAAATAACCGACATGATTGCTCTATTTTCTGGCCAGCCCTTTGGCCCTTTCTGATTCCGTGGGGCCCTCTTAGATTCCACGAGCCCTTTGGCCAAGCTCTCGGTTGGAGACGGTTTTCGGACTATTTTCTGCCCTCTGGCCCTCTGGATCATTCGGTTGGAGATGGCCTAATGTAATTCCGATATCTCTAGACCCTAGTGGGGTTTCCATTTTCCCAAATCCTCTACCTCTAGATTTTTAATTTTTCTTCAAACAGCTACCAATTGAAAGTTTCTCTTGGTCTAATAATACCTTGTTTGTTGTGCCTTGAAATTCAAGAAATGCAGAAAGACTAATCCATTTCTTTTATTGAATGACCAATGAAACATCAATTACAACCAACCATGTACCGCAATTCAAGTTAAGCTTATCTGCAAAATCGAGTTCGTGGGATGTGACCAATTTGCCCAATTACTACAGCAATGTGTTTTTGAGCTGGCCATGAGCCAGCAATGCTGAGTTGTTAGGACTTGGTATTACTGTTGTGCTGTGTTTAGGCTTGATTCTTGCATACTTGATCATCGTATAATTTTTCAGTCACATGATTCTTGCATACTTTTTGTACACGACCAACTCTGCATCAAACTAGTTATTAGTTACAAAGTCAATGAAAGAATGATTCACAGTGTGCTTGTAACAAATACACATTTACCGTTTGTGTAATTCCTCGAGTTTTATTCTTTCTAAATAACAATGGACATTTTCCTTCGGTTTTAAAGTAAGAAAACCAGTTCCTTCTTAAGAAAACCAGTTCCTTCTTCCTATTTAATTCCCTGACCAAAAGTAATTATTTTCTGTGATAAATTAGTGTTTTACCTGTTTGGTCTCATTTATGTGGCAACTTTTCCTTATAGTCATAGTATAGATGCATAATGGATATCTGTTAATTTGCAACTAATCTTTAAAACCCTGTTTTCCGATGAAACACAGAATTCTAAAATCCCAAGATCTGCAAGGAACACTCCCAATAGAGCTGGTAAATCTCACCTATCTTCAAGAAATGTAAGCACATTTTTACCCCTCCAAGTTTACATTATTTAAAGTAAAAAGAAAATAACTTTGTGCCGTGTAAATGGTTTATACTAATTTCATATATAGCTTGCCTTTATGTCTGTTGTCAATGAGACAATAACTGGTTTCTTTCTTTCTCCTTCAGTGACCTCACCCGCAACTACCTGAGCGGTATCATCCCTCCAGAATGGAGCTCTCTTCCACTTCTGAACATGTACTGTCTTCTCTCTCGCTGCATACATTTTTGTGTTTGATGCTCATGTCATGTTCTTGTTACTTTATTTGGTCACTCCAATGTTCTTCAGCCATTTCTTTCTTAAACTATGAATCTACTACATTGGGTTTTGTTCATGATAATGAGCTTCCGTGGTCATGAGGTGTTTGAATCATAAATATTGAATCGAACACATGGGGTTCATTGCCTTCGTATTGACGAACATGTTAATGTTATTGAGCCTCTTGTTTGATAAAAGTGATCTAAAGACTATTGTTTTTGATGCAGAACCCTTTTTGGAAATCATTTGACGGGTTCTATCCCCAAAGAGCTAGGAGACATCACCACCCTGAAGAGTTTGTGAGTGTTGATTGCGCATTTGTTTCTTGCTTATCCCATTTGATTCTATGGAGATCCTTAATGATGTTTTTTTTAATCAATGGAATTGAATTTGTTTGTATAGGGACATCAGTTTCAATAATTTCTCTGGACCTCTCCCTCAGGAGCTTGGATCTTGGGCCAACATAGAAAGAATGTAAGGCCATCTCCAACCGAAGGGTCCAGAGGGCCAGAGGGCCGAAAATAGCCCTAAAACCGTCTCCAACCGAGGGCTAGGCCAGAGGGCTCTGGAATCTGGGAGGGCCCCACGGGATCGGAGAGGGCTGGCTATTTTTTTTTTAATGATTTCCTATTGCTGTCGGTTAAAACCGACAGCATTAAAGACCCTTTTGTTTTTTTTAATAGTTCTGCTATTAGTGTCGGTTATAACCGACACTAATAGTTTGAAATGTTTTTTAATATAACGGCTAGCTGAGTCAGCTAGCCGTTGGTTGTTTTTTTTTTTTTTTTTTTTTTTTAATTTATTTTAAACATTACTAGCCGTTGGTTTTTTTTTTTAGGCCTTGTATTATTAGGCCTTTTTTTTTAATGAATTTAAACTTTTTTTTTTCCCTTTTTTTTTCCTTTTCATATTAATCAAATTTTGTTTCATATTTTTTTTTTCAATTCTATTTTACAAAATTTGTTTCAATTTTTTTTTAAATTCTATTTTTTTCCTATAACTTCTATTTTACAAAATTTGATTCATATTTTTTTTTTCCTATAACTTCTATTTCACAAGATTTGAATTTAAATTGTAGTTTTTAAATAATAAATTATGTTTGGCCCTATGGCCCTTTGGCCCTCGGTTGGAGACGGTTTTTTGTGATAGGGCTAAAACGAGCCCTCTGGCCCTCTGGCCCTCGGTTGGAGACGGAGACAAATATGGCCATGTACTGTTCATTAAAATATTAATATCTTGGAGAATCTTGGAGGGCCAGAGGGCTAAAACGATCCCTCTGGCCAGCCATCGGTTGGAGATGGCCTAAGAGTCCTATTCAAATTTTACCTGTTAAAAAGTATCTGGTTTATTTGGAATTTTCTTTTTTGTAGACAGATTCTGGATGTTTTCACCAATAAATCATCTACTTCTTTATCATTGATATATTTTTATATCTATTTCATACTTAGGCTGCTTTCCTCAAACAACTTTACTGGGGAGTTGCCAGAAACATTTGCAATGCTTACCAAAATAAAGGAATTGTAAGCTTCTGTGGTTATTTCTTCTTAAAGGTTTCCTGAGCGCTTATACATTTTTTTTACTACTTTCTCATACTAACTGGTAGTATTTTCCCTTTTCCAATCATTATGCAGTCGCGTTAGTGACAGTCACTTTTCCGGGCAGATACCTGATTTTATTGGGAACTGGACAAGTCTTAAAAAACTGTGAGTGTTTTTCTTTTGTGTGTCATCTTTCTGCTATTTCATTCTGAATATTATCACTAATTAATATGTTATGACTCGTTGAAACAGCTTGATTCAGGCTAGCGGTTTGACAGGGCCAATTCCTTCTGGCATTTCTCTTTTGACAAGCTTAATTGACTTGTTAGTATATATCGTCTCTATTTATAAATACAAAACAATTAGCGAAATGCGAAGTTTATGTTCATGGTCAATTTTAACATGCAGGAGAATCACTGACTTGAGTGGACCTGAATCACCCATTCCTTCCCTCCATAAGATGAAAAACATGAAGACACTGTGAGTTAATGGTTCAATGACACAAAATTTCCGTCTGTACCGGAAGTCTTCTATAAACTCAAGGCTTTGGTGTTTCTGTTGCAGGATGTTGAGGAGTTGCAACCTTGTTGGACGCCTACCTCCAAATCTTGGGCAAATGGCTAAATTGAAAACTTTGTAAGTACAAATGTATTCGTCCCTATTTTTTTCCGACTTCAGATAAAAAAATTTCTTCTAGATTTGATTCTACTAATTTAAGGATTATTAAAGTGACTTAGACGATGTTGGAGGGACATTAAGGTTCTGTATTTATTAAGAGAACATCTCTTTCAGATGACATTTCCTTCTCTGCAGAGAGCATATATAAACTGCATTTGCTATTTGTTTGTGCAGAGACCTCAGCTTTAACAAGCTGACCGGAGAAATTCCAAGCAGCTTTGCTAGTCTAGCAAAAGTGGATTATATGTAAGCAATTGAAATGACCAATCTTGTCTTTCTTATATGAAATTCACGCAGACATTCTTCAATGGTTTTGTTACTGTTAGTGTTTGATAGAGTTAATTCTAAGGAAGAAGAGAAGATGAATTGTTTAGGAAGAAAAACAGGGAGAGAAGAACGTGGTTGTTTCTTCTTCTGCAAAGTCACAGAGGAATAACTTTGTTTTCATTAATTGTCATTCTCACTCTTGCACACAACGTGCAAAGAGAGATATAAAGCTTTTACAAAACTGAGCTGGATCAAAACAATTAAAATAGATCTCAGCCACTCATTTAGCTAATAGCTAAGATCATCACACATGGCACTCATGGCCTTTTATATCTATATACCCTCTCACTTAGTATTTAACATAAGTGCATACACATATTAACATCACAACTTATTTCTAATCAGCTTTAGACTTATACTTCAACACTCCCCTTTAAGTCCAAAGTTGATATGACTCCTAGCTTGTCTCTGAGATAGTTAAACCTTTCTTTTGGTAAAGCTTTGGTAAAGATGTCTGCTACTTGCTCTTTGGTAGGACAATAGATCAAATCGACTATTCCTTGCTGCAGAGCATCTTTGATGAAATGGTATCTCCTATCGATGTGTTTTGTCCACTGATGGAACACTGGATTCTTAGTGATTGAAATTGCAGATGCATTGTCACACTGCAGAGGAGTTGCTTCTGTTTGTAGCTCTCCAAAATCCTCCAAGACAAATCTGAGCCAAATAGCCTGAGCTGTGGCTTCAGAGGCACTAATGTACTCTGCTTCTGCAGTGGAAAGAGCAACACAGCTTTGCTTCACTGAAGCCCATGAGAACATTCCACTTCCAAAAGAAAAAGCATAGCCTGAGGTGCTTTTGCTGTCTTCAATTGATCCTCCCCAATCACTATCACAAAATCCAACCAAAACTGCCTTCTTGCCTTTCTCATACTTCAAACCATAATCCAGTGTCCCTTTGACATATCTGAGCACTCTCTTGGCTGTTCCATAGTGCTTATTTGTAGGACAATGCATATATCTAGCTAGTAAACTAGCTGCATACATCACATCCGGCCTTGTAGTAGTAAGATACAACAAACTCCCCACAATCTTTCTATATTGCTCTTCATTTGCTGCACCACTTCCATCATCTTTGCTTAACTTTTCAGTAGCAACTAGAGGTATGGAAACAGATTTGCACTCCTTCAAGCCAAATTTATCCAACAAAGAAGAAGCATACTTCCTTTGATGAATGAAAATGCTTGTGTCAGATTGTATCACTCCCATTCCTAGAAAATGGTGGAGGAGCCCGAGGTCTGTCATTTCATATTTCACCTTCATGTCTTCTTTGAACTCATTCAACATTTCCTGATTGCTTCCAGTATATACTATGTCATCAACATAGATAGAAACAATTAAGATATCTTCATCTCCCCTTGTCTTAGTATAAAGAGTTGCTTCACTCAAAATTTTTGTAAATCCACACTTAGTGAAGTAGTTATCAATTTCCCCATACCAAGCTCTAGGTGCCTGTTTTAACCCATAAAGAGCCTTATGCAGTCTGTAGACTTTGTCCTCCTTTCCATCAATTATAAATCCCGCAGGTTGTTCAACATATACTTCTTCCTACAATTTTCCATTCAAAAATGCAGATTTAACATCTAGTTGATATAACTTCCAGCTTCTTTGTGCGGCAAGAACAATCAAGGTTCTGATTGTGTCCAATCTAGCAACCGGAGCAAAAGTTTCATTGTAATCGATTCCAGGTTTCTGCACATACTCCTTTGCAACCAGTCTTGCCTTGTTCTTTTGTATTGAGCCATCCAGATTCAACTTGGTTTTGAACACCCATTTCACTCCAATGACATGTTTATCACTTGGTCTATCTACAAGCTCCCAAGTTCTATTCTTCTCAATCATTGACAATTCTTCTTCCATTGCTTTTACCCAAGCCTTGTCTTGTGCAGCTTCTTCATATTTCTCAGGTTCCACAATACAAAGGTTGCATTGTGCCATAATGTCATTTATGCTTCTCCATTTCACTGGAGTATGATCATAAGGCTGAGAGATCTTTACAGATTCATGAGTGCTGCTTTCTTGTTCTTCAGTATGAGAGGAAATAGAAGAACTGGAGGCACTACCTTCAAACTTACTTAATTCATGTGAATTTTGAATGTAGGTTACAGCAACAGGATTCTCTGAATTTTCGTTCCAATTCCAGGTCATAGTTTCATCAAACAACACATCTCTTGACAAGATTAACTTCTTAGTGCATGGATCAAACACTCTGTATCCCTTCTCACATGTAGCATATCCAACAAACACACATTTGACACTCTTAGCATCTAGCTTTTGTCTTATCTCATATGGTATATGCACATAACAGATTGATCCAAACACTTTTAGATGACCTTTTCTGCCACTGTAGGCCTCAAATGGTGTTAGATTATCAAGTGCTCTTGTAGGTGATCTTTTTAGAATGTACACTGCCGTGTGTACTGCCTTTGCCCACAGAAAGTATGGCAAGCTTTTATCATGAAGCATTGCTTTGGCCATTTCTACAACTGTTCTATTCTTTCTCTCCACTACTCCATTTTGTTGTGGAGTATAAGCCATAGACATTTGTCTTTGTATTCCTTCAGTCTCTAAGAATTGGTTGAATTCATTTGATACAAACTCACCTCCTTTGTCACTTCTTAAGCACTTTACTTTGAAACCACTCTGTAATTATACCATTGCTCTAAACTTCTTGAAACAAGTTAGAGCCTCAGATTTCTGTCTTAGGAAATAAACCCATGACATTCTTGTACAATCATCAACTAGAAGCATGAAGTACTTATTCCCAGCAATTGATTCATTTTGCATAGGACCACACAAATCAGTGTGCACAAGCTCCAGATGACTACTTGCTCTCCAAGCTTTCTCTTTTGGAAACCAATCACGATGTTGTTTCCCAAACTGGCAACCATCACATACACCATCAACATTTTCAAGATGTGGAAGACCATGTATCATTTCATTTTCTCTGAGTTGTTTAAGGCTTCTGAGATTTAGATGTCTTAATCTCTTGTGCCAAATCCAAGTAGAACTTGAATCACTGCTAGCTTTCAGAGCAAGTTGACTGTTTTTCCACAGAGAAAGAGGATAACATCTATTTTCCTTCTTCTTAACTTTGATGACAAGATTATCAAGAGAGGGTCCATCAAATATACTACACATGCCTCCTCCAAACAAGAGATAGTATCCATGCTCATCCATTTGTCCTACACTGAGCAAATTTTCTTTCAATCCTGGCAAGTGCATGACCTCCCTAATGTACTTCTTCCCTTTGTTAGTGTCAATTTCCAAATAACCCATTCCAGCAACATTTTCTAATGCACCAGTAGGCATTTGTACCTTTCCAGCAACATTTGTCCTTATATCAACAAGAAGATTAGCATTCCCTGTCATATGACTGCTACACCCACTGTCTATGTACCAGTTACCATTGACATTTGTCTCTGAAATTGCACAATTAGCATAGAACAAATTTCCTGTCACTTCCACTTGATTTACAGAATTTGCCTTTTGCACCATCTTTCCTGCAGTGCATTCTCTAGCCCAGTGACCAAACTTATCACAATTATAGCATTTGGGCTTCCCCTTATATCTACATTCACCAAAAGGGAACTTAGAGCATACTCTACACTGTGGTTTGGTACCCTCCTGACCCATTGACTGTGACTGATATGAATTTGATGCAGGACTATTGAAAGATTTCTGTTGAAATTGAGGCTTTGAATCCTATTTCTTCTCCTTAGAACTCCAATTCTTATTAAATTTCGATGGACCAAATTTAGTCTCACTCCTATTTTGCCCTTTTGGACTCACTGAGAATGATGCAAATGCATTCTCAACATTATGTAAATCGAACCGTTGTTCTTGACTCTTCAAGATTGCAACTACTTCCTGTAATTCTACAGTCTCTAGACACTTTGTGTTTACTATAACCAAGCAAATAGAATCATACGGTTTACTCAGACTAATTAGAACCTTCTGCATAAGTCTCTCATTAGAAAGAGATTCACCAAATGTTCTCATCTGATTAATTAGTTCATTCAGTCTTGTAAGATAAATAGATAGGGACTCATCATCTCGCATTCTAGCATACTCAAATTCCCGTCTAAGATTCTGAAGTTTTACAGATCTAACATGATCACCACCATGGTATTCGCCGAACAAGAGATCCCATGCCATCTTAGTTGAATCAGCATTAGCAATCCGAGGGAAAATCTGATCAGATACTGCATTTTGAATTATTCCTAGAGCCTTCGCATCCTTCATGAACACAGCAGTCATTTCTTCATCGACTGCATCGTCCGATGACCCTTCAGCTTCCTTCTTCTTTTTCGAGTCAAGGGTTGTAATCCATTTGTCCACCAGATTCCATAACCCAAGCGATTTGAAGATCGTTACCATCTTAATCCTCCAGAACTCGTAGTTCTCACCTGAGAAAATTGGGGTTCTCACCTCCGAGCGTCCAGATCCAGACATCTTGGTCTGACTGTTGATTTCTCTCCTCAAATGAAACTCCGGCGACCTTCACCGAGCTTTGACTTAGCTCAGTGACTTCACAGCTTCACGCCCAGGTTCAGTTGATCGAAACCGGCTCTGATACCATGTTAGTGTTTGATAGAGTTAATTCTAAGGAAGAAGAGAAGATGAATTGTTTAGGAAGAAAAATAGGAAGAGAAGAACGTGGTTGTTTCTTCTTCTGCAAAGTCACATAGGAATAACTTTGTTTTCATTAATTGTCACTCTCACTCTTGCACACAACGTGCAAAGAGAGATATAAAGCTTTTACAAAACTAAGCTGGATCAAAACAATTAAAATAGATCTCAGCCACTCATTTAGCTAATAGTTAAGATCATCACACATGGCACTCATGGCCTTTTATATCTATATACCCTCTCACTTAGTATTTAACATAAGTGCATACACATATTAACATCACAACTTATTTCTAATCAGCTTTAGACTTATACTTCAACAGTTACACCCCAGCCTGACAAGCTGGAAGTATTTCCAATCACGATTACTATAATTATGGGTCACAATTAAGTGACATAAGGTGATCACCCTTAGATGTTTCTTTCAGATGGAAGTACTGATCTAATGCACTTAGAGTTGGCAAACTCAAATTTTCAAACCTTTACAAAGAAGTTCCTAAGAACAAACACTATATTCTTGACTGAGTTTTCTGTATTCATTATTTTAGATTCTTAACTGGAAACTTGCTGACTGGACCCATACCTACCTGGCCCAAAGATGTCGTGTAAGCTTCTCTTCCAAATGTTACTTTTTAGTTGCTTAGTAAGGAAATTTATGCTGTTTTTTACTAAAATAGATATAAAACTATGATATAAAAACTTCATTCCGGCCATGTTAATGCCTACCTCTTTCTCCTTACCCTTATTTCCTTTTGTACTCACACACTACATATGGAAAATAATTTGCATCATAGCTCTTTTTGTGCAGTGATCTTTCATATAACAACCTCACCATAAGGGATGGAGGTTGTCAACCGCTAGGCGGCATGTAAGAATGTTTTCATTAGCTTGAAGTTTCTGTTTGTGTCTTGTGGTGCAAGCTTAACTTTTCATTTGTGCTATTTTCTGCAGGAACTTGTTTGCAAGCTCGTCAAAGGGCAATAGTTCGTAAGTTCAAATTAATCGTCTCAAAGCATGCACCTATAAATTTACTTCGGTTTCCAACGGTGTATTATGTACTATTTTTTCCTTCTTCTCATTTATGATTGCTCACATTTTCTGTACCCTGAATTACTCTATCAGGAGAACTGTTTCATGTTTCAGAACTGCACAGTGTCCACCATGTAGGCCGATTTTCTACACAAATGATTACCTTTCTCTTTTCGGTTCATTCTTTTTTATTTTTCCTCCTCAACTCCTACTAATCTCTACTTTCTTTTTTCATAGATTTGTATTACTCTCTCCGTATAAATTGTGGTGGGAAAGAATTTACTGTCCCTGGAGAGACAATACATCATATGATGGTGACACAGATTCAGCTGGACCTTCATCATTTTACCAGAGCACAACAAATTGGGCATTAAGCAGCACTGGTTACTTCACTGATGACGACCAAACTACGGACACCCTTATAGTGAATAATAAAACTAGACTCTATATGGCCAATCCTCAACTGTACATGAATGCACGCCTTTCTCCCATCTCTCTAACTTATTTTGGGTTTTGTCTGGGAAATGGAAACTACACTGTAAACCTCCATTTTGCAGAGATAATGTTTAGAAATGGCAGAACACATAAAAGCTTGGGAAGCCGCATATTCGATATTTACATTCAGGTAACTAGTCACATCCACTGCCATGTATACCAGTGAAATTCTAATGTTCAACAAGCATTGTTTATATTTTGGCTGATTTGAATGTTGACTTTCACATTTATGATCATGAAATGTTCAGCAACTAAATTAGTATATATACATATACATATATATATATATATATATATTGCAGGGAAAACTAGTGAAGAAGGACTTCAATATCATGGATGAAGCTGGTGTGTTTGGTGATGTAGTCATAAAGAACTTTACTGCTCCTGTAACTAATAATACATTGGAGATTCGCTTATATTGGGCCGGGAAAGGGACAACAGGCGTCCCTGTTAGAGGAATCTATGGTCCACTTATTTCAGCTATTTCAGTAGACCCAAGTAAGTTTTCACTGATCTGAGCTCCGTCTAATTACTATGCGTCGACCATATGTATGGATATATCTACTAAATTAAGAGATCCGACTTCAGTTCTGCAAGGTTCTTCTTCAATATTTCCTTTCCCTTGTATTTTCAATAAAATGCTTCTGTGCTTTTCTCCTGTTTTACATAGTTTGGGCCAAGACTTGAAGAAATACTCTTAAATTTTCTTATCACATAATATGCTGTTTTTTCCTAGGTGACGGGTATGCGCTTTTAAATACAACAAAATTTTACGTCGGGGATTTTTAACTATTTACATGAAAACAATCCAGTTCACTTAAGGAAACATATAATATTTGCAACCATCCAAAGAAAGTTTGTTCGAGGGATTACTTTATATACTATCTACTTATTTAAGGATGCCCCAAAGACCGGGTTCAATCTTCTGTTTCTATGTGCATTAGATAGCTGGTTGAATAATCCACTCATATCAATTACATTTACATTTACTATAATTTAAGCTATATTATTTCTTCCGACAGACTTTGATCCCCCGCCAAAACCTGTAAGTGACACATCAACTGGTAGAAGTGGCGTGCATGTAGGTGCCGTGGTTGGAATTGTGGTTGGAGGAGTCTTCATTATACTACTGATATTTGGTATTCTTTGGAAGAGAGGCCTACTAGGGCAACAAAAGACATTGGAGGATGGTATTAATTTGCAGTATATTCTGTTATAGTGGTTTTTCCTTTTTGTTTCTCCATTACTTTTTCTCATCGGGCTTTTTTCGTAACTAATTAAGTACAATTTTTACGCTATTTTGCATGGTTCTCCTACATATTGACGTGCACCACAAAGACAATAATTATTTAGATATTGAGCTTTCCAGCACTTTGATGTTGCTATAATATATTTATCGTCCAAACTCATGATGCAAAGTGTCTGCCTATAGATCAAGTTACTAGTTAAATTCTAGAATCAGGCACAAAATATTAAGAACTAAGAATGCTATCGTTCTGAAAGTTTTCTTAGACACAATTTCTTATGAGTTTTACTTGTTATACAGATTTGAAGGGTGTGGACCTGCAAACTGGTAAATTTACCTTCAAGCAACTCAAAGATGCCACAAGTAACTTTAACAAAGCCAATAAGATTGGTGAAGGTGGTTTTGGTTCTGTTTATAAGGTATTCTTCAGAGCAAATAATTTATTTATTGATTACATTTTTTTTTTTCTAATTTGATATTGTCCATTCTAATGAAAGTTAATTTGCTCCATAGTGATGCAAATTTGACAATCTTTCTCAAATGTAGGGCGTTCTAGCAGATGGCACCGTAATAGCTGTTAAGCAGCTTTATTCCAAATCCAAGCAAGGGAATCGTGAATTTGTTAATGAGATTGGCATGATTTCTGCTCTGCAACACCCTCATCTTGTCAAGCTCCACGGATGTTGTATTGAAGGAAATCAATTATTGCTTGTCTATGAGTACCTGGAAAATAATAGCGTCGCTCATGCTTTCTTTAGTAAATATTAGTCTTGTTTAGCAAAAGTTCATTTCATCATACAGTGGCATAAAAGATCTTATGCACTAAAACTATGTCCCTTACAACTAACCTTGTTTAATTTGGCAAATTGAAGGGGTAGAAGAAAGTCATTTGAAGTTGGATTGGCCAACAAGGCACAAGATTTGTATTGGTACAGCAAGAGGTTTGGCTTATCTTCATGAGGAATCAAGATTGAAGGTCGTTCATAGAGACATCAAGGCTACTAATGTTCTGCTTGATAAAAATCTTAACCCGAAAATATCTGACTTTGGATTGGCCAAGCTTGATGAAGAGGATAATACACACATTAGCACCCGTATTGCTGGAACTTAGTGAGTCCCTAAACTTTTATGTGTCTTCTTATTCTCTTGTTTTGATCTTCTTCCACCCTTAAAAAAGAAGATAGAGCACCGGAAAGTCTATAACTTACATAATTTTCAACCTAACGAAATCATTGTTGTTCAATAAATTTCAAGGGCAGATTTGTTCTTTGAATATAGTTGTATTACTGTGTATCTCTCTAACTATTGGATTAATCTTAAGTATTCAATTAGCAATATTTTTACTAATTATTTTAGCTAAATCTGGGTTAATGATATGATTTCATGATATTGCAGTGGATATATGGCGCCCGAATATGCAATGCGAGGTTATCTGACTGATAAAGCAAATGTCTATAGTTTTGGTATTCTCGTATTGGAAATTGTTAGCGGGAGAAACAACACAACTTACTGGAAAAAGGAAGAAAGCTTTTATCTTCTTGATTGGGTAACATGAATCTACTACTTCCTAATTTAACTTCAAATTTTCTTAATATACCTTATATGTGTGAAAGTACATTTGAATCAGTGAAGTTTAATCCAAAGACAGAATTTATATTGCTTTTCTTACTTCCATTTTTTGTAGGCACGACTTCTAAAAAAGCATGGGAATTTGATGGACCTAGTTGATCCAAGGTTGGAATCAGACTTTAACAAAGAGAAGATGATGTTGCAATCAATGTGGCTCTCCTTTGTTGCAATTTTACTTCGACAGCTAGGCCTACCATGTCTTCGGTTGTGAGCATGCTCGAAGGAAGGGCTGTTGTTCAAGAGTTGGTCTCGGATCCAAAAGCAGAGAGTATTGAGATCGATGCAATGAGGAAAAATTTTCAATCTAGTTTTGGAAGGGGCACGGGCGAGAAACAGATAGAAACAGGGTCAACTGAAGGGCCATGGATTGCTTCGTCTGCGTCTGCTCACGATCTGTATCCCGTCAATCCTGATTCCAATTACTGGGAGAACAGAAGCGAGAGAACTTGAGCTGCACGGTTATGAGTTCGACTCAACCTTAGCACACTCAAACATATCAGCTAATAAATCATCTGTATTTCCTCTATAACTATTTTCTTTTTTCTGTTTGATAATAAAGTAGAAAGCAGAATTGAAGAAGTTTCTACCGCATGGTAATTGTAAATTGTGAAATCAGCTCTTTTCAGTATTTTAAAGCTCTTATTGTGTATGTTAAACTAGTTTGTTACTGCTTAAATTACAAAAAAAAAGCCGGTATCATAAAAAGCTTCATGCTTCAAAATTTTATATATCACAAATCGTCACTAACGTTTTAAAAAGTCAGCTAAGTTCAGGCAAGTTCCATCGTACTAATTACAAATACAAAAATTGGAAAGGAGGGGAATAGAGTAAGTTGGTTGAACACTATACTATTTTTGCTAGGTGGTTGTTTGTGAAGAGAGTAGATAATGTACACCAAAATCGGAAAGGATGGGAATAGAGTAAGTTGATTAAGAGAAGGAACTTAAATTTAGTAAAATCGGAATGACGTAGGAGAGCTAGGGGGCATTGGCTTGGGGTAATTAGAAATGAGAGAGGTGACTTTGTTGCAGCAACGGCAATAAAAATTCGATGAGTCTGCTCAGCGTTGCTGGCTGAGATCATGGCGGCTTGGGCAGCAGTGGTTTTTGCTTATAACCTGTCGGCAACTCACTTGGAGTTGCAGGGGGATGCAATGGTTGTTATCAATGCCCTTCAAAGGGATTTGGCAACTCCATGCCTTTGGGCATATTTTGAATGATACCCGACATATTTTGAAGTCTTTTCCGCATTGGAAGGTCATGTTTGGTCGACGGGAGGCGAACAAGGTGATTGGGATTAACGTTTGATGATCAAATTTTTTGGTTTGAAGAACCTTCACATGTAATTTCTAATTTTCTTTTTGAGGATATCATTACTACTTAATTTAAAGATGCGGGACGTTCTTTTTCCCTTGATCCGGGTTGGAATTCCCGGCAAGATTTTTGTCGAGGTCCATTTGTAAACACGGGAATTCCTGCTTTGAACGAGACAAGAACACGTGTACAAAATAATATTTGTATTAATGATTTAGGGGTTACAATCTCTTCTACAAATTTAGCCTCTGATTCTATTTTTGTAATGGGTAGATTTGTTGATGGTGTTGATCCACAGGGCCGTCGGGGCTTGATCTTTAGGATGAACAGATGATGAATGATGAACACTTTCTTCAAGGGCCGTCGGGGCTTGATCTTGAATTAGCGGAAGTTTCTTCAAGGGCCGTTGGGGCTTGATCTTGAAGGAGGATTTTGACGAAGAACGAAGAGGGGTTTCTTGATTCTTCGGGATTTGCTTGAGAGCTTTAGAGTTTCGAGGCTTCAAGGCTTTGGTGTGGTGTGAATTCTCTTCCAATTTGGGAGTAGAGAAAGTGTATGTAAAATCCTCCCATGATCCTTTGATGGAGAGGCCTATTTATAGGCTTTGAGAATGAATCACCACCATCCATTTGTTTTGGTGGATGTTGTAGGTGAATTGGTGGATTGTTGTAGGTGAATTTGGGTGGAGGTTGTAGGTGAATTTGGATGTATGTTGTAGGTGAATTTGGATGGATTGTTGTATGGGAAGTGAGTGTATGATGTAGGTGAAGTGAATGAAGGTTGTAGTTTTAATGCAATGGTCAACATTTATTTCACCAAAATTTCAATGTTTACAAATGTAATTTTCATGCGATGGCTAACATTTATTTCACCGAAATTTCAATGTCTACACCATTGTTAACACCCTATCCTCTTTGATTGTACGTTTTCTTTATTTTTCAATGAATATTGTACTTAATTTGAAAATAAATATATTTAGTAAAATTGGAAATCATTTGTGGAGGATTTTTCTATATCAATATATTGCTAATATATAAGGTAATGCAAGATCCAAAGGATATGCATGAAAAGAAAAATGATACCTGACGTAAATCATTGCCTAAAAGAGGGAACCGGATCCCCTCCAGATCATTAAAAACTGAGCTTGCTGAGCAAGCGATCCGGACCATTGAAATTTGATCTAACGACTACAATTATTATAACTTTTAGAGGATCCTCCTATTTGTAGTCGTTAGATCAAATTTTAATGGCCCTAATCACCTGCTCAGCAGGCTCAATTTTTAATGGTCCGGATATGATCTGGTTCCCTAAAAGAGAAACAAATTGCCAAGTTTTCTTAAATTTAGTTTTGGAAGCTCTGAAATTTCTTATTCATACACCAACCAACCTTTGCTTTTGATTGAGTGTTGGTGAAGAAGTCAAAGTCGTGTAAGATTAATTTCGAACTACATTTATTTGAACTAGGATCCTCGCCGGATCCATTCTCTAGTGATCTTAGGGATCCTGCAATCATGTTCGTTTATCGTATATCGTGCAGTTAAAAATATTTAAAATTCAAATATAAATAGTATCTAAAAAAACTGACCACACGATACACGATGAACGGACAGGATTGCAGGATTCCTAAGATCCCTAGGAATGGATCCGACGAGGATCCTGGTTCCATTTATTTAGCCTTTTGTCACTCTGTGCTATTCATGGAGGCAGATTCTCTGCCCTCTCACTTCTCGCGTCCTTCTGTTTGTGTGGTCACGGTTAAGCCATATCAACATTTTATATGTATATTTTTATAGAGATAATAAGACAAAAATGAATAATAATATAAAATATTGACGTGACCTAACTGTGACCACATAAAACAAGAAGGTACGAGAGAGCACGAGAAGTGGGAAGGCAGAGAATCTGCCACCGCTATTCATTTGCTTTAGCTAGATGTAGACATGCACTTAATTTCATGCACGACTTTTTTAAAGTTTTTCCTTTTTATTTCTTTTATATCTTTGTGTAAGCGTCGGATTATTTGATGAATATGACTTTTCTCCTTGATATAGAATTTGCTTTAGCTAAATGTAGACATGCACTTAATTTCATGCACGACTTTTTTAAAGTCTCTTTCCTTTTTATTTCTTTTATCTTTAGGTAAGCGTCGCATTATCTGATGAATATGACTTTTCTCTTTGATTTATTGTGTCGTTAGTTTATACGTTTCGGTCTTCATAGTGTAGCATAAGTTATTAATAATAACATCGATTGTAATAAAAAAAAAAGGTATATTATAATTTATCCTTTCAAGTATGAGGGACAATTATAACTTCATATAACATTTTTAAAACATTTCAATTTTATACTTTTAGTTATATTTCTTTTCAATTTCAAACATCTGTTAAAAAAATCTATTAATTTCATACATTTAGTTATATTTCTTTTCAGTTTCAAACATCCGTTAAAAAATCTGTTAAGTTAACTGTTGATGTGGCAAATATAGTGTCCACATTTGTGCTGACATGGATGCCAACTTTGCACCCTCTAAATAAAAAATAATGAAAAAAGAATTAATTAATAAATAAAAAATTAGATTATAATTAAAAACTAAAAAAAATTGAAAAAGGGATATGGGCAAGGCTTGCCCCAATAACCCCATCTCTTCCACGACTCCATCCCATCTCCTCTGTGCTTGTCTGCAACCAAGAATTTGATAATTCTTGGTTTGGGAAGCTTTTTTCGTCGCCGCCTCCTCCTCGATTCGACTCCATCCCCATCTGCCTATTCGTCTCCAACAAGTCCATCAACGACATCCTTACCAGCTCTGCCGTTCCCGACGCCACACCCATCTCTCCCAACGACACGCTATTTCCTGTTTCTTCTCCCCCCTTTGTCGGCTTCTTCCATCGCAGACGATGCCGCCGCGGCAGCCTCTTGCGTTGCTACAGCTTCCCACATTGACAACTATCTCTCCTCGTTCAATGTCGCTGTCAATCACCGTCCTGACAAGTCTTTCGCGACCTTATCGGCCGTGAACCACACGGAGCTCTAGCACGAGAACATCGAGGTAGGGGCTTGTCCACATCCACTTTGTTGGACGGAATCGAGGTGTTGGGGCTGAACCGGGTGGAACCCCTCCGCCAGCCGAGTGGAGCCCCTCCGCCTGATCTGCCTCTCGCCCTACTGAGTCATGTCGAGATCGAACTCGGGAGTGATGGAACGGACCCAGCTGCGAGCGAGTTGTGAGATCGTGGGTTCTGGTGGTAGTGATTGGAAGCGTATAGGAGTGTGAGCTGACGTAGAGGAATGGGTTATTGGGGACGACGGCCAAAAAAAAAAAAAAAAAAAAAAAAAAGAAGATTTAACGAAAAACCCGTGGTACTATTCACTTTAACGAAAAACCACATTTTTACACTAAAAAGTCAAACCTAGTACTATTCATTTTATCTTTTATTTTGTCCTTATCATTAAAACTCAAAGTTTTCAAGTCTTTTTCATTAGTTTTCCTAAAAAAAATCCTTCACCAAGCTGCCCAGATCCTCCTTTCAAATTTTTAAGTTTTTAATTATAAAAAATTGATTTTTTATTAAATCATACTTTTATTATTTTTTATTCACATGGTGCAAAGTTGGCATTCATATCAGTACAAATGTGGATCATATATTTGTCACGTTATTACTTAACGATTAACTTAACGGATTTTTCAACAGATGAATGAAACTGAAAAATAAATGTAACTAAGTATATGAAATTGAAATGTTTTAAAAATATTGTATGAGGTTGCAATTGATCTCATACCTGAGGAGGTAAAATGTAATTTATCCTAAAAAAATAATATATTCTAAAAAACGGAAAAGGGATTATTTTTTTCGTTTTCAGATGGTGTTGGACACAATTTATTTGTTAACGACTTGACATGAACACCACTGTTAGGCTAATAGATAAATTTGAGGCACAAACATGGATTTCTTTTCTAATAAGTTCATCACTTAGACATTCTACATAATTAACATTTAAATAGGTGGCCAAATTATATCCTAAAGATATTGATTGTATTAAATACATGTAAGTATTGTAGTCAAATTCATATTTTTATCACAAATACTCCCTGAAATTGACTAGCGCATCAAAATGATACATGAAATTGAAACTTGATCAATGTCGTTTATGAATATGGAGATTGTTGTTTGGTGGCTGGGTTCAAAGAAGGAGAAGATGAGGGTTGTTAGTTTGTTGTTTTTCTTCTTTTTACGTTTTTAAATCTTTGAAACACTTTTTTTAATCCACATGTCAACATATTATTGAAATGTATAGTTTTATGTGTTTCATATCAGCACATAATAGAATTATTTTTTTACAAAATTCAGACAAAAGACGATATTATTCAATTTTCAACTTCAGATATCGTCATGATGTAGTGGGTCAATCTAAGAAACCACTTATAATAAAAACTCAATATAATACAATAACCTAAGTTTAACAAGTCACTATCGGCGAAACCAATCTTTTTAACATGTTACTAAGGAGTCTATTCATTGACCAATATTTTTAACATGTTACTAAAGAATCTATTCATTGTCAAATGATAAGATAATTATATTAAATTTAACTAAATTACAGCAAGCGGAATTCAAACTTGATGCTGGATAAAACACACTAGTGTAATTAGCTTGGCTAAACTCAAATCTTCTATTTTAAATTAATTCTTTTACAAGTAATTTATGTAAATCTATCCTTAATTATATAAATAATTAAATAAAAATAAATAGAGTAAGTGGTTGGCAATATTTTTTTTTTCCCCTTCTTGTTTGGTCTTTGGTTTTAAGGGCAAGTAAGGTAACATAAGTCATTGACTTCCGTTTGTGTCCTTCGAGGTCCACTCCTTCCCTCCCCTCAAGCGAATAAAAAGCTGTATTTCAGACTCATTCTCCTCACAAATCTCTCTTTCTTCGCCACTCTCACAATTTTTCATACATACAACCCAGCAAATTCAAAACCACTCAACATATTCCATCCAGCTAGCTGCACAAACTGATCATTTTGTCTCTGGTTTTCTCTTCAAATGTGAAAGACTTTGCTTAGAGAAATGATGAATATGTTCTTCCCTCGACTTCTTCCTCATTCTCTTTTCTTTGTAGCTTGCTTTGTAACTTTTTCCTTTGGAGCTACTCGATTGCCAAATGATGAAGGTACGAGTAATTCACCTCAATATCTCTATGTCAAAATCTTTCTTAGTTTCCTTTGTTTCATTCTATAAATGATAGTTTTAAGTTCGTTTGATAATCTTTTAGTTTTCAATTTTTTTGAGTTTCCAAAATTTGGTTTGGGTTGATTCTGGTTTTCAGTTTACAATTTTCGGAGAAGTGAAAACAGTTACCAATGAACTAAGAATTAAAAACTGAAATTAAAAATGGTTATCAAATGGACCTTAGGTAAAAAGATATTTGTGTGAACTTAGTTGAAATTTTCAATCATATGATGCTAAGGTGCACTCTGTAGTTCTTGTCTATGCATCAAAAAAAAAAAAAAAAAAATTCCATTTGTTGAGCACGATGTTAATTTGTTGCATTTTATTTTGCGTATATGCAGTGCAAACTTTGAAAGACATAGCAAAGACACTGGGGAAGACGAACTGGGATTTCAGTGGAGACGCAGATCCATGCAGCGGCCAACTTCCATGGACTGATCTAAGCTTACCCAAAGCAGTTCAGAATGCCATCAGCTGTAATTGCTCCTATGAAAGTTCCACTGTCTGCCATATTACCAGCATGTAAACCTCTCTCTCTCTCTCAAAAACAAACATGCCCGACTTAGAACTTAGTGAGATTTTTCAGTGTGCCCAGAATATGAAATAATATATCACATGTCACTATATAAATGATGAGTTACTTATGTTAAAAAATTAACACAATTTGAAAAATAAAACTTCCTTCCACTTATATAACGACACGTGGTGTAGTTCCGAACATAATGAAAAATTTCTCTACATCTCATAAGCTAATACCAAAAAGTAATACTATGGAGACTAAATTTGCAAACTAAATGATGTATCACAAATAGAAATAAGCATGTTTATTGACGTTTAAGTAATAAATCAATCATCAACTTCCATGTCCTTTAGTTTTCAAAATTTTGTCTCCAAATTTAATCTTCCTAGCATTACCCAATACCAAATAATCTTATTGGGTTTTTGTGATTTAAATTGATGTGCATTCATTGGTGCCGCCCCCAGCAAAAGTTTTACCGGAATATTTTTAGATCGTTGGGGATATTTTCTTCGATTAGAATTACGTAATTAAAATGCTACTTGTTTTTCAATCGACGGGGAGGCAAATTCGGATTTGGTACATCTTTTAAATTTAATAAGAGAAGTACCATTAGACTATCAACTAGTTAGTAGAATGGTAATGGTGCTAACTTTTTTTGTTGAGACGTTTTGATATAGACGCCTCATTTTTCATATTCTTTGATTAAACTTTTGTTCTTTTTTTTAAGAATTTGATTAAACATTTTTTTATACAATTTTATTAGAAGCATGTTTGATTTTATTGGTACATTTAATTATATAGTACATTTTGTTTTCTGGTACATTTAAAATCGAAAAGTACCAAAAGTTGGTATGTTTGTTTTTAAATATACCATAACTTTTAAAAAGGTTTTTCGTATAACAATACGTAAAATTTTAATAAAAATAATGAAGTTTTTTTTATGAAAGTATTAATTATTTATTTTTTAATGAAAGAAGAGACTAATTAAATATAATAACAGAAATACAAAGTTAATTTTTTAGTGAGAATGATGAATTACTTAAACTAATATTTTTAATAAAGCCGCCACTCAATACTACAGTCTGGTCTGGTGGTATTCCTCTTCACTTGGAAGTGAGAGGTCTTAAGTTCGAATTTCGTAGATGACGAATTCAATACCAAATTTTAAAAAAAATAAAATTAATAAAGCCACGAATTTAAAATTCCTAGATAAAAAATGGAGGAAATTCTAAATTCTTTGTTTTCAATTTATTTGACACGTAACATGCACATGAGATTATTGGGTTAATAAACACTAATTTAAGTACTTAATGTGCTAAAGAGACATAAGTTGGAAAATAAACGTTCGGTTATATAGATTTGTCATTGATTAACTTATTTCTTAAGGCATTAAAAATTGCTCGTTATATTTTTCTTTTCTGGATAAACAGTTTGGTCATTGTGTTTTGAACGAGTTCCATCTCATGCAATATATGGAAATATTAAGAGAAAAATAGAGAAAAAGTTGAGAAAATAACTTGACTAAGCAAAAAGCAACGTACAGATTAGGCGCCTTTTGTTGTGAAAGGTTGAGAAGGACAGGATCAAAGTTTTTCAGTGTTTGTATTACGAATCAAATTAAAGAATAAAAAACAAGAAAGGTCTACGTCTACATGAAGACTTTTTTAGGCCAATGACTCTGAATGAGCAGAAATTTTTTTTAACTACTCGGTATTCAAGTAAGTAATTTAAGTGTTATAAATGAGTGAAGACATAAAAAAAATATCATTTTTCTCACTTACATTATGATATGTGGTGTACTGCTTGAAAAAAATCTCTTCTTAATGAGCGCTTTCTCCTACAAAGAATTTTTTTTTTTGTCAAGTGATAGATTTTGTTAGGTTAGATGTTAAATTAGCTAGCGACAAGATTTGAACCCACGTCGTGCAAGGTAGCTAGGCCAATTGATTTCAATTGGATTTGAGGGATGTTAGTTTAATAGCAAAGTCGAGCTCGTTTGTTTCTTTTGATTTTCTCACGCCCGGACCATAGCTTCGGACAGATTTTGTAGTGTGCCAAGAATACGGATAGGCACACCAAGTATCATACTATAAGTGGTTAAGTACTTGAAAAAAAATTTCAACTACTTGTATTATGACACTTAATGAACCAATTTTGTTCTCTGCACACAAAATTTCTCCTAGCTTTGGGGTGTAAAAACTTTAAAGCTTTTATTATGTATGTAAAACAAGTAAATGTTGCTACCGTTTAGAGCTATGAAAAGTGATTATCACTCATCTTTTTCTCTTCATGCACACTATTGATTTTTGGCCTTTGACGAATCAAGGGACATGAATAAAACCAAATTATGCAATAATCATTTTCATAAAGCTATAAGTTATTCTTGACATGCAAGTTGGATTGAAAATTTCGATTTCAACCAATTCTGTTTTTGTCGGGTTACAAACAAAAATATGAAGAAAAATGGAACGCATCTTAAAATTAGGCCGCCTTTGCCGTCGTTACACAGTTACTAATTTGTGATCCATCATTGGGTGTAAAGCCAACGTAATTCTGATATCTCTAGACCCTAGTGGGGTTTCCATTTTCCCAAATCCCACACCCTCTAGATTTTTTATTTTTCTTCAACCGGCAACCAATTGGAAGCTTTTCTTGGTCTAATAAGACCTTGTTGTGCCTTGAAATTCAAGAAATGCAGAAAGACTAATCCATTTCTTTTATTGAATGACCAATGAAACATCAATAACAACCTACCATGGACCGCAATTCAAGTTAAGCTTATCTGCAAAATCGAGTTCATGGGATGTGACCAGTTTGCTCAATTACGACAGCAATGCGTTTTTGAGCTGGCCATGAGCCAGCATAGACGTTCTGTGGCATGCTGCGTTGTTAGAACTTGGTATTACTGCTGTACTGTATTTAGGCTTGATTCTTGCATATACTTGATCAACGTACAAAATTTCGCAGTCACCATGATTCTTGCATACTTCTTGTACACAAACAACTTTGTATCGGCCTACTTATTAGTTACAAAGTCGATGAAAGAATGATTCACAGTGTGCTTGGAACAAATACACATTTACCGTTTGTGTAAATCCTCCAGTTTTATTCTTTCTAAAGAACATTAGACATTTTCCTTCGGTTTTAAACTAAAAAAACCAGTTCCTTCTTCCTATTTAATTCCCTGACCAAAAGTAAGTATTTTCTGTGACAAATTAGTGTTTTTACTGTTTGGTCTCATTTCTGTGGCAGCTTTTTCTTTTAGTTACAGTATAGATGCGCAATGGATATCTGTTAATTTGCAACTGATCTTTGAAACCTTGTTTTCCGATGAAACACAGAATTCTAAGATCCCAAGATTTGCAAGGAACACTCCCAGTAGAGCTGGTAAATCTCACCTATCTTCAAGAAATGTAAGCATATTTTTACCCCTCCAAGTTTACATTATTAAAAGTAAAAAGAAAATAACTTTGTGTCGTGTAAATGGTTTATTCTAATTTCATATATAGCTTACCTTTATTTCTGTTGTCAATGAGACAATAACTGGTTTCTTTCTTTCTCCTTCAGCGACCTCAACCGCAACTACATGAGTGGTACCATCCCTCCATAATGGAGCTCTCTTCCACTTCTGAACATGTACTGTCTTCTCTCAAACTGCATGCATTTTTGTGTTTGATGTTCATGTCATGTTCTTATTGCTTTATTTGGTCATTCCAATGTTCTTCAGCCATTTCTTTCTTAAACTATGAATCTACTACATTGAGTTTTTTTCATGATGGGCTTCCGTGGTCATGAGGCGTATGAATCATAAATATTGAATCGAACACATGGGGTTCATTGCCTTCGTATTGACGAACATGTTAATGTTATTGAGCCTCTTGCTTGATAACAGTGAAGTGCATTTTTGTTGGGTACTCACCAACTCAGAAGGGATACAAATGTGTTGATCCTATCACAAAGAAATGTATTGTGTCAAGGGATGTTCGTTTTGATGAAACAATGCCCTACTATAAAAGCAATGAGACTCATATTAATGAGAATGAGACCTTGAGTGATTTGCTTCCCTTACCAAGAGTCACTGACCATGATACACTAGCAGAGGATCACATCTCAAATGGTCAAATCATTGAAGAAGTTCAAGATGACTTGATTCCAAGTGTGGGCCAACTACACTCTCAATCCATCAGTGAGCATACAGGTGAAGTTCAGACAGGCCCAAGCCCCTCTCTACCAACAACACCATTTCTAGAAGCTAGGAGATATCCCATTCGAACAAGACAGCCACCAGCTAAGATGATGGACTATGTTACTTATGCCTCACGGCATCCTCACACTAAAACTCTCAATTACAACTGTTTCTCAAAGTCTCACATTGCATTTCTCACTGAAGTTGCAAATAATGTTGAACCTAGCACATTTCAGGAGGCAAACCAATCATCTAAGTGGAGGAAGGCAATGTCAGAGGAATTACAAGCCTTGAGTGACAACAAAACCTGGAGTCTTGTTCATTTACCACCTGGAAAAAAGGCTGTTGGCAGCAGGTGGATCTTCAAGGTAAAATTCAAAGCTGACGGCTCAATTGAAAGGCACAAAGCCAGACTCGTTGCACGTGGATTCACTCAAACTTTTGGAGTGGATTACAAAGAAACCTTTGCACCAGTAGCCAAGATGAACACTGTCAGAGTTCTCTTGTCTGTGGCAGTTAATTCTGGTTGGTCCTTGTATCAAATGGATGTAAAAAATGCATTTCTCCATGGAGAATTACAAGAGGAAGTGTACATGCAACCTCCACCAGGTTATATTCAAGCCCAAAATGGTATGGTCTGCAAACTTCACAAGGCTATTTACGATTTAAAGCAATCTCCAAGAGCTTGGTACGCCAAGCTCAGCTCAGTGTTGGAAAGGGCTGGTTTTCTTAGAAGCAATGCAGATTCCTCTCTATTTGTTCGAACAGGAATGAGAGGAAGATTGATGATTCTTATCTATGTGGATGATCTCATAATCACAGGTGAAAGTGAAACTGAGATTGCAGCCTTAAAGCAATCTCTACAAGAGACCTTTGCCATCAAAGACCTTGGGAGGCTTAAGTATTTTCTTGGCATAGAAATGGCTACCTCATCCAAAGGACTATTCCTAAATCAAAGAAAATATGTAACTGATATTCTCAAGGAGACAAATCTTCTTGATTGCAAACCTGCAACCTCTCCAATTGACAGCAAGCTCAAGCTTACTATGGCTGGGGAAGCTCTTCATAATGTGAGTTATTATCAAAGACTGGTTGGTAAGTTAATTTACCTCACCATTACTCGTCCTGATATCACCTACGCAGTGGGCATAGTTAGTCAATTTATGCATTCTCGACAAAGACAAGCACGGGCAGCATGGAGATGGTTATGGAGCTGTCTTGTTCTGTCAGCTTTCTATCTCCACATCATGTGTGGTCTTCGACAAAGACAAGCACGGGCAGCATGGAGATGGTTATGGAGCTGTTAGTATTATAAGTCCTCTCAGTTTTTTATCTTTGTGTTGTCCCAAGAGTTTTGTATAGGGATGGTTGGTTGTAACCGGTTCTTTACTACTCATATATATGAGTTAGTTGTTAACTCTTAACATACACGAAATACATATATTTTTGAACATAAACTTCTACATGGTATCAGAGCGGGTCCTTCTTTAACCTGTCTCTGGCCATTTCTTTCCGCTGCTTCTCTCCTTCAACTTTGAGCCATGGCTGAAGAAGATTCAGTAAATGTTGAGGATAAAACCTCCCGTAATTCTTGTTCAAATTTTTCAGACACTGAGGTTAACACCAATCGGCGTTTGTGTTCAGCCTTGCTGAATGAGTTCAACTACCTACCTTGGTCTCGTGCAGTTTCACTTGCTCTAGGAGGAAAAGGAAAAATTGGTTTTGTAAATGGAAGCATCAAAGCTCCTGATATCACCTCACCAACCTATGAGGCTTGGCTCTGCAAAGATCAATTCGTCATGTCCTTACTTCTCAATACTATGGAGAAGCATGTTGCAGAAATTTTTAGCTACTCAGAGTCCTCACAAGATTTGTGGAACTCGGTGAAGGACATGTATGGAAATCAAAACAATTATGCAAGGGTGTTCCAACTGAAGAAAGAAATTGCATGCATTCAACAAAATGGGAAGTCCTTTGTACAACACCTTGGCAGGCTCAAAACCATATGGAATGAACTGGATATGTATCTTCCACACACCACAGATGCAAATACGCTACTAAAGAGAGGGGAGGAAGATAAGATATACCAACTCTTGGGAAGCTTAAGTTCTGAGTACGAGGATCTCAGAAGCCATATACTTATGAGTCAAGAACTGCCAACATTCAAAAGTGTGTGTGGTATTGTCCAACGTGAAGAAGCTAGGAAGAAAGCCATGAATGGTGAGTCTAGCTCAAGGCCAACTGAAGCTCTAGCCTATGTTGCAAACCACAAAATATACAAAGGTAAGAATTCCCACCTCAAGTGTACCTACTGTAATGGTGTTGGTCACGTGGAAGAAAAGTGTTGGATCCTTCATCCCGAGTTAAAGCCCAAATTTACCAAAGATGGGAAGATGATTCCATCAAAACCTTCACAAACAAGCCATTTCAAGAGTCATCATGCAGCAAACGTCACCTCTGGGGTCTCTTTTAGATCCATGGACTTCACTACAAGTCCTGTGACTCTTATAAAAGAATTTGTTGCGTACTTGCAAACCAAGGATCATGGGAGTACTGCATCAAACTTACAAAAGGAGGATGGAGGACACGCTGCCATGCTGGGGCAGTTTGCAGGATTTCTTGCCAATAACAAATCTGCAGAACAAGGAGAGGTTTCAGGTATTCTCAATGCTTTCTCCACTGCATTACAAACAAGCACTGAATATGATTGTTGGATAATTGACTCAGGTGCCACTGATCACATGACAAACAAACTTTCAAATCTGCATAATTTTCAAGCATTCAAAAACCCCTCACTAGTGTCAGTTGCAAATGGAAAAAATGTGTCAGTTTTGGGTAAGGGAAGAGCTAGTATACTCACAAACAATAATGAGTCATTAGCCCTATATGTTCCCTCATTTCCTTTTCAATTACTTTCAGTAGGAAAGATAACAAGCTCCCTAAACTGCCATGCCATTTTCTCACCAAACAACGTTGTTTTTCAGGATGTCATCACCAAGAAAGTGATTGGTGAAGGGTTCTTCCTTAATGGTCTCTACTACCTGTGCAAAAACTCAGTCATGCCTAAAGCTTTTCAAGCTGGAACCAAGTATTTTGAACATCAACAACTTTGGCACCAAAGACTTGCTCACCCATCTGAACTTGTTTTGTCAAAATTGTTTCCCGGTTTTTGTCAATCACCCCTTGAGTGTGAAACATGTCATTTTTCAAAGTCAGTCAGACTACCTTTTGTCACTTCTGTTTTTAAGACATGTAAACCATTCGAGTTAGTACACACGGATGTTTGGGAGTTAGCTAAATTGCCTAAGGGCAAGAAAGCTATCGGTTGCAAATGGGTGTATGCTAAGAAGGAAGATGCTGATGAGAAAAGCAATGTGAGATTCAAAGCAAGATTAGTTGTTAAAGGGTATGCACAAACAGAGGGCATTGACTACAACGAAATCTTTTCTCCGGTTGTGAAGCACTCCTCAATTTGCATTATGTTAGCTCTTGTTGCACAGTATGATCTTGAGCTTGTGCAACTCGATGTGAAGACGGCTTTTCTACATGGTGATTTGAATGAAGAGATCTATATGTGTCAACCGGATGGGTATACAGTGAAAGGGAAGGAGAATTTGTTTTGCAAATTGAAGAAATCACTTTATGGCTTGAAGCAATCTCCAAGGCAATAGTATTTGAGGTTTGATAAATTTATGAGAGGCCAAAATTATTCTAGAGTCAATATGATCATTGTGTGTACTTCAAGAAGTTGCAAGATGGGTCTTTCATTTATTTGTTGATATATGTTGATGATATGTTGATTGCCTCAAAGAATGTCGAAGAGATTGAGAAATTGAAGAAGCAACTGAAGAATGAGTTTGAGATGAAGGATCTTGGTGAAGCAAAGAAGATCCTTGGCATGGAGATCACTAGAGATAGAGAGAAGGGTTTGGTCAGTTTGAATCAAAGACAATACCTTGAGAAGTTGATCCGAAAGTTTGGAGTTCATGATTCAACCAAACCGGTTAGTACTCATTTGGCTCCTCATTTTAAATTGAGTTCTCTACAATGTCCTAAAATTGATAAAGAGAAACTACAAATGAAAAATATACCATATGCAAATTTGGTTGGTAGTTTGATGTATGCAATGGTATGCTCTAGACCGGATATTGCTCATGCAGTTGGCATGGTGAGTCGATATATGCATAATCCAGGTAAAGAGCATTGGCAAGCGGCTAAGTGGATATTGAGGTATCTCCATGGTACTCGAGATGTTGGTTTATGCTTTGAGAGAGATGGCTCTGGTATTGGTCATTTTGCAGTTGGTTATGCTGATTCAGATTATGCAGGTGATCTGGATGGAAGGAAGTCTACTACAGGGTATGTGTTTACCATGGCTAAAGGGCCAATTTGTTGGAGGTCCATTTTGCAGTCGTCTGTTGCCTTGTCTACTACAGAGGCTGAATATATGGCAGTTGCTGAAGCTATAAAGGAGGTCATTTGGATACATGGGCTATTTAGAGATTTGGGGGTTGATCAGAAGCAGGTGGAGGTACATTGTGATAGTCAGAGTGCCATTTATTTGGCTAAGTATCAGGTTCATCATGCGAGGACCAAGCACATAGATGTGTGTTATCACTTTGTGCGTGAAGTCGTTGGTGAATGAGAGATTATTCTCTAGAAGATTCCAACTAAAGACAACCCCGCTGATATGTTGACTAAGGTTGTTGGTGTAGCCAAGTTTGTTCATTGCTTGAACTTGGCCCACATTTTGCCTATATAAAGAAAGCGATGAGCAGTAGGAGTTTTGGAGCATTTGGCTCGGCATGAGTTGTTCTCTTGCTAGTGTTTGGGAGTGATGTTGTGTGTTAATTGTGTTGGTTGGCTTATCATGGTGTTTTTCGGAACTTGGCCAAGGTGAAGATTGTTGAATAAGTGGCCAAGTGGAGAACAAAACAAAATGCTTTTGGCTATTAAACAAATCAAAAGAAAAAAAAGGACAACATGATTATGTTTCTTCCTTGTTTTGGGGAGAAAAAAAAAGGGCACTTTGTCTAAAGTTTTTTTCTTTGGCATATGTGAAAAGTCACGGGAATGGCTGCAGAAAAACATAGAGCAGCAAATAAAGAAAGGGAGAGAATTGGTGGTTGTGCTCCCACTTGTTGCATTTTGGTAATGAAAGAAACCGAGAGAGAAGCAGAAAAATAAAAGGCAGCAGCCCCATTTTGAAGAGAAGAAGAAGGTGATCTTTTCTTTGGTTAGTAATCATCCACCAAGGTAGTTGTTGTTGTAATAGCTTTGAGCTTTGTATAGAGAAGAAATTAATCACTATATTTCTTTCTCTATTTGTTTCTTTGGTGTGAGAGAGCTATTGGTTGTATTCGGGTTTTTGGGTTGTGAGCTTGCCAACACTTTGTAAACTCCTATTTGATTGATAGTGGATTATTGGGTGAGCTCCTACTGCTCCGAGGACGTACTCCAGTTACACTGACTGTTGAGGAACCTCGTTAAAATCTTGGCGTCTTTTATATTTTGTTCTTGCATTTTCATTTGATATATTTCCTGTGGGTTATCAAGAGTTGGTTCCATAAGGTTTGGTGCTATCCTAGCACAACAAGTCCCTCCTATCGGCTTCTCTTGCACGCCAAAGAGGAAATATCCTTCACCCGCCGAGTACGATACGTTAGGCGGGAGTGCTATGCAAGTTTCAACTTGGAAACTTAGGTGAATGTAAGAAATTTCTTCATGATCCTTTCTCAAGAGTCAAGGTCAAAAGTCGACGAAAAGACCACCTCTAATGGAAAGTCTTTGTAATAACTTTCTCCCTCGACCTCTATATATTCATGTTACACTTTCATTAGTTTTCACCACCTTCACAAGTTTTCAGAATACCCAAATCGTACCTCAAAGTCGTATTTCATATCCTTCTCCATATTTCTCTATACACAAACACCTTGTCCTTACAAGATGTCTGAGACAAAGGCTCTTTTGCCTGCAATAGCCACTTTTGCAGCTTCAGCAATGCTTCTTAGAAGCATTGCCAACGACTTCATTCCCAAAGAATTTCGAAACTTCTTCTTCTCCGGCCTCCACAGCATTTCCCGCTGTTTCTCTTCCCACATCACCATTGTCATAGAGGAGTTCCAAGGGATGTCCTTGAATGAAGTTTTTGACGCTGTTGAAGCCTATTTGGGGACGATAGAGACCGCTTCTCTTCAAAGAATCAAAGTGAGCAAGGTTACAAAGGAGAAGAAGCTAGCAGTCGCAGTGGATCGAGGGGAAGAGATAGTTGATGTTTTTGAAGACCGTGTTCAAGTAATGTGGAAATATGTTTGTACAAAGGTTGAATCTTCGCGTGCTTCTAATCCCGGCGATCTTAATGCATCCCTAAGATCAGAAACAAGATCCTACGAGCTAACATTCCACAAGAAACACAAAGAGACGGTGTTGAATTCTTACCTCCCATACATATTAGAGAGATCAAAGGCGATCAAAGGAGAACGAAAGGTAGTAAAACTCTGCACGAACTCCCAGTATGACTGTTACGGGATACAAGAGGTCACTCTAAATCACCCCATGACCTTCGATATCCTTGCAATGGATACGGAGCTTAAGAAAGCTTTGTTGGATGATTTGAACAACTTCAAAAACGGCAAGGAATTTTACAGGAGGATAGGAAAAGCTTGGAAGCGTGGATACTTGTTGTATGGCCCTCCTGGCACAGGCAAGTCCAGCTTGATTGCAGCCATTGCTAACCACCTTAACTACGACATCTACGAGTTGGAGCTAACCGATGCTGGTTCCAATTCTGATGTAAAGAGAAGGTTGCTAGCCATGCCTGACAAATCTATTCTTGTAATCGAAGACATTGATTGCACAATCAAGCTGCAAAATCGGGAATCTGAGGATGAATCGTGGAATACCAACAGAAATCAGGTCAGTTTTATAGTCACTTATAGTTTTGATAAATCATACAAGTCAAATGCTTTGTTTCGTTACAAGTTGTAGATCAGGTTGATTTTTTCCCGAAAGGGTTGTCCGGACTCAATAGGACGACAACAAAAAACTGTGTCCGTTAACATATAAGTCCGGCAAGAAAACATTCCCGCTTGTAGAAATATCCGTGATCTTATTACTTACTATTTCATCAACAGGTGACACTCTCCGGACTCCTCAACCTCATTGATGGTCTTTGGTCATGTTGTACTGATGAACGCATTATAATTTTCACAACAAATCATAAAGACAAACTAGATCCTGCTCTAGTGAGACCTGGCCGAATGGACATGCACATTCACATGTCGTATTGCACCATTTCTGCATTCAAGCAGCTGGCATTCAATTACCATGGAGTTCGCAATGACCAACTCTTCGAGCAGATCGAAGGACTTATATTGGAGGTTGAAGTCACCCCAGCAGAAGTTGCAGGAGAACTAATGAGGAGCAGAGATGCTCAAATTTCGCTCCAACGCCTCATCGATTTCTTGCTGGAGAAGAAAACTCAACAAGATCACAAGGCTAAAACTAATGAGACCGGTATGAAAGAAGAGCACAACATGGAAGCGGAGCAGACTAGTTGAATTTAATGTAACCGTTGTTTGAAGGGCAAGAGACCCTTAGTTTAGTTTAAAAAAAATTCCATGTACCCATCGAAGTCTTACAATTTCACTAATAAATACTGTATATATTCGTTCTATGATATGGCCCAATCAACATATGACACATGTTTCTAATGTTTTTAAAGTTCAAGAAAAATTAAACATATGTATTATTTTTTTAAACAATAAAACTATGTTAATATCATTATATTAAATTGAAAAGTGAGTATACAGATTACTCACTAATGAATACCTAAGTATTATTTATGTTATACATAGCAGAAGATCCTTGGTCATTTATTTGACGTGTGTCAATTACTTATACACTTTTGTTAAATTCTATTATTATGAAAAAAATTATCCAAAAAACTTATTATGAAAAAGATATCCCCAAAATAAATGAGTATCAGACAAACATGGAAATTTGGCAAAGTTTTGTGGGTTCGGAATGTTATGCGAGCGGCTAGAATTTCCGTTAGCGTGAAAGACACGTGTTAAGTGAATAAATAGGAGACATGAAAGGCACATACACCATTTTAGGGACACCAGAACGGTGACCAACATTCTATATATCCCATTCCCGGTAGGAAAAAGAAACCCTTCCCAGTTCGAAAAGGAAAATATGAAATTACCAGTTACGAAAACTTATAAATACAAACTTGTTATCAATTCAGTACCTCCATATTTTCCACTGTTAATTTCTTCCCTCTCTGTTTCTCTCTGTCTGGATCTCTCCATTAATTTTCTAAGATGCTGATTGCTAAGAAGCCTAGTAGGGTTGAAGACCCCCGCTTCATCTTCCCGGAGAAGCAAACTATCGGCGTGGCGGACGGCGTTGGTTGGGCCAAGACAGACGTCAACGCCGGTCACTATGCAGGGGAACAGATGATGCTGACGGAAGCTACTTTGAGTTCATTCATGTTGAAGTACGTAAACCACAATGGTATCATCAACCACAACAATAGCTATGGTCAAGAAACAAAGAGAAACCTGCACGAGATGGTTTGTGGGTCGGTGTATCTTGGCAAAGATAACAAGTTAGGCGAAGACGCTCACTTCATCTGCCCAGAGAAGCAGACTATCGGCGTGGCGGATGGCGTTGGCGGTTGGGCCAACAAAGGCATCGACGCGGGTGAGTACGCGAGGGAACTCATGAACAATGCCTTTATCGCCGTCCATAATCCGAATAACATCAACGAACAAAAAAGAAAAAGAAAAGCCGCGGATATGATCGGAGCCGTTGATCCAAGAAAAGTGTTGCAGGAGGCTTATGCGAAGACCAAGGAGAAAGGCTCGTCGACCGCTTGCATCCTCAGCCTTAACAAAGAGAGCGGAGTCTTGCATGCTGTGAACGTTGGGGACAGTGGGTTCTTGCTATTTAGGAACAACAAGGTTGTGTACCAATCTCCAACTCAGCAACGCAGGTTCAACTGTCCCTATCAGTTGGGGAACAGCATCAGCAGCGACCGCCCTGATTGTGCTTGGGAGGAGTGGATTCAGACAGTCCCCGGAGACATCCTAGTGCTTGGGACTGATGGCTTGCTGGACAACATGCTTCCGAGTGAGATTGAGAAGGTTCTTGTACAAGGTGGTGGTGGTGGTGATCTTGATCTTGATTGTGGTGCGTTGGCTTCGAGCATCGCCAATCTAGCTCTCTATAACTCGTTCGATAAGCACAACCCTAGCCCTTTTTCAGAAAACGCTAGAAAGGCTGGATTCGAGCACAAAGGAGGCAAGATCGACGATATTACTGTTATTGTTGCTCAAGTTGTGGCTTTGTAGTAGACTAGCTAGCATTAGCTAATAGTATTCATATGTAATTAAACCTAGTTCCACGTATGAATGAAAATTTGGTTCTTCTATTAATCAAGATATATGATTTTCTTTGTTTTGTTTCTTTATACAAGACAAGATGTATTATGTTCTTGTGTGTTTGGAATTGGTGGTTTTACTTCTATTTTATTGCAATTAAATTTTCTTTTTATTCGAAGTATTTAGCATTAGTAATAATAAGCATTTTAGTATGGGAATAATTTGGTCAATTTTATAGTTATATACAAGTCAAGTGCTTTATGTTGGTACAAACTACAAAGCAAAGCATTTGTTTTACACTAATTTCCGGTAAAAGAAAATTTAAACCTAGAATGCAGTAGATTGTAGAAGAAAATCCTAACTACCAGAACAATCCATCACGCTTCATGAAAACTTAGAGAACGTAATTTAGGAATGCTTCTTTTCTTCTGTCTAGGAAACAACCTAAGAGAGAAAACTAGGAAACCACTTTTCATTAAACCTAACTAAATGCCTGAACCGAAGGCTTTTTTGCCAGCAATAGCCACTCTTGCTGCTTCAGCATGCTTCTTCAAAGTATTTCCAACGACTTCATCCCCGACGAACTTGGGAACTATTTCTTTTCAGGCCTCCATAACATTTTGCAATGTTTCTCTTCTCAACTCAACGTTGTCATAGATGAATTTCAGGGACTATTTGGGTGCTCCAACGACCCCGTCTGTTAGAAGAATCAAAGTGAGCAAGGATACCAAGAGAAGAAACTAGCAGTGACAGTGGATAGAGGTTAAGAGATAGCTGATGTATATGAAAATCTTCAAGTGAAATGGAAGTTGATTTGTGTACAGGTTAAATCGCCATTAGTTAGACATTGAAGTTACCTTAATGCATCGTTACCACAAGAAGCAAGATCCTATGAGCTAACTTTTCATAAGAAACACAAAGAGAAGGTGTTGAAGTTGTACTTGCCCAACATTTCAGAGAGATGAAAGGGAATTAAGAAAGAACAAAAGGCAGTGAAGTTCCACTGAGTTGAAAAGCCGGAGATGGAACCCGTGTTGTGCGGAAGCGTCAACCAAGTGTGAGTGAAAAATAAACCACAATAACTGACAAAAGATAAATGGAACAATACCAACAAGAACACCAAGATTTATACTGGTTCGGCAATGCCTACATCCAGTTTGGAGACGACGGAGTATTCCACTATAATCAATGAGAACATACAATAGTGTTTATCACTCAATTTCCCAAAGACCCGAATAACCCAAGCTCTCACACTTACAATAGGAAGAGAAAACCAAAAATACAAAGCAAGACAATTTGAGAAAATTCTTCTCTATGCCGAATGGCTTCTTGCTATTTTTCTTCTTCCTTGTTGTTATTGAGTTATGCCTACACCTCCTTATATAGGCCAAAGAAAATGGCTTCTCAAAGACATCAATGGCCAAAGGCCTACCATCAAGTCAAAAGAGTTATGCACAATTGCATCCATTTTTGTTTCCCACATGTAGCATGCCATCCAACAATTTTGACCACAAAAGTAGCCGAAATCAATTGTTGGTTTTAGACATGTGTTGTTTGAGCCAATAATCAACAATCTCCACCTTGGCTCAAACCCTCTAAGTAGAACTCCAAATAGTCGTCTCCCAATCCCCCATGGGGCAATCAACAAATTTTACAAATGCCAATCAAGTCTAAGCAGTGCTTAAACTTGTGCAACGAAACTGGCTTTGTTAACATATCCGCAGGATTGTCAGCGGTCCCAATCTTCTGAAGAATAATATCTCCCTCGTCAATAATCTCACTAACAAAATGGAACCTCGCATCAATGTGTTTCGTACGTGCATGATGAACTTGATTCTTTGCTAAATGAATAGCACTCTGACTGTCGCAATGAACATCCACATGATCTTGTTGAACCCCTAAGTCATCAAGCAACCCTTGAAGCCAGATGGCTTCCTTTATAGCTTCTGTTACAGCCATGTATTCTGCCTCAGTAGTCGACAAAGCAACTGTAGATTGCAGAATCGACCTCCAACTTACTGGACCTCCAGCAATAGTGAATACAAAACCAGTAGTGGACCTACGCTTGTCCAAATCACCTGCGTAATCAGAATCCACATATCCAATAACACATTGACCAGTAACTTTATCCTGCTGGAACAATAAACCAACATCCACAGTACCCAGAATATACCGTAGAATCCATTTCACAGCTTGCCAATGCCCTTTTCCTGGATTATGCATATATCTACTGACAATACTAACAGCTTGTAAAATATCAGGCCTAGTACACACCATAGCATACATCAAACTACCAACAACATTTGCATAAGGAATTTGAGCCATGTACTGACTCTCTTCAACAGTTTTAGGAGACATAGAAGCGCTAAGTTTGAAATGAGAGGCAAGAGGTGTACTAACCGGTTTTGAATTTTCATTCATCCTGAAACGTTGTAGTACCTTCTTCAAATACTGCTTCTGACACAGACTAATCTTGCCCTTCGCTCTATCTCTTTCAATTTCCATACCTAGTATCTTCCGAGCTTCTCCCAAGTCCTTCATCTCAAATTCATTACTTAGTTGAGTCTTCAACCTTTTAATCTCCAATTTGCTCTTACATGCTATAAGCATATCATCAACATATAAAAGCAAATAAATGAAGGTTCCATCTTGTAGTTTGCGAAAGTATACACAATGGTCATAGTGACTTCTTGTGTACTTTTGCCCGATCATAAATCGATCAAATCTCTTGTACCATTGTCTTGGAGACTGCTTCAAGCCATACAATGATTTTTCCAATTTGCAAACCCAATTTTCCTTTCCAGCAACCTTAAAACCTTCTGGCTGAGACATATAAATCTCTTCCTCCAAATCACCATGTAAGAACGCAGTCTTGACATCAAGTTGAGCCAACTCAAGGTCAAACTGCACAACCAAAGCCAACAGAATACGAATAGAAGAATGTTTTACTACAGGAGAAAATACCTCATTGTAGTCAATGCCTTCCTTCTGAGCGTAGCCTTTAGCTACCAATCTGGCTTTGAATCTTACATTATCTTTTCCCAAAGATTCCATCTTCTTGGCATACACCCATTTACAACCAATTGCTTTCTTCCCCTTTGGTAACTGAACCAGCTTCCAAGTCTTATTTTTATGAAGAGATTTCATCTCCTCATCCATAGATTTCTTCCACAACTCGCACTCTGAACTCATGAAAGCTTCTTTGTAGGCGGATGGAATATCATCTTCAATAACGGGAAGTGCATATGCCACAATATCAGTAAATCGAGCAGGCTTTCGAATTTCCCTTCTCGATCTTCTGGTTGCAATATAGTCTTGTTGCTGTGGAGGCTCTTGGGTAGGTGCCTCCTCTTCATCATCCTCGTCCTCATCATCAGAATTAACTGTAGGACTAGTGGTTGTAACATCAGACCTTACTGGAACAATTGGAGTCTTCAGTAACTCCACCTGCTTTGAGCTACTCATGGTCTCGGTCGCTTCAGTTTCACCTTCATGCTTGTTCTGATTAACCATAGCAGCCTCATCAAAAGTCACATCTCTGCTTACAACAAATTTCTTCTCATCTGGACACCAGAGTCGGTATCCCTTCACGCCAGTGCTAAAGCCCATAAATAGAGCTTTCTTTGCTCTTGGATCCAACTTGCTTTCTCTGACATAATAGTAAGCAGGACAACCAAATATGTGTAAAAACTTGTAATCAGTACAAGGTTTACCAGACCATACCTCCATGGGCGTTTTGCCCTCGTTCGCAGCAGCTGGCAATCGATTAATGAGATGACTTGCATAAGTAATTGCCTCAGCCCAAAATGCCTTGCCTAAACCAGCATTAGACAACATACACCGGACTTTCTCAAGCAAAGTACGGTTCATGCGCTCCGCCACCCCATTCTGTTGCGGTGTCTCCCTAACCGTGAAGTGCCTCACAATACCCTCATCTTGACAAACTTTCAAGAAAGGATCAGACTTATATTCACCCCCATTGTCTGATCTGAGAGTCTTGATCTTTCGACCGTTTTGCGTTTCAATCATCTTTTTCCACTTCAGGAATATCTTCAAGACTTCATCTTTACGCTTCATGGTGTACACCCATATTCTTCTAGAGAAGTCATCAACAAAGGAGACAAAATAATGGCTACCTCCCCAAGATGCATTCTTGGAAGGTCCCCAAACATCAGTGTGAACATAATCAAGAATGCCTTTAGTGTGGTGAATAGCAGTGCCAAATTTTACTCTAGTTTGCTTACCCAAGACACAATGCTCACAGAATTCCAATTTGCATGCCTTTGCACCTTTCAATAAGCCTTGCTTCACCAATCCTTGCAACGCTTTTTCACCAGCATGCCCAAGACGCATATGCCATAACCTCGTGGTGTCTGTGCTATCTGCGTCAGCAGCTTCGGTGACAGCTGCTCCACCAATAACTGTACTCCCCTGCAAGAAATACAAGTTATTTCGTCTTGTACCTTTCATTACCACCAGTGCCCCGTGCACAGCTTTAAGAACTCCACCCTTCATGGTGATCTTGAGACCCTTGGATTCCAAAGCTCCCAGAGAGATGAGATTTTTCTTCATATCCGGTACATACCGAACATCACTTAATTCTCTGACTGTTCCATCATGCATCTTCAAACAGATTTTGCCTATCCCTTGTGTTTTGCAGGCATTATTATTACCCATCAAAACAACTCCACCATCTAGCTCCTCGAAAGTAGAAAACCATTCCCGAATGGGACACATATGATAGGTGCAACCTGAATCCAAAATCCACTCATTTGAGTGACCATCAGCATATGAACTAGCCAAAGCAAACTCGAAATCATCATCATCTCCAGATTTTGCAATATTTGCTTCAGAACCCGCTTTCTCCTTCTCTTTGTTCTTCAATTTGGGGCAGTCTTTCTTCCAATGACCCTTTTGGCGACAAAAAGCACATTCATCTTTAGCAGGAAACTTCCCTCGTGACTTTGAACGAGATTTTCCCCGCTTCCCAGATTTTCTTTCCTCTGTTCGACCCCTTGCAACAAGTGCCTCGGTTTGTGAATTGTGAGTCTTCAGTTCCTTCTTACGACACTCATGATTCACCAATGCCGCAGACACCTCATCAAGTTTCACCTCGGATTTTCCATACAACAGAGTAGTTGTCAAATGATCATAATCATCAGGCAATGAATTTAACAAACATAGTGCCTTGTCCTCGTCAGGAATTTTCACATCAAGGTTTGCTAAATCAGCAAGTATTTTATTATAATCATTGAGGTGTTCATGCATAGAAATACCTGGACTATACTGAAATCGGAAGAGTCGCTTCTTCAGGAAAAGCCGATTTTCTGCGCTCTTGGTCATATACTTCTCCTCCAATTTCGTCCATAACTCCTTAGCAGAAGTTTCCTTCATATACGGGTATTTCAACTCCTTATCAAGGAACGATCGAATAGCAGCACAAGCATGAAGATTAATTCGCGTCCACTGCTTGTCATCAATATCTTCTGGTTTATCTTCCAGAACCATATCCAACTCTTGTTGATACAACACATCCATAACTTCACATTGCCACATACCAAAATTATTAGAGCCATTGAATTTATCAACCTCTAACCTTGTAGTAGCAATTGGATGTCTATTGGATGTAGGTGCCGACGAAGACGATGCCGACTCGGACTCCTTACCCTTCCCAGATTCATCTTGATCTCCAGCCATCTACTCGGCACTATTCACGGGACTGTAGCGCCAACAAATTTTTCACTCCCACGAAAAACCCTAGTCGAAAAAACTGGGCTCTGATACCACTTGTTGTGCGGAAGCGTCAACCAAGTGTGAGTGAAAAATAAACCACAATAACTGACAAAAGATAAATGGAACAATACCAACAAGAACACCAAGATTTATACTGGTTCGGCAATGCCTACATCCAGTTTGGAGACGACGGAGTATTCCACTATAATCAATGAGAACATACAATAGTGTTTATCACTCAATTTCCCAAAGACCCGAATAACCCAAGCTCTCACACTTACAATAGGAAGAGAAAACCAAAAATACAAAGCAAGACAATTTGAGAAAATTCTTCTCTATGCCGAATGGCTTCTTGCTATTTTTCTTCTTCCTTGTTGTTATTGAGTTATGCCTACACCTTCTTATATAGGCCAAAGAAAATGGCTTCTCAAAGACATCAATGGCCAAAGGCCTACCATCAAGTCAAAAGAGTTATGCACAATTGCATCCATTTTTGTTTCCCACATGTAGCATGCCATCCAACAATTTTGACCACAAAAGTAGCCGAAATCAATTGTTGGTTTTAGACATGTGTTGTTTGAGCCAATAATCAACAACCCGGATGCTATCAAGCTTGACCACCTACCTTCGAGCTTCCTAGTAATGCATACAGGCTTAACAAAGCTTTGCTGGACGATTTAAATAACTTTATAAATGGAAAGGAGTTTTACAGAAGGGTCGGCAAAGCTTGGAAGCGTGTATACTTGTTATATGTCCCTCCCGGCACAGGCAAGTCAAGCTAGCCATGGGTAATCACCTTAACTATGAGATCTACGAGTTGGAGCCAACAAATATTAATTCCAATTCTGACTTGAGTATTGTTGTTTTCCATGCCTAACCAATCTATAATCATCTTCTAAGATATTAATAGCACAATCAAGCTGCAAAAGGGGGAATCGAGGAGTGAATCATGGAGGAACAACAATAAAACTCAGGTCAGTTTACACTTTTCATTTAGAGCACGCATCTAACTCGAGCTCTAGATGAATAAATAACTTAAATATCCCTAATTAATACTTAACAAATATATGTATTATCTTATTATTTCATCGACAGGTGACACTCTTTTGGCTCCTCCACTTCCTTGACGGTTTTGGTCATGCTGTGGTGAAGAACGCATACTTGTCTTCACAACGAATCACAAAGAAAGGCTAGATCCTGCTCTACTGAGACCTGGCCACATTGACATGCACATCCACATGTCATATTGCACCACTTCAGCATTCAAGCAGCTTCAATTACCAATGGATCGCCATCACAAACTCTTTGAACAGATTGAAGGGCTTATACGGGAGGTTGAAATCACACGAGCAGAAGTTGCGGGACAGCTAATGAAGAGCAAGAATGCTCACATTTCGCTCCAAGGCCTCTTCAATTTCCTTCTCGAAAAGAAAATTCAACATAAAGGAGAAGAGGAAAGTTAATGTAATGTTTGAAGGGCAACAAAGCAAAAGAGATGTATAGAGATCTCATATAGTTTATTATGTTTTAGCGTAAACTTTGCAGTTTGCACCCGTTGATGTGTAAAGACATACCGGACTTCCCTTTCTGTGATTTTCTAATTTCTATTATATTAGATTATATCTTTCTTCTAACTTTCCAAAACAAATAGATATTAATATTTGATATATGTAATTACTTTTAGTTCCAAAATTAACTCCTTGCACCACCAAATTCGTTGTATTTGTCTGAATAGGATCCAGAAAGAGCAAAAGAATTATAAGGGGGCAAGGGTTCTTACTCTACCAATTAGGAAGCGAGATGCATTATTCTATTGACATCAGCACCTAGAAAATGAAGTTTCATATCTAAATTCTCATAACCACGGTCAATATGAGCAACGCCGCTGATCTCTGTAGTGCCTTCTGCAGCCAATCCGGCTAATACCAGTGACATCCCCCCCGTAATGTCATTTGCAACAAGCGAGGAACCGTTCAAGATGCAGACAAGATAGCGGACATGAATCAGCACAATCATGTTATTTTCCAATTGGGAAAAAGGAAAAATTAGAATTTGTAGAAGGAAAATCTGCTTGCCTTCCATTGTCTTTCCCATAAACCAGAGCAGTGCTCGCACAGACCTGAATCTTTGCTCCAAGCTTAAGCAGTTCGCTTACTAGAAGAAAGCAGGAACATATATGAGAATATCTCAATGCACGTAGTACAAATTGTAAGACATTCTCCTCACCACCAATGCTGCATGTTTGTTAAATGAAACTAAAACATTCTTGCAGAAGAATTTCGAAATGAAGGATCTCGGGGAAGCAACATATGTTCTTGGAATTGAAATTAAAAGAGATAGAAGCAACATGCTGTGATATGTTCTTGGTATATATATTAGAGTTCTTCTGCAGCTCTCTTCAGTATGCAAGGTCTCAAGAATGGGGTTTGAGTTTCTGTAATCTTGCGTAATCAGAGAGAGTGCAGGGACCCTAATATATATACCATACACAGTGGTAATCAACTAGGACTCTTCCCATTGAGTAATCCTGATTGATCTCAACCTTATCACCGTGAATTCCTTTATTCATATCAGCTAGAAAGACTTCTAGTAATATCATGAGTGTTCCAGCTAATGAATCCTAACATACATGTTCCTTATCAGCTCACAAACATTGTCAATCTTGATCTCTAATATTCCCACGTGAATAACAAGTGCTAACCAAGTGTATAGCTCTCATCAGAACTTACATTCTCCCACTAGAGCTACACTTGGTTAACCATTGCTAACCTTAATGCGAGATTATTCTTTCATGAAAGAACAAAGCATATAGAGGTGGATTGTCATTTTGTTCGATCTCAGGTTCAATCTCAGGTCATTCACACTGTGTTCACTCGCAGTTATGATCAATTGGCTGACTTATTCACCAAAGCACTACCATCTGCTCAGTTTCATCGTCTTCTGGGCAAGCTTGGCTCAATAAATCCCCTTGATCCAGCTTGAGGGGGGGTGTTGGAACCAAGAAGTATGGACACATATATTGTATAATAAACTATCTCCACATCATGTGTGGTCTTCGACAAAGACAAGCACGGGCAGCATGGAGATGGTTATGGAGCTGTCTTGTTCTGTCAGCTTTCTATCTCCACATCATGTGTGGTCTTCGACAAAGACAAGCACGGGCAGCATGGAGATGGTTATGGAGCTGTTAGTATTATAAGTCCTCTCAGTTTTTTATCTTTGTGTTGTCCCAAGAGTTTTGTATAGGGATGGTTGGTTGTAACCGGTTCTTTACTACTCATATATATGAGTTAGTTGTTAACTCTTAACATACACGAAATACATATATTTTTGAACATAAACTTCTACAATTATAAATGGAAAAAACGAATGTTTTGTAAAGTTATGATATGATATTGAAACACGGTCACATGATATAATAGCAACTCGTCGTTTGCTATAATACAGAAGAAAAATAAGTTTATAGTTTGAATCCATTTTTTTTTTTAAACAAACGATATTATCTACATTAAGAGAGAAGAGGTGGGCTTAGTCTCACAATGGGCTAGCAATAATGTGGTTCAAATTCGCCTTTGGCGAAAGTCGAACCTAAGACCTCTTACTTACAAGTGAAGAGAAATATCACTAGACCATAGTATTAGTGGCTTGAATCCATTCTTAATCAACCTAGTTTTTTCTCTAATTCAATTTGTATTTTGGTCCAAATCAACCTCATTTTATGTAGACCGTATAATATCTTATGCTCGAAGTCGACTTGAGGTTAACCAAGTTGGCTAGCCAGTATACTCGAATCCTTTTCTCTTAGTCTAGATTAATTTAGGATAGACTACCGTTTTGTTTTCTTTTCTTCAATACAACAATATTGTGGAGCAGAGACCTAAAGGTAAGCCACATAATTTACCAATTATAATTAGATGTCCTACTTGTCATATGAGTCAAACCTAAAAAACCTCTCTACAAAAATTACATGATCCAATGAAGAAAATAGTCCTAAAAGCGACCAATTTGGTCCAGGTGAAACTTTTTTTCAGTGTGCAGGAATACAGTCCGCTACACCTAGTGTCAAAATATAAGTGGTTAAAATTTTTTATTTTCAAGTATCAACCACTTGTATTATGACATTTAGTCTATCAAATCGTATTTCTGGCACACTGAAAAATCTCTCGGTCCAGTTTCTACATTTTTTTTAAATTAATGGTACATGCAGTGGTTTATTTCCTGGATGTACACACTGATATCATATACATTTGATTATATAATAAGAGATTCAAAATCTGAATTCCTTACAGATCATTTTAACCTGATGGGAACTCACTTGGGAGCTCCTTCGAACTGATCACGCAACAACTCGTACTTCCTGAACTCGGCCATGGAGAGGGACGGAGAAAGCTCCGGTAAGACCTAAGGCGGTAGGAGAAGGCGGTCAGGCAATAATTCATAAACGGGCTTTAGAGCAGCACTTTGTTTAGTAAAACACAGAACTATTCACATTTCCCTCAATCAAAGTGAAGAGCAATTGCCATGCCTTCATAAAATCATCATATTCGACAATAACAGAGTCCGACTGGTCATCTGTGCAAGAAGAATCTGAATTCGAACTCAAAGCCTACACGAAACAAAATGTCAGCACCAGAAAGAGAGCATGAAATACCATCAATACAGGAGCATTCCTTTATCTAGACAAGTTTATTGTCATAAAAATTTACACCTGTATCGAGTGTCGATAAAAAATGTCCAGTATGTTTTTGACAATACAAGGTCCTACATCGAGCACTCGAAGCTTTTCTATCTTAGTATATGAAATCCTGGGTCTCTCAACTCGTCTGTTAACTGGTTTTTGGGTGGATTCCAAATTTAACGGAAATAAAGCATAAACGCACTTGCGCTCTTAATTACCATTTAACACCCCAAATATCAGATAGCATTAACATGTAGCAAGAATTTTAGTTTATCAGAACTAAATATCCAGTGTTTGGTGCTGACTTGACTAACCTTGCGCTTTGCTGCATTAAACCAAGCGTCTGCACACAAGGCATACATATCTGCACCAGTGAAATTCGGGGGACATCTCTTGGCTATTGAGTAAAGTGGTACATCTTGATGTAACTTAAACTTTCGGGTAAGTGCTTTGAGGACCCTAGAAGAGATGGCATTAAGAAATGTGAAGAAAAAAGAGCTTCAGCACCCATTTGACATCCGTAATTTGATTATTCTCTTAAACGAAGTATGCATTATGAAACTGAAATTGTGAGAATACTAACCGTTCTCTGTAAGATGCTTCAGAGTTTACTCCAACATAAAGCAGTTTATCAAATCGTCCAGGCCGTAGAAGTGTTGGATCAATCAAATCTGGTCTGTTGCTTGCTCCAATAATAAACAAGTCCTAAGACAAACCAAAAGAAGCATGAGGTATGGTTTCTTTCTGATTATAAGAAAAGAAGATACCAGGGCAATAACCTGTGTTGAATCGTTTAGGCCGTCAATCTCTGCAAGCATCTTGAAAATCAGAAGACTTATCACATCAGAAAATACCAACGGAACCACAGAAAAGATTCTACAGAAGTCATAGGAAAAAAGGAGACCTCACCTGAGAAACCACTCTGTCCATAACACCCCCAGGATCCCCAGAGGCACCTCGAGCTGGAGCAAGAGAATCAAGTTCATAAAAAAATATAACACATGGGTGTGCTGATCTGGGCTGCAAAGTATGTGCAATATCACTTAATTGTGAGTGGAAATGGATGTTCTGACCATAAGATTCTTTCACTGAAGGGATACTGATCATAGTGGTATTCTTTACCTTTTGGAAAATGTCTCTAACATTCTTTTCTGACTCTCCTACGTACATATTGATTAGTTCAGGTCCTTTTACACTGAGAAAGTTCAGGAAACACTCAGTTGCAACGGCTTTTGCCAGTAGAGTCTGAGGTTTGAATAACAAAAATAATGGTGGTCAAACAAATAGCTTAATGTGAGGAAGAGGGCAAAAGTCCTCAAAACAGTTAGAGAGAAACTTACTTTCCCAGTTCTGGGTGGGCCATATAGAAGAACACCAGACCGCTTTCGTAAACCAGATGAAAACAAGTCCTTGTGCAGAAGAGGTAGCTACAAATACAACAATACAACAAAAGGGACTGAGTACAGTGAAAGAGACTTCCAATTTCCGAAGACTGTAATCTTGGTAATGAACATACTAAGGCTTAGAGATACAAAGAGCACCTACCTGAACACTATCCAGAATCGATTTCTTCACATCCTCAAGACTGCCAACATCTTCCCATTTCACATTAGGGACCTATAGGAAAAATGACTTAAAAATTCCTTGTATATCATACTCGAAAATTTTCTATGAGATTACTACTTCACTGCCGGCTGATTCTAGCAGTAAAGCTCTTTATTACTTCCCACATAAAGGAGAAAACTCTTAAGAAAGGATAAAATATTGAATCAAAGTTAGTCTTGTCTCTAAATTACCTTTGGTGTACCCAGGGCTGATGCATTCCTTTTCTTTGAACGCTCCAATGCCTTAGTCAAGTTGTCTTTCCCCAGAACCTGAGGTGCAACTTCAGAGGATTTACTATCAGATTCCACATCAGATCTGACAGATCCATCTGATTCCTCCGACTTAACAGAGTTAATTGGAACATTGCCTCTGGAAATCAAGTTAGCACCAGCATCAGCAATCAAAGCACGAATATCTCTAGGCATGAAACCAGATGTCTGCGCAACTATATCCTTTATAAACTCCTCTGAACCAGTCTGCAAATAACAACAATCGGATCCATCAAAGTGACCAGTTAGGATCCGGTAAAAAAACTACATTGAGTACCATGCGGGGTATCCTTATGTAGCAGATCTTATAACAACTTCAACAAAAATAAGAGTACATCATAGTTATAAGAATATAAAATACTCAGCCACATCCTAGTGGCTTAAGTTTTTTGGAATAGCTTATGCTTCTATAAACACAACCACACAAAAAAGGCACATAAACAACACATTTACTCACATACATTAGAAAAGAGTTCAAAAGCCGTTTGCAGAGACTGTGTCACCATTTTCACCCTTTGTTCTTCGGTCTAAGGACCCATACTTATTTCATGGCTAAAGCAGTGTCTAATAGTTGGTGGTAGACCTTCAGAACAGTCAGCAGCTGCAATTAACAGCACCCGATGCCTTCCTATCTTCCCAGCATCCTGCTCATGCCCCAATACGATTTAGGTTACTAAGATTAAAATAATAAACAATAAAATTATAGATCAATGGACACACACACAAAATAAAGAGGTACAGAGTAGTAGATGTTCATTCTTCAACTAAGTGTCCCTAAACCAAGATATGTGGAACTAAAACAGTTGCATCTTACAATATCGCCATTATGTTTTTCTTCGGAATCCATGTCTCCATCATCATAAATTGGCTCAGTGAATTCCCTGATAAGTGAAGCCACTTCAGAAGTTATTCCAACTTCTGAAGATGAATGTTTCACTCTTTTTGTGATTTAACTTATATAATGAAACATGACCCTATGAAATATATTTTACAATATATATTTATTTCAATTGTTGTATCCTTGCCGTATTGTATCCTTGTTTTTAGAAATTTGCCGTATCGGCGTACCGTATCGTACCGGATACCCCCACCCGGATATCCGTGCAACATAGATCTTAACCAAAGCAAACAGTTTTTTGGTTACCATTGTTGTTACCAACTGGTAATAGGTTCAATGATTATTGCATACGGTTGCAAATTAGCAATCTTGTTAGAGGCCTTTCCAATATAAACATCAAAGCCACCATGCAAAGAAAACTACAAAAGGAAAAATCAAACTCACCAGCCAATCCATACAGGAGAACTGAAACTCTGAATTTTGAAGATAGTGCTGATGGGCAGAGAGGTGGTGTAAGTATGGAAGCCAATATTTTTACGGTGTCCCCTTGCAAAGGTGCAAAACCTTGTTGTTCAGCAATCCATAAGTCTGGGGGTACAGAAGAAGAGACACTCCCTCCAAGCACAAGGGCTGTTTGAGAATGATTAACTCGGAGACTGGGGTCGTCTGAAGGTTCCGTGGCCACAACCTAAGAATATTAATTTACACTGTGATCAGACTTGGTACATTATAATATATGTGAGTATAAAAGTAACCAAAGAACAATATTAAGATTCTTTTTTTTATAGGAAGAACAATACAGGAAAATTACCTTGAAATAGATGTTATCGCTTCCAGCTTGTGACCCTTGTTTGCAAGGAATGCACATTGATGACTTGCAACTCCAATTAATGCAAATACTGAAAATATCACCTCTTGCTAGATACCTATCAACTCCTTGTAGAGCCAAATCTATCATTTCTTGACGATCTTCGTATTCAATGGATGAATTGCCTTTAATAGAGTCAAGTGTTCCACATCCCGGTATCTTCACGAAAGAAGCTCTTTAGTGCGAAGCATATCTTGGCAACTGAGCCTGAGGCTCCAACTGCAATCCAACGACAGAAGCCTCCACGTCTTTCCCTCTCACTTCATCGTCCACTCTCTCCAAAATAAGAAGCCAGAGTGTCTTCCCCTCTATGAGCGAGTGATTTGAAGCACAATGTGTGCAAGTCAAGGTTAAATGCCAATAGAGCTGATATATAGGCAACTTCCCGCTTCAACGACATTCGATCATTTTCAGGAAATGCACAACAAGGCAAAACAAGCATTGCGTGGGAAAACTCGGACAAGGTTTGTTCAATCTTTGCAGCAGCAGTCACGGTTGTTCGGAGTTTTCAATTCTAGTATAATCTTAAACCCGAAAAATCCAACTATGAATTTCAATTCTTTCCAAAATCGAAATTCGACATTCTATAAAATCACATCATGTATTCAAAATCAATAAATTTCTATTATAATTGATTCGAAAATCGAAATTTCGATAACTTCAGTCTTCAGCTGTGCAATTTGAGCTCGGATTCAAGTGTAAATTCTTGTACTTTCATCAATTTTCTCGCCAGCCAAACAAGAAAGCAGCAAAATTTATATAAATCAACATTGAAATAATTACCAGTGAGCCGGAGGCCCGGAGGTGATGGGGAGCCGTTTGAGGGCGGGAGTGGAAAGCCCGACCAAAGCAGAGTCGTCGAGAGAGGCCAATTTGGGGCTGCTTGAAATGACCGCTCTGTCCTTGGACAGCCGGAGGATCCCCGGCGGCAACTGCAAGCTCGTCGACGCGTCACCATCGCCGCTGCCGTCGACGCGGTGGCCTTCACTCAGTACGGAATTGATGAGATTTTTGGTGGAAGTCAGCACCAGTGGGTTCCTCCTCCTCTTCTCCAACATTGGAACGGAACCTATAGATACATATCAGGTGCAGATTATATATAATTATATACAGAAATAGCGTGAAATCGATGAGCTCTTCAGCTGCTTCTGCCCTGCGTCTGCGTTCAGTGACGTAGTAGTATAACCGTTTTAACGTCAGCTGTTTCTCTTTTTGGAACTGGAAATTGAATGGGCTTTGTTGCTAATTGGGCTTGTACCAAATTTTCGAACCGCGATTTCCGTTTATGGAATGAGAAATAATAATCACACATCTTTTTAGACTATTACGTATCCATGTTTTATTTTGACCGTTGATTTTATTTGACATATTCAATCTGATTGTCATAAATAAGAAGTAGTGTGTAAGAAGTTAAAAAGAGTGTAAAAATCACTTTATGTACGGATTTGGCGAGTTGGTGAAGGCAGGTGTCGATTTGCTTTGCTAAAGAGTGCGACGTAACTGAATTTGGAAGAAGCAAGAGGCCATATATCTGATATGTTACACTTTTTCTTTTATATAAGCGATATTGTGAAGAGAGTTCAAATACATAATCTCGGTACAAGAATAAACGCTCTTAACCATTTGAACTAATTGTTCGTTTAAAATTTGATTACTACTTTAACTTTGTCTGATGATGCTGGTGGTCGGATATTGGAATTGTTATTAGAATGGTTACATCATAAATTCATGAATTTTTCAGTCATATGTTAATTCATTTTATACACCTGATATTCTACTTTAACCTAACTTAAAATGCGAGAAGAGAAATTTGACCTAAGAAAATCATCCGCTTTGAACCATATCGCCAGACCCACGTCTGCGAGAAGGGAACTCAAACTCGATTGTATTGTGGGACCTTTGGTTGCAAGAATGGGTAAACATTGACTTTGACTTGCAATTCAATTTATAGAATTCAAGAACAACAAAGTAGTCACTGAGCAATTATTTGTGTATTTATTTGTAATCAAACAAAACGAAGGATTTTAAGCGGAATAAAAAGAAAAAAATGCATAAATAGCACATCGGAAAAGCATGTTCAAGCCTCGTGCTTTATATGACCAAATTTATGGGATTTAGATTGCCGAGCTTAGTAACGAAAGCTTACGATCCAATGTGGAGGCAATAAAGGTGGGATGTGGAAGTTGTTAAGTTGGCCTAAGAAAAGAGGTGCAACCATAAGTACGACTAGTTCTGGTAAGAACATATAAAAATTGTGGTAAGAACATATAAAAATTGTGGCTTAGTGAGTCGTCCTGAAGCGCCCATGGCTTATCAGAGCATGGAGGGCTCGGGGCCCATGGCTTATCAAAGCATGGGAGGGCTCGGTCACCTCTTTCCCCCCTTCCAACTGACCTCCACCTTTTTTATATTGATTCTCGTACTTAGAGATGTCAAATCAGCTTATTGGGTTGTTAATAGGCACCCCGTTAAGACCGGCTATTAGCTTGTACAAAAGATTTAAGTTCTATAATTCAAGCTATGTCCATGGAGGATTTATCCTGGCCCGACCCCGGTCGATCTCTGGCGGGTTAACAAAGTATTGATCAGAGGACTATGATCACTAATGCTTGCCACAGCCATATATATTGGTGATAGGGTTTAAATTGTTGTTATGAACTTATGATTATTGTCTGAAGAAGTTTGTGATCTGGTTTTATTTCATAAATGTATTGGGATTGTAAGTCATGCCGATCGTGATAGATAACACAAGGTCCATAAAATTCTTAAACTCGCTGAGTATAACGGATTAGCACCCGCATTTTCGTTGCATGTGCATGTACTTTAAACTAAATATTTTACAAATTTTTTATACTCGTTTACAAGCATGGATGAGTTCGTAATTATGACCATGTGTCCCACATCGTCAAAACGTATACAAGCTGTATGCTTAATATAAAATTGTTAGAAGTTGGTACCAACATAAGATACAATTTTGATCACAGTGTTTCCTTTCGATTTCGAGTATAATATTTTAGGTCGTTACAAAACAAAGTACAGTTAGATTCGTTGAAATTCGAAGACTGGAGGAAAAACTTATAGTCTACACAATGAGTTAGCCATAATTAAGTTTGGAATTGAACTTAGGTGCATAAGGGGGATCCATCTACTCTAACCAATGTAGTTACGCACACGTTCTGAAGCGGGAATAAGAATCAAACTTTTTTTTTCGGTTTAGTTACCTTTGGCTGTTTGAGAATGATTAACTCGGAGACTCGGGTCGTCTGAAGGTTCCATGGCCACAACCTAAGAATATTAATTTACACCGTGATCAGACTTGGTACATTATAATATATATGAGTATAGAAGTAACCAAAGAACAATATCACCTTTGTTTGCATCTTGTGACCTTTGTTTTCAAGGAATGCACATCGATGACTTGCAACTCCAATTAATGCAAATACCGAAAATATCACCTCTCGCTAGATACCTATCAACTCCGAAGTAGTTATGTAGTGCCAAATCTATCATTTCTTGACGATCTTCGTATTCAATGGATGAATTGCCTTTAATATAGAGTCAAGTGTTCCACATTCCGGTATCTTCACGAAAGAAGCTCTCAAGTGCGGAGCATATCTTGGCAACTGAGCCTGAGGCTCCAACTGCAATCCAACGACAGAAGCCTCAACGTCTTTCCCACTCACTTCATCGTCCACCTTCTCTCCAAAATAAGATGCCAGAGTGTCTTCCCCTCTAATGAGAGAAAGAGGAGGAGATGCGTGGGGGAGGTGGTGGAAGGGGTGGGCTACTGGCCAGCAATGACGGCGATGGAGAAGACAATCCAATGAAGGTTGGTGAAAGAGAAGGACATTTGGATACTAGAATAGTGAATGTTCGGAAACTAATTTTAGTTAAATGTTTGTAAGTTCAAAATGGACACGTTCAAAATGCACGGGAAACTATTTTCAACATCAGAAATTATTCAATTCATTATAAGGAAGCAAACACAAATTTTCGAGAGCCCAATCATCATTCATTCACTAAAACCAACACAACTTTTTGAAGTCTCAATCTTTTATTTAATACCCTTAATCTGGAGCCAGTACAACTTAAAAAAAAATCCAACTAAAGAAAGCAAATTTGTTATTTTAATTTGTCACAAAAAGTAATTTAACAAAACCACATGATGTGGTTAATTGAATTTACTGTAAGAGTAAATATATGAGCTTATACAATGCTCGATTATTGTACATACTGGGGTTAACACAATATTATCCACAACTTAAGATAAAACCTTGCTCACAATAGTTCGTGCTTTACACATAGCCTCCAATGGAATGGCTTTAGGTGCTGTGAGTCCCTTGCCCTCAGTCATGTCAACCATTTCCTCACCCACTCTATTCCAGTCGAAGCATTGAATCAATGACCCCAAAGTCAATCCCACCACACGCTGCGCTAGGCCTGCTCCAGGGCAAGCCCTTCTTCCCATTCCAAATGGAATGAGTTTATGTGAAAAATCTTCACCACTTTCGAACCTCTCAGGCTTAAAGCTTTCAGGTTCATCCCACAATTCAGGATCTCTGTGTACCGCCCATGCATTGACCAATACCATTGTGTCACGTGGCACGTCAAAGCCTCCGATAATACAATCATCAGATGTAAAATGTGGTAGTAGCAATGGAGCCGCCGGGCATAATCGGAGTGTCTCGGAGATGATGCTTTGTAGGTAGGGTAGTTTGGAGATGTCTGGTTCATCCACCAAGTTTTCTTTACCAACTTTAGCATCTAGTTCAGATTTGGCCTTTTGGAGCACGCGTGGATGGTTAAGTAGATTGGACATGGCCCATTCCAGTGTCACAGCTGATGTGTCAGTACCCGCCAATAACATGACCTGATGAAAATTGATTAATATTTGGTTAATTAATAGTTTAAAATAAAGGTGGTGCTATATACACCAAGGACTAGGATTCTCTCTCATTCTCTTGCCATCCTCTTTCATCCCCTCCTCTCACATTCTCTATTTTGTTTTTCTCTTACTATAAAAAAGTAATATAAAATGTCGACGTGGCTTAACCGTGACCGTTCAAATAGAAGGGGAGGGAAGGGGAGGGAAAAAAAGAGAGAAGAGAATCATACTCCATACACTAAATCAAGTTGAACATTCTACACCACAAATTTTTTTATTACAATTATTAATCAGATTTCAACTTGAATTAAAGTACAAATTTGATTAGCTATGTTCTAGCTTCAATTTCAACTTGAATAAAGTAAAAATTTGATTGGTGCCATGTGTTTAGTGCACAAATTTCGTGTAAAAATTTGAAGTGCCTAACATTATTCTTAAAATAAAAATAAAGGATAACGAAATATATCATAATATGTACCTAGCATTATATTTTTCTTTTGGATTAATCAAACAAATAAATTAACACCCTTATCTTTCTATTGACTCCTTTATAAAATCAAAGCTATATGGTAATAAAAAAAAATGCATGAGATGAAGATAATAGAGTTGTGTACTAACCATAATAAGACCCTTGATGATTTGGTCAGTGTAGTATTCAGGCTGTGACTCCTGCAGGGAAAGCAAATGGTCGATCATACTACTGCCATTTCTTCCTTTACTCCTGCGCTCATCAATGAGACCCTGCAAGAACACATCCGCCCTCTTAGCCAACGCCTTCACCTTCTTCTCGTAACCATTAACCCCAAACCAATTCAAAACCGGCAAAAAATCAGCTGGGTTCGCAGCCCCTCCATAAGCAAACGCATCCCTCATAATCTCTCTAAACTGCCTCGCCTCCTCTTTGTCCACCGACACGTCATCACCGTAGTACCTCTTCCCAGCCACCATTCTCATTATGATGTTAAACGTCAGCTCATTGAGCATTGACTTGAGCTCCACCTTTGCAAAACCATCGCGTGCGTTTTGTGAGAGTTTAACAAGTAAACGTCTCACCTCGTCCTTTCGGATGTCTGAGAACGTGTTGAGTCGAGCGGAAGAAAAGATCTCGACGGCGCCAATGCGGCGTAGGTTGCGCCAGTGGTCGCCGTATGAGGACGCCGCTATGTTGGTGTAGTTGTAGGCCAAGTGCTTTCCCATGATCAGTCGAGGACGGTTTGCTAAGACAATGTCGTTTGTTGTAAAACATTCTTGGACAACGGACGAGGATGAGACTATGACCACGCGGCGTGAGCCGAACCAGAGAGAGAAGACGGGGCCGTATTTTTGGGAGAGGCGACGGAAGATTCGGTGGACTGGGGGTTTTAGGAGATGGAGGTGGCCGATGATTGGAAGAGAAGGTGGGCTTGGTGGGAGGTTTTGGTGATTATGACGTTTGGTTTGGAGGAAAAACTTGAAAGTGAAGAGAATGAAGATAAGAGAGAGGGATGTATAGAACATGATGTCTTCCATGGTTTTGTGCGCTTTGGTTTGCTAAATGATTGGTTGAAATCTTGTTGAGTTCATATAATACAAAGCTGCGGTATTTATATGTACAGGGAGGGACGTGGTGCCCAAGTAGTATGAAGGACAATGAAAAATTGATTTCTTCATCACTTGGGAATTCTAGAACACTAAAGCTTTAATCATTTCATATTAGGTAAAGAAGGCGTATGCACTTACATGATGGTTCTGACTTTTCAAAAATTCTCAAAAGTTTTCCCCCTCCCAAACACTGTTAATGGTTGAAATGTCCACTCCAACTAATTTCAAGTTCAGTTATCTTTTTAAAATTGTTTTGGCCTCGGTCATTGATTCTTATTTTTGGTCGAAAGGGATATGGGTAGACAAAAAAAAAACTGCAGTGTGGTTTTTGTTTTTTAAATTTCAACGGTACGACATAAATTTTATTGATAACAAAAAATGAAGTTACATCTAGTTAGGGGATATAAACCTTTCTCTTCATAAAACAGAGACAATAAAAAAGAATACACGAAAAAAAAGGAGGACATAATTCTTATTCTTCTAGAAACAAAAACAAGAAAGTCAATTCTATCCGAAAGAGATTTACTTATACACTCAAAAGTTTTCAATTTGATTTTTTCTTTCTATATAATCGCTTTGTCTATACAGAAGATCTTTGTAAATTGAAAATGAAATGAATTGTTTTTTTATTCAATCAAAGTTCTAATCATGTTTTATTTATAAAAGGGTGAACTGCTATTTTAGTCACTGAATTATCACATCAGTGAAAATTAGGTCCCTAAAATATTTTTTTCAGAAAAATTAGTCCTTGAATTATAAAAATCTACCAATTACATCCCTAATATTATATTCGAAGTTATTATATTCAATTTTTCGTCAATTTAAATCACGTTACTTGCATGTGATACATATTTAAGGGTAGATTGATAGTTTTTCATAAAGCAATAGTGTATGAAGTTAACTTTGGAGGGTAAAGTATAAGTTAGCTTCGGATGGTAAATTAAATGTTAGATTCGCAGCCTATATTAAATGTTAAGGGCTTATAGGCGAGAAAATGACGGCATTACACTCTAAAGTGTGTCAAGTGACTTAAGTTGACGAAAAATTGGATAAAATAGCTTTGAATATAAATAATAGGGATGAAATTAGCAATTTTTAATGAATTTAGGGACTTATTTTACTGAAAAAAATAATTCAGGGACCTAATTTTCACTGAGGTGATAGATCAAGGACTAAATCGGCACTTCACCCTAACCGTTTTAACGTCAGTTGTTTCTTTGTTTGGAACTGGAATTTGAATGGGCTTTGTTGCTAATTGGGCTTGTACCAAATTTTGGAAGCGTGATTTCGGTTTACAGATTGACAAAGAATAAACACACATCTTTTTAGACTTTTACATATCCATGTTTTATTCTGGGCGTTGGTTTTATTTGACTTATTCAATCTGATGATCATAAATAAAAAGTGGTGTGTAAGAAGTTAAAAAGAGTGTAAAAATTACTTTCTTTACGAATTTGGCAAGTTGATCAAGGCAGGTGTCGATTTGCTTTGCAAAAGAGTGCGACGTAACTGAATTTGGAAGAATTAAGAGGCCAGATATATTGATATGTTACACTTTTTCTTTTATATAATCGATATTGTGAAGAGAGTTTCAAATACATAATCTCGGTACAAGAATAAACGCTCTTAACCATTTGAACTAATGGTTCGTTTAAAATTTGATTACTACTTTAACTTTGTCTAATGATGCTGGTGGTCGGATATTGGAATTGTCATTAGAATGGTTACATCATAGATTCATGTTATTCAGTCATATGTTATTTCATTTCATTTTATACAACTGATATTCTACTTTAACCTAATTTAAAATGCGAGAAAAGAAATTCGAACTCTAATGCAATGAGAGAATCATCCGCTTTGAACCATATCGCCAGGCCCAAGTCTGCGAGAAGGGGACTCAAACTCGATTGTATTGTGGGACCTTTGGTTGCAAGAATGGGTAAACATTGACTTTGACTTGCAATTCCAATTTATAGAATTCAAGAACAACAACGCACTCACTGAGCAATTATTTGTGTATTTATTTGTAATCAAACAAAACATTGACTTTGGCTTTTGCCAGTAGAGTCTGAGGTTTGCATAACAAAAATAAAGGTGGTCAAACAAATCGCTTAATGTGAGGAAGAGGGTAAATTGATAAGTCCTCAAAAAAGTTGGTGAGAAACTTATTTTCCCAGTTCCAGGTGGTCAAACAAATCGCTTAATATAGATCAATAGACACGCACACAAAATAAAGAGGTACAGAGTAGTAGATGTTCATTCTTCAACTAAGTATCCCTCAACCAAGATATGTGGAACTAAAACAGTTGCATCTTACAATATCGCCATTATGTTTTTCTTCGGAATCCATGTCTCCATCATCAGAAATTGGCTCAGTGAATTCCCTGATAAGTGAAGCCACTTCAGAAGTTATTCCAACTTGATCACTTGGCGAACCTTCGTGAGAGCCCAAATTCCGGAAAACATCAAAATGCCGGAGAAGAAGTATTGCTGGCGAGTATCTGAAAACAATTTTGGCATAAGTGAATCAGTACTCAATAACACTACACACTTGTGCACATGAAAAATATATCTTAACCTATGTTGCAGTTGCACCGATACTTCAAATTTGGACAACGGTTAGTATCGGATACCTGTACCCCCACGATACCTTCCGATATGTATTGGATACTCCATTTGGAGTATTGTTGACTTTAGGATACTTCTCAGATACTCCGAGGATATGGTCAAGATACTCCTAAGATATTTGTTGATGCACAAAACCGGAGGTCTTAGTACAACGTAAATCCGACCATGAATCTGCAAGTAATGTAAATAACACAAGATGTATCGTGATTCACCCCAAGGTTTGGGCTACGTCCACACTGATTATGTATTTATCTGTTTGTGAGTGAGAGAGATGGAGAGAGATGGAGAGAGCTTCTGAGGGTGAGAGAGCCCTTCCATGGCCTAAGGAATTGGCCTCCCAAATGGCCTCTAAGGGTGAGAATGAGGCTCTCTCTAATTGTGAGGGTGAGGGGTCCTTTTATAGAATAAGGATTCCTCACTTATTACATATTTGCCCCTTCCTTTATCACATAATTACATTTAAGTCCCCCGAGTATTTGTACGAGATCTAAATACGGAGGCCCTAAGTATGGTATAAACAATATTGCTTTTGAATTAAGTTAGGAATTTGGGTTGTTCTTGTGAGGTTGGTAAACTCACTAGGACATTTGGAGATGGATGTAGACCCATCGGGCAATGATAATCATTTCGGTCCTGGAGGAGGCAGGAACCATTCTCCAGAACCAAAAAGACCGAGCAGTGTTCTATTTTGTTAATGTTAAACGACAAACATGAATGTTTCACTCTTTTTGTGATTTAACTATAATGAAACATGAGCATATGAAATATATTTTTTACAATATTTTTTTATTTCAATTGTCGTATCCTTGCCGTATTGTAACCTTGTTTTTAGAAATTTTCCGTATCGGCGTACCGTATCGTACCAGATACCCCCACCCGGATATCCGTGCAACATAGATCTTAACCAAAGCAAACAGTTTTTTGGTTACCATTGTTGTTACTAACTGGTAATAGGTTCAATGATTATTGCATACGGTTGCAAATTAGCAATCTTGTTAGAGGCCTTTCCAATATAAACATCAAAGCCACCATGAAAAGAAAACTACAAAGGGAAAAATCAAACCGACCTGCCAATCCATACAGGAGAACTGAAACTCTGAATTTTGAAGATAGTGCTGATGGGCAGAGAGGCGGTGTAAGTATGGAAGCCAATATTTTTACGGTGTCCCCTTGCAAAGGTGCAAAACCTTTTTGTTCAGCAATCAATAAGTCTGGGGGTACAGCAGAAGAGACACTCCCTCCAAGCACAAGGGCTGTTTGAGAGCGATTAACTCGGAGAATGGGATCGTCTGAAGGTTCCATGGCCACAACCTAAGAATATTAATTCACACTGTGATCAGATTTGGTACATTATGATATATGTTGAGTATAAAAGTAATCAAAGAACAATTTTAAGATTCTGTTCGGGCCAGGAATTTCCGTCGGGGATGCTTCCTGGGCGACGAGCACACAGCTCCCCGGGAGAGGTTTCGGCGTCGGTTTGAGGGCTGCTGTCGGGCTTCTGCTTATACTGTCGGGCAAGGCTCGTCGGGCAAGGCTTGTCGGGCAAGGCTGAAAGAGAAGGACAGCGTTAACTTTGAAAGGTGCCTTCATGGGGCCTTAAGAGTAGGCCTTAAGGCTCACAATCAAGGTTAACTTTTGGATGCTCAGGCGTGCCACTGCCATCTTTAGCATGGCAGATGTAGAACGGATGTTGAATCCAAAATACGTATATCTACATATCTATATGCATCCGAGAGACCGTATTGATTATGACAGGTGCCTTTGTGGGGCCTCAAATATAGGCCTTGAGGCTTCCAATTCATAACCAATCCAATTCTTGGACATATACACTGCTGGTTTCATTGTCGCGCGTAATATCACCACCGTTATACTTCTGACTAGCTAGCCCGCAGAGCTTAGAACGAATCCAGATAGGTGCCTTTGTGGGGCCTTAGGTATAGGCCTTGAGGCTTCCTATCAGAACTTGTTCCATACTCAAACGTTCTAGCCCGCAGAGCTTAGAACGAATCCAAATAGGTGCCTTTGTGGGGCCTTAGGTATAGGCCTTGAGGCTTCCTATCAGAACTTGTTCCATACTCAAACGTTCTAGCCCGCAAAGCTTAGAACGAATCCAAATGGTGCCTTTGTGAGGCCTTAGGTATAGGCCTTGAGGCTTCTTATCAGAACTTGTTCCATACTCAAACGTTCTAGCCCGCAGAGCTTAGAACGAATCCAAATAGGTGCCTTTGTGGGGCCTTAGGTATAGGCCTTGAGGCTTTCTATCAGAACTTGTTCCATACTCAAACGTTCTAGCATAATCATAATACAACAGTGGTAAAACTACTAGATCAGTCGATTACTTGCGCCCCAAGTAACTTCGGACTTCTTTGTTTATCAAGGATTGTCGTGGATGTGTTAAGTCCACATAAATTTCCTTTTTATGCCTTGAGACCAAGGACTTTTACATGATCACTCTTATATGTCAAGGAGATTAGAACTTAGATCTGATTTAAATAGTGAAGACATCTTTAAATCAGATTCAAGAACTGAGAGACTCTTTTAATCATCATGTTATTTGAAATAACTCGAATACAACTAAAAGCATACAACATAATGCTAGTTTAATAACTGAAAAGACAAAACCAAGAAGGGACAGGCAAGGTTTTCACCTTGTCGGGCAAAACTGGGCGTCTTGCAACTTCTTGGGATTAAGGTTGGACAGGGGGCCTGAGAGTTTAGAAGAAAAGGGTTTTTGGGAAGGAAATCGATATTACGACAAGTGTTTGACAAGGTAGCAGAGCTGATAAAAAGAGTTGGACGCGATCCCGAGAGGGATGAAGGCTTTTGGCTGACTACAGCTATTGTTTGAAGGCAAATCTGGTTTTGAGCAGAGTTTGTGCTTTTGTTTGTTTGTTTGAGTGTCCTCAATCCTGATTTCTCTTTCTTCTTTTATAGACAAATCAGCGTGTCTTCCTGTAGCAGCAACCTTGCCCGAATGCGGTTTGAGAGTGATGACTCATTAGTTTTTTTACATGTAATGCCACCATAAAGTACTTTATGGGCTGTGTAGCTGATCAGTCTATACCACTTGGTCCTTGGGTAGGTGGGCAAGTGGCCTTTGTGAGCTGTACCAAGGCAGAGGAGGCCCTTTCCTGCCTTCCTGGGCTTCGGCTGGGCTTCGGCCAAACCACTAGGCTTTGACCGACTCTTCCTTCAAGCCTCCTTTTGGGCCGGCCCATTCCTGGAGCCCAAAGTTTAAGTTTTGGTCCAAACAATGCCCCCTTTCAACTGATATTTAGCTTGGAATTCCAGGCGCCAATATCAATTGAAAAGTTTTATGCGGCCGCATCCTTGCCTTTGGAACTTGCGTTTTCTGGATGAAATTAATGGCACCTGTAGTCTCTTGATATTCCCACGACCTTTGAACTGTCCCCTGGGCCCTATAAATTCTGGCTTAGAACCTCTTTCTGTCAAACCATCCAATCCTCCTTGAAAGAAAACTGAGCAATGGGTTCTTCAGGTTTTGAATGGAGTTTCCTAAAACTTCATTTTCGTAAAAAAAAGTTTTCATCAAACGACAACTATCTCCAACACTCTTGGTCGAACATCCCGCCATCCCCAACACCCTTGGTCAGGCGGTTTCCTCACGGCGGTCTGCATTCCTGCTTGCTGTCGTCATAAGTCAGGCTTCACCATCATATATAGTGGTGACTTGGTTTGAGGATCCTCTACCAAGCACATGTTGGCCGCTCAACCCGATCATCTAATCGGGCCCCATCCATGAAGGCATCGGAAAAACTAGTTGAGGCATCATTGTATTTCAACAGAATTGAATGTATCATTTTGGATTTGAATTGTTTGTAATCTTCACCTATTTGTCGAAATGAAATGAATATTGCTTAGCAACTCTGTTTTTCTGCTTGAATGATTGATGAACAAAGACTGTATCCGGAACTCCTGACGCCTGCTTTACTTTACCTCCTCTTCAATGTAACAATCTCGAACATCCCATAATGTAGGGCAGTATTTTTTTAAGAACTTAACATTAATGGGATGTTTTTGCCCATTTCCTTCGAGGTCTGCCAGATAGTATCCTCCTTTATCCAAAACTCGGCTAATAACGAAAGGCCTTTCCCATGTCGGGCTCCACTTTCCAAAACCCCTGAGCTGGGCTCCTAGAGGGAGGATTGTCTTCCATACCAAATTTCCCTCTTTGAAAGACTTTATCTTTATCCTTTTGTTATAAGCTCGGGCGACAACTTTCTTTCCTTCTTAAATCTGGTTCAAGGCTTCAATTCGGGCTACATCCAAGTCTTCAATTCCTTGACACATGGCTTCGATGTATTCTTCACTATGTAACCCAAATTGGTTCTGAATTCTAACCGAACTTACATTTATCTCCATGGGGAGCACTGCATCCTGCCCGAAGGTTAAAGCATAAGGAGTTGTCCCTGTCCCAGCCCTTTTGGAGGTTCTGTATGCCCATAAAGTGTTCCCCAGTTTCTCATGCCACTTTTCTGGACTATCTATCACCATTCTTCTGATGATGTTGACCAAGATCTTGTTGCTGGCCTCTGCTTGGCCATTTGATTGAGGGTAGTATGGACTGGATTGGATCATCTTTATTTTGTACTTGCTTGCAAACTCCTCCACTTCTTTTGAGATAAAAGATGGCCCTCGATCCGTCACTATAGTTTCAGGCACCCCATACCTGTGCAGAATCTTGGCCTCGATAAATTTTTTTACCACAGCTGAAGTTATGGATTTTACTGCTGATGCTTCTACCCACTTGGTGAAGTAATCTGTTGCCACTATTATGAAAGTGTGCCCTTTACTAGAAGCTGGATAGATTTGCCCGATGAAGTCCATCGCCCATCTTCTGAAGGGCCAAGGCTTGACCACTGGATTTAAAGGTACTGAGGGCACATGCTGGAGAGGTCCATGCCGCTGACATTCTTCACAACCTTTGGCGTAAGACTTGCAATCTTTTTCCATGTCGGGCCAGAAATAACCATATCTTCTGAGCAACCACCTCATTTTGGTTCCCGCCTGATGTGCTCCACATACCCCTTCATGTACTTCGGCCATTACCCTCATGGATTCTTCTTGGCCCAAGCATTTCAATAGCAATCCATCCGGAGTTTTCCTTAGCAAGTCCTTCACCCACAAGACATACTTGGTTGCTTGCTGTCTGTTCTTTCTGCTTATAGGTGAGGAGGGATCCTTTAAATGATGAATGATAGGGGACCTCCAATCCTCTAATTCAGTCTCTAGATTCATTGCATCCAGGCTGAATCCCTTTTCTAAGATAGAAGGGAGGTTTCTTCTTTGGACCTCGACATCTACTCCATATTTTCTCTCCTGTATTGGCACCCCTGAGGCTAGTTGTGCCATCTCGTTGGCCGCTAAGTTGGATCCCCTGGGAACATGATTGACTGATATCTCATAATCCCAGAAACTCAGTAATTGTGTAGCCGCCAAGTAATATCCTGCCATAGTAATATGTCTGCACTTGAACTCCCCGTTTAGCTGGTTTATCACTAACTCTGAATCTCCAAAGATCTCCACCTCTGCTGCCCCCAGCTCCATCAAGATTTCCAGACCAATTATCAGAGCTTCATACTCTGCCCGATTATTAGTATTTCCTTGGTAGTCTAGAAGGAAGGAATAATAATGATAGATCCCATGAGGGTTTATAATCACAATCCCTGCTTCTGAAGCTTTATGAGTGTGAGATCCATCAAAATATAATTTCCAAGGAGTGATCCATAAACCAGTCACTCTCCTTATCTCCTGCTGGACCCAATCCTCTTTACCCTAGATATCTTCTCTTGGTGGGATCCAAATGCTAGCAACCTCCAGGCTTCCTGGGATATTGATTACCTTGTCTTGAGATTCATGATGCTCGGCCAGAAAGTCAGCAATTGCTTGGCCTTTGACCGCCTTCTGAGGTACATACTGGAAACTGAATTCTGATAATGCTAGAATCCACTTTCCAATCCTCCCTGTTAGCATTGGCTTTGACAACATGTACTTTATCACATCCGTCTTGGCGATGATGTGCACGTGACAAGGTAACATGTAATGCCTTAGCTTGCTGGCAGTGAAATACAGAGCCAAGCATAATCTCTCCACTGGGGAATATCTAGTTTCTATCTCGGTTAGAATCCTACTGAGGTAGTACACTGCTTGCTCTTTTCCTCCTTCGTTGTTTTGAGCTAACAAACTCCCAATTGACTTCTCTGAAGCAGAGATGTATAGCTTCAAGGGCTTTCCCATTTGAGGTGGCACCAACACTGGTGGAGAAGTCAAATAGGTTTTTATGCTGTCGAAGGCCTGCTGGTGTGGTGGTCCCCACTCGAAATTCTCTTTATCCTTTAGTCTTAACAGAGGAGTCAGCGGCTGGATTTTTCCTGCCAAATTAGCAATGAACCTCCGCAGGAAATTAATCTTTCCCAGCAGCCTTTGAAGTTGCACTTTGTTGGTGGGTGAAGACGACTCCATTATAGCTTGTGCTTTGTTTTTATCCACCTCCACACCTCTTTGATGAACCAGGAATCCCAAGAAGTTGCCTGCTCTTACCCCGAATGCGCACTTCTTTGGATTCATCTTCAACTTGTGGATCCTCATCCTTGTCAAAGCTTGTCTGAGGTTTATCAGATGTTGTCCTTCAGTTTTGGACTTTATCACGATATCATCAATGTACACTTCCATATTCTGTCCAATCAGATCATGAAAAATGGCATTCATTGCCCTTTGGTAGGTTGCACCAGCATTCTTGAGCCCGAATGGCATAACCAAATATTCATATGCCCCCACATGTCCGGGGCACCTGAAAGCTGTTTTATGTATATCTTCAGGGGCCATTTTTATCTGATTATACCCGGCATTCCCATCCATAAAAGATAGAACTTTGTGCTTCGCCACTGCATCTATGGATAGATCGGTCATGGGCATAGGATACTCATCTTTTGGTGTAGCGCCATTAATATTTCTGTAATCAACACAACATCGCACTGCTTTTGTTATAGCTTTTAAAACAGGTACAATGTTGGCTAACCATTCCACATACTTGGCTGGCCGAATGAATCCAGCTTTCACAAGCCTCTCAATTTCTTCTTTAACTTTCTCTTATATCTCTTTGGACATCCTTCGTGGTGCTTGTTTAACAGGTTTATATCTTTCCTTGATAGGCATCATGTGTTCCACCAAGGTTGAATCTAAACTTGGCATCTCAGTATAGTGCCAAGCAAAGCAGTCTTTGAATTCTTGTATGAGATAAATAATATTTGCCCGATCCTGAACCTCCAATAAGCCACTGATTTGTATTGGTCTTGGATCTTCCTCTGTTCCTAGATCAATAACTTCCAAAGGATCCTGCACTTCTGGTGGTGGTTTATCAGGTTCTGCACATAAAAATTCAACTAACTGCGGGTTTTCGGGCAAGTCGTCTGGCCCATCCAGGTCATAAATACATTCGGCCATTTGTATGGCCCTCTCCAACTCCTCTTTACAAAGCTCCTCACTGCTTTCATCTTGGTTGGTTGAAGTCCCTGGTTGCCGTTCCTGCTCTTCTTCTACTAGAAGCTCCCTTTCTTGCTTCTTCTCTTTCCCATATACCAACAGTCTTTTAATCAGGGATCTGACTGCCATTATCTGATCCTTCTTCTTTTGTCCAATCATTGATGGTGTAGGGGATTTGGGATAATACAAGGTCTATCCCACTCCTCTCGAGTAAGGAGCATTCCTTGTTCCAAAAGCTTTTGGGCCGTCACCTTGGTAGGGCAGCCGTTCTCGTTAGCTCCTGAACATTTCAGTATTCCTACGCTGGGGTTGTAGAAACTTGCTTCCGCAATGTTGGCTGTGGGGAGGAATGGCCGTGATTCGGCCTCCACCATTTCCCAAAAACCTAGTCATTCTTCATGGTAAACAGCGACTTGCTGATGCATGGTGGAGGTATGGCAAGACTTTGGTGGATCCAGTCTCTTCCAAGTAATGCTCCATAAGTAGAGGTGCAGTCTACCACAAAAAATGCCAGCATAATTTGTTTGGACCCCAAATCCACTTCTAAGGGCAATATCCCATGGGTCTTCGTGATAGCGCCCGAGAAGCTAGAGACTGTGAGGTCTGTAAGAATAAGATCCTCTGCCCCTCTTCCCATTTTCCTCATCTGCTTGGCTGGTAACACATTAACAGCTGCTCCGCCATCTATTAAAATTCTTTTGAAAGGCACCCCTTCCAAATGAGCCGTGACATATATGGGTTTTAAATGATTGGCCATCGAGATGTTCGGGCGGCTAAACACCATTTCGTTGGTATAGATCCTTGTAAGACCCTTATTAGACGCTTCAGCCGTTTCAACGTTGCTCGATCCTCATTCTTCGACTTCCTCTACATTGACATGTGCCATCATTGGCTCAGCTGTCAAGTAATCACCCTCCATAGTAGCGGGCTGATCAGGTTGGGCACCAAACGTGGCAGATAATACGTATGCCATGTTGATATGAAAATCATTAGGGTCGAGCAAATATTCTTTCTTGTTCTCGATCTGGTCCATGAACTCGTCCAACCAGGCCATAGCATCAGGTGGTAGCAGTGGTTCTGGTGCCCCCTCTAATTGATTCCTGCCCGCATCCATCGTTTGCTTTGGTACCTCACCAAAAGGATCCACCAATGGCAGAAAAGGTGGTTTTCCTTCGGGTGAAATATTTCCAAAACGAATAGGCTTTGTCTGCTCCGTCTTCCACCCTGGGGTTGGCACCATGATTAAATCTTCTTGAGCCCGCCTTAAGATTCTATACTTGCCAGGGTGCTGGTTCTGCGGCACGTGATTCCCCTCGCCTTCTTTTTTGCTACTGGCCTTTTCCAACTCTTTCTTATTCTTCCAACGGAGTTGATTATTTTCCCCAGATGATGGTCTCTCCAGTTTTTCATTCTGGGAGGCTTCTGATGTTGCGGGGGTCTTCAAGGAATTCATGTAGACTTTATGCTGTCTCTGAACTCTCCTGATCATAGAAGCTCCCATTGGTTTGATAGGCTGTCCATTCTTTCCAACTACGTACCATTTCCGTCCGAGATGGGCAGGGTTATCTTTCTTGGTAGGATTAGTTATCCCATCCTTCTTCCTAGCTTCTTCCTCCATATGGCCATATTGAGGATGATCCGCACTTCTTTGAATTTCGGCCTCCATATCTTGAGCAAATGAACAAATTGGTAACTTTGTAAGTACTAATGTCTTAGTCCCTATTTTTTCTGTCTTCAAATAAAAAATTTCTTCTAGATGTGATTCTACTAATTCAATGATTATTGAAGTGACTTAGACAATGTTGGGCGGACTTTATGTTTCTGTATTTATTAAGAGAACATCTCTTTCATATGTCATTTCCCTCTCTGAAGAGGGCACATCTAAACTGCATTTGCTATTTGTTTGTGCAGAGACCTCAGCTTTAACAAGCTGACCGGAGAAATTCCAAGCGGCTTCGGTAGTCTACCAGATGTGACTTATATGTAAGCAAATGACCAATCTAATCTTTCTTACATGAAATTCAAGCAGACATTCTTCAATGGTTTTGTTACACCCCAGCCTGACAAGCTGGAAGTATTTCCAATCACGATTACTATAATTAAGAGTCACGGGTTATACTGCAATAAAATTTAGTTTATTCATTAGAGTCATTACTACTCATGCAATAAACTGACATAAGGTGATCACCATTAGATGTGTCTTTCAGATGGAAGTACTAATCTAATGCACTCAGAGTTGGCAAACTCAAAATTTCCAACCTTATACAAAGAAATTCCTAAGAACTATTCTTTACTGAGTTTTTATGTATTCATTATTTTTAGATTCTTAACTGGAAACTTGCTGACTGGACCTGTACCTGCTTGGCCGCCGAGTCTCAACGTGTAAGCTTCTCTTCCAAATGCTACTCTTTTGCTACTAAGGAAATTTATGCTTTTTTTACTAAGATAGATATAAAACTATTATATCAAAAACTTCATTCGAACCGTGTGAATGCCTACCTCTTTCTCCTCACCCTTGTTTCCTTTTGTACTGACATACTACATCTGGAAAAGAATTTGTTAGCGCTTCCTTTATTCTGGTTTATGAAACCTCAATGAATATGAGGACTGGGGGGAAGATGATTAATAATGAAAATGAAAGGATGAAGAAAATCACACAGAGAATGTATGTCCTCGCTGCTCTGCAGAATGCAGCAGAGGAAAATCCTTCTTCGTTCAATATTCTCTCACTCTCTCCATCATACACAAGTCATGCAAAGAGAACATTACCTTAGACATCACAAAGTGATCTCAGCCACACATCCAGCTATTTTCCAGGATCATCACACATGGCATTATTTGCCTTGCATCTTTGAACCCGCACTTGACAATATTACAACTCAAGTGAATACACAATTAAGCTCATAACTTATTTTTCACTAATTCTAATCAGCTAGAGACTTACAATTCAACAGAATTTGCGTCATAGCTCTTTTTGTGCAGTGATCTTTCATATAACAACCTCACCTTAGAGGATGCAAGTTGTCAACCACAAGTCGGCCTGTAAGAATGTCTTCATTAGCTTGAAGTTAATCTGTATGTGTTATGTGGTGAAAAGCTTAACTTTTCATTTTTGTTAATTTCTGCAGTGATTTGTTTGCAAGCTCGTCAAAAGGCAATAGTTCGTAAGTTCAAATTAATCGTCTCAAAGCATGCACCTATAAATTTACTTCGGCATCCAACGGTGTATTTTGTGTTGAATGGTAATCTTGCTTCTAGAAAAGTGGTTGGTGCATGCATTGAAAATGCTAGACAATTCTAGCATGAATGGCATGTGTTCATTGTGTCCATAAGCAAAGTCCATGGTGGTGGGCTACTTTAGTAGAGTCATGAATAATGGCTAGGATGATTTCACACTTGGTATTCACACTTGGTATGGTTGGTTATACTTGCCTATAAATAGAGTATGTTGTTATGTTTAAGCAAGCAAGTAAGAAAAAGAGAAAGAAGAAGAAGTAAGAGAGACAAGAAGGCTCTCTCCCTAAAAGAAAAGAGAATTAGTAGAAGAAGCATCCATAGCTTCTAAGAGTGTTTGAGTGATTCCTCTTGTATTAGTTTGTGTGAGAATAAAAGTTTTTTGTGTGTTATACCCTGAGTGTATTTTTTCTCTTGCCTATCAATTTCCGCCGCGTTACATTCTTCTTTGGAGATAAACATCTCCAAAGTAGTGAAGTCTCTTTAAACCCCAACAAAGTGGTATCAGAGCCATGGCGAACAACGCTATGGCTGCCTTCCAAGTTCCAGTGGTCAACAACAACAACTTCGATAATTGGAGTATCAAAATGAAGGCCCTTTTGGGAGCACATGATGTATGGGAAGTTGTGGAGAAAGGCTACATCGAGCCAGAAGATGAAGATACTTTAATCCAAGCCCAGAAGGAGAGTTTGAAAGATTCAAGAAAGAGAGACAAGAAGGCTCTCTACCTCATCTACCAAGCATTAGATGATAATGGCTTTGAGAAGGTCTCGAGTGCAACCTCCGCCAAGCAAGCATGGGAGAAGCTTCAAACCTCTTACAAAGGAGCCGAACAAGTGAAAAAGGTTCGTCTTCAAGTATTAAGAGGTGAGTTCGAATCTCTACAAATGAAAGGGTCTGAATCAATCTCCGATTATTTCTCAAGAGTCTTAGCTGTTTCTAATCAATTAAAAAGAAACGGTGAAAAGTTAGAAGATGTTAGAATTATGGAGAAAATACTACGCTCGTTGGACCCCAAATTCGAGCACATTGTCGTGACGATTGAAGAAACAAAAGACTTGGAAGAAATCAGTATAGAGCATTTAATGGGCTCGCTACAAGCATATGAAGAGAAACATAAGAAGAGGCAAAGGAATGATGAGCAGCTCCACAAGACGCATGTTCAGCCAAAGAAGAAAGAAGAAAGCTTCGACAACGAGAGAAGCCAATATGAAAGAAGTCGTGGCCGAGGTCGCGGACGTGGGCGTGGACATGGACGTGGACGCGGTTGGAACTTCAACAACCATAGCAACTACGAAAGAGGAGAAAGATCAACAAAAGGTGGTGAAAGAGGACGCTCAAACTTGAGGTATGAAAAATCTCAAGTTCAATGTTACAACTGTCAAAAGTTTGGGCATTATGCTTGGGAATGTAGAGCTCCAAGCAACAAACCTGATGAGAAGGTCAATTATGTGAAAGAAGAGAATGGCGTTGTGCTACTAGCATGCAAGAACAAAGATGGAGACCAAGACTATACATGGTATCTTGACACCGGCGCCAGCAACCATATGTGCGGAAGAAGAAGCATGTTCGTAGAGCTCAATGAATCGGTGAGTGGCAATGTTTCTTTTGGAGACGAATCCAAAATACCTGTAAAAGGAAAAGGTAACATCCAAATTCCCCTGAAAAATGGCGGTCACCAATTAATTTCAAATGTCTACTACGTGCCCAATATGAAAAGCAATATTTTGAGTTTGGGTCAACTCTTAGAAAAGGGTTATGATATTCACATGAAAAATTATAGCCTTTTTCTTAGAGATGACCAAGGAAGATTAATAGTCAAGGTGAAAATGTCAAAGAATAGGATGTTTCCTATGAATATTCAAAATGATGTTGCAAAGTGCCTCAAAACATGTTACAAAGACATATCCTGGCTTTGGCATCTTCGCTTTGGGCATCTTAACTTTGGGGGACTGGAGTTATTATCCAAGAAGGAGATGGTGAGAGGCTTACCGTGCATCAGTCACCCTGATCAAGTTTGCGAAGGATGTTTACTTGGGAAACAGTTCAGGAAAAGCTTTCCAAAGGAGTCGACCACAAGAGCCCAGAAGCCACTCGAGCTCATTCATACCGATGTGTGCGGTCCAATAAAACCAAGCTCTTTGGGTAAAAATAATTATTTCCTTCTCTTTATTGATGATTTTTCAAGAAAAACCTGGGTATATTTCTTGAAACAGAAATCAGAAGTCTTTGGAGCATTCAAGAAGTTCAAAGCCGCTGTAGAAAAGGAGAGTGGTTGCAAGATCAAAGCCATGAGATCTGATCGAGGAGGAGAATTCACTTCAAACGAGTTTCAAGAATTCTGTGAAGAACATGGAATTCGTCGACCGTTGACAGTTCCAAGATCCCCTCAACAAAACGGTGTAGCAGAAAGAAAAAATCGAACTATCCTTGACATGGTTCGAAGCATGCTCAAAAGCAAGAGATTGCCTAAGGAGATGTGGGCAGAAGCTGTAGCATGTGCTGTCTACTTATCCAATCGGTCTCCAACAAGAAGTGTGTGGGGAAAGACTCCGCAAGAAGCATGGAGTGGAAGAAAGCCAGGTATCTCTCATCTAAGAGTTTTTGGAAGCATAGCCCATGTACATGTATCAGACGAGAAGAGAACCAAACTCGACGACAAAAGTGAGAAGTTCATCTTTATCGGCTATGACTCAAATTCAAAAGGTTATAAGTTGTATAATCCAAACAATGGGAAGACGGTGATCAGTCGAGACGTGACGTTTGATGAAGAAGGAGAATGGGATTTTGGCTCACATGCAGGTGATCTTCACTTTTTTCCTCAATTTGAAGAAGAGAATGAACAAAGGATGATAGAGCAAGCAAGAGAGGTTCAACAAGAATCCACTACTCCACCTGCTTCACCAACATCAACCAATCATGGCAATTCACCAGCATCAACATCATCAAGTTGGAGTCTAAATGAAAGAGAAGTACCACGCACAAGAAATCTACGAGATCTTTATGAGGTAGCTGAAAGACTTGATAATCCTACACTTTTCTGTCTCTTTGCTGATTGTGAACCAGTTGACTTCCAAGAAGCAGTGCAAGATACTAAGTGGAGGAAAGCAATGGATGAAGAAATTGAAGCAATCCAGAAGAATGATACATGGGAACTCGCTATTCTTCCGAAATGACACAAAGCCATCGGAGTCAAGTGGGTGTATAAGACAAAGAAGAATGCCAATGGAGAGGTCGAAAGATACAAGGCGAGATTAGTGGCGAAGGGCTATAGTCAAAGAGCCGGAATCGACTATGATGAGGTATTTGCACCCGTTGCTCGTTTGGAAACTATACGATTACTAATTTCTTTGGCAGCTCAAAACAAATGGAAGATTCAACAAATGGATGTGAAGTCCGCCTTCTTAAATGGTGTGCTTGAAGAAGAAGTCTACATTCAACAACCATCAGGCTATGAAATCAAAGGGCGTGAAGACAAAGTTCTGAAGCTGAAGAAAGCCCTTTATGGGTTAAAACAAGCGCCAAGAGCATGGAATAGTCGCATCGACAAATACTTCCAGGAGAATAACTTCACCAAGTGCCCTCATGAACATGCTCTCTACGTCAAAATCAAAGATGGAAATATTCTAATTGTGTGCTTATATGTAGATGATCTAATCTTTACCGGAAGTAATCCAAGCATGTTTGAAGAGTTCAAAAGAGTGATGACCAAAGAATTCGAGATGACGGACATCGGGCTGATGGCATACTACCTAGGCATTGAAGTCAAGCAAAATGAAGAAGGCTTTTTCATCTCCCAAGAAAGCTACACAAAAGAGATACTGAAAAAGTTCAAAATGGACGACTGCAAGCCCATAAGCACGCCAGTGGAATGTGGAGTGAAACTAACCAAGCATGACCAAGGAGAAAGCGTAGATCCAACATTTTTCAAAAGTCTAGTGGGAAGCTTGCGCTACTTGACATGCACAAGACCGGACATTCTGTATGTCGTCGGATTAATCAGTCGCTACATGGAGAATCCCACAACTACACACTTGAAGACCGCCAAAAGAATTCTTCGATACCTTAAAGGTACTGTTAACTTTGGCATGTTCTATTCAAGTTCTGATAACTACAAACTTGTTGGATACAGCGACAGTGATTGGGCAGGAGATTCCGACGATAGAAAAAGCACTACTGGATTTGTGTTCTTCATGGGAGACACGGCATTCACATGGATGTCGAAGAAGCAACCGATTGTCACACTATCTACCTGTGAAGCTGAATTCGTAGCTGCTACCGCATGTGTTTGTCATGCAATCTGGCTGAGAAACTTGCTGAAAGAATTAAGCATGCCACAAGAAGAACCAACAGAGATTTATGTCGACAATAAGTCTGCAATAGCTCTAGCAAAGAATCCAGTATTCCATGACAGGAGCAAGCACATAGATACCCGCTATCACTACATAAGAGAGTGCATTACAAGAAAGGATGTGCAAGTTGAGTACGTGAAGTCTCAAGACCAAATCGCAGACATATTCACCAAGCCACTCAAACAAGAAGACTTTATCAGACTGAGAAACTCAATCGGCGTCACAAGACAAGATTAAGGGGGGATGTTGAATGGTAATCTTGCTTCTAGAAAAGTGGTTGGTGCATGCATTGAAAATGCTAGACAATTCTAGCATGAATGGCATGTGTTCATTGTGTCCATAAGCAAAGTCCATGGTGGTGGGCTACTTTAGTAGAGTCATGAATAATGGCTAGGATGATTTCACACTTGGTATTCACACTTGGTATGGTTGGTTATACTTGCCTATAAATAGAGTATGTTGTTATGTTTAAGCAAGCAAGTAAGAAAAAGAGAAAGAAGAAGAAGTAAGAGAGACAAGAAGGCTCTCTCCCTAAAAGAAAAGAGAATTAGTAGAAGAAGCATCCATAGCTTCTAAGAGTGTTTGAGTGATTCCTCTTGTATTAGTTTGTGTGAGAATAAAAGTTTTTTGTGTGTTATACCCTGAGTGTATTTTTTCTCTTGCCTATCAATTTCCGCCGCGTTACATTCTTCTTTGGAGATAAACATCTCCAAAGTAGTGAAGTCTCTTTAAACCCCAACATTTTGTACTCTTTTTAGTCTCCAACTTCTTTTCATTTATGATTGCTGACATTTTCTGTACCCTGAATTACTCTATCAGGAGAACTGTTTCATGTTTTAAAACTTCAGAGTGTCCAAAATGTAAGCCGAGTTTCTACACAAATAATTACCTTTATTTTTTCGGTTCATTCTTTTTTAGTTTTCCTCCTCAATGCCAACTAATTTCCATTTTCTTTTTTCATAGATTTGTACTACTCTCTCCATATAAATTGTGGTGGGAAACAATTTACTGTCGCTGGAGAGAAAGATACAGTATATGATGATGACACATTTCAAGCTGGACCTTCATCATTTTACCAGAGCAGCACAAATTGGGCATTAAGCAGCACCGGTTGGTTCATTGATGTTGAACGCCCTTATGACACCTTTATAGGGACTAATGGAACTAGACTCTCTAGGGCCAATCCTCAACTGTACATGAACGCACGCCTTTCACCCATCTCTCTAACTTATTTTGGGTTTTGTCTGGGAAATGGAAACTACACTGTAAACCTCCATTTTGCAGAGATAATGTTTAGAAACGGAAAAACATATAAAAGCTTGGGAAGGCGCATATTCGACATTTACATTCAGGTAAGTATCGCATCCACTTCCATGTATACCAGTGAATTTTTCTAATTTTCAACAAGCATTGTTTATATCATGAAATGTTAAGCAACTAAATTAGTGTGTGTGTGTGTGTGTGTGTGTGTATATGTATATATTGCAGGGAAAACTAGTGAAGAAGGACTTCAATATCATGGATGAAGCTGGTGTGTTTGGTGATGTAGTCATAAAGAACTTTACTGCTCCTGTGACTAATAATACATTGGAGATTCGTTTCTATTGGGCCGGGAAAGGGACGACGGCAATCCCTGTTAAAGGAGTCTATGGTCCACTTATTTCAGCTATTTCAGTAGACCCAAGTAAGCTTCCACTGATTTTAGCTTCGTCTAATTACTATGCGTCGACCATATGCATTGATATATCTACTAAATTAAGAGATCCTACTTCTGCAAGGTTCTTCTTCTTCAATATTTCCTTTCCCTTGTTATTTCACACAAATGCTTCTGCTTGTTTCTCCTGTTTTACATAGTTTGAGCCAAGACTTGAAGAAATACTCTCTTAAATTTTCTTATCACATAATATGCTGTTTTTTTTTAGGTGATGGGTATGCGCTTTTAAATACAACAAAATTCAACTTCGAGCATTTTTAACTATTTACATGAAAACTATCCAGTTCACTTAAGGAAACATAATATTTACAACCATCCAACGAAAGTTTGTTCGAGGGATTACTTCATATACTATCTACTTATTTAAGGATGCCCTAAAGACCGGGTTCAATCTTCTGTTTCGTTTTGCATTAGATAGCTGGTTGAGCAATCCAACTTCATATTAATTACATTTACATTTACACTCATTTAAGCTATATTCTTGCTTTCGACAGACTTTGATCCCCCGCCAAAACCTGGTGGAAGTGGCGTGCCTGTAGGTGCTGTGGTTGGAGCAATCTTCATGATACTACTGATATTTGGTATTCTTTGGAAGAGAGGCCTCCTAGGACAACAAAAGACATTGGAGGATGGTATTAATTTGCAGTTTATTCTGTTATACTTATTTTTCCTTTTTGTTTCTCCATTACTTTTTCTCATCGAGTTTTTTCGTAACTAAGTACAATATTTATGGTATTTTGCATGGTTTTCAAGCATATTGACGTGCACCACAAAGACAGTAATTATTTAGTTATTGAGCTTTCCGGCACTTTGATGTTGCTGTGTATCGTCCAAACTCATGATGCAAAGTGTCTGCCTATAGATCCAGTTACTAGTTAAATTCTAGAATCAGGCACAAAGTATTAAGAACTAAGAATGCTATCGTTCTAAACATTTTCTTAGACACAATTTCTTATGAGTTTTACTTGTTATACAGATTTGAAGGGTGTGGACCTGCAAACTGGTAAATTTACCTTCAAGCAACTCAAAGAAGCCACGAGCAACTTTAACAAAGCCAATAAGATTGGTGAGGGTGGTTTTGGTTCTGTTTATAAGGTATTCCTTGGAGCAAAGAATTTAGTTATTGATTACATTTTTTTTCTAATTTGACACTGTCCATCCTAATGAAAGTTAATTTGCTCCGTAGTGATGCTAATTTGATTATCTTTCTCAAATGTAGGGCATTCTGGCAGATGGTACCGTAATAGCTGTTAAGCAGCTTTCTTCCAAATCAAAGCAAGGAAATCGTGAATTTGTTAATGAGATTGGCATGATTTCTGCTCTGCAACACCCTCATCTTGTCAAGCTCCACGGATGTTGTATTGAAGGAAATCAACTATTGCTTGTTTATGAGTACCTGGAAAATAATAGCGTTGCTTGTGTTTTATTCGGTAAATACTAGTCTTGTTTGCCAAAAGTTCATTTCATCATACAGTGGACATAAAAGATCTTACGCACTAAAAATATGTCCCTTACAACTAACTTTGTTTAATTTGACAAATTGAAGGGGTAGAAGAAAGTCAATTGAAGTTGGATTGGCCAACAAGGCACAAGATTTGTATTGGTACAGCAAGAGGTTTGGCTTATCTTCATGAGGAATCAAGATTGAAGGTCGTTCATAGAGACATCAAGGCTTCTAATGTTCTGCTTGATAAAAATCTTAACCCAAAAATATCTGACTTTGGATTGGCCAAGCTTGATGAAGAGGATAATACACACATTAACACCCGTATTGCTGGAACTTAGTGAGTCCCTAAACTTTTATTTATCTTCTTATTGTCTTGTTTTAATCTTCTTCCACCCTTGAAAAAGAAGATTGAGCAACGGAAAATCTCTAACTTACATAATTTTCAACCTCATCAAATCTTTGTTGTTCAAGAAATTTCAAGGGCAGATTTGTTCTATCAATATAGTTGTATTACTGTGTATCTCTCTAACTATTGGATTAATCATCAGTATTCAATTAGCAATATTTTTACTAGTTATTTTAGCTAAATTTGGGTTAATGATATGATTTCATGATACTGCAGTGGATATATGGCGCCCGAATATGCAATGCGGGGTTATCTGACTGATAAAGCAGATGTCTATAGTTTTGGTATTCTCGTATTGGAAATTGTTAGCGGGAGAAACAACACAACTTACCGGAAAAAGGAAGAAAGCTTTTATCTTCTTGATTGGGTAACATGAATTTACTACTTCCTAATTTAACTTCAAAATTTCTCAATATACCTTATATGTGTGAAACTACGTTTGAATCGGTGAAAGTTTAATCCAAAGACAGTTCATATTGCTTTTGTTAATTCCATTTTTTGTAGGCACGACTTCTAAAACAGCAAGGGAATTTGATGGATCTAGTTGATCCAAGGTTGGGATCAGACTTTAACAAAGAGGAGATGATTGTTGCAATTAATGTGGCTCTTCTTTGTTGCAATGTTACTTCGACAGCTAGGCCTACCATGTCTTCGGTTGTGAGCATGCTCGAAGGAAAGGCTGTTGTTCAGGAGTTGGTCTCGGATCCAAAAGCCGAGAGTATTGAGATCGATGCAATGAGGAAACATTTTCAATCTAGTTTTGGAAGGGGCACGAGCGAGAAACGGATAGAAATGGATCAGTCAACTGAAGGGCCATGGACTGCTTCGTCAGCGTCTGCTCACTATCTGTAACCCATCAATCCTGATGTAGATTAATGGGAGAACAGAAGCGAGAGAACTTGAGCTGCACGGTTCTCTGTTTGACTCAACCTTAGCACACTAAACATATCAGCTAATAAATAATTTGCATTTCCTCTCTAGCTATTTTCTTTTTTCTGTTTGATAATATAGTAGAAAGCAGAACTGAAGAAGTTTCTACAGCATGGTAACTATAAATTGTGAAATCAGCTCTTTTCAGTATTTTGTAGTATGATAAAATGATTTTATTTTCGAATAATAAATTTATACTTCAATACCTAGATTGGATCAATTGTTACTAAAATTAAAGTAACACACTTAGTACTAGTTTGTTACTGCTTAAATTATAAAATAAAATAAAATAAAAAGCGGGTATCATAAAAAGCTTCCAGCTTCAGAATTTTATTATCACAAATCGTCACTAACGTTTTAAAAAGTCAGCTAAGTTCAGGCAAGTTTCATCGTATTACAAATACAAAAGTTGTAAAGGAAGGGAATACAGTAAGTTGGTTGAACACTATACCATTTTGGCTATGTGGTTGTTTGTGAAGAGAGTAGGTAATGTACACCAAAATTGAAAATGGAGGAGAATACAGCAAGTTGGTTGAGAGAAGGAACTTAATTTAGTAAAATCGGAAATCATTTACGGAGGATTTTCTACAAAAAATATATAGCTAATATATAAGGTAAGCAAGATTCAAAGAATGTGCACGAAAAGAAAAATGATACGTGACGTAAATCATTCCTAAAAGATAAACAAATTGCCAAGTTTTCTTAAAATTAGTTCTGGAAGTTCTGGAATTTACTTCAATTGGATTGATTTTGATTGTTGTAGAATATAGGTATATACAATCACAAGAATCCCTACTACATAGCCAATTGGTACAAAGTAATTAAGTAATCAGCCCGTGATGCTCTCCCTTATTAAAAACGCCCAACTTGCCTAATAGAGATTTAAAACGTTCCTTTCCCAATGCTTTAGTGAAAACTAGAAATATGGCCCGCGCGCTACTGTGGGATTAGAAACCATGTTTCAAAGCTATAAGAAATTGTTACAAAAGTTAATGTTACTTACTGGGGTAAAATGACAATTCCCTTGCAAGAGCAAAACCACTATGTTTGCTACTACTTAACTTAAATACTTACCCAACAACAATAACAATAAAAAATTAGCACAGAAAGCATAGATCCGTAAAACACAAAGTACATACCACATTCACTGAATGACACCCTCAGAAGCTGATGCTTCTTCTAGCCCACATATAGCACCAAGAAGTGCAGCATCCCTATGAAACATAGCTCCCTGTAATGGTCAAGAAGAACAATAACACATAAAATAATGAAAGAACAGAATCAGATGGTGGAAGCCAATACCGAACCAAATATAATTTAAATTACACATTAAAAATAACTCCCTGTACTTATTCACTTGCTGCCACCTCTTCCTCCTACATTATACACATTAAAATTACATGGGATGCTGTAATTTTATTGTTTTCAGTTTAATTACTTTTCTTATCATATCCTTGTTGGAATATAATACGTGTTTCATAGCGCTTTGTGACTTGATCGCATATGATCTTATGCTCCACCACCTTAAGAAATTGTGAAAAGAAGCTTTCGAACTCATGTGATATTCAAATTGAAAATTCTTAGTGAGAAGATAACGATTAATCAGTTGTGCAACGAAAAACATAACATTAAAACACATCCAATGGGGAAAACAATTACAACAACCTTTCATTAACTATGGATGGAATACCAGCAGCAAAAATTTTCTTTGTTTTGAAATCATTTACAAAACAAATCCTGGAATGAATGCTCACAAAAGATGAATTACATATAAATTTAAACTTAAAAAAGAAGAAACAAAAGGTGAGAAAAGTACCTCAACCGAAACATATAGGCAATAGTTATACTAAAACAACAATTAATTGAAACCATTGAAGGGGAAAAAAAGCAAAAGTGGATAAAAACTTAGAATCAACAAAGATTATGTTCCCAATCTAAATACATATGAACTCCAGCACAAAATAAAACCCAGGTCTGTTCAGCACTAAAGTTCAGTTCATGTGAATTTTGGAAGAAGAAATGTTCAAAATTTAACCATCCAGATTAGGGGAAACAACTAAACTGTAAAATTAACAACAATTAAACATTAGGAAGAGAAAATTTTATGTAATTCATAAAACATATACAAAAAATTGAAAAGAGTTCGCAAAGGAGATTTAGAGTTAAATCCATACCTTGATACTTGATGGCGAGGTCGTAAGGGATAGGTCAATGGCAAAAGCCAACGTATAGCGAGTAAGAGAAACTTAACGGATGCCCACTGCATGCTACACTGTGTTTCGGCATATTCTTATTGGGATTTGATCAGGAAACTACAACCATTTTTACAAATTTCCATAAGCCAACAATGGAAAATGAAAATACTTAAGCAACTTAGAAGGAGGCAGACAACAGAAACCAAATAACGGAACACGCGAGAAGTAAAACGTTAAAAACAGCACATACCCATTTCAAAGACCACAAATCATGCAAGGACCAAAAATTCAGTATATTAGCAGTCCCTGCAAAAGCCTAAAATAAGAAAATTAGTAAAATAGAATTTGATAACATTATACTTTAAGAAACCCTAAATTTCCAGTCAAAGGAAAATTAATACCTCTGCAAAAAAAATAATAATAAAAAAATAAAAAAAAAAAAATCGGGAGATAAAAACTCAAATCCTAGAAAATAAATCATAAAGTTTGATTAGAATTTAGGAGAAGGGTAAGATTGGATACGCAAAGAGAGGGTGGCCTTGTATTTTTACTTCTCTGAAATGCAATCAGGGCTCTTCACAAACTTCTCCGAGTACCACCCGCACACAGAAACAATATCCATTTACCCTATTCAGAAATAGAAAAATGGATTTTAGAGAGAGGCGAGAGAATTAGGATTTAAGAGTAATCATGGAAACTAATTGTGCTGAGAGGAAGCAATTGTGGTTGGCATCTCTGAGATTTGAACGGGGAGAAATGGAGGAGCTGTGAGAGAGAGTTGGACCAAAGGTTGAGAGATATCTGAAGAAATGAGAGATCGAGCTCTAATAACAACGGATTTATCAAAAATCCGTTCAACAAACGAATAAATAAATAAAAACCGTTATTTTAGTTAATTAAAATTTAACGCTCCGTTTGGTTGCCGAGAAACCGCGGAGGATTAGAAAACAAAAATTTCTGGTGATGTGAAATTTTAGTTCCTATTATTCCTTGTGTAATTATATTTCTAGGTATTGGAAATGGAAAACTGAATAAAAAATGGAATTAAATTAAGAAGCCGGCGGGTATTACCTTGAAAGCGTGGATTTAAAGGTTTGAGGATGAACAGAGAGTAGGGATTTTCCCACCAACCAAACAGACGGGAAAAGAAAGTTGAACTGAACACGAAAGCCAACTCGATCGATCTCGTCCGCTCCAGCTAGGTATGGTCCTCAAGCTCGTGACCGATAGCAGCTCGATTAACTTCCTAAGGGGTTTTTTTGGTGTCATTTTCTCTCTTTTTTGGTGTCCCAACGAATTATATGTGTCATTTTCTCTCTTTTTCGATGTCCCAACAAATTATATGAGGATTGACTAGATAGATATCATAAAGAATTATAGATGAAGCAATCGATGACCCTTTAATTAATCTAATTTGTATTTTACTCGCGGCCCGTTATAAATAGGATTAAATCATTGGATCCATCTCATTACTTGATTAGAGATTTGGGTCTAAGACTAACTCTTGAACAGTAACTTTGCCTTCGAGCATGCTCACAACTGAAGGCATGATAGGCTTAAATTTTGAAGTGACATTACAGTAATGAGAGACATATTGATTGTAACCATAATCTCTTCTTTGTTGAAGTCTGAGCCTAACCTTGGATCCACTGGGTTCATCAAATTTGTCACAGCCCGTCCCGGAAAATAATTCTTGTTAACGTGAAAAGATGAGAATACCCTCGGACGTTGAATGATATGTGTATGTTATGTTTTGGTGTAAGTATTTGGGATTGGTGACCCAATTAGAACTAAGATTTTTCTTAGTTTTGGTTGGTGGCTTTTGGACCACACACACACCCACCTACCCACTCTCTCTCTCATTCCCGTGCTCTCTCTCTCTCAGACTCACTCTCTCTCTTCTCTCTTGTACGGACACAACCAGAAGCCCTTGCAAACATGGCAGATAGAAGAAGAAAATTGTACCATTGTGTTCCTATGGTCTTCACGAGTTCAAAGGTACCAAATATAGGTAAGATTACCTTCAATTTCACGTCGAATCACAAAATCCGATTTGAGGTACTATTCATGCTCACGTAAAATGTTGATTTTAAGGAATTTAAAGGACATAGGGAGCTTAAGGAGGTCCTTACGAAGCTCGGAGTATTTCATTTGAAGTCAGAATAGTGAGAACGGAGAGTTTCAAATCTGGCCGGAATTATTGAGGCTTTTTCCGGCCAATTTCTGATGAGTCGAAGATCAAGCCAGGTACGGTTGTGTTCATCTTTGTGAGATCTTCATTTTGGTATAAAGTACATAGAAAATGGTGCAAAAATCAAGAAGAAACCATACTTAGAAATTTTTCCAGTTTTCCGACGCCGGCGACGATCGTCGGAGTTCTGAAGAAGAAGACGACGGAATATTCCGTCAAGTCTGATGGAATATTCCGACGCCGTCAGTTAGTTTGGATGGATTCTGTTAGGACTTAACGGAATATTTCTGACGGTGTTAACTGATGCCGTCAGTGTGCCTGGCACATAGCCGCGCGTGGGGGGCGTCTGACCGTGCCATTGTCAGCGCATGGGGGCGCGTGAGGCTTCCAAAAATTTATCTAAAAATTTGGGGATGATCCTGAGGTTGTGTAGGTCTCGATGGTATATTCATATACCCAATTTGAGCAATATATGAGAAGTTATTACCTATTGTTGGTTATGTGCGTTAAATAACGTTTATTCGATTATTACGCCTATAGGTGAGGCCTATTCTTGGGACGAGCATAATCAATCGAGGCTCGGGGGCTACGACCCATTGACATCTCAGTGAGTGGGCAGTTATTTTCAATATATATATATACTTTACGTTTTCCCCAGAAAACGTATTTAAAGGAAATGCAATTCAAATGCCATGCATATACAATCATGTTTCATGCATGAATTGATGTGTGATACCTTATATATATAAATGTGGTGATGTGGAGGCACGGGTAAGTTCAGGTAAGTTGTGTTTGGTTATGTAAATCATCGATGATGTGATATATAATTGAGAAGCGATAGCTCATAAACTTGCACCCAGGGTGATTGTGATTTAGCCAGAGAGAGCTGGCACAGGCCTGTATATTATGTCACCTCCTGCACCATATGCTCAAATTGGATCCAATTAGGTGCACAGTCTTGTCGTACAAACCATTATAAGTGGTTCCGAATCGTAGGTGACTAACGTATTATCGCACAACTAGCATTGAGAGAGTGGAATTGAGCATAATTATATTACACCCAACCTTGTCGTACAGACCATTTTCAGTGGTTCCGACTTATATGCAGTATATTGCCGTATAGGTCATTACAGTGACTTCGGCTAGATTGACTATTGAGCTATAAACTCAGCCGTACAGACCACATTAGCGGTTCCGGCTAACATATTATATTTCTATGAAATTATTCTTACCTGAATTGTGTACTTTGTTATATATTGGCATGGCATGCATATGTTTATGAATGTGTAAAGCATGAATTGAATTGAAATGATATATTTATATGCTTATTTATGTATTCTAATTTCTAGGAAAAATAATCATATACTTGTTTTACGGCGAGGGGTTAGTATATTCCAAGGAAAATAAGGTTTTCGTATAAATGTGTTTTACTGACCCACTCAACTTTGTTTTTCGCCCCTCCAGGTCTTAGATAGCAGAGTTTGGTGGCCACGAGGACTTCAACGGTGTTCTGACAGAATCTGAAAAAAGTAGGATTCATCTTCGGGTGTTGTATTTTAGTAATCATCCTACTCGATTGCAACTAGACGCTCTTATTGCTCTGAAAGTGTATTTATACACTTACACTCTCACTGGCATCCTTTCTAGAATGGGATTGTTAGTTAATAGGTTTTAAATTGCTAGTATTTCTCTTACTCTTTATCGTTTCCACCTTGTACTCATGGCTACGTCACTCTCACGTGACGGCCAGCACGTCTCGACTTCGGTCAGGGTGTGTCAAAATTCTCGTCCGATTTTAGAACATGTGACTTAAAACATGAAAGGAATAGAAGCAAAAAAAAATATTTTCTTAAAAAATAACCAGAGAACTTTCAACAAAAAAAAATATAAAAGCTGTATGTGTTTGTCTACTGATGTTAGTTCTTCTTCCACTACTAATGTCCAATACAACAATTCCAAAGTTTAAACATTTTCTAAGTTTAAACATTTTCTTTATCAGTCAAGTAACCTCTAATTGCATATTCCGATTCCATATATCCATTGCAAAATCATAAAATCATGAAATTGATTAGCTAGAGAAAATACAAAGAATACTACTAAGGTTACAAAAACAAGGTATTTTTCTCCTAATTAAAAGCTTCACATCCATACAATAGTTATAGAAATATGCGGTAATACAACTATACCGAAACCAAAAGTATAACAAGATAAGTTAAAATATAGACTCACAAAGTTCTAGCAATACGAGTACTTATGTGTGTTTTAACCTATATTCATCAAGTTTGGCCAATGAAAAGTCAGATATCTTTGGGTTAAGATTTCCATCAAATAGCACATTAAGTAGCATTGATATCTTTATGAATGGCCTTCAAACTTGATTCCTCATGGAGGTAAGCGAAACCTTTCGCTATACCAACACAGATTTTATGCCTTCATTGGCCAATCTAATAACGGGCTTAAGCTCGAAACGTGCTTGCCTATAATTGTTGGGTCAGCTTGGCTCGCCCATTCTCAAGTACAATTGTAATCCTATTTTTGGATGAAGCAACTTCAATATTCAATTTTGAAGTTAATATTGTATCGTGATGTACACATGACATTAGTATTTATATTCTATTTTATGTGTTCATGTTGTGTTAGAAATTGGTTAAGAGAGGTTGAAACAGAATTAACATGCTCATTGAGTGAAAGCTTCACGTCAAGAAAAAGTGAATCTAATAGAGAATCACTTCCAGTAAACTTGAATCTAAAAGGGTATAGACAAATATGCATATTTGTGCTCTAAATTTACATCTTGCATTAAACATATTCTTTATGAATGTTTTCTTTAAAGGTGTTACATGAGAATAACTATTTAGATCCAAGTCCAAAAAATTGAGCTACTTTCCGATTGAGTCCAGTTCCATGTGCCTTCTCAGTTTAGTTTCAATTAATCATTTTATGTCCATTTTGCCCTTTTATAATCTAAATGAAAATATATTTAAATTTCTTGATTTATCCAAATTTTGAATCTTTAAAGCCTTTAATCTATTCAATATCCAACAAAAAAAAAATCATGGCACGTTTATCAACAACAAAATACACTGTGATATAAATTCTTGACAAAAGTAGATTACAAAAAGAAAAAACCTATGATATAGGTACATAAATACAAAATATGTGATGAAGATATATGTAAATAATATCTAATTAAACTATGGTGTAGGTAGATAATGCAACTAATCTGTGATGCAGGTAGGCAATGAAATCAATCTGTGATGCTGGTAGTTAATTTACAAACAAAAAAACATACTATGCATAGGCAATTAATCTCTAATGTAGGTAGAGTATTATAAAAAAAAACCCTAAACACAATTAATGACACACCCCGTCCCGAAGGAGGGCATGATGGCCGTCACGTGAGAGTGACGTAACCATTTACACAGTTCGGAAGCTTTAAAGAATATGATTACTAAGATATAACACCCGAGGGTGCATCCTACTTTTGTGAATTCTGTCAGAACACCGTTGGATTCCTCGTGGCCACCAAAGCTCTGCTAACTTGAACCTGGAGGGGCGCAAAACAAAATTGAGTGGGTCAGTAAAACAAAGTTTTTCGAAAACATATCATTTAAAACATTTCTAACCCCTCGCTGTAAAACCTGTATACTTTCCCAGAAAATAGCATAATAGCATATAGTTTTTCATAAATCTCAAATCATCATCTTTCTTAAAACCAGAGAGTACGCCATGTAAAAACTTTAAAAAGAAATCAGTTTGAATGATGCATCAATGTAACAGGTGAAATGGTGAATTAACCGGAGACCCTGCAGTTGGTCCTGTACGGTTAATTCTATAGCTCAACATTCAATCCAACCGGAGTCACCTCGGTGACCTGTACGGTCTAACTCTGCACGTCACTCGGAACTACATAAGGTAGTCTGTACGATGACAGGTGTATAATTACGCTCTAGTGCTTCTCTCATCAATCATCTGCGCGCATAATCTAAGGTCACCCACCAGTCGGAACCCCTCTAATGGTCTGTACGACTGGCATGTCAGAACCACCTCTAGTGGTCTGTACGACATCCACCTACTTGGATCCAAGACGAGCGTGCGGTGTGGTGAATAAATATAAGCACTAACACCTAGGGTGCAGGTTATGAGCTTAAACGTCTCAACATCAAACAATTCAATTAATAATGAACTCACCTGACTTACCTGTGCCTCCACAGCACCATGCACATGTATGCATCATATATCAATCATATAATTCATATCATTCATCACATGCATATCATTCCTATCATGGCATTTCATTCATATCATGCATCTCGTTCATGCATGGCATTTTAGAAACATACTTTCATTAAAAACTCAGTTTCTGGGAAATTCAATAGTATATAGGTAAATACAAAAAATACTGCCCACTCACCTGGAATTCGCCCTACAACTCCCTAGCACAATACATCAAGGCATCATGACGATCGGCGCCTAGAACAATAATCAAATACAACCTCAGAAATCATATCGATAGAATATATAACTTATATAAAACACGTCACTACGCAGTTCGATCCGGAAGATCTGCATCTCAGATTTCCAATCCATAACTTCTAGAGCTCCACAATAAATCTCTAGAACAACATCCTAAAATTTCCTTACCATCCAACGGTCGGATCTCCGTCAATTTTCAAAACCAAGTGACGGTTAACATTCTATTTTATGAACTTACAACTCTAATTCCAGAAGATCCGTAAATCGGATTCCCAATCCGTAAGTTCCTATAATCCTCAAATATTACGTATTACAATGTATCAAAGTTTGGTGACGATCCGACGGTTGGATCGTCAATTCACATTTTCACCTAACCACGAATCGAAACGAACTTAGGTTCAATTACTCAATTTAAGTCCATCAATTATCAAAACTGAACCTAGAACCTTAAACACATGCTAAGAATGACATTGGAGGGCCATTGGCCACGCGCCGCCGCACGGGCCGCCGCGGGTGGCGGTTGGCCGCCCCGGCTCGCCGGAAAATCTAACTATTTCCAAAAATTACCAAAATTTGCAGATTTGAAGATCTCAATGAGTAGAGTAACTTTCATACCTGTGGCCAATGCCAATTTGACCTAGAAGTGCTTCAATTTCACCAAAACCGTGAAGAACCCTAGAATTGGGTGTTTCCAATTCGACCTTCAAACTTGTTCCAACGCCTCAACTACCTCTTGGGCTTTGTTCTAGGTCCTAAAGGAATGCTAATGGTGTTAGTAATTGAAAGAAAACATTTCAAAATTTGAAGAATTTAGACAAAAAAGTCGCGGCACCCGTAGGGGTGTTCTTCGCGAAATCACCACGAAATTCAATGATTCTTGGGTTGAAACGTGAAGAGGGAAGGTCTAGATGTTGATTGGGAGTGGTACCTTGATTCAATTCCTCGGAAAATTGGTGGAATTTCGACGGAAATGTGTAGAAAACCCGACGGGTCGCGCGCGGGTCACGGGTTCCCCAACCCGTTTCTCTCTTCTCTCCTCCGCTTCTCGCCCTCTCTCCTTTCCTCCTTTCCTTCCTCTGGTTGGTCAGATTCTTCCTCTCTCTTCTCCCCATTCGTTCTCATCTTCTTCTTCTCCGATTGGGCATTTCTGCCCAGTCTCTTCTCTGATTCCTCTTCAACTCACGCACACACACACACACAAGCCTTCTTCATCTCATCCCAGCCATCCATTAACCTTCATTAATCTGGGCCGTCCATTTTCATAAAAGAAGTTCTAGTTTTAACTAAAATTATAATTCCTTAAAATCCCAAATTTCAAACGTTAATAACTTTTTCGATATAACTCCAAATCACGAACCGTCAGCGCCCACACGTCCGTAGCGACGAGTACTACGAGGATATGTTAAGAAAACAAATCTTAGATGGCACGACATGATGATTAACCTCGAATAATGCACGTGCCTCAAAGGGCATTTTTGTAAAATCCTTTATTAAAACTTTAAAAATTCTTAAAATTAGGGACGGGCAGTCACAATTAATATTTAGATAGATTATCAACAAAACATGTAATATATATATATACACACACACACGTAGATAAATACAATTATTCATGATACAGGTACAGTATAATATTAAAAAAAAAGGACAAGTGATTTAGGTAGATAAAAACCAAAAAAAAAAAAGGGGGGGGGGAAGAAAAATGATATTGAGGGGGGAAACACTAGAGAAAATGCTAATTCGATGGAACTTCAAAATAAATAATAAATAAATAAAAAGGAGAAAGAAGCCAAAAAAAAGGGGGGGGGGGGACGAAGAACACAAAACACAAGATTGACTAATGCAATTTTTTTTTTAAACCAATCAAATGTTTATTATCATCCTTATGGAAGGAGCTAGGAGAAGAGGAATATTATGGAAGAGTATTCCTGGGCAAAATAACACAGGAAGGGAAGGATATTGTGAGGGAGAAACAAGAAAAGAGAAATGAAAGGTTTGGGGAATGAGAAGAAAAAAGGAGATTTAAATCCCTAATCCTATAATTAAGGATAAGATTAACATTAATCACAAATTTAAAAAAAATGTAATTAATTAATTCGTCAATTTGAGGGTAAATTTGGCAAGCGAATACAAATAAGCTTATGGACCTAACCCAAAAATTAAAACAAAATTGGACTATAACTAATAACGGCTCATAAATTTGGACTTATATTAAGTTTCCCCTTACCCAACCCACTTTAGGATTTAGGATTTTTTTTTTGCCCAGCTCACTTTTTTTTTTTTTTTTAATTTCTAATTTTCCCTACATCATTTCTCACATATTTTTCACAATTTTATACTATCTTACCTCATTTTATTTCAATTATTCACGTTTCATACTATAGCTCTTTGACCGTCGGTTGGAGATGGTTTTTTGTCATAGGGTTATGTTTGGCATATGGTCCTCTGGCCCTTTGGTTGGAGATGGTAAGAAATATGGCCCTGCACTGTTCATTAAAATATTAATTTATTGGAGGATCAGAGGGCTAAAATGAGCCATTTGGCAAGCCTTCGGTTGGAGATGGCCAGATGGCTCGTTTTAGCCCTCTGGCCCTCCAAGAAATTAATATTTTAATGAATAGTGCAGGACCATATTTCTTATCATCTCCAACCGAGGGCCAAAGAGCCATATGGCTCATTTTAGCATTGTCACAAAAATTCATCTCCAACTAATGGCCAAAGGACCATAGGGCCAAACATTTTATTTAAATTTAAAAACTATAACAACTTAAATTAAATGCACATTTACCATGTATAAATGCACATCGGATGTGGGAGAGGTTTGAGCAATCAAACATGCTTATAAAAGCAACATCCCCACATAGAACCAATCACATTTCTGACTCTCTAGAACCTTCGGTTGAAGATGATCTAAGATCATCCTAGTTAACCCGTTTTGCTCTTTGGACCGAACTTTCGCTTTATTTTCTTGCTCACTGGAAAGTAATTTTGGCTTTTGGGAATAAAGTTAGAAAATTCACAGGTTAGGGGGATGAATTTAAAATGTGTGAATGAGTCAGACCATCACAGGGCTCTTTACGCAGGTGAATATGTTTATATTATTATTATTTCTTGGCAGATGCATGATAAGTTACTTGTGATCGAATTTCGCTGATATTATCATTTTTTTGGAGGTCCGAAATTTTTTTAACTATCCAAATGATTTTCGTCAAAATATCGCAATATTATCGATAATATCGATAATATCACGATATTTTGAAAATTATCGATAATATAATATTAAAAAATACTTAAAAATGTTGAGAAATCTCAACACATACTACACTTGATCAAAGCCCAAAGGCCAACCAAGACATGCATTTCTCAGCATGTGAATGTGCCTTTTATAGGCATTCTTGGCTTGCTCACTGCCCTCGCTGGGCGATGTAGGACTCGACCAAGGAAGAAAATAGGAATTTCAGCCGAAAATCCACACCCACTTTAAACGGCCATAACTTTGTCAAAACTCAACCAAATCAAGCAAGACAAAAACGAAAGTTGTAGCCCTCGAAGAGACGAAGAGAATGGTATCTCACCCGACGTCTGAATCGTCGTGGTTTGGCCGGAAAATAACTCGAAAGTCACTGAGGTCGCTGGAAACTGGGTAAGATTCAAAGGAGTATAACTTTTTCAATACTCAACGAAATTGAGTGAAACAAAAAGGAAAGTTGTACTAATCGACGAGATGAAGAGATTGATACCATCGCCGGCCAACTCGCAGTGGTTTGTCCGGAAATTGCCTCGAAAGCCACTGAGGTCGCCGGAAACTGGGTAAGATTCAAATGAGTATAACTTTTTCAATACGCAACGAAATTGAGTGAAATAAAAAGGAAAGTTGTAGCCCTCGAAGAGACGAAGAGAATGGTACCTCACACGACATCTGACTCGTTGTGGTTTGGCCGGAAATTGCCTCAAAAGACAAGTCATTGCACTAGATATACTTTCAAATTACGTTGAGTGCAACCTGATATATGTATTCGGACGAATTATAAAACAATTGACACACTCCTGACTTCCAAAATTCAATTCTTTTACTTTATATAAACTTGAAAAAACATAATCGGCATCCAAATTAAAGTTTAGTCTTATTCAATGTATTGATTTTCAATCGTTAATTGATATACTATAATTTGGAACTTCAACGCCTAGACGCATGCTTATGTGTAAGAAATTTAAAGTGTCAAATTCGGCACATTATTCTTCATCATTTTATTCACTTCTTTTTTTTTTTTTTAATATCCTAAATAAAACCTCCAAATATTGTATTAATTCATTATATATAAATGATTATGGTGTGTTTAGACTTCTTTCATTAATTACTACATATTTTCTACACTCACAATGTTTGTCAGCTCGCTATATAATCAACTTGATAATGTTAAATCCATCATGCAATGCATTTCTTTCCAATTTTTTGTGATAAACTAATAGATAATTGACTAAATAAACATCCTACAAAGTTTCAATAAAAATTTCCAAGTTTTTCTTACAATTTCCGTGGTTTCCATGTAATTTTTATCGATATCGATATTTTACCGATATTTCCATCGATATTTCCGTGTTTTCGGACTACCGATATTTCCGATATTACCGATATTTTCTTCCTTGCTTGTGATATTTGTTGGATTAACTCCCAGTTATGGCATCCCATAACTCCTACCCTAGCTGTCAGCTCAAAACCGTCGGCTTGACCTCCTGTTTCAATTCAAAGTCAAAAACATCCTGCTTCAACGCATTGACGGTTGATTTGTAGACGAGTTGACGGTTGATTTGTAGACGAAAGATGTTGGGCTAAGAAGTTGTTAATAATGGAAAACAGATGAAAGCTGTGGCATTTTATGTGGTTTGGGCAAACAACTTTTCGTAGTTACGTGTTTGCATGCAGATATGAGAATTAAATAATTAATTGCTGATGACCGGAAACAGTGTTCTTCCAAAAGTACGGAATGAGATTTTCTTCAGATCTCCTCCATTAAGTTCATCAGATTAAATTATCTGAATTTTTGAAATTTTCATCGAACGATAAAAAATTATTATAATTTTTAAAAGATCAAAACAAATGACCAGTTTGATGAAATTTCAAAGATCAAATTAAGTGATTCAGTTGCCTTGGTGGAAGAGATACCGATAAGATCTCTTTCCCATGAGTACCACGGAAAATGAAAGGACAAAAAAATTTCATGATGAAAAGTTTTCATGTCCCTGAGTAGATGGTGACCAGGGATTTTCCACACATAATATTGGTTGGAGAAAACTGCATGCATCGAGTTATTTCTACATGTAATCACGCAGGTTTAGATCCTATATCACAATACAAAAGCAAACAAAGTAGCAAAATCAAAGTAAAAAAGCGTAAGCGAATAATTGCAGAAAAATATCCTAAAATCGTGTGGTACATTACAATAAAAAAACAATGATGGCATTTCATTTTCACAGACTTTTCAAATCGACTATTTTTTATATATTGCAACAAATGATTCCAACGTTTATAGTCGAAAAGAATAGTCATAATAGACTTTTCAAACCAGAAGATGTCTCTTTATAAACCAAATGAGTAATGCTAAAGAGATCAAATTTTAAACCCAAATTTACAAATCAAATGATGTATCACTGATAAGAAATAAGCATGTTAATCTATGCATAATTAATTATTAAATCATCTACAACTACATCATTTAATTTGCAAATTTAATTTATAAAAAAAATTGATCTTCTAAGCATTATTCAAACCAAAATATTCCAAGAGTATAATGGTATTTGAAAAAACATTAAAAGCACGTCTTTGAAAATATAAATCCATGACATTAAAAGCACGTCTTTAGAAAGAAGACAAATCAATGACAAAATCCTGCGTATCAGAAGGTAGATCCCTATAACCTAGCACAAGCTTCCCACATAAATACGAGAGACAGGCCCTATAGTCCTAGGACTCCCTGTCAAGATTAGGCTTGGGTGAGTGATTTTCAGAGATCCAATTATCTGAGCCAACTGAGCAATGCATTTGGACCATTGAAATTTGATCCAACATGCTATAAATAGGGGATCTCCTCTAAAGTTATAATAATTATAGCTGTTTGATCAAATTTCAATGACCTGAATACATTGCTTAGTAGGCTCAGATCATTTTGGATCTGGAGAGGATCCAGTTCCGATTTTCAGAAGGGATTGAAGCACAATTGGTCATGAAATTATCATAAACTGTTATATGGTTTAAGTCATTTACAAATCTTTTTTACATGTTTTTACAATGTTTATACCGTGTTTTTATAATCTCTCATCTCTAGTATTTTATAATTCATTTTTTACTAAATTGGACTTAAGTTCACAGGGCTAGAATCCTTCCCCCAAACATAACTGAGGACTCGCACCCTCCAAATAAAGTAGACAACAATACTACAATTGACATAAGTTTTTGTGTGGTAGTGAATTATTGTCACATGCGCTCATGTAGATACTAATACGTAGATAAATTATGAGAAGTGAATTCTATATACTTCTTTTCGTTGCACTCTGTTTTCAATTTTTTTTTGTATGAATTGAATTAAGAAGAATTTAGGAAACAAAGCAGCCCAAAATGATCTATGTTAAAATTATTTCTATAAACTCTAATACACACACACACACACACACAACAATTAATGATGTTCCATACCAACTTGTACAGTCGACCAACTGATAAACTAGAAAAAATGACGATAATGATAGCATCCAATTCCTATCAATGACTTTATACTTGGAGAACTAGATATTAATATTATATACAAGTAATTTTAGTATTGTTTTTTTTAGGACCATGTATGTTTTTAATTATAAATGAATTTTTTTAATTTTTTTGCAATGATGATTTATGAATGATAAATTGAAATATAGGCGGTTTAGATCTTTGAAAAAAAGTTATGAAATGAAAACTACAAAAAATTGTGTCAAAATACACACACACACACATTTAAGGATGTGTAGCACTAGGTATAATTTGTTTTTTTTTTTCATATCGATAAATTTCCTTTGTACCTTGAAATTTTCTAAAAAAAACAAAAAAAAAACGTGGCAGAAGGCCACTTGTGATGAGTGCTTAATTCTAAAATGTAGTATTTCTCTCAAACATTTGACTATTACTTTAGTCATGGAATGCTGATCAAAGTACAATTAAATAGTATCACTTAGAATTGTAACTCTTGGCTTATAGTATGAAAACAAAAATACAGAACATTTGTATATTGCTTGCAAGCAATTAGCTTCAGCAGTGAGCTCCAGCAACTTGATTAAGAAAGCGTGTATATAGAGCTGCGCAATTACCATGTCCACATATCCTGATCAGGAAATTTCCCATGCTTGGCTTAGTTGAAAATAGCAGATAAGTCAACAGTGTAATTTAAAGGGGTGTGCTATCCACACACCAATTTTTACTTCTCACACACCCCTTGTTAATTTCTGTCTGTTGATCTTCTTCAATTCATCCGATCCGACGGCCGAAAACCAAAAAGGTGTGGGAGAAGTAAAAAAGGGTGTGTGGATATCACACCCCTATTTTAAATTACTGTTACTTAATTATTTTAAATTTCATAATCAATATTAATTACCAGTGGGTGTACTTTAAATTATGCTTGATTAATTATTTTAAATTTCGTAATCATAGAAAACTAATAGCTTATTATATACTGTTGTCAAAATCGTGAGTTCGGCTGTTGGAAAGGTTTTTTAATTAAGTTGACTATGAGCTGCAAATAATATGCGTCGACACTGTTTTGCCACAAATCGGTGTATTGAGCAAATAATACCAGTTACTTCAACAACAACAAAACAGTTACAACTAATTATTTTTTATCGTCGCTTGTTAGTTACAAATATAGCTCAGGTCCCGTGACCTCGTAATATTTTTATGAAATATTTCATTTCCTTTGTCAACTAAAAAAAAAGCTCTTTGTTTTTGTTGTTAAAAAACGGTTTTCCAATATGAGGAATTTTATTTGAACCCATCTAACCTCTTTCTACACCCAACTTAAATTCTAAATGTGAATTGTCTATTTTATCATAATGCATAATTACCATCAAGTACAAGATGAAATTAAGAATAAAACTAAAATTTATCAATAAACTCATCAGCCATATGTTTCTGAGCATAATCCAGTGCCTTCTTCCCACCCATCAGCCATATGTTTCTGAGCACATAGAACATATCAAGGATTTGATAACACAGGTTTTCTGCTTGCTCTAATGCTTATATATTATGTCTTTGTGATGGTTTCTTGTTTGTTTTATTTTTATAGGCCTGCAGTTTCTCTCTAATGATTGTTATATCATGCAGATTATTAACAACGAATATGCATATCTGGTTGGCGGGGATGTAGTCTTTGTTGTTGATAAATTTCCAAATTATGGCCAGTTATCTGGACAAAAATTGGAACACAATCGGGCTGGTGAACGAGTTGCTGTTGATTCAAGAAAGCGTAATCCAGCAGACTTTGCATTGTGGAAGGTCTGAAGTCCTCAACCATTTACCTCGTTTTTGCGGTTTTTTGTTTGTATTTTTAAATTAATGAAACTTCAAAAGGAATCTGCAGTCTGCAAAGCCTGGTGAGCCAAGTTGGGAAAGCCCTTGGGGACCTGGTAGACCTGGATGGCACATTGAATGCAGTGCAATTAGTGCACATTATATGACATTCAAGTTTGATATTCATGGCGGCGGCATTGACTTGATTTTTCGACATCATGAGAATGAGGTTGCCCAGAGACTACACCAGTAGGGACAACGATAATTTCCGAAAGGGCAAAAAGGGCAGGGTGGGAGGTGACTTCTGCGACAAGGGGGCCGAGGGCGGAGCCATCGAGTGATGAGGCTTGCTTCACGAAGTGATCAATGACCTCCTCTTGCTTTTGCTTTCTAAGGGTGTAAAGATAAATTTTTATATATTGAATTGAGTTTGTGAGGGTAGTTTAGATAGTAAATTTGGGTTTAAAGAGAGATTGATTCTTTAATTAAAAATAATATGGGTGTAAATAATAAGTTGGGTGTAGAAAGAGGTTGTATGAGTTCAAATAAAATTTATCTTCCAATATTATAGAATTCCCACTTGATCAAAAAATTGAGATAATTATTCAACAAAAAAAAAAACAATTGCGATAATTATAATCCATCCATCTCAACTATTTGCAGTTGTACTTAAAAAAATTTATTCCACATACATCTCAGTCATCCATATATGATCACATGACTAAAATTTCACATACGTCTCAATCAACCATTTATGTTAAAATTGACTAAAGTGGAAAATTCTCATTTATTAAAGTCTTGAAATTGGATCCTTATGAAAGAGTGTCACTTGGGTGTGTATGCATATCTTTCGCTGCATCTGGCTGGCCACCGGTATCGGTCAAAAAACAGGTTTTCAAAATCGTTTTTATGATATTTTTCTACTAGTCTTTGATTAGTATTTTGCATGGACTATGTTCGAGAGAGCTCCCAAACTTGACCTCGGCAGGCGTTCATTGTTTAGTAATACATAATCCATACAAATTTTCGTGCTGATTATCTGAACTATATATTAATTAAACTCTCATTGTCAACCAAAAATTTATAAAATTACCATTCTAACCCTTTAATTAAAACTGAATATATATAAGAAATGCAGGCAGTAATGTAATTTCACACAACCAAAATTTTGTTTTTTTTTCAAGACCTCACCTATATGTGATTTTAACATATTTCTAATTAAAAAAATTAAAAATAAAGTTCTCTCCTCTCTCTCCCCATCCCACGCTCTCTCTCCCTCTTTTCCTCTTTCTTTCCATTTTAAATACAAAAAATACAAAACTTTCACATATTTTGTGTGTGGCCATATGCTAGTATTCCACAGTATGATCCAATACTTTTTGGTAATTTAGGTCACGATAATCAATTCAATAACTCCCGCCTTATGCCTATATAGCGAAAAGTAATATAAGGGGCAGATTCGTGTCACCATATTTTTACATAACTTTTGATACTTGTTTTTCTGGGGCTCATTTCGTAATGTATTTCAGAATCCAAACTGTCTATCTTTTAGGTTTTCCTTCAAATATCATGTCTACCAAAAATCACCTAAATATGAAATCATATGATCATTGAATGTCTTAACGGTTTCAGATGGTGTTGGACACAATTTATTTCTTAGAAACTTGACATTAACAGCACTGTTAAGCTAATAGATAAATTTGAGACACAAATATGGATTTCTTTTCTAATAAGTTCATCACTTAGACATTCTACATAATTAACATTTAAATAGGTGGCCAAATTATATCCTAAAGATATTGATTGCATTAAATACATATAAATATTGTAGTCAAATTCATATTTTTATCACAAATAATTCCTGAAATTGACAAACGCATCAAAATGATATCTGAAATTGAAAATTGATCAATGTCGTCTATAAATATGGAGATTATTGTTGGTGGATGAGTTCAAAGAAGAAGGAGAAGATGAGGATTTTTAGTTTGTTGTTTTTCTTCTTTTTACCTTTTTAAAATTTTGAAACACTTTCTTTGGTCCATGTGTCATCATATTATTGGAGTGCATAATCTTATGTGTGTCACATCAGCACATAATAATTTTTTTTAACAAAATTCAGACAGAAGACGACTTTGATTTGCAACACACATATTCAGGAACGATATTATTCAATTTTCAACTTCAGATATCATTTTGATGCTGTGGGTCAGTTTCAGAAACCACTTATAATAAAAATTTAATATAATATAATAACTTAAGTTTAACAAGTCACTACCTATAAACCAGTTTTTTAACAAGTTACTAAAAAGTCTATCTATTGTCAAACGATAAGATAATTATATTAAATTTAGGGTAAATTACATAATACCCCATCAGGTTTGAGGTCTATTACAACCCCATACAACATCTTTAAAACATTTCACTTTCATACCTCACGTACTATTTTATTTCAAAATAATACCTCCGTTAGATTTTCCATCCATTGGTCTGTTAAATGCTGACGTAGCTGCCACATTTATGCTGATGTGGCTGCCACGTGGCAAATTTTTTTTTTTATACTTTAAAAATATTATAATATTAACTCCATTAAAAATAAAAAATAAAAAAATCAGAAAAACCCAAACCCAGAAATCTTTCCCGCAACCCCACATCCCACCCCCACCCCTTTACCCATCTCTTCCTTCCTGTCCGTCCATCCATCCCCTCGTCCCTTCCGCTGGGCAGATCTGGGATTTCAAAATTTTAAATTTCTGGGTTTTTAATTCCAACACCCAAAATCTCAGCTGCAGAAGTAGAAGAATTTCCAAATGCAAAAGCACCCAATTTCAAACCCTAATCCCCAAATTGCTCCTCTACACAAATCAATTTCAGACCCTAATCCCCAAATTGCTGCTCTACTGAAATCAATTTCAAACCTTAATACCTGGATAATTGAGCATGTTGTGGATGGTCTGAAAGACCATGGCAGCTTCTTTATGGATCACGAACTCGAACCACATCCAAAACTACGAGGTCCAATTCCTCCCCGAGTTCTTTGACTCTCGCACAAATTGGACGAATTTTCGAGTGGAACTATTTGCCATGGCCTGCAGCAACGCCGTGACCAAGTTGCTTGGGAAGGCTGAGATGGACACATCACAAAAGAGAAAGAAAGAGAGGAGGCTGAGATGGCGACATCATCGTTGTCAAATCCGACGAAGGAGGCCATTGGTGTTCCAGAAAATCACGGCCAACAACTTGAAAAATCGTATGCCTTTGCCTCTCGTCAACGACGAAGAAGAGAGCCAGTTCCGATTAGGGTGTTGGTGGTTGTGACTTTTTGTAAATGGGAGTTACAGAGATGTGAGGGGGAAGGAAGGGGATCTGGGTTCGGGTTTTTTTATTTATTTATTTTTTTAAATAGGGTTAATATTATAATATTTTTAATGTATAAAAAATTATATTTTTGCCACATGGCAGCCACGTCAACATTTTACAGACCAATGGATGGAAAATCTAACGGATGTATTATTTTGAAATAAAATAGTACGTGAGGTATGAAAGTGAAATGTTTTAAAGATGTTGTATGATGTTGTAATAGACATCAAACCTAATGGAGTATTATGTAATTTACCCTTAAATTTAACTAAATTATGGCAAGCGGAATTCAAACTTGGTGCATGATAAAACACAGTGACGTAACTAGCTTCGCTAAACTCAAATCTTCTATTTTAAATTAATTCTTTTACAAGTAATTTATGTAAATGTATCTTTAATTATATAAATAATTAAATAAAAATAAATAGAGTAAGTGGTTGGGAGTAATTTTTTTTCCCTTCTTGTTTGGTCTTTTGGTTTTAAGGGCAAGTAAGGTAACACAAGTCATTGACTTCCGTTTCTGTCCTTCGAGGTCCACTCCTTCCCTCCCCTCAAGTGAATAAAAAGCTGTAACTCAGACTCATTCTCCTCACAATTTTTTCTTTCTTCGCCACTCTCATAAATTTTCATACATACAATCCAACAAATTCTAAAACCTCTCAACATATTCCATCCAGCTAGCAGCACAAACTGATCCTTTTGTGTCTGGTTTTCTCTTCAAATGTGAAAGACTTTGCCTAGAAAAATGATGAATATGTTCTTCCCTCGACTTCTTCCTCATTCTCTATTCTTTGTAGCTTGCTTTGTAACTTTTGCCTTTGGAGCTACTCGATTGCCAAATGATGAAGGTACGAGTAATTCACCTCAATATCTCTATGTCAAATATCTTCCTTAGTTTCCTTTGTTTCATTCTATAAATGATAGTTTTAAGTTCGTTTGATAATCTTTTAGTTTTCAATTTTTTGAGTTTTCAAAATTTGGTTTGGGTTGATTTTGTTTTCAGTTTACATATTTCCGAGAAGTGAAAACAGTTACCAATGAACTAAAAATTAAAAATTAAAAATTAAAATAGTTATCAAATGAACCTTAAGTAAACAGATATTTGTGTGAACTTAGTAGAAATTTTCAATCATATGATGCTGAGGTGCACTCTGTAGTTCTTGTCTATGCATCAAATTTTTTTTTTACTATTTTGTTGAGCAGGATGTTAATTTGTTGCCTTTTATTTTGCGTATATGCAGTGCAAACTTTGAAAGACATAGCAAAGACACTGGGGAAGACGGACTGGAATTTCAGTGGAGACGCAGATCCATGCAGCCGCCAACTTCCATGGACTGATCCAAACGCACCCAAAGGATCTGAGAATGGCATCAACTGTAATTGCTCCTCCACTGTCTGCCATATTACCGGAATGTAAACCCCCCCTCTCTCTCTCTCTCTCTCTCTCTCTCAAAAACAAACATGCCCGACTCAGAATTAAGCGAGATTTTTCAATGTGATCGGAACATGAACTGGTATACTACGTGTCATTATATAAATGGTAAGTTACTTGTGTTAAAAAATCAATACAATTTGAAAAATAAAATTTCATTCCACTTATATAATGACACGCGATTTACGTTCGGAAAACAATTTTTCCACATCTCACAAGCTGATACCAAATAATCTTATCGGCTTTTTGTGATTTAAATTGATGTGCATTTATTGGTGCCACCCCCATCAAAAGTTTTTCCGAAATATTATTAGATCGTTGGGGATATTTACTTCGATTAGAATTAAGAAATTAAAATACTACTTGTTTTTAATTAACGGGGAGACAAATTTGAATTTGGTACATCTTTTAAATCTAATAAGAGAAGTACCATTAGACTATCAACTAGTTAGTAAAACACTACTGGTGCTAAATTTTTTTGTTGGGACGTTTTGATATAGGCGTCTCATTTTTTAATTTCCTTGAGTAAACATCTGTTCCTTTTAAGAATTTGATTAAACATTTTTTACACAATTTTATTAGAGGTATGTTTGATTATATTGGTGTATTTGATTTTATGGTACAATTTTGTTTCTTGGTACATTTAGAATCTAAATGTACCAAAAGTTGGTACCTTTTTTTTTTAAATGTACCATAACTTTTAAATACATTTTTTTTTATTTTATAAAATTAATGAAGTTTTTTTTATTTATATTTTTAAATAAAAGTATTAATGACTTTGTTTTTTTTTTTATGAAAGAAGAGACTAATTAAATATAATAACAGATATAAAAAGTTATTTTTCAGTGATAGTGATGAATTACTTAAATTAATGTTTTTAATAAAGCCATGAATTTGAATCACATTATTGCTAATTCATTGTGAGACTTAGTGCACTCCTCCACCCCTATCATTTGTTAAAAATAAAAAAGTAAAAAAATAATGCCGCGAATTTAAAATTCCTAGATTGTAGGAAATTAGTTGTTAGCTAATTTAAGTGAATATATATTAAATGAATAAATAAAATGCTAAGTTGGTAATTGATGAAAGCATCTTCATCAAATTTTATAAAAGAACATATGTTTAATCTAAAAAAGTTGGAAAAAAAATGCAGGAGATTCTAATTACTCCTTTTTCTATTTCACCATAGAGAACATATCGTTAATATATATATATATGGAAGTGTTATTGGCACTCCAAAAATCTCATTCTACACTCCTCACAAATATATTTTTCTTTCCTAATATAGAAAGTTTGGAGTGTATAATGAGATTTTTGAAATGCTAATAACAATTATATATATATATATATGAATAGTTTTATGTTTGTATAGTTCACTTGTTTGAGACACGTTGTGGATATAGAATGTTACTTTACAGCGAAAAAGTTGGAAAAAAGTTGTTAATAATAGATTACGGAGAGAAATAGGTGATTCTTTGTTTTCAATTTATTTGAAACATAATATGCATATGAGATATTGCGTTAATAAACACCAATTTAAGTACTTAATGTGTCACTTAGTCCATTTTTACTTGTAAGTGAGAGGTTTTAGGTTCGATTCTCGTCAAAGACGTATTTGAACCATATTATTGCTAACTCATTATGAGATTTAGACCACTCTCTCACGCCTTAGTGTAGATGATCGTTTATTAAAAAAAATACTTAATGTGATAAAGAGAACATAAGTTGGAAAATAAACGTTGGGTTATATAGAATTGTCATTGATTAACTTATTTCTTAAGCCATTAAAAATTGCTCATTAAAATTTTCTTTTCTGGATAAATAGTTTGCTTCTTGTGTTTTGAACGAGTTACATCTCATGATATATAGAACTATTAAGAGAAAAATAAAGAAAAAGCAACGTACAGATTAGGCGCCTTTTGTTGTGAAAGGTTGAGAAGGATAAGATCAAAGTTTTTCAGTCTTTGTTATAAGAATAATGTTTAAAGAAAAAAACAAGAAAGGTCAACGTCCACGTACCATCCAGTGACATTGTATAATATCTACACGAAGACGTTTTTAGGTCAATGAATCTTAATGAGCAGAAAATTTTGTAATTATTCGGTATTCAAGTGAATAATTTAAGTGTTATAAAATAGGTGAGGGAATACGAAAAAAAATATCATTTTCTCCATGTATAATATGATATTTAGTGTGCCGCTTGAAAAAATCCCTTCTCAATGGGCGTTTTCTCCTACAAAAAAAATTAACTATGCATGTAAGAGAGGAGAATAACTTATATTTAACAATTTTTTTTTTATTAAACAAAGCTTCATATAGAAAGCGCTTTATAAAATTTACGTTGAATCATATATTAATACGTGTAAATTTTTCTTAATGTGATATATATTATTATATTTAAAATATTTAAAAAAATAATAAATTCATTCTATGTAAACTACTCACAAATGTGCGAGGAGAATGTTGACTAGGATGGTTGGAATTCGGTTTTGTGGACCCCACGTCTATTTGCTATAAGTATCCATCAATTTTTCACTAAATGTCCCCAAACCTATAACCCCATGGCCGTGAAACCTCCAAAATAAAGTAGGAATTATAAGGCCTAGTGTGGGCCTCATCGAGTTGTCTATTGGGGATCAGAATCCTCTCCTGAACAGATGGAGAGGATCCTCATGGCCAGATCCATTGGACCGTTCATTTTTTATCCAAAGATTATAATTATTATATCTTTTAGAGGGATTCCTTGTTTGTAGCCGTTGGATAAAAAATGAACGGTCCGATGGGCCTGATCAGGAGGATCCTCTCCTTCTGCTCAGGAGAGGATCCTGGTCCGTCTATTGGCAACTTGGCACGTCGTATTCACTCATTCAACCTTACGTCGGGCAAGGTAGCTAGGCCAATTGATTCCAATTGGATTTGAGGGATGTTATTTTAATAGCACAGTCGAGCTCCTTTGTTTCTTTGCGATTTTCTCACGCCCCGACCCTAGCTTTGGAGAGATTTTTTAGTGGGTTGAGAATACGGTCCGGTACACAAAGTATCATAATATAAATAGTTTGATACATAAAAAAAAAATTTCAACCACTTGCATTATGACACTTAGTGTACCGAACCTTCTTCCTAACACATTGAAATTTTTTCCTAGGTTCGTGGCGTAAAAATTTTGAAGCTCTTATTGTGTATGTGAAGTAAGTAAATGTTGCTACTATTTAGAGCTATGAAAAGTGATTATCACTCATCTTTTTCTCTTCATGCACACTGTTAAATTCTGTTTTTGACGAAACAAGGGGCATAGATAAAAATAAATTGAATCGAATTTCTTAGAGCTATAAATTATTCTTGACGTGCAAGTCAGGATTGAAAATTTGGATTTCGACCAATTCAGTTTTTGTTGGAACAAAATTATGAAGAAAATTGGAATATATCTTAAAATTCCTAAATGGGCTTTGGCCTCCTTACACTAGAACGGGCTTAGCCGTCCGTACACTAGTTGGGTTTCCATTTCCCAATCCTTTACCCCTCCAGATTCTTTATTTTTTCTTCAACCAGCAACCAATTGGAAGTTTTTCTTGATCTAATAAGAACATCTTGTGCCTTGAAATTCAAGAAAATGCAAAAAGACTAATCTATTTCTCTTATTGAATGAACAATGAAACATTTAACCCTACCATGTACAGCAATTCAACTTATCTGCAAAATCGAGCTCTGGGATGTGACCAATTTGCCCAATTACTATAACAATGTGTTTCTGATCTGGTTATGAGCCAGCATAGATGTTCCATGCATGCTGAGTTGTTAGGACTTGGTATTACTGTTGTGCTGTATTTAGGCTTGATTCTTGCATACTTGATCAACGTATAATTGTACGTAGTCACCATGATTCTTGCATACTTATTATACACATACAACTCTATATCGACAAAGTTATTAGTTACAAAGTTAATGAAAGAATGATTCACAGTGTGCTTGTAACAAATACACATTTATCGTTTGTGTAATTCCTCAAGTTCTATTCTTTCTAAAGAACATTGGACATTTTCCTTCTGATTTAAAGTAAGAAAACCAGTTCCTTCTTCCTATTTAATTCCCTGACCAAAAGTATGTATTTTCTGTGATAAATTAGTGTTTTACCTGTTTTGTGTCATTTCTGTGGCATCTTTTCATTTTAGTCACATTATAGATGCGTAATGGATATCTGTTAATTTGCAACTAATCTTTGAAACCCTGTTTTCCGATGAAACACAGAATTCTAAAAACCCAAGATTTGAAAGGAACACTCCCACCAGAGCTGGGAAATCTCACCTATCTTCAAGATATGTAAGCACATTTTTACCCCTCCAAGTTTACATTATTTAAAGTAAAAAGAAAATAACTTTGTGTCGTGTAAATGGTTTATTCTAATTTCATATATAGGTTACCTTTATTTCTGTTGTCAATGAGACAATAACTGGTTTCTTTCTTTCTCCTTCAGCGACCTCACCCGCAACTACCTGAGTGGTACCATCCCTCGAGAATGGAGCTCTCTTCCACTGGTGACCATGTACTGTCTTCTCTCACACTGCATACATTTTTTTGTTTGATGCTCATGTCATGTTCATGTTACTTTATTTGGTCACTACAATGTTCTTCAGCAATTTCTTTCTTAAACTATGAATCTACTACATTGGGTTTTGTTCATGATAATGAGCTTCCGTGGTCATGAGGCGTTTGAATCATAAATATTGAATCCAACACATGGGGTTCATTGCCTTCGTATTGACGAACATGTTAATGTTATTGAGCCTCTTGCTTGATTAAAGTGATCTTAAGACTATAGTTTTTGATGCAGATCCCTTGTTGGAAATCATTTGACGGGTTCTATCCCCAAAGAGCTCGGAGACATCACCACCCTGGAGAGTTTGTGAGTGTTGATTGCGCATTTGTTTCTTGCTTTACCCCATTTGACTCTATGGAGATCCTTAATGATGTTTTTTTAATCAATGGAATTGAATTTGTTTGTATAGGGACATCAGTTTCAATAATTTTTCTGGACCTCTCCCTAAGGAGCTTGGGTCATGGACCAACATAGAAAGAATGTAAGAGTGCTATTCAAATTTTACGGTGTTAAAAAGTATTTGGTTTATTTGAAATTTTCTTTCTTGTAGACAAATTCTGGATGTTTTCACCAGTAAATCATCTACTTCTTTATCATTGATATAATTGTTATATCTATATATTACTTAGGCTGCTTTCCTCAAACAACTTTACTGGGGAGTTGCCAGAAACATTTGCAATGCTTACCAAAATAACGGACTTGTAAGCTTCTGTGGTTCTTTCTTCTTAAAGGTTTCCTGAGCACTTAATACATTTTTTTTTACTGCTTTCTGATACTAACTGGTAGTATTTTCCCTTTTCCAATCATTATGCAGTCGGGTTAGTGACAGTCACTTTTCCGGGCAGATACCTGGTTTTATTAAGAACTGGACAAATCTTACAAAATTGTGAGTGTTTTTCTTTTGTGTGCCATCTTTCTGCTATTTGATTCTGAATATTATCACTAATTAATATGTTATGACTCGTTGAAACAGATTGATTCAGGCTAGCGGTTTGACAGGGCCAATTCCTTCTGGCATTTCTCTTTTGACAAGCTTAACTGACTTGTTAGTATATCTCGTCTTTATTTATAAATACAAAACGATTAGCGAAATGCGAAGTTTATGTTCATGGTCAATTTTAACATGCAGGAGAATCACTGACTTGAGTGGACCTGAATCATCCATTCCTTCGCTCGATAAGATGAAAAACATGAAGACACTGTGAGTTAATGGTTCCATGACACAAAAATTTCCGTCTGTACCGGAAATATAAACTCAAAGCTTTGGTGTTTCTGTTGCAGGATGTTGAGGAGTTGCAACCTTGTTGGACGGCTACCTCCAAATCTTGGGCTAATGGTTAAATTGGAAACTTTGTAAGTACAAATGTATTCGTCCCTATTTTTTTCCGACTTCAGATAAAAAAAATTCTTCTAGATGTGATTCTACTAATTTAAGGATTATTAAAGTGACTTAGACGATGTTGGAGGGACATTAAGTTTCTGTATTTATTAAGAGAACATCTCTTTCAGATGACATTTCCCTCTCTGCAGAGAGCATATCTAAACTGCATTTGCTATTTGTTTGTGCAGAGACCTCAGCTTTAACAAGCTGACCGGAGAAATTCCAAGCAGCTTTACTAGTCTAGCAAAAGCGGATTATATGTAAGCAATTGGAATGACCAATCTAGTCTTTCTTATATGAAATTCACGCAGACATTCTTCAATGGTTTTGTTACACCCCAGCCTGACAAGCTGGAAGTATTTCCAATCACGATTACTATAATTATGAGTCACGGGTTATACTGCAATAAAATGTAGCTTATTCATTCGAGTCATTACTACTCATGCAATTAAGTGACATAAGGTGATCACCCTTAGATGTGTCTTTCAGATGGAAGTACTGATCTAATGCACTCAGAGTTGACAAACTCAAATTTTCAAACCTTTACAAAGAAGTTCCTAAGAACAAACACTATATTCTTTACTGAGTTTTCTGTATTCATTATTTTTAGATTCTTAACTGGAAACTTGCTGACTGGACCCTTACCTACCCAGCTGAAAGGCATCGTGTAAGCTTCTCTTCCAAATGCTACTTCTTAGTTGCTTAGTAAGGAAATTTATGCTGTTTTTTACTAAAATAGATATAAAACTATGAAATAAAACTTCATTCCAGCCATGTTAATGCCTACCTCTTTCTCCTTACCCTTATTTCCTTTTGTACTCACATACTACATATGGAAAACAATTTGCATCATAGCCCTTTTTGTGCAGTGATCTTTCATATAACAACCTCACCATAGGGGATGGAGGTTGTCAACCACGAGGCAGCATGTAAGAATGTTTTCATTAGCTTGAAGTTTCTGTTTGTGTCTTGTGGTGCAAGCTTAACTTTTCATTTGTGCTAATTTCAGCAAGAACTTGTTTGCAAGCTCGTCAAAGGGCAATAGTTCGTAAGTTCAAATTAATCGTCTCAAAGCCTGCACCTATAAATTTACTTCGGTTTCCAACGGTGTATTCTGTACTATTTTTTTTAACTTCTTCTCATTTATGATTGCTGACATTTTCTGTACCTTAAATTACTCTATCAGGAGAACTGTTTCATGTTTCAGAACTGCACAGTGTCCATCAGGTAGGCCGAGTTTCTACACAAATGATTACCTTTCTCTTTTCGGTTCATTCTTTTTTAGTTTTCCTCCTCAACTCCTACTAATCTCCACTTTCTTTTTTCATAGATTTGTACTACTCTCTCCGTATAAATTGTGGTGGGAAAGAATTTACTGTCCGAGAGACAAATACATCATATGATGGTGACACAGATTTAGCATCATTTTACGAGAGCAAAACAAATTGGGCATTAAGCAGCACCGGTTACTTCACTGATGATGACCGCCCTGACAACTTTATATGGAATAATGAAACTAGACTCTCTATGACCGATCCTCAACTGTACATGAATGCACGCCTTTCTCCCATCTCTCTAACTTATTTTGGGTTTTGTCTGGGAAATGGAAGCTACACTGTAAACCTCCATTTTGCAGAGATAATGTTTGAAAATGGCCAAACATATAAAAGCGTGGGAAGGCGCATATTCGATATTTACATTCAGGTAACTAATCGCATCCACTTCCATGTATACCAGTGAATTATTCTAATTTTCAACAAGCATTGTTTATATTTTGGTCGATTTGAATGTTGATTTTCACATTTATGATCATGAAATGTTAAGCAACTAAATTAGTATATATACATACAAACACACACACACACACACACACACACATATATATATATATATATATATATATATATTGCAGGGAAAACCAGTGAAGAAGGACTTCAATATCATGGATGAAGCCCATGAGTTTGGTGATGTTGTCATAAAGAACTTTACTGCTCTTGTAACTAATAATACATTGGAGATTCGTTTATATTGGGCCGGGAAAGGGACGACACGCATCCCTGTTAGAGGAGTCTATGGTCCACTTATTTCAGCTATTTCAGTAGACCCAAGTAAGTTTTCACTGATCTGAGCTCCGTTTAATTACTTTGCTTCCACCATATGCATTGATATATCTACTAAATTAAGAGATCGGACTTCAGTTCTGCAAGGTTCTTCTTCTTCAATATTTCTTTTCCCTTGTATTTTCGCATAAATGCTTTCGTGTTTTACATAGTTTGAGCCAAGACTTGAAGAAATACTCTCTTAATTTTTCTTATCGCATAATATGCGCTTTTTTTTTCTAGGTGACATGTTTGCTCTTTTAAATACAACAAAATTCAACTTCAAGGATTTTTAACTATTTACATGAAAACTAACCATTTCACTTGAGGAAACATATAATATTTACAACCATCCAAAGAAAGTTTGTTCGAGGGATTACTTCATTTACTCTCTACTTATTTAAGGATGCCCCAAAGACCGGGTTCAATCTTCTGTTTACGCGTGCATCAGATAGTTGGTTGACTAATCCACTCTCATATCAATTACATTTGCATTTATTCTAATTTAAGCTAATCTTTCTTCTGGCAGACTTTGTTCCCCCGCCAAAACCTAACACATCAACTGGTGGAGGTGGCGGGCCTGGAGGTGGCGTGCCTGTAGGTGCCGTGGTTGGAATTGTGGTTGGAGGAGTCTTCATTGTACTACTGATATTTGGTATTCTTTGGAAGAGAGGCCTCCTAGGACAACAAAAGACATTGGAGGATGGTATTAATTTGCAGTTTATTCTGTTATACTGGTTTTTCCTTTTTTGTTTCTCCATTACTTTTTCTTATCGAACTTTTTTTCGTAACTAAGAACAATATTTATGCTATTTTGCATGGTTCTCATGCATATTGACGTGCACACACAAGGACAGTAATTATTGGATATTGAGCTTTCCGGCACTTTGATGTTGCTATAATATATTTATCGTCCAAACTCATGATGCAGAGTGTCTGCCTATAGATCCAGTTACTAGTTAAATTCAAGAATCAGGCACAAAATATTAAGAACTAAGAATTCTATCCTTTTTGAAAGTTTTCTTAGACACAATATCTTATGAGTTTTACTTGTTATACAGATTTGAAGGGTGTGGACCTGCAAACTGGTAAATTTACCTTCAAGCAACTCAAAGATGGCACAAGCAACTTTGACAAAGCCAATAAGATTGGTGAAGGTGGTTTTGGATCTGTTTATAAGGTATTATTCGGAGCCAATATTTATTTATGTATTACATTTTTTTCTAATTTGATACTGTCCGTACTAATGAAAGTTAATTTGCTCCATAGTGATGCGAATTTGACTATCTTTCTCAAATGTAGGGCGTTCTAGCAGATGGCACCGTAATAGCTGTTAAGCAGCTTTCTTCCAAATCAAAGCAAGGGAATCGTGAATTTGTTAATGAGATTGGCATGATTTCTGCTCTACAACACCCTCATCTTGTCAAGCTCCACGGATGTTGTATTGAAGGAAATCAACTATTGCTTGTCTATGAGTACCTGGAAAATAATAGCGTCGCTCATGCTTTGTTCAGTAAATATCAGTCTCGTTTGCCAAAAGTTCATTTCATTCATATAGCGGGCATAAAAGATCTTATGCACTAAAAATATGTCCTTTACAACTAACTTTGTTTAATTTGGCAAATTGAAGGGGAAAAAGAAAGTCATTTGAAGTTGGATTGGCCAACAAGGCACAAGATTTGTATTGGTACAGCAAGAGGTTTGGCTTATCTTCATGAGGAATCAAGATTGAAGGTCGTTCATAGAGACATCAAGGCTACTAATGTTCTGCTTGATAAAAATCTTAACCCGAAAATATCTGACTTTGGATTGGCCAAACTTGATGAAGAGGATAATACACACATTAGCACTCGTATTGCTGGAACTTAGTGAGTCCCTACACTTTTATTTATCTCCTTATTCTCTTGTTTTAATATTCTTCCACCTTGAAAAAAGAAGATAGAGCAAAAGGAAAGTCTCTAACGTACATAATTTTCAACCTAACCAAATCCTTGTTGTTCAAGAAATTTGAAGGGCAGATTTGTTCTTTCAATATAGTTGTATTACTGATTATCTCTCTAACTATTGGATTAATCTTAAGTATTCAATTAGCAATATTTTTACTAATTATTTTAGCTCAATCTGGGTTAATGATATGATTTCATGATATTGCAGTGGATATATGGCGCCCGAATATGCAATGCGGGGTTATTTGACTGATAAAGCAGATGTCTATAGTTTTGGTATTCTCGTATTGGAAATTGTTAGCGGGAGAAACAACACAACTTACCGGAAAAAGGAAGAAAGCTTTTATCTTCTTGATTGGGTGACATGAATCTCCTACTTCCTAATTTAAATTCAAATTTTCTTAATATGCCTTATATGTGTGAAAGTACATTTGAATTGATGAAGTTTAATCCAAAGACAAAATTTATATTGCTTTTGTTACTTCCATTTTTTGTAGGCACGACTTCTAAAAGAGCAAGGGAATTTGATGGACCTAGTTGATCCAAGGTTGGGATCAGACTTTAATAAAGAGGAGATGATTGTTACAATCAATGTGGCTCTCCTTTGTTGCAATGTTACTTCGACAGCTAGGCCTACCATGTCTTCGGTTGTGAGCATGCTTGAAGGAAAGGCTATTGTTCATGAGTCGGTCTCGAATCCAAATGCCGATAGTATTGAGATCGATGCAATGAGGAAACATTTTCAATCTAGTTTTGGTAGGGGCACGGGTGAGAAACAGATAGAAACGGGGTCAATTGAAGGGCCATGGACTGCTTCGTCTGCGTCTGCTCACGATCTGTATCCTGTCAATCCTGATTCAGATTACTGGGAGAACAGAAGCGAGAGAACTTGAGCTACACGGTTATCAGTTTGACTCAACCTTAGCACACTCAAACATATCAGCTAATTAATCATTTGTATTTCCTTTATAACTATTTGTTGGCGTGAATCAACCTTATAGTTTGGGAATGTGATCATGTGATTGATTCCTTGTATAATTGGGATTCTTATTTCCTATTTTATAGGACTTCTTGTACCACGATCACTGAGAGTGGTACTAAGAGGAGAGGGTTATATTATGTGGTTGATGTGGTATCGGGCCGAGTCAATCAAGTTTGCAGTGGTCAAATAACAATATCAAGCAAATTTGGCTATGGCATCGTCGACTAGGACATGCATCCTTTGGTTATTTAAAAAAATTACTTCTGTCTTTATTTAATGGCGTTTCAAACTCTGATTTTCAGTATAATGATTGCATTCTTGCAAAAAGTCATCGTATTTCTTATCATTTGAGTTTCAATAAAAGAACAGTGCCTTTTGAGTTAATTCATTCAGATGTTTGGGGCCTTCACCATTAGCAACGCACCATGGTATTCGTTAGTATGTTACATTTGTCGATGATTGCACCAGAATGACTTGGCTCTATATTATGAAACAAAATAGTGATGTTGGGCAAATCTTTCAACAGTTTTATCGCATGATTGGAAGTCAAATTTCTCTTATGTCCTATCAAAGTTCTTCAAACTGATAATGGTGGAGAATATCTTTAGTCAAAGCTACCACAATTTTTCGCAGCGCACGACATACTTCAAGAGACTACTTGTCCTTAAACTCATCAACAAAACGGTATGGAAGAACGCAAGAACATACATATCTTGGAGACTACACGAGCTCTTCTCATTGATTGGGGCTCCTGCTCCTCCTGCTTATTGGGCAGATGCAGTTACGTATTTCGTTTATCTCCTTAATCGAATGCCTTCTCGAGTTCATGACTTTCGAACTCCCATGGAAGTCTTAACAGATCATGTTACTTTACCATTCTCTCTCCAATTATCACCTCGCATATTTGGGTGCGTGGCCTAAGTGTATCTTCACAAGAATCAACGAAGTAAATTAAATTTCTGTGCCATTTGTTGTGTCTTTTTGGGGTTTAATAGCCAACAAAAGGGATACTGGTGCTACCATTCACCCACTAAGCAATTTTATGTCACCATGAACGTCACGTTTTCTGAAACAGAGATGTTCTTCATCACTGATCAAACCCACTCTACCCTTCGGTGGAGTTACGTAGTACAAATGAAGAATACAGTGGGATTGATGTCCCACTTGAACGGGACAGCTTAGGCAGCCCATCTGATGGATCTGGGCCTAACAACAGTTCTGGAGAGACCGAGATGACAGATTGAGATTTCAGCAATAATTCAGGCCTAGTTTCAAGAGGAGTGGGCCACGACATCAGTTCATGCAAGCCAGTATGCAGCCCAGTAATGAACCATAGCGCACCGAGCCAAAAAATCCCAGAAATGGGCCACGATACCACTAGTCAAACAGGGCAAATTCCAATGGCCTCTGACCTTGACTCACGTGACACACCTAAGCAACAATATGCACTGGGCCTGCATAGTTTATGCAGGCTGAAGGAATTAATTGGTCTTCGAGCGATACCGAGACCATGCAAATGGAAAATAACCCTCATCCTTCTCTACGAGTACACGCTCATGTCCTCGTGGATATTTAAGAGGTACATTCTCACATTTCGGATATGGTTGAAAATTCTTATATTTTACCTCTAGGCAAAATCGTGGGAAACCACCTGATAGGTTTTCTCCTGATGGAAAGTGAGATGTGCGATTGCACAATATGTGTCCACTTATCAACTATAACCCAAGTGTCAAGCCTTTGTGAATCCAATTACTGGAATTAAAATTCCAACAAAAGTGGAAGAGGCCTTAGGAGATCCTCGTTGGACATAAGTCATGAAAGTAGATTACAGAAGAATGAAATGTGGAATGTGGTACCACTACCACGAGGGAAGAGACCGGTGGGATGTAAATGGGTATTCACCATAAAGCACAAAGTAGATAGATCGATTGATAGATAAAGGCAAAATTGGTAGCAAAAGGGTACATGCAGACATTTGGGGTTGACTACTAGGAAATGTTTGCTCCGGTAGAAAAAAAATGTTTACCGTTCGAGTTCTTTTGTCCTTAACTGTTAACTTAAATTGGTCATTGAAACAATTTGATGTGAAAAATGCTTTCTTACATAGAGACATGGAAGAAGTATACATGGATTTTTCACCAGGACATGAAGTGCCAAATGGAGCATGAAAAGTGTGTAGACTTTGGAAGATTCACCGAAGCAATGGAGAAGTATGGCTATAGACAGGGAAATGCAGATCACACCCTGTTTATCAAACGCATGGGAGGTAAAGTTACTTTATTGATAATCTATGCGGATCATATGGTAGTCACCGGTGACGATACATAATAGATAAAAAGGTTGCAGGAGTATCTCTCTTTAGAATTTGAGATGAAATATCTATGGGGTTTGAATGACTTTATGGGCATTGAAGTTGCTCGTTTTCGTGACAGTATTTATTTGTCTCAACGGAAGTATGTTCTTGATCTTCTTTCTAAAACTGGAATGTTGGCTTGTAAACCAGCGGAAACTCCCATTGTGCAGAACCATCATGTAGCAATCTACCAGGATCAAATTCCTACTAATAAAGAAAGATATCAAAGATTGGTAGGACGGTTGATTTAACCGTCGCTTACAAGCGAGATATTACTTATGTAGTTAATGTTGTTAGCCAGTTTATGCATGCTCCTAATGAAGATCACATGGCAGTTATGATGCGTATACTGAGCTATCATAAAAGAGCACCGGGTAAAGGATTACTCTTCAAGAAGCATGGACATATGGAGGTAAAGGGGTATACTGATGCTGATTGGGCAAGAAACATTACTGATTGTCGCTCCACATCAGGCTACTTTACATTTGTGGCAGGAAATTTAGTAACTTGGAGGAGTAAGGAGCAAAATGTGGTGGCTAGATCCACGACAGAAGAGGAGTATAAGGGGATGGTACATAGAAGTTGTGAATTATTATGGCTCAAAATTCTCCTTAATGAGACCAGGTTTAAACCTCAGGGGGTTATGTTGTTATACTATTACAATCAAGTAACTAGAGAAATAACAAGACTGTACAAAGCATGTGGAGGTAGATAAACACTTCATCAAAGAAAGGTTAGACGTAAAGTTGATTGATATTTCGTACTTGAGGTCTGAAGAACAATTGGCTAATGTGTTAACTCATGCAATGCCAGCAAGGATGTTTCAAGACTCACATAGCAAGTTGAGCTTAGGAGATATCTACGCACCCACTTGAGGTGGAGTGCTGGCGTGAGTCAACCATATGGTTTAGGAATGTGATCATATGATTGATTCCTTGTATAATTGAGATTCTTATTTCTTATTTTATAGGACCTCTTGCACAACTATATATTTACCTCCTAGAGAGAAGAATAATATATACAATTAAAATCAATGTGTACATCTTATGATGAATTGTTAAGAAAATGGACATTGCATGGGCTTATAAGTAAGTTGGGCTACTCCTGTGAGATGGTCTCAGGGCCTGATGATTGTGGACTTCTTGGATCTCTGCGGAATAGGGCTTGTAAGCCCATAATACGACTAATGTACGCAGTCTGTTAAGGGCAGAACAGTTATATTGAGTTTAAAATACATGTGGCTTGCTCTAACAAATCGGGATATTTTATGTCCCGAGTCCCGACAGAGATGTGCCTTGATAATCATATAAGGTCAGTTTAATGTAATTATTTAATTGGTCATTAGAGTTGTCATGTCCCGACAGAGATGTGCCTTGATAATCATATGAGGTCAGTTTAATGTAATTATTTAATTGGTCATTAGAGTTGTCAGTTGTGGATAATTACAAAAGAGTATAATAAATGTACACCGACTTACACATAGTCCTAAATTAGTACTTAGTCTAAAAACGCCAATAAGACAGATCCAGAAGATTCAACTTCTTGTCCTCATCATATCAGATCAACCTATTAAGCCACCATTACCAATATGTTAGGTCCTTACTTTGTAGGCCCCTTGATATAACGTTATTATCCTTAGTACAGTAGTAAATGGGTGTTAGGTGATGACTCAGCTTATGAGATATTTTGTCTATTGTGTTGAATGGATATATATCCCCCTTTTGTAATGAAGTTGGAGAGCAATGAATGAAAATAGTCTTTAATTTCTTCCCTTCCCTTATCCTTTCTCATTTCCTTCCTGACATGTAACTGGAACCCTAACATTTGGTATCCAAAGCCCAGGCGGCTTCCATGGGCAAGAGCAAGGCGTCGGTCACGGTGGCTGACGTTTCCGACTCGGAACTCGACAGAGAGTTTCAGCAACAACAAATCGTCGCAACTCCATGAGTTCCATGAGACAGTCACGCTAATGAACGTCCGCCACGATGATCTGCAGCACCATCTCATTGATCTGCAGCACACGTTTGCCGAGATGACGGTCGACCGAGCCCGGCAAGAGAAATTTCAACAGACAGTCCTTGAGGAAATTCGTACTCTCAGAACCCCACCCCCTTCCCAAAACAGGTCTCAGATTCTCATCGGGTCCATTCCTATTTCCCTGGGCTCCTCTCCTTTTGCGACCATCCCCACCCTTCTTCCCCAACCAACCTGGAGTTCTCCACACTCCCAACCCCTCCCTACAAAACACCTCGCGCGGTCCCCCTTGGCCGCGGGTCCTTCCTCCTTACTTCACACTTCTTCAACTCTCCTTAGTCATTCCCCCAACTCTCGTCTCATACCCCCACACTCCGGCGACTCAATCTTGCATCCGTTGGACTCTGCCCATTTCCCCCCTTTCACTACCCCCATCCCACACCACACCAGGGCCCCCATTTCACCCCACCCTTACCCAACCCTTCCCCCTCAATGGCGGGACCAAAACAGTTAAAGATTGAGCTCCCTCGCTTCTTTGGCGAAGACCCGTATGGATGGTTATCCATGGCTGAAGAATTTCTGGATTACCATGAAATTGAGGACTGTCGTCGTGTCACAGTCGCGGGGTTGCATCTGGGGGGTGACGCCGCCCATTGGCAACGTTGGTTCAAGCGCCGATTTTCTCTTGCCTCTTGGACTACATTCACCACGCAACTGCTGCAACGCTTTGGACCGGCCGACGATTTGAATTTCCACATGGCTCTCTCCCACATCACTCAAACGGAGTCGGTCGAGACCTATGTCGGCCAATTTATCCGGCTTTCATGTCGTACTCCAGATTGGTCTGATGAGCAGCTCTTAGGGGCGTTTTTGGGCGGACTCAAAGAGGACTTGCAGGATGACGTGGTAGCCCAACGGCCTACGTCCCTTGCCCGGGCTATTGAACTCGCTCGTATTTATGAACATAAAAATGGGCACCGTTCGTCGACTCGCAGTGGGTTTTCCCGTCCATCTCCCACTTTCTCTAAACCTCACCCACTGACACCAGCACCTCCAACAGTTTTCCCTCATCCTCCACGCCCCACTCCACCTGCCCCTACCTAACCACCTTCTAAACCAATTCTCCGACTCACCCAAGCGGAGATGCGGACACGCAGGGAACAAGGGCTCTGTTTTAATTGTGATGACCAGTTTCGGCCGGGCCATCGTTGTCGACAGTCCCATATTCTACTCCTCCTTGCGGAGGATGATTTTACTGACCCATTCCAAGAGGTGGCACCAATCCCACCGCTAGAACCGGTTTTGGTGGAGCAGCCTGACCACCCTATTGCACTCCATGCCATTTCGGCCACGAAGCGCTCTCGCGGGCGGGCTATGCGTTTGCAAGGGTCTATTCTCAACACCCCGGTTCAGGTGTTTATTGATTCTGGGGCGGATAAAAGTTTTCTTAACCCTCAAGTAGCTGCCAGATTGGGTCTTCACACAGATTCTTCCCGTTGTGAGCCGGTCATGGTAGCAACCGGTCGTTACTTTCGTACGAAGGGTGTCGCTCCCCAAGTCTCAGTACTGATTCAAGGGTATGAATTCTGCGGGGACTTTCACCTCCTCGCCGTCGCCGGCTGCGACATGGTTTTAGGGATTGATTGGTTAGAAACCTTGGGCCTTATTGGTTGGAACTTCCTCCTCAAGGTCATGGAATTCACGGTAAATGGAACAAACTATCGTCTCGTGGGATCTTCCACACCTCCTCCAGGTTCATGCGCCACTTTGTCGGCATTAGACGCCCCTTTTGGCGTTCCCCCTCAGATTGTGGCTCAACTATCCAGTGTTCCTCCGGGTTCCCTGCCTTCCTCTCCACTACCGGCAATACTCCAAGCACTGCTTTTGCGATACTCGGACCTATTTGAGCCACCCACCACCTTGCCACCCCATAGGGCATTTGACCATCAGATCCCTCTCCTTCCCGGCACCGGACCTGTGAATGTGCGGCCTTACCGCTATGGTCACGCCCAGAAAGCGGAACTTGAACGGCAGGTGGCTGACATGTTATCCACCGGTATCATTCAATCGAGTTTTAGCCCCTTCTCTTCACCTGCACTGTTGGTAGCTAAGGCGGAGGGCGTTTGGCGTTTTTGTGTCGACTACAGAGTCTTGAATTCGGTCACAATCAAAGACCGCTTCCCTGTTCCGGTTATTGATGAATTATTAGCCGAACTTCACGGCGCTGCCCTCTTTTCCAAACTGGACTTGCGTTCGGGCTATCACCAAATACGGATGCACCAGGCCGATATCCCTAAAACAGCTTTCTGCACCCATGAAGGTCACTACGAGTTCACGGTCATGCCTTTTGGCCTTACCAACGCCCCAACCACATTTCAGGCATTAATGAATTCAATTTTGAAGCCCTTGTTGTGGAAATCGGTCATCGTCTTTTTTGACGATATATTGGTCTTCAGTGACACGCTGGCACACCATGTTGCTCACTTGACTACTGTCTTTGAGATTCTCCGCACCCACCAATTGAAATTGAAGCCTTCAAAATGTCTTTTTGGACAACGTTCTATTGCTTATTTAGGGCATGTTATTTCTTCAGAGGGTGTATCAGTGGATTCCTCCAAAATTTCTGCCATTATGGAGTGGCCGTCTCCTGCCAACATTAGAGACCTTCGAGGTTTTTTGGGTCTCGCGGGTTACTATCGTAAATTCGTTCGGAACTTTGGGTTGCTAGCAAAGCCACTCACTGACTTGCTCCGTAAAGATAGTTTCCAGTGGTCTCTTGCGGCGGATCATGCCTTCGGGGCTCTCAAAGTAGCCATGACGTCTACGCCGGTTCTCGCCCTTCCGGATTTCACCAAATCCTTTACCATTGAGTGTGATGCTTCGGATAGCGGAATTGGAGCGGTCTTATCACAGGAGAACCACCCTATTGAGTTTCTTAGTAAGCCCTTGGCTCCGAAACATCATGCTCTTTCGGTATATGACAAAGAAATGTTGGCAGTGGTCTTTGCAGTACAAAAATGGAGGCCTTATTTGCTTGGCCAACACTTCAAAATACTTACAGACCATCAAACTCTGAAGTATTTTCTGGATCAACGCATTACAACTCCCGCTCAGCAAAAATGGTTGTTGAAATTACTTGGCTACAATTATACCTTGGAGTATAGGCCTGGTTCCTCGAATGCAGCCGCGGATGCCCTTTCTCGTCGACCGGAGGTCCTGGCCTTAATGGGTCTGTCTCGGCCCCTGTTTGACTGTATCACGGACATACAAGCTGACTATGCTTCGGACCCGCAGGCTTCCTCCATTCTGAAGGATTTGCAAGTCAATCTAACAAGCCATGCCTTGTTTAAACTACAAGGGGATCTTCTTTATTATAAACAAGGTGTGTTTGTGGCAGCCTCATCCCCTTGGCGTTCTCGCCTCCTGGCAGAATTTCACTATTCTCCTTCAGCGGGTCATTCGGGCTTCCTCCGCACATATAAAAGACTGACACGCAACTTCCATTGGCCAGGGCTTAAAAAGGACGTGAAAAAGTTTGTTGTTTCATGTGACACTTGCCAGCGTATCAATTATGAGACCATCAAGCCGTCGGGGCTGCTGCAACCTTTAGCTATTCCCAAACAGATTTGGACGGACATTGCGATGGATTTTGTCGAAGGCCTTCCTTCGGTCCATGGCAGGAATGCAATCTTGGTGGTAGTGGATCGGTTGTCAAAATACGGCCATTTTATCCCCATCAAACATCCCTATGCCGCTCCTAAAATTGCAGAGGTGTTCATTAAGGAAATCTTCCGTCTCCATGGAATGCCGGCTTCTATAGTCAGCGATCGGGATCCGATCTTCATCAGCGAATTTTGGACTGCCTTCTTTAAGCAGCAGCATACCAACCTTTGCAAAAACTCTGCCTATCACCCTCAATCCGACGGGCAAACGAAGGTGCTCAATCGCACCCTTGAACACTTCTTGCGCAGCTTTGTGAGCGACAAACCAAGGGACTGGATTCAGTGGCTTCCGTGGGCAGAGTGGTGGTATAATACCACCTTCCAATCTGCCATAAACATGACTCCATTCCAGGCTGTGTATGGATATCCTCCACCTACAGTGTCCTCTTACCTCCCTGGTTCCTCTCCGGTGCACAGCATCGACATAGCACTCGGTGATCGCGATGCACTGCTCAAACAGTTGTGGGAGCATTTGCAACTTGCACAACATCGCATGCGCCAATACGCCGACAAACAACGCTCTGAGCGCACCTTCGCTGTGGGTGATTGGGTTTTCCTGAAACTTCAACCGTATCGCCAAACTTCAGTGTCCAAGACTCATTGCCCCAAATTGGCTCCCCGTTACTATGGCCCCTTCCAAGTGATTGCACGAGATGGTCAGGTTGCCTACACACTAGACCTTCCACCTCAGTCTTGCATTCACCCTACCTTTCATGTTTCCTTGTTGAAACCAAAGCTTGGGAGCCATATGGTAGCTTCTCCAACTCTGCCACCACTCTCTACTACAGGTACCTTCCTGTGGACCCCTGAGAAAATTCTTCAACGCGGGCTGTTCCAGAGAGGGCACCGTGGAGTCACTCGTTGGTTAATCCAGTGGAAAGGACTTCCAGAGCATGACGCCACTTGGGAGGATGCTGATTCCATCCTCACCCGTTTTCCATCCTTTACAGCCTGAGGACATGCTGTTTCAGGGAAGGGTGCCATGTTAGGTCCTTACTGTGTAGGCCCCTTGATATAACGTTATTATCCTTAGTACATTAGTAAATGGGTGTTAGGCGATGACTCAACTTATGAGATATTTTGTCTATTGTGTTGAATGGATATATATCCCCCTTTTGTAATGAAGTTGGAGAGCAATGAATGAAAATAGTCTTTAATTTCTTCTCTTCCCTTATCCTTTCTCATTTCCTTCCTGACCTGTAACTGGAACCCTAACACAATACCTCCACAATTTGTAGATCGCAATGGATGCTTAAACAAAACAGATCCATCAAGGATCTGTAGAAGAAAAAAGACAAATCAATGACAAAACCCAATATATCAGAAGGTAGATCTGGAAAATTTCTGACCAAACTCGCCTGATTCAAAGCCCTAGAGACCTAGGGAGAAGATAAAACCTTGCAAGAGGCAATGAAGAACAAGCCTAGCACAAGAAGGCTAGGGAGCAAAAGCTCTCCACATAAATACGGGAGAGAGGCCCGATAGTCCTAGGACTCCTTGTGAAGATTAGGCTTGGGTGATTGGTTTTCAGAAGGGATTAAGCAAAGTTAGTCATGAAATTATCATAAACTGTTATGTAGACGAGATTAGAAAATCACTATATGAGCATCTGAAAAGCATGTGAAAGTCAAGAGTGATTTGCAAATCCTTAATTACTTGGTTTCCGTCGTTTACAAATCCTTTTTACATGTCTTTACAATTCTTACACGTTGATTTTGTAATCTCTCATACCTAGCATTTTATAGTCCATTATTTACAAGCTTGGTAATACATAGGACTCTGGAATCCTTCCCCAAACATAGTCCAAGGGACTCTCACCCACCAAATAAATTAGACAACAATACTAGCAATTGACATAAGTTTTAGTGAATTATTGGAAGTGAATTCTATATATTTCTTTTTGTTGCACTCGCTTTTCATTTTTTATATCTGAATTGAATTCAGAAGAATTCAGGAAACAAAGTAGCCCAAAATGATCTATGTGAAAATTATTTTCATAAACTACATATATGTGTGTGTGTACAAAACAATTAATGTTCCATACCAACTTATACAGTCAACCAGCTGATAAACTGGAAAAGATGATGATAATGATAGCATTAAAAAAAAAAAATTTTATCAATAGAACTTTCATTATATTAAAAAACTAATACAAGGGCCAAAAGGAACCCGATAAACAAACAACAGATAAGATAAAAGGCCCAAGCAAAATGAGAGTTACAACCCAAGATACAACTGGAGGCCGTCACAAACTTAGACCATAAGGCTGCAATAACAAACAACAAAAGAACCCTAATCTCAAGCTGCATAAATCAGACCACTGCAGCAGTTACATCGTCGGAGGAAGCTAAACTCCGAACCGAGAAGGTAGACACCAGATCCAAATCCCCTTCACGAACCCCTACAAATATATACGAACAAAGTATCATATGGGTAGAGAGTGAGGCTAAATGGGTATGTCAAAAGCCTAACACTTGGCCTCGATGGGAATCTGGCATGTGCATGCTGTTTGGGGGAGGGGAAGTGAGAGAGGGTAGTAGATTTGGTATCCAATTTCTGATTAGAGCCCGTCTATCCGAGTACATCATGGGATGTGGATGGAGTGTCACAACTAAGAATGAGGGAGGATAGAAAATTAAAAGACAAAGCAATAAAAGTAGGCAAAAGACGCTGGATAAGGAGCATGAAGCCCAAATATGAGACAAGCTTAGGGGATAGTTGAGATTAGGCTCAGGGAAAATTGAGATAAACTTAGGGAGAATCGGGGATGAAATGAAAGAAGGAGATTGGAAAGAGGAGAGGAAGAAGAGGTGGATGCATGGAACGTGATGGAGCAGGGGAAGTGAGAGGGCAAGAAAAAGAAGAAAAAGGCAAAAGAGAGAAGGAAGGAAGAAGAAGTAGTGGGCTGCCGCCTATCCCGAGCAAGAGCAAGAGGCGGCGGCTGAAAGTTGAAGCTGGAGAAGAGGCTCTGGATCTGAGCTTCTAAAGAGATAAACAAAGAGAGAGAGAGAGAGAGAGAGAGAGAGAGAGAGAGAGAGAGAGAGAGAGAGAGAGAGAGAGAGAGAGAACGCGGTAAGTGCGCATCCAATTCTTATCAATGACTTTATATTTGGAGGCTTAAAGATTAATATTATATACAAATAATTTTAGTATTGTTTTTTAGGACCATATATGTTTTTAATTATAAATGAATCTTTTTTAATTTTTTTTAATTTTTTGTGATGAGGATTATTGAATGATAAATTGAAATATAAACGGAATTCAAATATTAAAAAAAAATTACAAAATAGAAACAAAAAAATTGTGTCAAAATGTGTGTATATATATACACTATACACACACATTTAAGGATGTGTAGCACTAGGTATAAGTAGCAACAGGCCACTTGTGATGAGTGCTTAATTCTAAAATGTAGTAATTCTCTCAAACATTTGATTATTACTTTATTCATGGAATGCTGATCAAAATCCATATTAAATAATATCAATCAGAATCATGACTCTTGCCTCATAGTATGAAAAATACAGAACACTTGTATATTGCTTGCAAGCAATTAGCTTCAGTTAGTCAACTCCAGCATCTTGATTAAGAAAGCATATATATAGAGCTGCACAATTATCATGTACACATATCCTGATCAGGAAATTTCCCATGCTTGGCTTAGTTGAAAACTAGAAAATAAGCCCGCGCGTTGCTGCGGGAACAACTGTTTCATGCGTAACTGCATGAATAAGACACATTTAACCTGAATAAATTTAACACAATCATGAATGAACAGAGGAACACATGAGTGAATGAGGTCGATAAGATAAGCAGAACTTATGTAATCATGTTAACTACAAACTGAGAAATGACTTTCTTTCCTGCATAAAAATTTACTAAAGAAACAGAACTTGCGTAATCATGTTAACTACAAACTGCACTACAAAAAATAGTATTTCCAAATATGTTGAAATCTGAAAGGAAAAAGATGATAATTCTTCTGACTGCATAAGATTATACAATAAACATAAGATGGTGTGATCTCATAAAACTCAGTATTTAGGAGAAAGGAAGATATAAACATACGCAATCCACTTTCAGACTTGCATCAGGTTGGACACCAACTGACAGCCAAAAAACTAATCCACTTGTGTACACATTATCTTGATTTTTCTTGTTAATGCACCTTAATTTCCTTCTACTAAGGGGTATTACATCTACAATTAATCATCTACTGACAAAAGACAATCTCTAGATACTCGATATCAGACATCCTACATCAGACATCAGACATCAGACATCAGACATCCTGCTAAGGGGTATTACATCTACAATTAATCGTTTACTTATTCAGCATATCTACAGAACCAGAATGGATCAGATATCAGACATCCTATTGTCAAACATTATGTTCTCTCTAACCAGATAAGACATTGGATTGCACACTAAGTAAATAAAGACCCCAAATTGGAAAATACCCAACACCAATTAGACAAATAATACACACACTGATCAAATTAATTAGTGCACATATAAAGAGATAGAAAACATAGGGAAATATAGGGGAAAAACCAATCAGACACAAATAACACACTGTAAACAGATCAAAGACATAGGGACACTTATAGTAGATGACCTTAGTTTACTTAGTGCACATATAAGCTAATGTTTCTTAAAAAGATATAATAATTAAAGGCAACCTACAATTGAGCCTGATATCGGACTTAACTTGTTAAGTTATCTCGGTTTGTTTAATAATTGGGAAACCTCCTTATGGTCTCATCAGTGCATATATATTGGGAGATATGTGCATAAATATGGAGTAAAGAAGTGGTGCATTTATGGCCAGATTTTTATTGATTTGGTATTCAATTTTGTTGTGACTTATGAAACCAAAAGCCTTTCACACTAAAGGTCTCATCAAGGTTCTGATCATAAACCCCCCAAACAAACAAAATTGATTAATCTTTATCATTACCTTTAACAAAACAGATCACAGTGAAAAATAAGTTCATGTTTAATAAAAGCGAGAAAAATAAAAATTGAAGATTGATAAGGCTTACAAATGTCCATCTTTACGATCTCCACCCAAATCACCTTCTCAAGTGTTGACCCTTGGCAGTTCATGTTCTGCAAAATAAGTACAGAACACTTCCATTTACCAAAAAAAAAAAAAAAAAAAAAAGGAAAGCCATTAGAAAGAATCAATTTTCTAGGCCAATTGTACATTAAATTTCACAAAGTTTGATAAAAAAAAAAAAATCCTAAAATAAAAAAAAAAATTCCAAGCTTTGAATTAAAGAAGCTAAGAAAATCTACTCCTAATCTTACAATTGATGAAGAAATCAAAGATTTTGAGGGAAACCCAAAATCTGAAAAGAGGGAAAGAATTGAGAAAAATGGAGAGAATCTGGTTTGGGGTTGAAGACATGGTTGGGGGGGAGGGATTCTCCCACAAATTGCAGTCTCCATGGATCAATCCTTTTTTTTTTTTTTTGTGTTGAGGAAGGTACAGTTTAATCCAACACCTGATTTCATCCATTTCCACAAACAAACCATTAACAAAAACTTTTAAAATTTAAAAATAAATTAAAAGAAAGGAAAAATGGAATCGTGGAAGATCGTGGCGGTGAGACCGATGGCTCTGCACATGCCAACAACGACACCACATGTGAGTGAATGCGACATTTGACAAAGTCCTCTTTCAAAACCTACAGATTTAAGTGACAAAACTTACTAAAGTGATCACAATGGCATCAGCAATAAAAACATAAAAGCATAAAACTTAATTTCCAATTGTCCAGAATGCCAGAGAAGAGCTCATTTCTTAGTAGCATAGGACATATAGAGATATGATAAAAATATGGCTTTACCTTGAACCGGTCAGTCTCCGCAAATCTCTCACTCACATGAGTAGCCATGTGTGGATCCTAAAGCCCATATAACACTACACATAATCAGTGCAATACCAACTTAATTCCACAAATTTGCAACAAATACAAACTCAGAGTTGTAATTGCATTCAAAGAAGAAACACAGAAACACAGACATTCAAACAACCTTTTTGATTGCGAGCACAAATGCACCAGCATTAATAAGAACATTGGTCAAAGAACCTGTTCGCAGCCTAATTTCTAACATCACGTCACCTTCCCCAACTTCGACCGCAGCAGTGAGCTGATTCGTTGATCTCAAAATCTGACATTGAGTGCTGCAAACATACCAAAATCAATCAAAGAAGAGAAATTCAGAACTAAAACGATTTTACCTAAGATGCAAAAAATGGTTTAGATCCTAAGTACCAAGCAAATATAGAAGCGAACTTAGAAAGTAAACAATTGTCAAAGCTTGTGAAGAATGCTAAATCCAACTAATTCGAAACATAAAAGTAACGCGAAAGAGAGAAAACTTATAAATTCTATAGAAATTATAATCCTTAACAGAAGGATGGAACAAAAACAGGTTCATTCTTGAGAATAGATGTAATTTTGCACATTGCATATATGTAGATTAAGGAGAGTGGTAACATACCTTGTAATTTGTACAAATTAGTATTTTCATTCAAAGAACTATAATAAACACAATTTCCAAAAAAGTGATTCAAACTTATTCTTCTCTTAAGGAAATTACTCACAGTAGAAATTCTGAATGGACGAAGTTTTGGCTTCCCTTTCAGGCTATACTTGATTAACCGGGAACCTTTTTTTAATGCAATGAGTGCCTTCATGAGAGAGAGAGAGAGAGAGAGAGAGAGAGAGAGAGAGAGAGAGAGAGAGGAATATTAAGTGAAAAGTATTGCCAAATCACACAGAGATCAAAATCTTGAATATATATGTTTAACCATATCAAAGTGAGTGTGTGAAAGGGTGTAGTCTGCAGAAAGGGCAACATTTTCACTGCTAGAAAGTTGGAAACTAAACTTTTACACAGATATTGGTTTTTTATTAATTCCCTTCACGAATCGAAAAGCAAATTGTTCAAGTAATGCAGGTAAATTCGATATACATATGCGTTGATCTATGTAAGACGGTTATAAGTTATAATTGTATCGTCTTAACACAAAAATGATCATAAATGTAAGTGTCCGTATAACGGAAGTAAGGGACTTACAGCAATTGCTATGAGCTCTACCAGCAGTCACTCCAAGTACCGTATTACAGAAGTAAGGGACTTACATCAATTGCTATGATCTCTACCAGCAGTCCCCCCAAGTGGCGCAAGGGCTAAAAAGAAGTAATTTAAACAGTTTAACTTAATAAAATATTGTAATTTAAACAATGCCTATATATTCAAACATCCCAAAACAGGAATGAACTTCCAGAAAATACACGCACGAAAATAAACGGCATTACTCACCCATTGAGTTGGACCATCAAACTGGAGCGTTAGAAGGATCGTCATGTACCTATGAAACCGAAAGGAAAATCTTAGCAACCCCAAAGTCTGTATGCAAGCGTGAATAAGTATGCATGTATGAATCTATTCATAGTGAAGAAGACCACCTTAAGAAATATTTGCATCTGCAGCTTCATATGGCCATACAACGAAAAGCACCGCATACGATAACAAACTCCCGTTGCACCACAAAAGGAATATGATCTTCCTCTTAACTTGTATTTGCAGTTGTTACTGTAACATCTGCAAACATCATACATAAGCACTGATTCAATAATTCTAAAGAAAAAGCTCTTATTCAATAATGCACCAAATCCTTTCCAAAAACCAAAGGGGTGCCATATCCCTAGATTAACAGAGCATCTTTCTTTGTTCCAAAACAAATTGCAATTTGGCTTTGCTAAAGTAGAAAGATTACCACACACCTCAGGCATAATCTCAACTCTGTTCCATTATTCGAGCATTTTACTGTCCTTTTAGTTCTATCTCTCAACATGGGAAATACAATATGACAGTAAAAACAAAAGTTAGTGATAGCTATTACATAGTGAAAGAAAATAAGACACTCACATAGTGATAGCTATTTACTGTCCTTTCTCATCATAATCTCAACTCTATTCCATTATTCGAGCATTCTACCGTCCCTTTAGTTCTACCATATGTGAATGTCTTAATACATGTCAGCTATATATATATACAGAATTTTGAAAGCAATGAGAGAAATATACCTTTGGGGCGTCGATGCCAGAAGGGTGAGTGAGGGATCTAAGATGTTTGAGAGCAGGAATTTTTGAGCAATTTGTGCGAAAAAGTTGTGAGCTTCGAACAGAGTGGAGTGAGTCGGCCTGGGCTAAAATAAAGAGGATGAACTCTAGAAAGTAGAAAATGCTGTTGTTCAACCAAACTCAAAAAGTAAAGAAACCATACTACTAACATATAAATAAGTTTTATATATCAATGTTTACATGTACGTTGTTTGAGAAGGTAAATTAGCAACATATACAGTGATCAAAAGATTAACAGCAATAAACTGCTCATTATTCGAAATATACATGAAAGTTGTCATTCACATGATCCAAATGGTAGTTAATACAGAGGACAAAACAGAAGGAAACAAATATTATAGCAGCATAAGTTGAATAATTGCAGCAAACAAACAAATAGAAGACTCAAAAACTGGAAGTGAAAGCAGGTAACATTGAGTTTTAATAACCGAAAAGAGACCTTGTTTAAGCAGCTCCACGGCAGCATTTATACTTGGAAAACAGAAAAAAAAAAAAAAAAAAAACACACGCACAAATTAAACAAAAAGAATATAGAATTTAACACTAATTCAAGGATTAAATATCAAATATAAAGTCATTAGGATTGGGACCTTTGCATTGAGGAATATCTACTACATTATGAGTTCCCTCCTAATAAAGCCCAATCAGGGGGTTTTCCGGTGAGCCACGAACGGCTAACATTGCGTGAGACCGTCATCCCCACTAACACAAAACCCAAATAATATCAAGATCAAAACTAACCAATACCAGAAAGATATTTCTTTTATTTAAATTTTAAGAAAAGGCCTAAACTTTACGAAATTAAGGGGAAAAAAAAGTTAAGTAAAGCACCAATTTGAAACTGTCAAAAGTGAAATCTGAGATGTAAAATCCTGGGATTCATAGCAATGGCATCAACAGTGCCACCACATCCCAAATAAATGAATGAAAATATAGCGATTGACGGCCAACTAAGAAGCTCAAGCTTGAACATAAACCAAGGCAAGAGCTTACCAAACTTTTCAAATGGCTAAATTGTTCTTTTAACTTGATAACTTCTTCCTGCAATCCATAAGTAAGATCATTAGATGCGGTTAATAAAACATCATACTTCATCCATGGCAATCTAGCTGAGAAACAAATTGCATTCAGATGGAGCCTAATTTGTGGAACTACATTTATATGCACTGAAATGCATTATCATGTTGTCATCTTTAAAACTGAGGTTTATGCACTTCATAATTTATATACTTTCAGTTTCCCTTCTAATGAAGGTATGGACTGCTTTCCATTTGGAATTTTTGTAAGACAATGTTATGAATCCTAATTTAGAATGTGTTTCCATTTTAATGAATGCAAGCCCTAAATCATAAAAATTGTACAATTAGCTCTCAATTACTCTGATGTGTTTGAGCATGTGGCAGGGCATGAGAATCAGTTTGTTGGCCAAAAGTTTTTAGCTTCGTGTGTAATTAACCAGTTTGTCAATTACCCTAGAGTAAGCATAGGCCAAAAGTAAACATGTTTATTACCTCCCCACAGCTACTTAAACATTTCTGCTCATTACATGTCCCAGTATAGTTACACACGCTACAATTTCCAGTTGAGGCAAAAACTCTTGCCATTTACGCATACTTTAACTTTGCCATGCTGCTCGTATCTACAGCTGATGGTGAACCTTACTGCATAAACAGCATAGTAGCTCCCGTTTACCTACAATAGATTAAAACCATTTGGAAAAAATAAATAAGCCTTTGGTTATAGGTTTCACTTGCTAACTGTTTCTGATGAGCCACAAAACACAGCCAACAAAAGAAAATCAAACGCATACCAAAAGAAGATTAAGCGTAATATTCCAATTATAACCATTTTTTAATTCTGTATAAACACATAGAATATATAAACAAAAAAAATTAGTAAGAAATATTGTATTTACAACTTTTGAAGATGATTTGTTAACATGCTAATATTTTGAATGTAATTTCACACTTGTTTTCAAGCCTTCTAATCAGCCACTTTTTGTTCTAACTCCTGTATTGCAGTAATGTGTCCAAGAAAATCTTGTAATCTCAAAGAAGCTTATGATAATTAATATAATAAAACCTAAACAAAATACCAAACTCAACTCCAATATAATGAAAAACTAAAAATCTCAATTCAATAACCCTATAAATTGAAATTGCTCACCTTGAGTACACAGGGCAGCCTGGAAACAAAAGCCTCAAAATAAGAAAAACCACCGTCTGCTGAAACCAAACCCAATATAAAACAAAGTTGCAAGTATTTAAATATTATTCAATGGAAATGGCTGATCCACTTAGCATGTTGATTTGATCTTTTCATAATAGATACATAGTGGTAACGTTAGTTAATGTTAGAATGGAAAAATAATGTCGGCTACGATATGCGGAAAGTCCTAAGATTAAACGCCTATGTCCACGACGATAAGCAGGCAATTAGTATAAAAAAACAAACCCATCGAAAGATAGTGCACCATTAGTCTCCCCAATGACAATACTTAGTTATCCCTGCTATCTAAACACCAAATAAGATTAAGATTAGCTTTGTTTTATTAGAAATTCAGCACGGTATACTTACTGCTATATTAGAATATACCAAATAATCATAACAGTATTATGTATCATCTAATATATTATAAAACCATCATATGACTTTTGCAAGTTAAGATGAAGGCAAGAGGTCTGAAGCTTTAAGCACAGGTAATAAGAATCTTACTGTTGATAGCTTCAGGTCGAAAGAGAAGCCAAAAATATTATAAGTATACTGGATGAAATGTAAGACACCCTTTACTTCATCTTTCACCTGACAACAGAAGCACAAAAAACCAAAAGTCTTAAGAACGAAACAAAAAAAAATGTAAAGTTGTAAACAGTAGGTACAATTTAATTAAGCTCAACTCACTTGGGACTCCCTGCAAAAGATATGGGCATCATCCTGTAGGATATTACTAAAACATGTCAGGAGTACATGTAATCAGATAATTATATTTGAATAAAAAGGGCAAACACGCTGAAGAAAAATGGGCCAAACTGCAACTGACAACTAACTAATATTATAACTCTTTTATGCCAGTAATCTAAGAGATAATTTAATAAAAAGGGCACAGGCAGCGGGGAATTTCGGGGGGGGGGGGGGGGGAACTTGGGCTTTTGGGTCATGGAATTAGCAAAATGGTAAACACGAAGATTATTAGGCAGCCAAGCCAGTTCCCTTCTCTCCTCTCTTCTCCTTTACCTCTCTCTCCACCACCCTCCTTTCTCTCTCTTCTTTCTCACTCCTCATCGTATTACCCTAAATTCTCCAACTCTCTTTCTATCTCTTTCTTCCCTTTTTCTAACCCTAGCTCCTCCACCGCCTGTCTGTCTACCTCGAAACAGACACCCACCACATTCTTTTTTTTTTACTCTCCCCACCCCAATTCTCAATTCCAAATTCGTCATTCACTGAGTTTTCAGGATGTGAATATTACTGGACATCCCCTAAATTTTCTCGGAATCCAAACAGTGAGCAAGATAATTTCATACAAAGATCAATTCCAATTAAAGTTAAATACTCATGGGTTAAAATTGTCTACACTACACATATGCAAATAAATTCCTGATAAATTAAGAGAAAAAATAAAGGTAAGTAATATATCAATTTATGGTTGGAAGCACCTTGACAATTGGTAAAAGATAATCTCTTACAAAACTGAAAATAGAACGATTTGAACTCGAATATAGAAGAATGAACATAATATTGTCTTATTAGCTAAAATTATAATGATTGACAATGGTAAAAATGACAGCAACACCACCTCACCATTTTATTTTATTTTTGGGTGGGGTGTGGGTGTGCTAAAAACCATACCCCAATCGGATAATTCTTTAGATAAATCAGGTCAGAGTGCACACAATCTGTGAATAAAAGGTCACCACTTCAATGCTTATATACATCGAACTTAATCTTAGATATATCCATAGAAAATTGGTTGAGAACGACGACTTCACAACGGCCTAGGATCTTGCACAAAGAGAATAAAGTAAAAGAAAAAAATCTAAAGAGAGTGAAAAAAAACATTATATTTCATTGCATTCTATTGACTCTAATTATACACTTCACAACGGCCTAAGGATGTTGCACAAACAGAATAAAAGTTAAAAAAGACTAATTACACTGAAAAAAAAATATATATATTTCACTGCATTCTATAACTCTAATTATACAGGAAAGTGGTTTCTAATTGGTTAAATGAAGCCTCACCGACTCACACATACAGACTTTTCTAAACTATTACCTTCAAGAATGTGCATCTTCTAGAGCTCACTTGCCTTTGAAACCTCATAGTCCTAACCGAGTTAAACCAATTAATAAAGCTCATTTCGATAAAACTTGCACACAGAATGAGAAGCCAGTCTCAAGTACAAATGCTTACTTGAGTACTATGAAAAGCCTGCTCAAGTCGCTGAATTTGAATCCATTGTTCAGTAACAATGTGTTCATCTGCAATCAAAGACAAAGAAGCCAATTGCAAAATGACACCATACTCATAGTCTCATAGACCAAAGATTGCAGGAAACGTATCAGCATATAGTATATGCGACCTTTTGAGCCTGCGAGGCAACCGGTTCAAGTCGATCCTTAGCATCCCGTGCTTTCTGACTCTTAAACATGAAGATAAAAGTTGGAACCTTCTAGACGCCTCCCATAAAATCCATACCTAAAAAGCAATTCCAAAACTTATTTCTCAAAGTCCAACACTGGATTGAAAACTTGCAAAAACAAATTGGAAAATTCGAAAGAATTTATAAGGCGGTGGGATGTTGTACAGGGTTGGTACCTGGAGCTTGAGAAATCAAGGAGCTTGCCAGTCTGAGAAAAGATGATAACAACAGCTTCAGATTCACACAGAATCGACATCTCTCCAGCTTTCTTCAAATCCCCGCTTCTCCTCTTTGAGAAGGTCACCTGCCTTGCCTTCTCTCTCGCATCACACGACACCTCCCCCTCCCTTCTCACTGGCTTTGTTGCAGGCTAGGCCTGCCCGTGTCGGCCATCCATCCGAAAAATCCAACCACAAACGAAAGGCACCAACCAAGTCACAGCCCAAACCCCCAAAAGCCTATCCAACTAAACCTGAAAAAAAAAGCCCAGGCGAAATGCTAAGATGAATGGCAAGTTCGTAAATAGAGTGAAATTGGGGTCCAAAAACAATGAACAGTAAATAACAGTGCCAATTGCAATGCTTTCTTTAGACTAAAGTAATAGCAGACAAGTCAAGAGTGTATTTTAAATTACTGTTAATTACTTATTTTAAATTTTATAATCAAAATTAATTACCAGTGGGTGTACTTTAAATTATGCTTGATTAATTATTTTAAATTTCATAATCATAGAAAACTAATAGCTTATTATATACTGTTGTCAACTCATAATTATGAATTTTGTGTGTTTATCCAGTGGGTATTTTTCTTAACCCCTCTTTTTGTTTGATTAGTTTTGTGTGTTTATAAAATATGATAAAAGTGGCTGTAAGAATATCGATTCTTTGGGAATTTTTTGTCAGTCATTTGAATTAACTGCAGGGAATACTTTTGCCTTTGGGTTGTGTATTTCACCAATGTAAATTTTTAATTTAGGCGAGTTAGTGATGTTAATTTATATTTTGGGTAAATGATTCAGTTCCTTACTTTTGTTGTTTAAATTGGGTCATATGAATATTGATTTTGATTCGACATTGAATTATATCTTGGATATGTATATATTTGTCAAGAATACTAATTAATTACATACTACTGTTCACTGATTTATTAAATTCATTCAAGCGTTTTTATTTTATTTTATAATTAAATTATAAATAAGTATTGATGGCCTTCATTTGGTACCAATCGATTAAGTGAGAGATGAGTTGTTTGAATGTTTGATTTTACTTGAATCAGAATCTCCAACGAGGCGAAAGAGAAGGATCTGAATGGGAGCAAGGCACAACATGGAACAAACGAGCGCATGATAATTTTATGTTCAAGGGATTTGGGGAGAGGGTGACCTATTAGAGTAAATGTCGAAATATATAGAATAATTCGAAAGATAACTTTGAGGGTACGACTTGAATCGTTTCCTTAAAGTGTTACTTGTCCGCGTTTGAATGAGTTTGCTAAAGGGTTCTTGGCAAATCACTTCCAAGATACAACAAAATATGGAATATTTGATTAGCAAAACCGAAATATATTCCCTTAGAAATAATTAGAAAGAAATTGTATGACTGTGATGGAGAGAGAGGAGAGCAATGAATGTACAAACAAAGCTGTTTTGCGTGACGTATGTGAACATGCGCGACGAAACATACGTCACGCAAAGCTGTTTTGTGTGACGTATGTGAACATGCGTCACGCAAAGCTGTTTTGCGTGACGTAGGTGGCGTCGTGCAATGTCAACGACCTTTTCTTACAGTTTGGGAGGTAGAAACTATTTTCGTACAATGCCATTTTTGGCGTATGCGATCTCGAATCATATACAAACAAGTTTGACGGTTAGATCGTTGAAATTATTTTCGTACAATGCATTTCCCATCAAAACTATAGATTTACTAACACTTACAATTTAGTTTCATTAAGTATAACTTAAGATTTTGTGGTATCCACTTGTGTAAATACTTTAAATTGACGATCGAATTACTTTATTGTATTCATTTAGGGTCAAGGAGTGTATATGTAAAAAATCATCAAAATTGGAGTTAAAACTACCGTTAAATCATGATTTTTCATTTATAACCGTTGAAATTTTTTGTCATGTTACTTGATCTCTGCATGTTCGTTTTATGCCATTTTTGGCGTATGCGATCTCGAATCATATACAAACAAGTTTGATGGTTGGATCGTTGAAATTATTTTCGTACAATGCGTTTCCCATCAAAACTATAGATTTACTAACACTTAAAGTTTAGTTTCATTAAGTATAACTTAAGATTTTGTGGTATCCACTTGTGTAAATACTTTAAATTGATGATCGAATTACTTTATTGTATTCATATAGGGTCAAGGAGTGTATCTGTAAAAAATCATCAAAATCGGAGTTAAAACTACCGTTAAATCGTGATTTTTCGTTTATAACCGTCGAAATGTTTTGTCCTGTTACTTGATCTCTGCATGTTCGTTTTTTGCCATTTTTGACGTATGCGATCTCGAATCATATACAAACAAGTTTGATGGTTGGATCGTTGAAATTATTTTCGTACAATATGTTTCCCATCAAAACTATAGATTTACTAACACTTAAAGTTTAGTTTCATTAAGTATAACTTAAGATTTTGTGGTATCCACTTGTGTAAATACTTAAATTGACGATCGAATTACTTTATTGTATTCATATAGGGTCAAGGAGTGTATCTGTAAAAAATCATCAAAATCGGAGTTAAAACTACCGTTAAATCGTGATTTTTCGTTTATAACCGTCGAAATGTTTTGTCCTGTTACTTGATCTCTACATGTTCGTTTTTTGCCATTTTTGACGTATGCGATCTCGAATCATATACAAACAAGTTTGATGGTTGGATCGTTGAAATTATTTTCGTACAATATGTTTCCCATCAAAACTATAGATTTACTAACACTTAGAGTTTAGTTTCATTAAGTATAACTTAAGATTTTGTGGTATCCACTTGTGTAAATACTTAAATTGACGATCGAATTACTTTATTGTATTCATATAGGGTCAAGGAGTGTATCTGTAAAAAATCATCAAAATCGGAGTTAAAACTACCGTTAAATCGTGATTTTTCGTTTATAACTGTCGAAATTTTTTGTCCTGTTACTTGATCTCTGCATGTTCATTTTTTGCCATTTTTGGTGTATGCGATCTTGAATCATATAAAAACAAGTTTGACGGTTGGATCGTTGAAATTATTTTCGTACAATGCGTTTCCCATCAAAACGATAGATTTACTAACACTTAGAGTTTAGTTTCATTAAGTATAACTTAAGATTTTGTGGTATCCACTTGTGTAAATACTTTAAATTGACGATCGAATTACTTTATTGTATTCATATAGGGTCAAGGAGTGTATCTGTAAAAAATCGTCAAAATCAGAGTTAAAACTACCGTTAAATTGTGATTTTTCGTTTATAACTGTCAATTTGTTTTGTCCTGTTACTTGATCTCTGCATGTTTGTTTTTTGCCATTTTTGGCGTATGCGATCTCGAATCATATACAAACAAGTTTGACGGTTGGATCGTTGAAACTATATTCTAAAAATAAAAATAACTTGCGCGGCGCTTTAATGTAATCGTCGCACAAAACCACTTTGCGCGACGTCAAATTGTATACCTACGTCGCGGCAGTTGATAATTTTGGCGGTGAATAATGAAAAATTTTGGCGCGATGGAGACCGGCGTCTCGCAACCTGCCGTCGCGCAAAGGCCGTTTGCGCTACGTTTTTATGCGTCCCGCAAGATTTTGGCGCCAAATCTAGATAGTCTTGCCGTTTTTTTCGTTGACTTTGCGCGACGCAAGGCCACCTATGTCACGCAAAACAGCTTTGCGTGACGCATGTTCACCTACGTCACGCAAAACATCCTTGCGCGACGCAACCTACGTCACTCAAAGTCAACGACCTTTTCTTACTTCACTTAATCAGTTTGGGAGGTAGAAACTATTTTCGTACAATGCCATTTTTGGCGTATGAGATCTTGAAGCATATACAAATAAGTTTGACAGTTAGATCGTTGAAATTATCTTCGTACAATGCGTTTCCCATCAAAACGATATATTTACTAACACTTAGAGTTTAGTTTCATTAAGTATAACTTAAGATTTTGTGGTATCCACTCGTGTAAATACTTTAAATTGACGATCGAATTACTTCATTGTATTCATATAGGGTAAATGAGTGTATATGTAAAAAATCATCAAAATCGGAGTTAAAACTACCGTTAAATCATGATTTTTCATTTATAACCGTTGAAATTTTTTGTCATGTTACTTGATCTCTGCATGTTCGTTTTTTGCCATTTTTGGCGTATGGGATTTTGAAGCATATACAAATAAGTTTGACGGTTGGATCGTTGAAACTATTTTCGTACAATGCGTTTCCCATCAAGTTCAATGGTATATATATTTACTAAGTAGATTTTAATTTATTTATTTTGTAGTTATAACACTTAAGAGATTGAATGATATATATGTTAAAAAAATTATTATGGGTTTTTGTTATAAAAATATATTATTGTGGGGTTTATGTAAAAAAAAATTGAACTTGAAAGGAGTAAAGTCACATTTTCAGTAAATTTTTTAATAATTTTCTAAAAATAAAAATAACTTGCGCGACGCTTTAATGTAGTCGTCGCGCAAAATCACTTTGCGCGACGTCAAATTGTATACCTACGTCACCCCAGTTGATAATTTTGGCGGTGAATAATGAAAAATAGTTGAATAATGAAAAATTTTGGCCGTGAACCCCTTGACCTATTTCTTCCCTTCGTTCTTTCTTTCCCGTATCTCCCCTCCCCTTTCGCATAATCCTCTATCTTTCCCTTTCGCATAATCCTCATATCTCCCTTTCGCAATTGAGTCTCCAACATTCGAAGGCTTGACGTTCTTGCAGACGGTTCCTGCAGACGGTTCCGGCTTGACGTTCTCCAAGGCTTGACGTTCTTTGCTGCTTCGTATGAATTAACGAAGACCCCAAAAGCTGAGTCGCCGACGCTCGAAACTTTCATCGAAATTTCTGGATTTCTCCTCTGAATCAGGTACGGACCCCCTCTCTCTACCTCTCTCTTGTGATCTGTTTATAGTATAATTAAGGTAAAGGGTTTTCAAATTTCCCTTTTTTCAATTCCTGTTTCGCTTAGATTGACTTTAGGGTTAGGGTTTTTGGTTTATCAGGTACGGACCCCCTCTCTCTTGTTTCAACTTTAAAGCTTAGACCTGTAAACTTATGGGTTTTCTTGTATTTACACCCAGCACAAAGAAAAAGCATAAAAACAATCAGGAGGTGCTTTTGTGCTGGAGTTTTCCCCGCCATGGCTGGTACAAGCTCAACGTCGACGGAAGTTACCGCTCGGGGTGCATAGCAGGCGGCGGCGTGATCAGAAATCAAGACGGAGAATGGCTGAGTGGGTTTGCTGAAAATCTGGGAACGGGCAAGAAACCCATTGAGGCTGAGGTCTGGGCATTGTACAGAGGCCTGGAGCTTGCCTGGAATTATGGTTGGTACCCAATTGAGGTGGAAACCGACTCAGCCATGGCGGTGACGCTTGTGTTCAGCCCGGTTCAGTTGTACCCGAAACACCCTCAGTTTAATTTGATTCTTAAGTCGCTAAATCAGATTAGGAATAGCGAAAATCTGATTAGGAATTGCCTGAATCTGCTTAACCAAATCCAAAACTACTCCCTGCAGCATGTGTACCGGCAAAAAAACAGCGTGGCTGATTTTTTGGCCAATTTTGGGCTGACATTGGGGTTGGATTGCCATTATTTCGATGACCGCCGCCTGGCTGCGAGTAGGTTCTGGTCCAGGATATCTGTAGGGTGGCTAAGCCCAGGTCTCTTCTTCCCACAGTAATAGAATTCAGGTTTGTTGCGGGTTGCATACTTATGTTTTTAGTTTCTGTTGTGTGGTATTTGGTGTTACGGTGACATGTATTGTTGCTCTGAGTTTGTAGAGGAGTAAAGAAATTGGAGGAACTGGATATTCACAGGGATGATGCTGCATCTGTGACATTCACGTGGAAAATTGACAACTTCTCTCAGTTAAATGCCGTCAAGCATTACTCTGGTGTCTTCGTCATCGGTTGTTTTGAATGGTATTTTATTGTCTCGTACCATCCACAAGCTTAAAATTATTCTTTTTGCATTGTTATATATATGGTTTTCCACTTCTATCAGGTGAATCCTTATGTATCCGAGGGGGAAGAAAAGCGTAGGCTCCTTGTCGGTTTATCTGGATGTTACTGGTTCTTCAACATTGCCAAAAGGGTGGGCTAGATATTCGCAATTCAGCTTGAGTGTCGTCAATCAACTTCAAAGCAGCAAGTCAATAACAAAGGGTACTTTGTTGTTATGTTACTGTTTCTTATTTCACATTCATCCTTGTTTTTGTCTCTTGCCATGTTAGTGTATAATTTTTAGGGTAAAGCTAATTTATCGAAGGCAACTAGTGGTTGCTGTATCCTGTCCTTTTTTTATTTAGTATCACACTTACTATCAATGCCCGACTGCCTTGTCAACATTTTATTGAATTTTACTATACGAGATACTGAAAGTAGATAAACAAAAGGTAATAATGCAAATTCATATCTCTGGTTCAAAAGATTAGTTAGGTTTAGAAAAGAAGTAGAATGCTAACAATACTTCATACAGGTTTTGCATTGCCTTGTTGTATTTTGGTTCTATCGGTGGAACACAGAATTTTACCTAAGGTTGAGCTTAACTGTTTTTCGTTTTTCTATAAAGAGAAGCATAAGACAGAGGATTTATTTGTTTGTGGTTTGGGTGAGGGGTTCAGAGCTTGTTATTTTGTATATAAGCGTAACTCAGCTAAGTTTATTACGAAAGTTGCTTGACAAGTGCTAAATTACTGATCGGGCATATGTCAAGTTTTGTTTAAACTGCTGAAATGGCATGCTGTTAAATGGAAGAATGAACAAAGAGTACTAGTGTATTTGGATATGTTTTCGGTGATTACTTGTTCACTTTGATAGGATCAATTAGGAAATTGAAACAGCTTTCAAACTTCAATAGTTCAAACTTAATTACTTGATAACAAAAACTTGAAACTATTTTCTGAAATTGAGAAGTAGTTCAATTTGAAGTAAGCATGAGTTATTTCTGTTATAAATAGAAGTTATCCTAAAAAATTATAGTAATCATCCTTACCATTTATAGTCGGTGAAGCAGTTGCTACTTCCACGGCACTATAAATCCCAAAAACACTAGCGAACAATCATGTCTTTCCTTATGTAAGATTCTTATCTTTCTTAGTCATCCTTTAGAAGATAACAAGCATCCCTTGCTTTGTGTGTGGTTCCTTGCAGAAATTGAAACTGGGATGGTTTCTAAGTATGAAATTCATGCATAATACAGTCCCTGTTCTTGCCCCCTCTGCTTACACAAATTATCACAATAATATTCAGACCAGTTAGTTTATGAAAAAAGTATAATAATCTTCAGACCATTTTGATTAAAAAGCTCTAATGGCCCATGGGTAAGATTACACATTGGATATATGGAATTTCTTTCCATTCGCATTTTCACAAGATTTAATGTTATTAGGAAGATATATATGATATATTTCATAATTGTCGTACTCTCTGTCTATCCAAACCCGACAAGAAAATAAAAATTACAACTCTTTCTTTTGTTGCTACTGTGCCATGTCTCCCTTTCTCTTCAACCTGTCTCCAGTCCTTTCTCTTCAACCTTTCTCCAGTCTGCCCCTTTACAAGTTCATTTCTTCATCTCCCTAGTTGTAGCTTGATGGAAGAATTATCTCCATTTCCCTTATTTGTACACACTGGATGGATGGAGATATATTGTCAAAATGAAAAAGATGAACGGCTCAGAAGTAGATTAGCTCGCCCCATTATTTGGTTCAAAGATAACATTTCCACTCACGTAGACTGCAATTTTTTTCCCAGTTAAATCGCAGGCCTAAACCCAAAGTACTATACTACAATTAACCTCGGTATGGTAATTGAAGCCATACCATAATATAGATTACCAACACACTTGTAAGACCCAACTAAGTTAAGAAATCTGCTGCCAAAATTTCTTTTCCAATGAACAACTTCCTTTGATCAAACATCTGTACTCATCGACAAGACCAATCAACCCATAATAGCTGAATCATCTCAACCAACAGATTGGAGATTCTTTGATCCCAAGCCCGCTTAAGAGCATGGTATAAAGATCAACTTCCAGCTGAATATCTCACCTGAGCAGTGTTAGCATTAGAACCCAACAGCCAACCACCATTACAGTCCTAGAACCATCAGGCCTTTGCCTAGGACCATACGCATTTAGTGTCAAGTAACCCTGAGGGAAGGTGCTTCCCAAGCCAATAAAGCTTAAGGCATACTGAGGTCTGCAAATAAGGACCTGGTTAGCCTTGAATCAGTCCAAGGGTATAGTTGCCAGTAGTGATTGTCACCATCTTTGTGACTTAAGACATTTCTCTAAGAAGCATCTCGTCCTCTGTGAAAGTCAATTCCAGAGGAAGAACTGTTCTGATGTTGACGACTTCAATTAACACTTTTTAATAACTGTTCTGATGTTGACGACTTCAATTGACACTTTTTAATTTTTTGTTAATGTTTGTTCAGTTTTCTTTGCTTTTTTCACACATGGTTTATTTGTTCAGTGTTCTTGCCATTTTCTTCTAGTTTCAAATGCAAGAAAGGATTAGTTTCTAATGTTATATTTTTATGGTTCAAAAAGTGTAGATGTCGCGGTTGATCACTCGTCGTAGGACATCACCTGATCTAGATGACATCACCTGAGCAGCTGAGGGCCGAGAAAGAGCAGATGAAGGCCCAGGTTAGGACCCAGAGCAACCAGATGAGTATGATTCTACAGGCCTTAGCGATGTCCGGTCTTCAAATCCAGATGCCATCACCTGATCTTGCTCCACCTTCGACCTCCCAGCCACTTCGTCCAGCTGATACCTAGTAGTTTGATGTATCAAACCTAGAAGACTACTTATTGTAGTTTTTTTCTATTTTTGGTCGGACATTTTGTATGTACATTTTCATACAGTTTATAATTAAATATTTTTATTGGTTTATTATTTATTTTTTAGAATTGAATTACAATATTTATTAAAAATTAAATCAAAACTTTTTTTTGTCCCAAAAAAAAAAAACAAATAGTTTGCGTGACGAAGAAGTTGCATAGGTCACGCAAAGTGTCTTTGCGTGACGCACAATCCTACGTCGCGCAATTTTTTTGTCCAAAAAAAAAAAGTTTGCGTGACGAAGAAGTTTCATACGTCACGCAAAGTATCTTTGCGTGACGCACAATCCTACGTCGTGCAATTTTTTTGTCCCAAGAAAAATAATAGTTTGCGTGACGAATAAGTTTCATATGTCACGCAAAGTATCTTTGCGTGACATATGAAACTTCTTCGTCACGCAAACCCTGCTTTCACAGGCTTGGCGCGACGCTTGGCGCGTGACGAAGGTTCGTCGTGCAAATTTTTGCGTGACATTTTTTTGACTTTGTGTGACGAAGGACCTACGTCACGCAAAGTGTTTTTGGTACTAGTGTATATATCCATATATTATATATTCATAAATATTATTTATTAATATATATAATAACTATTGAAATCTCTAATAAGACCAATCATCTAAAAAAACTCAGGTTTATGTGGCTGTATATTTATTTCTTTTGTGTCAATTATTAGAAAGAATGCACTCATGGACATTCTTTTAGACATAATTAACAAGAACATCAAAATGGTTAAATCTACTTTGCCCTCAGTTATATTGTTCACCTCACAATGTTCCTTACCCTTCTCTTGACATGGTAGTGCATGATAGTAATAGTAATAACTTATATATATTTGATTTATCACTTGGAAATCTGGTAATTATTTGGGCAAACAATAGCGAGGTAAGACTAAATTGAGTTCAGTTATGTGTTCATTCAACATAGAGTTCATTTCTTATGTGTCAGTCGATCAATGCAAATGTTGGGTACATTTGCTCCTGACAAAGAACCATATGTGCACACTTTCAAAGAGGAGGCCACTCCATTTGGGTTGCTTGCAAGGGGCATTTATGCACCAAAACTTAAGGTGCGTGGTAGTTAGTTGGGTGAATAATCGCGAGGTAAGACTCAAATGGGTTCCGTTATGTGTTGATTCAACATAGAGTTCATGCCATTTAGTTTTTCTTTTGCTACTTTTTTAGTTGCTCATCCACTGCATATGAAGTGTTCGAGATAGACCATTTTCTCTATGCAAGTATTGTATTTCTTTCAATCCAAAATTTCAGTAGTCATATAATCTCGGTCATCGTAGCACTTATTTGTCATTCTCATTTCTTGGTTCAAAATACTTTGGAGAAAGGTCATCACTTTCTTCAAACTATATTCCATCGGATTTAAAATTATAGTGATATGAACAGTAACAGTTTTTGAAGGAGTTTTTTCTCATAAGGATGGAAATCCTTTTAAGGTGTGTAATATGTTGTCAAATATTTGCCAAAGTCCCTGCCTTTTTTTTAACTGAGAGCTTAGTATTTTGATTTCAAGCTGGCATTATAATATATGACCGAATAGCATAAGCATTTTCACTATCATTATAATTTTCTCAAAGGAAACCAAATAGAACAATATTTTTATCATTTTTTGCATATAAATAGGACAATGTTTATTAAATCTTTTGTATGCAAATACCACTATCGATCCAAAGCCACAAGAACTACCTAGGTGGAATGTGTTGATCTAATATTTTCGACAAAAATTGTCCACTTAATGTTTTCATTGTAATTGGGTTAACTGCTGCAATTCTTTTACGTAAAGTATTGGTTTTTTATTGGTCTGTTATTTAATTATGTTATGTGTGTGTAATTTTGTTTTTTGTTTTGGTTTTTAACTAATGTGTGATGGTGGATATGCAGGGAAACTTGGTAGTCCGGTGGACAACTTTTGTCATATTTTATCAATGTAAATGAAACAATATTCCCTTTTTTTTTTTTCTTTTTTTTTTTGAGTAATGAGTTTTTTCAGTGGTGCTATTTTTGAACAATTTATGATGCCGTTTGATATAGCTTGATTTCAATTCATAATCATTTGTTTTGTTAAATTTAAGCTTGAATCTGTTAGTCCAAATACATATATAATAATGTTGTAGAGTTTTTATAATGTTGTTGAGCATTTTCAGTGTGTTTTTTTTTTGTGCGTAGAGAATGAAAAGTGCACTGTTCACAGAAGCAAAATAGGGGACTTCTTCTACTTCATATGGGAAGAAGAGGTTACTTTGATTATGATTGCTTTTCTGATTTGGTTAAATTCGAAGTTAGTTGGCTTGCATCTAATTTAGTTGTTTGCGTTGTTTGCATATGTAGTTGTTTTGTAACTTAGTTGATTTGGGTTAGTACAATTTTTTTCGTCTTGGAGCCACTGGCTTACAGGTTTTCGAGTGTTAAATTGTTTAATCCCTGGTATAATATATTCTACAATAACATGTTAACAGCTGTTTTAAACCAAGATGATCTTATCTCAATTTCGAAGCAAATTAAAAAACTAATGATCAACTCACATGTTAAAAAAATGATAAACTTAAAGAACTTAAATTAACAACCACTGCCTGTTCAGTGTAACACAGAAAGAAAATGTTAAAAAACAAAACAACTTAATTTTGGTGCTATTGTTGTGATGGATACTTATTTTCACTAGCTTATTAAGTTTTGGATAACCTAAGAACTTAAGGTCTTCAGTGTTAATATTTAAACAATAATGTGTTTTTTAGGTGCTGTGGTTATAGAAGAGTACTACAGGAAAAGTTATGTTTATTTTTCTAGAAAAGAGTAAGAAAGGTGAGTTGATCATAGGATTTAAGTTTTAACAATTCAACTTTTTAAAATTGGTTAAATGCTGGCATATGATGGTACATTGAAGATGCTATTTCAGTTTTAAGTTTTAACTCTTTACTTCTTTTTTTTAATTCAGTTTTTGGCAAGCTATCATACATAATAACATAACTTTAGCATTTACCAAAACAATTAAACATGTAACATAACTTAGCATTTACAGTTTTCATTTACAGTTGGTAGCCACTGATCAACTCACTCTCAACTTTATATCAACATTGGAGCATGCCTTAAAAGTGTAAGATCTTTTTTATTCTATTTTGTAAAATAAATTAAGTTTTGAAGTTTATGTATTCTGAAACTTAGGTATATATATATATAATACATGCAAATACAAAATTACAATTTTTTTATATCTAGGCTGTATCGATGAAACATTTTTTATGTAAAATTTTTCTAACATTTTAAGTGTAAAGAGTATTGATGCCTAAAATCCTGTCATCAATTTTTTTTCCATCAAAATTTTGCAGTCGGTTGAATTGTTTTCAAATATGTATAATTTCTTTGTGCAACGTATCTTTTAGTATCTTGGTCAAGCATTTGAAATAATTACTAGTTATTTAGTAAAAGTTAATTTATAGGAACTGCTTGAGCTTCTTGGGATACCTGTTTTATTTTTTTTAAATGGAAAGATTGCAAAAACTGTATAAGTTAAATGGCAACAGTCAGCCAGATATTTCATGGAATTCTACAGTGAGTATTAATATCCCTATAATCCTCAACTTCAACAATATTTTCTGCCTTTTCTTATTTAATTGTTTTTGCATTTGAACGAACATCTGTTCTATATGTAAGTATTACTATATATCAGATATCAAAACTGGTCGTACTGTGAAGAACAACCACTTGAAGTTGGTCTTCATTCTGCTCAAACTTTTAATGAAGATAGCATGTCAAATAGGTATGATATCCACTTCTCTCTCCTTCTTCCCAAACGTTGTAACAAACACATTGGGACATACTGTTTCTGCTTTGAAGGTTATTGATTCATAGACACTATGAGCATCACTTTCTATTCTGTTGGTTTTTTCTTGTTCTTCATCATGAAAAATAGAAACTTTGGATATAAAAAGGTGGCTGACGAACACCAAAACATTATAAGTATTATTGATACTCTTAGAAAAATTATTTCCTCTCTTACACTCCCATTAATTTTTGTTTCAATTTCTTATTTTCTGCGTCAAATATTGTAAATCTGAATTAGCCTAATAATGTTAACATACATCTGAAACTTCTTTGTGTGCAGAAGGAAGACATCTCATTGCAACCAACTCAATCCAACAAAACTTTTGCCACTCTTAAAAACATTATCCAAACTCTCAGCTCAAGTAACTGTTGAGGAAAAAATTTAGAGTACACAACTCTAACACAAGTGTTGGAGAGACAACACAAGTAAACAAATTACTTGTATTACACACAAAATATTACAACACACACTTTCAAGGACACTCTTTCACTAGAACACTCACACTCCTACAAGACTACCCTTACTTCTCACTCTCACTTGGCTCTCTCTTACTTCTTCTTCTTCTTGATTGCTTTCACGCTTTGTTACAAGCTTACACGCACACACACACACACCTATTTATAGGTGTGGTTGCCAACATAAATAATGCTAGAATTTTCTAGCATATTATTACACACATAGCAAACCGACTTGCTTTCCTAAAAGGCTTTGAGTTCTCCTAGCTTCTAATACATTCTTTAGCTTAGATATTTAGGTGGATAACCAACTTAAATTGCTGGAATCTTCCAGCTACTTTTGCTGACAAAGATTGCTAGATTTTTCTAGCTTTTGCATGCATTGGTTTTGGATTGGATCACTTGTCTTAGGCCACACCAATTGGGCTGGTGTTGATTTTCAACACTCCCCCTCAACACCAGCTCATTCTTTTCTCCATGCTGAGTTGACGACGAAACTTTTCAAACTTGCTGGTACTAAAACCTTTAGTGAACAAGTCTGCAACTTGTTCATCTGTATTGATTTGTCTCATCTCAATCTCTTCTTGCAAGACCTTCTCTCTAATGAAATGGTAGTGTACCTCCACATGTTTGGTTCTTGCATGAAAGACTGGATTTTCCGCCAAGCGAATTGCCGATTGGTTATCACAGTACAATGGTACTGGATAATCTACTGGTTGATGTAGATCACTCATCAACTGTACCAACCATGCATTCTCTTGAGTTGCCATTGCTGCTGCTCTATACTCTGCTTCTGTGGTTGACAAAGACATCGTTGGTTGTCTCTTGCTGCACCACGAAACTACTCCATAACCGATTCTGAAGACATACCCAGTGGTCGATCTCCTGGTGTCATGATCTCCTGCAAAGTCTGCATCACAATAGCCAACTAACTTGCAGTCTTCACCTTTCTTGTACAAAAGACCATAGTCAATTGTACTTTTCACATATCTCAGTTTTCGTCGAACTGCTTCCAAGTGAGGCTTCTTTGGATTTTGCATGTACCGACTCATCACACCAACTGCATAAGAAATGTCAGGTCGAGTCAAGGTTAAGTAGATCAGACTACCTACCAATTGTCGATACATCGTCGCAAATCCAAATCTTTTCCTTCATGTGCACACATTTTGGCATTTGGCTCCATCGGCGTCGAAATCAGCTTGCATTCGAGCATTCCAAACCTCTTCAACAAATCTTTGGCATACTTCTGTTGACAGAGAAATATTCCTTCTTGTGTGCGATCAACCTCTAGACCAAGGAAGTGCTTGAGTTGACCAAGTTCCTTCATCTGGAAACAGACTGATAAATTCTCCTTCGTTCGAATAATTTCTGCCTCATCATCACCGGTTATGATTAAGTCATCCACATACACTAGCACGATAGCTAGCTTTCCTTCATTGGCTTTGACAAACAGGCTGGAATCTGCAGGTGTTACTGAATAACCACTTTGTGTGAGAAACTCTGCAATCTTACCGTACCACGCTCTTGGTGCTTGTTTCAAACCGTATAGTGCTTTCCTTAACTTGCACACGTACTCAGGATGAGCTTCGCTTTTAAAGCCCATTGGCTGCATCATGTAGATCTCCCGATCTAACTCTCCATGCAAGAAAGCATTCTTTACATCCATCTGGTATAGATTCCAATCTTTGTTAGCTGCAAGTGCAAGTAGGACTCGTACTGTTGTAAGTTTCGCCACTGGACTAAATGTTTTATCATAGTCTAGTCCGTACTGTTGAGAGAAACCACGAGCTACCAATCGTGCCTTGTACCTCTCGATTGACCCATATGGACGGCGCTTTATCTTGTAAACCCACTTGCAGGATATGGGTTTCACATCTTTTGGCTTTGGCACGAGATCCTAAGTCTGATTTTGCTGAAGTGCATCGATCTTTTCTTTCACAGCTGTCATCCACTCAGAAATCTGCGATGCTTCTTCGAACGTCTCAGGCTCTGTTGCTTTTTCAATTATGGCTGCATTGGCGTATTTAGGATTTGGCCTTCATGTTCTTGTTGACCTTCGGAGTTGAGATTGTGGAGTTGATTCTTCCGTTTCACTAGGCCCACCTTCTTCGTTTGGTTGTTGATACACGCCAGTTTGCCAAGGATTCTGAGTCACTCTTTGTTCAACATCATCGCCATTTGGGTCTCCTGATTCATCTGAACTTGGTTGGAGTTGGATAGTATGCTCCCCCATCTTCTGTTGCAGCTTTTCTCCAAATTCTTTGGAGTCTGGTAGCACCTCATTCTCTGAAGACCACCAAGAAGACGCTTCATCAAACACCACATCTCGTGAAGTGTAACATCTTCCACTTGTTGGATCGCAACATTTCCACCCATTTCTTTGGTTGTCATATACCACAAAGATACATCTAACAACTTTCTTGTCAAACTTGCTTCGTAAATGATTAGGAACAAATACATAACATACACAGCCAAATACTCGAAAGTAGCTAACTGTAGGTTTCATGTTC